>OX402547.1:7094363-8481650 GCA_948098915.1 Lampropteryx suffumata | reverse complement strand
TTCCTTTTCTCCTGCGCACACGGCCGCGGTAGGCAGGCTCCTCCCCTCTCACTCTAACCCACAGCTCTAGTTAGCTAGTTAACAATATGATGATGATTAGTTTATGTTATCACTTCTGTCAGGCGTCCCGAGACGCACACTTTTTTTATCCTACACGATGTACCTCGGTGGTAGTGAAAAAATAGGAAGGGAATTTAGATACTTCTCAGTACTGACATGATAATAGACTTTGAAGATGCCCTACAGAACTCTTCAATGTTGTCATACTCATGTATTGCTATTAAGACATAGAATTGGTGCTCACAGGTAATAGCTTAATAGAAACTTGTCAGTGGATCAGACCATGGGCTTTGGGTACCTTCAAAACGCATCGAATATCATGTATAATTTAGAATAGATATTGCATTGGTTATTTGATACACAGGTAAATATTCAGGTTAAGTAGCCGGTTTTCAGTTTTAAAATATAATAATAGGTAGGTATATATAATAGGTACAGTCAAATTGATATGAGCGTCTAGAGTAGTCAAAATGATCTGGAAAACATAAAAGCAATTTGATATACCAACGCAGTTCGAATCATCATATTATTGTAAGCACCCAAGCGTTCAAAATATCTTACTACTCATTTTTTCATATATGAGCAGTCAGGATGAAGAAAGCTCTCAAATGTAGTATGCAAACTCTTTTACTTGCGGCGGCATGTAAATGAAATTTGGGATACTTTAAGAGGTAGCTAATGTTGTTACTACCCGTTACCTACATCAATGAGGCAACGGTTGCTTGATGTAATTAATGCAGACGGCATTATGTGGTTATACGCGGTACCTACTAATTGAAAGTAATACCTGTATAATATCAAAACTTTATATAGCAGATACGGTATGTTGGTTCTAGCAATAAGTAGGTACCTACCTTAGCATTTTATATAATTTTCATTTAAGGCATTCTATTTGTGTTAATAAGGGTCGTTATTTTTATTTGGTTTTGATTAAATGCACTATGGTAATATATGAATTCTATTAAGTATTATTATTAATTTTTGAAGGTACATTTTATGCACAGATAACATTGAGATCTTTGTTTTCTAAAATAATTTTGAACACCCTGACTGCTCATATAAATATGAAACAATGAGTAGTAAGATAAGTATGTTGAACACCTTGGGTGCTAACAACAATATTATGATTCGAACTGCGTACCTATATCAAATTGCTTTTATATTTTTCAGATCATTTTGACTACCTACTCTAGACGCTTATATCAATTTGACGTTGACTGTACGTGGGTCACCCAGAAATTTTGAAAAACGGAAAAACCAAATTATATGGATAAAATATAATTAAATAAAATATTTTTATTAAATCTTATCAAATAAGTAACTCTCCACCACTATACAAAGTTTCATGCGTCTGAACCAATTGTCGAAACACTTTATACAGTCCGCCGCTGACACAGCTTCTAGCCTTCTACGGCCTTCTTCTGTTAACGCATTTTCCGGCTATTTCTCCCCCAAAGTTAAGACGACAGAGCTTAAATTCGTTAAGCCAATGGTAGATAGATGATTGCTTTAGAAGGGACTTTATCCATAAATGCTATTTGCAAACGATCAAACCCATCCGGTTTTAGGACACATTTAGGACACATAGCTGCTGCCGCGGCATGCTCGCTTTGCTAACTCGCCTTGCGCGTTGTTTTCTATACTCTAACTAACATAACGAGAACACAAGAAAAAATGTCTTATCAAAATGGAAAAAAGTCTTGTTTAATAACTGGTTATAAAACAGTGAAAAAAATAAAAAAAAATTACAATCGTCTTAACTATATTCATCCACACAAATGTTTGTCCTGGGAGGAAATCAAACCCATGACCAGAAGGAAGAGCAGATAAGTTATTTAATTTAAGAATGCAGTCTTAAATTAGCCAATTAGGTATTATCTTCTATATAAAAATCCATTGCCATGCAGAGTCTGGGTAGAACATTATATGGCGCTCTAAAACAGTTTTTTTTGTGTTCACCTCAATTCTGGTCTGGTATACAATGTGGTAAAAATTTTACAGGGTCATATATAGTCTATATAATATAAAAAATTTATGTTGGTTTGTGTACGCTTCAAAAACTCAAAAAGTTCTGCACCAATCGAGCTGAAATTTTAGTATGATAATAATATAATAATCTGAATCAAGGATTGTTTTTATCTATTTTTTTTTTTACCACAGCCAAGCGTGGCGTGGTACAGCTAGTTAATAATATAAATCAAAGTCAAGCTTTGTTTCTTAGAATTTGCCGCTTCTCTGGTTTCTTCGATGCATTTAAATCCAAGCTACAATGTTTTCTTTGACAGTCAGTAGTTCTACAGATCTGAGCATGGCTACAGACTACTAAGTATGGCATCTTCCTCAGGAGTCTATATGGATGCACTAATAACAGGCATTCCACTAGTAACACATAAAAACATTCCAGATTTTTTTGAATATTTAATATTTACAGAACTGTACAGAATAATATAAAATACATGTGAAGCCGTTAAGCTCTGCTTAAATATATCTGTACACAGCTCAATTGATCCAGATCACTGCCAGAGGGCAGGACCCCAAATCTCTGATGGCATTGTTACATTGAATGGCAAACTATAATTTATTGCTTCAATTTATAGTATTTATATTCATGTTATGATGGGTAAATTCATTTTAAAATGATTAAATGATTAATGATTTTGTTTAGAACTCTTTCTTCCTTTCTCATGCTGTTTGGCTGCCTTTTTCTTCATTATCTGTAACCTTTTATCAGGTGTAATAACATTGATGTTGGGAGCAATAACTTTGGATGGAGATGATGATGCAGAACTGCTTGATGATATCTTTACTGGTGTTGTGGAACCAGAAACATGAGAGGGAGACTTCGATGAGGATGATGCTTTACTGGAGAATCCAGATGTGAATCCTTGTGCCGCGAGGCATGAAGCACAGTGCCAGCCCGACATCTCACTATCACTAATGACAGGTTTGTGGCAATCCTGCAATTAAAAATATTATTTTATTTTTTGTTATTACAACTTGTACAACTAGTTTGTAGCTTCTTATTGGTACCTTGACCAGACACGAAAGCAATGTGGTGATCCTTGAGTAGAAAAGAACAGAGACGGTGGGATGAAATTGTAGAATTTTAACTGACTAGATGGTTCTAGTGGTGACACATGATTTAGATATTTGGAAGTCAAAAGATAATCACTGTTTAAAATAGTGCCATCCCTTTTTGTAAGATAGTTTCAAAAGAATATCAGGTTGTAATACAAAATCTAAAGTATACCTGGTGGTAAAGCGCACGACAAGCTACACACTCCACCAAGCGGTTACCAGCTTGCACAGCAATCTGTCTGCACACAGTACACGTCAAATCTTCTTCCAGCAAATCAAAAGCTAATTCTCCATCCATCACTAAGGCATCATCGTCATCCCTCTCAGGAATCTGAAGCTGCTGTGGACTCGGCTGAGAAACCGGCACAGTTTTGCTAGATTTATCAGTTTTATGTTTGGATCGAGAGGATTCCATTTTCTCCTCGTTTAAGTACTTCTTTGGTAGCACATTGCCTAGAGTCTTGGAGCTCCCGTAGGCCTGCCGGATGTGTTCATCGAGGGTCAAACGCAACTGTTCGGTAGAGCCTGATGCACCCGAATGCAAATACTTTAAACATAGCTTTATAGACGGGTCAAAATCTATTGAAGACATCGTTTTATATTAAAATTACTGTGACTTAGCCTTTCTAACTTTTGGTAAAACCTTTGCTTTTTAAAGTAGTTAGTGCAGTGTAGTACAGTGTAGTTAGTGTAAACATTTAAAATACAAACTTCTAGCAGTTCTAGCACGGGATGGTGAAAATTATCAGAGGATTATGCAGCCTAAGAAGATATCCTATATCCTAATGAAGATCCTCCTTTAGGAAGATACAGGACACCATAGATTAAAATAGACTAACCCTTACGTCAATGTCAAAAAATTAGCTAACTTATATAGCCGACCAAACTAAATTATACTTTAGTCTATACGTTATTTATAGTTTGTGTAAATTTATTACCGTAAATAAAATAAAATTGTTATTGTATATACATAATGACTTGTTCTTTAGTGTTTACCCTTTATATTTTTTTATCATAGTTGTATATTGTAATGTTTATATTGTGCTGTACATAGTTTAGTTTTGTGTTTGAGAAAAATCCGTTTGGTTACTAAAATGTTTTGGTCGACTCTCCCCTGAAGGTTACCGATCATATTTTTCTTCTTTTCTTTTCTTCGTTAATGGCCTGTGACATACTAATGTCAATTCTGCCAATGTCAAGTGTTTATTGTTTATAGTCAGTTTGTTTGTTATAAGTCTTAGTCGATGGTCAGTTGTCAATTCTAGACGACACGCGGAATGGCGTCTAGAATTTTCTTGGGACTCCTCGTCTTTCAAATCACACTGCACCACAATACACATGCAATCCAATTACCCGTCCCGCAGCCACAATTTATTCATTAAAATTCCGCCAAGATTACTGAATAAAACATGCAATAAAACGGGTAAAAAATATTTAATTAGCAGAGCCATGTTGCTCCATGAAATGACAGACGAAGAATCGATCATATTTTTCTTTTACCAACATCTCCATCCTTCTTTATGACACTAACATGACACGAAGACACTGGCAGAATTGTGACAAATAAAGTCACAGATCCCAACAAAATAAGAAGAAGAAGAAGAAGAAACTAAAACGAAATAGGGCTGTGCAGCAATAACATTTAAAATGTGTCGATATCGATGAATGACCTACCCACGATTGAAATTCCTAAGTGGTATTAATTTAACATTGGTTTTGTGGTGGTTAATGAACTAATGAAGTTCCATTACTCTCATCTAATACCACAAACCAAAGTGCTAGGGCTCAGTATAGATTTGGGTTCAATAATAAAACGTCATTAAAATAATCAAACAAATTTATTAAAATACATTTTTTTTTATAATTACGTCCTCTTTCTGATTATCATAATAATTTCTGAAATAAAAAAGATATCACATTTTTAATTTATAGAACTACCCCTTTCGCTTGCGCCTTTTTCAAACCTTTGATGCTCATTTTTACCACGGCTAGGCTGTTTATCTAACTGTGTATCTTTTTTTGGAAGGCTTTATCATCAAAATGCTTTCTGCAAACAAATTCAAATCATGGAGTTTTTCAATTGATAAGTCACCTCTCATTGCCTCATTGCATCATTGCCTGCCATCACCACCACCATCATTCACCAATATTTACACCTTAAAAATTAGAGCATCGAAAAAATATCAATGTTTGTAAAATGTATCGATGCACCCCCACTATTACTGAGATTACTGTTATTACTTTTTTATGATGCTTACCATTTTGTTACGGATGCCGAGTCGAGTTGGAGCAGAATAAAACCAACCTTTTTGTTCGTCTGTTATTTTAATTTATAAGGAGAACGTTTCTGTTTTATTTCGATTTTAAATTTGCCAATAGACATAATATAGAACGTGGTTTGGGTCTGTTATAGAAACGTACACATTATCCAAAGATTTGCACAAAGATTTACTAAGCGAGCCTAACTGTGGGAACAGCTAGTTTATCTGTATTTCTGGTAGGTATCAATATTATGGTTATCGCTATTTATTTTATACAATTAAATATTTTTGTGAACATATTGTGAACGATTTTCAAATGTATATTGACAAGGCACTGTCATGATATTTATTTCCTCAAATATTTATTTCAAAGTGAAGTATTCAGATCAAACCTAATATAATATCAGTCACTGAGAGTTCTTAATAATAAACCTAAGGGTAACAAATACTATACCTAAGGGTAGTAACAAACGTATTTTAATTTATAAACTATCTTTTTATGTTTACTTTAAATGACTTACTTTTACCGTAAAGGTTTGATCTACAGAAGCCTTTATATAACCTCATAAAACAATATAGGCATCGTTTTTGCACTGAAGGACACAAATCCGAGGTTTAAGCATGTGCTACACGGTTTGAAACGATGGTTTAAAACAGATGTTTTAAACCGTGTAGATAGTGGTATCATACCAAATTTCGCATGACCTTTAAACGCCCTTGGTACACAGGCGTGCCCAGCAAACCACTGGCAGAAGCGGTGGTTTAAAACTTGTTTCAAACCGACTAGCCGCTTGTTTAAAACCACGCGTACCACAATCGCGCCGCTGCACGCACCGAGCGCGGACGTATTGCACGCACGCACCGAATTATGGAGAAAGAACGTGAGGTTATCACTGAATTCATCGAGTTATTTAGAGACCTACCCTGTCTCTGGGACTTAACGTGTAAGGCGTACAAAGACTACACCCAAAAAAATGATTTTTTTCTTCAAATGCACACAAAAGTGCAATACAAACAAACTCCAAACTTTAGAAATTTTGATAAATAAGGAGCCATGGCGTCTTTGTAAATTGTAATAGTGCATTACAAGCATTCTGCACAGCTGCACACGTCTATTCAGCACGAGCGTTTTAAACACACTGAAGTTTAGGGTGTGTTTTAAACCGTGTTAGAAAACGTTCTACCAAGGTCACCTTGGTAGAAACTGTGGTTCCAAACCGTGTAGCGCATGCTTTAATTATTTTATGAGGAATGATTATCAACGGCAATGCAACGCCACCTTATTACTTCTGCAGTGGTCATAGTGATTACCTGACATAGGTAGATACAACTTAAAATAAGGTATATAAAAATGTGTGGTTTTATAGATGTAAAGTCTATTATTTTTAGATGCTTTGATTTTTAGGTCTACATTAGTATACACCTAAAAACAAGGGCATCGAATACATATATATCGATATCTGTAAAATGTTACGGTGCACCGCACTATTACTGAGAATACTGTCATTACAAAATTATACATAGGTAATTAAAATAATACTTGTTCCTAAGCAACGTAGGTACTACTTGATACCTCTTAATTGAGATAATTATGATCCACTCAAGTTTTTTCTCATCGTTCTGATCGAAAGCCGCAAATTTCATATTGTCATTTCATGTCATTTGTCATTCATATTTTATTTAAAAAGATGAATTCAGAAGCAACACACTAATATTTAGCTGGCTAGCAGTAATTTAAATCATAATTACATAAGTAGTTAAGCTGTGTTTTTTGTGTCATAAATATTAAATAAATTTATATTGATATTCTGTGGTTTCACTAGGTACCTACCATAGTTTCGTAATATACGAACTATCTTATTTTGTTTGCACCAAAGTCTGAATTAGGATAACACTTTGAAGTGGCACTTCTAAAATTTTAAAAAATGTTTTTGGTCTCATTGGTTTTTGTATTTCACATATTTCTAGTTAAATATTAACAAAATTATATCACGGCGTCTAATAGAAACTTCGCGTGAGCTGGTTCCTATCTGGCCCAGCGTATCAGCATTGCCATTCAACGTGGCAATGCCGCCAGGTGTCTTGGGGACATTGCCCTCTGGCAGTGATCTTAATCAGTTGAGTAAAATCATAATTAGACTCATGCCATTTCTAACAAGAGTATTTCGCAAGCAACCATTTTCAGCAAGCAAAAGATTTTTGAAGTGATAACTTCTCATGGGAGGGTAAACCACTTAGTTACGTAACGCGTTACGTAAGCGCGCCTCCTCGAGAGGCTCCTCCTCTCGCACTCTAACCCACAGCGCTAGTTAGATTAGTTATCACATCTGTCAGGCGTCCCGAGACACACACGTTTTTTTTTATTAGTCAGACCGAAAATTTTATCGTCTTAAACTGAATCAATGAGACAAGTAACTCTATCATCAAGCAAACTAGCAGAGGCTCCTAAGATTTTTACAAAATTGCAGGGAGTAAGTAGCAAGAACGACGATTTGACTAAAAAATAAAAACAGGAATTTCAAAGCTTTCACAAGGATTGTTTCCAATATAAATGTCGACATTATCACGGAAAATGGGAATTTCAAAGTTTACCTATTTTATTTTATTTATTTTGTAAAAAAAAATTGGTTGTCTGTAAGGTCGGTTTACAACAAGCTGAACGCTCAAGCCGATCGTGCTTTTACAATATTATTTCCCACGAAATGCAAAATAATAAGAATGCCAAGCAAGCATCTTCGATACTTGCTATTCCGTGTGAAGTAACTAGATTCTCGGTTTCCAAGTCAGTTCAGTTTTGTCGCGGCAACTTATGTAATTACCATTAATCCAGTACATTTGAATAAATTCTATTTCCAGCAGTATTAAATCGTTTTTTAAAAAGACTTCTTCGACCCACCCCGTAACAGTGGTGTCAGAAGTGGAATGGTTGGTAAAACGTTAAACTAACCATCTTATACGGGTCAAACGAAGTTTCGGTGATACCAATAAAAGTGTTGTGTCGTGACCCCGACGCTGCGCTGGCCAAAGCCGCGTAGCCCTCGCCGCCCAGACTCTCGATCTCTGCATCTTGGAATAGAACTAGTCCTAGTACACGTACTAGTACACTGCACCTTCACTGCTCCGGTTCCGCCGCACAGTCACGCTAAGTGACGTTCTACCTAGACTCCGAGCGCCGCCATCGACGCTATCATCCGGCGCCGTCATTCTAGCCGCGTCCGGCGCCTGCACTGTACATCGTGCTGCTAGCCGCTATACCACCGGCTTCCCCGTACACCCGCGTAAACCTGTACGCCTCGCCGTGTTCCTGAAGTGTTAGTAGTCACTGACTACGCTTGTACCGTGTGTTTAAGTTCACCATGACTTCTATTCTTCGCGTTGCTGTCATACTGTGAGTAGAATATTTAATTTTCTGTTATTGTCACTGTTTCCTCCGTTTCTAAATCCCATTTTCAATTTTATTTCTTTGATAAAGAATATTTCATAGGTAAATTTAAAGATCGTTTCTATTCATATTACATATTTTTATTTTTGTTTAAGTTTTAAATTTAGTACAATGTCCATCAAAAACGATAAGTCTATGCAAACCGGTACTACAGAATCGTATCCTATTCAAGTGCTGTGTGATTTTATAAAGACATATAGAGGCGAACGAGGAACGTTAATAGCTTTCCTGACTAATTGTCAAAATGCTCTAGATCTGGCGTCAAAACCTCAGAAAGACCTGTTACTAAAATACATTATATCAAGATTAGACGGTAAAGCGCAAATAGAGTGTTCAAATAGGATTTTTGATAGTTTTGATGAATTAAAAATATTCCTGAAACTAACTTTTGGCGAAAAAAAACATTATAACCACCTATTGTTAGACTTACAGTCATGTAAGCAGCAGGCAAATGAAACCCTAGCGCAGTTTTCACTTAAAATATAAAGCACGCAGCTTTCTATTCCGCTCTTTTTTCTGAAATCCACTCCTCTGATACCCTCAAGAAGGACCTACCTGGTAGAGTTGCCATGACTGAAGACTTGGCCTTACACACTTTCAGTAGGGCTCCAGCCGCGAATAAGCACAATCGTTCACTCAAGAGACGCTAAAACCTTGAACGCTGCGATTAACATAGCCACTAGCGAGGAAAAGATACAAAATTTCCTTTCGAAACCTGAGACGAGAGTCATTCGTCCGTCATGTAACCGTTGTGGGAAATCCGGACATTCCGCTAGTGAGTGTTTCAGTAAGTCGATCAGTCGGGCACTAGTTCCATACCAACCTCGTGCGTCGCAAAGTCAGCCTCAGCAGTCTGGTCAACCAGCTGTTTGTAGGTACTGTAAAAATATAGGACACGACATTAGTCAGTGCATTAAACGACGCGTAAATAATTCTCGTAAGGGAGTGCATTACACTGCACCCCAAATCGACTCGCCACCTCAGTCCCCTGTGGCCTGTCCAGAAGTTGAGAGTGAAGTCGCAACGATTTAAACTAGGACGTCGGATAACGACCCCGTGCCGACGTGTATCCGATGGCGACGTAGTAGGCAAAAAAATTTAAAAAAGTGTTTAGTTCTAAGCCTGTATATAATACTAAATATACTGATAATTCTAGTAATAAGTCTAATGCTAAAGCCTATGTTTCTAAAAGTCCCTCTGTTTCTAAAGTCATCACTGTATCTTCCAAGTCCTACGCAAATGTCGTAAAAGGTAGTCCTAGTATTAAGTCCTCTGCTTCACAAGGTCCCGCTGTATCTTCTGGGCCATCGACACAAAATAATAATTGTGTCAAATCCACTGTTTCTAGTTACAAACCCATAAACAATCTTCGTAGATCCGCAGTATCTCGAGTTTCTAAGTCCGCTGAGTCCCGTAGAGTCGTCGTTCAGCCTAGACAGGCCGCTGTATCTGAAAATAAACAACGTTAAAAATGTTTCTAAGTCAAGTCGTTATGAAGAGACTATTGTTTACGATATTCTTGATGAAAAAGTTTCACTGCCATACATACAGGTTTCTACGTCACACTCCAAATTCCCACTTCGTTTTTTGGTAGGTTCTGGTAGTTCTATTTGCTTGATAAGAGAATCAAATCTCACCTCAAAACTTAAACTAGAAAACCACATAAGTAATTAAATTCAAGTAGATTCATACGCTCAAACAAAAGGTAAGTTTACTCCATCACTCTACTTAAAAGAGAATGACGCTTTACCTTTCTACTTCCACGTCGTCGGAAATGACATTAATCTTCCTTATGATAGCATAATTGGTACTAGTTTCATGAAAGCCTACAAAGTAAATGTACTTTATTCCAAATCAAGATTAGAGATATCAGATGATCCAAGTAGATATTTCAATACGATTATGACCTGTTCTCACACTGTCCCCGCACGAAGCGAAATGTTCATAGAGTGTTGCGTCACTAATTCTGAAATAAAAGAAGGGTTAATCTTAGAAAATACATTACCGAGTTATCCCGACATTTATTTCGCCAAATGCCTTGTACGTGTAAATTCCACTAACAAAGTATTAATGTATGTTCTTAATACATCAGAAAAGGAAGTTAAAATAAATAACTTGGCACTAACCATCGAACCAGTCATTCAAATACTAGAATCGACTACAATGTTGCCGATTGTAATCTTACCTTAGACCCATCCGAAATGCCGTGTATCATGACCGTAGAATCTGATCGCGATTACAAGGTCCAAAAGGCACTCAGGTGCTCTCATATGAACCAAGAAGAAGAAACGTTATTACGTGATCTTTGTTCAATACTCCGATATATTTTTTCTTGAAGGAGATCGGTTAACGTGTACTAACTCCATCCGTCACGAAATTCGGACAAAAGTAGATACTCCTATAAATGTTAAAAGTTATCGTTTCCCTGAATGTCACAAAGAAGAAGTAAATCGACAGGTCCAGGAAATGCTAGACCAAAAAATAATACGTCCTTCGGTTTCACCTTGGTCTGCACCGATCTGGGTCGTTCCTAAAAAGCCTGACGCATATGGTAAGGTTAAATGGAGAATCGTAATAGATTATCGAAAACTCAAAGAGATAACAATAGGCGACGCTTACCCCATACCAACATAAACGAAATTCTAGACCAATTAGGGCATAGTAAATATTTCACTACGTTAGACCTAGCCTCGAGTTTTCATCAAGTAAGTGTAAAAGACAGTGAAAAGACTGCTTTTAGCGTTCCTTCAGGACATTTTGAGTTTAGTAGGATGCCATTCGGGTTACGTAACGCACCAGGCACCTTCCAGCGACTGATGAACATAATACTCACAGGTCTACAAGGCCTCCATTGTTATACATACATGGATGATATTATAATACACAGCTCACAACTAGAACAGCATGTAAAAAGCCTCGAACTCGTCTTCAAACGGCTACGTGAACATAATCTCAAGTTACAGCCGGATAAGTAAGGATAATAAAAACCAAAGAGACATCAAATCTTTTCTCGGTTTGGTTGGCTACTATCGCCGATTCATTGAAAACTTCTCACACTTATCTAAACCCCTTACTAGCCTACTCAAGAAAAATGTGACCTTTACATGGACCCCGGAACAACAAAAAGCGTTCGATCTTTTGAAAACCAAAATAACTACGGCCCCTATACTGCAATTCCCTGATTTCAGTAAGCCATTTTTACTTACTACCGACGCTTCTAATTATGCTATCTCGGCTATTCTGTCGCAAGGGGAGATAGGGAAAGATTTACTTATCTCATTCGCTTCTCGAACGCTAAATAAAGCTGAAGGCAATTATTCCACTACGGAAAAAGAATGTCTTGCTATTATATTTGGTACCAAGGTATTTCGACCATACCTCTTTGGTCACAAGTTCTTGATCCTTTCAGATCACAAACCTCTTCAGTGGTTTTTAACTGTAAAGACCCAGGGTCAAAGCTAGTACGTTGGCGTCTTAAGTTAGAGGAGTTCGATTACGAAATCAAACACAAAGTTGGAAAACTTAATAGTAACGCTGATTCCCTCTCCTGAAACCCAGTTTTAGCGGTGGATGATGATTTACAAAATCCCCTGCCTCCGCATCAAGATGGTCCCCAGAATCCTTCACCTACGTTAGATTTTCCGTTTTCACCGATGAACTTGCCATCTCCGCCGGTAGACCCTCCGTTTACCCCGTTGAATCCTCCGTCTCCACCGTTCAGCCACCCGTCTCTGCCACCTACACCGCCGCTTCTTCCATCGTTTTCTCAAAGCCCGTTTCCTGGGGTAAATCCCCAATCACCCTCTTGCTCTAAAACATATTAAAGATACCTACAGCTTAGCCGAAACTCCTCTTGTTCCTATAGCACTGTTATCGAAGAAAACAAAGAATCACTTCTAAAAGCAAAATTTAATTTAATAGCCTACCCACATATTGCCTGAAATCATAGAGTTATCGACAGATAAAGATGCATTCGCGATAAAGAACGTGAACTAGGCACTGAATTAAATTCATCAAACGAAAAAAATATTTTTTCTCACCTGTTTATCACAGTACACCATTATGACGAAATGTCGTATAAAGACATTTTTATAATTCTAATATAAAAGTGCATATCTATCATAATAACATCCACTTTCCAAAACCGGATGAAGTGAAAAAGATACTAAGAGATAACCATGACTCACCTTCAGCTGGTCATCCCGGAATTGCCCGAATGTTGGAAAGAATAAAACTAAAGTATTGGTGGAAAAATATGCGTTCAGATATCGAAAATTATGTCAAGGGTTGTAAATCTTGTCAAGTCAATAAACCTCTTAGGGGAACAAATAAAGCCCCAATGGTAATCACCTCCAATGCTACACGACCTATGGAAAAACTTTATCTAGACATAGTAGGGCCTCTGCCAGACACTAGAGTCGATAAGTACAAGTTCATTCTTACTTGACAAGATGACCTCACGAAATATTCGCAAGCCTATCCTATGCAGTCCTGTTTGGCTCAGAAACTGCACAACGCCTCGTTCATTTTATTTCTCATGTAGGTATTCCCCGAATGATCGTGACTGACCAAGGCACAAATTTCTGTTCGGACATGTTCAAGCAGCTAGCCAAGCTTTTTGGCATCAAACATATATTTGCGTCTCCTTATCATCCTCAAACGTGTGGTGCCTTAGAAAGAAGTCATTCAACCCTTAAAGAATACATCAGGTCGTTTGTATCCGAAAATCAAAACACATGGGATCTTTATGTAAACACTGCTATTCTGTCATACAACACCAATGTACATTCAACTACAGGTTTTACCCCTTTTGAACTTATATTTGATTTTAAGCCCTATATTCCTAAGTCAATAGATGTCTTAGAAAGTGGTACATACACGGACTACATTAGAGCGCTTAACCATCGTCTATATTATAGTAGACAAAAAGCTTCTCAAAACATCCAGTCCTCAAAGGAAAGATCGAAAAAGTATTATGATCGCCACACTAAACCAGTAAACTATAGTGTCGGTGATATGGTGTATGTCCGGTGCCACCATAAACAAAATAAAGCTTTTTCTCCAGTATGGAAAGGTCCCTATAAAATTATTAAGATAAACGGTAATCACACTGTAACGGTGTTAATCAATCGACGGCACATACGTCATCACTATGACGAAATCAAACTTGCCGCCAATTACCCTTCATCTAAGTTTTCTTTTATTTCAGAAAAATCGTAATAACCGCCGCTTCCAGTCAGCCGTTCACGACAACCATAGTTCAGAGTCCTGGACTCTATTTCGACCAACTCTTAGATGTTAAGTTTAATAACGACTATTGGGATGTTGTTACCTATATCGATATTCATAAGATACAGCCTCATCTAACATACGTAGAGGAACTCTTTATGAAAGTCAAGACGCTGTGTCAGAGCTCGATTTCATCTAAAGTACAGACTGATTGTTTAAACTCCTTGTCGTCTTTGAAAAATCAACACGCAAATAACGTTAAAAAGTTCTCTTCATATCTCTCATATCTTTTTTACTAGAAGGAAACCAACCTAAAAGGGTAAAACGTGGGCTCATCGACGCTGGTGGATCATTGCTTAAAACTATTTTCGGTACTCTTGACAACGATGATGCTATTAAATACTCAGAAGCTATCGAGCAAGTACAGTCAGACGAAAAAAATTTAGCCCATCTTATGAGAGATAATATTCATGTTATAAAATCCACGATTTCTACATTTAATAGTTCTATTTCAAAGCTTGGCGAAAATGAAAAACGCCTTAGTGATAATTTAAAAATAATAATCAAAGCGTTTGAGCAAATGTCAAATAGTAATGATAAGTTAGAAATTAAGTCACAGTTAAATCTTTTGTTAAACTCCTTAGAAGGTATTATCATATCACTGTCGTTCGATATAGAAGATATAAATAATGCAATTTTATTTAGTAAGTTAAGTATTTTGCATCCGACTGTACTAAGACCGCAACAGATGTACAATGAATCAACATAAAGATAACATGGCAAAGCACTGCGAATTCCCAATTGTTTTATCGCTACAAAGTGTTCACGAGCTAATTGACGTTTCAAAGTTGATTTGTTATTACCATAGAGATAAGATTGTTATTATAATTAGTACTATCACAGACATACCATTATTCCATGTCACTCCACTCCTAGTTCCCTATGATATCACGAAACCTGATACCTATGCACTAATTGTCCCTAATAGGTCCTATGTGACAATAACAGTTGATCGCATGTTCTACTCGCTACTTGACTCCGTGAATGATTGCAAACTCATAAACAATAAGTGCTATATTTGTGATTTAAGTGGTGTGAGCATTCTCTCGATCATAGCTAACCCTGTTTGCGAAACTATTCTACTGACCGAAGTAGTTACAAAGCTACCGAAATCATGTGACGTCAAACTGTTTAAAGGAGAGGTAGATGTGATTCATAAAGTTAGTGGAAATCGTTGGGTTTACGTACAGTCTGAACCTGGACAATGCCATAATATGCCGTAATATTATTACGTGTGACAATGATCCAGTGAGTTATAATGATGTACTATTCGGCACGGGCTTTCTGTCCCTACCAAGAAAAGGCAAAGCGTTCTACAAAACTATGCAATTTACTCCTACCGAGATTGTGATGACAAACTCTTCTACGAACATTTCTAGTTTTAATATTATCCAAGATGATTGTTGTGAAAACATAGGTAAAAATAAGACTCTTTCTAATTTACGTTTGACAAAACTTAGTAATGTAAATAATTTAGATTCTATAATTCATGCTAGTGTTTATTTAGACTCGTTTGAGGAAGAATTAAACGACATAGAAAGTCCCACGCACTTCCATAAGTACGGAGTGCACTATCTGTATGTGGGCTATGTTGTCATACTAAAAACGCTGTTATACTAGAAGTCGTAAGTGGTTATGCAATAGCAATCCATCGGGTTGTTGTATCCAAATATATAATCAACGTAATAATAATAATAAGAAAATAAAATCTCACCATCATCGCAGGACTGTTAATGTTCGCGATTCAGACAGCGACATCGAGATTCCAATAGGAGACAAAAATATTGTTTCTAAATCTTTTATGCGTAAAATCAATACGATGTAAATTAACTTAGAGTAGGTCAATTTGTAAAATAAAGTTAGTTTGTTATGTATTTAGATAAAAAAATATTGTAAGTCCTTTCGATCTCGTTATAATTCATTATTCTATTTTAATAACTCTGTTTCAGACCAAAACAAAGATCAAATCCAACTCTGAGTCCTAGCTTCTTTCTGTCGCCGCATCATCTATTTTTCATCACTTTCCCTGTGATGATAAATCTTAACGGGGGGATGTTAAAATATTATTTCCCACGAAATGCAAAATAATAAGAATGCCAAGCAAGCATCTTCGATACTTGCTATTCCGAGTGAAGTAACTAGATTCTCGGTTTCCAAGTCAGTACGGTTTTGGTCTTTGTCGCGGCAACTCATGTAATTAACATTAATCCAGTACATTTGAATAAATTCTATTTCCAGCAGTATTAAATCGTTTTTTTTAAAAGACTTCTTCGATCCACCCCGTAACAGTGCCTTTCGCTCTCTCGTGCAGCGCTCTCGCTCGTTACAATGAGCGTAACGTTACATTGAGCGCAACGGGACAATGAGTGTAACGGGGCAATGAATCATCCTTTTTCGTGCAGCTGGCGTTCATCGGTTTATTAGACGTTGTCACGTCAAAACGATGTCGCTTTTTTAATACAAAATTTTGCAAAAAAAGTGATCATGCTACTATTAATTATAATAACACTTTCCTTAATTGTTTGCCTTGATATCATGGTTTTGGAGCGCTGTGATTGCTTCAATTTTAAAGCTTTTCCTGTTTTGGTTTTAGGATTTTTTGGCCAATAAGGGCATAATGGCAAAAAAAATATCTGTTCATAAATGACGGTCGCGGCGGCCGGGGCGTAGTCAAAACATAAATCTTTTACGGTCCTGCTAACTATATATTAAATTCTTCTTCTTCGTTAATGGCATGTATCAAAATAATAACAATTTTGCCAGTGTCAAATATATGTCACAAAGACGGATCGTGTCGATCGTCATTTGTTATTTCATATAAAATGGTGGTTGCATTTATATTAAGTTTTTTGACGTGACAACGTCTAATAAATCGATAAACGCCGGCTGCACGCACGAAAAAAGATTAATAATTGTCCCGTTACGCTCATTGTAACGTTACAATCGGAGCGAGAGCGCATAACGTTGTCACGTTATACTATCGTCCGCAAACCGACTTTACAGACAACCAATTTTATTTTTAATGCCTGACATTTCACACAGCATCATCAGGCCCCAAAGTAAGCAGAGCTTGTGTTATGGGTACCACATGACTGATATACTACTTTTATACTTTTATTTATTTGTAAGTAAATGCAAACATATTACACAAAGAAACAACCAGACCAGAGACAATTACTTGCAGATCATACAAACATTTGTCCCGCGGCGGGAATCGAACCCGCAACCTTCTGCGTTTTAACCGGCCTTAGCCCACTGCGCCATAGAGGTCGTTAAAAATCAAAAACTACTACGCATTTTTGCTCGAATCACAAAGAAACAATTTTTTTATTCCATTTGTTCTCAACTGAGTCAATAACTCTAGCTCTATTTCACCAAAATTACTAAACCGGAAATAGCTCGAGAAAAATAAACATTATTTTGTATAATAAAATAAGTGTTATTTATAATAATCAATTATTAACTATTTACTCTGATCAAACTTCAATCAAATCAAATGTATTGTCATTGTCAATATGTCAATACCAATTTGACATTTTCAACGTCAATTTATAAATAAAATTAAGTTATCTTTCTTCTTTCAAATACTTCAATTCAATCAACAGCACACACAACCGCTTCAATTCAAATGTTAATTTCTTAACTTCCATCATGTTTCTTAACAAATTGATTTATTATTATATTGTTATCGTTTGCTTCAACATCTTACAAGCCCATACCCAGTCCGGACCTGACCCTTGGAACTTTGAAAATAAAGGGTCTGAACCAACAGATGATCACAACATACCTCCTGATTTAAGAATGCCGGTAAAAAGGAAACAGCTATCAGAGAACAACCTTGGCATAGGAGAATGGTTCTTCAAAAGAACTCTGGCTATTGTCCTAAGAGGAGGAAACACGAAGGTGAAGATACTGAGGATAGACATTAACTAATCTATTGCTAAATACTCTGTAAGTATTGACTAGTCATTTTGTTTCACAGATAAATGAAGATGGAAGTGTTGATATTTCACTGCAAATGAAATTCCATCGCAAACAATGGGAAACAATAAATGAGGCTTTAAAAAGTGAGAGCCCACTAACAGAGGACATGCTCCGAAGGTCTGTGGGTTATGTTGAAGAATCCATATATAAACCATCTATTGCTAAACAAATAGTTCTGACATGGAGTGGATTTATTCAATTTTATCTTACTGAATATAAGGTTTGTTGATGTCCATTTAAGTATGTATCAATTGAAAGAAGTATACTGAATTAGCTGCTGCCTTCAGCTTCACATGTTTGGTACCTACTTAAAAAGTTGCCGATGTCCTTCCCCAAGATACAATATATCCAACCAAATTAAATCAATGTCTATTCTGCGGTTAAATGTCTGTTTGGTTGAAAAGGTAACCAAACAGACATTCTGAATGCTGAGTCGATGTTCAATGGCAGAATACAAAAACACATCAAAAGCGACAGCTTTCCACATGTTTAGCTGCGGTTCAATTTGAATTGAGCTAACAGAAATAAGTAGAATTACCTCCCTGGTACTACAGTACAGGTGTGGTAGCATATTTTTTTATTTTATTTCCTAATACACTGTTTCAGACTTACATAACCTGGACACTATGCTTCCTAGCCATTACTGGTTGTGTCATGTGGTTGTGGAGCCATATGTCTCATAAACATGCCATTGTAGTATTGTTTATGTTATTTTATGCATATGAAGTGGTGATTTCATACAAGGTGAGTTTCATCTATTATTGCCTGCTTTTATCTGGGTTATATAACCTTTATATATGAGTAAGTACATAGATACCACTGATAAGAATATACATACTAATTTACTAATACAGTATAGATAATCTGTTTGAACATGTGATATAATATTGTTATTATTGTTACTAGTCTAATGACTCAATTATTTTATTTATAAGAGAGTGAATGAAACAATAGTATGACAGGATCATAACAATTCCGAAAGGAAGAGACCACATATTTCTATATTTATTAGTTTTACTTCCTACTGATGAACAAGAAGTTTTCAGTTTGATAATGGAGCTTAAAACTAAATGTGCAGTTGGCTTTGATCAAATCTCTGGAACTATACTGAAGAGATATACTTGTTATCTCACTGAACCTATCACTTTTATTTGTAACCAGGCATTCTCATCGGGAACATTTCCTAACATTTAAAATAGCTCTCATTAAACCCATACCCATACCCATACCAAACCCAACCCACAAAAGTGGCAAACTTGAGGCAATTGGGGTGAGAGGGCTCTCGTTGAGACTCTTCCAGGACTACTTAACTAACAGGACGCGTTAAAATCCAATAGCTTTTTAGCCTGGATCCACCTGTAACTTATGGTGTCCCACAAGGAAGTATCATTGGACCATGCCTGTTTCTTGTGTACATAAACGTTCTCTGTAGTATGAAATTATAAAGGAAAAATCATAACATTTGCAGATAATACTGCTCTTTTCTCCAGTGGCGACAACTGGAATGAAGTTTTTGTTAATGCACAGTTGGGTGTGACAAGGGTTTGCAGATGGCTCAGACAAAATGCACTCACACTTAATGTCTCCAAAACTCACTATATAGCATATGCACTTAGGTCAAGCAGTCTGCCAGCGCAAACTATGACAATCACCGCACATAACTGTTCCGCAGGCCAAAAAACTTGTTCTTGCCCCTTCATATCACGAACTGACCGCGTGAAATATCTGGGTGTGACCATTGTAACGACGTATTTGCGTCATACATGTAGTTCGGGGATCTAACCTCGAAAATGGTTAGTTTACTTCTAGATATTGTGGCGATTAATGTTACGTCCGATCATTTCAGCCGTCAGGTTTTTACCGGTTGTTCTGACACCCCTGTCAGAGCAATAAATTTTGATTTTGACAGATACACTCGTTCATATTATGGAATTTTTAATTTCCCCGAGTGGCAACTCTAGATTGAGTGATTGGAAAAATTAGAGCCTTCAATACTCGATCACCGAGACATTACTTTTCTTCTAACTGCAGAGCGGAGTTGTAGATAGGTCTTGCGAAATCTTTTAAATTCGCAAGAATCCTATATTATTAAAGCCTTGAAATGGACGCTATGTTTCCATAGGCCAAGGGGTGATCCCCCCAAAGCATTATTTCGGTAAGTTTCCAATTTGATTGTGATTTTGTTATCTTCAAATTTACCTCGCGGATTTTGACAATCGTGAATATTTGTTCTAGGCGGAAAACATCAATTTTCCTACCATTAAGATGACTGTAATACAGCAGCATTATTTGAAAAGAAAAACGGTAAGTTTCTACTACTAGTCTTGGTTTTCCCTTGATCATTCATCGAGTTTTTATTAATCGTGATTTATTTGTTCTAGCTACGCGAGATGTCGGTGGCGTTTTTTTTTTATTAGTAAAATTTTGAGTCAATGACGCCTCGTGTAATTTCGGCGGGAACGTCAGAGTGGTGAGACTCCACCACCTAACTTCATTTCTCTGATATAAAGAGACACCGGACCGACCCCAGGAGACCCGTTTCCCAAGACACGCGACGTTCGCGAGACCCTCACGCCACGTGGCGGAGTCCCAGGATGCCTCTTGGAACCGGGATCCGGTATAATTTATACTATTTTCTTTGACTGACAACCCAAGGTATTTAAAATTTAACTTTTATTTTTTTCTACTAAGAAATGCAATGGTAACCGTAATTAAGAAATGTATCTAGAATAACTAGAAGTTATAAGCCTCAGACAAACCCCAAAACACCAAAATTATAACATCTGAAACGTATCTGGACTTTTATTGTTTTCCCCGGCCCTGTGATTAGAAGTTCTGGTGCGACGGCTGCCTATCCGAGGTGATTTTATTTAAGTAAGTAGGGATACCTCTTGTCTGGCGCCCGAGAAATATTATTTAATTGATTGTTTAGACTTTGTTTGTGACAGGGGGCCCCATTAAAAACTTTCTTACTATTCCAATATAACATCTTACTAGGAACTTATTACAACTTAAAATCTTTTTATTACAATTGGCGCCCGAACAGGGACCTGGAGTGGTTTGTTTGAGGTTTATTAGTTACCATTGCATTCTATTTTTGTTAAACCAGATTAAAGTGAGGCAATTTAATTTATTTGTGTAACCCCTTTGTTCTATTGTTCTATCAAATAATTTTTGATATATTGTTATTTTGTGCCATATTTTGTGCCAATTTTTGTGTGCCATTATATTGTGTTTTTAATTGTGTAACAAACATTAACAAGCCAGGTTGCTCAGTTAATTATATGTATCTTTTTACAGTGGTTATAATTAAGTTATAATTGTGAAACTTTAATTTTAAAAGTATTCATTCAATAGTAAGTTTTCATTTGTAAATTACCAATGCATTTAGTGAGGAAAATAACTGTTTATCATAAAATCAAACTTATTTAAACAAATACTTTGGAAAACATTTAAAACATTTATTTTTAAACAAAATATTTAACGGACTTAACTAGACATTCTTGACTTTACTTTGTTACTGTGTTCTTCGAGTGTTCACACCTTTTCATCATGGACAAACAGGTTCAGTTCTCACTGTTGCCTGAACTTAATGATATTCTACTGCCAGTACTTCTACTCATGAAGAGAATGTTGTTGCCTTTGATTATCTTTATAGGGATTGCTCGACCATTCCAGGTTTGACTTGTTTTCATCTACACAGGTTATATGTTATCACAAGGGATTGTGAAGTGTGCATTTTAGAGTAATAGGATACTGTTTCAAAAAAAAAAACTAATTGGTCTCCATCGAGCACCAGTTTCTAAGAAACCCGCCGTGTCTAGATGATGTTAAATTGTTAGCCACATGGAGAAAACCCAACATTACAACTGGTAACAGGTAACTTTAGGATTGGTTATGCTATCTAAACACATTCTTTAACATCTATAAGGTTATGTTTGTTTTGTGTATCAAGAATAGTGTTTCTAGTTTCATTTTTGCAATTTCTGGTTGGTAAATATAGTTTTTGGTATTGTTAATTATTGGATATTGGTTCTATACATTTGTGATCTTGGTTATATTGTGGACAGTAAAGGTTTCCATACTGATCCCACTAAATTGGATATTATTGATAATTTTCCTTGACCTGATACCGTAGACAAATAAGAAGTTCCTTGGGATATGTTCTTATTATTGTAGATTCACATTGTAAATTTGCTGACATTGTTCTCACCTTTGATTAAATTAACTGCATTCTATAATTTGGAAACAATCTTTTGTTTCATCATTTGTTTTGGTTTGTCTTAGCTTTGAGAAATCTTTCTTTTTACATTGTGATGCTAGTTCTGTTGGAATTGATAGTGTTCTGAATCAAGCAGACACTAATAGTAGACAACATCCAATTGCGTTCTACTATAGACCACCTAATAAGTGTGAACTTAACTTTAGCACAAAAGAAAGATAATTACTTACAATTCTAGATTCAATAGAACATTTTAGATTTTACACAGAGAGTTAGTAGTTATGAATATTCCAGTAACATGCGATGGCATTACTAGGATAGTAAAGCTTACTTATGTTTAATTATCCAATTATCTTAGTACCTTAATTTTGGCTTAGATTTGATCTAGATAAAGATCTATGGTAAAATATAACTTTTGTTAGTAATGATAGAATTTATACTTGTACAGTAACTTCTGTTTCTAAACTTTCTCCTTCTGAGAAATAAAAACATTAAATAAATAAATATCTAAATAAATAAATATATACAATAAAGAAATTAAAACAACATTATTTTGGAATAAAGGTTTAATGTTCAAGTTAGTTTAGATTAATTCAAATATTGTTAGTTAAATTAAAATTAAAAGTTTGATGACATTTGTTAGGCTTATAAACATAGTACATTTCCACCTCTTTGTAGTATGGTTAATCCTACATGGTTTTGCCTTCGGTTGACATCATAGGAATTTTGCTTAAAGGTTATTCTGGACATAAGTATATTCTTTCTATGGTTGATGTGTGTAGCTAAGGTGTAAATACATGTTAAATATTGCTGAATATTCCCAATGGTTAATGCTTTCACTTCTGATATTAATGGATTGTTGGAAAGGAAAATATTTCTAAAAGTTTATTAGTCTTAAAATTATAGTTTGTTTCATCGATACTCAATTCACTTCAAAGTATTTTGTAGACTTCCTGAAAAGTTATAACATTATTAAAGTAATTTATAATAATTTGTATACTGTGGAACAATCCTGTGGGAAGATATAGTAAGACTGTAGCAATTTGCATATCATGTTTTGTTAGAAACAATCAATGTTATTGTTCAATATTTTTGCCTCGCTTATTCTGAAGTTTGTTTCATTGGTTGCTTATTTTGAAATTTGCTCAATTCATTTATTATTTTGGAAATTGTTTAATTGGTTTCACATTTTGGAATTTATACCATTAGTTTTGAATAAGTGTTAATCTTGTAACAGATTACATTTAGTTTTCTTATGTTTGGACGGGATTACATTTTTGATGCTTTTTACATCACTTTAGTAATTCATTGGATTATTTGGATCAACTTTTATTTGGATCAACTTTTATTTGGATCAACTTTATTTGGAAATTCTTTTGCAACATTTATTAGATCACTTAGTGATAATTGTTATTTGAGTTCAGTTTCATTTACTGACATTTTTTAGCGTAATGCTATTTATTACAACAAAGGGAGAAAAGTCATTTCTTTTGCTGTTGATGATATTGTTTGGAGAAGAAGTTTTGTTCAATCTAATGCGCCGGCATATTTTTCGGCTAAATTAGCACCTAAGTTTATTAAATGTAAAATCATAGAGAAAATATCGGACAATGTTTACCTCTTAAAGGATTTAAATAAAAATAATACTGGACGTTATCATATTAAAGATATTATTAAATATTAATTTTGGTTTCTACTTACATTTCTCTTGAGTTTAGTAACTTTGTTTTGGAAAAGGGTGTTTGAATGTGATGAATGAGATTTGATGGATGAAAGCAATTGCCTAATGAAAGTGAAGGATGTAAGGAAATTTCATTACGGTTATTGAATTTAGGTTAGATGTTCAAAAGTTGGCTTAGGTCGTTTCGGTTTACTACTTCTCACTCTTTATTACTATTATTCAACATCAAAAGATCTTATGTATATTATTGTTCATTATTTTAAAGGTCTTTGTTTTTGTACCTACATTTGTTTGTTTTGTAAGTCATTCTTTTGACTTGTTTTGTTCTAGCGTTTTGTTTGCGTTGTGACTGGAAAGTTAGAGAGGTTTGGCCAACCACAGCATATCTATTTGTTTTGTTTGCTCATTCCTTTTTTGTTGTCTGAGCACGTTTTTTTTTAGGGATATGCTTGTGTACGGAAAGTTGGAAGGTTTAGCCGATCATAACGTATTCAATTCATTATTTGTTTTGTTCATATTCTATTTGTTTTGTTGTTGTTTAGACATTTTGTTGCGACATCCTTTCGGATGGTCCACACACCTTTTGCGGTCCTCGGATTTTCCCTCCGGTTCCGTTTGATTGTTTACATTTTGTTGTGACATCCTTTCGGATGTGCACACACCGTTTCTTGCAGTTCTCGGATTTTCCCTCCGGTTCTGTAGTTTGTTTTGTTCACCCTCACCGTCTTGTTGTGAGGAGTAGAACCATTTTGTTAGTGTTGTGCCCGGAAAATTGGTGGGGTAGAGTCGATCACAGCACTTACAGTTTTTGTTTGCCTACACCGTTTTGTCGTGTAGAGCAACACCTTTTGTTACAGATATGCATGTGCCCGGGAAGTTGGTAGAGATGCGCCGATCACATCATACTCTAATTTTTGTTTATCCACACCGTATTGTTGTGTTGGATAACCTTTTTGTTTGCTGTATTGTGCCCGGAAAGTTGGTAGTGTAGAGCCGATCACAATTACACCGATTTTTGTTGGTTGTTTCATTGTCTAGTTGTACCTAGCTTTGGACACTCACACCACGAACTTTTGTTTGTGTATTATACTTTCACCCCTTCAGGTGATTGTTTTTGAACTGAAACGGCGACACAAGTGGTCTAACCGTAAATTGTATTAGATATCTTTCGAGATAGAGCTTTTTTGATATTCTTTGAACTTTGAGTCGGAGGCTAGGATTGCCTATCCGCACTTTTTACCAGTTCACTGCAATACTTAAGTTTCATTATATTTATTATTTCATTACACTTTTGATATTCATTGAACTTTGAGTCGGAGGCTAGGATTGCCCATCCGCACTTTATACAAGTTTCAGTGAAATACTTAAGTTTTCTTAAACATTTATTATGTATTTCATTACAAATTTATTAACATTTATTATTTCATTCCACTTTTGATATTCATTGAACTTTGAGTCGGAGGCTAGGATTGCCCATCCGCACTTTATACAAGTTTCAGTGAAATACTTAAGTTTTCTTAAACATTTATTATGTATTTCATTACAAATTTATTAACATTTATTATTTCATTCCACTTTTGATATTCATTGAACTTTGAGTCGGAGGCTAGGATTGCCCATCCGCACTTTATACAAGTTTCAGTGAAATACTTAAGTTTTCTTAAACATTTATTATGTATTTCATTACAAATTTATTAACATTTATTATTTCATTACACTTTTGATATTCATTGAACTTTGAGTCGGAGGCTAGGATTGCCCATCCGCACTTTATACAAGTTTCAGTGTAATACTTGAGTTTTCTTAAACATTTATTGTTGCATTACAAATTTATTGGCATTTATTATTTCATTACACATTAGATATTCTTTACACTTTTCTGAGTCGACGACCAATGTTGTCTAGTCGCACTTTATAAGTACAGATATCTTAGTATTTTTGTTTAGATGCTTCTTTGATAAACCCAAAGATGCATTCCTTCAATTTCAATTCATCTTTTGTAGAGCATATAGCTTTTTTTGTATTGCCAACATTATAGAGTTGTAGTCTATTTTTTTGCACTTTTTAGGTAGAGACTTACTCTCTCATTTTATTTTGAATTTTGTATAGTAGAGACTTGCTCTCTTATATTATTTTGGGTTATTTTTGTAGAGGTTTGCTCTCTTATTCTATTTAGATCAAATTCGTTTGAAGTTATTGTTTTGGTAATTGGTTTAGGCATAAAAGAAAGTGTCTTTCTTTTATTTTTTTTTGGAAAGTTTGTACTGTAACGACGTATTTGCGTCATACATGTAGTTCGGGGATCTAACCTCGAAAATGGTTAGTTTACTTCTAGATATTGTGGCGATTAATGTTACGTCCGATCATTTCAGCCGTCAGGTTTTTACCGGTTGTTCTGACACCCCTGTCAGAGCAATAAATTTTGATTTTGACAGATACACTCGTTCATATTATGGAATTTTTAATTTCCCCGAGTGGCAACTCTAGATTGAGTGATTGGACAAATACTTTTATTCTAACTGCAGAGCGGAGTTGTAGATAGGTCTTGCGAAATCTTTTAAATTCGCAAGAATCCTATATTATTAAAGCCTTGAAATGGACGCTATGTTTCCATAGGCCAAGGGGTGATCCCCCCAAAGCATTATTTCGGTAAGTTTCCAATTTGATTGTGATTTTGTTATCTTCAAATTTACCTCGCGGATTTTGACAATCGTGAATATTTGTTCTAGGCGGAAAACATCAATTTTCCTACCATTAAGATGACTGTAATACAGCAGCATTATTTGAAAAGAAAAACGGTAAGTTTCTACTACTAGTCTTGGTTTTCCCTTGATCATTCATCGAGTTTTTATTAATCGTGATTTATTTGTTCTAGCTACGCGAGATGTCGGTGGCGTTTTTTTTTTATTAGTAAAATTTTGAGTCAATGACGCCTCGTGTAATTTCGGCGGGAACGTCAGAGTGGTGAGACTCCACCACCTAACTTCATTTCTCTGATATAAAGAGACACCGGACCGACCCCAGGAGACCCGTTTCCCAAGACACGCGACGTTCGCGAGACCCTCACGCCACGTGGCGGAGTCCCAGGATGCCTCTTGGAACCGGGATCCGGTATAATTTATACTATTTTCTTTGACTGACAACCCAAGGTATTTAAAATTTAACTTTTATTTTTTTCTACTAAGAAATGCAATGGTAACCGTAATTAAGAAATGTATCTAGAATAACTAGAAGTTATAAGCCTCAGACAAACCCCAAAACACCAAAATTATAACATCTGAAACGTATCTGGACTTTTATTGTTTTCCCCGGCCCTGTGATTAGAAGTTCTGGTGCGACGGCTGCCTATCCGAGGTGATTTTATTTAAGTAAGTAGGGATACCTCCTGTCTGGCGCCCGAGAAATATTATTTAATTGATTGTTTAGACTTTGTTTGTGACAGGGGGCCCCATTAAAAACTTTCTTACTATTCCAATATAACATCTTACTAGGAACTTTAATTTATTATTACAACTTAAAATCTTTTTATTACACCATTGACCATTACTATCCGTCAAGCCCCACATAGACGCCCTAGTCACTAGATTGCGAAAGTTGATTTATATCTTCAGGGAGCTCAGGCATGTATCAGACAACGAAAACATAAAGATGACATATCTTGCTCTATGCCAAGCGATCTTTGGCTACTGCATCACCTCTTGGGGTGGTGCGGCTAAGACATGCTTGATTGAGCTTGCAAGGGCCCAAAGAGCTATCTTGAAAGTCAGTGCTGGACTTCCCTGGCGTTATCCAACTACCAAACTGTACCTAACCTGGGATGTTCTGACGATCAGACAGTATCCTCCAAACTATCCTTCTTCAACATTCCAAATTGACATAATTATGACAAAAATATTATGAAGGACAAGGGGAGGAAAGGATCCATTCATCATTTACAACAATTTAAATAGTACCCACTCTATCTACCCCCTAACGAAACTTAAATTTAAGTCAGAAACAATAAAATGGCTGAAAGCCCTAGACTACCAACAAACTGAGAAAGTTCTGACTCCTATTAACATGACCAACTTCAGATTATGACCTACCAGCCTACATCCTATTCTTCTCGCCTCTTAACCTCCTGTTCCTACCCCTTCCCGCTGACTGTATCCGTTAGACTTAAGATTTACCTTAATATTTTTTTTTTGTGTAGCGTAAGTTTACTTACTGTTTATAATTTTAGTATTTTATATTTAGTGCCTATTTCACTAAATGACTCTCCTGTCATCCTACAAGCAGTCCAAACCAAGTTAGATCCACGGAGCGAGAGCACTGGTGGCCTGTCAACCTGTCATACAGGTCTTCAAACCTTTCTCAGGCACCAGTTTCTCACAAAACAGGTTAACAGAAGTTTTAGGACCATTGATTTAATGATACATAAGCCTGTTATTGTTTACAACCTTTGTGAGAGAAAAAAAAAACAAAAAAAATAATAATAATAATAAAATCACTTTGATTTCCCAGAGTGAAAACCCTGTGAAATAAAAGTGATTTTATGTACATATTTTAATTATTTGGATATGGTGTGGTGGGATACTGACAAATAGAAAAATCATGAAAGGAATTGGTTGGTGGAGACCATTGCCGAGATGAGAGATTTTTGAAAAACTATGATCTATTTTTCACATGTCCTGGTAGAGAACTATTACCGACCAGGTACCTAAATACCTGAAATTGTTCTATGGTTATCTTGCTTTGTTTATTTACAGGAAGTTGAACAAAAAGAGCTAGACAAATTTATTGCTGCAGTAAACAAATGCAATTGGTATTTTTGGACCTCTAGCTGTGAAGTTCCACCACCAGACCCACTTGTGTTCCTGAAGCACATGAATCCCTTAAAGATTGGCATTAGAATGTTCACCACAGTACTGGCAGAACCTATTATTGTCATCAGAGGTACTGTGGAAACCATAATTCGAGGTGTCACAGGTATAAAACTATGAAATATTAACAAAATGAGTTATCGGTTCTAAACACTTATGCTTATAAAATGTTTTTATTTTCAGCTGGATTAATGTACCCTCTTGACAAGATAATTTTTGGAATCATGGTAGTAGTTATAGATATATCTTTGATTTTCCTACTTGTTATGATATTATTCAATTGGGTGCTGAACATACCATTCAGTTTGAGCGTCTTTGGTGTGGGTGTCAGTGTAAAAAACAAGAGATCAGCACCAGTGTACCAGAACTTCACACAAATGCAGCCACAAAGTCGGATTGAACAAGCAGATGGAATAAGTCAAGCTACTCTTGATAAAATTTTAAATGTCTGCTCACTGGCTTTGACCACTAATACGCCAGTTCAACAAAATAAAATTAAAAGTCCAGCTTTAGCACTAAAATGTGCAAATGTACCCAAAATACGCAGATCTGCTAGTACAGGCAGATTACCCAATAATTCATCGTTTGAAGTAGACTGGGCTTTGGAAAATACTGTTAGACGACGAAATATCAGTCCATGTGACGGTAGTGGAGATTCTTGATAAAGGTTGGCCTTTCTCACTGGGCTTCGAATAAGAAGCAGTGTCGAAAGTAGATAGGGCTTTAGCACACCTTCGCCGTGAAAATAATGATGCGAAACCGCTACACGGCAGCGCGGTTTTGTTTTTAATGTATAATTTAGTTTGAAAATTTCGCATTTTCATTGACTGATAAATAATAGTGGACATTTCAAACAGCATCATCTAGCCCCTAAGTAAGGAAAAGCTTGTGTCATAACCTTTTTTTTTAACGAATTCAAGCGCGCAGGTGTAAGCGGTGTCAAAGCAAATAGCCGAAATCACGCAGGAAAGTAATAGAATCATAGTCAAATCTATACGATGAAACAGGCTGTTTCGCTTCTTATACAACGGACAAGCCATGGTGGAACTACTGCGGTTACGCTGCTATGGTTTCGTGACGTAGACGTGCTGAGAGTGTGAAGCTAACTGAAATCAATTTAACCTATTAGAATACTAAAAAACACATTCTTGATTAAATATTATGCACTTGTGGTAGCTTGCTTAATGTGTCGGTGTCTAGGCAGAATGGAACTGGTGAAGGTGAATTATGGTTTTGAAATTTGATGTTGTTATTTGCCTAACATTATTTACCATTCGAGGCTGGGTTAAACAATAACATGACTTTAATGGAAACCTTTGCATGATTTTTTATATACCTACCTGCGATTATGGGCATACAAACTATGCGAGGTGTACCAAACGTGGTTTATAAGTGTAACTAACTAAGCAATAACTTAAAGTATTTTCCAATCACCCGAGAATATCTATTAACAGACGTAAATTACTTATTCTTCAGTTTTGGTAAGAATGGCGATATTCCTAAGAAAAACACATCGCGCGTACATGCTTACTTCTAGCGACTATCTGATGAATTTGAGCTTAACAGCATCGTATGTCTGTAGGCACAAAATAAAATAATAGGTGTAGGTGTAGATAACTATTATGTGCATAGTCTTCGATCATGTCATTGTTTCGTGTCATATTCACCTGTTAGAGATTGGTGGAACCATCAATAATCGTCATCCGTCATTAACCTTACTCCTTTAACTAACAAAGTATGGTGAAAATGTCTCCTGATTATTTCTAATCAAAATTGTTCTTGTACTTTGTCCACTTGTGGAATTTTATTTTATTTTACACGATGGTCTGCAGTGGCAGAGCATGTCTTTTTATCCGCGATCTGTATATATGTACCTATATTATCTAGTCTTTATTTATTGTTTTTAATCTTAATTAGGTACATTTTATTTTTTTCTTATTTTGTGTTTTACAAGTGACCAAATCAAATAGCTAACAAGTGCGAATCTAACGAGAAAACATGTTTTTTTTATATTGTAAATATTCTTATAGTTATTTGTTTTATTTGTGAATATTGCGTACTGTGATGGTGTGTAATTATTTTGTGGCAGAATATAAGTATAGTATGTCAACTTCACCTACAAGTACCTACGTCACTAGAATGCTCATTATTGGTTCAAAAAAAAACCGGGGAGTTAAGAGAACTACCTACTTGTAGAAGCATTCGAACCTTGACGATAGTAAGGTACGAAGTAGGTAAGGTAGGTTAAAATAAATAACAATTTCTGTTTTTGATTTTATTTTCGTGGTGATTTAGTGAGAAGTGTAACAAGATAAATAAATATAAGTGAACATTTACATTACATAAGTAGGTAAGTAGATACTTAAAATTCAAACAAGTCAATTGTTTAAGAAATATTTACATGTTGCCAATGGTATTCTAGCGGAATATTCTGTTAATTTTAAAACTACTGATTCTAATTCGTTACTGGTCGATGGACGAAACTACTCTAAATCCCTTCACCTACAAAGTTTAACATAGTATTTTCATTACCTACTACTCTGTTTATATAAGTAGGTATCAAAGACAATTCATACGTAGTAAGTAGATACTATAATGTTACCGATTACAATTTAAAAAGTTTAAATCTATACTAGTTAATATCTACTAAAATATTATTGCCGTAGGTAGTAGGTAGGTTATTATGTGTAAGGTCCACATAATTTAGAGAGTTTCAAAGCAAGATTATTTAGAGAGAGATTCAAAAAGCCAACACTGGATCCACCTGTAACCATAGACCACAGGTAGGTGGATATAGGTTACCTACACATTTTTCGAATAAGCACCTCGGCACTATGCCAAATAGCTACAGGCGAAGAACTTTTGCTCCACGAGAAAGGAATAGCAATCGTGTTTAGCAACAATTACTAAGCAAATAACGATAGATTACAAAGTGGGAGAAAAATACAAGAAAGCTCGAGAAAAGACGAGAAGTTTGCATAAACGCTTAAGGTCAAATAGGGACAAAGATTATTCAAAAGACAAATAAATCCTTCAGTAACTTACATCAATCAACATGAAACAACTTTGGTCCAACTATAACAATTCAGTATTCAACAATCACTATATCATAATATACAATTCTGCCAATAAGCAAAAACAGTGCAAATACAAACGCGTCAACATTCGTCGTGCTCATTAATTAATTGGATATTTTAAATATTTTAATAAGACCTCTACAATCTTCGATCAAATGCTCCGGTTAAAGTTTTAACTTAGGCTTGTAAATTTTACCATCACTTTCTTTATGCACTTATGATTATTATTATCACGAAAACCTATATAATAAGTAACATATCTCGTTACTGTTGCAACCTGTATGAACCTGGATACATTTTTTTTATATAATTGCTGTTCAAGGCCCTGACGGCGGAACTTCTTTCCGACTTCTGGCGGAAATAGACAACTACCAGACTTACATTTTTTTAAATAATTGTGTCATTGGTGTTGTTCGGTACTCCTCTAAACTCATACCAGATAAATAATTGATATTAAGTTAATTGTGACATCGTGAAGTAACAATAAGATAAAACTTTATTATAATGAAAAAATCTAATTGGATATGTGAATGATATCAAATAAAGTGCATTTAGTATAATAAACTAGCACCAGTCATACTTTATAATAAATGACTAGTTTTAAATATAATGATTAACAATCCATAGCAGACTAGATCTTTAAATGGTAATAAGTAATTCCTGATAAATAACACTAATTTGACCTCGTTTTCAAACAAAATTATCTCACTTTGAGATTTCATAAATGCTCATATTGTCGAACAGGTAATTAGTATATCTATCAGACTAATTAACGCATGATATTCAAATCACTATTAGTTAACAGCGATTCATCAACAACATAGCTAGGCCATGTTTTTGTAGGTCCTCTTCACTAATTTTTTTTAGACCCACAAATAAGTAGAGTGCATCATCATACTTTTTTATTAATCTTACCATTGGTTGCCTTGCTTATGTACTTAAGCAGAGTGAAGAGGCTGACATGGTGTAAGATCAACCAATGGTCTTGTCGAAATTGCGTATGATGACGTCATGCTTGATTCTGATAGTCAATTTTACACAATCATCTCCTTCGTAATGCTTAGGTAACCCATTTATAATGAACAAAATGATGGCCTTAAAGATACAAATTGTTTAACTTCTCTGGATATTAACGGTTTCTACATTTTGGCACTGATATTTTCCCACTATGACATTACCTACATCAATAAAATAATTATGGACTTTGCACTACCCACTACATATTTTAAATTTCTAGGAATAAGAGTTACAATGTTTTTTTTATTTAATTTAGGTACCAATTGCTTTATGGCATCTGAAGTGAGAGAGGATTTTCGCAATTGTCTGTCAGGACAATATAGGGCTCAGTGGCGCGCCTTGGGGGAAGCCCAGGTCCAATAGTAGATCAATGATGATGATGATGAGCTTTACAACAGTGTTGATTCCAAGTCAAGTATGTATGGAGAATATGGAGATTCCTCCTTGTCAGATCAGATCTCTTCAATAACAAAATATCACATTATTATAATGACTATGACTATTATTTCACATTATCGGCACACACAATTGATTAATTAAGTCCTAAAGACTTGAATTCGTTGTATTTTTTCTAAGAATATGGAATATTTCTTTAAAGTGTATTTCACATCAGTCATTGTGATATTATCAATAACTTACTATTAGCAAAATATTTATTAGATGACTTCTAAGCTTCATCATAATAAAATTAACATTATTCAAAAGGCATTACTATAGACTACTTTGCTTTAAATGCGATATAATTCTTATACTAGGTCCGTGCTCAACTCATTCAGGACATATGAATTAATGACTAGGATAAAATGACTAAGTAATTATTGTAAATTTGTAAATAAATCGGTGGTTTTAATGGAGTCCACGTACCAAATCTGCTAAGCCCTCTGACATAGCCCAATTGGTATCCGCGGCGATACATTAAAGGATTCTACAAACTTCTAAAATAATGCTACTGACACAAACATGCTGGGCTTTGTCAGCAAGTCGGCGGTTTTGGTATGTAGAATCCATGTCTATGTAGAAGGTTTTTACATAACAAGGCATTTCTCCCTGCCACCAGTGGAGCCGCCTTCGCCAGCATCTTTTACCACTTTGTCTTTTTTTTTCTTGCTCTTTCCATCAATTTGGAGTGAGACATTTCTGTTCTTTTCCATGTTTAACAGCTCCTGTAAACAATAATAAATAAGTATTGTAAGATGTTTCACACAAAACATCTAACCCGATCAAGTAAAGCTCTTATTTTAAAATAATTAGATATGTATAGAATAATATACATGTAAAACAGTCTAGCTAGGAAAAGTAGAGCTTATATGATGGGAACCAGACCAGACTGATATTCATATATGTAATACCTATTTACAGATCAAACATCTATGTTTTTCATCAAAGTTTTTGCTTCACATATTAGTATATAGATATGTCCATTTCAAAAATGATCACAATACAAATAAAATTGACAACATACTTGGAAGAGTTCAGTAACATTATGGTTAGTTTTAGCAGATGTTTCCATAAAAGAGACACCCCATGTCTGGGCCTGTGCTTGGCCTTCTGATGCAGAAACCTCACGGATCTCAGGGGTTTCATCACACTTGTTGCCTGCAAGCATCACTGGAATACTTGGAAGTTCTGTGCCCTTTATTTCTTTTATCGTCTGCCATATTGGTTTAAGTTCCTCAAGGGACTGTCTACTGCTCACTGAGTAGACTAGAATGAAGGCATGCCCCTAAAATAAAAAGGATTTTTATATGTATCAACTCACATTATGGTATGGTAATTTTATATACATACTATAATTAATGAATTACATATATATTTGATTAATTTTATAAAAAGATTAGATTTTTGTGTTTGTATGCTTGTTTGTAATAGTAAATTGTAAATAGAAATCTGATTTTTTTTTTATTACAGATCTCTTTATAAATTGCAATCATGTAACCCAAGATATCAAAAATTTGCTTATAACGTCATTATTTGGCATGCACTACAAAAACTATTGAATACTTAAAATAATGTATGTGTTTATGTTTGTAGTACTCATTATACACACAAAAAATCCAAGAGTCTACTGAAGTCTGTACTGAAATGTGGTTGAACATCAACCACAGTTCAGTACAGACTTAAACACAAATATGCAGGTGAAGTTGATTACAGAATATAGATATAACATCTACAACATATTTTTAAGATCTTTGAGGGTATTAAAACACACACATATTGAACATCCCTTTATCAGATATCTTTTATATGTTCATGTGCTTTAACCCAGCAATGATTGAGCAAATGCAAAAGGAACCATACAAATTGTTGTACAAAAGGTAGCAAACAAATTGTTGTTTGCTACCTTTTGCATAACTCCTGACATTGTCACTACATAGTATATAATAAAGTTGCTTCCCGCTGTCTGTCTGTCCCTCTGTATACTTAGATCTTTAAAACTATGCAAGGGATTTAATAGATAGAGTGATTCAAGAGGAAGGTTTATATGTATAATACCTTCATAATAAAGTAGAGAAACACTGATAATTTGATGTCTAATGTACTAATGTGATTTCATAAATAAACTCATTTTTTGCGCTTATATTGCAAACACTGGCTGAACCCTACGAGATAGATCAAAATAATGTTCTACAGTATTGTACACCTTTAAAAGTTCTACAAAAAAGTCCACGATGGTATATGTCTATCTCTTAGGTTATGTTATTCTCTTAGATAATGTTGTATATAAATACATTCTGTAGTTTATTTAGTATCAGCATTGCACCTGTGCGAAGCCTGTGTGAAGGGTCGCTAGTAATAAATAAATAAATTTATATTACCTTACTTATTGACAATCGCTGCATAGCTGGAAACTGATGAGATCCTGTTGTGTCTGTAATTTGTAGTGTGCATATGGTTTTATTACTGCTTATTACCTGGAAATTAAAACAATGATGAATGAGTATGTATCAAATACAATAAACATTTCTTTATCAATCTTATCTAAGCTGATAGATGTACAAGAAAACATACAATAAAAATATTTAGTATCCTATCAAGGATATCATAAATGTTGGCACTTCACCAAATTATCGGGTCAGGGATTTGGCAATAGTTCAAGGTTTGACTTAAAGTGAATAGGTAGCAAAATTTATTTATCTGCAGTATTTTAGGTATAATATACCTAAATACCTAATATGTTAAAAAAAAATTTTAGGTTTCAACACATGCAAAGAACATCAAATTAGGATTTTCAAAATCTCACCTGCCTGTAGGTATCCTCTATAGTCGGAATGTAAGATTCCCTGAATGTGCCTTTTACGAATCTTAGTACGAGAGAGCTTTTACCAACACCACCAGCTCCAAAAACAACGACACGATAATCATTACTTTGCTCCGGCATTATCAGATCTAGTTTCAAGATCCTGATAGAATCTTCCAATCAAATACAAAAATGATACGGGATCAACAGCAAACGAAGCTTTTTAACATTTTAGTTGTGGTGGGCTACGAGTTCACTTTAATATTACATTATCTTGGACTATAATTTACTATAGTCAAAGTACACATATAATCCGCACATTTCTACAATTTTAATTCTACTTCCTTCGCAAATACAGCTAGAAATAGCAAATATTGCTATCCATTTTATTATTTGCAACGCCCATCAATCAATCAAGTAGTATTTTTTTAATCAAACCCACAAACACATAGGTAGATGATAACGCATCAGACGGGGCACTCCCATAGACGAAATCCTGTCCAATACTCGTTCACTCTTATACCATATGACAGATAACTTTTTATTTTGAATGAACTTTTTAGCATCAGCGGGGTATTCATTCTACCGAGCATATTTTTACTGCTGGCTTGGATACAATTGTTATTTTAAAATATTTTATCGATCTACAAAGGAAAGACCCTGATAATCGTAATAAACACATTGATTATGCAATTAGACATTTATTTACAGAAATATATAGAATAATAAACAATAATACAAAATACAAGTCAAACAGTTGAGCTATCTAAACTGCGTAAAACAATCTACCGATAGCCAAACTGGTCCAGAACATTTGATTATTTCATGGAGGCGGCCTTGAAATAATTTTGAAGACGCGATGGGCTCCTGTTTCAAACGAGCCCAGGTTTCGACTCAAAAAGCTCACATAATGTAGGCCTTATCAAGAAAGGCATAGTTGCATCTTATCAGGTCCTCAGCACTTTCCCACATGCAGCTGCCGCACCAGTTCTAACGGAAATCCCAGACTCTAATGGGATGCGGCAAGGGTGTTTACACAAGTAGCATCTCATATCAATGGCCTACCCATCTCCTAAGGGACAGGAGTCATCAGGCTTCTTACCATCATCACATATCAGACCGTATGGGTCTAGAACAGCTGGTATGTTGATGTTGACATTTGGATTAGGTGGTAATCTGCTTTGGAGTAGGTATGAGCCAAATGTTGTAGTTTCATGGTGTGTAACCATGATCACAGAACTATCTGGAAAAATTACAAATTTAAGTGTGCTTATATTTGAAAAATTACAAATTTACAAATTTAAGCACACTTAACTAAATGCAATAATGTTGAGTGTACATTCTACGAGTATGTTGTTTCTATGTATAATATGCATGTATTTACAAATAAAAGTATAAATAAAATAAATAAATAAATATTGCTGGACAATGCACACAACATTATCTATTTGTGGTGACTATTTTGGTAAGATAAGTAGGTACAATAAGTACTTACTGTTGATTAGAGCAGAAGTATGAACACCAATAGACAGACATTTCGCTTTCAGTAGCAGTAAATTACGTTGGATAGGCATGTGCTTTCGAGTTGAAACGAGAAATCTCTTCTAAAAATGCTTTCGACACACATACTGCTTGCGAAGATCTTGAAAACTTCAGGTCTCGAAGACTTTTAATCCAATCCAAGTCCAATCCATGATAATCTCTCTCTTCGGAAGCATAAAAAAACTGACGTCCTTTCGTTTACTAGCACAGCTCACATTAGCACTTGCACATTACTGCGAGATTAAATTACAGGTTCAGGAATTGAGAGGATAAATATAAATTACAGAATTAAAAAATCAATGTCATTCAACTTCGAAACTACAACACAACAGCTGTTTGCTTGTTAGATAGATAGATAGATATTTATTTCTTTAAACTTGTAACAATCATTGGTTAATAGTGTTTTAAGCCTATATTAGGTTTTTCTAAACACTAGGTTCTCGATAACAAATGTACTAAAAACAAAATAACAATAAGCATCACACACTTACTTCCAGCATGATACCTACAAAGTAGGTAGGTAACAATAACAATAAGTCGAATGAGCGACCGCTCACAACGATATCAACTGTGGTTGCACACATTCAAACGAGCGTCTTTACAAAAATCGACCCCGTCAGGTGAGTTATTGGATTGCACAGATAGTCGCTTCATTTGTGTGTGTGCCCCGCTTACAACTTCTTCTAAAAACTACATAGGATGCTCCATTTTATACACTTTGCAACATAAATTAATTTTGAGATACATGTATGAATTATGAAAATGTTTTTTAAGTATATTTTTATAGTTTTTTTGAGTGATTTTATTTTTTATTTCTAATGGTACTTTATTTATATGACAAGGAATTAAAAATTGTGACGTTCTTTTGCCATATTCATTTTGAAACTTAGGTATTTGTAATTTCCTATTTGTAATACTTCTAGTAACTATTCTTTGACTTAAAGGAACTTGTATTTCAGTACGAAAGTATTGCTCGAGAAGCAAATTAAGTTTTACTTTTTTATGTATCGGTATAATCCCCAATACTTAAAAAGACCCATGGGGTCATCCGAGAATTCATTTTTAACTTTTAGAGGAACTATTAATTTAAGAAATCTGTGCTGGATATTATAAATCTGGTCCAGGTAAGTTTTATACGTACGTCCGTAGCTACTTAAACCATATGCTAATATGCTTTCTACCAGAGCTTTATACATTGATAAGAGTATGTCGTAAGGTACTTTACATTTTATTATATAGAATTTTGCTAAAATTGCCCTAAGTTTATTACATGTCTTATCAATGTGCTTTGCCCAGTTAAATCTATTATCAATTACCAGGCCTAGGTAGGTGTACTCAGTGACCTGCTCAATTACCAAACAGCTGCTTGGACACTGCAGATTAGATGAATGAAGGCAATCATGACTATGAGCTAGTATTTTCACATTTTCTTTTCCTGGGCAATAATTGTGACTAGAGCGGACGTGGATAAGCTTAGTTTTGTCAGAATTTCTGTATTTTACCACAAATATGCTTTTCAACAACTTTATCCAGTACTGGTAAAATAGTAATCGGTCGATACTTGCCGTAATCTTTCGTACTACCTCCTTTATGAATTGGCCGAACTATACCAGTTTTTAACTCTTTAGGATAGTGTCCAGTAGTAATGCTAGTGTTAACAAACCGCGTAATCGCTCCCACTATTTTATCAGACATCCTCGATAAATCCATTGCTCGTATGCCATCAGCACCTGGAGCTTTATTCGGATTAGTGTGTTATAAAATTTTAAGTATTTCTATGTTAGTAGCTTTAGGAAAGAACATTGATTTATTTATTTGTTAAGTGTAGTGATCTTTATTTAGTAAGTCAATTGTACAATTTGGGATTATTGATTTAACATTGTATTGAAACTGATTCGCAAAATTATTAGCAATGTTTTTTAAGCATTTTTCGTCACTAAATGTCTTTTTTATTAAATTATCTATTGAATTTGTTATTTTACCAGATAAATTATTTATTAGTTGCCATAATTTCTTAGTATCATGTCTATGTCTATTTATTTCTGATCTTATGAAATTGTTTTTGCTCTTGTTTATAACTTTATTCGTTTTATTTCTTATTTTATTATACTTTAATCGTAGTTCTTTATTATTAGTGTCCTTAGGCCACTCTAAAAATAGCTGATCTCTAGTTTGAGATAAATTTATGATATTTTTATTTACCCATTTATGTAAATTACGCTTTGAATTACCAACTTTTTGGGTATATTTAGACTCATCATAACAATATTTAAAGCTTTTATTAATAAATTGATATATATTTTCTGGACAGTTCATATGAGTAGTCGAATCCCAATCGACTTTCTCTAGTAAGTTACTAATCTTTTCATTGTTGAACCGAGTTACATAAATAGGAGCATCCTTTACACGAGTATTATTTATGAGTGTAGCTGCAGTTACCCTATGGTCAGCCAGTACAGTGCACAGCGCGGCTGTGTAAACGTCTCTCATGCGGGATCGGACGAAAATATGGTCAATACAACTCTTTGTTATTAAATTATTTAAATTTTCTATCCGAGTGTGATCAGTGATACCGCATGACAGACCGTGCCCGCTCATAATATCCATGTATGATTTTTTAACAGGGTTATCAATGTTTAAGTTAATATTTATATCACCCAATAGTATTAGATCAGTGTTTGCAAACCGATTAAGCAATCTATCAAGTTCTACAATGAAGAGTTGTTTATCCAATATATATATTATAATCCAATAATATTATATTTGGTTGGTTTGTTTGGATTGATTTGATGTCGATAGCAAAATAGGAAACAAACATGACTTGATCGGACAGGAAAGAAGTATGAAAGAAGGGGGAGGAACTGTTAGCTATGTTAGTACACTTTATAGACTATAAATCGGCCAGGATTGAAAGTTCAATGATTGTCGGATTTGTCGGCCATGATCAAACCACAACAGCACGCAACGCAAGCACAGACAATACTAACATTTTAAAATCTTTCGAATGGGGGTTGTGTGAACGAACATTTTTTGTATATGCACTTCTACACTTTACTGACATTGGTTTGGACGATCAATTTCTATTCTTGGAATGGTTGGGCGATACCAAACTAAAATTACATATTGATTGGGTTATTGGTTTATCCAATAATTCGAAGAGGTTGAAGGGGAGGTTAATTCCGAAGAATTAGGACATAAAGTGGCAAAACAATTATGTTTTTGATGTGTGACATCTTACTTCTCACTTTTCTGCAATCTGTAGTATAGGAGTGATTTCATGAAAAGAGACGATAGCGTGTAACAGGAAGCCGGGGAAACGCGGCCTTTTTTATTTGACATATTATCATATAAATCTATCTTAACTCGCTAATGGAAAATATATGTTTCCCGGTCATTTCTATTTCATCCTGTGTGTGAATTATCGTCTTTCACACAACAAGACATCACAGCGCACCAACTGACAAAATAAACCAATAAACACAACCTGGCTTTTGTGGCTCTCCATTTATCAACATAATGAAAATAATTATTATAAGTACCTATAACACAATCAAAATTGAGATTGAACCCCGACATTTCAAATTAAAGAATGCCTGCGGCTTTGTTCACGTGGTAATAATTAGTAGGTATGCAGGTAATGTTAATCAGGTCTACATCTTTATTTAGTTTGGAGCCTAAACTAAACTTAAAACTCAAACTAAAAGTCTAAACTTTAGACCATGCTTAATCCTATCCTAACAACCCTTATTGCGTGATTTAGTAGATACTAAACAAACATCCACACAAACAATCAAATACAAATACAAATACAAAATGTTTTATTTCTGTAACTTAAGTAACATAGTTTATCAGTATTGGATACCTCCTTTTAAGTATAAAATACCTGTATTAGGAGAATATCGCTCTTCTTAATTGTGGTTTATAGCTATTATATTGCTGTAACATACATTAAAACATTTACTTAACTACTTATACTAAATAACATTCATGTGAATTTTTGAGGGTAGATTTGAGACAGTTATCAAAGTCAGTTGTGAATGTTGAAGTTCAGCGCGAGTGCTGTGGTGAGGTGTAGGTAATTTTTGTGGGTAGAAAAATATTGTTGTGCAGTGTCACGAAGTGTCGATGTTGAATGAGTGCTTGAGTAGGTGTATGTTTTTGTAAGTAAGTATTGATGTATGGTCCAAGTGTAAAAGTTTCGTCTAATAACACCAGGCTAATGTGAGTCGGTGTATCAGTCGTAACCACTGGGTGTGGTGTGTCTATTTGTATGAGTGTGTAGTGTGATGTGTGTGGGTGTGTGTGTGTGTGTGTGTGTGTGTATGTGTTTTGGTGTGTGTGTACAATGAATTATCTCGTATTATATGATTTTATCCAAAAGTTTTTCAGTTTCATCGTAATTTACTGGCAATAGCCATTTAGTTACCGTCATTTTACATTTGTGATTATTTAACGGGTATATGTTAATGATTGTATTGATCCGATTATATAAATGAGCGGATTGGCTTGAGAATTGGCGTGATGCAAAAGTTGAATGTATAGTTTGTCTGTCCGTTATAGTAAAGTGTCTTCTTTTATTTAGTAATTGTTGGTTATAGCTGAGAGATTTGTGCAGTTTTAGTACCGAATGCAATATATAAAGTTTTCGAACCGTGAGTATATTTGAATTAAAGTATAGCAGTTCAGTTGGGTATCTGTAAGGTTTGTTTAACATTACTTTAAGTTATGATCTTTGAGCTCGTTCAAGGTTCAGAAAATTAGATCTTGTAGCTCCACCCCAGATCGGTATACAGTATGCTAGGATTGACTGCGCTAGAGAAATGTATATACGTTTTAAAAGGTCGGGTTTTGCCACATGTCTTAAATTCCTAAATATATAAGTAAGCTTTCTCGTCCTATTCATAAGTACCTCAATATGTGCGTGCCACGATAGACGTTGATCTATGGTAACACCTAAGTATTTGATAGTCTCAGCTTTATTTATAATAGGGCAGAGACACGCCTCTGAGTTCATATCACAATCATGTATCTTGATCGTATAATCAAATTCTGGTTGGGTTCGGTTGTACATGGTGAAGCACATGAAGTGTGTTTTATCAACGTTCAGAGTGAGCAGGTTTAATTTTAACCACCTGGCTATAGATTTTAGCCCTTTTTCAGTTTTATTTTTGACGTCGTTCCATGAGGTACCCGTGAAAGTGATGCGCTGTGTCGTCAGCATAGGAAAGTATTTTACCATCTTCAACGGTGAGGTTACAGAGGTCATTGATGTAAGTTAAGAATAAAGTTGGCCCCAGAACGCTACCCTGTGGGACCCCGTAGTTAATATAGACATCCTCACTCTCAATGTCACCCACCTTTACCCTCTGTTTTCTATCATGAAGATAGTCAGTCAGTAAAGCAAGGGGGGTACCTCTGATACCGATTTGTTCTAGCTTGTGTACAAGAATAGGGATAGAGACGGTGTCAAACGCCTTTTTGAGGTCCAGAAATACTGTTAAGCATTTTCGTCCCTTATCTACTTGCCCTATAATGTGATTGCATAAAGCTGAAATTGCGTCATCAGTTGAGAATCCATGTCTAAATCCGAACTGACATTTCGAGATTATATTATATTTCTTCAAATAAATTTGTAGCCTGTTATTAATAGTTTTTTCTAGAATTTTTGATATTGACGGTAATACAGAGATCGGTCTATAGTTGCTGACATCGTCTCTATCTCCACTCTTGTACACTGGTGTTACCGCAGACTGTTTGAGGATTTTAGGAAAGATGCCTTGATTTAAGCTGAGGTTTATTAAATGACAAATTACAGGAATCAAAATGTGATTAGACAATTTTAGAAACTTCGACGTAATATGGTCCCAACCAGGAGCACTATTTACTTTTAGGTTCATAATTATATTAAATATTTCATTTTTATTCGTTTCTAGTTAGATTAGGGACGAAGTTTGATTATAGGACAGGTTATAGATGTCATTGATGGTTTTAGTTTGCAGGGTAATATTTTCAGCTACAATTTTCCCTATATTAGCAAAATAGGTATTAACATAGTTTAAAGATTCAATGCATGTTTCTTTTGAATAAAGTAGTTGCGTGTTTGGTGTGTTAGTGGGTTTATACTGCGTTATATTATTTATACTATTCCAAAGAGCTTTGCTGTTTTTGGATGAGCTTTCTAATTGTTGACTTTCATATTTCCTTTTCAGTTTTTTTATTGAGTTGTTACAAAAGTTACGGTATCTTCTGTAGCTTATTTTTAATATTTTATTTTGAGGATCACATCGCAATTGTTTCTGCATATTATTTCTGTTTTTTATACAACGTAGGATACCATGAGTTATCCAAGGCTTAATAATTATTTTGCTTCTAGGTAAATTAATTATAATAGTATTTTCTGTCAGACTTTTTTGTATTCTACTAATCACATTTTATATATAAAGATATCACATTTTATATATTAACACATTCACTGCCACTGACACGCCTCGCGTGTTCAGGCTAATCTAAGTCTCTACGCCAAGAACACGCCAGGCGTGTTTTGAATGTTTAGGTTATATTTCCAAAACTAGGCCAGATTTTCTGTTCAAATTTTTAGTGCATCATTTTTAAAGGATAGGCTATGGCATATTGAAGCGGTTCCCTAAAAAAACTAGTTCGATTTTTTTACGAAAAATAGATATTTTGTAGTGCCGAGAACACGCTAGGTGTGTTCACTTACTGAAGCTACCCTTAGATTCCCAAACTTTTTTATTCTATTAAACGCTTCGCTAATTTCAGAGTTATAAGCTTGCGATATGAGATTTTTAACCAGTATTTGATGACAAAACGGAATGTCATAATTTATCGGAAAGTTGTTTTTACCGTATACAGTACTGTGTCATGTATGAATAAATAATAAATAAATAAATAATGCCGGACATTTCACACAGCACCATCTGGCCCCAAAGTAAGCAGAGCTTGTGTTATGGGTACCACATGACTGATTATACTACTTATATGAAGTCGCTTATACAACTCCATACGCCATCAATGAAAAAAAAACGTACCTATCCGATGTATATCTTTATATAATTATACATACACACACAGTGACATACACACGTACAGTAAAATTATCTCTATTATATAAAAATCAATTGCTGTTCGTTTGTCTCGCTAAAAATTTTGTCATCATTAATATCTTCCGTTTCCGGTACAAATTTAACTTTTCCTGAAAAAAAGATAAGAAATCAATTTATTTCATTTGAATATTTTAAATTTAATTCATACTTATGTAATTAGGTAAGGCCAATCAACCAACATTACGATAATACGAGATAAATAACGTAAAAAAACTTTCTGCAGTTCAAAGCTTTTTATCGGTTATAATTTAGATTAATTCACTCATATATGACTGAAAATATGTTTATATATGATTGTCACTCAATATATTATTAAAACAAATGTACTTGCACTGTTAACAATGCCAATGTTACAGTTCACAAAGAACTTTATTCATTTATGCATGGGAATTTTAGTAAAAAAAGTTTGAGAACCTTAGATTACGTTATAATAAATTTACTTACTAAAATCTATTTTTCCAAGCAATGCCGCGAGCACGCCTAGCGTGTCCGCGGTTTTATACGGCGGCATCTCGATAAACTTCAAGAAAATCGTGGTGGCAGTGAATGAGTTAAGATATCACATTTTATATATTAATATGTCACATTTTATATATTTAGGTGTTAAGAGCGCTATCACATTTTGACTCAGCGCAAAGTTTGGTATTTCTGGCTGCCAACTACTATTATTGTATTCTGTGTAGGTGAGGCAGGTACTGCGCTGCAAACGAGTCGACTAAACGGTCTTGATCCTTAGCACGCCCCGGAGACACTAGATCACTTTTACAAATAAAGGCCGAGTTTTTACTTTTCATTTGCTAATTTTGCATTTGCTAGACGCTTTAGATATTTTTCCTTCCCCTTTTTATATCGTTGTGCCAGTAAACACTGTCAATTATCCTGTTTACTTTATGGAGTTAAAGAGAGAATAAGGAGGTGGCTCCTGACATTGGATTATAACGAAACAGAAAGCCTTCTGGAAATCCAAACTTGACATTACTTTTTCATAGTCTCTTGCTATCAACCCATTCCCACTTCCCTCTTAGTATATTCCTTACTTTGACACTCACTTACTCACTTATGACCTTCTAAAGTCCCTCGTTTGCATTTCCCCTACTCCACACATATTCGCACATATTTGTATTGTATGTAATGCTATCGTAGTTTCGGTTTTTGCACGTAGTAATGTTTACTTAGTTAAATTTTTATAGTTTTCTTTAGTTTTACTGTACTAATTGCTTTATTGTTTATCTGCCCTGTAATGTGTACTTTTGTGATTGGTAATTACGTTTTGCTTGACCGATCTCCCGCAATACAGGCCTGGTCTAGTGCGGGGATCACCAGTAACTTGTAAAATGTATGTGAAATTTATTTAGTAATAAATATTATCTTATCTTATCTTATCTTATCGTATCTTATCTTATCTTATCTTATCTTATCTTATCTTACTACACAGATACTATAGACGAAATACAAACGTCGTCTTTATACATGCGCAATTGTGTGCGTAAAGTTTATGGTTACGTGTTTTACGACTAATAGTTCGGTAAATAAAGAGATTTCTTCTACCCTATAGCTCAAACAATGTTTGTGGATAATAAAATTTGCGCCCATTATTTAAATTAGAAGCAATGACTCCAGGTGGTACGTCTTAGCGGTTAATACCTATTAGTTATTCTGTGATATTACTATCATGTTCTTATCAGCGTTTTTACTAAAGATGTATTGTATCGATCAGGTGTAAGTACAGGAATAATAGATTTCTTTGAAAACAAAAATATTTTATTTACATTTATACATTAAAACATTTCTTCTTTAGCTATATAGGGGTGGAATGGATAACACATTTTCGCTTACAATTATTGGATCACTAGCAGCGTTTGGATGAAACAGCTAGTTAGAAATATATTTTGCGCAATAGCATTGACCAAGCTTTCCTCGAGTCAATAATTTCAGGGAGCACACATCTCGTATCTCATACTTGTATCTTCATAACTTTAACAGGGTGATCTGGGCTAGTCCATAGGTATGTCAAGTTTACAAATATTTTTATTTGTAATATAAGACTGGCACGCACGTCTTGTGCGCACGTCTTTTTCAAAGTCCATTTTAAAAGCAGAAATCGGACATTTCACTTCCACAAGACCTTCACTGTATAAGAAATCAGGTAAAGCCTCCAAGTAACAGTGATTTGAGTCAATAAACAGGCCACATTGCATCATATAAAATGTTCGTGAAGTTGAATCCTAGCCTCGTCTGGGCCTCGGGCAGGGCACGGTCCAGCATGATTCATCGTTTAATCAAATAAGTCTATCAAAACGAAAATAATACCCGATTTCTCTTGCTCATCAGAGATTCAATGTTACGTCTTTTACGTTTACTGACACATTGGTAGTTATATAGGTATATTTTTTATCCCATTTTGTCTCGTCATAACACATAACTAAAATCAAATTAACTTTTATTTGGAATTGGGTATCATTGAAATAAGTAAACAATTTATATAAACATTGAGACTATATGAACGGATACTCACAACGATCAAAACCCTGCGGTCCTAGTTTACAACTAAGCATAGCACGCACACAACAGCAGCGCTTACGTGGCTACGACGCACACATGCGCGCGAAAATAAACCAACGCAGGTCCGCCCGTAGCAAACGCTCGCGCGGTACCAGAGAACTAGAGCTGTAAAAGTAACGAAAAAAAGCGTACCCGTATGTATTCGTTACTATAACAATTAGTACTCGTTACTATCGTATCGTTATCGTTACTCGTTACTTCTGATACCTCATAACATGCTATGTTATGTATATTAGAGCAACGAATCGAGTCGTATTGCTATTCGTACCTACGCATACAGTATGACGTCGCGGCGTCGCAATATTCGTAATTTGTAGAAAACATACTTATAGGTACATTACAAACCAAACTGCATAGGGAAGGTGCATTTTGTCACTTTTCCGTATTTTGAACCAGAATTGTGTTTAAGTCATTCTAAATTTAATTTGATTTAATAGATAAAGTGTAGTTCAGTTCAACTCAACTACAAGTGAACGGTTGACGGAGTCTACTAAATTTGCAATGGATTTACTATGTTGAAAATTTTAGCCGTGAGCTTATGTTATATCACAATAACCTACATCGCATTATGTGTCGATTATTATGAAAAAGCAACAAATAGACGTCGAAAATTATTTATTGACAATACAATTTCAACAACATTCCAACGATAAATCAACATAAAATAGTTTTACTTTGAATGAAATTAAACATAAAAAATGAAATAAAACATGATTTAAACAAAAAATGCGAGTAACGAAATGCATTCGTCAGTAACGTTTCGTTACTCGGTACTGGATGAACGAATACATACGGTTTGTTACAGCTCTACATAGAACAATCTACTCCTAACGGAGCGCGGTACTGAGTTTGCGGCATCGGTGCGTCTAGTTTTATTTCGTAAAAATAAAAAATAATAGAATTGATTTAAATTAAAAAAAAATACAATAGTAGTTTAAGTAAATGTTGAATTTTATTTTGTTATCAATATTTTGTCGATGTGGTGTTTAACTCCGGAGATATTCAGACTTTTTTCAAAGCCTTTTTGATCGAAAATCAAGTTGAAGATAATTTTTTTTTCATTGTTTACGTGGTTAACAATAAAAATCTATTCTATTATTATGAAAGAACAGGATGTTTTTAGTGCCATACAATTTTTTTTGTGGTTTATAGTCAACAGAATTTGCTAATTAGAGCTCTCAAATCGGGTCTTTGTGTGTTTTTGCCGAAACAAGCACCAGGAGAATGATGATTACTAAATAAATAAGTAAAATTTCTAAAATTTGCTCTATTATTTTTCAAGAAGCTGAAATAAAAGATATTATTCATGTGATAGTTAGGTATAGACTATAAGGCAATGTATAATATCTAAACGACGAAAACCTTGCAACTGCGCATATTTTTGTGATAGCGCTCTTAAGTATGTTTGCTAAATAGTTACGAATTTTCAGGATGGCGTAAATAAGTTTTATTTTTTACCATCAATGGACGCTAAACTGTCTGGTTCACAGCTTTTGATACGTAGTCGGGAGAAATGTCCCAACTGACCGAATAGTACGAAGTATACGTAAACCACGTATTGCTATGTTTGATAGTTTAAAAGTACCTTTACAACTCAACTAAAAGTCAAACCAATCTAAAAAAAAAAGAATTTTTATTTTACAATTACAAATGGCTTCCGTTTTCATCGTCTCACGGTTATAATTTTCTGCTGGCATGGTTTTTTACTAAGGTTTGTCATTTTATTTCAAGATTGCCTTCCTATTTATGTGCCTTATCAAAAACAGTAAAATTTTCCTCGCTTAGATACTATCGTTAGATTTTGGACTTGTACTACGGAACGAAGTAGAGGCACGAACCGAACCGGCAAATTTTACTGCGGGCGAATTTGTCAATAAGTAAATTGGTTTAATTATATATCAAGTCAGCTGTTACAGATTCGATGGCGTTATTTTGTCTCTTTACTACTCGTACATCGCTTAAGTTAAAATGGTTTTGCACTGCGTAAGTTTGTATTGTACATCAAGCGGTATCATTATCATCGCCCAAGCCTAGCTCCGGTAAGTCTAACTTTATGATTTGAGGCAGTAATCTAGATAACTTCTGTTCCAGAACTTTAAATTGTCGCTACGAACGTATTTGTATGCTCTACAAGAAAAAATAGTTGCTAACTATGGGTATTCAAGACATACATACATTTTTAGAAAATGAGGGTGTCAGTGTAGATTTGTTTCGAATTGCGAGGAACCACCCAGGCGGCTTTCGTCTCGTTCTGGACGCCGAAGGGTGCTTAGACCGCCTCTATGGAGGTTACTTTTCAGGTAATTAATGTTATTTACTCAATAACATATTTTGTTAAGGAACGCATTTTAAGAAAAGGTTTGTACAATGTCTAGTTTTCTTTTCAGATTGGGCTTGTGGAGGTCAATGGGCCCGCTGTGTCCAGTTCTTGACCACTTTAGCTCAAGCTCTTGCTGAGCACCAAGTTTCTCTCTGTGTCTGTTTTAATGGAGCCCACCCGACCCCACCTGCCATGCCACAACATTGGTTGCAAACTCAGGCCACATACAGACAAAGAGTTAACTCAGTAAGTCTACATACAATTTTTATCTATACATGCATGATTCTGTAATATATTTAGTTTTATCAATACAGAAAAAAAATAACTTAAAAATGTCCTTATCTCTAAGTATACTTATAAAGACATGTTAAAAAACATGTAAAATGCATGTTCAGGTATACAGCTTCAATCCACAACCTAAAGTTTTTTTGATAAGAATATGACTTCTATTATTACCTGCTACCTACTATATCTTAATTTTTTTTATTGCAAATAGGTGAGACTCATTTTCAATTTGCCTTTTGCCAGGTATTGCGCCACATTCAATCTAAAGGCACTCCCCCTCCTAAAGTATGGTGGGTGCCACCAACTGGTCTGCATTCCTGCTTGAGAACAGCTCTCAGATATCTGAATATCCAAGTTGTAAGTATCTTAGTAGTTGTTCCCCGAGCAAATGACCTTTATGCATTTTGTCTATTCAAATCTGGATTTTTTACCCAAAAAAATTAGAAGACAAAAAGATTATTTTTCATAATTAAATTATCAAATTAACAATAACTTTAAAAACGATTTTATATGTACAAGTGGTTTCAAAAACTTTGAATTTACTTATGATACTGACAACCTCTGTGGAGCAATGGACTAAGGTGTGGCTGAAACGCATAAGTTGCAGGTTAGATTCTCATTGCGGCACATATGTTTGTATGATCTGCAAATATTTGTCTCATTCTATGTATAATATGTATGTATTTACAAAAAATATATGTAAGTAGTATATCAGTCATGTGGTAGGTAAGGTACCCATAACACAAGCTCTGCTTACTTTGGGGCCAGATGATGCTGTGGGAAATGCTTGATATTAATTATATTATTTATTTCTTAAATTACCGAGCAGATGGCCACTAAAATATTACTATTTTTTTCCATACAGTATGTCACTTGCTAAGGGTGTCAATTTCATGAAAGCAAAGTTGATATTAATAAATAAATATCATCATTTATATTTTTTTTCCTTAGATGGTGTCATCAGATGACCACTGCCAAGAGGTAGTTGGATTGTGCCGTGAGAAAAATTATGCTGGTCTAGTTGGCTGCTCTGCAGAGTATTTAGTGTTTCAGCCCCCAAAATATTTCAGCTCTTCGCAACTCAAGCTAACATATCGGGTATGTTGTTTTTTGTTTTTGTGGGTAATACAATTCAGTAGGGATTTAACACTTGTACTTATGTATGACTCGGTGGCGACCTCTGCTGATGAAGTTAAATTAGTAAGTATTATACATAAAGGTATTTTATTTACTTATTTTACCATGTTTAAAAGTTAGCCCCTTCTATGTATGAACAAAGGGTATAGTTGAGAGCAATCAATGCACAATTCAAATAGTAAACCTTGATAGCTATATTTAACTTAGTAAATAGAGGGTGTTCAGGTTTAAGATTATTTATTTTCTCATAAGAATACATTCACTTACATAAGAAGACAAAAATATTAGTAAATAAAGGCTTAATCGTAGGTACAGAGTAAACAAAATATTTTAAAACTAGTAAGCACTTAATCATAGTTAGGTATAGTTAGTACACAGATACCTATTACAAAACCATACATCGCAATAAATTACTACATCAATTATAAAAAAATCCAAATTGTGAGGGTAGAACATAATCACAACCAGCAAACAAATAAGATACACAGAGTGAGCGCAACTGGAAGTGACATGTGAACTAAGCATCTTGGATGCATATTATTTCTTATTTATAATAAAATATTTGAGATGTTTTTTGAAAGCAAGGAGTGATTTCGCTTGTTTAATATCGTTCGGTAACTTATTGTATAGCTGCGCGCCTTCGTACATTATATTTTTTTTGCCATAATTAGTACGAGGTACATGTAATACTATATTATTAGCACTTCTTTACCTTAACTTTTGTTTGCAGTTTTTTAGTGAATGTCACTTGTATATGTATATCTTTATTAAAAATTTTTCTAATCAATATGCAGGTGTTATATATATATGTTTGCGATATGTTTAAAATCTTAGTTTCTTTATATATTTTGTGTTATAAGTATAACGTGTGTATCTGTGGCATTGTAGTTCCTAAAGAAACTGATTTTGATTTAGTTTTTTTTTATTTGAAAGGTGATTGAGTGTTCTTAGTTATGATTTTAAATCTGCTCAGTCATTCAGAAATTTTAACTTATTTTCTAGTTATTGAAGAGATGTGAGAAAATTCCACAGCTCTGATCGATTCAACATTTGTTATCCTGTTACTACAATGATATTGCAAGAGCTGGGTAACCTTGACCTGGTGCTCCAGTATCACCTATAATAAGCAAAGAACTGCTCACCAACCTACTGCAGAGGTATTGTGTTTGGGCTCATTAGAATGGTTGCAATAAATAGGTTATAGATAGTAGTACCTCTACAATCTACTCTGTCAGAAATATACTGTTATTATCATTCAATTTCAGTCATCTCTAGAGACAAAGGAATACATGGTTCATGAGCTTCCGAATCTGTTAGAAGTGCCGCAAGATCGACTCTGTCTGGCCGCCGCTTTACTAGGAGGAACCATACTCTCGGAACAAAGCCTCACAGATTTCTACAAACGTATAGGCATCAACCATAAGAAGGTAAAACAACATGCAATAGTTGGCTGTATACACTTATCATCTCTCTGCCCTAAACGCTAAGTGGGATAGGCTCAACATTTCCTGTTTACCTGACTGCGCGACTCATAGGAGGGTTATGCGTTTATCAGACTAACTATGTAGTATGTTTATTCCTTTATGGAGGACTAGATACCAACCCGTTGGTTACAATATGGCAAAAATCTAACCCTATATTGTGTTAAAGAAAATAATGAAGTCATCGAATTATGTTAAATCCCACCTATCATTGTTTGTTGACTATCTAATACTAGCTGTTGCTCGCGACTTCGTCCGCATTTTTTTTAAAGTAATTGTAGCTGGAATGCAATGCAATGTAATGCAATATCTCCTTGCCAAATTTTATTGATAAGTTCTTCTTCTTATCGTGTCACTAGTTATTTCTAGCTAGTGTGCTTTCCTCCATAAAGTAATAAACATACTACATAAATAGGCTGATAAGTTTCAAACCAATCACACCCACCACACATTAAAAGTTTCTATTCAAACATTTACACCCCATTTTACTCTTTTATTTTATTTTGAAAAGATTTATTTTGAGAGTTATTTTGGAAAATCCTGAACCACACGTCCATTTATTTTGCATTTTATGCATCCAAACCAAGTTTCTAAGAAATCACACCACCTGTTAAAAAGTTCCCATAACCCCATGACACCCTATTTTACACCTTTGTTAGAGTTATTTTGAAAAATCCTGAAACACGTGTCCATTTATTTTGCATTTTGTTTATTCATATCAAGTTTCAAGCAAATCGCACCACGCACAAAAGTTTCATACATTCGTTTTTACCTCTTTTCACCCCCCCCTTTTACCCCTTTCACCCCTTTCACCCATTTAGGGGATGAATTTCAATAAACCCCGCCTTCGTGATGCGATTTGCTTGAAACTTGATATGAATAAATAAAATGCAAAATAAATGGACACATGTATCAGGATTTTTCAAAATAACCCTAACAAAGGGGTAAAATGGGTTGTCAAAGTTTGTATGGGAACTTTTTAATGGGTGGTGTGATTTCTTAGAAACTTAGTTTGGATACTTAAAATGCAAAATAAATGGACACGTGTTTTCAGGATTTTCAAAATAACTTTCATAAAGGAGTAAAATTGGGTGTGAATGTTTGTTTGGAAACTTTTTAATGTGTGGTGGCGTGATTGGTTTGAAACTTATCAATAAAATTTGGCAAGGAGATAAATTTCATCCTGGGGAGTGATTTAAGCTACAATACCTTTCAATAAAAATTATGCGGACAAAGTCGCGAGCATCTGCTAATAAACTATAAGTGTGCCAAATTTCATACTTCTCTGTCCACGCAATTTTCGTAAAAAGGGGTACAAAGGGTTTACTTCAGGTATTAATATAATAATACCTTCAAGAAGGCATCTTATAAAGATAATGACCTGTGATGCGCACTGGACAAAGGCTCGGCTTAGGGGCAAAAAGTTGCGGTTTTGATTCCCGCTGCGGTCTAAATGTTTGTATGATCTGCATATAAATCTCAGAACCCGGGTGTTTTTTATGTATTATAAGTATGTATTTACAAAAAAATATAAATATAAGTCCTGCTTACTTTGAGATACTGTGTGAAATGTGCATTTTTATATATTTATGATAACTTTCAGGCACCAGTAGCTCCTGAAGCAGTAGTAAAAATAGTGTGCCAGTTCGTCCGCGAGCTACCTTCATCAGACGTTGACGCGGCGTGCGTCGAAGTTTTCGGTGACCTCAACGATCTCCGTGCGGCTAAACTAAAGCAAGCCGTACAGTATTATTTGAACGGAACTAAAGACGGCTTCCTCAAGTACAGGACTGCTTCTGGTGAGAGCTTTATTAGAAAAATCACATAAAACAGTTCACCGTTAGTATTTTTGAAATGTATGATGAGAAATTCGGTGCATGCCTATTTCTTGTAAAGCTTCTTGTATTCCATTTCTGTGAAAAACATACTAGGCTACTAATAAGTAGCTTATGATGGCGCAATCTGTCTAGTATTTAATGAAACTAAGAATAATATCGCAATTCCAGCTTAGTTCGTAGTGCAGACTGGAGCATGATGAGACACCCCTTATATTGCGTTGGGTCAAGTCTATTCATGTTCACCAAAATATTGAATTCGACAGGACGTCGCCCCAAGAATAATAAAAAGAACTACAAATCGGACCAACCTTCTGGCCACTCAAGCCCGCCGTCTCAGTCATCGCCGGTGGACTTGGACACTTCCAAACTCGCCACTGAATCAACGGAAAATGAGGTTCTTCTATAAACAAATTATTACTGCTGCAATCACAGTCGTCCACGCCTTTTGCATTATCACAATTACAATCATTGGCATTTTTCAATTGTTTCTTACAAAATTTGACATCTAAGTGCAAAGTGAACTTTCCCTATGTTTTGTTTTGGTTTTTTATCTAATTTTCAACCATATTTCCATTCTAACCCACAGCTCTGTCGATATAACAAGATCGCTCTAGCTAGATGCGCTTAACTTATATCGCAGAACTGTATCATTTACGTGTCCCCCTCTGTTTTAAAGCGACTTCAAACGCGTGGTCCGTTTCCGTCGTGTAAGTAAGAATGAGTGCGTGTGGTTGTATGTTGTGTTTGTGATTTCCTCAACTGCTCTATATTTTAGCTTTATTTGGTGGTGGTTTTCATCAATTAAGGCTTGTGTTGAGATGTTATCGCTGTTCGTAGAACCGTTGAACGCGCGGTCAGAATCTGCTTTATTATTTATTGGTTAATTTGGGTCACGGGAGACGCATGTTATATTTTATTTAAAACCTGTTTATTTATTTAACACAAAGCACTTAGATAGTTCTAAATTATTGCAGCAAAAAGGCTTGGAAGATTACAAATTGGCCACAGCAAATGCGTCTATGAACGCAGACTTTGCTATGGAAGACAGAAGTGTTGACATCCACTACGGAATCGCGACTATGTCTCTCGAATCGGGAGACGCGCCAGCGCCTAAACAACAAGTCAGTCCTGCAGATAAGTCTGACAAACCGAAACCGTCGTCATCTAAAGAGGTGTGGACCAAACTTTGTATTGGATGTTGTATCACAAGCATTCACAGTAATGTTGCTTGTGTTAATTTGGCTTTGTGATTTGTGACTTTAAAATTTTGCCATTAATTCTCGTGTAGGAATCGAATGACAGAGGAAGGCCATGAGCAGATGAAATATTGACTTGATGAATGGAGCCTACCTATGTTTAGTGGACGTCCCGTTTATGACGATTATGTTTTTTTTTACAATTACATTAGGTAGGTAGGTATACATTACAATTAGAATTTAAAAAAAAGAGAATTCCATCGATTCCATGTACGTCTACGCAGGTGTTGAATGTTAAAAAGAAAAAAGAATATACTGTTCAATCACGGAGACAAGTTCAAGGCTAGATGGTTTAGGATTCGTCGATAGTAAGTGAAGCATCTATCATTAAAATGTATTCCTGGTTCTAGGGCCGTCAAAGTAAGTCGTCCAGCGATGATAACTGCCCGGCAGCCCCGGCCGAGGTTCTCCGAACGTGCGCCGAGCGCCACACACGCGGCCTTATGCACCCGGCTTTGCTATCGATACTGACGCACCGTCAGATCACACTTGGGATCGTCATGGAGGACGATAACCATCGCGAGATACCCTCTATCCACCACTTCTACAGACCCATCCGCCAGAATGTGTACGCGATATTGTACAACATGCATCACCATCGCTTTATGGCGCAAAAGGCTAGAGGTAGGTTTCATCATAACTTGTTACTTTTTCCCATATATCTTTTACTTTTACTCCTACTTTTTCTAATATATAAATTCCAATATATCCAATATAGCAATTGTTGAAAATTTGGTTTGTTTGAGTCCATAAACTGTGTGCTACAATGGTGTTACAATCCCCAGACCTAACATCATTGATATTTGACATCTCGATAATATACCTTTTTCGGGTTCCGGAGTCCACGAGGAAGTTTCGTCGAGTCCGTCTGTCTGCCCGTCCCTTCAGAGCTCTAGCTCCCAGTGTTTTAGCATAATAATATATATTAAAAAAAAACTGAAAAAAAAATTTTTAGTGTCTCCCAATGTAAAGAGGGGTTATTCTGTTTTAAATTTTACTATCCCATCGTGTGGCATATCGTTGGATGAAGTTTCTTGAACAGTTTCTTTTCGATATAATAATAAGGTTTTAAAGTCGTAATTTTTGACGAGTCCAGGCTAAAACATACCTGAAAAATATTTAATATTGTTGCATACATGCTAAAATTTTATGGATTTATTTACGGCTATTAAGGCTTCACTACATTATAAATGATTTGTAAATCAATAAATCTAAACTAAACTCTTTTATTTTGCTAACTGTATGTCGTTGAATTGGTTTGGATCTGTATGGCGATTATGGAACTTTTGACATAACCAATGTCTTATCAGTTTCGATTAGCAATCGGCATAATTTCAATCGTTAGTTTGATTGTAATTAGAACCAGATTTTATCTCAGACCAAATAAATATTTAGACACGAGGGCCGTGAATAACCTAAGTGAAGCCTCAAAACCATGTTCCTCTGTAAATACATACACCCACGCACACACATCCAACCAAACTGTTCTTAGTATATACATACATACTTGTACTATTAAGTATTCTGTCATGTCGTCGTCTAATCTTACAAAAAAAACATTAACATATTCCGTGACAAAAAATGACACAGAATTTATTTATTATAGTTGATGGCGGTGCTCCGTTTTAATATTTATTTAGTCTAAGGTTTCTATTCACATGACAGCATGTATGACAATCAACATCAACCTTCCGTAATAGCAATTAATCAATAGTAACGATATTGATGAATTGCTACGGTAGTTGCTACTCGTTACGATGCTATTCGTTACGATAGTAACGAGTAAAGAGTAGAAAGCGATTAGTATCAAAGTATTGATAGTATCAGAATTATAGAGGGGCGATGATTTTTCCATAATTATCGCCCCTCTGACCAGTCTAGCTTCATTTAGCTAGACCAGTCAGTCTAGCTGACTAGTAATTCTTCTCCTTACTGACTTAGGAAGCATTCACTTGGTCTCATGCACTTGGCAAATGTTTGTATATTTTTCAGAAGAAGGCACTCCCAGCACATCGTCGTCTAACAACGAGCGCGTGTACACGGTACATATCGCAGAGTGGATATACTCCCGCATGAACCCCGGCAAGAGCCCCGAGATAGTGCCGGGCCAAGTGCTGGACTGGCCTGTGCCCACAGTGCAACGCCTTTGGTTTGGGTGAGCGTAGCTACGCTAGCTGTTAGCCGCTAACAGTGCGTGCAATACAACATCCAAGGCAACTCGGACAGATGGCCCTGAATCTTTTTCGCCGGATTATCTAAAATTTCGTAAAATACTAACGATCATATTATGTAGTTTGCACAAAAGTCTGCATTATAGTAACATTGCATTAGAGTGACGTGTGATTGACGAGTTAGGAAACTGCGGAAAATCCTTCTTTTTCATTTCTTCCTATAATGGCATCTGTCTTGATAACAATTTTGCCAGTGTCAAGTGATTATTTTGCTCTAAATCGTGTCGTAAAATCGTAGTCGATTTTCATTTTGTCTATTCTAAACGTCATCGCGAATAGCTGCAGTCTATAACTTACTCGGGAGTTTCACTTTTTCCTCGTCGATCGAATCACATTGCCACATAATAAACTTAAAATTTAATTATTTACACTTGTCACATTGTATTGATTAATAAAATTCCGCTAAAATTACTAAATAAAACAAACAATACTACGAGAAAAAATAACTAATTTAGAAGTGCTATGTTACTTCATAAAATGAACAACGAAGAATCCCTCAGAAAATCCTATAAAAATAAATTCAATAAAATAAACAAATGTCAATTTCAATTTATTTTAAAATTGTCTTTAAAAATGTTACATTATTTTGGGCTTTTGCGTAAACAAATTAAGATCGTTCGTATTTCATGAAACAAGACCAGAATCAAGTATCGTTGTCTTTACGCATGCTATGTGATTTAATTACGCACGTTCTTGAAATCCGAGTTTGTTCGTTTGCAGCGTGTTGTGACTTATTTCCAACATTTATACACTCATCAGCTTCGCCGCCGAGGTTGCATTTATAAATACAAGTTTACTACAACGTCTAACCATTACTACTAAATATTATTTATTAAATCTATTTTCGTTTTCAGAACTGCTCAAGACGATAAGTGCCGGCGAATGAGGGCGTTCCTCACTTGCATGCGATCTGACACGCCATTGATGCTGAATACATCCTATGTGCCCCAGCATCTGCTTATCTTAGCTGCTGTGCTAAGGTAAGTTAATTCTACTTTTATATAATTTATTTGAAAGAAATAAAAAATAATTATTTAGCACACACAATACAAAAGAATAAACAAGAGTGGAAAAAAGGAGACATAGGCCCCAAGAGGAAATTTATACAAACACAAAATAACAACTTAAGAGCGCTATCACAAAAATATGCGCAGTTGCAAGGTTTTCTTCGTTTAAATATTATACATTGCCTTAAAGTCTATACCTAACTATTACATGAATAATATCCTTTATTTCATCTTCTTGAATAATAATAGAGCAAATTTTAGTTATTTAAATTTTTTATTTAGTAATCATCATTCTCTTGGTGCTTGTTTCGGCAAAAACACAGAGACCCGATGAGAGCTCTAATTAGCAAATTCTGTTGACTATAAACCACAAAAAAAATTTTATGGCACTAAAAACATCCTGTTCTTTCATAATAATAGAATCGATTTTTATTGTTAACCACGTAAACAATATAAAAAAAATGATCTTCAATCTGGTTTTCGATCAAAAAGGCTTTAAAAAAAGTCTGAATATCTCCGGAGTTAAACACCACATCGATACCAAAATAAAATTCAACATTTACTACTATTCAACTACTACTGTTTTTTTATTTTATTTTAAATCAATGCTATTATTTTTAATTTACTAAATAAAACTCGACGCACCGATGCCGCAAACTCAGTACCGCGCGAGCGCTTTCTACGGGCGGACCTGCGTTGGTTGATTTCGCGCGCATGTGTGCGTCGTAGCCGCGGAAGCGCTGCTGTTGTGTGCGTGCTATGCTTAGTTGTAAACTAGGACGGCAGAGTATCCGTTCATATAGTCTCAATGTTTCAAGATTATATAAATTGTTTACTTATTTCAATGATACCCAATTCCTAATAAAAGTTATTTTGATTTTAGTTGTGTGTTATGACGAGACAAAATGGGAAAAAATATACCTATATAAGTATCAATGTGTCAGTAAATTAAAAGACGTAACATTGAATCTTTGATGAGCAAGAGAAATCGGTATTATTTTCGTTTTGATAGACTTATTTTATTAAAGGTTGAATCATGCTGGACCGTGCCGTGCCCGAGGCCCAAACGAGGCTAGGATTCAAAACTTCACGAACATTTTATATGATGCACACCTGTTTATTGACTCAAATCACTGTTACTTGGAGGCTTTACCTTATTTCTTATACAGTGAAGGTCTTGTGGAAGTGAAATGTCCGATTTCTGCTTTTAAAATGGACTTTGAAAAAGACGTGTGCACAAAAAAGTTAAAGGATTTATATGCAATGATGTTACATGTGCAATAATTCAAAACTATGACTGATTTTACCAAATACAAGGCCAGTTTTATATTACAAATAAAAATATTTGTATACCTGACATACCTATGGACTAGCCCAGATCACCCTGTAAAAGTTATGAAGATACGAGTGTATAATAGAGAAAAAAAATTGGCAAGAAAAGATGCTACCGGAGTTCAGGCGTTTTACGAAAGATGTGTGCTCCCTGAAATTATTGACTCGAGGAAAGCTTGGTCAATGCCATTGCGCAAAATATATTTCTAACTAGCTGTTTCATCCAAACGCTGCTAGTGATCCAATAATTGTAAGTGAAAATGTGTTATCCATTCCACCCCTATATCGCAAAAGAAGAATGGTTGTAATGTAAAAATGTAAATAAAATATTTTTGTTTTCAAAGAAATCGATTATTCCTGTACTTACACCTGATCGATACAATACATCTTTAATAAAAACGCTGATAAGAACATGATAGTATTATCACAGAATAACTAATAGGTATTAACCGCTAAGACGTACCACCTGGAGTCATTGCTTCTAATTTAAATAATGGGCGCTAATTTTATTATCCACAAACATTGTTTGAGCTATAGGGTAGCAGAAATCTCTTTATTTACCGAACTATTAGTCGTAAAACACGTAACCATAAACTTTACGCACACAATTGCGCATGTATAAAGACGACGTTTGTATTTCTTCTATAGTATCTGTGTAGTAGTAAGAACTCGGCCTTTATTTGGAAAACTGGTCTAGTGTCTCCGGGGCGTGCTAAGGATCAAGACCGTTTAGCCGACTCGTTTGCAGCGCAGTACCTGCCTCACCTACACAATAGTAACAGAATACAATAATAGTAGTTGGCAGCCAGAAATACCAAACTTTGCGCTGAGTCAAAATGTGATAGCGCTCTTAAGTACCTACAACCATACTTAAACATTAGATTATGAAATGTTCACAAATTTTACTAGCTGACCCGCTCGCGACCTCATCCGCGCGTCTTAGTTTTGGCGCACGATGATGCGTGAGACAATTAAGTCAAAGATAATTTTTATTTTTTCTAGAACGGTAATAGCAGTCTTGTAATTTCAGATTTATCATGACATCCCAAATACAAATCCTGAGACGCCAGGAGTTGGATGCTTTTCTGGCGACGGCGTTTTCTTCAGATCTCATGAACGCTCTCCATTTGCAGGAAATGAATGTAAGTTACTTAACAAAACGAAAATAGCAAAGGTTTTTATACACAGCCTCACCCTCCCAAGTTTTCTGCAACATCCACCTCTTTATTGTTTATTTATTCCACCGAAGCAAACAAGGGTGTTATAAGGTTTACCTGTCTATCTGTGAAGGCTACCCCTTTAAAGTTCTAAATATAATAGATTAGTTGTCGTGCCACAAACACTCGAAAATGCCAGCTAAGATCATAGTGACCAGCAGGATTAAAAAACGGGCTCTAACGAAGGAATCTAGCCCAAATCTAAACAAATTATAATGTAGTCAAATCAATGTGTTATTGTCTAGAGTAGACTAGAAGTATGCTATTATCGAAACTTTTCGATAAACGATAATCTGATTTTTATCAGGTTTTTTTTCGATAAAAACCGATAATTACCGATTTATATAAGAAAAATAACTGTATCGTAGAATTGCTTTCTTTGTCCATACCCATAGTATACAAGAACATTTTATGTCTTTTATTATTGAATTAAAATAATTATTTTTTCAATTATATGGATTTATTTCAATTAAACTTGAAATTTATACATAAAAATCAAGTCTGAATCTAAATAGCACTAGTCATGGTTACCTACCATTAAAAACTAAACAAATAAAATATTTTTTCTGAAATAATTACAGTAAAATACACTAAGGTAGGTAGTAAAAGAGTCCAAGGTAGTAAAGCTACTTATTAGTTCGTACTTTCGTATCTACACTCGAGAGCATAGAAATCGCACATAGGGCAATTTTCCTGCATTTTGATTTCGACACTTGTTTTTTTTTTAAATTAAAGTTTGGATTCAAATATAACTTAAATTAAATTAAAGTACACACTGTTAGCTTCCTAAAAACCCATAATGTCTGGCCTTGATCTTCCAAATCATAGCAGTGGCGGCTTAACAATGGAATGGCCTAAATTCGATCGTTTCAGGTAGCGCGGTTTGTGGGACTTTGAACAGGTATAAAAGGTTAAAAAACAATAAATTTGTGAATGTAACGATTTATTAATACGAGGTATTGTCTCCCCTAGCATGAATAACAGCTTCCATTCGATGTTTCTTTGAAGAAATCATTTTTTTTACGAAATCATGCGGTATGCTGTCCCATTCTTCCTTGATCGCGGTTTGGAGCTCTCTGGGACTCGTAGGCACTGCTCTGGCAGGTTTCTGGCTCTTACTCGTTGCTTTAGTTCGTCTCATAAGTGCTCAATGGGATTAAGATCTGACCTCCTCCAAGTACTGGCGTACTATAGCAGCGGTGTGTGGTCTAGCGTTGTCCTGTATAAAAACGAAGTTTTCGCCGATAAATTCCGAAAAGGGCACAACATGTTCTTGCAGGATTTCCTCGACGTAACGTTGGGAAGTCAATCCACGCGATCGACGGTCGGTATTGGGCCCTGTGATGAAGACAAGTTCGGTTTTCGCTTCCAGTGAAATGCCTCCCCAGAACATACACGAACCATACGAACGGGTCGCCGTATGCGACCCGTTCTGAGATGCAGCATTGAGCAAAACGCTCACCGGATCTTCGGTAGACTCTACCCCGTCCGTCGTTACCATGGAGACACATCCTGCACTCGTCGGAGAAGAGGACTGCCTGCCATTGAACCATAGTCCAATTAACGTGATTTCGAGCAAACTGAAGGCGTGCTTGTCTGTGCGCTGGGGTAAATTTTGGGCCTGTTGCTGGTCTGTACGCTATCAGACTTCCTTCGGCTAGTCTTCTTCTCACCGTCCACCGACTGACTTCCACTTCTTTAACTTCCTGGAGCTGCTGTCCGAGTTGAATTGCATTCAACCGGCCATTTCGTAGTGATGTATTCACAAGAAAACGGTCATCACGTTGTGTTGTCGCACGTTTTGGGCCTGTTTCTGGTCGCCTGGTATAGCCACCAGTTTGCTGATATTGCTGGTATACACGTCGAACAGCATATCTGCTCAAATTTAATTGACGAGCCACTTGACTTTGGTTCTGTCCAGCTTCGATTAGTGCAACCACTTGAGACGCTGCTTCTGGTGTGGTATCCATTTTCTTGTTTAGAGAGATGACTTGTTCGTTAAAGGACCTTTCTGACTGAGAGTTGGTGTGCAAATGATGTCATTTCAATCATCCCTTATCGTTTTATACCTGCTCAAAGTCCCACAAACCGCGCTACCTGAAACGAGCGAATTTAGGCCATTCCATTGTTAAGCCGCCACTGCTATGATTTGGAAGATCAAGGCCAGACATTATGGGTTTTTAGGAAGCTAACAGTGTGTACTTTAATTTAAGTTAAATTTGCAACCAACCTTTAATTAAAAAAAAAACAAGTGTCGAAATCAAAATGCAGGAAAATTCCCCTATGTGCGATTTCTATGCTCTCGAGTGTATTTGGAACTAACAATTTTACCAATCAAATCAGTCATTTTGAAGACGTTGGTTCATCAATTCTTTATTTGATAATCTCAGACCGACGGAAATATATATAGACGCTTCGCCGCTATCAACCATAGTGAAGCCATAAAACCGTGCTACTTTATGTTAATACAAGAACGCACGCACAGTCAGACACTCAATTCGTGCGCCATGCTCTTAGTACACGTCACATCGCCATACAGTAAATATCGTAGCAAAAAAAACACTATGCCTCCCTGTGCGGCAAAAAGCTCGGTGAAAACTAAAAAATAGTGCCACTTTTCACTTGTAAGTACTTCTAATAACACCTTTTTATTAAATATACTTCGTAAGTTTAAAGGTTATTTGGATGGAACAAAAATCCTCATTGACACACTTTGCATAAAACGCGATGCTTGCCAGAATCTATTTTAAAATTTCCCTAGTCAATGATATTATCTTATACTAGCTGTTGCTCCGCATTTTTTTTAATGAATTGTATTTGTAGCCAAATTTTATTGATAAGTTTCAAGCCAATCACCTGACCATTAAAACCATATATACTTTGACACTCCATTTTACCTCTTTGTTAAGGTTATTTTGGAAAATCCTGAAACACAGTGTCCATTTTGCATTTTATTTATTCATATCAATTTTCAATCAGAATCAGTCAGTCAGTCAGTCAGTCAGCCTCTTTTATAGGTTATTATGATATAAAATAGAATTCCCAAAGTTTTAAGTTCTCAAGCAGCAACAGTGAAACAAAAATAAATTGAATCACTGCTATAAGAAACCGTTGAATTAATCCACAATGGCTACCATCGAAAACAAGCGTGGTTTGTTCAAATAATTTTGAATGCTATGACTTGTGCATAACTAGTTTTGGAGTTTATCGTGTGATCAAAAGCGAATAACCATTACCGGATATCTCGAAAAGCATTTTTAAAATAATCAACTCTAAATAGCTCAGTAAATGGCGATGTAATAAACATACATAACCGAAATATTAGGCATGAATAATACGCGGTAACACGCGATAAATACCCGTTAACTAGTAAAACAAAATGAACCCTGATCGTGAAAGTTACAAAAAAATACACCGTTATTAGTTGTAGTAGCGCAAAACATAATAATTGATTAGTAAATGAATTAACCACTACAACTTTTTACGCATTCATACAAATTTACCTAATTATAGTGAACCATTTAACAAATGGTGACTTCACTTTGGTTAATAGCGGCGAGGCGTCTATATATTTACCTCGGTCTGAGTTGATAATGGGGTTTATTTGACTCGCGGTAGTGATAGGAATGATTACATAAAACCTTTATGAAATTATCGTTTATCGGTATTTTTATCGATATTTTTCGATAATGATCGCTGACAAAAAATTTCTGAATACCTATCGGTAAATATAATTATCGGTTATCGATTATCGGTTTGCATGCCCTAAATAGAAGCCTCCAATTGAGAAGAAAAGAAGAAATATATAACCAGCTGAAGGAGTCTTTCGCCGCAAATGGGCGGTCCTAACATTATGTAAGTATGTGACAATAAAGAAAATTAACATAGCATAATACAACAATAAATTACACTGCTCACACTGGATTTTTGCACCTCTGGAGGTGGCTGCAAGTAACTGCGCAGAAGCTATTTTTGGGTCAAATTGGAGGCAAACGAGGTGTGCGGAGGAGGCTAGGGATGGCACTTTTACAATGAACAAAAATTAAACTAAAAATTACCGATTAATGGAACTATTTTAATCGATAATCGTATTTTGTATATGCAAGGTACAATTAAATATTTAATTCCAATAAATGTTTTTTAAACATAGATGTTTTGTAAATAAATAATTGTCTGTTAAGTTTAATAACATATTTGAAAATTATACGCATGTTTTAAGCTTAAATTAAATGCGAAACCAAATAAAAAATTAATATAAAACTTATAAATTTAAAACAAAAACATCAGGTTATGAAAATAACGATCTTGTATCGAACAAGATCAATGTTTCGAATATTTAACATTTAATCGAACAGCACTAGCAGTATGATTTAACGGCTATCTCCACCTCAAAAGATGAAGACTGACGTTGTATAACTGCCTCGCTCACTCGCTTATGTTTGTAGCATCGCCTTATCTCGATTACTGTAACTAAGCAGTACACTCGATAACACGCAAATTCAAAGTCAAAGTCAAAAGATGCTTTATTCAATACAATCACAAGGATCACTTTGAAACGTCTTACATACTAGGTGAATTTAGGTGCCAATTCATCCTAACCCAAGCCCGAGAAGAATTGGCAAGAAACTCGACTTGGTCCTAGCGCTTTTTTATATGATCCATCTTATAACTACCTTAACTACGAAATACTAATACAAGAGAGTTTATACATTTCAAGTGTGTTGTTTAACTGTCTGACGGCAGAGCGACATGAGGGCATGCATTTTTATCAATAATATAGTCATTTATATTATAATAAGCTTTCTTCAAAAGACTACCTTTTATGTATGCTTATATTTCTTAATAGGTAGTTTAGTAGCATTTTCAGCAAGCTTATTATAAAAGCGCACCGTGTTCCCCCATAAAGGACTTATTTACTTTTTCTAGTCGAAACCTAGGGATGTATAATTTATGTCTATTCCTAGTGTTGATTCTATGAAGGTCACTATTTTGCTGAATCCCATCTCTATTTTCATGTGTGTATAACAAATTTTCATATATATATTGTGAAGCTATTGTGAGAATATAAATTTCTTTGAATATTTCTCTCAAAGATTCTCGTGGTTTCGTTTTATAAATGGCACGTATTGCCCTTTTTTGAATTACAAATATTTTACCAATATCAGCTGCTTTCCCCCAGAGAATGATGCCATATGACATAACACTATGGATGTAACTGAAATAAACTAGTCTAGCTGTAGCTTCATCAGTGAGCCACCGTATCGCACTAACTGCGTATGCAGCGGAACTAAGCCTACCAGCAAGTGTTTCAATTTGTGGTCCCCACTGTAGTTTTGCATCAATATTAAGACCTAGGAAGATCGTGGAATCTACAAGATTAATTGCCTCTCCATCATTTCAATGTTGGTCGGGCTATGAATAACATTTGGCAAAGTGAATTTGATACATTTAGTTTTTTTTAAATTAAGCAAAAGATTATTTACAGTGAACCAGTTAAGAACTAACGATAAGGATTCATTTACGTTATCGCAAATACTGGTTTTACCTCTATCAACTTTAAAAATTAAATCAAATAAAAAATAAAAATCTGCAAATAAAACTATATCTCAAATATTTTTTACAAAAAAAATTATACTTTTTTATTCCTAGTATCGTTAACGTATACTAGGAATAAAAAAGGGCCTAGTATCGAACCCTGAGGTACCCCTATATATATAATTGATCCTGAAGACTTCTCACCACCCACGTCTACTTTCTGGACTCTATTGGATAGATAAGACTGTATGAGGTCATTCGCTCGGTTTTTAATGCGGTTTTTAATTTTAACTTTGTGATTAGTGTTGAATGACTCACACAGTCAAAGGCCTTAGATAGATCGCAGAATACCCCAACTGCGTCCTGTGACTTCTCCCAGGCCTCAACAATATGCTTTAAGAGCGCTATACCTGCATCAGCTGTTGATCGACCTTTAGTAAATCGGCTAATAAGCCGGCTGCCGCGCTCGCCCCATTTGATTATAAACCTTAATTCACATGTTTACAGTCTACTTTTGTATGGAGAAGTTTACTGAGTTAGGTTCTTTGATATATTATCTATATTCTAGTATACAATACTAGCCTCGTTAATATAGCTAAAACTAAACTCATTCTTACATTTTGCAACAGTAGATTTTTATAAAACGGAAGCTCTGGAGGCTGAAGAGTTTGATTTGGTCACTATTTTTGATATATCTGAGAAGAAACTATCAAATGCATTCGCAACATCCTGTTCCTTTGTCTAAATTGTACCATTTATATTTAATTTGTAACGCCGTAATTACGTGATACAAGGTTTTTGAGTAAATAACACCAAAATCTGTTTGTTTGAAATTGAGTCTTCTTCTTCTTTCGCACACGAGCTAAGTCTTTCTGACAACTAGCCAGATATTATTCTATTACTGTCATTTAATCGGATTCGATTTTAACAGGACCTTTGTTTGATACTCGTGTGTAATGAAAGTTAGAACGACTTTTCGTGTAAATTGTTCCTAATGCCATCTGGTTTTTTTTGTTTGATTGGACTCGATAATGAGATTGAGTATTTTATCACTTTTCTTCCTGCTCTCTCGGAGTTATGTTTCTTCAAATTTGGATCTCTGAATTTCAATGAAATCCCAGGTTTTTTGGGCCGAAATAATGGGAATTAGACCCCAACGGCCAAGGATCGTTCCAGAGGATGTTTATTTCGGTGTGTCCAGGGTGATTTCCCCCCTGAAAAGGCTATTTTAGGCCAGGCCACCAATTGGTTATAAAAAAAACGCTGTTCGTCGTTTTTTTTAATTATTAGATTAGAAATTCTCCTTGCAACGATGTTTCTTCACACGTTCGATTTTTCAAGCTTACAAGAAGCTTCATTTTGAGGGACTCTTGAGTGCTGAGAAGCCTGGAGTTTTGGGAGTGCCACAGACCTTCCCCATGTGCGCAATTTCTTTGGCCACGTGAGATGACAGGACGGAGACTCTTCCAGCCACAGATCAGTACCCAGTCCCTAAATTAATTATTAACCGGATTAAAGGTATTCAAATTCAACTTTTACTCCTTGAACGATGCAATGGTAACGTAGGTGATATCCATAATATTAATAATGTAACTTCTAAACGGTTTTGTAAAGCCTTCATTATGTATTTGGAAATTCAAGCCTTCAGCCTGAATTTCCAACTTCCAAATTAATAATAGATTTAATTAAGAACTAAGTTAAATAAAAATAAGTCTTCAAACAACTGCGAGCAATCAAAATTAAATTGTACCATCTGTAAACCCATCTAGTGTTTCTATTTGCTCCCCACCCTAAGATTAGAATTCCTAGTGCTGCTGCTACTCCAGGTGAGCTATATTTCATTAGTTTGGAGTTTTCTGTCTGGCGCCCGAATGGTTTTTTTTTTTATTTAGTTTAACCTTTTTTATATTTGACAGAGAATTACACAATTATTACTACAAATTAAATTTTTTATTACAATTTGTGTCTAAATAAGGGACAATTAAATTTTCTTTTTACAAATTTGAACTGTATATTGCGAGCCCTTGATTTACCTGTTTAATTATTAATTAATTTCCAAGTAGCTTTTATTTTATTTGTAGAATTTTCTATTCTTTTTCTGAACTACAGTGATTTAGCCGCATGACAAACTTTTTTGAATACTTTTGAAAAAACTGGATGATCTAACATTGTCTCTCTGGAAGCATATAAATCGTACAATGTATTCCTACTTCTATAGATACCTGGTGTAGCCCAGTCCGCAAATCTAGTACAATGTTTTTTATTTTACTCTAAATATGTCAGCGTGTTCTTTAATTATTAAGTTAGACAATGTGGTGAAAAGATCATCTGGATCATCGATGCATGGTACGAGGGAAACTTTGTGTTCAATTCTACTTTGAAATGTTTTGATGCGGCTCTCTGATCGGCTGATGTGTGATAGGTCGGTAAGTAAAGTTCTGAGCTTCAACTATACGATCACAAGAAAAGGTGGCGCAGTGACCGTAATGGTCAGAACTAAAATGTTTTAGTACACACTTAGAACACTTAGAACTGGTGTGCAACTTCAATAAATGTTATCTAGACAAGTGGCTGTTGTTAGTGTCACTCCTGTAGTACCTAATTGTTATTCATTTTAATCGTGTTTGTTGAGTTATTCGTTTATTGACTTAATAAATCAGAAAATAATCATTTATCAAATCAGAATATAATAAATTATTTTTGAGTAGTTTATATAAATATATAAAAAGCATTCCTGGGCAGTTCGTCCAATTCCTAATTTGTACATTCGATAAGAAATCCTGATTCAAACCATTATTTTCATAAATTCGTACAATAACCTTCAGCTTAAAATTGAGGTCAAAATAAAACAAAACCTTACAGAAATGCATATAAGAATTTTACTTGGGTATCTATGGTTACTATGGTACAAAAATGTCTATGTCCTTTATCATTCGCAGTCTACTCGTGATAGAACATATCTATAAATAAGATTTGCAGTTCTCTAATTCCCAGGTGAATGGAGTGAGCTCCCGCGGTGTACAGCTCGCGGCACTCGTGATGGCAGGCGCGGAGGCCGCCGCTCTGGCCAACGACGCTTGTGGAGCCCCGGTTCCGTGGCTGGTTGGAGCCCCCTGGCTCTACTTCGATGGGAAGCTGCTTCAGCGGAACTTGCAACGTGCCGCGCACTGCAAACATCTCGCTCAGCTCTGCGACAATCATCTCGATACCGTCGTCAAGGTAACTAGACGGAGTCGCGTTGTTGCGCGTGCATATATACCTGTAGTCACCGAGTCTTAGTAAGGATGAAAGGATCCCTTACATAAAAACGATCTATTTATCATTTGAAAACGACACACAATCCAACCAAACGTTTGTCCGTCATGAAAAATATAATCGTGAAGATGCTTCATGACTTCATGATGAGACCACTACTGTCTTTCTACCGAAATACGCGTGCTCGACTTAACAGAAATATTCAAAAACAAAGAGTTGGATTTTGCACGATTATGATCTGATATATCGTTTATCGATTCCTAGAGTAGGCCGCCAGAATCTAAAACGAGCTGTATTTTAGCTACACGAACCATCATTATGATACTGCGTTGGTTATTCAGGTGGAGCGGATGCGTAAAGCCATTCTGGAGTGCCTAGAAGTGGAGTTCGCTATGCCCCCGATCCCATTGGTAGCGGGGGTGGTAGGGGGCTGGGGCGCTAGCGCGGGCGGGGCGGCGCGAGGGGGGCGAGGTCGCGGGGGACGACTTGAGATCGCAGGCGTCGTCGTCGGTCAGTGGGGCGGTGGCAGCTATCCCACCCGCACGCAACGTTATCAGCAGGTATTTATTTGAACACCATTACTAGTTTTTAGGTATTCCTTCGTTGCTTGTTGCTTCGTTGCCCGTCTGTCTGTATATATGTCAAGACCCTTTTTCTCAGAAACGCGTGTATTGAGTTTAAATTTATATGAAGAAAAGAATAGAATGTTTTATTAAATATAAAAAACATAAACTTAGATATTTAAAAAATATTGATAAAAGTCCGTGACGGACCGTCACAATATTATTCAATCCACTGAGCCTCAGGTTGCGGGTTCAAGTCCCGCTGCAGTAAGAAATATTTGTATAATTTGCAAGTATTTGTCTCTGGTCCAGATGTTTTTCTATGTATAATATGCTATGTAGCTACAAAAGTAATAAAATAGTATATGTATAATATCAGTCATATGGAACCCATAGCACAAGCTCCGCTTTTCTTGGGCTAGATGATGTGAAGTGTCCGGCATTATTTATTATTATAGCACAGCACAAGCTATGCTTAATTCGAGGCTAGATAGTATTGTGTTAATTGTCCACCAAAATTATTATTATAGTTTAGGTTGTCTGGAAGATATCTTCATATGCGATAAGACCGCCATTTGCAGGACATATAACACTGACATGTAGCCGTTGCATTAATTTTGTTTGTATGTACCTATAATTACGTTTTAAAAACGAAAAAGACAACCGACTTCATGTATATACACTAGGTAGCTACTGTAAAGCGTTGAGGAGTTCCCTTGACTGTCCTTCGTCTTCATCATCAGACCCCTAATGACAGTCACAATCCTAGGTGTACAGTTCTCATTAATACAAATGAATCAAGCCCAAACACCAGGTAATTGCTGTAAATCGTTGAAGAGTTCGACTGTCTTTCGGCTCCATCATCAGATCGACTCCAGACCTTCATTAAATAGTAGTTCTTTAAAATACTTTGGTAAAAAAATTAACAAACGCACTAGTCGCCACTACGATTTTCGAAAGTTCCCCTCGATTTCTCTGGGGTGCCATCATTAGATCCTGGTTTACTTATCATGGTACCACCCTCGGAAAGGAGTTCTTTCCAACAAAAAAAGAATTGTCAAAATCGATTTATAAACGACCAAGTTATCCGCGAACACACATAAAAAAATAAATATACTAATCGAATTGAGTAACCTCCTTTTTTTTAAGTCGGTTAAAAATGTTATGTTCTTATTAAAGTTAATATATATTAATATACAATAACTAATACGGAACTGGTAAATAGGTGAGCTACGTAGGCTACACGCCTCCTACCCGCAACTCGTATGGGAATCGCGGCGGGTACCGCGGCGGGAGGGGAGGGCGAGGCGCGCGCGGCGGCCGGGGGGGAGGGCGAGGCAGTGCGGCCGGTGTGACGTCAGGGTCAGGACCACGTCTCCAGCCGCGCCGTTCTCGCCGCGACGACGACCAGATTGCTAAGCCGACTACCCTCACAGTTAATGGGTAAGTCACGCGCTACAACTACACAACTTGTTACTGCTATAATCATGTTCATTACCTACCTTGCATGTTTTTTATAAATTCATTACAATTAAAATTCCTTATAATGGCATTTTTCTGAAGTTTTAATTACATATTTTTTTTGTATAACTATCATTATTTCAATTATCGAGCAGATAGCACCTAAATAACACAAAAAAGATCACTAATCTAATGTAACGGGTAATACGTTCATCTTTTTTACAAATATGTATATTACAATACTTCAAATTCTTCATATGATTTGTTCTCGGGTGTCGTCAAGTCGCAACAAAGTAATTTTCTCAGGGAGTCTCTTAAATACCTAAATCGTTAATTTCAGTAAAACTGTGAGACCTGAAGAACTAGGATCTCTCCAGGACGAGGGAAGCCCGCACGAAGAGAATGCGGCAGCTGAGCCTGATGCAGAAGGTATGTTTTCATGAATCTAATTGCTAATTTTGATTGGAACCTACCATTAGACTTGCTCATTTTAGGTGCAGGGTAGGCCAACTTAAGCTTTGAAGCTATTTACTAGCTCGTTAGTAGGTAGTAGCTCTGCCTTCTGCGCTGTAGAGGGTTCGATTCCTTCCCAGGATAAACATTTGTGCGATGAACATTGGTGTTTGTTCTATGCCTGGGTGTTATAAAGTATCATAAGTATTCTATCAGTTATCTGGTGACCATAATACAAGCTATGCTTTGGGTCAGATGATGTATGCATTGTCTACTAATATTTATATATTATATTTATTCCCATAGGAGCACAACCTCAAAAGAGATTAGCCAAAGGCTCTAAGAAAAATATCGGCAAGAGCAAGAAGAAGAATTCTACGCAGAAATCCGACGTCGCGCAAGCGTTGGACAACGGGCCGCTGGATAAAAACAAGGTTACCGCCGAATAAATAACAATAAATAACATGACAACGTACCTAAAAAGACAACATTTAAGCTTTCCTTTATATTTAACTTTCTGCATGCTTATTTTAACTGTAATTATTTTAGGCGGCGGAAGAATGTCAGAGTTCCGAACAAGAACAAATTGGGCAGGGTGATGCGCCTGTTTAGTAGGTATGCGTTTATAGTATGAAAGGTAATTTTCCCGTTGTATTTTATTATGTTTTATGAATTGATGTAGTTCGTTTTCATGCTTTGTATGTATTTATAATTTGGTTTGTAGTTTTTTCAGTTATTTTTTTTTTTTTCGAGGAAAGCTTATTCATAAACTAACAAAGAAATGTGGTTGCTAGTGATGATCACAAAGAGTATTGTAGTATAGCGAAAGTTTCAGTTATTGTTGATCAATCTATTATAGTACCTACCTAGTTTAAAAAGCAGAAGTAGATTTTACGACTATGTATAATCCTAACATACTGAGGTGCTGCTTCACATTGCATAATATTATTTTTAACTAGAAATCGGCAATATCTGTGTAACTTATTTGGCAACTGATCTTTTCGATCAGATTTATGGTGTGATGATAAATTCTAATACGTTTTGACTCAAGCTGATAGTTAAAAATTACTTCCTGTGATCTTCACTAGTGTCCACACACAATCACAGTGGTAACATTGTATCGGAAATATTTAGCGGGAATCCCATAACACCAAGGTAACATTTTATGCACATACTCTAAGGTTTCATTATATTGTATTCGTAAACTCGTAAGCAATGTGATGGGCGTTATAATGTATACGTGCCTGAAGATCTAAAAGACTTCCCTATTGTGAGACTGATTTTGTATTACTATAATTGAAACACTTGGTGATCAATTATTATTAATATGATAAAGACGTGACTTTTTGTTGAGGCTCATTTTTAAGCTTCGATTATCCCTGATAAGACAATTATACGCCTCTCTGGTAATTAGTAATGTGCTACTAACGTTTACGAGTTGTCTCTTTCTATAGAGAATTCAATATAACCATGGGTTATAGGATCTTTGATGTAGCACAATATATAAGGCTGGATTATTTGATCTATAGGTACCCAATTGTTAAAGCTTCATGAAGCAATAACAGCATGTTGACATTAGATAAATTTTAATAGATGTTTGAATTAACTACTGGTCAAGAAACCCAGCCCTAGAAGAGACCCAAAAGCACCCAATTCTGACAAATGATAAATATATATTACTAAATGACCTGTTGATTGTTAAGTCATGTTTTAATTAAAAATGAAATAGTGACTTAGTAAGCAATATGTTTGGTTTTAAGCATATGAAGTACTGAGTCGGCATTATTTATTTACACATAGTATATTTACAATTTACCAAATCATTATTTTATTTAAGATGGTCTGGTCTATGTAATCTTAAACTTTTCAAGTCAGGTTTATAATGCTTCCATGATCGATACGTTGTCGACAAAATATACTAGGATAAAATTATTGTGTATCTTCCTTTTAGATTATCTAAAATAAATTTATATTATGATTACATAGATTAAACCAAGTCGTTTTCAGACTTGTTTTTGGGACTTCTTGACACGTTAGATATTTAAGTATTGTTGATTTGATTGTGGTGCATGAGAGAATGTATGGAGCATGTAAAATCCAATAAAAACCGTGCCGTCATTGGAAAACTCGTCGCCGCGTCGCGTCGGTCGTCGGCAACTACCTTGTTCCGCACTCGACAATAATTGGCGAGTCTAACAAGGGGTGAGGGATATCGTTCTAAGATCGTGATAATATACATATATATTGGTGAAAATGTTCTCGTAAACTCTTTGTAATTCAACCTTATGATATGAGGATTGATAATATTAGGATAGAACTTTTGGATGAATGTGGTGCTTCAAAATTAGCAGGACTGCCTGAAACGAGTCTGAAACTAATAGATTTAAGTCTAACGATAAACGTTTATTGAAACTGAATAAACATTCGCGTTTTGTATTCCGCACCTATAGGGTATTACTTATTTCGATAGGGAAATCTTAGATTTGTTAGTGATATATTTATATGCATTTTTAAGGACTCAAGACTGCGAATGTTTTTCAACTTATATGTATTTTTGTAAATTTGTTATATTGTTATACTTAAATTTAGCTGGAATGACTAACAAAGAAGTTGAGACAGTTTTGGTGCTCGGTTGGTGTAGAACCTGTTATATTTTATGCATATATAAGCAACATTCCACTTCTGATATACAATCTAGAAATATGCGCAGGTCACACTGACTGAGAATGGAACATAATGAAGACTTTACAATTTTGAATGCTTGTACCTTCGCCGGAACAACACAAGATATGTTGCTAACTAAAACAATGTTACATGTTATTGATTTCTGTAATCGAAACGTGATCAGAACTCCAGTGCAATGCACATAAACGCAGCAGCCACAACGCTGTTCCAAGTGAGTTATTGCAAATCAAAGTATAATGCATCTGACTTCATGACGTGGGCGAACACCACGTCATCAGGACGAAATGGCATAGCGCCTCGCCCTAGCATCGGAAGCGTCCTCTTTGCGTAGGGACCTCCAATTGCTGAGTTATTTAACGTATTCGCGGGCTGTCGAATTACGCGACACGCACTATAATATACAAATAAATCATATGCTTGCTAATAAACACAATGTTAGCGTCTAGAATTTTAACTTCAATGTATTGATTTCTAAGAATTATGTGCCTCTATAAAGAGCATGTGAAAATAATATTAACTTTCATAGCATGAAGTGTTTATCCTCTCAATGTATCGAAGAGTTTCGTATGTTATTAAAAGCACTTTTTGAAAAATACTGTTAAGTACGTACTTGTAATTCTGACGGTACATCAGACCGAAAATCAATCGAGTAATGCTCGATTTGCCAGTTTAATAATGAAACAAAAATTTGAGCACAAGTGTTTTGTATTGTAATACCTACTTACTAGTTCTATTTTTCTGTGTCTGGTGTGGCGTAATTTACAATATTCTATCTACAGGTTCAAAATAACAATAAAACTGTTACAACATTAAGTGCTAAACGCATTTAATTTATGGGGAAAATTTACAATTATCCCTAACTAGAAAAAAACTTGAGGTACATCTTTTAGGAAGTGTATAACCACTATTTTTTGCCTGTGAACAGAATATTGAAAATAAATAATCTGGTTATTTTAGCCTTCTTGAAATTACATGCTAATAATAAACACATTTAATATTTTAAAACTTAGATTTGTGGAAAGAAGTAGATTTTAATTTTCTCTTTTTAAATCCATTACATTATTCGCTATAGTTTTAGATTATTCAACTACTTATATAATACTTTTTACTACATTAAACTTGTTTGCTGACAATGGTCATTACATACTATGTATTATCAACCTATATGATAATCAAAATATTTAGATTCTTGTCATAATGTAATACTTACATAACTTTTTCGTAATTGAAGTAGCAACGTGGAACTGTGGCTTTTTGAAAACACTTATAACTTAAGATACCTACGTATACCCGCATTGTGAAAATTTTAAATGTTTTATAGTTCATTAAACTTCTCAGTTAATTTTATGAACACAAAAATATTTGATGTAAATTAAATTGTAAAGAGTTGTATTTGTCTTCAAATAAAACGTTCCATTATAAAAAATATTGTTTTATTTCATGACTGCAGATTCAATCGCTGGTGTATTTTAGTTACTGTCGTGCCTTCTATATTTGCAATGTGGTTTATAACAATTTGTGTAGCATCTTTCACATCGTTATACTGGTGCAATAATTGAACCTGTAGGTGCTTTCCCTTATCATCAAGAAATTTGTCTATCTCCATTTCTATTTCTAAAAGCTTATCATAAGTTTCTCGTTTACTTTTAGACATCTGTAAATAAAAAACGGTTTATTTAATACCTACATAAATATTCCTAGAACAATCAGAAATTCCAAATAAACCTAGGCAGCGGGTACTGGCAACGGATCAGCTAAGCAAGTCTGTCTCTCTGCGTTCATGGTGCATGTTTGTAGTCTCTTTGAACTCTGCGGAACTTTGAAGAACCTGTGTACCTAGTATTGTACTGTACCTGAACGTGTGTAAGCCTAAGATATAGTCGCAGATCCGGCTCGCTGTATTGTATTGTAATGTATTGTTCTTATGCAGTACATAGTAATACCTACCGTGATGCTACCACATAACTACTGTTGTTACATGTTTGAACATCAACAAAAGTCAGAGCTGTTTTTTTATGTACCTACTTACCTAGGCACACCTATTACTCCTCAATTGCTATTATCGCTGTTGTGTTTAGAATGCTCCAACTTAGGTCCCTCAAAGTTCATTATACCTACGTAGACTAAGTATGTCCCTACTTTTAGATTGCATGAAAATAACATTTTGCAAACGACGCCGTTGCGTCAAGTTCTACCATTGTTAAATAGTGCACTTATACTCAATAGGTTTAATAGGTAGGTACTTACCTAAATCAAAAATTAGCGACGGAGGCGTTCTCCAGCTCAGCCACGCAAGCGCATGGGGTTCGCAAACCCTATACAAAAGTCTACACAGAATTGATAAATATTTCAAAACAAAATAACAGGATTTTTTAAAACTGCACAGATTTACAAATATCGAGACAGTTTTTACGATGAGCTTTATTGTTCGGAAGCTGTACGTGACGCTCATCTAGAGCCTGATGTTGGAGAGGAGAGTTCAAATGATTAGGTAGACAGTTACTTGATTTTTAACACCATATTTTCATTAAGCTACTACTTATTACAATTAATAAATAACAGGCAATCATAATAGAATAGGTAGGTTTCCTAAAAATATCTAAAAATCTTTATTCCTAAAAATGTTGACCCCAATTTTATAACATCAACTAACTCAGATCGTAAGTACATATCATAGTATTAAAAAATAAAATAAATGAAAGTTACCGGCTGGTTATTTTATGGTTTTTTATGTTTTATAAAGTACAAGGAAAAAAAATATACCTACTTATGATGTAATATAGTTTACGTTTTTTTATTTAATTATCTTATCCCCATCAATAAATTCCTTTAGCCTACATTAGCAAAAGATGGCAGTAATTTGTTTGTACCTTCTACATTTTGGCTGTTTACTATTAATAAATGCATTTTCTTGATGTGTTACACCACAGTATACCTACTCGTCTAATTACCACATTGGACTACCTTTTAAAACTAACTATGATAAACTCTCCGATCTGCGATAACTTCGATATTATTCATATTCTAACAATTTGATAAATACTACACTATAGACATTCACCTAAAGCTAATATATTGTGCAGCAGCGACTCGCTCGACTCGCTGAAAACTCAATTTTCAGTTAGGCGAGTTGAGTATTGGACCGACGATATATAATACGCACATTGCCTAGCCTTTGAACTTTTCAAAGACCATCCACTAATAAGTATTATGGTGCACTAGCTGCTGCCCGCGGCTTCGCACGCATAAAAACAACCTACATAAAAAGTAGCCTATGTTCTTCTCCAAGGTCCCATCTATCTCTATACCAAAATTCATCAAATTCGGTTCAGCGGTTTAGAAGTGAAAACGTAGCAGACAGACAGAGTTACTTTCACATTTGTAATATTAGTAGGAATCAACAGCCTAAAATGTAATGCTTCTAGTTCTGAAAATGACAATACAACCTTTCATCCTTTTACATCCATTTACCTTTTTTCCAATTAAAAAGTAGCCTATGTCCTTTCTCAGGCTTTAGAACAGTAATTCCCAAAGTGGTCCAGGTGGACCCCCAGGGGTCCACGGGAGACTTGACGGGGGTCTACGTTGGACGTGACAAAAAATGGGGGTCCAAAAAATTAATTTGGTTTCGATAGTGAAGAACTAAAATGTTGCCTTGTTATTTTAAATATTATGATACCTAAATTAAACCTTCTCAATAAGACAATTTATAAATAAATTGAGAGAAAAATGGATAGTTCCAAACTGGGAGTCGAACCCAGACCATGTCGGTATCACTCCGAGTGTTCTACAAGTTGAGCTATCCGGCCCTATGCCACTTTCCTTTTTCAATTACATTTATAACTTATTGAGCCACACCGTCCATCATACGGTAATACAACAACACAAACAATATGATATCTAAATTAAACATTCTCAATAAGACAATTATCTCCTATCAATATAGGGCAGATAATATTTTAAGAAGCTCAGCCACTGTTACTTGTAAAAACCTTTTCCTTTTAAAAACAATTCTAACCTTCTTTTTTCGAAAACTGTTAATTCGTCGTTGAAACTCAGCCACAACGCAAGTTTCCATAGATAGATAGATCTAATCTTCACTTTTTTTTCGAGATTTAGAAATTGGTAGTAATGTAGATGCTGAGGGTCCAGCGGATCCAGCAAAATTTTGGGCTTGACTTTAGTTGTGCGTCGCAGGAATTGGAGGTTGAAAAGACTCACATCTGGTAGGGTTTTGCTTCCTGATTACATTTTACCACTAATAACACTAGGTTATTTTTAGTTTACAAAAAATAATGAAACATTTTTAACCTCACAAATCAGATAAATTTGATAAAACTACGTAAAAATTGACAGATAATAATCAACTTCGTCGTATTTCTTGTCTATGGTTTAATATGTTGTGTGCAAAATTGATGTGAACGAAACGTAAAATCCTGTCAGTGATTTTGTTATGGCTTCTTTCGACGACTTTGGCTTATCTTCACTTCACTTGGCTACTTATCACCTATCACTAGGTAGGTTATGTTGGAATATAGAAAAAAACGCGCAAGGCGAGCGAAGCGTGCCGCGGCAGCGGCCGCCGCAGCGCCAGAAAGTAATACAAGGTTACGGTATATCTCACTTGGTTACTTATCACCTATCACTAGGTAGGTTATGTTGGAATATAGAAAAAAACGCGCAAGGCGAGCGAAGCGTGCCGCGGCAGCGGCCGCCGCAGCGCCAGAAAATAATACAAGGTCACGGTATATCTCACTTGGTTACTTATCACCTATCACTAGGTAGGTTATGTTGGAATATAGAAAAAAACACGCAAGGCGAGCGAAGCGTGCCACGGCAGCGGCCGCCGCAGCGCCAGAAAATAATACAAGGTCACGGTATATCTCACTTGGTTACTTATCACCTATCACTAGGTAGGTTATGTTGGAATATAGAAAAAAACGCGCAAGGCGAGCGAAGCGTGCCGCGGCAGCGGCCGCCGCAGCGCCAGAAAATAATACAAGGTCACGGTATATCTCACTTGGTTACTTATCACCTATCACTAGGTAGGTTATGTTGGAATATAGAAAAAAACACGCAAGGCGAGCGAAGCGTGACGCGGCAGCGGCCGCCGCAGCGCCAGAAAATAATACAAGGTCGTGGTATATCTCACTTGGTTACTTATCACCTATCACTAGGTAGGTTATGTTGGAATAAGAAAAAAAACCCGCAAGGCGAGCGAAGCGTGCCGCGGCAGCGGCCGCCACAGCGCCAGAAAATAATACAATGTCACGGTATATCTCACTTGGTTATTTATCACCTATCACTAGGTAGGTTATGTTGGAATATAGAAAAAAACGCGCAAGGCGAGCGAAGCGTGCCGCGGCAGCGGCCGCCGCAGCGCCAGAAAATAATACAAGGTCACGGTATATCTCACTTGGTTACTTATCACCTATCACTAGGTAGGTTATGTTGGAATATAGAAAAAAACGCGCAAGGCGAGCGAAGCGTGCCGCGGCAGCGGCCGCCGCAGCGCCAGAAAATAATACAAGGTCACGGTATATCTCACTTGGTTACTTATCACCTATCACTAGGTAGGTTATGTTGGAATATAGAAAAAAACGCGCAAGGCGAGCGAAGCGTGCCGCGGCAGCGGCCGCCGCAGCGCCAGAAAATAATACAAGGTCACGGTATATCTCACTTGGTTACTTATCACCTATCACTAGGTAGGTTATGTTGGAATATAGAAAAAAACGCGCAAGGCGAGCGAAGCGTGCCGCGGCAGTGGCCGCCGCAGCGCCAGAAAATAATACAAGGTCACGGTTTATCTGATCTTTGTTATATTTGTTGTCTGTGATATATCATGTTGTGCAAAGTTGATGCGAACGAAACGTAAAAAACCTGTCATGTGTCACTGTAACCAAATCAAATCAAAACCGCGCCAAATCTCGCGATAGGTTACAAATGTTTTTTTTTCTCATTTGTGCATCTACCTTTATCTTGGGAGCTTTACTAGGGGTGAGGTGGACCTCTCCCTCCCCCTCCTTGGTAATTTAAACTAGATTTGTATCAATAATTTTTTTTGAGGTTAGGTTAAATTTATTCAAATATCTCGAGAACGGGGAAATACCTAGTATGGGGGTGGTACCAGGGGGTAGGGAGGGTCCCCCCCCTCCCACCCCCATATTTTTTTTTTTAATTGGCTTGCGACGCACTACTAAAGTTTAACCGTAAGGATCAACAGCCTAACATTTTATGCTTCTAGTTCTGAAAATGACAATACTTTCATACAACCTTTCATCCAAGGGGGATGAAAGGTTGTAAGAAAGTATTGTCATGTTCTACCCTTTACAACACTTTTTTCCAATTAAAAAGTAGCCTATGTCTTTTCTCAGGCTTTAGACTATCTGTGTACCAAATTTCACTTAAAGCGGTTCAGTAGGTAGTTTTGGCGTGAAAGCGAGGAGGCAGACAGACAGACAGACAGAGTTACTTTCGCATTTATAATATTAGTAAAGATAATTGCATGCAGCACGGTAAAACTCTGATTAGGGGCAGCAGGCTATGGCTCAACTATAAGGGTTCCTTGTAGACTTTAACACCCTTATATAGTAGGTACTTAAAAGTACTTATACTACTAATACTGGCTTAACAGAAAAGCTACAGCAGAGAAGGAAAACTTGCCGCATGTACTGACTAATCTTTCCTGCGAATCCTGTTGCCAAGGTCGAGAGGTTAGTGCGAGTACCTGGGAGGACCTGCGCTATCAAACAGAATCCCAGGCAGGCATCAGTGAGGAATGTTCACCCACCTCAGCTTGTTGGAGTGAATCCATGAACAAATGTTTTCAATTACAAATAACTACTCAATAATGATGATGATGACTACTAATATTATAAATGTATTAGTTTGTATGGATGTTTAGACTTTCGGATACCTATTTGTTAATATATCAATGGCTGACCAGATTTGGATGTAATTTTGTATGGATGTGTACCTGGCTTGACATATAACTATGCAAATTTCTGTTTCTTAACATACCAACCACGCGGAAAGCAGCTAGTGTTGAATTAAAACAAGTGCTTTTATTTTCAGTAATATTAATTTTATTACACAGGTAGGTACTACAAAGTATAAATCTGACTAAAAGTCAACTGGATCTCCAACACCCATGGCACAAGCTAACATACTGTTTATGTGTCTACCTTCATCTGCTTTGAACACATAACCATTTGTTTTGTCAATCAGATTTTTTACAATTATAAGACTCTTCTCTTTATTAATGTCCACAAGCTGAAATGTAACTAAACTGTAGGATTCTATTATGGACACAAATGCAGTGTTAAGCTTATTATATTTGTTTGTAACCTTATCTGTATTAAGGCATTCTAACAAGTAGTTCAAATCCAAAACTTCTGTGTAAAATTCTATTCCAAACTGCAGTTTGTTTATGTGTTTTTTCAGTAAATCAACCTTAGTCAACAGATTTATGTGAGGTAATCCAATTTTTAGCATTGCACTGAGGGATAGCATCAAAGCAGATATAAACTTGCCTGCATCGGAGCAGTGATGTGAATCCACTAAGTGTATGACACACAACTGCATATTATAATTTGTTAATTGAGAGAAAATGTTGCTCAAGCTCTGATGATGGCAATACAACTCCACCTGACCAGGTAGATCAAATATAAAATTGGTATTACTCTCACCATTGATTTGATTCAAAAGCCAATCTATATTCTTTTCTAAATACTCCATGCAATATAGTAAAGCACCATTTGGACCAAGATGATGCTGTTCCATCACTTCCTCAAGTCCAATCAGTTTCCTAATATCAACATCAGGTTTGTATGACATGAGATCATTGGCAGGGTCCAAATTCACAACAATTACATTTCTGCCTAGCTTCTTTAGAAGTTCTGACATTTTTGCACAGTATGTTGTCTTCCCAGCACCAGGAGGGCCAAGAACCAGTTGCCCATAGTGTTTATGTACAGGTTTAAATCGTTTTGCGGTTGCCATTTAGCTGCTCTCTTCACTTTTCAAATCTAAAATTATATCTTTGCAAGCTTTTACAGTTTCCGTGTCATATGATTTGAGGTTTATAAATATGACAAGAGGCTTTGTGATTTTGATTGCTTCTGCCAAGTACCGCGCTGCCACCTGCTGCTCTTCCCCTGAAGCACCAAAAATTACTTTTGTGGTATAAATGTCATCAGTGCCCAAAGGATTGTGGATCTGGTCTTTTTGTACCATGAGCATAGTGCCAATTTTTTGATACTGGCACACTATAAGCATAGTTTTGTCAGCATAATCAGCCAATACTATCTCAGTTGGGACATCATCAATATCTGCAGCTATAGATTTAAACAACTTAGGCTTACTGTCATGCTCTTTCAACATAAGATTTTGCATAACACTTAGAAGCTCCATGACCACACTAAAAAATTAAACTCACGTCATAAAATGTGTAGGCGCCTACTCACATGATTTCCAATAATAAATACCTAACCATGTAAATTAACTGACATCAAACAATAAAATGAACTAAAAGTGTATAGAAAGGCTAATTATCGTATTGCACATTTAGAAGGCTTTAGCAATGTTGGGAGGCTGCCAGGCTGATCTGATTGTTCCAGGGGGATAGTTTTGTTGTATTTTTATAAACATACTTATAGACAGTAAAAAGCACTTACCGTAGGTTCGTCTAGCTGGATAGAATCTACTCAATTTAGGGAATATATAGCAACTGTTCGTGTTTCGCACCCTCGTTGGGTGATTTGTGTTAAATGGATGGGTAGATTGGATTGGATGTCTATGATTTTTACATTAGGTGTTCAATGGATCCACAAACTACCTACTAGACGTACAAAGTTCGAAAGTTATTCTGTTCTGCACTCTGCGTGAGTACTAGGGATGTGAAAAAATAATCGATTATAAAAAAAATCGATTAAAATCGATTTTTTTACAGGTAAAAATCTATTTTTATTCGCGATTTTATTATTACAATTAATCGATTAATAATCGATTTTTTTTATATTTAAAAATCAATCATAATCGATTTTTCATCTGCTACCCCTCGACATTAAGTCTGGTCTGCTATAGCCCGGAGTGCGAACTACCAATGAATACCATCTCCACAATATTACACTAACGCCATCTGTGCATCTACGATGGCATCCCTTCTGTGCTTATGAAAGACGGAGCATCTTTGGCAAGAACTATAAACTACACTAAGCGATCCATTGAAGAAAACCGAGAACCAGAGCATTGTCCACAGTCAATAACTTCGACCGCTGATGATGTCGATAATTATGACATTTGGGAAACCCACAACAAGCTGTTGGTGGAGAATATGAGAACCAGTCAAAGTCACAGTCAGACATCTGAATTATGCTTAACTTTGTACATAGCGCCTGTAATAGGATTAAAAGAAGACGCTTTAAAATCCAGGAGAAGCTATGAGGCAGCTTATCCCCAACTGACACAGTTGGCGTATAACCTTTAGGTGCCGGCTTCTTCGGCTCCAGCAGAGAGATGTTCTAAACAGCTTACGCCATATTATCAAAGACCAGGAGCCGAATATTATCAAAACGCTAACCTAAGTTGTTAGTCCTGATCTCATTGCCTACGGATTTCTCGATTGTTTTTATTTGAATAGTTTAATTTTGTTAATTATTGTTAAAAAATAAATAATTTTAACTTGAACCTATTATAATGTTTATTATATATAAACTTATCATTTCTGTTATATTATATTTCATTAATTAAACTATGATAAATATAATATTTATGGCGTTTATTTTGAAACTAATTAACAAATTAGTGAAAAATCGATTAATATTAAAAAATCGATTATTTTTTGACGAAAAATCGATTATTTATTAATCGATTTTTCCTGCTAAAAAAACAATCGATTAATTAAAAATCGATTTTTATTTACAATGTCACATCCCTAGTGAGTACTTTAGCACAATCTATTTCTATTCTTTGTGAGTGAACTAAAGTTGTGAACTTGTGATTGTGTTGTGAACCAGATGACAGACACTCTTTCTTTCTTGCTTTGCTTGCTTCAGAGAATACTTAAAATATCTAACATTGGGTGTTGATTGAGTTATGCTTATGGTGCCTTGAGTGTTGCCAGTGCCAGCCGGTCTTTGTCAAAAGTTACCTAAACTAGATCTAAAAGTAACCTTTCAGTCCGAAATGTAACATTTCATATTTTTCTACCGAATTCCTAAAAAAAGAGGAGGTTCTCAATTCGGTTGTAAATTTTATATGTTTGTTAACTCATAGCTCCGTCATTTATGAATTGAAAAAAAAAATCACGTACCTATAGGGTATACCTACCTACTTTCCGATTGGTCACATGGAAATTTCATGAAAATCAGCTCAGTAGTTTGGTTTTTAAATCAAAATAGCTGGAAAAAATTTATCCAAGTAAACGAATTTCGATATTTTGCTTTATTATTGAAATTCTCAATTCGGTGGTATTTTTATGGGTTCAAATTTAATTCAATGAAGTTGGTTTTGTTTTTAGTTTTAAAAACGTAATTATTTTAGTAATTAGGTATAAAAGGTAGTTTTTTTATTTTAATGTTGTATTCAGCTACTTACTTCACTTCTAAACACTTTTAGAATGTTTTAATATATGTTATAATTCTAAACACGCACGAGCTTATGAATTGTCAAAATTTGTTGCCATCTCCATTTCTTGACATTAGAATGACAAGGACAAAACATACTTAAGCGGCACTCTAGCGAATTATGTGATTTAAAGGTAAAACTTCACGACAAACAATAATGCCATCAGAGGCGACAAGCAAACGAACTCGAACAAGACAGTTCCGATTGATCGTGCGAGTAAGCGAGAAGCTTTGGTCATCTGAGGTTTGGTATATAATGAGAGAGAGGAGAGAGAGAAAGACGTGTTTTAAGTAGTCACACTTACTATGTTTCAAACGAAATTTGCTTAATTTTGCTTAATAAAATATAAAAGAGCGTTTCTTTTCATGTTGGTTTCGTTTAGGAAAAAAAAAACTACAAATTCTAAAAATATAAGTATAATCAGTAACCTTTTGAGTCGAGTAACATAGAAGTAACCTGACAGAGTTAAAAATCACCTAAAAGGTTTCAAAAGTAACCTTCTGGCAAGACTTTGCGTTGCTTGAGTGAGAGACAGTGTTGCCAGAGAGCTAATTGAATTTCCCCCCAAACATAGCATGAAATCGCTCCGAAAACCAGGTACCATATTCGAAAAAAAACCCCAAACCCAACATAGGTATTTAATTATGAATTGAACATAAAATATTAAATTTTAACTACTTACCCAGACTAACCCGGATTACTGTTTCTTTTACATTATAAATGAAAAAAATATAAATAAAACATGTGTGCAATTTGCACATGGTAGAATTGAAACCTTCAAAAAACAAACGTAAACGTGCCTATTCTCAAACTTTGTACTACGCATGCGCGCACAAACACGTAATAGTAAACGTATAATGCTTCCTATCTCATTTTCTCCCACGTTAAATCTTATGAATTTATGTGTCTGTCTCTTTTTACTGTCGCTTTTTCGCTTCATCGACTTTAAAATCACAACGATGCTAAAGATGTTTTCACTTCACACAAAAAAAAACATGTGTGCATTTGCATTGCATTGCATTTGCATTTGCATGCATTCACACGTGGTAGAAGTGAAACCTTCAAAAATTTTTGAACCACGAATATAAGAAACACTGTAAAATGCTTCCTATCTCATTTTCTCCCACGTTAAATCTTATGAATTTATGTGTCTGTCTCTTTTTACTGTTTTTTTTCATTTATAATGTAAAAGAAACAGTAACCTCGGTCTCGGTTAGTCTGGGTAAGTAGTTAAAATTTAATATTTAATGTTCAATTTATATTCTAAGTGATTCTCTAGGGCCCATGTTATAAAGAGATTCTAGTGGTTTCGGTTTTAAATTTATGAAGACAGACTGAAATAAATCAAAAAAACAAGCCAACATGGATGTAAACAGCCTGAATGAACTGAAAGAATACGTTTATTGAACAAACTAATTACGAATACGAACCTGAACCCGGACAAAATGAACATCTACATCCGCGAGTGACGACTGAATTACGCATGAAGTGTTGGACTAATATGATGTTTGATAGGTATTCATTGATTCCCTCTACAAATCACCTCGCATCAAATAAAGCTATGTTCTAAGAATCATTATGTACCCATTTTTAATTTTACCCTCAAAAATCCCCCCAGAGAATATGTCCCCCCCTAATTTCTTAAGCCCGTAAAAACTAAAAATACCCCCGAATTTACTGGGATCCAAACCATCTGGCATCACTGGTGAGAGAGCATGTTCTTTTTCTTCGTCTACATCTACATTGAATTGGACCTATACTATCTTGTATTGTTTTTAACGAATCAATCATTACGCTCTTATATCATTCATTTTTCTCGAGTTATTTCGGGTTTTATTAATAATTTTGGTGATTTTATTTATATAGAAATGGATATATGAACTCGGGTGTATCGGGTGAATGATTGGAATAAGAGCTATGTTCATTGTGATTCGAGCAAAAATAATCCATATAGGTAATTATTTCAAATAAAAAGACACGATAACAAATGACGAACGACAAAATGCAACTTTGTCTTACTTTAAACAATTTAAGTACTTGACATTATGTATGACACATGCCATTATCAAAGAAGAAGAAGAAAAATTAAGTATCCGATATTACTCAGAAATTTATTACAGAACTTTATTACAATCTACACACATATTCTGGAAACAATAATAAAATCCACGGACATTCGTTTTTTGGCCTTTTCAAGGTCTGCTTTGAAAAAAACAAATTAATGTGTTTGCAATGTACAGATTTGCCAGGCTGGGCAATTTTTCGCTGTTGCATAATGCCAGGCTGGACTATTTTTCTCTGTTTTTCGCTGTAAAGAATACATAAAAGGTAGTCTTTTGAAGATAGCTTATTATAATATAAATGACTATATGATTGATAAGAATTCATATGCCTCATGTCGCTTTGCCCTCAGACAGTTAACCGACACACTTGAAATGTATAAACTCTCTTGTATTAGTATTTCGTAGTTAAGGTAGTTATAAAATGGATCATGTAAAAAAGCGCTAGGAAGGACCAAGACGAGTTTTTTGCCAGTTCTTCTCGGACTTGGGTTAGGATGAATTGGCACCTAAATTCACCTAGTAGGTATGTAAGACGTTTCAAAGTGATCCTTGTGATTGTATTGAATAATATATCTTTTGACTTGACTTTACTTGACTTTTATTTATGCTAAATAGTAGAGTTTTTCTGGTACTGAAGACACAAGACACAATGGTGATGCTGTTGTTTTGCCATACTAACTTTTCGTAAAATACGAACGATATTATTATACCTACACTTAATGATATTATCAGTATAGCTAAATGTACACAAAACGGTCTCACAGCAGTAGGTTAGGCACAGTCTCTTTATCGTCTTCCAGTCATCCGCAAACAGATCCGCCTGAGGACGTTCAGGATGTGCCAAAATACACAAATTGAAAATTTAAGGGAGAGAAGGACCCAAAATAGCTAAATAAGCGAATTTAGGAGAAGGTAGCTGTTGTGTCTGGAAACACAACAGCTACATGCGCTGCTGTTGTGTCTCCAGACAGGAGACCGAGACTGCGCTGGAAATAAACAGAAGGCAAGTGAGAGCTAGATCATCAGCGACAAGAGCTCAGCCTTCAGAAGATCTATGATCTAAATCTTGATCTATTTTCACTCTTGAATTACCTATCCTCTGGTTTGGTAGTTATATTATCTAATAATTTGATATTATTTTTTTAAATAAATTATTTATTTTATTTACCTATAGATACTAATTAAATAAATAATATAAATAAATATTGCTGGACAATGCACACAATACCATCTACCCCTAAACTAAGCATAGCTTGTATTATAGTGACCACATTGACTGATTATTCTATCAGTCAATGTGGTCACTATAATACAAGCAATACTTACATATTTTTAAATAGGTACATACTTATGATACTTTATAACATCCAGACACAGAACAAACACCTATGTTCATCACACAAATGTGGGAATCGAACCTTCAACCTACAGCGCAGAAGGCAGAGCTACTACCTACAACTACAGAGCTACAACTGAGCTGACAGGCCAGTCAAAAATTATTCACTTTATATCGATTTAATGTAAATCTACAATAATAGTAATAATAATAATAATATCGGACATTTCACACAACATCATCTGCTGGCCCCAAATTAGGCAGAACTTGTGTTATGGGTACCATAATGACTGATATACTTTTGAATTAAAAACTTCTTTAACATCGTTGTGATTTGAAAGTCGATGAAACGAAAAAGCGACAGTAAAAAGAGACAGACACATAAATTCATAAGATTGAACGTGGCAGAAAATTAGATAGGAAGCATTATCCAGTGTTTCTTATTTAAGCCAAAATTTTTGAAGGTTTCACTTCTATCACGTGTGAATTGCACACATGCTTTTTTTTTTGTAAATCGATGCATGTTATACATAGGAACACCCAGACCCAAGACAAATACCTTGTAGATCATACAAACATTTTGTCAACAATAGTAAAGTTGTAGACTTAAAAAATATAAATTCCGCAATCGTTCCGATTATATGAAAATCGGTTTGTCGAGTAGACCTTATCTATGGAATAATTTTTGTTAAATTTTGTTTTTTTCCGACTTTGAATTTGCTGAACCTGGCAGCACTGGTTGTTTCTCTCTTGGATTGTCAAAATCTGACAAGATGGTAGCGTATTGTATTTTCTCTGTTTTATCCTTATTAATCGTGCTAGTTAACTGAATAATTGACCTAGGAATTGTGTTATAAGTGTGTCGTTATTATAACAAATATAAATTCATTTATATTTAGTGAATTCGTTCAGGTGTCTGGTTATAACCTCGCAATGTTTATTTCAGACGAAGGGTACGTCCAGCTTTGGTAAACGTCGAAATAAGACACACACCTTATGTAGAAGGTGTGGTAGATCATCGTACCATATCCAGAAATCACAGTGTGCTCAGTGTGGATACCCTGCAGCTAAACTGCGTTCGTGTAAGTACAGCTATTTCGTGTTGTTCATTGTTGACTGCCTGCCGGTCCAGTGACAAAAATATGAATATGTTAGGATAAAAGTAACAACTTAACGTATGCCCAATTCATTACACTTTTCTTGAACTTGAAAACAATTTAGTAGTTTTACTGTTCTTAAAAATAACAATCGGACATCTGTAAGTGTTAAAATTTGATAAATTTATATGGAATGCACCTCGACTTCGCGTTCAACCTGTGTCGTCTGATTGATTGTTTATTATACAAAATATTCTGTTCCATGCCAGTCCAGGTTTATCTATCTAATACTATATCTCATCGAAATCGGTTCAGCATGATTCAACTAACGCGATTGAGTAACAAACATCACATTTTTGCATTCATATTATGTGTTATTGCCCTAAATAAGATGTAAAGTAAGTATATCATACATATGAACTTCTTTCATCCCATGGCTTGGCAAAGGTCTCTCAAATTCATCCAACCATTCCTATCATTTGAGATCACTACCCTCTCTCAAAGGTGTCCAGATGATCCAAATGTTTTCTTGGTTGTTGCCAGGGTGTCACTAAATATAATGAATGCGCTATACATTGTTGGCTCATGTGGCCAACTCATGTGTGTGTTGAACACCTGAGGTAATCAAGAAAATCTCTAGATGACTGAAATTCTTTTAAGCCTGTACTTGATACTTACAGGTTTATAATAATTCTTACTAACTAGTCTGGTGACTTGTTCAAGGTTGGAACTGAAGTGCTATCTCTTAAATAAACCTAAGCTCCACCTGGTACATTATTTTTGTCATTCGAAAGTATGTCCGGAATAGAAAAGGCCTTAAGTTTGGTCATATGATATGATTGGTACTTATACGATTAAATATATTTTTGTAAGTTGTTAAAGTGAACCCTGTGCTCCTTTTAACCTCAAAGGTCTCCATCTTCTCTAAAATTTGGTGATATATTATTTAACCAGAAGTACTTTGTCGCATAAGCCACTTTCTTCTAATCTTACTAATATTATAATTGTGAAAGTTTGAAAAGTTTAAAAATATGTTTCTTAATATATTACACCATACTGTACAAAACAACTTAAAGTTAAAAGATATTTTATTCAATACAATCACTAGGATCATTTTGAAATGTATCACATTTGAGGTCAATTTAGGTGCCAATTCCTCCTATCCTAAGGCGGAGAAGAACTGGCAAGAAACTTGTCCTGGAGCTAGGATCCTTTTAGCATGATCCACCATATCATACCTTAACTAGAGTTTATGCATTTCTAGATGGAGCTTCATCAGTAAGCCACATGTCACACCATATTTGGACCAGGCATAACTTGATAGGCTCCTTTATTATAAAAGTATGAATTTTGCAATGCCGCAGGGGTAGAAGCTGGTAAATAATATAACACCTACTCTGATTGAAGATAACATTCTCCTCGATGAATTTGTCTTTGTATAATGTAGGAATAATAAATAGAAAAACCCATTTAAAATAGATGTAACATCATTGTGTGCATTTGTGTTGGGTATTTCAAACAAATCTCAGTATATTTGACTAGTTATTTTTGTTCTACCTTCTGCACTGTTTGAGGTTGATGGTTTGATTCCCTCCCAGGATAAACATTTGTGCGAAGCACATGGTGTTTGTTCTGTGTATGGGTGTAATAAAGTATCATAAGTATTTATGTATTTAAAAATATTTAAGTGTTCTATCAGTCATCTAGTCACCATAATACAAGCTATGCCTAGTTTGGGACTAGATGGTGTTGTGTGCATTGTCCAGCAATATTTAATTTGTTTATTTATGACATGATATATCTTTATATATATAACTAGCTCTGGCTCTGGCTTCGCACGGGTGCAATGCTGATACTAAATATACTACAGAATGTCTAACATGATTAGAAACCTCTAAAATTATCAGTGTTTCTCTTATATATTATGCATGTATTATACACATAAACCTTCCTCTTGAATAATAATAATAATAATACCGGACATTTCACACAGCATCATCTGGCCCAATGTAAGCAGAGCTTGTGTTATGGGTACCACATGACTGATATACTACTTATATACTTTTTTTTTGTAAATAAATACATATAATACATAGAATCACTCTATCTATAAAAAAAAACCGCATCAAAATCCGTTACGTAGTTTTAAAGATCTAAGCATACATACGGACAGACAAACAGTGGGAAGCGACGTTGTTTTATACTATGTAATTCTACTGTACGTGAGTATGTCACTGAACTCCTAAACGGCTGGACCGATTTGAATGATTTTTTTTGTATTCGTTTGGGTGGCACTCGGGATGGTTTAGATTCAGCCCGGCAAATGGCGCTGCAGTCGGAACAATTAGTTTTTTTTTTTTTTTTTTTTTTTTTCAAAAAGCGCGGACGAAGTCGCGAACGGGACAGCTAGTTTATTATAACCATTGTACATATAAGTACTTGTAAAGATTTAAAAGAATATATTTAAATTTATTATATTTTGTGCTGCACAATGACCCATATATTCAATAAAAACCTGTATAGGGCACATATTTATTGAGCATTGAACAGAGCAAATCATGGTAGACTCAGTAAATACTAGCTAAAATTCAAGTTCATAGCAGCTGTGGTTAGGTAAGACCTGTTTTACAACTGCTTAATTTCCTTTATTTTTATTAATTTTTTCACCATTTAATTGGATATTGATAATCTTGCATACGACCTACATTGTTTTCTTTGTCCCAGAAATTAACAAAATCCTGCATACTAATGGTAAAAGTACATAACATGACTAATTATATATTTTCTTCTATTTCAGACCACTGGTCAGTGAAGGCCAAGCGCAGGAAGACCACTGGAACCGGCCGCATGCGTCACCTGAAGATTGTGAGGAGGCGATTCCGTAACGGCTTCAAAGAAGGCAAACCTACCCCTAAGAAAGCTGTCGCCTCTTCGTAGATATATCGTGTAATTCAATAAAAAAAAGTAAAAACTACATGTCGTTTTAATAAAGACTTACCAAAGCCCAAGTCATACAAATTTTATTGCTAGCCCTAGGTAGTTAATATTTTTATGTTTGTGGGTTCGATACCCAGCCAGGACAAATATTTGTATGAATGATGAATGTAGGTGTTTGTATGTTTCTGGGTGTAATTATTATAAAGCACCTGTAAATAAATATTTCCTGAGGTATTTAGCATGGTGTTATACTGCTCATACCGCATCAGACTACTGGGAATGGTCTTATTATCTAAGTTTTACAGAAAATGTATCAGTAATGTTTAGGTTAGAAGGTAGGTACACTTAAAATGGCAATTCAATTTGCTTACAACAAGTAATTTACAGTAATGGCATCATTATAAATGTAGCAATTATATTGAGATTCCATAACAATTAGCAGTTCAGAAAAACTGCTTGCTGAACAATTATTGGTCAAAAGGTGGCTGTGTAGAACGTAGATAGATACCATATGACTGAACTTAACACAAAATTCCGTTATGGTATAAAAACGCTAAATGTGTCTTGGTAGGTACCTACATAGTAGAACATCTATGAGTGCCCTTTTATTTGCTGCAAGTATAGGTACCTATTTAAGTGCGTTTAAAGTTGCCAATTACGTACCTACCTACGTAATAGGCAACTTTAAATACAAAGTTCTGTGTGTGCCTAAACCATGGATCGTAGCGTAGGCCATATTCCATGGGAGCACATTTCTTTTATAATTATTAAAATATTCATAATCTAGACCCTACTGCTAGTCTCGTACGTACAGAATGGCGAGCTGAAAAGGTCTGCTTCTTACAGTAACTTTATGTAATACCTAGGCTCAGTTTGACTGCAAAACATCGGAATGCGTGCCGCAACCGCAATGTCGCTGACTGGACCGTCAAGTCTGATGGATGTGCGATGACGCGCAGTTAGGTAGGTACCTACCTAGGCGAGGCGCGCGGGCAGTGGTGGTGCTCGTTCGTGACCACCTCGGCATATCGTCCGCCGGCGCTCGGCGGCACGGCAGTCTCAGTCTACTGTCGCTCGTCCCCGCGCCGCACGCCATTCGGTTTTACTTGTATCGATGCCTTTCTTCACCTTCCACTGCATAATCTCGACCAATATCACCATTGAGCGATAACCTTATCGTGTGCTATGACGTGACCATCTTTTAAAGTTTTCACAAGATAAGCGACCGTGTGGTGATTGAATTTGTGTAGTGAATTGAGAATGTGCGCGCGCTGACGTTCTCTATCGTAGGAAAACTTTTATACCGTTACGTAGTGTTTTACCATGTCATTATTCAAGAAGAAAGCGCCGAAATATGCGCCTCCTCCGGTGCCGTCTGCGCCGCCTCTCGATGAGGTGCAGAACACAAACGGTGTAGACAACAACAACGGTGCCCAGAAGTCACAGCTGGTGTTTCACTGCCAACAGGCGCACGGGAGTCCCCTCGGCCTCATTTCCGGATTCTCTAATGTCAAGGAGCTATATCAGAAGATAGCAGAATGTTATGACTTCCCACCTGAAGACGTAAGTCACTTTCGTTCGACCTTACTGAATCATTGTGCATTATATGGACCGCGAACTGAACCGTTTAAATTCACTGAGAGATAGTTAAATTGTCCCGCTGAGTGCTTTAGGCTATTTTATGCGGTTGAAACAACGGGTCAGGCAGCCAGTAAGTAATATAGGTAAGAAGTACTATTTTGAAGGTTGGTTGGCATCCACCGATATACAATCTCGATGCTGGTACCTACTTCCGTACCTTCATAAATCGTGCTAGGTCTAGGTAGTTACCTACCTAGGTAAGTTATATTAAATTGGCTAATGAGGTCAAAGACTCTAAACAAGTACACCTACTTAGTACCTAGGTAACTAAAATGATGGCGGCAATACTTAACACAATGACAGACGGTATCATCATTATATTACTATGCAACACATTAGTAGGTAGGTAGGTACATAATCTCCATACAAGCTGAACAGCGGCTATCACCGTTACCATCACACTAATATTACAAAATTTTTTGAAATAGGTACCTATGACAAATATATCTACGGCATGTGGGGTCTAGAGTCGTACCGCCGGTTAACGTGTTAAGTAAGTAGGTAGGTAACTACCTACTTACCAAAATTATTGTTTTCATTTCAAGGACATTGCTTTGCTTATAGGTACCAGTGACAGAATTAAAATAAAATAGATTTTCTTATCACTGGTAGGAGTGATAGGTAGGTACGCACTTGTAGTAACTAGTTAGGTAAGTAGGTACTTACTATACTTATACCTACCTAGGTACTCCTTTAGTGTGACTTAGGTTGGTACCTAGGTTTGTTATCATTTCTTGGTTATGATTTTAATCTAAAGTACCTACCTACTTACTGACAGTTACGTAGGTATGTAGGTACTTACCTAATTAATGTTCAGATAAGTAGGTACCTACTTTATCCATCAGTACCTTTAATCGTCTACTTAAGTAAGTATACGATTATTATTCACTGATGGATGATTACATTAATTGTTGAAATATTGTTATAACCCTAAATACCTACCTACCAACAATAAACGAACTCTGCCGTACATCATTGCACAACCTCCATCCACGACCACGAGTATGAATTCTCTAGGTAACTAATACGCTCGCGTCGGCACCGACCGACACACATTTTCATTTTTTTTCATTTTCCTACTCTTGAAATCGATAAACGATATATCGTGATCGTGCAAAATCTTTCTCTTAGTTACATCGTTTTTAACGGTGCAACTTAAATAACAAATGTCATTTCGACTGAATTCGCTCAATTCAATTCGAAGCAACTATACCTACCTACGACTGAATTCAAAAAACATTAATTAATCGACGTTATTGTTCCGATAAATAGAAATCGGTTTGCTGAGTAGACGAGACGCCCTAATTTTCTCCATGATGCGTCTACCAAGGGGGGGCTAGTTGCGGATCGGGAATGACCCAACTTGGGTGTCCCCCCAACGACGCGACATTTAAGGCGTGGTAAGGTAAAGGTCATTGCCGAAAATATTTCACGCCTTGAACACTTATAGGTCTATCGACTTACCTAACTACCTATAACATATTTTCGTTTTCTGTGTTGTCGTGACGTGAAGCATTATTTTGGAATCGCAGCCCTTACATTTTCATCTGAGAGTGATTGGTAGGTATTTACTACCTACTAACTTAACACTAAACCCGATCTATTTAGTTGAGTAATAAAGGTACTTGTAGGTATGATTTTTTAGCTTGTTCTTGTAGCTGTTCATTCCTTGTAAAGCTATTATTTAAATAGATCAAAGTTGTAACGTAGGTATGATCCAAATATCTAAGTATGTAAGCTAGTCAGCTATGTAACTACTGCTACCTACATACACATTAATTACACTTACTCATTTTCAAATAAGGTAGGGCTACAAATGTTCCTAATAAGCACAAATCAATGCTCATACTAACCTACTGCCGTTCGTGCTGCGTGCGTGATTCAATAAATTCAATTTCGCTTTCCTCGAATGACTAAGAATCACGTCACGATGACGAAGTTTAAATAGGTACCTAAGAGTCTGTGAATTCCATGTTGTAAAATAAAGATTCATTGACAAAAATCAAAATAGAATTTACAAAAAGTGTCGTGCGTGTGCGGAAGCACGCACTGGTGGGCAGGCGCAGGCCAGGAAGTGGATCAGCCCAGGGGCGCAGTCACTCGCTCTCGTGTTAGGATAACAACGAACGAACGAATGCACTATGTAGAGAGGATACTAAGGACACTAAGACTTAATCCTAGGTGGTACATCACATTTTTGAAACATCTAAAAGCTATAACTTCTTGACTGGCCAAACTGACTGACTGAAAGACTTCGTCCGCATTTTATTGAAAGGAATTGTAGCTTAATTCCTTCTCCAGGATGCTTTTTATCTCCTTGCTAAATTTTTGATAAGTTTCATACCAATCACACCATTAAAAAAATTCCATACAAACATTCACACCCCATTTTACTCCTTTATGAGAGTTTCGAGAGTTGAGTTTCAAGCAAATTTCAAGCAATTCATACATTCGTTTTACCCCTTTTCACCCTCTTAGGGTTTGAATTTCAAAAAATCCCGCCTTAGTGGGTGGTTTTGCTGTAAAAGGAAGCTACCTTCCAAATGTCAGCTTTTTTTCGGCTCGGCTATGAAGAATCAGTCAGCCAGTCAGGTTAAGCTTTTTTATAGATATAGATAGATAGATAGATAGTAGGTATGATGCAACAAAGTTGTATCTTATCATTCGTCATTTGTTGTTTTATATAAAAGGATGTCACAAAGTTGTATCTTGTCATTCATGTAACATAATTATACGGATTATTTATGCTCGAATCACAAAGAAACAATGCTTTAATTCCAATTATTCACACCTGTCTAACTCTAGGTCTATTTAAATAAAAACACCAAAATTAGGTACTAATAAAACCGGAAATAACTCGAGAAAAATAAATAATAAAAGAGTGGATGTTTGCTTCGCAAGACGGCCAAAAATAATCCATCTAATAATCTTTGTGTAGAAGTGACACCTGTCAAACTTGAAAGCTTTTGAAATTACGAATGGTTTGGTTTTTGGTGCTCTACCAATATTTAAAAGAATATTTTACGTATATTTTTAATTATAGAAGTTATTGGAAGTGGTCAAGTATTTTAAACCGGTGATTATCAATGTGGTTTTGATTTGAGTCAAACCCAGAAAAACAGTTAGTTAAAAACACTTGTGAACAGTTGATAATTCGAGAGTAGAATTGTTTCCCCAATCGAATGTCCCTAATTTATTTTTCCTTCAGTATTCACAATGCCAAAGATATAAAAAAAATATTGAGCAAGGACAAAGATGCTTGGATTTGGTCATGACTGTGATAAACGTAGGTTTATTTCTGGTGCAATTAAAGTTTTATTTTACGTATGTATTGATGATGAATTTGTCTTGATTCTGACGGTTAAAGCTAGGTTAGCCGAATTTATATTACCTACCTACATGGTGCATATACAGAGCGGCGCAAAATGAACTTTAGAATAATTAATTACTGGAAAGGTTTTCATATTTGCGCGAGTCGTTCGTCAACTCGCACCGTAAATTTTGTACCACTTACTACGAATTAATGCATTGCAACAATAATATTATTAACGTTGTTCAACTCGTACCGTTTTTATTTAGTAGAGTCAGATACGAATATGTTAGTAAATTATACATATAAAACGACAGAACATGTTTCATGAACATGTTGGTTTAAATATTTGTAGTTTGGTGAAGACGATTGAAGCAACATCATTTGTCGGAAAAAAAACTCTTCATCATTCATCATCAAACAGTGTTTACAAAATAATTGTGGAATTGAATTACATTTGCTTCCTTTAGAGATCAACACATAATTTAAAGCCCGTTGTACATATTTGTAAATGCGCCAAAGCGGAACAACGTCGATTATGTTTTACGATTTGGTTTTGAATATTTTTCTTTCTTCTATAAACATATTGTGAAATGAAAATATGTCGTTTATGAGTTCAGGCATAGCTACTTTTTCAAAATCCAATATTTTTTTAAAGACTGACTTTTTGACTTTGAATTCCATTCTGGATCTAACCCCATGTTAATAGACCTACGAAGCAATGCTGAGGTTAGCTTCGTAAGTTAGTCCCGTTTTGTTTGGTAAAAGTGCAAATAAAATGTGTCTTTGTTCTACCTAAATCATTATGCAATAAATACATCTGACAGAAAGGCATGACGAAAATTTAATTCAAGGTTTCATCATAATTCAAAACTTCATAAAAAAACATAAACTAATTGCAGTCACCAAAGCAGTTGAACCACACCACACAAGATTGTAAGACTTCAAAAACACAAGACAAAATTAACAGAAATGTTAAAGGGTGTATCTTAGTGTTAAGAAAAATGGAATCTTTATCATACTCACTGTCGCACAAAAATAGGTCTTAAAACAGTACAAAACAAAAGAAAAGCTATAGAAGTTATCTAACATTATTATAAAAAATATTTTGTTGACTAAGTTTTGACGCCACTGCCATTGTTCATGTGTTAAACTAATTTGATAAAGCTTTTCCTCTTAGTTTATCCCTTTAGATTATCTTTTAAATGAAGGGTTATAAATCGGTCGTTTAAAACGCGGTAATAGTTTTTTTATATCCAGCATTTAAATTAACATCCAAACGAACCTACTTTATTGGTTAGTTCTATATATAGATGCAAACAATGTTCTTGTATATGACAATAAAACTCACAATCGGGTTAGTAAAGACGAATAAATTGAATACAAAAAAAAGTGGTACTAGTTGAACAACGAAAATACTAAGTATTATTAATGCAATTTGTCAACTCGTACCACGTGGTGGAGTTTTTCGGTGCGAGTTGACGAACGACTCATTTGCGCCGCTGAAGTTTCAGCTACAGTCCAGCCCTATTAATTATCCCACTTAGTTGAGAAGAAGACAACGTATTAACATACATATTTGTACGTATTATCTACTACGTTTAAAACTTTTAAATTAGGTTTCGGAAAAAATAAATGACACGTGAATGACAATGAATACGTCCAATAGTTTTTGCTTAAGCGATAAAGGAAGTTCTTCCTCCATCTTCTTATCTCCCATGGACCAATAATATGGTATCCAGCGTATTGATTATCCATAACCTTGGTTTTGGAACAAGATTAGATAAATACTTACTAATGTAAAATAAATGTGATTTATTTGATTTCAGCATCTTTTTTAGTGAATAAAATCTTAAAGGGATCTATATCTGTTTGTTTGTTTGTTACCGTTTCGTGGCTAAACGACTGAACGAATCTCGATGAAATTTGTTAATGAAATATATTTATGGTATCTTGGGATTTTATCTAGGTACAACGCGTGCAAAACCGCAGGTAGTATTATAGTAATAGCAGCAGCTAGAATTAATGTTATTATTTACTATAATAATGAAGACTTAACTCGTAGCAATGCGGTGTAGTAGGCGGGTCAAGGACCTTGTAGAACCGGAAGTACTTACCATCAACCCGAGTAGGTTTACACAAAAAATGCTCTTTTGCAAATAATTCCAATTATCAGCTTTGGTGCATCGTACCTAATAATGGTGGACAATCCAAATATTGTACAAAAATATTGCTTGTACCATAGAGAATAAACGCTAAGATTTACGCTTACTTACATTTATTAAAATTTATTTTCTATTTTTTAGTTTGGTTTTCTGTATAAAGCGTGTTTTTTTAAACTATTATTTAATTTCTACTTTTTAGTTTTAGGATATGTAATCGTTTTTTTTTTTTTTTTGCATTATTGCACTGTCATCGGTCTTTGACAGGTCTGCAAAATTTGAATGAAATCTGGCTGTTTAAAGTGGGTCATAATCGCGTCCTAAGGAGTCGGTTACAAACATACATACAAGTGAAGCATATATAAAGCGTATAAAAACGTCGTCGTTTTGTGTCGTAGCGTTGATGGCGCAATCTTAAATCCATATTTTCATAATTTAGAAAATGTGCATATACTTATATGTGTGCTGTAGTTAAATAATCTAGTGGTAGCCCACTGTTCGAAATTCAACCATAATTAATTAATAATTAATGTATTTTTATGCATAATCAAAAAAAATATTAGCATTCTGCACTCCTTCTCTATATAAACTAAGTGTGCGTACCTACCTAATTTTACTCGTCCGTCCGCGCAATTTTCGTAAAAAGAGATACATACAACGTTTTTGCTTCACGTTTTAATTTATATAGATGATGAATTAAAATTAAATTAGGTAAGTTTACTTACCTAATTTAATCAAATCAGGTTCTTTACTTTGATCGGAGTTTGATTGGAGTTTGATCCGTGGTCCCCTCGTTGCCGCTCGAGTTCACAGTTCGGTCACCCTGATGAAGATTATCTAGCTAGATGAATCGAAACAGTGTCGGTGCCTCCATCGACAAAATAATTCGTGAATAAATCCCGTCTTTGTCTATACCTAGTAGGTACAACTCGCGAAAGTTTTGAAAGTGAAATAGCTTTAAAAACCATATAAAAAGAGGAAGTTGAAGGGAAAGTATGTAAAATACATAACATCGTTTTTTATTATTATTATTCCTTCAATTTACAAGCAGATAGCGGTTAATATATTAATTTCATACAAAGGTAAATTTGCTGAGTACGTACAGCCGTAAAAAGGTATCTGTTGGTAGCGTTCATATTTCCATTGAAAAATCAACTGAAGAATGTTACTAACGGATCATGAGCCTTTCACCTTTCATGCGCTTTACGAGGACTTTGATTATGGTGGTACTTGTTTAAATATCTTTATATAGGAATATAAGTCTTCTGTGCGTGTGTTTTTAATTAAACTCCTCCTAAACGGCTGATCCGATTTTGATGTTTTTTAGTGTGTTCAAAGTTGATTTGAGAATGGTTTAGATTTACAATTAGATATTTTTTTATTTATTTTTCTTTTTAAGACGCGCGGACGAAGTTACTAACGGGACAGCTAGTAATAAAAAAAATATTGTATGTTTTGACAAAACAGAACCAAAAGCAAGAACAAAGATAACATAGGAACGCATAATATGAATACCGTGTAAAATCAACCAATTAGAGTCGTCAAAATAACGCGAAGATGACGTCATTGTATGGTAGTCGGATTTTACATTATCTCTGCTCTGCTGCGCGTACGTGGACCGGACAGAAACCCGCGCAAATCGTACGAAGGGAAGATAAAAATAGCTTGCCCTTTTTATTTTTGTATTCGATAGCAGTTGGTTAGGTAATCTTTTTTAGAATAGAAACTATTTACTTATGTACTCGTATTGTAAATAAAATAATAAGACCTAATCTCTGATAAAAACAAACGTTCGCGGAAGTCATTAACAATTTAATCAGAAATTTATGTTTTTAAACATAGATTTTTTTATCATGACAAGTATTTTTCCTTCAATTTTTATTATTGAAACTAATTTATTTATCGCACATTACAGACATTTAGCAAATGAAGGATAGGAGGCTTAAAAAACGTGTGAGTTTCCAACCTAGTTCCAAATTTAAAAACGAAACTGACGATTATTACAAGCATTTTACTAATTTCACATTATCTCTCTAGCTGAGCGGTTGACAACGCCGTTTTTCTATTGACATTGGGCAATATGTATGACATATAATATATTGAAATATTGCTCTACGTCCAACGTAATTAATAAATAATTTTATTGTTTTATATAGCCGTGTGTTGAAGTCAACCAAATATATGAATTTCAAGCTCGTTCCTACCGGGTACTTATCGTATGGCATCTTAGCCATTTTTATTCATTCACTGTATAAAAAGTAGTGTGTTTAGTTCTTTTCGTTTATAATAAATGATCATTTCCTCATTTCAATTTCTATCCACATCATTACTAAAATGTATAACTAAGTAATTATAATAATTTATCTCTATGTATTGAAGTTACAAATTAAAGTCTATGGAGTAGGTAAGGTACCTTACCAACCTATGTATCTACACTTAATTAGTCTTATTTATTCACTAGGTAACATAAAATACATTTAAATAATAATTTAAGCTATCTATACTTAATACCTGTGAATAAAAAAGAGGGCCGTCATCTAGATCATCATTGCTCCTAAACGGATGAACCGATTTTGATAAGTCGATTACATTTGAAATGTGACTTGATTGAGAGTGTTCTTAGAAATGATTTAAGAAAATATGTTCAGTCATTTTGAAGATAATCAGTTTTTTTCTAGTTGAAGAAGGGATGTGAGTAAATTCCACCGTTCTGCAAGGCGATTATGGAACTCGTGATACAATCAATATCTATCAGTTTTGACTAGGTAGCAATAGGCATTATTTCATGGATTGTTATTACATACGTTAGGTTTCTATTCATAATCACAGCATCTGTTGCAATCAACATGAACGTACGGAACGTTCCAATACCAGTTAATGAATAGTATTGAGAGCAGGATATCATCAATGTTTTGATAGTATCAGAGTTCCATAATCGCCCAGCTGATCGATTTGAAATTTGGTGTCCTATTACTTAAATAATATTGCAAGAGCTGGGTAACCTTGACCAGGTGCTGCAGTATCTCCTGGAATATGGAGGATACCAAACTTCTAAGCAACTTACTGCAGACTGCAGAGGTATCGTGCTTGGGCCCATTGGAATGGTCGCAATGAATAGGTTATATCTAAATACATACATGTTTTTTTTTTAAATCGTGGGTGTGGTTTATTTTTAATTAGCTGACCCGTGCCCACTTCGTAGGGCGATTACAGCTTCACAAAAAAAATTCAAGTACTAATATCGCTATTAAAAAAAGAGAGCTAGCAAATTATGGTGATAATTACAGAGATTAACAAAGTTACGGATATATCAATGATAGATGGCGCTAGCGGCCACCCGCGACTTCGTTCCGCCCCGTTCCCGATGTTTTTCTGGGATAAAAAATAGCCTACATCCTAATCCAAGTTACTAACTATATTAATTTTAAGTTTTATCCAAATCGGTCTAGCGGTTCTCGAGTTATGATCTCGAGTCGAGAGTGGTGTAACTAACACGATTTTCTTATAATATAGATTTATACTTGTTACTAGCTAGGCTAGGTATATTTTTACTCATCACTCAACTCAAAGTGCTATGTTGTAACTTGCTTGATGATATTAAATAGTGCGTATCATCGTAGTTTATAAGAAAACGCAAAATATAATAAACTCGTGTATTTATTGTTTCAGATTTTGTTTTGCACGCTTAACACCCACAAAGTTGACATGAAGAAACTACTTGGCGGACAAATAGGATTAGAAGATTTTATATTTGCACATAGAAAGGGACGACCAAAAGAAATCGAAATAGTCAAAACAGAAGATGCTTTGGGATTAACTATCACAGATAATGGAGCGGGTTATGCTTTTGTTAAGAGAATAAAAGAAGGCTCAATTGTATCAAGAATACCACACATCGAGGTACGTATCATACCTACTTACAATTATTTACGTAATTTCAATGTTCAACCATACCAATTTCCATTTTAGATACTTATTTAAGTAATAGATAGTACTTACATATTAACTACTAAATAATAATAATACTTAAATCAATATTGGTGGACAATACACACAAGACCATCCCAAACGAAGTATAGCTTGTATTAGATAATTGACTGAGCGAAGCGTGCAGCTTCAGCTTAGGCGAAAATGCTTTAGTATGTCTGTCTGTCTGGATGTTCTCCTCTAGGTACAGGTCGCATTTCTCAACCGATGCTCGTGAAATTTTGTGAGCAGGTTCTCTAACTAAGTATATAAAAATGTTTTTAGATTCAGTTTTTAGAAATTAAAAAAAAAATCTCGTTGTCTACAGCTTACAGAGCCAGCCACTAGTAATAATAATATTTCAAGTCATGAGCTAAGTGCACGAAAGGAGCTTCTGATACGCACTTAATCCTTTCACCCCACTGGTTCGAAATAACCAGTGACACGATAACAACAAGACTTAACTAATTATATTACTTAAGTACCTATATTTACCTACACCTGCATAATGTGTCATATGAGTGCCTGACGTGGCGTGTTATTAGCTTTATAATCATTTGGCTTATTTGTAATCAACACAGACAAAGAAATACCTCTATTTATCTATCTATTTATCGATCACTCATTGCAAATGTATGCCTACAACCGATCGATGATCATAATGGTATGGAAAAATAATGGTGATTATGTGGCATATATTTAAGTATAATATACCATATTATTTAAGCGGTTAATAAGTTTCTCAAAGGTCGGCAACGCAAAAAACGCAAACGGCAATTTGATGCTCCTTGTGTTGCATTGCAAGCGTCCATAGGCTTCGATGCCCGCTTACCATCAGGCGGGCCATTGTTTACGACCATTGTGGTATATTTTTTTAATAAAAATAAACCATCTTCAAACAGGTAACTAAAAAGTAAACCTTCATTAAATAGTAGTGCTTTAAAATACTTAATGAACAAAAATTTATAAGCGCACTAGCCGCCACTACGATTTTCGAAGGTTCCCATCGATTTCTCTGAGATGTCATCATCAGATCCTGGTGATTCCTTATCGTGGTACAACCCTTGGGATATCACCTTTCCAACAAAAAAAATATCATTAAAATCGGTTCATAAACGACGAAGATATCCGCGAACACACATAAAAATATATATAAGTATATATGTATATGTACCTACAGTCGAATTTAGAAACCTTCTCTATTTCTTGAAGTCGGTTAATAAAAAAAATGGTTGTCTGTAAAGTCAGAAAACATTGATGAAAAATTGCATACGTTTAGTCAGTCAGTGTCAGTTTCAGGATATCGCGTGATTTTGGAAACTTCAGGGATCGTAAACCTTTTTCAATAAAAAAAATATTATACTGTTTTGCAAATTTATTGTAATAGCTAGTTTGTCCAAATCTGTGTTGTAAGTACCTACTTACCTGCTTAAAAAAGTAATAATTTTCTCAATTTTTTTTGAAAATACAGTTAGGACCGATATAGGCCGATAGTTTGTAACGATATATCGATATAGCTGATAGTTTGCCTCTCGGTCCCGACTTTTAAATACTGAATGAAAAAAGCTCTTTTTAAATGCACGTGGAAAAATGCCAGATGCAATGGATAAGTTAAATATGTGGCATGAAATAGGAGTAAGATTCTCGCAGATTTTACTATCAAGGTAGTAATACCATCCCAGCCTGTCGCACATTTTTCTTTGATGTTGGAAATGATCAAATCTATTTCTGAGTTATCAATACTGAAAAGAACCATAGAGCTAGAGAGGGGTTGAGTGAGCGGTGGCTGAGGCAAGAAAAGTTCAGAGTTTGGAGGCGTAGATGGGTCTGTGTTAGATATGAGAATAAGTTTAGAAGCGAGAGACTTACCTACTTATGTTTGCAAAAAAATAACTATCAGTATCAACTCAAAGGGAGAGGGAGGAACACATTTTCAATAGATAAGATGAGATTGAGTTTATCTTATGAAGATTAGCAATTTGTTTAATAGCATTTCAAGTATCTTTAGGATTATTTTTGGCATTACGGATTTTAGCTTGATTGTATTCCAGTTTTAGTTTTTTTAGAAGATTGTTACAAAATTTGCGATAGCGCTGGTAAATAAGCTTGTGAGTTTCGCTATCAGGATTTCTTTTGCACTTACGATACAGTTTATCTCTCTGACGAATGCAGCGCAGGATGCCAGTAGTGATCCAGGGCTTTATGATACGCTGTCGACTAGGAATGAGTACGTTACGGCAATACATATATTTCTATAGAAGTGGAGATAATATTTATCAAGTTATCTGAGATTGCTTCGGGATCACTAGCGAGGAGGAGTGGAGAAAAATCAGTGTTTTCCAGAATATCAACAATCGTAGGGACATCATAACGTTGAGATAGGTAAGCGATTTGTAGATGGTTCGGTGGTTTTATTAGACTTACAGCAGAGAAGTATAGGCATATGATCGGTGATGGGAGAATTGAGTATAAGAGTGACTATGACTGCGTCGACGATTACTAGATGGATGGGCGGGATGAATACGACTATCCATGATTGGATAGTCGTAGTCAAGTAAACAAGTAATCTTATAACCTTTAAAATTATTCCGACGGTTATGTTGCAATATCAATTAGCCCGCGACCACTGTTATTGCAACATAACTGAAACGCCGGGAATCGATTATAAGAATTTACGCGATAGATACCCGGAAACTACATAAACGATATGAATTCTGATCGCGAAAGTTTAAAAAATACGTTATTATACCAGCATAGTGATTATAGAACTCTTGATACAATCCATGTCTATCGGTTTCGATTAGCTATTGATATTATTTCATGGATTATTTCACGTAGGGTTGGTTTCTATTAATTTAACAGCATTTCTTACAATCAAAATCAACCTTCATACCAATTCATCAATAGGAACTGAAAGCAGTTTCTATCAATATTTTATTTTTTAAACGCCCGGCTGGTAATGTTATAATGACGTTATAAAAACTAAAAATAAAACCGACTTCATTTAATGATAAATTTGTACCTTATTATTTTTCGAAATTCGTAAACACCACTGGAAAGTCACAGGAAAGCAAGATACGAAATTTCGTTTATTTGGAGGACAATTTTTTTACAGCTATTTCGATTTCAACCATACTACTGAACCGATTTTGATGAAATTTATATGGGACGAATCGGAAAGTATACCTATCCTTTCAATTGTACTTAATTGTTTTAAGTTGTAAAAAATAAATTCAAATCGGTTCATAAATGACGGAGTTATGAGGTACAAACAAACATAAAAAACAATCGAATTGAGAACCTCCTCCTTTTTTGAAGTTGGTTAAAAAGGTACTTAGGAAGTACTTTCTGTGTATCTACCCTCCCTTTAGAATATCTATTGAAGTTCAGTTGTCGGTTCGAGTCAACGAAAGCCGGGACTCATTTCCCTTGTTAAGAAATTAACAGGAAGTAAGCTGTTGCTCGTTCGTACACAATTACACATAGGTACATAACACACTCCCTCTGAGTAGTACATGGTACCCATTTATAACATATTATTGTCTGACCTCTAGCTTAGTTGGTATGGTAGTAGCTTCGCCTGCTGCGCTGTAGGTTGACGGTTCAATTCCCTCCCAGGTCAAACATTTGTGTGATGAACATAGTTGTTTGTTCTGTGTTTGGGTGTTATATAGAATCAGAAGTTTGTAACTTATAATATATAAGCGGTCTATTTTTCATCACATAATACATGCTATCCTTAAGTTTGAAGCTGAATGATGGTGTGTGCATTGTCCACCAATATTAAAAAAAACTAATTGATTTAATAACATTTCAGGTTGGAGATCACATTGAAAAACTAAATGGGGAAAATATGATTGGCAAAAGACATTATGAAGTAGCTAAAACATTAAAAGAAATTCCAAAAGGAACGACATTTATAATACGACTTGTAGAACCTTTAAAGAGTGGGTTTGGAAGTATCGGCCCAAAAAGTAGTGGTGCCAAATCTGGAAGAACCAAACAAAGCTATGGATCAGGAAAGGAAACTTTAAGGTTTAAATCGAATGGTCAAGCAACTATTGAAAACGAGGTAAATAATTTTATTTTATTTTTGTGTAAATTTGTATACCTAGGTATGTATTTTTTACATAATATTAAGCTACGTACCCACAGGTACAGATTTTTTTTTTATTATTACGGTTATAGATACCCTTAAAAATGAGGATTGAACAAAAAGTACCTACATATTTAAAAGATTCCTCTTGTAATCAGAGTAATCTTTGAGAGGCCCAGCAGTGGGATGAGACAGGCTGCATAATGATGATGAAGATGATGAAATAAATGTGTAAGTACCTATTATAAATTTCCACGCAAATTAATTCTTCTCTATGTTTTCAGCACGACGAGAAATCCCAAATGGGCATAGACAAAATTAATAGTTTACTAGAGTCATTCATGGGAATCAATGATTCTGAGCTTGCTACACAAATGTGGGACGTTTCCGAAGGGAAAACAAACTCTATGCAATTAGCTGAAGCTATTGATAATAGCGATTTACAAGAATTTGGATTTACAGATGAGTTTATAATAGAACTATGGGGAGTTATAACTGACGCAAGATCTGGAAGACTCAGCTAAAATAAAATCAACCATTCCTCAAATAAATATTAAAACAGTTTTATGTACAAATAATTTGATATTTATAGTAAGACAGTATGTTATTATTATAGTTGTACATTGTTTGATGATAATTAATTTGTGCCTTAATAAAAATCTATTATCGAGAACAATAATGTAAATTGTAGAAATAAACTATAAAAGTAATATTATGTAGACATGTATTTACCAAGTAGGTAGATCAATTTATTTAAAATTTATGTATCAAAACAAGCATAGATTAGGAAGGTACCTACTTGTTCTGTTGTGGTCAAAACATGGAACCTATACTACTTACTGCTACGTTAAAAGCCTTCATAATTGGGTACTCACACACACACTACCTACCATAGGTACCTACAAAAAATGATAAAAAATATTCTGTAGGCATGATAGGAGTATGGTAAGTGTGCAGCTTTTTAAAAAAAATGGTATAAATAAAATACGTGATTTGTATAATAAAAAGTGAAAGTAAGCGAGTAAAATGTAGTATAATACTTGGGTCTGTCTTATAAACATACACTATCTAATGAGTTGTTTAAATCTGTTGTCATCAGATAGATAATATTTATTTTTACTAGCTGTACCCGGCATGCGTTGCAATGCCACAAATTTTCTCACCGTTTAAACCTTCCCTGAACTACGACAAACATTTCAACACCAAAATCAGCTAAATCAGTCCAGCCGTTCTCGAGTTTTAGCGAGACTAACGAACAGCAATCGATTTTTATTATATAGATAAAAAACACATTATATTACAAGTTAGGTGTGATCCCAGATCTAAGCCAGGCCTGTATCGCGGGAGATTGGTCAAGCAAAACGTGATGACCTGAAAAACAAAAATAATTATAAAATTAACATTACTAGCCCAAAACATATTTAAACGCTATGCTAGCTAAATATGTGATTTTAGGATAGGTATCTACAAACTTTTTCAATAAACAAAAAAATTATAGATATTCATCTAGTAGTAGGTCACCTAGTAGGTACTCACTTATTATGAAGTTTTAAAAATATTTTATACAAGTATACTTAGATATGGGATAAAAACATACACTATGCCCTGTATTTTTTATTATGAAACTGTTAGTAAAAAATGTTATTATAATAATTCATTCAGATGGTAGGCAATTCGCTAGGAAAAAATACCTAGGTGGTACATAGCCACACAGATTCCTATCTAGTCTTCTAGAATATTATTTACTTAATTCGGAATACCAAAATCTTTAATTTTTAATCCAAAATTATTAACCACCATCGAGCATGCCTAACTTCAACTAACTGTTCATCGATTTTGTATCGGTTGGTAACTGTCGTATCGATCGACCTCTAAAATAATACAAAATAGTTGAATGAGAACGCTTTAGAATCATTGTTTTGTTTTGAGGTCTTTTATCTTCTAATGTTGCCCGTCTGTGTTTTATCGAGCATAATTAAAAATGCTCGATGAAAACAGACCGGCAACATTAGAAGATAAAATGTAGGTACCAATTTGGTAAATGCTCGATGGTATTTTGTCGAAATATTTAGACAGATGTACCTAACCAAAGAGAAAATAATCGTGAGTAGAGAAACAATCGTCCTGAGTCATCACGTCAGCACTGAATGCTATTTTCAATGGGATGTTTTCGAATAAAAACTGGTGTTTGTAAAATGGTTAGTTTTGGTTTGATAGAATAATAAAATCCGTTTCCAAGATATTCACGAGTACCTAGGTAAGTCCAAGGTCTTGGGATATTTGAAAAAAAAACTTGTATTATCTTACTTATTTAAGCATTTATATTTATAATAATAGGTACCATACTGTGTTATATTTGAGGTTTAAAAAAACTAAATTATATAATACATTATTTTCTTTTTGTTGTTGACAATTATCATCTCTAAGACCAATCAAACTTTTAACAAATTTTACAGGACTTGGTCTAGTAGAACTCACATTAACTAGGTAGGTTACCTGACCTGCACGCTACACCTACCTAGGTAGATATCTAATTTAAATTATAAAAACTTCCCATATAGGTAACAACCTAGTGTTCAGTAAAAGTAAAACACTCGCAAATACCAAATGGTAGGTATTGTTTTACTTTTATTTTAAAATAACTAACATTCTAGTAAAATATCATTATAATAATTTTAGTTATGTCAGAAGTTTTATTTATGTAAACTAAGTATTAAGTAGGTAGTATTTAATAAAATAAAATATAACAACAAAATAAAATTAAAGATTATTTTATTTTCTTTATATCCTTTTTTAAACTTATTTACTGATTCCCTACTCTTAGACTAAAAAACGAATAGGAACTATTTAATCAAAAGTAGGTATGCACTTACGTAGTAGGCAGTGACCTAAATGGGTATGTAGATGTTATGGTTCACAGCACACACATCACAAATATGTAGGTAGGTATGTACCTAAGCAAGTATGCAAATCCTCTTAAATTTATGGAAATTCGATCTACCTTGTAAAGTTGATAGGTTAAAATCTAACGAAGTATTTAGCTGCCTCGTCATTCGATTGTGAATTTCATTCAGTCAGTTTGTACCAGTTTGTGCAAAACAATCTTAATCGACCTTGAATCTTCAACGAAAACTTAGTTCTCTGTTATCTATCCCATTCCGTACAGTACAGTGAGAAACATATTACGAAATATAACAGCTAGGACTGGTGTGGTGGTACGTATTTGTTTTAAATTGATTTTATAGGTAGAATAACATTACAAATATATGTTCTATTCCATAGGTATGACTAGATTATTTTATGTAAGGGAATTGAAGTATCGGAGTAGATATTTAGATTGAATGGTTGAATTTTGGGAAGACATCATACAATAATCAGTATCCGATGATGTTTAAGTACCTAATTAAATAATCAATAATCTCCAAATTTGTTACATAATCGTTTTGGTATTAGTATCTTAAACCGTCAATAACTTAATTCTTGTCAATATAGATTTTAGATTTATAAATAAGATTTTAGAGTAGGTACACACTACCTACCGTACCTACCTACCTAACACATTTTCTTTGTACCGTATGTTCTTTGTATATTTCCACCATGCCCTTGAGTTTTATGTCAGTTGGGTAGGTTTTAACTGCCACTGCCACTGCCAGTGTCATTATTTATTTGCGTCAGTGTCAAGTCTAAAAAATAATATTTTAAGTACCTACGTAATTTTACTCTATTAACTTCTATTAAGTCTAATCTAAGTAAGCGTATTAGGCTTAAATAGTTTTATTATTCAAGTAACGATGTGTTTTAGTTTTTAGAGTTTCAAAGACAATGGTTTCTTTAGCGCTAAGAGGATTATTTATTGACAAAATACGCGTCTATTCCAGCACGAAGAAAAGTTACAAGGTGGGTTTCGCTTATTTGTTTATTGTATACAAATGACCTACGCTAAATGTTGGGGGTACCTAACATTATATTTTGGCTATAAGTATATACTGTCTTTAAATAGATAATATCATGCGCGAGCTACAGCACATCGAAGCAATACAACAAGATTTATACAAATATCGAAGAGGCAGTTGCAGACATAGTAGATGGATCCAAGCTCTTAGTTGGCGGCTTCGGACTATGCGGCATTCCAGAAAATCTGATACAAGCATTGTACAAAAAAAATACATCAGGGCTGATTATTGCCTCTAACAATGCAGGTAAGAAGGCTTCTTTGGCCTTACCTACTTATAAACGCCTCTTAAATTGAACACTGCCTAAATACTGCATAAGATTCGCTCTGTCACTATCTGTTGCTATCTTACAAAAAGGGATGGCACTATTTTAAATGGTGGTTAACTTTTGACATTAGTCGAGAGACATTTCTATGTAAGGCAGTTTATGTATATAACAAATTTAGCTAGGTACCTACTAACTAAGTTCAGAATTCACTGTCACAGATTTCCACTGAAATGTTTGTCTATGTAACAGGGGTGGACAACTTTGGTCTTGGTATTTTGTTAAAGAACAAACAAATAAAGCGAATGATTTCCTCTTACGTTGGTGAAAATGCCGAATTTGCGAGACAATACCTTGGTGGAGAATTGGAGGTAAAACTTTAGATTATGTTTAGTTTCTGTTCTCATATAAACTCTCACTCATACATAAACTTTTTCTATAGGTTGAGCTGACTCCTCAAGGTACTTTAGCTGAAAGGATCCGAGCAGGAGGTGCAGGTATCCCAGCATTTTTCACACCCACCGGTTATGGCACCCTCATTCACGAAGGAGGATCTCCAATAAAGTACTATAAAGATGGAAAGGTATGAAAATACATTTATCAGAATCATTGGTACTTATGAGAACCTCTGGGTGTTTTGGATATTTTGAAAAAGTGAGAGGGTATGAAATAGTTGACTCTACCTTTATGCCGAAATAAAATAAATATTTCTTTACCTACTACAGATTGAAATATCAAGCATACCCCGCAAAGTCCAGCATTTTAATGGAAAAGACTACATCATGGAAGAAGCTATTACTGGAGACTTTGCATTGATCAAAGCATGGAAAGCGGACCGCCATGGTAACCTTGTATTTAGAAAAAGTGCACGGAACTTCAACCCAGCCATGGCCCGAGCAGCAAAGATTACTATAGCCGAAGTTGAAGAAATTGTAGATGAAATTGACCCAGATTATGTGCATTTGCCTTCAGTATTTGTGCATAGAATAATAAAAGGAGACAAGTATGAAAAAAGGATTGAGAGAGTTACTGTAACTAAACCAGAACAGAAAACATCATCCAATTCAACTCGTGAGAGGATTATTAGAAGGGCTGCTTTGGAGTTCAAGGATGGAATGCATGCCAACCTTGGAATTGGTAAGTAGATTACTTATTACTGCAGCAGTAGATGAACATCTGTGTAAATGTGTGGTGGTATGTTAGATACAAGGTTGTATTTTGTTCTTCAGGCTATGAGCAGGTTTTTTGGAGGCAGTCTGGTCTGGATGTTTGCTTCAGTCAATATTTCTTAGTTTATTTGTTTATCATGCTCCATCCTCTGATCGTAGACAGCTGGTTTAGGTGTTATACTGACTCCAACAAATATAAGGAACACCTTGTGTTCTTGTATTTGATGGAGCATTGATTTATGTTGTTAGTGACTGATAGATTAAGATGGTGTGCTGAGCTAATCACCTTTTGAGTGGATGGTTATTCTTTACCGCTCTATTTAGTGGGTATCTTCTCTGTTTATTGAAGAAACGATAGTTATTAAAGATATATGTATGTATTTACAATATTTTGCCTCCAACTTTCTTGTTTTAAATTGTTTTTAAAGTAATAGATAGTTTATAATTTAATAATGAAACAGTGTTTAGAATATTCAATAATCATCGTCTTCTCTTAATAGGCGGAAAGTAAGTTAATTAAAACATTACCCAGTAAACTTTTTTCAGAATTCCTTATTTGAATGTTTTCTGATAAGAAAAAGCGCGATTTGAGCGCCGTGACACGCGTCAAGATCATTTGATGAGGGTATCGCCTTAAAGCAGGTATTTGTAGCTGCAAATACACAATAACTCAAAAGCAACAAAATAAAATGAAGGAATCTAAGTATGTAGGTACAAATTGTAGTGATCCCAATGGATCTTTGGAAATGTGATATTATGCCACAACTCATAGAGTACTGTTAAGCAGCCATGTGATAAGAGCCAATGTAGGTAAAATTAAATGAAAAACAAGCTTTGTATACAATTTTTACTATGATAAAAAATAATATTGGCCGCTAACACAAACAAACTTATTTTTGAGACAGATTGTTTTGTGACTGTACTTTGAAGTATACCATAGAACTGGATGCCGACGAATTCCGTCCAACCCCATCTTAATATGCATAGGTACATCTATACTCCATAGGTATTAGATATATTTGACCTCTCCCTTTCCAAATTTTAATCAGTTTCTGAAATTAAAAACCTTTTCTGAATGTCTTTTTCAGCTTCGCATTACTTACTTATTAGTGGAAAGTTTAGTGGATTATGCAATATTTTAGTGATTTTGTTCATAAGTTTAATTGTTCTGTTTGTTTTACCAAATAAATAAATAGGTATATATAATTATGAATTGAAAGTGGGTTGGTTGGTTCGTGATAAAATTTCAGAAGGACATTGAATGTATCTTGTGGACATACACTACTTTTTATGTAGGTACCACGCGTGTAAAGCCGCGGGCAGCGGCTAACACATAATTACTTTGTAACTACTACATTTTTTTCTGAAATTTCTAGTACCTACTCTAACCACAATAAACAAATACATAAATAAATAACGCCGAACATTTTACACAGCATCATTTGGCCCCAAAGTAAGCAGAGCTTGTGTTATGAGTACCGCATGACTGATATATTACTGTATACAATAAACTATTTTTCTTGTAAATAATACATAGAAACACCCAGATTTGAGACAAAAACTTGCAGATCATACAAACATTTGTTCCGCGAATCGAACCCGCAACCTTCTGCGTCTCAGCCGGACCTTGGCCCACTGCGCCACAGATGTCGTCAAATAGGTTCGATAGTCCTTATATGAAACAGGATTGATTGGCATTAATGAAAGTTTTTATGTAAATTGCGCATTTATCTACGAAAGTTAAGTCTAGTCCGAATAACATTTACTTTTTGAGTTTTGGCCACAATGGTTAAGGTGCCTGTTCTACTCCACAAAAATCCACCCTGTCTAATAAGGATAATAATGGATCATGAATCATGATAAATAAAAGGCATACTTAATTTTCATTTAAGCAAAACTATAACAAGCCAATTATCGACACCAAACCAAACCTGAGCATTTTTTTAGCTTTTTTCTGACCATACGGGCTGATCTGACTGATTTGACTTATCGTTGAAAAAAAAAGCAGAAATCTACGTAATTACATCAGACACAACATAAACAATCTAATGTTTTTCTTATACTTATAGGCATGCCGATGCTAGCCAGCAACTACATTCCCAAGAACGTTAAAGTACTTCTACAGTCTGAAAACGGCATTCTTGGACTCGGCCCGTTCCCAACAGAGGATAATGTTGACGCTGATCTTATTAACGCTGGGAAAGAAACAGTTACCGTGCTTCCAGGTATTCTCATTAAATCATAAATGATAATTTCACGTTTCAAACTCTAGCACGTTGAAGACACGGCTTAAAGTTGATTGCGGGATTGCAAATTCGATTAGCATTCTTCAAGATCGGTTTTTATAGCAAGGTGTACCTTCATATAATTATCACCTCTGTTCTATTGACTTTAAAGTGCATATTCTTTTCTCTAATGTTTTTGTTTTGTTTAGGTGCATCATACTTCTCATCGGACGATAGTTTCGCGATGATCCGCGGCGGTCACATAGACTTGACCATTCTTGGCGCTATGGAAGTCTCTCAATATGGCGATTTGGCTAATTGGATGATTCCCGTAAGCTCATTCACTGGTACCGGGTTACTATTATGTACAAACTTCCGTTCCATCTGATGTTTATAAATAATTAGTAAATATTATAAAACAAAGTCCCCTACCGCTTTCTGTCCGTTTGTCTGAAAGCGATAAACTCGACTGATTTTCATACGGATTTTACCAATGGATGGAGTGATTCATGCAGACGGTTTAAGAGTAATAAATAACTCACCGGGCGGGTTGGTAAATAATAAATATGTATTGGTCGAAAACACTAACAACAACATTTAGCTCCAAACTGAGTATAACTTATATTATGGTAACCAAATAACTAATAGAATACTTACATATTTTTAAATACGTACCATACATACTTTATAACATCCAGACACACAAATGTTTGTCCTGGGAGGGAATTGAACTCCCAACCTACAGCGCAGAAGGCAGAGCTACTGACAACCGAGCTGGGTGACCTAAATAGATCAATTGACAAATGCTACTAACAGACGGAATAAGGCATAGATTTAAGATCATTAAGAATTAGTTGATTAGTTTAATAAAAGAAAAGCTTGATTATCTTTATAATCAACTAACACTATAATATAATAAATGAATCTAGTCCTAATGCATCTTAGACTCCGTCTTGATGAGTACCACTACAGTGCCAGATATTCCACCTCCAAGTAATGCTTGCATTGCTCTGTTTAGGTTTGAAGTCCACTGGAGCAAGTTAAATTACTGGGCAATCAGACAAAAGAACATTATGTCTAGGGCCGTCGTGCGTGTGTTACATCCTTGTATTGCAAGCGTTATAGGTTACGGAAACCTTATGCTTGTTTGCTGGCTCAGATTATCCCTAAAAAACGTTTATTTTTATGTTTTTATTTCATAACTTTGTAAGGGTTTCTAATACGTATTTCCTGCAAAATCACGAAAAAACTAATAGTGAAGCAAGAGCCAGATTAGGGGCAGACATACAGACAAACAGACAGACAGAGGGACGTAGCGAGAGAATAAGGGTACCTTGCAGATTTTGTTACCCTAAAAAAAATGTTTTTTTACATACCTGCGTTACAGAGGACATGTAGTAGTGCTTGAAACAATTTCTGCACGGAGCAAGCTTGTCCAGCTTCTATTACCATTCTCTCGATACCGTAATATCGATCGATCTATCGCTCAAAACGTGTCTAAACGTTTTAAAGAGAAGGGTTTTGCATAAATATCCGATGTATCGATTATCGAATTCAAGAGTAGGCCTCCAGATTCAAAACCATAACCTTAGGATCTGAATGTAACATTGTTTAAATTTATTTACGGCACATAATTGAGTGTTAAACTAATAAATAACATGATTATAGAACAATAGTCTTTTAATCCTTGTAGTTTTGATTTAATGATATTAATATGTTATAATTTCAATTAATATGTAGGTATATATGTGCCTGTACTCTGGCGAGATATGCAGCTCTACTATTATTAATTCCACGTAATGATAATTATACCTTGTCTTATGTGAATAAACGTACTGAATACTGAATGAACCTCAGTGTTCCATTTTAAATCTTCATTTTGTTTTGTCTAATAGTCATAACTGATACGTAATATATTTGACTACTGTCTTCACGATTTCAGCTATAATATTATTATTATGAGAGAGATAGAGAGCAAAACCTCCTCCAAATGGCTGCCACTAACACTTTGTCATAACTCAAGCCTTATTCAATGGAAGTAGCCTGAAACTTTATGGGTATAGCTCGTTATAGCTCCTGGGTAAAGGCAGGAGTGTCACACTACCAGTGGTATCCATCGCTAATATTTCCAGGGTAAGATGGTGAAAGGCATGGGTGGTGCTATGGATCTGGTCTCAGCGCCTCGGACCAAGGTGGTGGTCACTATGGAGCACACATCGAAAGGTGGAGCCCATAGAATACTACCCGAGTGTACCTTTCCATTGACTGGCAAGAGATGTGTGGACCTGATCATCACGGAAAAGGTTAGTTTTACGGTTAAAATTTCAAAAAAGGAGAAATTTCTCAATTTGGTTATTTTTTTTTATCTTATAACTCCGTCATTTATGACCCGTTTTGAAAAAATATTTTTTTCAAATCGTTTTGGTAGTTTGGTTTGTAAATCAAAAAAGCTGGAAAAAATATGTCATCCAAGTAAACGCAATTTCGTATTTTCCTTTCCTGTGGCTTTCCAGTTCGAATTTCGAAAAATGATAAGTACTATTTATAAAAGCGTAAATTAAAATCTTTTTTAACAAACTTCGAAAAAAGGAGGAGGTTTTCAATTCGGTTGTATTTCTATGGGTTCAAATTTTATTCAATGAAGTCTGTTTTATTTTTAGTTTATAAAACGTAATTATTTATTAGTCTTAGAAAACAACTTTAAAATAAGTACATTGTTTTTTATTGTTCTTGACACGATATCGCGACTTCGGTAGGTACTTAAGGGGTTAAATAAGATAATGTAACTGTGGTAGATTGTCATATTTCAAGAAATATAATATTGACCTTAAAACAGTACAATCTTATATTTTTGGCTGCCTTTTCAGCTTTGAAAGTAGCTCTGCCTTCTGCACAGTAGGTTGTGGGTTTTATTACCCCTAAACAAGTTCTGTGTCTGGGTACTTTATAGATCGAAATTTATGTATGTAAAAAACATATATAAGTATTGGTTCAGTCATCTGATTCCCATAGTACAAGCTATACTTAATTTGGAGCTTTTAATGGTATTATGTGGTTGTCCACTAACATTTATTTTGCTTACCTTGGGCTAGTTCGGCGAAAACCTACTATTTCGTTAAAGAAAAAATGTAATAGAATAAATAATATAATGTGGATTCCGATAACCAATCTATGATTATCTTATCGTAAAAACGTAATCGCGTATCCTATTACGATAAACTACCTAAGTAAGTTCCTAGTTTACTATCACTACTTTTTATGACTCTGTGGCTAAATCTGAAAGCCAATGGCATGACCTAACAACCTTTGAAAAGCCATAGCTTAACGTGTCTTCCGAAGCACAGAAGCGCTCATATAATGGCACTGCAGTCACCCATCAAATTCAAATTCAAAAATGTTTATTCAAAACAATTATACAATCACAAGGATCACATTGAAATGTCTTACAATACTAGGTGAATTTAGGTGCCAATTCCTCCTACCTAACCTAAGCCCAAGAGGAACTGACAAGAAAAAGCCCTTTTTAAAAAGCCCAATAAAATGTAGGAAACAAACAGACAGTTAAATTCAAATGTCTCTGTATATCTGTTGTTACCCTTTTCACGGTTAAACGTCTGAACAGATGTTAATAAAATTTAGTAACGAAATAGATTGTATCTTTGGGAAAGGCATAGAGGCTAATTTTATGTAGGTACCACGCGAAGGAAGCCGCGGGCATCAGCTAGTTTATAAAAACAACTATAGCAAATATAAAATGAAAGCGAACTTCATAACTTTTTCTTGATGACTTTCTGCGACCAGAAGCGATCCATTGTTTGACCGAATCAAACAATGGGTCGCTTCTGTACAGTACAAAATAATTATCGCGGAATTCCCACATTAAAATATTCTATTTCAGTGCGTCTTTGAAGTTAATAAAGAGGAAGGTTTGACGCTCACGGAGTTGGCCGACGGTGTCACCGTTGAAGATATCCTGGCGAGCACAGGTTGCCACTTCAAAGTTGCTAGTGAGCTCAAGAAAATGGGTGACGTCACCAGGAACAACTTGTGATGACGTAATGTGTACAGGGTAATTAATATTTTTTTATAAGATGTAAATTTCAGACTAATTCGTAATCGTCCGGCATCGTATCGTGTCAGAAAATCAATTCATGAATCGTTGCGAAAACTAAATAAAAATCTGATTATGTGTAATCATAATTATCTAATCATTGTTTATGGTAACAGTTCAAATAGTTAGTAAGGATAAATATATGTATACACCTATTTACATAGCGCGCTTTATAGATAACTCGCTCTATTCTTAGAACATGAAATCAGACGTACCTATCTAATAGCGGAAAAAAACCCGCATTGGAAATTATGTAATTCTGAAAAGCGTCGTCTAAATCGCGCGGATTTATTCGCAATATGTAATAACAATTTTTACTAGTTTTACGTGAGCAAACCATAAACTATGCGTTATTATGAGTAACTGCTTTAGAAAACAGGTGTTAAACAATGAAATAGCTAGACCATAATAACATCCATGTTGTTTTACCATCAATGTATTTTATTCAATACTTTTTTTTATATTGTATCTGAAATACTTCTAATAATTATAAGAGTTGTTTATGCGTGTCGAAAAAGTACAATCCTACTAATATTTAATCTCTTGATCTGGTTAAGTATGGCGAGCTGTTTATAAAAATTCCAAAACGCAAAAATATCGCTTGTTTTTTTTTTCTTGTTGTGTCATCTAGTTCATATAATTCTAATTTTACTTAATTTAAAGTCATCGACTGTATAGAAGCACCCTTCCAGCTAAAGCTTTATCAATGCAGACTTAAATGTAGTAAGCCTTTATATCATGTACATATATATCTACATGTATGTAATGTAACATGTATTTATTTATTTTATTTTATTATTATTATTTTCAAAGCCACCAGCAAAGAGTTGTACACAGTAACGGCCTGATATCTACAACCATGCCTAACAATATATAACTTCGGACCCAGTGGGTCCTCAAGATCTTTTTTCGTTGCAGTCTTATAGGAATTCTGATAATGTCCTTAATGCCTATTCTATAATGCCATAAGTCTATTCTGAAGTATGTCATTTTCAACGCGGTTTTTTCCGCTAGTGCGAGCGCCTACGTCTGATTCCATGTTCCACAGATTAGCGCAAATATATTCGCCGCGAAATAATACGCAGTGCGCGCAAGGCCACAGTTGTGCTACAGTAGTTTAAGATTGTTGTTATACATTGATGGTAAAACAACATGGATGTTATTATGGTCTAGCTATTTCATTGTTGAACACCTGTTTTCTACAGCAGTTACTCATAATAACGCATAGTTTATGGTTTACGCACGGTATTTGTTATTTGTTTTGTTTTTTTGTTATTGGAATGTTATGCTAAGTAAAGTATGTAATGTTTTTATAAGGTATCCGTATCTAATACTCTGGGACCATATATTTGTTATGAATTTATATCGTAAATATTTATCTACTGGTAATTATACTAAATAAAATTATTATTATTTTGATAAACCTTTTTTTATTCCTACTCACACTTCTTTGTTAACAGCAGTAGCGGCGTTAGGGTAGGGCGCGGTTGGGCGATCGCCCAGGGCGCCGGATAGAAGGGGCGCCGCAGGCGCCCCTTTGTAGCCTGTCGCTACAAGTATAGTATAGTTCGAGGTCTACTTACTCGTACATTCCCTAAATTAAGTCTGAAATCATATCACACGCAAAGAAATCAAAATATAATTCGTTTTTAGCTGACTGTACTCCAGACATTAGTCATGTAGAACAACTTTCGCTGACATTACGATTTGTTGATTTATCAGAAAATAATAATATATCAGTAAAAGAGCATTTCTTGGAATTTATACCTGTCAATGAGTCAACTGGTGAAAGACTGTTGAAGTTATTATATTCATGTTTTAAATAAATATGGACTGGAATTCACCTGAGGGAAATGAACTGTAGACTCTAAATCAGACATAGATGGTTGTATGTTTTGTGATGAACTCGTAAGTCTGATTTCCTTTTTGCCTAATCAGAATGTGGTTATTCCTATTTTTGTTTTAAATTTCATTAAAGATAACCTACAAGAACTGTATTCACTGTATGCTGTATGGATAGCATTGCGAATATTATTGACTATACCTGGTTGCTAGTGGGGAGAGGAGTTTTTCAAAGCTGAAGCTGATAAAAACTTATCTTCGATCAACAATATCTCAATCTAGATTGACAAACTTACCAACTTTGTCAATTGAAAACGAAATTGCTGAAAACATCGACTTCGATAACCTTATAAAAGAGCTCGCTGATAGAAAGGCCAGAAAAGTAAAATTTTATTAGTTTTTTCCAATAAACGGTTATTTTTTATAATAAATAATTATTTCTTTTAATAAATGGTTATTTGATTATATCCTTTCCTTTTTTAGCAGGACCTGTTTGGCTGCACATACAGAGAGGTATTAATTGTATTAAAACAAATCTTTCATTCCAATTATTTACACCCGAGAACTCTAGTTATTTGAATAAAATCACCAAAATTACTAATAAAACCTGAAATATCTCAAGAATAAATCCCAACAAAAAATTCAAATGCGAAAAAGGGGCAAAGTTCGGTACCAAACTGCGTTCTCGAATGACAGGGCTGAGACAGGGCTGACAGTGACGTCGATAAAAGAGTTGAGATCTGAACGCGTTCTGAACGAGTTCCAAGTTCCATAGCAGTTCCAAATCAGAGTTATTGGAATGTATAACGTTATTTGACCCCGAACGCAGTTTGTACTTTCCCTCTTTTTCACTTTAATGTTTTTGTTGGGATAGATAATTGATTCAGGCGTGACATAGCGGAAATCCATTACGAAACAGAACAAACAGAATAGTTATAATATAATAATAGTTATAATAATATATGTCTAAATAATTTGGACTAATATTTAGTAGGTACTATTCTGCCTATCTATTTCCAATGAGTTAGACGATGCAGACGCATGCACCTCCCTCCCAATCGCAATAATTGAAAAGCCATGGAAATCGTTACCTAGTAAAAAGCCTACCTAGTAATTTTGTGTTCCCCGAATCCGATTATTTTCTTTGTTTACGCATAATGACCTTCAGGCCAAATTTCAAATTTCTCAGTCATCTTGAATATTGATGAGTCAATCAGTGAGTGTTAAAGTCACACTATTCAGACCATACTAACAAAAGTCTAGGTGTCCAAGGAGGTCTTATAAAAAAATCAAAATCGCTAGTATGTAGGCTTCCTAGTTTTTGAGTTATGGGCATGTAAAAATACACTGACGTATGCATAGATAAAATAAGAGCGCATTGTTTGCTTCGCAAGACGGCTAAGAGTAATACATACTCACACGATGTTTTACTCATTAATTTACATCTGTCTATCTGACTTGTTGATTCATTCGATTTTGTCACAATCAAAGTCATTAATAATTGTTGTCTGGAGCAGTTTAAGGAATTTACGCTTAGTTTTATTATTTTTAAAGAGGAAACTATTGCAATGGCTCACCGAAATCATCCGTTTGTGATTTGGGCTTCTTGCTTTTTGTCCCTAGTATCGGTGTTCGCTATATCTTGGTCGCTAGTGCTGTTTTTTTGTGAGAGCTTTTTAATTTAGCTGTAACCTATAAGTGAATCCTTGTATTTATCATCTCTGCCCTTATCCCACTAAATGGAATATATTTTTCCACTCTACTATCATTCGTAATTTCAGTCACTCCGTTCTTACCCATAATCATCGAGATAAATAAGACCCCATAATACATTCACATTAGCCATCTTTTTTTAGGCCAACTGCTTTTATATTATTATTTACTGGCCTCAGCTCTCTGTATGTTGAGGATTCGATTCTCTCCCAGAACAAACATTAGTGTGAAGTTCTTGTTTAAACGTATTATATACGTTTAAACAAGAACTTCACACTAATACGTACGTGTACGTGTTATATATAATAACTAGCTGGAACACCCGCGACTTCGCCCGCGTGTTTGTACGAGAAACCATCGAGTTTATATTATAGTATTATTCATATCAAGTTTCAAGCAAATCGCACCACGCATTAAAAAGTTTCATACATTCGTTTTCACCCTCTTTATGAGAGTGATTTTGAAAAATCCTGAAACAAGTGTCTATTTATTTTGCATTTTAAGTATCCAAACCAAGTTTCTAAGAAATCACACCACCCAATTAAAAGTTCCCATACAAACTTTGACACCTTTGAAAAAAATCTGAACGAAACGCGGGTAAAATGGTTACCCGCGTTTCGTTCAGATTTTTTTTGTAAAGGATATTTTGAAAAATCCTGAAACACTTGTCCGTTTATTTTGCATTTTAATTATTCAAATCAAGTTTCAAGCAAATCACACCACGCGTAAAAAAAATCATACATTCGTTTTCACCCTTTTTTACCCTTTTAGGGGTTGAATTTCAAAAAATCCGGTCTTAGTGGATGGTTTTGCTGTAAAAGTAAGCTACCTTCCAAATTTCAGATTTCTAGCTTCAGCGGTTTCGGCGCGGCGATGATGAATCAGTCAGTCGGTCAGGTTAAGCACTTTTATAGGTACCTATAGATTATCAGATAATTATCATTAACAGTCATATGGTTCCCAAAGCACGAGTACAAGCTGTGCTTAGTTTTGGACTAGATGATGTTGTGTCCACTATTTTTCATTTTTCCTTAAATAATGTTCAACTACATACCTTTAACTTCAATTCTTTGTGCTCCAAGCCCAGAGTTTACCAGTTTCGTTAAAACGCATCCAGATCGTCTCGACATCGTTTTCTGAGTCTGCCGGCCGCGTCGTCTCTGACTATCTTCGGGCACCTACTGAGTGACGCCCAACGTTCTGGATTCGAGTCACATGACCTGCCCAGTCATGGCATATAATTGTATTGCTTCTTATATTTATTTATATCTATCCACATCTAAATCTTATCACCTTTGTAACTTAGTGTACCCTGTTAAGTGTAAGTCAGTACTAAAGAGACACATACTTTTTTCAGACGTTGGTGATATATTAATTATCACAGGCACTGATATAGTGAATGCACTAGTTTTGCTATTGGGCTTATTCATGCTGCCTTCTAACATCTACTTGTTATACACAATCGCCAATGGAGGGAAAATCAAGTAAATATTTCGATTAGTTTAGAAAAAGTAGCAAACCTAGAAAATATAATAATATAGGTATAACTTTTATGCGATCATCCGCAAGAGAACGTCGTCCCTGATGCGTCACGTGAGGGACAGCACCAACAGATACCTGCAACTTATAGCAGGAAGGCTGGATACTGACTGCAACTTCATGAAGCACTGCACAGAGGTGCACCATTCGCACCGGTAATGATGTGGTGCATGCAGTCTATATTTTAATTTCTTTGTTTTATTTATGTTTTCTATGTTTTAAATTATTATTATGATAAATATGGCTCAAATTTGTACATATACTCATGAAGGCTGAAATAAATGAAATTGAATTGAATTGAATAACAAAAAAAAATATTCACGACTTTAATCGCCAGGCTTGGTAGATGTCTCCCCAGATCTTTGGTTACTAAAATCTTTTAGAGGTGCAGGTGTAGAAGAAAATATGAATAAATGTGCTTTGTAGTTTATTATATGTAGGTAGTTGTCTGTCTGAAGTTCTTGGAATGGACGATAAGAAGTCCAATCAGATGTCGGCGGTTTCGGTTAATTTTTAACAGACTTTAAAAAAAGGCGTGGTTCTCAATTCGGTTGTATATTACATGTGAAAGGATATACTTCACTATTGGTCCCATAGAAATTTCATCAAAATCGGTTCAGTAGTCTGGTTTTTAAATCAAAGTAGCCAGATAAAATATGTCATCTAAGTAAACGAAATTTCGATATTTTGCTTTCCTGTTACTTTCCAGTGGTGTTAACGAATTTCGAAAAATGCTTACTAAAAAGCTTAAACTAAAAACACTTTTAATAGAGTTAAAAAAAACGAGGAGGTTATCAATTCGGTTGTATTTTTATGGCCTTAAATTTCATTCAGTGAAGTCTGTTCCTTTTAGTTTTTAAAACGTAATTATTTGTTCATTTTTCAGTTACAAAGCAAAGGTTATGTGTTGTCCCCTTTGGCTTTGCATCCTGTGGATAATAATTATCAATATAGTGGGCATAGCTCTCTGCGCATATAGAATACATCTGTGCGACAAGACGGCTAAGAGATTTTTATCATTAAGCATGAGAAATTACCGCAACGTACCCAAATATAAACACTTTATTGATAACCTACAATGGTCATTGAAATGTTGTGGGGTAATTATGTTTAAAACACTGATTATAGAATAATGTGTGCTATTTACGACTTCCGTGGCGCTGTGGGCGAAGGCCCGCCTGTGACGCAGAAGGTTGCGGGTTCGATCCCCGCCGCGGGACAAATGTTTGTATGGTCTGCAAATATTTGTCTCAGGTCTGGGTGTTTTTCTATGTACCTATAATATATCTATATGTATTAACAAAAAAAAGTATATAAGCAGTATATCAGTCATGTGGTTTCCATAACACAAGCTCTGTATACCTTGGGGCTAGATTATGCCGTGTGAAATGTCCAGATTTATTTATATATTTATTTCAGGGACTATTTATAAACTAACTAGCTGTTGCCCGTGGTTTCGCACGCGTGGTACCTACACATAAAGTAGCCTATGCGTCCCCAGGATGCAATCTATCTTCGTACCAAATTTCATAGAGATCCATTTAGCCGTGAAAAGGTAGCAAACAGACAGACAGACAGATACACTTTTGAATTTATAACATTAGTATCAATGAGAAGTCGCACAGCGCCATCTATTGGCTAGCAAAATAAAATTAATTGATTTCATATTTATAGCTGGAGTCTTACAAAGATTGGTTCAAGCAAAATTGGTATGATAAAATTCGCGATTATGAGTGGGATCCATCTAACAAACATAAACGGGATATCAAGCAACAAGACCCTGTTGCCGATAGTGTCCCATTGAGGTAAGTGGAAAGAAAGATCGGTCATTTTCATAAACATGACAATCTTGGCCACAACATGCTCCCTTCGGTTACACGTTAGCATTGCGCCTAAGTGTCAGTAGAAGTAGTAAGTAGGTACTTGTTATTACTAGTATTCGACCCGAACTGAGTTCTTGCGGTTTCCGTATGGTATCGGGTCGTTCGATAAGTAGGTACCTACCTACCTACCTACCTACATAAAACACAAAAAAAAATTATAAATGAATGCTTTCATTATCTAAGTGCGAATGAGCCCAAACATGGGTTTGGGCTATTTTGACTAGGTACTCTTATTCACTAAGAAGTTCCACGAGCTCCTGCCACCATCATCAGATCAGCTCGCTGTCATGTCACTGTAATTTTTACAGGTATGTCAAGTTTCAGTTCAATCGCCTATTTATTAAGGAGTTCCGTTGAACAGCACCCTGGCCCCGTCATCAGATCACTGACGCCTTAATTAAATACCTACCTATCTACTTTTGAGATGTTTTAATCGAGAAAATTTCCAATTCAATTTTTGAACCCATAACGAGACTGCTCTATCTCCTCGTTACCAATAGGTTCAGACCTAGTCAGACCAGACCTAGACCTAGTTTTTACGTATGCATTTAGCAGGTAAGTATCTTAAAAACTATAAGTATACACCCTAGAATAAAAATCGTGTTGGAATGTACAAACAAAGCTCTTTAATATTATGATGACACACTTTATACTTAAACACTTCTATAATAGTTTTTACTTTCCTATTGAAAACCCATTGGCCAATTTGGATCAATATTCATCATCTCATTTTTCAACTGCCAATTTTCATGCATATCGGATACAAAGCACAAACATACAAAGTTAAATCGTCCAAAATATTCAGTCAGGGTCCATCTAAGCTTCCCAAAGTTTCCACCGCTACCGATACTGAATACCTACCTATACTCTCTAGAAAACATTCTTGAGTTTTTTTCCACCTTGAGGGTTTGGAAGCGGTAGTAATGAAGCTGAGTGAGAGTTGTACGTGAACTTACTTATGTCTTTTTAGAATAGACATTATTTTATTTCAGTTGCTGCAAGAGTGGTTCCTGCGTGTCAAACTTTCTAATGGAACTAGGAACCCATTCAATCAACACAAATGGATGTAATAAAACTATTCATAGTATCATAATGATTTCTATGATCGCCCATATTACCGCCTTCGTTTTGATTATAATCACAGGGGTAAGTAATTTCGAGTATAGGTATAGGTGGTACTATTAATAAGTTGTGTCATTGTAATATCGGTATTTATTATCTTAGATGTATCTGATCTTCATTGATTTAGAAATAAATTTACCGCTATCACAAATATCAGATTAGATAGTAGGTAAATAATATTGTACATATCCTACTTGCTTAATTTGTGCGTCTGTTTATAAATATTTGAGTACTTTTTATAAATAGGTACCTACATTTGATTGACCATAATATTTAGTAATGTACCTACCCATTTACGTCATCGATCTAAAATAAAATATATCGATGACTTCGGTAGGCACGAAATTTCTCAGCTCCTCAATCGAAGAGAGCTTTCCGATTAATCTTGATTAATTTGAGCCCCTTGGTGCTCACCTCAAAAAAAAAACGTAATCAGCCCTCTGAATCCCATAGGCTAAAACACCCTACCTGCAACAAATATCTTATGCAAACGCATTTTGTCTCAGACAGGATATGTCAGCACTGTCGTTTCTCAGTGGACCTATTTGAGCTGTACATGTATTTTTTTATTCATTTGATAACCGCGAACTAAACGGGTCCATTATTAGAACAACTGCTAACTTGCGTCATTTTTAGTGAGCCTAGGCTATTAACACTACCTACGATTTTCAGGTAATACTTCTGAAATGTTTTGCAAGTAAGGATGAAGCGGAATCATTTAAAGAAAATAAAAAATCTATGCACGTTAAACACTTGATGCCGGTCAACTACAAATTCGAGTTATCCAGTGGATCTAGTTCTTGCAACCCTGAGGACAGCGATGAAGGAGCGGCTGTAACAAGTTATCCTAGCGAAGAAAGATTAATCAATTAATTACACCGGAAGTATAGGTAGGTTAGGTTAGGTACCTACTTACAGGGGCAGAAATGCTATCCACGATGCCTTTGGTTATTATTATCTACTAGCTGGTGCCCGCAACTTCGTCTGCGCAGGATAAGTACTTCGTGTAATTCTAACGGTTTTTGCAGCGCATGCCAGAATAGTTTACAGATGGCAGATTTTTTTCCTACTTACTTGACACTGGACAATTCACACAATATCTTTATAAATGCGTTATTCTAATGTATAAGCTATATTATTGTAAAGTTTCATTCAAATCCATTCAGTAGTTTTTGCGTGAAAGAGTAACAAACATACATACAAACATTCGCGTTTATAATATTAGTAAGGATCTACGGCCGCGTTCACACTGCCTGCCTGCTAACACTCGCTCACTTCACATGGCAAGTTTTAAGTAAGTTTTTTTGGTAATTGTTGCTTAGCAAAATCAAAACTCGTAATAATTAGGTAGGTAGGTAGGTACTTAGTAAGTTATCAAAAATTACCACCACATTTATCAAACCGTTATTCAAGAAACTTCAACACAACTTCAACTTGAAACTTCATAGTCCTTTGAAAGACATATCCAACGATACGTGACACGATGAGATAGCTAGAAACTTAAAAGTAAAGATCAACCCCTAAAATCATGTTAAAAAAAAACTTTCATTACTTTGTGGGCTTCCAACTCTAAAAAGGGAAGAAATCGATGTTGGTTGGGAAGTCATCTAACATCATCATCATCTATTTTAAACAGGTAAGACTTAAGCCAGCCCTAAAGAGGCGAATCATTTGTCATCAGCAAGTCGGCTGTCATCGTCAATGTCAGTTCTGTTTGTTTGGTATTGGTATATTTTATTTTTATTTTAGGTTATGAGGTATTTTTCATCGAAATAGTACCAAGTTCCAACCAACAGAAGGTTTTTATATAATCTAATCAAGTTTAGTCAAAACTTATTAGAGGTTTAGCTTTACGATACCAAAACGATAGTAGGTAAAGCTAGCATCGACCGCATATTTTATGCCTGTAAGTAGAATATCGATTCTTGGAATATGTAAACCTTATTTCGTTTTTCGCAGAAGATGGTCTTCCTCTCCGTGGTCAACTTTGTGCGTTCCCGTGGTCCGGACGAATTTTGGCGAAAAAGAAGAGTATTCAGATTAGCTGCCCACTTTATTGGCCGTCGTAGAAATTGTTATTCTGTAGCAGTACGTAACGTTCATCGAGCTTTGGTCTATGCAACAAAAGCCAGACATCTAAAGAAGGATGATATGAAAGCCCTTTGGACCACTCGCATCACTGCAGCTTGTGAACAACACAATATCACTCATTTCACACTCAAAGAAGGCTTAGAAAGAGCAAATATTATGTTGGATCGTAAAACACTATCAGATTTGGCCTGCTGGGAACCTCACACTTTTGAATCTTTAGCAGCCATTGCAAAACAGAAGCTTGAACTAGATGGATTTATTGACACTGTGGATAAGAAACACCCCACCGGAATAAATTTGAACCTGAAAGATGTCATGTTAGAAGCGTGGTTGAAGGAAAAAAAACAATGAAGTGTGGTGTTTTATTTATTTTTAATTTTCTAGATTACATTAATAGACTAGATATCATATATTTGACTCTTACTGTATTTATTGAACAACCTACCTATGCATTTCCTAGTTCCTTCTTCAGTTGTTTGGTTAGTTCGTTTTGTTTTTCTAGCACATAGATATTCTCTATTTTACGGCGCTGTTGTCTTTCAATATCCTTGAGCACACCTTCATGCATTTTTTGTCTGTAACAGAAATTGAAAGTTTATAATATTTTAGCTCCCGACCCGTAGTACAACTGTGATGTCCAACTGGTTGTATTACGGAGAAGTCAAGTTACCCATAGTTCAACTCTTTTTTTTTTTTTGACATTTATGATTGACCTGTGGTACAATAGTGGAATTATGTCCAACTGGTTGGACCACGGGGATTAGATGATTGTGTAAAACAAATTAACATCTACAAAACAAATGACTATCGTTAAGTGATCTGACAACTATTGTGATTGTAAAAAATGGTGCATCAGAAGAATATTTCAGATCGAAACCAGTTGGTTAGGTTATGTTAGAGTATAGAAAACAACGCGCAAGGCGAGCGAGCGAAGTGAGCGTGCCGCAGCAGCGTCGGCCGAAGCGCCAGAAGAATACAGTTCGTCTGTCGATGAGATTGAAGCCAGATGTAAAACAATTAATAGAAAGAGGTAGTAATTGCATTGCACTTCAGCATTGATAGATAACCTTTTCCTGTTTATTACCAGTAGTTGTTCCATAGATACATTCAATTCTTAGTAGTACATCTAGTTGGACCAAGGAAAGAACAACTCACTCGAGTTGAACCATTGGTAAAGATATTTCCCCATAAAACAACCAGTTGAACTGTGGCTAACTTTACTTCTCCGTAGTACAACCAGTTGGACATCACAGTTGTACCACGGGTCGGGAGCGATAATTTTGCACTGAATTTCTAAAAGGAGACTGTTACAAGGAGAGTGGAAGAAAAAAACATGTAGTGCAGTCCCTACAAAAGGTGGGATAACGGCAGAGTGCCTCATTCGCTTCCGAAAATATAATGTTTAGGTACCTACCTATCTGATTGCTGCTTTATATGCACGTAACTTACGATACCAATGGTTATGGCACTTGACAAACCTAAAACTAATTTGGAAGTATGCGAAGACATTCTTTTCAATGATTTTGAGACTATTTCAATATATAATTATTCATGTATGTATGTATGTACAATTGTACATACTAGATCTTCAAATAACAAAATATTTCTGAATCTGAATATTTTCTGAAGCAGCCACTCTGCTGTTTATTTGTTTTCTTTCTGACCTGACTGACTGATTTTATTGAATTGAAATGTCAATGTCAATTTCATGCAATGACTTCGGTGTTAAAACTATCTTTGTCAAAATAGAGTTTTTGGCAGTACAGCGATTTTGCGAAGCAAACATTGCGCTCCTAGTATTTATTTTTAGCGAATTATGTCGGGTATTATTATTTTGTAACTAAGGTGATTATATTCTAATAAAGCTAGAGATATTGACTCGGGTGTGAATCATTGAAATAAATGTTTTACGTTTCTTTGTGATTCGAGCAAAAGTAATCGGTATAATAATTATTAATAATATATATATAATAAATATATCGGTATAAGAAAAGATACCATTTTTTATAAAATAACAAATGACGACAATATACGACTTTGTGACGTTTTACTATAAACAATTTAAACACTTGACATTGGCAAAATTGTTTGCCATTAACGGATTCTTCATTTGTAATTTTATGAAGTAACATAGCACTTCTAAATTAATTATTTTATCTCGTGCTATTGCATGTTTTATTCAGTAATCTTAGCGGAATTTATTCAATAAATTGTAACTTCATAGCACAAGTGCGGACAATTTAATTATAAGTGTATTATGTTACTATGTGATTTGAACGACGAGGAATCACGAAAGTTCTAGACTGCCATTCCGCTATGACGTTTAGAAGAGACAAATGACGATCGACTAAGACTTTATAATCAAACAATCACTTGACTGACACTGGCAAAATTGACAAAATCAACAAGACAGATGCCATTATAGGAAGAAAATATAGAAAGTAGATGCCATTACGACGACGAACGACGCTAATCATTAATACTTGTTATAACTTACGGTGTCACTCACCACGGCTTCTGAATCCTAGAAGTACTGTATTTTTACTTTCCTCCTTACTGCAAGTCCAGGAAGTTCTTTTGAATTAACTTTTCTTTGGTTCCTTCACTTATATCGATTGTCATTGTTTTTCCTATCTTATTATAATTTAACCTTATATATAATTTTATATTTATTTTTACCTTTATCAATAGTTACTATATAGGTATTATAACAATACGAAACCACCTCAAATAATAAAACAGTCATTAATCTTACAACTCAGTAGTCGTACTAACTTTAAAACAGAACAATTCATAACGTATTCACTTACTTCACCTCCCAATGATATTAAGCATGGCGGTCAATGTCTTGAGAAGCTCTTTAGCAGTCTAACATTAAACAAAGGTAAACCAAGCAACACTAATTTAATCTGTTTAAATGGATCTTGACAATATTATCTCTGATTTAGAATCTTTTGATATTTCCTGCCACCCAATATCAGAACCGGAGCAAGTGGATCCGATCCTCAGATCAAACTATAATTTTACCATATTATCGCTTAATATAAGAAGTATAAATAAAAACTTTGATTCATTTCTTGTAACCTTAACGCGTCTCAATACAAAATTTAATATGATTGTCCTGACGGTGTGCTGGCTTACAGGATCTTCACATTTGCCTCAGATCCCAAACTACTTAGCTTTTCAAACGATAAAGATGATAAACCAAAATGGTGGTGTCGTTGTTTATGTGCGAGATATTTAGAGTCCTGCTGTTACTGAGCCCCAGGTGGATGATGCAAACTGCTTGATGGTCAAGATTCCAGATGTAATTACTTTACTTGGTATCTATCGATCTCCCTCTTTCAGGAACACGGCAAATTATCTTTTCTCCCTTGATAACCTTTTACATGAATGTAGAGCCGAAGCAAATCTAGTAGTAATAGGAGATATAAATATTAACATAATGGCAACTGTGGATGGGAATGTAAACACGGATTACTTGTGTCTCTTAGCTGAACATGGCTTGCTTCCAGCTATTACTCTCCCAACCAGAAAAGATTCCTGCCTTGACCACATTTTTGTTAAGAGCCCAAGAAGTATAGTTGGAATTGTTTGTGAATCGGACCTCACGGACCATAGCTTAGTTATAGCCGGCCTAAATATACACAATGAAAATCGCTCATGTAAATGACTAGGGATGTTGAATCTATTAAAAATGAGCTAAAATCCATAGTCTGGGAAGAATTACTTCAGAAAGCCGATGTTAATGAACAGGTTCAAATTTTTACAAACACATTACATAACATTATTGATAAAAACACAAAAAAGACGTTTCTAAAACGAGATAAACGAATCATAAAGCCGTGGATTACTCCAGGCCTTGTGCGCTGTATGCGCCATCGCGACCGTCTTCACATTCAAACTAAACGTAATCCCAAAGATCTGGTCCAAAATACAGTTTACACTCGCTACCGAAATTTTGGCAATAACTTACTACGCAAACTAAAAAATAACTATGAAAATCAGGAGCTTGAATCCAATAGAAATAAACCGAGACAACTTTGGAAAACAATTAAAAATATGTGCCATTTGTCACAGTCAAAACGAGAACCGTTAGAGCTCCTCGCCGCTCATGGAACCACTGACCCCGTACAGGCACTTAATTCAAGAAACGAATACTTCTCTACAGTAGGCCAAACGCTAGCTCATAGTATTTTAGCTGAATTACGCACGACACAGAAATCCCTATCGCGAATAGAAGAACCCAACCTCAACATCTCAAATTCATTTTTTATGTATCCCACTGACGAAATTGAGGTAGAAAAACTCATCCTTAATCTGCAGACCGACAAAGCTCCAGGTATAGACGGTTTCACAAACCTGTTACTGAAACAACTAATAAAATACTTAATACAGCCACTAACGGTAATATTTAATAACAGTCTTTCAACAGGTATTTTCCCCCAGGCATGGAAGGCGGCAAAATCATTAACGTAATGAGACTTCTTAGATCTGCAGCCAACCCTGTTACTCTTAAGTCCCCCTATCTGGCCCTGTGTCAATCCCTATTGACATACTGTATTTCATGCTGGGGAAGCGCTCCAAAAACGACTTTTGTTCAAGTTGAAAGAGCTCAAGGGTCGGTACTGAAGACAATGCTTAAGAAGCCTTTTAGATATCCCACTACTAGCGTCTACAAAGATAGTGATGTTCTCTCCGTTCGTCAACTTTTTATTTTGAACACGTTTCTTGCTACTCATAAGACCATACTAAACAGTGATAATTATATCGAAATGCTAAGCCGTAGAGTTTTTAGAGTTCAATATGAGTCTGTAAGTTCGTCATTCGCCAAACGATTTAGACCCTTCGTCTCATCCTTTTTATATAACAGAGTCATCCAATCATGTGAAGTAAAAAACTGCTCCGCTTTCAAGGCCAAACACATAGTTACTAACTGGCTAAAAACACTCACATATGACTGTACTGAACGTCTGTTTCAAACCATAGTTTAACATTATTTATGAATTCTCCTTTTATTTATTTTATCTTATTTTATTTATGCTATTTATATTACATCTACTAATATTCCATATTAAGCGCTTGTAATTGAAGCTGTGAACCGAGGCCTTAAACATAACTGAAAATTCGTACAGATACCCACGACACAGATTATTATCTAGTGTGGGTGTCATAGTTAATTACTTAGATAAGTATTATCCATCAGCAAACCAAAACTACTTTCACTATTAAGAAATTATATTTATTAATAGTATATTCAATGCTATATGATATTTGTCTTTAAAATAGTTTATATTTTTTAGTTTTGTTTCATTGTACTTTATCCTTAAGTTGTAAAAAAATAATTGTACCTATTGTTTTGCTGCAAATAAACATTTTGAATTTTTGAAATTTTGAATTTGAATTAACAAAGAAGTAAAAGAAAATAAAAAAAACATGTGCGTCTCGGGACGCCCGACAGAAGTGATAGGTAACTTAAACTAATCTAACTAGCGCTGTGGGTTAGAGTGAGAGAAGAGGAGACTGCCTACCGCTGCCGTATGCGTCAGAGATAAGGAAGCCAGACAGACTGGCGCCGTAACGAGTTACGTAACGAAGCGGTTTACCTCCCATAAGAATTAATCACTTTAAAAATATACTTCTAGAAATAGTTTTCGTAAAATTAGTAGATGGTTAGGGTGGTTAGCACTAAGTGGACAGACACAGTTTTATCACAACAGAATAAAATATCTCTTATTCTAGAATTGTATCTATATGGGTTTTGCTCAGCCCCCACTGGGTTTGTGTAGCAAGCAAAATAGCGGGGCGTTTAAGTGCACTTCTTTCAAGGGCAAACCAAACCCGTACGCGCAGTCCAGTTTAACTTTTCTAAAAGCACATCATAATCCACGTGATCAAATGCTTTTTTAAAATCAATATAAATTACATCCACTTGCACAGTTTCATCCAATCTTTTCAAAATGTAGTTTACAAGTTTCATTAGGTTGGTGTTATCTGATCTACCCTTTCTGAAAGCATGTTGAGAGTCGCTGAGGTAAGGCGCTAACTATTTATAATGTTTAGTGTGCAAAATACTTTCGAATAGCTTGGAAAAGGGCGATAAAATTGCAATGGGCCTATAATTTCCAACAAAAAACTGTCTTTAGATTTTAAGATAGGTGTAACTCGGGATAATTTCCATCGTGACGGGTAGGTACCTACCTACTCGTTTCGAGTGCTAAATTAAAAATGTGCGTTGGAGGTGTAATTTAAATGCTTTTATTATGTACGGTGGCACGTTATCTGGACCAACTGCGCTTTTCGTCTTATGTTTGTCAATATGAAACTTAACTTCATGAATGAATATGTTGTTTTTGTTATGTCAGAATGCATGGTCCAAAATTCAACATAGCTTTGCTTTCAGCAGACAGGCGAGAGTAAGAGTAATGGCTGTCACTGTCAGTAACAGTAGAGCAGGTAACCAGGTGCAATTTGATCTTACATGATGCGCAGCGCAGGTCATGTAGGTAATGCGTTGTTATAAATGGCTGGTATCATTTACTGCAGTTATTGCGTGTTGGAGTCCGTATAGGCACCATTTCAACGACAGAAAATAGAATCACTGACTGCTAAATGTTTCCAATATCCGTTACAAGATAGCGTTTCTGGTATTTTGTCTAGTAAACATTCTACCTTTAATCACCAGTTTCATGAAAACTTGTAGGTATACCAGTTCTAATAATTTGTTTCACATAACACTTTTATCCTGTGCACTTTACGTAATTAATTTATATGTTTTGTAAGTCTTTCACTGCGCAAAATTAAAACGTTTTACCGGTTATTTGTGAAAATTCTGATATTGTTTTAATTAACGCACACTTTTACGAAATAATGTTTTCGTAACTGAATCATCATTAAGACTCTCTAGTTACTACATATTACATAAATGAATAAATAAATCAAAATAAATAAAAAATCCTTTATTGCCACATATAAACTAAAAAAAAATCCAAAATTAAAATTAAACATACTTATTATACAGACTTAAACTGTTCACAGGGCAAAGGGGATAAATTCAGCAGAAAGCTGCACCTAGGTACAGCGCTAATTTTCAAGTTACCCCCCTCGGATAGTTCTTAACCGAGTGTTTAGGTAGAGCGGGTTACAATAAAATTATCACGGTATAATGCCAATGCTGTGTGTGTATGTTTGCGTGTGTATATATGTATGTGAGTGAGTGTTGTGTGTGCTTCCTTGTTCCCCCCAGTCTACATACTACATACAGAAACACTTTAACTAAGTATTTAAATAGTCAACAATATATTAGGTACAATACTTAGGTACATATTTTAAACTGCCAAACAACGAAGAGATGTTTCTCCGAAATCTGGCGAACTCGTGTTCTTATGAATTCACTTGAAAAAAGTTTTTTATAATGGGAAATAGGTTGAGTCTAATTGAGATCAAGGTATTCGTATTATTTTTATTTTACACCAAAGTCCACGTTTAGCATTGCATTGAGTGAGACCAACTTGTATACACTTATCTAATACCTTTAAACGAGCAATTCTTGTATATATATGATCTGAATCTAGGAAACGGCTTCAACGATTTTCATGAAATTTAGTATGCAGGGTGTTTCGGGGGCGATAAATCGATTTAGCTAGGTTTCATTTTTAGAAAACGTCGTTTTATCCGTGTTTTATTCCGTGTTTTATACAGAGCAAAGCTCGGTCATCCAGGTAGGTTACTATGTATATCGGAGCGCAACAAAAATTAGACAAATCAGGATTAAAACTATTTTATTTGGGTTTATTGAGATTTTATTTATACAACATTAATTATGTTAACGCCATTTTGCAAAAAAACTTCCTTCAATAAAAAAACACAAAATTATCAACAGAAATCTCAAAAATTATGTTTCGAATAATTTAACCCTTTCTTAGTGTAAGTGTTTTGACAGTACGGAGTCTTCTTGCCGTATGTTTGGGCAGAATCAGTAGGTACTTAGTGCTACCTCCTCTAACTGTTAAAACTGCATGCATCCTTCTTGGCATAGTTTTTATCAAGTCATTTATAACATTTTGTGGCACATAGATATTTTCAATCGGGTTTCACTCTAAAACATCGATTTCGACCTCCCAAAGATACCTTAGAGCTATAACTGCAGTGTAAAGCGGAGCACTATACCTATAGCATTCAATGAAAACTTCTTCGATATACGGGGTACGGAGCATCACAAAGTGTTCTAAAATATCAGTTGCTGTACCGTGCTAATACATACAATCTACGTACGTTTGTCAAAAATCTAGTACCTACCTAATGCAGTTATTATCTTCAAATATTATCTCTAAAAGTAAGGTAAGTGGGTACTTAGGTATTTAAGAAATAAAAATGAAACAACAAAAAACAACAAAGCTTAGTATTTTATTCATGAAAAAACACATCAGTCGGTATCATATCCTATCATGGATTTTGTTAAATATTTACCTAGGTAATTTCAGCATTTCTAGTACCTAGGAACCTACATATTTTATACAATACAATAAAGCTGAATAACTTTACAATGAATCGGCTAGATACGTCATATTTACATTATAGGTACCTATACCTACCTATGTACATAAATAATTTAGTCACATTCTCCCTGTAAATCATCACTAAACAAATTTCACATCACTTTCGTCTCTATCGAATACATCATTTCACTCTCAAAATTGACGACGCGAAATAGACGCAAAGGAAATCTGACCATCTATTTATTTCATGGGCAGATCATGAGGTCATTTATGCTTTACTTCTTTGAAACTCTTAGATTTTGAGCTGCCGTGTATTGCGTTCGTTCTGTAACCCAATCATTTGCACTGGTAGCAGTTTTCTCTAGCCCTTAGTTAAATGAAACAAAATCACGTTTTGTGCGTGCATGGCACGGCTACCTGCCGCAGTTGTCGTAGAAACTTGCGGAACCTCGGTTGGGGATCTCGGCGAATTCACGTTTAGGCGTGCACAGCTTTGTACTAAAGTCCACGTTTCGCTTTCTGTAAAATAATAGATTAGTTGACATAGATATCAAACTGAAAATAACTTGAATTATTTCATTACAATAATTTAAGGTCTTAATAAAACATGTTTCTGTGAGAAAGAAAGTAAAAAAGAAAGAGAATATGTTTGTTTGACAACACATTAGTGAGCCAATCGAGCCGTTTAGTGTATCCATTGGACGACCTGGTTCGAACCAACGAACTTAGGATCGGAAAACAGGGCAGCCTACAGTGCTCTGGATTTCTTGTTGTAATAAATGGTAAAGATGGTTACTGTAGCTCATCATTTTATGAATTGCAGAAAAATCAGAGAGGGGGCAATATAAGTTACAACGAGCGAAGCGAACATTAAAAAATAAAGCAAAAATTTTATTCTTGTTAGAGTGGTGAATCTGATGTGTAGATGATTAGGACAAGTGAATGGAGCTCATAATTTTGTATTATAAAAGCGTATTATATAGGTACCCTCTGCTCGGCAGTTCCATCTGGTCAACGACAACCGACTTGACGTACAGCCGGTCGTTACACCACAGGATGCATAGAGATCGCGGCTCCAGTACATTCATGTCGTACTCCCACGATAACTCCACCTGTGAACGGGAATCACGATTAACCAAAAAACCCCAAAAGTCATTACTTAGGATTGCCGTCATATGCCTCTGCGGTACCAGAATAAATCAGACACTGTACTGTGGCGTTCTGTGATTAGGGGTACCGGACTGAAATGATGATGATCTGAGATGGAGAGGTCTGAGATGGACGTGAAAAGCTCTCGAATATTATATTTGATGGAGTAAGAATATTTGTTTCCACATAAGCCAAAGGCTACCTCGTCTTTTGTGCTTTGGCCGAAATATTTTATTTTAATATTTTATGAATACGGTAGTCAGGGGTTTTCAGTGTGAAACGTTAGCATAGCTTTGCTCTTCACCATCGTAGATAATAATAAATAGTATAATTAGTACATCAGTCATGTGTAAATATCTACATATTATACATAGAAACACCCAGACCCGAGACAAACCCGTAACCTTCTGCGTATCAGCCGAGCCGTGGCCCACTGCGCCACAGATCATCATCACATAAGTGCAATAAATATTTCTATTTCTATTTCTACGAATGTAGATGTTCTACGCCGTAGAGGGTCTACATATCTTAAATTATCATTTAGTTAGGGTAGTCCCACGTTATTTCATTTTAGTTATTATGTTAATTTATTCATTTATTTATCAAATAGATGAGCATTATACCAGTACTTTCAGTCAGTAAAGGTAAACATTGTCAGGAAACCGGCACTTCGTAGAATTTAAACAGTTCGAAGAACTAATCTAGTACATGAGGAACTTGTAAGGGTTAAACCTTTCACAAAATCAATTAATTAGTGGGACGATAGAAGGGTAGCCTTATGTGGATTAGCTCCTGTAGTACCTACATAAATCACTCATATTATTTTCATCACCCCATATTCAGGTATATTGATTTATATCCATCCCAAGGTTGTCTGGCATCGCTATCTAGCGATAAGACCGCCCATTGTACTACTTATAAATAGCCCAATGTATTTGTGGTGTGCAATAAGGTAGTTTCTATTATATTCTATTATACCTAGGCGGTGGAGATAGCTACCTTCCTAACTTTGCCTCCCATATCCATTGGATGCGTTACCACGATCGTGTAAGATGAACCGTGCTCCAATCTGCAACAAAAGACACAATAAGTTTTTAAACTTCTACATACCTACGCACGCGCCTATTTCTAGCTGTTAGCTTACTTGACGTAGTTTGATGGTGTTAGATCCATTCCTCGTATCACTCCTTTATCTGACATCAATGTTACTTTTAAGAAACCCTGTCGAGAAGAAAAATTCAGTAAAAATAAGCTAGGTATGTATTTTTTTTTTAATTCGATACTTATAGGTTGATTACTCGTAACGAGTACAGGTGGCGTGACATTGCGCTCGGCTGAATGTTCCGTTGTATAAACACTCGCCCACCTCACTATCTAGGCGTATTAATAATTTATTGTAGAAACAATTTTTTTATGTAAATATGATGTAATATGTACAAAAAAAAGTATATAAGTAGTATTCAGTCATCTGGTTCTCAAACCACAAGCTCTGCTTACTTCGGGGCTAGGTTATGCTGTGTGAAATGACCAGCATTATTTATGATGGTCTCGCCACTGTACTCATTACGTGTTATTAATCTATTACTTATAAATAAAAATACTCTTTTTTGGAACCCACCTGAACCCATGATTCTGCACCCTTCGGATTTGCTAATTGAATAGAAACCTTGTAATGCCGTTCTGGAAATATATAATTACGTTTTAAAAACTAAAAAAATACCGACTTCATTCAATATTAAAAATATCATTGATGTATACAATTTTTAGATTTTTGTTATTATTTTAAAACCGCTCAACCATTTTGGATAAAATTTAAATGGGAGCACCTGGGAAGAGAATACACCCTTGTTTTTCTCCCAATTGGACGCAATCTTCAAGCCTAATTGACCATAGACAAACCCTAGTTGCCCTACTAATGGCAACGCTGTTCACAGGACGTGCCGCCATCTTTAAACCACGCCGCTCGCAGCGCCGCCGCTAGCTTGTTCCTCAGTACCTTGCGACGGCAAGGATCAAAACCGGTGGGTCAAGCCTCGGCTGGACTCGAAATATCCGTTTTTATTCCCTTCAGGGGAAAAACGGTAATATTTAGAGGTCCGAGCCTTAGGCTTGACCCACTATGAGATTTGTCTACTTTATGCCGGCGCTCGAGTGAGCGTATTGTGATCTAGGCACAGTTATTAAACAACAAAACCATTATGTACAAACCCTTTCATACATTATTATTATTTATTATATTTATATTATATTATATTTGCATTATTAGAATTTTCTAAATCGGTTCAGGCGACTTTGAGTAATCGATGAACATACATACAGAAGGTACTATCTGTTGATGTTGATGTTTGTTATGTGTCTGGATGTTCTAAATAGAAATAGAAATAGAAATAGAAATAGAAATAGAAATAGAAATAGAAATATGTAATAGAAATAATTTATTTGTAAGAAATATGGTAGGTAACATATATTGAGTCATACAGTACCTAAGTTCACATATTTCACCAAAGAACATTGGCATGCAAATTTTTATGTTTTCAAAAACATTAAATTATACTATATAACGTTACATTAAAATATAGTATTATATTTTAGCATTAATCAATTATATTCATTAGTTTCCAAGAAATTCATTGACAGTATAAAAAGTTCTGTCACAAAGCCACAATTTTTTTTTTTTACAAATAGCCTTATTGACAAGTCTTTTATTTCGGCTGGAATTTTATTAAATATTTGTCCAAACATTGCAAAAGAACTTTTTTATATAAGGCAGTTCTAGGCACTCTTGAAATAACAATTCTTTCGGGGTTTCTTACACATCTATGATATATATCACGAGCTCTTGTAAAGAAATTCGAAATTATGTAAGCCGATCTTTCGGGAGCTAAAACTGTTGACATTGCCCAGCTTGTATATTTTAGAGGCAGCTAAGTTTGTTGAAGAATAACTCTTTAACAAACTTAGCTGCCTCTAAAATATACAAGCTGGGCAATGTCAACAGTTTTAGCTTCCGAAAGATCGGCTTACATAATTCCCACGGAGGTATCCCAACAATTGCTCCTACGCATTTTTTTAAAGCAATAAAAGCTCTTTTCACATCCGTCGAGTTACCCCAGAGGATAATACCATACCTTAAAGTTGAAGCCATATAGCCATATCATCATCATCATACCAGCCTTTAGGAAGTCCACAGCTGGACATAGGCCTCCCCAATTGATTTCCAGGAAGAACGATTTTGAGCCCTCTCCATCCACCGACTTTCTGCGATCTTTACAATGTCGTCAGTCCATCGGGTGGGGGGTCGTCCTACGCTTCGTTTTCCTGTCCTTGGTCGCCATTCGAGAACTTTTACTCCCCAACGGTTATCAGTTCTGCGAGCTATATGGCCTGCCCATTGCCACTTCAACTTGCAAATTTTGAGTGCTATGTCGGTGACTTTGGTTCTTCTACGGATTTCCTCGTTGCGGATTTTTTCACGTAGTGAAACACCCAACATAGCTCTCTCCATAGCTCGTTGCGCGACTCTGAGCTTGTGTATGAGGCCAATAGTTAGCGACCAAGTCTCAGTTCCATATGTCATCACTGGCAACATGCACTGATTAAAGACTTTCGTCTTGAGGCTCTACGGTATCTGTGACGAGATGTGCCGTAATTTCCCTAACGCTGCCCATCCGAGTTGGATTCGTCGGCTGACTTGTTTGTCGAAGTTGGACTTGCCTAGGTGAATCGTCTGACCCAAATAGACATAATGGTCTACAACTTCGATTATATCGCTCTCAACATGTACCGGTACGGGTGCAACATGAGCATTTGACATGATTTTTGTCTTGCTCATGTTTATTTTAAGACCCACTTGTTTAGAGACGATATTGAGATCGCTGAGCATTGCGCCCAGGTCTTCCAGCGATTCTGCCATGATGACTATATCGTCGGCAAATCGAAGGTGAGTGATGCGTTCGCCGTTGATGTTGATACTATATCGTTGCCAGTACAAGAGCTTGAAAACATCCTCCAATGCAGAAGTGAACAGTTTCGGAGAAATAACATCTCCCTGTCTCACCCCTTTATGCAATGGGATTGGATTCGTGCTCTGGTCCTGGAGTCGGATAGACATGGTGGCGTTACTGTACAGACATTTCAACACCTCGATATACCGATAGTCGATTTGGCACCGCTGGAGTGACCGCAATACTGCCCAGGTTTCGACAGAATCAAAGGCTTTCTCATAGTCCACAAACGCTAAACAAAGTGGCCGGTTATACTCTTCGGTCTTCTGTATAACCTGAAGGAGCGTATGGATGTGATCTATAGTGCTAAAGCCTTTTCGGAACCCGGCTTGTTGGGGAGGCTGGAACTCGTCAAACCTACGAGCAAGACGATTAGTTACTACTCTCGAAAACAGCTTAAAGACATCAACAGCAACAGCGAGATGTAATTCATTAAGAGGGTTTTATCCCCTTTCTTAAAGAACAGTACCACCACGCTACTGTTCCACGCCTCTGGCGTAGTTTTCTCGAGGATGACGGAGTTGAACAGCTTCTGGAGGACCTTAAGTACCGGTGTTCCACCCGCTCTCAGAAGCTCTGTCGTTATTCCGTCTTCCCCCGGTGCCTTGTTGTTCTTAAGCTGCTTGAGAGCCGTTCGGATCTCGTATAGGCTGACGTCCGGAAAGTCTTCAGTATAGTGTCGGGTTAGGCGGGCTCTTGCATCACTAGTCGTGCTTGTAGCAGGGCTTTGCGATGAAGTGTACAGTTGTCCATAGAACTTCTCGAGCTCTCGTAAAACCTCCGGCTTTGAGGAAACGATCCTGCCACTGTCGGTCTTCAGCTTCGTCAACAGGCTTTGCCCAATAGACAGATCTCTCGCGAACACTTTGGAGCCTTGGTTGCGCTCTATTGCGTTCTTTATATTAGAAGTATTATACAGACGCAAATCGCGTCGCATAAACTTAGAGATCTGTTTATTTAGCGTACTGTATGTACGCTAAATAAACAGACAATTCGACATGTCTACTAAAGACTGCAGTTTCATTTCGCTACGTTCTGCCATGAGTTTTAGAGTTTGCTCAGAGAGTTTTTGGGTTCTACCTTTGCGCTGAGTCTAACAGAACTTTGACCCAACGGCATGGACAATTTTCACCAGCCCGTCATTTATTTCGTCCACGGATTCGCATTCGGCGAAGCATTGGAAGCGATCTTGAAGTTCCAATTGAAAGCTCTCGGGGTTTTGGATTTGGGCAGGACTTGGGCGAAGAGTAGATTTCATCAGACGGGACCTTTCTAGCTTTACGTTACGATTTAATGAGCCTCTAACCATTCGGTGATCGCTGCCGGTTTTGACCCTGTTGATCACTTCGACATCATTAAATATTTCCTTTTTTGTTGTCATGATGAAATCTATCTCGCGTTTGTGTCCACCGGGGTGAAGCCACGTCCATTTCCAGGACGACCGCTTCCTGAAAAAGGAGTTCATCATAAAGAGTCCCTCTTTTTCCATGAAGTCGGCCAATCGCTGACCCCGTTGGTTCCGCTGTCCAAATCCAAATTGCCCCACTCTCAGTTCATCGCCGTTCCTCATACCTAGCCGCGCGTTGAAGTCCCCCATTACAACCGTAAAGTGTGTTTTCGAGGCTTGCATGGCATTTGAAATGTCATCATACATAGCCTCCACTTCATCGTCTGGACGTTTCGAGTGAGGTATACACCTACCTCATACATACACCTAGTATACATACACCTGTATGACCTTAAGCGAATACCGTTTGGTTATTCTGAGTATAAGGTATACCACCCTGCTCGACACGCTTTCGATCTTCACAATGTTGTTAACGAGGGATTTGTGGACGAGAAACCCAACACCGTGCTGAGATAGTTGATCGCCCTCCCGGTAGTAGAATAAGTTGCCGGAATTTAGGATTATCTTGTCCTCTCCCTCTCTTCGGACTTCTGATAACCCTATAATATCCCAGTGCAACTTATTCACTACTTCTTCCAGCTCTATCAACTTCTCGTCGGTCATCAGTGTGCGTGCGTTGTAAGTTGCCAGGGCCAGGGGTCGTTGGGATTGGTAGCTGGACCTCTGCCGGAGATTCTTCGCACCCCCTGTTTCGCCGTTACCGTGGCCGCCACCTATGCCAGGAATAGCGGAACTGCCGGGCACTGGGGGCCGTCTTCTATTTGTGTACATCATTTTGGGGGTTTTGCCATAGTCACCACGCTTGGCAGGCGGATTGGTGACCGCAGATTTTGTTTTAAGTACTCGGGAGGTGCTGCTGCCCAATCTCCCGGTGTGTGTTCCCTTAGTCGCCTTTTACGACATCCACGGGAGGAGTTGGAGGGGTCCTATTCTATGCCGGAACCACCACGGCATAGCCATATAGTAATCTAATATTGTAGCTCATGGGAAGCATGCGGTGACGATGACGCGAGTTTCACGCTTCTTATTCACCCAAAAAGTACACATATATACACAGTATACCTATAGCTCATGGAAAGCGCTCGGTGACGATGACGCGAGCTCCATGACTTTTGTACACCCAAAAAGTGCTCAACGCGCCTAAAGATGTTTTCACTTCAAAAATGTTCAATTGCGTGTGTCAGGTGAACGACAGGAGCCTCTGAGCCGCACATTAAACATTTCACCACACTGGTTCTAAATAACTATTGACACGATATGAAGAACTACACATTTTAAATAATTAGGTACTCACGGCAAAACGGATTCTCTTTTCCAGTACTTAAATAGTATTTAGCGCCGATAGTGTCGTGTTCTTCGGAAGGGTACACTTCGTTCTCAGTCTGATTGTTTTTATTCGTGATTAGTCCTGGGGAACTGTCTGCATGGAATCTGTAAAGGGATAACAAATAATCGTTTCACTCAACTTATATCGGCATTATATCATGGACACAGTTTTCCTAACTTCTGCAGATACCATCGTTTTTCTAATTGTTTTATAAGCAAAGGTTACTTGTTCCAAACTAAACATATTTCATATTGTTTTTTTTTATTGATGTTACGTACGTTCATTTTTATCACAGTTTCTATTCATATGTTAAAAACCACTTTAACCATCCTAAATATCAATACACAATAGTATATGTAAGCTGTTTTGATAGTATCCAAATTGCATAATCGCCCGGCTGGTTTTATTGACAGCTTTTTTGATAAGTTGTCTGGTAGAATTTACAATAAAAATGATAACTTTGCTATTAGTTAAGCATGTGCTACACGGTTTGAAACTTCTACCAAGGTCACCTTGGTAGAAACTGTGGTTTCAAACCGTGTAGATAGTGGTTGCAAACCAAATTTCGCATGACCTTTAAACGCCCTTGGTAGAAAGGCTTGCCCAGCAAACCACTGACAGAAGCGGTGGTTGCAAACCGTCTAGCCGCTTGTTTAAAACCACGCGTACCACAGTCGCGCCGCTGCACGCATCGAGCGCGGACGCTTTGCGCGCACGCACGATATTATGGATAAAGATCGTGAGGTTATCACTAGATTCTTTTCTTCTTCACTGAGTTATTTAGATACCTACCCTATCTTTGGGACTTAACGTCTAAAAAGTACAAAGACTCGATCCAAAAAAAATTTGTTTTATCTTCAAATGCACACAAAAATGCAATACAAACTCCAAACTTTAGAATTTTTGATAAATAAGGAGCCATGGCGTCTTTGTAAATTGTAATAGTGCATTACAAGCATTCTGCACACGTCTATTCTGCACGAGCGTTTTAAAAACACTGAAGTTTGGGGTTTGTTTGCAAACCGTGTAGACAGAAAACGTTCTACCAAGGTCACCTTGGTAGAAACTGCGGTTTCAAACCGTGTAGCACATGCTTTAGGTATGTATTGAAATATCTCAAAAAGTTTACGACCCAGACGTAATCTCGCAACCATTGTCTAAAAACACTGAGACTAATTTCCAGAGTCTCGAGCACCGCCGTAAAGTTGCTTGCCTTTCGATCTTTTATGGAATACATTTTAGAGAATGTGCCCAGGAATTGACAACATGATCCCATTCCACCATCTCCTTTTCACAACAGGACAAGCAGACGTACCGCTCAATACCCTACATACCTTATCCGTCTACCACCCTTACGAACAAAGCGCTTTTATAATGCGTACGGCCAAGGATTGGAATTCTTTGCCGTCGTCTAGTCTTTTCTGAAAACTACAATCTGGGTATTTTCAAGTCAAGAGTAAATAGGTAGAAATAGTTCTAGACCTGCGTGCCCCATCATCAGCCACATCGTCGCTTATCTATGATTTTTTTTTTAAAACATGTCGGTAAATCCATAAGGGCTAGATGTAAAAACAGCATACACATACCCCATTACTGCGCACCCGTGGCCGCAGTGGAAGCATTTCCCTGATAAAAAGTGCTGGTACGATGGACATTGATGCCCTAAAAATATACAAAATAACTTTAATATTGTCATCAAATAATATTAACAATACCTCCTTCTTAACTATTAGTATCATGCAGAGAATAATATAAATAACATACCAATGTACGGACACTTTCCATTTATTGACTCAGTGAACAGTTTAATGGCTCTAACATGGTTGCAGGCCACTAGGACCCTCGAGGCCTCTTCCAGGCCCTGCTTCACAAGCGTGAGAGGTACTAATGGCCCTTCAGTTAGGTCACACCCTGGCTGTTCCTTCCCATTATTGGGGTAAAAGTCTAAATGACCCACGGGCTGTGACATCCCATATCCTGCCATAAACACAAAATCTGTCGCACGTGAAATAAACACGTCGTTCATTAGTTCAAATGCGATATATATCATAAAACATATACATTTTCTATACATGAACAATGAAACTACAAGCTGTAAGCAAATAATAATGTACATAATAGATACATAATAATAAAATATATATTTATAAGTGAGTTAGTAAGTTATGAACATATGATTCAAAGCGAGGAAGCTTACATTTCAAACAACATTAGTTATTCGGGTCAAAAACGAAAGGTGCAGTATGGAATACATATAAAAAGCATACGTGCAACATAGATACATCTGTTCACATTATTACCTAAAAGGAAAATGCTTTTTCCGTCTGTGTGTATGACGTCTACAAATATAGCGTCAGACGGGTCAAGTCTGACCTGCATTGGCATTCCTTGGAAATAGGGTTCCGCCGGGTCAAGACCTGTAATTCTCCCTAAACCCTATGAAAAGAGAAGCTAAATCAAAGACAATATGAAGAGTAATAGCTTAAAACTTTCGAAAGCTGTGTTCAGTATATTATTTCAGTCAATAGAGTACGAACTTGTATTCTTTCGCCCGCGTATCCAGCTGTATGGGCTCCTAATGAATGACCGATAATATGGACGTCTTGAGGATTAAGCCCATGATCTTTCTGAAACAAAACATGGATATACATGAGCCATGAACCATGATGTAAAGCTAGGAGTCAAGGTTGACTTCAGAACTATTGATTGGGTATAGTTTTTTGTTTTATAGATAACTTCATATCAGTCAGTGGCATCTGGATAATGAGTAATAAGCCACCTGAAGACTTGGGCTTTAAAAGCCTATGACATCCTCAAAGATCTACGTAACTAGATATTTTGAGATGTCTACCAAGCTTCGAAATTATAGCAATCGTAAGCATATTTCATTTTTATATTAGAACATTGAATGCTATTTTCATTTATAAACAAGTCAGCTACGCTACAAGTGTTTTATTATTGTCAAAAGATACTTTATTCAATACAATCACGAACTTTAAAACGTCTTACATAATACGTGAATTTAGGTGCAAATTTATTTATTTTACCCAAGCCCGAGAAGAACTGGCAAGAAAATCGTCCTGGTACTAATGCTTTTTTGCATAATCCATCTTAACTACGAAAAACTAATACAAGAGAGTTTATACATTTCAAGTGTGTCGTTTAACTGTCTGAAGGCGACATGAGGCCATGCATTCTTATCAATAATATAGTCATTTATATCATAATACGCTTTCTTCAAAATACTACCCTTTATGTATGCTTTAAATTTCATAATAGGTAGTTTAGTTATTATTTAGATGTTTTAGATATTTATAGTTTAGTTAGTTATTGTTACCTGAAGAGTATTGAGGAAATGTGCAACTTCAAGCCCTACTAGGCGGGTGTTTGCTGTAGCCTGAGTGTACAGAGGCAGGCTGCCCCCAGCCCAATCTACGACCACCACATTGAAGTCATCCGCCTTCACGAGCTCGTCTTTCATCTCACTCACCTGAAAGGGTTCATCATCAACAACCTATCACCCATTGACTGGCCTCTCAGCTCAGTTTGGTAGTAGCTCTTCTGCCTACGCTGTTAGGGGTTCGATTCCCTCCCAGGACAAGCATTTGTGTGACGAACATAGATGTCTGTGTCTGAGTGTTAAGTATTTTACGAGTATGCATTTAAAAATATATTATATCATCTGGTAAACATTTTAGACTAGATGGCTTTGTATGCATTGTCCACCAATATTTATTTATTTACTACACGCGCTTTATTTAAATAAATCCTAAACTAGTAAATAAATAAACATCGGTGAACAATTTACATTGCACCATCTAGCCTACAGAATGTCAAATTATGGGCACCAGATGACTGACGAAGCATCACATAAAATTACTGTCGCTATCAGGCGAGACTGTCATCTCTTTGTAGACCGGTCTGGTCACGTGATCAGACGGGAAGTGATCCTTTCGCGTGTCGGGAAAACATAGGTATTAGGGGCAATTTCTTTACTGTTGTCGGACAATTATTTTTACAATTCTCTGTGTAAGTTCTTTGATCGGTTCAAATCGGCATATAATTAGCACTAACCCAATTAGAAAGTGGCGTGTCAATAAAACCGTGAATGATCATCTTCGTCAGTTTGTTTGGACTGAAGTTTGACTTCACAATAGTTTTATTCACGTTCACGTTCAGTATCTGTCCGTCTGTGGGATTCTTCTTCGTGTAGAGAATGAATCTGAAAGAGAAAAAAAGCAGTTTTATTATATAAAAATTAAAATAAATAGCTAAAGGCATTTATTTCTTACAGCTACAATCACACATAGGTACATAAAAAAAGAAGGAATTCTTCTTCTTCTCGTGTCACTAGATATTTCGAACCAATGTAATGAAAGGATTAAAGTGCGCCTCAGAAGCTCTTTAAGAAAGAATTTAAGTTGGTACTGGTACCCATACCCAGTACCGGAAAATCGGTACTTATTCCGGTATTGACATTTATATTACTAATTTTAGTTTTTGGAACGAAGTTCCTTTCGCACGGTACGGACTTGGCTGATGGGAGCTAGGCGAAAAAAAGTGTAACATTTTTCTGTCACGAATTTCCGTCACGCCCATCTTCTAGCCCTTTCCATAGGGTGACATGATTCTTCATCCCCGGACAAAATATCTCAGACAAAATATTCTCGACAAAAAATAAAATAATAATTATGATTCCTACGCTGAAAATAATATTATTTTTAACCGACTTTTTTTTTCAAAAACGGCTCAAAAACGGCTGAAACGATTTGGAAAATTCTTTTTTTGTTTGAAATATTATACTGCATAGGTAGTCCCATATAAATTTTATCAGAATCGGTTGAGCTGAAAAATCAACGAATATCTAAAAATTGTATACATCGATGATGTTTTCATGACTTCGACTACCTCGCTGTCTCATTAGAGCGGTGCATTTATTTGGCCTACCCATATTATATATATACAAAATACATCTACTTTCTACTAAAAATGTAAGGCTTAAATTTCATTCAATGAAGTCGGTTTCTTTTTAGTTTTTAAAACGTAATTATTAGTTATTCATTATTCATCATTAATATCAATTTAAAAAAATATTTAATTGCACTTATAGAAAAGTCAAAAAGTCTTTATTGAAATTTCGTATTTTCTAAGAAAAATCACAATCACTTCAAACAATGTAAAAATGCGGAAATAAGTTAAAAATATACGTCTTTAGAAAATACTATGTGTACTAAATATGTGTAATACACAGCAAAAGTAAGAAACTTTGGAATTGAAATGTTGAAAAAACGGGGTATTACGGTATCTCGGTATTCACGCCCTAGCTAGAACCCTACGAGATGACAAGTTGAACGAGACGAATTACCAGAAGAAGCATAATATGCGTGTATATATTGTTTATAATGAATGACCCAAAGTAGTGACTATGATCCAAATCAAAAGATATTTTGTTACATATCGTTCAAGTGTCTATAAGAATACAACTTTGAATAGATGGACAAATATTTAGTACTATTCCGCCAATCTAGGTATTCCCAAAGAGTTAGACACGATGCAGACGCATGCACCTCCCGCCCGCAATTAAAAAGCCATCAGTAAAAGCGTTAGTAAAAGGCAAGCACACACAATCCACACATGCAACCTCCAAAAGAAATTCGACACGTGTTTCGCCTCTCCACGAGGCATCCTCAGGAACACTTGACTCACTCCGCACCCCGACGAAAAAACACTCTGCTCTGAACACTTGTTGCTTCGACAAACGTCAGGCTGACGTAAATATTTGTCCATCTATTTAATGTTTTGTAATGGATTTCCGCAAAGTCACGCCTGAATCAATGAACTAATACGACTTTAACATGCTTTTAACTACCCCTCATAGACATCCTCAAAGACCTTAGTATCTAGAAATCTTAGATGTCTATCAAGCCCGTGGAAAACTAAGACAAGATTCTCCTCACCTAGTATTGATAACGAGCCTCGGCAACGGGAAGACATTGAAGGGCCTGTGGATGAGGTGGTACCAACTCCTCGTGATGTTCAGGCAGCCCAGCTCATCGTAGCATCTTGTCTCGTTCTCAACTGGAAGGAGAAATAACTATCAATAATGACAGGAAAAAACCAAAACGCCTCTTTTGGCAAATGAAACTTAATATCTAACTGATTGATTACACACAACCGTAACAGTAATGCATACTTTGAGACTTAAATGTTAAGTCCGTTATCTTTCAAAATTGTATGAAGAAATGAAGGAACCGCTGATTCAGTATTCAGTTCAGTACTTTACTGGATTATTTAAATAAATTAATAACATTGATACACAGCATCATCTAGCCCCAAAGTAAGCAGAGCTTGTGTTATAATAATGATAATAATAAATCTTTATAATAATGATAATGAAATCTTAGAGGTAGGTAGGTGTTACAATACGGAAAATAATAATTAGGGGTACCACATGACCGATTTACTTTTTTTTGTAAATACATACTCGTACATATTATATAAAACCTTTAAACGCGTAATTCTTGTAAGTATATATGTATATACATAATATGAATCTCGGAAACGGCTCCCAACGATTTTCACGAAATTTGTTATGCAGGGGTTTTTGGGGGCGATAAATCGATCTAGCTAGGTTACATTTTTAGAAATGTCATTTTATCCATGTTTTATATCGAGCAAAGCTCGGTCATCCAGGTCAACACATTATACATGGAACAAACAAACTAGAGACAAATACTTGCAGATCATACAAACATTTGTCCCGCAGCGGGAATCGAACCCGCAACCTCTTGCGTCTCAACCGGACCTTGGTCCACTGCGCCACATGTGTACTTATGTGATGGATTGGTAGTAACTAAATATATTGGGTATTCATGCCAAAAGTCTTGATGGGCATTGATTGTTTGAAAACCTAACGCGCACTGTGAATCATTTCACGGCGTATTTTATTGCGCTTTTATGTGGAACATTGAATCAGACACGGAGTAACGGAACGAACCGCGTTGAAAAAGACATACTTCAGAATAACGAGATAAAATCGTTAAGTCGTTAGCACTTACTACTGCGATTAGTAGCAGTCAGCACAACGCATTGTTATCTTGCTTAGGCACTATTTTCTTGTATTGAGTGTGTGGCGTTTTAATTAACGCCCCTAATTTTAAGTAGTCTAAGTCGATCATCTCTGTATTTTCTCTATGGCAATTTTTCACTGTATATTCTCAATAGATTTAAGATTACCTATGTAATAGATGTAAGATTATCTATGTAATAGATTTAAGATAGTCTATGATCTTCCGTTTCCGCAAGAGGTATTCACTCTGATCATCATGTACTCGGTCTCTTGAGCTCATAAACTATAGGATGCTAACGCATCTTGAGCTTCTGCCGCGGTAAAGGACGGACGTACACATATATCGCTGCTGGGTGTGTCTGACATCATGTACTTTGTGATAATACACGTCTTAATTGAAATGGAGGTGTTTGGTTTATATCCCTACCGAACGTATCCCCCAAAAGTGTTTTATTGAATAACGTGTATTTGCTGTTAATACATATTTTCAACTTTCTTTTTTAATTCGCCTTGTAATAATTTGCAGTGCGCGCTAGACTTTAAACTCAATATTACTGTCTTGTTTTTAAACAGAATATTTGCATTACACACGGGTGGCAGTAGGTATCTACTGTAGAAAGTAGGAACTGTTCTATTATAATTATATTCATTGCTGCTAGGAAGGCAAGTTTTCGTAGAGAGTATTTAACCTAGCCTGGCTAGCTGTATTTCTTTTGCCTTAATTATGTGGACATTCAATGATATGTTAAATTAGTTACATGATAATTATAAAGCCTCCGTAGGTAAGTAAAAATGGAGAGTTTTTAAAAAAACTTCACGTTTCTATGAGATGCTTAACCTATACTTAAAAGTCTATGTTTATATTGGAAATCGTATTGTGTTCGTCAAAACAATGGCACTTGGGAACAAGCTTTCACAACGATACCTACTTGCTGACATCTTGCCTCACTTAAACGGGACAGGCTGTTGAACTTGCCCTTGTTCTTGTAAAGCATTTTGGTAGACAGATAACCAGCGTCTTAAGAAATTTCTTATCGTGTTTAAAAAAGGGCTCTAGTCAGACTAATAGTTAAGTTTAAAAACTAAATAGAAAACCTACTTCATCTATATGCAAGTGAAGCAAAAACTTTGTGCAACTTCCGCGCAATTTTCATAAAAACGTAGTAAGTACCCCTTTTTACGAAAATTGCGCGGCCGAAAAAGTATGAAAATTCGCACACTTATAGTTTATATAGGGAACTCCTTCTCTTCTGCAGAATGCTATTTTTTTTAAATTATGCATAAAAAAAACATTAATTATTAATTAACTATGGTCAAATTTCGACCAGTAGGCGACCGGCGGAGATTTCGACAGTAGGTTATGTAAAAATATGAAATTTCGTGTTTATTTTTTATTTTTTTTTGCTATTTTGATTTAAAAACCAAACTACTGAACCTATTTTGACGAAACTTTTAAGGGACCAATCGGACCAATCGGACCAATCCTTTCTCATGAAAAAATATGTTTTCAAATCGGTTCATAAATGACAGAGTTATGAGGTAACAAAGATAAAAAACAAAAAAAATATTACAACCAAATTGAGAACCTCCTCCTTTTATTGAAGCCGACACTATTTTTAGCAGTATTTGAATTTTTGTCAGAAGTTGAGAGACGTTTTTAAATAAGGCCGTAGGTACATGTTTATAGTTATGTCACTATAACTGCTTTTTGTCCAAATTAGTCAATGCAAACACGGGTAGAACCAAAAGACATGATGATGACATTGTTATCATGATATTCATCTCTATTTAACTAAATTGCTTAATAAACATAATTATTTATGTGGTATGTTTTTTCAATTATTCGAAAATTATTCGTACCTTTCGTTTAGAAGTTACGACGGATATTGACGGAACTTGAACTCTAAATTGCACCCGTGTGAAGGCGGCTGGTCGCTTTTATGTAACTACTAGCTGCTGCCCGCGGCTTCGCACACGTGCTACCTGCATAAAAAGTAGCCTATGTCCTTTTCCAAGTTCCCATCTATCTCGCTACCAAAATTCATCAAAATCGGTTAGGCGGTTTAGGCGTGAAAACGTAACAGACAGACAGAGTTACTTTTGCGTCTATAATATTAGTAAGGATATAATGCCACAGATTTACAAATCTTTTCGACATGTCAACATTGGCTAAATAGGCGCTAAAGTTATCACTGGCCTAATTTTTGTGATTGTTCAACTGTCTCCTGAATAAATGACACCTCAAAAGAGATGTATGTGACCAAATACATACACGGGAGCCAAGGAATGTTGACCTCGATGCGGTCGGAGCGCGCCCAGTTGAACGGGTCCAGGATGCCAGCGAACGCAGGCTGCAAGCCGAGTAGAATACACCATAACATGACGCGGAGGTTACCGTCTGTCAGGTGAAGACGCCACATGCCCTGGAAATAAGAATATTATTGATTAAAATCATATTCTATTTCATTTTTACCTTTATTAACAATCTTATACTTAATCTAGTTTTCCAATTATTATATTTATTATAAATTGATCACTTAATAATCATAATAGTTATTTATTGCCGTTTCAGCTTAGGCGAAAATGCTTTCGTATGTCCGGCCGGCGTCTGTCCGGATGTTTTCCTTTTCAGGTCGCATTTCTCAACCGGTTCTCGTGAAATTTTGTGAGCAGGTTCTATAACTATATATAAATTTTATGTCGATTAATATTTTGTAAAGTTTTGAAAATTGGAGATATGGGGGTTGAAAATGTGAAAAAGTTATATTTTTGTCATTTCGAAAAATGTTCGCGAGGTCTACAGCTCACAGAGCCACTAGTACAGTTATAAGTAAAAAATATACCTAAAAGTATATATTCAAAAGTAAACACGCATAGAAAATAATTAAGACGGCACTAATGCATAATAAATTAATTAGTAAAAATGAATAATTAATTAGCTTAGGAACATAATATTTTAGCCATTTTATAATCTAAAAACTCGCCTTACCTATAAAAAGTTTGCTCGATAAGCCAGCGTATCAGCCTATTTTTAAAAATGGCCATACTTACTGTGTACTACTTACCTACTGTGACATTTTCTACGAGTTTATTGTATATATCGGACCCATGGAATGCGTCAGATTCGATAACTTCGTGATAGTCCGCTGAAAAATAACTAGAAAACTAGGCATGTAATTATATAAAATATAATTTTATATTAAGAGATTATAAAGTGTTTTGACATCGGTATCGAGATTGTTATGCTTTTCAGCATAGGCCTCCCCCAGATGTTTCCATAATTTACGAATGCGCTTTCTTCTCCATACTGCACCGGCTATCGCTTTAAAGTCTTCCCACCTACTGGAATGGTCTTTCTCTGGCTTCAAATCATATCAAGCACATACAATTTTGTACGCAAATGGAACTAAAATGGAACTAAAACTAAGCTAAACTGAAGACAAGTGCTTAGAATAACTTATGGGTGCTTGCTATACTAGAGGTAGGCACCTTACATACCCTTAGATACTTACTTTGTCTACTTATTTCGATTTCGGTTGTATGATCTGCGAGTATTTGTCTCGAGTCTGGGTGTTCCTATGTTTAATATATTTACAAAAAAAATTATATAAGTAGTTCCTATATCAGTCATGTGGTACACAAAATACAAGCTCTGCTTACTTTGGAGCCAGATGATGCTGTGTGAAATGTCCGGCATTATTTATATATTTTATTTTTTTGCCCAGTAATTTAACTTGCTTGAATGCTCTTCGACCACACAGTAATTTTCAATTTAAAAGGGAGTTTCTATGTATAATATGTATGTATTTACAAAAAAACGTATTTAAGTAGTATATGAGTCATGTAACCATCAAATGGTACCCATAACACAAGCTCTGCTTACTTTGGGGCCAGATGATGTTGTGTGAAATGTCCGGCATTATTTATTTATTTAGTAATGCTAGCACACTTCTGCTTGGTCGGTCTCTTGCTGAAGAGTCCGATCACCAAAAATCTTGTTTTTATAAAATTACGACCTTAATGTACGTGTCCCTCCTCTTAGGAGGAGGAGATGTCCGGACAAATATAAAGCAGATATTTTAAGGTAAACATTCTTACGTCGGAAAATTATGTCGTTTCATGAGTAGTCTTGAAATTTATTACCTATTTAGTTGATCAGACTATGGGCTTTGACCCTACAGAACTCTTCAACGACAAACAGCTCATTGGACGCAATCTGAGTCATTGAAGATCAAATAAACATGCAAATAATCAGAGAAAAAAGTTTATCTTTTTTGCAAATATGTACATATATAGTCGGTACTTTAGAAATATCACAATTAGCAGGTTTAGGTACAATAGGCAAATGCATAATCTGTCTGGTTTTATTATCAGTAGGTAGGTAGAGGTAACAAGATACTGATAATATTTTTATGCTACCCGCATAATGTTTGTAGTTCAGGAGGTTTCAATGTCATTAGCTTTAGTAAACTTTAGGCATATATTAGGGCAATGGTCAAGGCACTTCGTTTTAGTCAGTAAGGTCCATTACGAAAGTATCCGCGTTCGATTCACAACACGTGCTGTTGCCTATAACTGCATTGTAATGTGGCTCGTGGGATAGATGATTTACTGTAATCTATGTAAGTACTAGACGGCTAGGTCACAGTCTAGTCAGGTATTGTCACTGAGCTGTAATTATTTATACTCGTACTGAGCGGAGCGGATGTGTGTAAAAGTAACTAAAGAATCGTGTCAAAACTAACTATTTTCCCGCTATAGTACTTCTGAAACTGCTCAATATTTTTATCCTATCCTACTTCCAAATCTAAATTATTATTATAAGGAGAAGGAAGGCGAAAGGAAAGAAAGGAAATATGTGATGTGATGTGATAACTTCTTATGGAGGATAATCCTTTCTCTCACGCATACGGCAGCGGTAGGCAGGCTCCTCCTCTCTCACTCTAACCCACAGATCTAGTTAGATTAGTTTAAGTTATCACTTATGTCGGGCGTTCCAAGACGCACACGTTTTTATATCAGTGTATGTTTATTTGTAATAGATAAACTAAAAAATTACTAAACCGATTTTAAACGGTATTTAACCTTATAGAAAGCTATATCGGCCAGTAACGTGGGTTGTATTTTATAAAATAAAATGCTATCTCTAAGAAGATTTCAATAATGTTAAGGTATTAAAAATTTGCATATGGAATTCATTATTTGGGGGGCGCTGCCAAAGCCATTCATGATAAAAAAAACATGTTCATAGTACTCATTCACCCACAAAAAAGTCCACGAGCCAATATGTCTAACTAGTATAATAATAATAATTCATTTATTAATTCAGACTAGTATAGATATGTATTTTAATTGACATAGTTAGTGATTGAACTCTTTAAGACGGTGCCTATAGCAAATTAACTTTTGTATGGAAAAAAATTTCACCGCTATTTATGGAATATCTGCTCGTTAATTGAAGGAATAATAAATAAATGAATAAACATTGGTGGACAATGCACACAACACCATCTAGCTCCAAACTAAGCATAGCTTGTATTATGGTGACCAGATGACTGATATAATACTTAGACATTTTTAAATACATACTTATGATACTTTATAATAGAAACAGAACAAATACCTATGTTCATCACACAAATGTTTAATCTGGGAACGATTTGAACCATCAATCTACTGTTATAAAAGATTGCGAGAAGTATGTATTTTTATTACTTTGTCTCTTACTTCCTCGTTTCAAATTGTTTTTAATTGTTAGTTTTATAAGTTAATTATGAAATAATGTCTTAAATATTCAATAATCATCATCTTCAAAATTTGGCGTTGTTTTAACTTTCAGCTTACACCAATAGGCGGAAAGTAAGTAAATAAAAATATTACTCGTTACACTTTTTTCAGAATTATTTATATGTATTAATGTTTTTTGATAAAAAAAATCGCGATGTAAGCGCCGTGAATCCACGTCAAAACAATTTGATCAGGGAGTCGTCTTAAACACAAATTTAATGAATGCGGATAATTGTGTGGGCGTTTGGATATTTTGTATGATGTGTGTTTGTTTATGGGTCAATTACTCCGTATCGGCTAAACGGATTTAGATAAAATTAAGTATAGACGTAGTCTGTGACCTGGAAAAGCATATAAACTACTTTTTATGTTGATACCACGCGGAAAGCCGCAGGCTGAAGCTAGTAATCCACAAGCCCACAAGTACATTACCTAAAAATTTTAGAGAGGTTATTACAAAGTATAATGATTTCATCACACCTACATCAAAATTACATTCGTAATAAATAATTGATTACGCTTACGAACAAGAAGTAATTTACAAGTGAGTAAATACTTGTAGATATGATTCGATGAGACAGTCCACTTTCACTCGTCATCATTGATTGCGATCTAAAATAAAATAGAAGTTTTAATGGTTTAGTCGATTTTAACGAGGTACAATAAATACAGCTGTAATCGGTAAGTACGAGTAGTGGGTTCTATTTTTTTAGGGTTCTGAAGTCCACAAAGAAGCTTTATGTACTTTCGCTATATACGTATATATGTCCACCCCTAAATATAGCTCATGCTCGCTAACTTTCAGGTTTTCGTGATTACATTTTACACGATAATACTAGTTAGTAGCTCTTACAATGTTATGAAATAGAAACATTTAAAAATTGGTTTTCAGGGATGTAAAATGGAGTAGATATATTTATTTTTACTACCCCGCGATGGGTTTTACTCTTGTAATACCCATCGCAAACGCAGATAGGAGCAAGCGAACTGCGGATTAAACTCACTCTGATGAAGATTCTCTAGAAGATGTCGGTGTTTCCATTTTCTCCCTCATCGACAAAATAATACGTAAATTTTCACCTGTGTTTCATTAATGTAAACTAAAAATGGTATATAAAATAATAATGATTCACGTTCTTTTTATTTTGTATGCACGAGTAGTTAAATAAAATTAACAGACCGAATAAATATAATTACTATCAACCAAAGTGAAGACAACGTTTTATGTATGTGTTTATGAAGAGTTGCTAATTGTTAAATGCTTCCCTACAAATATGTAATTTAGGAAAATATAGTAATAGTTGGTTCATAAACAAAACAATAATTATATTATGAACTACTGTAATTATGTGTGCAATAATATTGCACGACTAATAGCAAGGCTAATTAAAAGTGCTATTACATTACAATTATAATAATATACCTAATATCATTGACCGGGTAAATTTTAAATTATATTCTGGCAGCCCTCGCACTTTATGTCAAGTGCGTTTGATGACATTTTTGGTGTGGTTTCGGTTTCCAAATAACTAATGATTTATAATCCCTACTAATATTATAAATGCGAAAGTAACTCTGTCTGTCTGTCTGTTACGTTTCACGCCTAAACCACTGAACCGATTATACTAAAATTCATCAAGAATTTTAGTATAGAGATAGATGGGACCTGCAAAAGGACATAGGCTTATTTTCATGTAGGTGTGTGTGTAGGTGTGTTCACCACGCGTGTGAAGCCGCGGGAAACAGCTAGTTATGTAATAAGACGGTATTATTTTGATCCCGTGAAACATTTTTTTATTGTACCTACTGCTATTTTTACACGTCACAGTAAGGCGATGTTTTTTTTGTACGATGTTAACTGGACAACAACGCCACACATACCCACTAAGAGCAAAGATCACAGTGTATGTATATGCGTGAGTGCGTGTATTTGTATTTACACAGGGAGCACGGTTTTAAGGCTTCACTTTGGTTGTTTGCGACACACCGTCTTTATATTTTATTGGTCGTTGATAAAATTATAATATTTATTAGGACAAGTCTTTGACTAGCTGTTGGTAGTAGCTCGATTCCCTCCCAATATTTGTTCAGCGTCTAGGTGTTTGTTCTGTGTTTATAGTATCATAACTCATAAGTTATCTCATAAGTGGTAGATGGTATTGTGTTCATTGTTTAGTAATTTTAGTTTATTATTTTAAAGGTTCAATGTCTATGTCTCTAAAATCATTTTAAAATGAACCCTAAATATGATTTAACTACTAACATCCGTTGTTTGTTGTACGTAGTTCGTCGTGCGGTCAGTTAAACAATTGGGGAAGTGCGAACGGTAGCGCGGAAACCCGATTATGCAATGACCAAGTGTACCTAAACCTGCTAACAGTAACTGTGATATAACTAAAATACCTACCTAATATTAAATACTGAATCAAAAAACATTTATTACAAAAAAATCTGACTTCTTTTCCCTGAATATTTGCTTGTGATCTCCAAGGCCCGTGATTCCGATACGTGTGCTGTTTGTCACACTGACAAATCGGATTCAAAAAAGTTATTGCATGACGGCAACTCCAATACAATATCCAATAAGTATAATAAATAAAAATTAATAAATAAATAAATAATGCCAGACATTTAACACAGCGACATCTAGTCCCAAAGTAAAGCTTGTGTTATGAGCACCACATGACAGATATACTACTTACCTACTTATATACTTTTTTTTTGTAAATATATACATATTATACATAGAAAAATAAAATAGTATAAGGTATATTATGTATGCAACTTATTTTGATGATAGGTAGATTTTGTTATCTATTATGTCATTCGTCGGGCACTTACCAGCGTCAACGTATCAGCTGTTCTCGAACCGAACGGACTGATATGTGATGATGGTAAGAGGTCTGATGGTATGACTCTCGTACCTTGGGAGATTGGTAGGCCATTGGTGTGGAATGCTATTTGTGTAGACACTCTGGCCGCATCTCATCTGTCGGGGACTTCCGTTAGAGCTGCTGCGGCTGCAAATATGCCGGTCTTGATAAGGCCTACATATTTGAGCCTTTTGGAGTCAAGACCCTTGGCCCGTGAGGAACAGGAGCTCACCGCGTTTTTTAAATTATTTCACTGCGTCTGGTTTAAAAATTATTTGGTTTCGAATTAGTATTTGGTATAAACTAAAAAAATATCTGGTTGAAAATTATTTTACATTGCGTGACCCAAAAGGTGGCTCTTATCTAGCTCAGCGTATTAGCATTGCCATTCAACGTGGCTGTGATCTGGAACAGTTGACATGGCTCAACTACAGCAGTTGAGATAGCTTAAAACGATCTATAAATAGCTATAGATCGTTTTAAACTGTCCTTAGATAGCTCAACTGTTTCACATGTATGTTATATCTTTATATATAAAAATTTTCTGTGCGTGTGCTTGTAATCAAACTCCTCCTAAACGGCTAGACCAATTTTGATGATTTTTTTTGTGTGGATTCGAGAATGGTTTAGTTTTACAATTAGACATTTTTTTTTCTTTTAAAATGCGCAAACGATGTCGCGAATAGACAGATTCTGTACATTTCTGTAATTACCTTTACCTAAGATTTAGTAGAAACATTGTACTAGATAATAAATGTCTAGTTCGATTAATAGCTTACTTTTAAAAAACTTTTAAAGATTGTGTCAATTGTCACAACCTTGTTGACCTACAAAAAACGCAAAACATTATTGATCATTTTGTAACATTTTGGTTCGAGGTCTTTCAACGCATGAGGTTTACATACCTAGCTTAGGTATGGTGGATTACACAAAAGAACTGCCTCGTGATACTGATATACTTATTTTAATCAATTTTTTTTTAAATATTTATTAGGCATTGACTGACGGTGGCCTTCGGCGGCCTATTAACTGCATCACCAGAGTTTGCCACTTATTCGAAAGTAGTAGTAAGTATACATACAGGTAAAAGTTGTAAATTTTAAGTTCTCAGTTTTATTTAATACTAGCTGTGCCCCACGGTGTTACCCGCGGTAACAAACAAAAAAGAAAAATATATTTTCCCGCAGTAAAACGTAGCCTATGTGTTAATCCAGGGTGACAGCTAACTCCATACCAAACTTTATTAAAATCGCTCCAGCCGTTTAGACGTGAAGAAGTAACAAACATACACACTCACACACTCACAAACTTTCGGCTTTATAATATTAATAATAATTAATATATAAATATAATATAATATATATATATATATATATTATATTATATTATATATATAGCATCAGTAGACACTAGACACTAGTGCCCTCATATTGTCACATCACACTTCACACTATATATATATATATATATATATATATATATGTATATATATATATATAATATTTATATAATATAATATAATATAATATAATATAATTATTATTATATATTAATATATATATATATATATATATATATATTATTATATTATATTATATTATATTATATTATATTATATTATATAAATATTATATATTTATGTAATATAATATAATATTATATTATATAAATATTATATATTTATGTAATATAATATAATATAATATAATAAGTGAAGTGTGATGTGACAATATGAGGGCACTAGTGTCTAGTGTCTACTGATGCTCTACTGGTGATTAAATGACTAAATTATTGATAAGAATGCATGGCCTCATGTCGCTCTGCCCTCAGACAGTTAACCGACACACTTGAAATATATAAACTCTCTTGTATTAGTATTTCGCAGTTAAGGTAGTTAGATGGATCATGCAAAAAAGCGCTAGGATCAGGATGAGTTTCTTGCCAGTTCTTCTCGGGCTTGGGTTAGGATGAATTGGCACCTAAATTCACCTTGTGTGTTTCAAAGTGATCCATGTGTTTGTATTGAATAAAGTATCTTTTGACTTTGACTTTGACTTTGACTAGTGGTAGTGGTCCCATCCTGAGGTCCTGGGTTTGAATCCAGTCGTGCACCAATGGATTTTTCTGAACGATTTATTTACGCTATACCAGTAATCTCAAACCAGTAATGATGACCAAATGACTGATAAAATACTTATACATTTTTTAATAATTACATATGATACACCTAGACACAGAACAAACACCTATGTTCATCACACGAATGTTTGCCCTGAGAGGTAATCGAACCATCAAACAACAGCGCAGAAAGCAGAGCTACTACCAACTGAGCTAACAGGCCAGTCATAAGAAGAAGAAGAAAACAATCACAAGGAACATTTGACACTTTTAGCATGCTAGGTGATTTTAGCCAATTCCTTCTAACCCAAGTATGAGAAGAAATAGCAAGAAAGTCGTCTTGGTTTTAGCGCTTTTTTGTATGATCCTGCAAAGGTTTATAAGGACGTAATATTTAGAATTATTGTATAGATTCTTAAAGTTATTTCACTGATAGATAGTTAAGTTATAGTTAAGTTTTAAGTAGGTATTTTACGAGGGAAATCACAAAGCGGCTTGTTTCAATATTACCTACTTAAAATTGCATTTTATGCTAGGTAAATCCAAGAGAGGTCGTTTTTAACTGTTTCGTATCAATATCTCGTGCTAACCAATGACTGGGTATTTGGGACAACCGTATCATTTTGCGAAAGGTATCGAATATTCGCCTCAAAGCTTTTCATTAATTTAGGTACTCGGGATTTTTTTATTATTTTAAGGAAGTTTTTTGCATAAATAGTAGGTAAGTACCTAATAGGAAATAGTATAACTAAATAGTAATAAACAACATCAAATGTTAGTTTCAATGTCATAAATGAAATTATGATAATAATTATGTCAAACCTTTATGATAAGCGAAACGAAAAACTTACTTAAGAGTTTGAACAATAATATTTCCAAACCTCGACCTCTGTGGCGCAGTGGGCCAAGGCCTGGGTTGCGGGTTCGATTCTCACCGCGGGACATATTTTTGTATATTTGTTTGTATGATCAAGTATTTATCTCGGGTTTGGGTGTTTTTCTATGTATTATATGTATGTATTTACATAAATTGTATTTTGTATTTACAGAACGGATCTGGACGAAATTTGGCAAGGAGATAGTATTTTGGAGACGAACATCAGCTATTTTTTAGGGTTCCGTACCTCGAAAGGAAAAAACGGAACCCTTATAGGATCACTTTGTTGTCCGTCCGTCCGTCTGTCTGTGTGTCAAGACCCTTTTTCTCAGGAACGCGAGAATGTATCAGGCTGAAATTTATATCAAATACTCAGGTCTACTGTCCCTTAAAGCTGTGAAAAAAAAACAAACTTCTAAGCCAACGCAATCAAAAGATACAGCCGTTTATGCCGCAAATTTTTGCAAATTTTCGACACATGCAAGGGAATCAAAATCTACAAAGTACTTTCCGTGAACTCAGAATTTTGAAATTTGGTACGAAGCAACGTCTTATATCACAGACAAAGGAAAAATTGCGAAAACCGCAAATTTTTAGATGAATTTCATTTTGTAATAAAAATACCATAACTATGACTCGATTGTCGTCATGGGTGAACTTTTACTTATATACCTACAGGTTTGTACGGAACCCTCGGTGCCCGAGTCCGACTCGCACTTGGTCGGTTTTTTATGTAGATACCACGCATGTGAAGCCAGGAGCAGCAGCTAGTTTTATAAGGGACAAGAGTTTCGAAGTTTATTTTTCGTACGGCAATATCAACGCCAAATATTATTCAGCTAAAATGAATTGCGACGATTAACTCAAGTTCATGAAATTAAGATGAAATTCTAATGATCACAACAGATCATTAGAATTCAGGAAGTCAGGATTAATTGATAGTAGATGAAGTACGCAATGTGGCATGTTTAACCGACTTCAAAAGAAGGAAGGTTCTCAATTCGGACGTTTTTTATTTATTTTTATGTTTGTTACCTCTTAACTCCGGTGAAAGGATATACTTCCCGATCGGTCCCATATAAATTTCATCAAAATCGTTTCAGTAGTTTGGTTTTTAAATATATTTTTTTTTATTTTAACTTTTTTTTAAATAATATTTTTTTAAACCCGATTTAAAAAAAGGAGGAGTTTTTCAATTTGGTTGTAATTTCAAGGGCTCAAATTTCATTCAATGAAGGTTTTCTTTTTAGTTTTTAAAACGTTATTATAAGACCTACAGTCGGTACTAAATGTGGGTACGAATATTCGTAATACAAAAAGCTGTATTATCTAAACCTGTAACTTATAACGTGCGTGCCATGTCGAAACTAAACACTACGCCAATATAAATGGCTGTATTCCGTATTGTGTGTGAGTGATCGCATTTAACGCGAGTTATTTACATAACACTAATGTAGCGTCCTGAATAGTGCGTTTACAATAATCAATGTTTGCCTATGACGTCATGAAATTGTAGCAAGTTATTCATCTTATGATGGATAATGCAAAAAAGCGCTAGGACCAGGACTTGTTTCTTGCCAGTTCATCTCGGGATTGGGTTACGATGAATAAAATTGGTAGCTAAATTCACCAAGTATGTAAGACGTTTCAAAGTGATCCTTGTGATTGTATTGAATAAGGTATCTTTTGGCTTGCCTTGACTTGATCACACAAACACTATTAATATATGAATCGAAGAAACAAAAACACATTCTCACTCAACTCAGTGCGAACGTGAACTCGAGCGGCAACGAGCGGACCGCAGATCAAACTCACCCTGATGAAGATTCTCTAGATGAATCGAAATAGTATCGGTGTGTCCATCGACAAAATAATACGTGCGTAAAACCTGTGTTTATGAAAACGTATAAAATGACTTCAATTCTTTTTTTTTAGAACCTTTCGCGAGTTGTGATATGCATTTTGAAAAACACGAGTTTTGCCTATGTGTTATTTTTAACCGACTTAAAAAAAAGGAGAACGTTCTTAATTCAGTTGTATTTTTGTCTATGTAGGTACCGACATTGTTTCGATTAATCTAGACAAGAGAATGTTCACCAGGGTGAGTTTGATCTGCGTGGCGATTATGGAATTCTGATACTATCAAAACTTTGATACTAATCGGTTTCCATTACTATTGATGAATTGATGAATGAATGATGAGATGAACAAACAAAAAAGAAAAATATATTTTCCCGCAGTAAAACGTAGCCTATGTGTTAATCCAGGGTGACAGCTAACCCCATACCAAACTTTATTAAAATCGCTCCAGCCGTTTAGACGTGAAGAAGTAACAAACATACACACTCACACACTCACAAACTTTCGGCTTTATAATATTAATAATAATTAATATATAAATATAATATAATATATATATATATATGTATATATATATATATAATATTTATATATATATATATATATATATATTATTATATTATATTATATAAATATTATATATGTATATATTATATTATATTATATTATATTATATTATATTATATTATATTATATTATATTATATTATATTATATTATATTATATTATATTATATTATATAAATATTATATATTTATGTAATATAATATAATATAATAAGTGAAGTGTGATGTGACAATATGAGGGCACTAGTGTCTAGTGTCTACTGATGCTCTACTGGTGATTAAATGACTAAATTATTGATAAGAATGCATGGCCTCATGTCGCTCTGCCCTCAGACAGTTAACCGACACACTTGAAATATATAAACTCTCTTGTATTAGTATTTCGCAGTTAAGGTAGTTAGATGGATCATGCAAAAAAGCGCTAGGATCAGGATGAGTTTCTTGCCAGTTCTTCTCGGGCTTGGGTTAGGATGAATTGGCACCTAAATTCACCTTGTGTGTTTCAAAGTGATCCATGTGTTTGTATTGAATAAAGTATCTTTTGACTTTGACTTTGACTTTGACTAGTGGTAGTGGTCCCATCCTGAGGTCCTGGGTTTGAATCCAGTCGTGCACCAATGGATTTTTCTGAACGATTTATTTACGCTATACCAGTAATCTCAAACCAGTAATGATGACCAAATGACTGATAAAATACTTATACATTTTTTAATAATTACATATGATACACCTAGACACAGAACAAACACCTATGTTCATCACACGAATGTTTGCCCTGAGAGGTAATCGAACCATCAAACAACAGCGCAGAAAGCAGAGCTACTACCAACTGAGCTAACAGGCCAGTCATAAGAAGAAGAAGAAAACAATCACAAGGAACATTTGACACTTTTAGCATGCTAGGTGATTTTAGCCAATTCCTTCTAACCCAAGTATGAGAAGAAATAGCAAGAAAGTCGTCTTGGTTTTAGCGCTTTTTTGTATGATCCTGCAAAGGTTTATAAGGACGTAATATTTAGAATTATTGTATAGATTCTTAAAGTTATTTCACTGATAGATAGTTAAGTTATAGTTAAGTTTTAAGTAGGTATTTTACGAGGGAAATCACAAAGCGGCTTGTTTCAATATTACCTACTTAAAATTGCATTTTATGCTAGGTAAATCCAAGAGAGGTCGTTTTTAACTGTTTCGTATCAATATCTCGTGCTAACCAATGACTGGGTATTTGGGACAACCGTATCATTTTGCGAAAGGTATCGAATATTCGCCTCAAAGCTTTTCATTAATTTAGGTACTCGGGATTTTTTTATTATTTTAAGGAAGTTTTTTGCATAAATAGTAGGTAAGTACCTAATAGGAAATAGTATAACTAAATAGTAATAAACAACATCAAATGTTAGTTTCAATGTCATAAATGAAATTATTATAATAATTATGTCAAACCTTTATGATAAGCGAAACGAAAAACTTACTTAAGAGTTTGAACAATAATATTTCCAAACCTCGACCTCTGTGGCGCAGTGGGCCAAGGCCTGGGTTGCGGGTTCGATTCTCACCGCGGGACATATTTTTGTATATTTGTTTGTATGATCAAGTATTTATCTCGGGTTTGGGTGTTTTTCTATGTATTATATGTATGTATTTACATAAATTGTATTTTGTATTTACAGAACGGATCTGGACGAAATTTGGCAAGGAGATAGTATTTTGGAGACGAACATCAGCTATTTTTTAGGGTTCCGTACCTCGAAAGGAAAAAACGGAACCCTTATAGGATCACTTTGTTGTCCGTCCGTCCGTCTGTCTGTGTGTCAAGACCCTTTTTCTCAGGAACGCGAGAATGTATCAGGCTGAAATTTATATCAAATACTCAGGTCTACTGTCCCTTAAAGCTGTGAAAAAAAAACAAACTTCTAAGCCAACGCAATCAAAAGATACAGCCGTTTATGCCGCAAATTTTTGCAAATTTTCGACACATGCAAGGGAATCAAAATCTACAAAGTACTTTCCGTGAACTCAGAATTTTGAAATTTGGTACGAAGCAACGTCTTATATCACAGACAAAGGAAAAATTGCGAAAACCGCAAATTTTTAGATGAATTTCATTTTGTAATAAAAATACCATAACTATGACTCGATTGTCGTCATGGGTGAACTTTTACTTATATACCTACAGGTTTGTACGGAACCCTCGGTGCCCGAGTCCGACTCGCACTTGGTCGGTTTTTTATGTAGATACCACGCATGTGAAGCCAGGAGCAGCAGCTAGTTTTATAAGGGACAAGAGTTTCGAAGTTTATTTTTCGTACGGCAATATCAACGCCAAATATTATTCAGCTAAAATGAATTGCGACGATTAACTCAAGTTCATGAAATTAAGATGAAATTCTAATGATCACAACAGATCATTAGAATTCAGGAAGTCAGGATTAATTGATAGTAGATGAAGTACGCAATGTGGCATGTTTAACCGACTTCAAAAGAAGGAAGGTTCTCAATTCGGACGTTTTTTATTTATTTTTATGTTTGTTACCTCTTAACTCCGGTGAAAGGATATACTTCCCGATCGGTCCCATATAAATTTCATCAAAATCGTTTCAGTAGTTTGGTTTTTAAATATATTTTTTTTTATTTTAACTTTTTTTTAAATAATATTTTTTTAAACCCGATTTAAAAAAAGGAGGAGTTTTTCAATTTGGTTGTAATTTCAAGGGCTCAAATTTCATTCAATGAAGGTTTTCTTTTTAGTTTTTAAAACGTTATTATAAGACCTACAGTCGGTACTAAATGTGGGTACGAATATTCGTAATACAAAAAGCTGTATTATCTAAACCTGTAACTTATAACGTGCGTGCCATGTCGAAACTAAACACTACGCCAATATAAATGGCTGTATTCCGTATTGTGTGTGAGTGATCGCATTTAACGCGAGTTATTTACATAACACTAATGTAGCGTCCTGAATAGTGCGTTTACAATAATCAATGTTTGCCTATGACGTCATGAAATTGTAGCAAGTTATTCATCTTATGATGGATAATGCAAAAAAGCGCTAGGACCAGGACTTGTTTCTTGCCAGTTCATCTCGGGATTGGGTTACGATGAATAAAATTGGTAGCTAAATTCACCAAGTATGTAAGACGTTTCAAAGTGATCCTTGTGATTGTATTGAATAAGGTATCTTTTGGCTTGCCTTGACTTGATCACACAAACACTATTAATATATGAATCGAAGAAACAAAAACACATTCTCACTCAACTCAGTGCGAACGTGAACTCGAGCGGCAACGAGCGGACCGCAGATCAAACTCACCCTGATGAAGATTCTCTAGATGAATCGAAATAGTATCGGTGTGTCCATCGACAAAATAATACGTGCGTAAAACCTGTGTTTATGAAAACGTATAAAATGACTTCAATTCTTTTTTTTTAGAACCTTTCGCGAGTTGTGATATGCATTTTGAAAAACACGAGTTTTGCCTATGTGTTATTTTTAACCGACTTAAAAAAAAGGAGAACGTTCTTAATTCAGTTGTATTTTTGTCTATGTAGGTACCGACATTGTTTCGATTAATCTAGACAAGAGAATGTTCACCAGGGTGAGTTTGATCTGCGTGGCGATTATGGAATTCTGATACTATCAAAACTTTGATACTAATCGGTTTCCATTACTATTGATGAATTGATGAATGAATGATGAGATGAACAAACAAAAAAGAAAAATATATTTTCCCGCAGTAAAACGTAGCCTATGTGTTAATCCAGGGTGACAGCTAACCCCATACCAAACTTTATTAAAATCGCTCCAGCCGTTTAGACGTGAAGAAGTAACAAACATACACACTCACACACTCACAAACTTTCGGCTTTATAATATTAATAATAATTAATATATAAATATAATATAATATATATATATATATGTATATATATATATATAATATTTATATATATATATATATATATATATTATTATATTATATTATATAAATATTATATTATATTATATTATATTATATTATATTATATTATATTATATAAATATTATATATTTATGTAATATAATATAATATAATAAGTGAAGTGTGATGTGACAATATGAGGGCACTAGTGTCTAGTGTCTACTGATGCTCTACTGGTGATTAAATGACTAAATTATTGATAAGAATGCATGGCCTCATGTCGCTCTGCCCTCAGACAGTTAACCGACACACTTGAAATATATAAACTCTCTTGTATTAGTATTTCGCAGTTAAGGTAGTTAGATGGATCATGCAAAAAAGCGCTAGGATCAGGATGAGTTTCTTGCCAGTTCTTCTCGGGCTTGGGTTAGGATGAATTGGCACCTAAATTCACCTTGTGTGTTTCAAAGTGATCCATGTGTTTGTATTGAATAAAGTATCTTTTGACTTTGACTTTGACTTTGACTAGTGGTAGTGGTCCCATCCTGAGGTCCTGGGTTTGAATCCAGTCGTGCACCAATGGATTTTTCTGAACGATTTATTTACGCTATACCAGTAATCTCAAACCAGTAATGATGACCAAATGACTGATAAAATACTTATACATTTTTTAATAATTACATATGATACACCTAGACACAGAACAAACACCTATGTTCATCACACGAATGTTTGCCCTGAGAGGTAATCGAACCATCAAACAACAGCGCAGAAAGCAGAGCTACTACCAACTGAGCTAACAGGCCAGTCATAAGAAGAAGAAGAAAACAATCACAAGGAACATTTGACACTTTTAGCATGCTAGGTGATTTTAGCCAATTCCTTCTAACCCAAGTATGAGAAGAAATAGCAAGAAAGTCGTCTTGGTTTTAGCGCTTTTTTGTATGATCCTGCAAAGGTTTATAAGGACGTAATATTTAGAATTATTGTATAGATTCTTAAAGTTATTTCACTGATAGATAGTTAAGTTATAGTTAAGTTTTAAGTAGGTATTTTACGAGGGAAATCACAAAGCGGCTTGTTTCAATATTACCTACTTAAAATTGCATTTTATGCTAGGTAAATCCAAGAGAGGTCGTTTTTAACTGTTTCGTATCAATATCTCGTGCTAACCAATGACTGGGTATTTGGGACAACCGTATCATTTTGCGAAAGGTATCGAATATTCGCCTCAAAGCTTTTCATTAATTTAGGTACTCGGGATTTTTTTATTATTTTAAGGAAGTTTTTTGCATAAATAGTAGGTAAGTACCTAATAGGAAATAGTATAACTAAATAGTAATAAACAACATCAAATGTTAGTTTCAATGTCATAAATGAAATTATTATAATAATTATGTCAAACCTTTATGATAAGCGAAACGAAAAACTTACTTAAGAGTTTGAACAATAATATTTCCAAACCTCGACCTCTGTGGCGCAGTGGGCCAAGGCCTGGGTTGCGGGTTCGATTCTCACCGCGGGACATATTTTTGTATATTTGTTTGTATGATCAAGTATTTATCTCGGGTTTGGGTGTTTTTCTATGTATTATATGTATGTATTTACATAAATTGTATTTTGTATTTACAGAACGGATCTGGACGAAATTTGGCAAGGAGATAGTATTTTGGAGACGAACATCAGCTATTTTTTAGGGTTCCGTACCTCGAAAGGAAAAAACGGAACCCTTATAGGATCACTTTGTTGTCCGTCCGTCCGTCTGTCTGTGTGTCAAGACCCTTTTTCTCAGGAACGCGAGAATGTATCAGGCTGAAATTTATATCAAATACTCAGGTCTACTGTCCCTTAAAGCTGTGAAAAAAAAACAAACTTCTAAGCCAACGCAATCAAAAGATACAGCCGTTTATGCCGCAAATTTTTGCAAATTTTCGACACATGCAAGGGAATCAAAATCTACAAAGTACTTTCCGTGAACTCAGAATTTTGAAATTTGGTACGAAGCAACGTCTTATATCACAGACAAAGGAAAAATTGCGAAAACCGCAAATTTTTAGATGAATTTCATTTTGTAATAAAAATACCATAACTATGACTCGATTGTCGTCATGGGTGAACTTTTACTTATATACCTACAGGTTTGTACGGAACCCTCGGTGCGCGAGTCCGACTCGCACTTGGTCGGTTTTTTATGTAGATACCACGCATGTGAAGCCAGGAGCAGCAGCTAGTTTTATAAGGGACAAGAGTTTCGAAGTTTATTTTTCGTACGGCAATATCAACGCCAAATATTATTCAGCTAAAATGAATTGCGACGATTAACTCAAGTTCATGAAATTAAGATGAAATTCTAATGATCACAACAGATCATTAGAATTCAGGAAGTCAGGATTAATTGATAGTAGATGAAGTACGCAATGTGGCATGTTTAACCGACTTCAAAAGAAGGAAGGTTCTCAATTCGGACGTTTTTTATTTATTTTTATGTTTGTTACCTCTTAACTCCGGTGAAAGGATATACTTCCCGATCGGTCCCATATAAATTTCATCAAAATCGTTTCAGTAGTTTGGTTTTTAAATATATTTTTTTTTATTTTAACTTTTTTTTAAATAATATTTTTTTAAACCCGATTTAAAAAAAGGAGGAGTTTTTCAATTTGGTTGTAATTTCAAGGGCTCAAATTTCATTCAATGAAGGTTTTCTTTTTAGTTTTTAAAACGTTATTATAAGACCTACAGTCGGTACTAAATGTGGGTACGAATATTCGTAATACAAAAAGCTGTATTATCTAAACCTGTAACTTATAACGTGCGTGCCATGTCGAAACTAAACACTACGCCAATATAAATGGCTGTATTCCGTATTGTGTGTGAGTGATCGCATTTAACGCGAGTTATTTACATAACACTAATGTAGCGTCCTGAATAGTGCGTTTACAATAATCAATGTTTGCCTATGACGTCATGAAATTGTAGCAAGTTATTCATCTTATGATGGATAATGCAAAAAAGCGCTAGGACCAGGACTTGTTTCTTGCCAGTTCATCTCGGGATTGGGTTACGATGAATAAAATTGGTAGCTAAATTCACCAAGTATGTAAGACGTTTCAAAGTGATCCTTGTGATTGTATTGAATAAGGTATCTTTTGGCTTGCCTTGACTTGATCACACAAACACTATTAATATATGAATCGAAGAAACAAAAACACATTCTCACTCAACTCAGTGCGAACGTGAACTCGAGCGGCAACGAGCGGACCGCAGATCAAACTCACCCTGATGAAGATTCTCTAGATGAATCGAAATAGTATCGGTGTGTCCATCGACAAAATAATACGTGCGTAAAACCTGTGTTTATGAAAACGTATAAAATGACTTCAATTCTTTTTTTTTTAGAACCTTTCGCGAGTTGTGATATGCATTTTGAAAAACACGAGTTTTGCCTATGTGTTATTTTTAACCGACTTAAAAAAAAGGAGAACGTTCTTAATTCAGTTGTATTTTTGTCTATGTAGGTACCGACATTGTTTCGATTAATCTAGACAAGAGAATGTTCACCAGGGTGAGTTTGATCTGCGTGGCGATTATGGAATTCTGATACTATCAAAACTTTGATACTAATCGGTTTCCATTACTATTGATGAATTGGTATTACGGAAAGTTGATGTTGATTGTCATACATGCTGTCATATGAATAGAAACCGAACGTACGTAATAGTAATCCATCTTGTCAAAACTGGTTCTAATTACAATCAAACTAATTATTGAAATTATGCTGACTCGAAACTGATAGACATTCGTTGTGTCAAAAGTTCCATAATCGCCATACTGTTCACATCACCGCGATGTCAAGTGCCATAACTTCATTGACAAATAATACGTGATATAGGAGCTGCGCAAACGTAGACACTTTTTGTTGCCGACACGGCACACCATCACAGGGAACCGTAGTTGCTGTGTCCTGTAGCGATGATCGGACACAGTCGCCCGTTGCTACTACCGGGTCACTGGTAACCGTAGTACAATTGTAGCAGCTCATTACAATTGTAAGGAAATTTGTTAATGTTACTTGTGTCTTCAACTGACGACTTTTAGTTTCCAGTTACCGACACCGAACACTTTTTGATCGTCAATGAGTATGTGTTAAGTGGGTGCAACTGGACACCAAAAATGTTTATGTATGCGCAGGGAGCGGATGATTTCATAATGGTTCTATAGAAATCAAATTTTCATCGGTAGCTTGTATCTGACATAAGGCACAAAAGTGTCCACGTTTGTGCCCTGCCTTACTCACCCATGTTTCTAAAAAAACATTTATTTTTACTTCATAATTATTAATGCCGTCTTGCAAAGCAAGTATTGCGCTCCTATATTATTTATTTTTCTCGAGTAATTTCCATTTTTATTAGTAATTTTGGTGGTTGTGGTGACCCGGGTGTGAATAAAAGCTTTGTGTTTCTTTGTGATTCGAGCAAAAATTATCCGTATCATTATTTGATATATAAAAGACACCATTTTATATAAAACTAGCTGTCCGCACGCAGCTTCGCATGCGTTGAAATTTTTTCCCGGAACAAACCAATTTTCCCGGGATAAAAAGTAGCCTATCTCACCCGGGGATAGTGTATCTTTCCAACGATTAAAGAATTTTTCAAATCGGTTCAGTAGTTTCGGAGCCTATTCAATACAAACAAACAAACAATCAAATAATAATAATAATGCCGGACATTTCACACAGCATCATCTGGCCCCAAAGTAAGCAGAGCTTGTGTTATGGGTACCACATGACTGATATAGGTACTACTTAAATACTTTTTTTTGTAAATACATACATATTATACATAGAAACACCCAGACCCGAGACAAATACTTGCAGATTATACAAACATTTGTCCCGTGGCGGGAATCGAACCCGCAACCTTCTGCGTCTCAGCCAGACCTTAGCCCACTTTCCTCTTAAATCTTAAATCTTTCCTCTTTATGATATTAGTATAGATAACAAATGAAAAGTGACAAGATACGACTTTGTGACATCATACTGTAATAAACACTTGCCATTGGCAAAAGTGTATTATGACACATGCCACTAACGAAGAAGAAGACGAATTTTCCTTCAAATTCTGTATAACTAGATGCTAAGTGCCAAATAATTACGTTGTTTTTATAATACGTATCGTTTTCATGGTATGTGATTCCAACTAAAATGTTCCATTATGTTAAAGACATAAAAAGTACCCGACCATTCAGAAAAATAACTCGTTACCGGTTAACAATGTCACCACCACGTATAAAAACCTTTTTATTACCTAAGTATAATATTCAATATTTGTAATCTTATATCAAAAATAAACTAAAACTCAGACATAAAATATAGAAAATAAAAAAATATTAGGATATTAAAATGGATACATTTCACTAAAGGCTTATGTTTTAAAATACACCGGATTTGAAAACACCAGTGTTTGAAAAGCTTTCTAACCACTACACCACTACACCACTAGTTTCTTTATCAAGTAGTCATAAATAGTGTCATTGTAATTATGTATGATGGCATGTGTTCAGGAAATGCCGCGTTTAGAATCGTAGATGAACGATTTAATTAAAGGAAGAGAATAAAGTCTGCGGTTAATGAGTGCACTGCCTACTACAATTGATTTACTACTTTGTTTACTAAGGTAATCTTAAAACATTCATTGAATTTAAAATTAGAGAAATATAATACAAACTTAGATCGACGCTTTTAACGCTACGAAGAAAACGCGTATACAAAAGACTTAAACGCGCTACTCGTACCGTCCATATTTTAAAATTTTATCTTTACTATCGTTTATGACGGAGACTTTCAGATCGCGCTATTTGTCAACGTAATTGCCATTAAACAGATTGGTTTTGGCAAAGGTTTGGATATGGCTAATCTGAATGTCTGAATGATATCGCGCTATGCTTCCTGAACGATTTAATCGTTGATTTTACCAATCGAACAAATTTATATAGAGAACTACCTAGTATTACTCCATGCACGAACTAATAGGATGTACTAAATCAAAAACGTTCGTTTGAAAGCATTGTCAAAAATAACGCGATCCCGCAACGTTTGACAGCGTATAATCCAAATTAGAACTAAATTGTTTCCGTTATAGTGATTAGCGCATTGCGAAATATGTCAAAAATATCGTTTTGACTTTGGTTTAGCTTTGGTTCAAAAGATCAAAAATACTGCGGTCGGCCCCCTGGTGGTCTATTAACGTTGTCACTAGAGTTATAAGATAAGATATTTATTGATCTCAGTTAATTAGGTTTACATAAATAAAATACTGTCATTCAAACTAGGATATTATATGTTTTAAATGACAGTTGCGATACGCAGTTTGTAAATTTTCAGTTATGTTACTGGTCGATTACAATTTCATAAAGTGAGATTCGGATTGGAATCCGTGAATAAAAGTTAATCAAGGTATAAACAAAAAAGCTTCTTATCTTCTTATAAATTAATATGTACAAGAGTAGGTATAATTTCAGTTGATCACTGATTTATAAGAAAGTACTAAGTACCTACTTGAGCTCATTATTATAATAATACATACTAGTGGTCACCCACTAGTCAAAATTTTACCATAATTAATTTATAATTTATGTATTTTTTATGCATAATTAAAAAAAAATATTACCATTCTGCACTCCTTCTCTATATAAATTTTAAGTGTCGAAAATGTTATACTCCGTCCGCGCAATTTTTGTAAAAAGGGTATTACAAAGTGTTTGCTTCACGTATTAATATGTATAATAATAATATATATATATTATAACTCAACACGACGTCTGACTCTCTGTTATAATTCCAGCGATCCTTCATTTTTTCTTTCTAACTTTAGTGTACAATCGAATCATAATGCTCAATAATATTTATATCTGTATACCTAGGTTAAGGTTAGGTTAGAACATCTATTTTATTAGTGTTTCAATGTGATACTTGTTTAGGTATTTATAAGTGAACCATAAGAGATTTACATTTTCTTCTTTTGTATCGAAGCTTATTCAAGTAGTATCTATATACTTAGCTGCACTTCACGAGTTACTTTCTCCTGCACTCGCGTTGCGGTCATTGTCACTTTTGGAAAACTATACCACACGAAGGATCAATAGTCAAAGACCAGTAGATCAGGTAGATTTTCAACTTATACTAAGGGTCTAGTAGGAGTTTATGTGTGTAAAACTCACACTTACGCTCGTCATCTACACGGTAAAATAAAGTGTACAATATGGGTAAAAGAAGTATATATATATATATATATATACAAGAATTGCTAGTTTAAAAGTATTAGATAGATAGATTAGATTAGCACGCATGCAAACACGATAAGTGCATTTACATTAAATGTTTTTATAATACATGTATCTGAATTAATAAAATGGCATAAATTTAATTGATTGACATTCTTTGACAGTGACAGTGGCGTTTATATTTATTTATTATTGTGTTATGTTGCTTTTTTTATAAATGTTTCAGTTGATTTGAAAAAATTGTACACAATTTTCCAAATGGTAGAATAGCGAGTTTAGAAAATAAATAAAATCTGTATTTCACCTATGTTCCACAATAAATGAATTATGAAAAAATAAGCTGCTGCCCTCGACTTCGCACACGTACCTTTTTAAATATTTTTGTAAGCAATGCATTCTGTGATTTTAAAGAACATCTCAAGAAGTTTAATTCCCTATTTTTCCCCCTTCGGGGATGATTTTGAAAAACGTTGAATCACGTATTTCTCATCAAAAGTCTAAATATGAATTTTCAGATCCCTAACTTAAAAAAATATGAGTTGCCTAAACAAACTTTCATGCCCTATTTTACCCCCTTTAAATTTGTTTTTTGAGACAAAAAGTAGCCTATGTTCTTCCCCCGAATGCAATCCATTTTCTTACCAAATTTCATCAAGATCCGTTTAGCTGTGAAAACGTAACAAAAAGACAGACACGGACACATTCGCATTTATAACATTAGTATAGCTGAATAATACTCGTAGTTTTAAAAACTCTACTTATCGAAACACTCTCTTAATTTTTTTTACAAAATTGTAAACAATTTTAAGAGAGAAACTAATATGGAGATGAAGGGATTTCAAACTATATTTACTTTCACTTTAAGAATAAGATTAACTGCTTAACTTTTTTTTAATAATTTGCAAAATAACCAAAGATATACGATAAATTGATAGATGTTGACGATTGATCCTAATGTGGATTTATGCGGTCAAGTGTGTCCACATTTTATTATACTAGATTCAGTCAAATTACCTTACTTGGTATTTGATCTACTTTAGTCCTTACTGTAATGGTTAGCGAACCGAATACGTAACTATTGCAGCAAAAGTAATATTTTAAATATACAAATTATTTACTATTGGAATGGGAACTTTTATAGGAATAAAAAATACTGTGATACACACAGTATCATCTTGCCCCAAAGTAAGCAGAGCTTATGTTATGGGAACCTCGTGATTGTTTTACTACTTATATGCTTTTTTTAAAATACATACATGTTATAACTTCGCAGAAAAAGTCCCAGACCCGAGATAAATATTTGCACATTTGTGCTGCGGCTGGAATCGAACCCCAAACCTTCTACGTCAGCGTCACAGAGGACGTTAAAAATAAATTATGCAGCAAAAATAAAGTAATATTATAAATATATATATTACTTACTATATCCAGTTATTGGAATGGGAACTTCGGTATTTCAAATGTTTAATAATACTGTGCATTACACACAGCATCATCTAGCTCCAAACTAAGCAGATCTTTTGATATAGAAACCATATGACTGATATTTTATATACTTTTTTTTTAAATACATACATATTGAAAAAGAGCCAGACCTGAGATACATTTTTGCAGATCATACAAACATTTGTATCGTGGCAGGAATCGAACCTGCAAACTTCTACGTCTGCGCTACAGAGGTCGTCAAAAATTACATAGAGTATTCCCAACAGATATCTTAGGAGGCAGTTGCATGTAGAATGTATATATCAATCAGTTTCAAGGTTTTCGTATGGGAGCCAAACCTGTTCCTTGTTAAATGGGGTCAAAAAGTAAAGGAGAAAGTTCCCACAACTGGGGTACTTAAAAATAATCTGTTCCTAAAATAAGTAATTTATCGTACTTACTTTCATCTCACAACTTATAATAAATAATGCCGGATATTTCACACAGCATCATCTGGCCCCAAAGTAAGCAAAGCTTGTGTTATGGGTGTGGTACCCATGGATATGACTGATATACTACTTTTTTTGTTTGTGTAAAAACCATTCATATTATAAAATAAAATATATAAAAACATCCAGACCCGAGATAAATATTTGCAGATCATACAAACATTTGTCCCGCGGCAGGAATCGAACTCGCAACCTTCTGTGTCTCAGCCGGACCATGTCTTACTGCGGCACAGAGGCCGACTTATTTTTTATTGTTTTATTTTTTTATTTATTTATTAACTAGTACGAACATGTCAATAACACTAATTAAAAAAAACGAACTATAATAAGACCTTAAATGATTATGCAAGTTAATACAAGTTTAGAGGATGTCAAAGTTAAAATGCCATGTCATGATTCAATAACAATACAAAATAGTCAAAAAACAAAAAACATTAAAGAAAGAAAACGTATAGCATAAGTCCATGACTATAACCCAATTTTTTTTTATTATTTCTCAGCGAATATCGATTAAGTAATCTATTTTTTAAGTACTGGTAATAATTTGAGAGATACGCCAGTCGGTGACCTCGATTTTCGACGGGTTTCCTAGTTGCATTTTCATATTTATGTTTATGTTTTGTTTACTTACCTGTTTATTTTAATTTTGGAATGTTGAGTAGTTTTTAAATCATTGACTTAATGTTGAGAAATAAAATTGTAGATATTTAAGGGATTACTTACATGGGAGTTACGCCGATGCCAAGACCCTTTTGGTCCGGGTCTGCGTTTGTTTAAATCCGAAATCTGAAACAACATGATGGATAAGTACTTGAGAGTAGAACTTCTAAAAGAAACTAATGGTTTTTTTTTATCAGCGATAATCCTGCCTTTGACCACGATCTCGCCTGATGTTAAGCGACGATGTGGCCGACGATGGAGCACGCAGGTCTAGAAGACAACTGTGTATGCGAGACTTGAAGAGACCTAGAATTTAGTTTTCAGGAAGGAAAAATTATAATAACTAGGTGTCATTTTTGTTTTGTAGGTGTTTTTATTGGCAATATTACCATTACTAGTGGTCGTCCACTGATCGAAATTCGATCATAATTAATTAATAATTAATGTATTTTTTATGCATAATTGATAGCATTCTGCACTCCTTCTCTACTATAAGTGTACGAAATTTCATACTCCTCCGTCCGCGCATAAAGGGGTACAAAGTTTTTGCTTCACGTATTAATATTTTGCACAATTATGTATTAGATTTGTATGTATGTCACTTTTTGTATACCGCCGTACTGTTTTTAAGAGGGTTATTTGTTTTATGTAATAAGTAAGTTAAAGCGCATACTCAATGATAAATTCTTCTTGGCAATCGTAGTTTACTCATTATATATAATTGTTTTGTTTAATTTTTTGTTCTTCAAAATCTTATACATTCATTGATTTTCTAGAACCCGTCGTCTGCTATTGTATTTCTACTTACTTATATTCTTTTTGTAACTTCAAGTGGAAACTTTTAATTGGCCTTCTGTAAAATATATGCCTTGCATATATTATGTATTTTATAATTAACAATGTACCTACATAGCTGTAAGTTTTCCTAAAACGAATAAAAAAATACGAATTTGTTACCTCATAATTCTGATTAAAATCGATTCAGTGGTTTGGTTTTTAGTATTTTGATTTCTTGTGACTTTCCAGTGGCGTTTACGAATTCTAAATATAATAAAGTACTAAAGAGCGTAGAAAAATTGAAGTCGGTTTTCTTTTTAGTTTGTAAAACATAATTATTTAGCCTGTCCATCGAAAAGTTGCCTGAAAGAGATTTTACGATTTTACGAGTACGATTGGCGATAAAGTCGCCAATCGTACAACTTTATTGCTAATCGTTTTTCTGTGTTCTCTTTGTGTTTGCGTTAATATATCTATCTATTTAATTACTATAAAGACTAGTGATTTAAGACTCCTTCCTGTACTTTATATTATAATGTCTCCGACTAAAAATACTTGTACATTAATCCACTTCCACGCCATCAGATTATATTTGTTCCGTATACCGTGACGCAACCGATAAAGGTCTAAATGGGTTCGCTACACATTTCACTAAGAAGTTTATCATGATTTTGTCAAGAGCTATATAATATTAGAAACGTTCAGTACGAGCTACTTATTAGATTGCATAATAAATTAAAAACCTTTCGAAAGTTAGAACTTACTGGTTGCAAGGCTTTTCGATTTCACATTAGACATAATTTAACTCTTGCTAAAGAATCTACCTTACCTTACCCACCTACTTGGTATCATCAAACTGATCTCGAAATGGATGATAATTATAGTTTACTGTTATTATGTGTAATATATTTATGATAAAAGGGACGGGAATGCACAAGTTGGTAAATTATATGATTGCATTGACTATGGGTGTACCTGTATTACCAAAAGATCGAGGTTTTCTCGATTGAAGAGTTCGTTCAGTGTTAATTTATCCTGAAGACAGGTAATTTCACCGTCCATTAACGAAAGATGCTTGTAAACTATTATGAATTGACGGACATTTATTTACATAGGTAATATCCATCGCCTCAAACACTTTTATTAACAGTTCAATCATTATTGGCCTTAGTACATCTGATGAAGATGATTTAGGTGGCGTCAGTCAAGTTACAGAGCAGTTTCTTGTAATTGAAAACTTTCGTTCATGGATCCACTCCAGCAAGCTGAGTTGGGTGAAGTTTCCTCTGAACTGACGCCAATCTGCCTGGGATTATGTTTGATAGCGCAGGCCTGCCCAAGTACCCACACTAACCTCTCGCCTTGCCGACAGGACCCGCAGGAAAGACGAGTCAGTACATGCGGTGTCGGTTCGGTTGCAGGTGCATAACAGCTGGCACCGATCCGGGTTTGTTTCAAGTTTTCCTTCTCTGTTCATCAATTCCATGAACTTTAATAATGATTTGTTTTCTATTTGACATCTTCCCTTCCAAATTTAAATATACCATCAGCGAACAACTACGATCTTTAGGTAACTTGTCAAATGTTTAAATCTGTTCTATTTTTGTTATAAAAAATATTTTTTGTTTTTTTAGAATATCCAGTATCTTCCTTCCGGTTTTAAGTTTTACTAGTGGTAACTGAATTATGTAATATTTAAGAGATTATGTTTATTGTTCTGTTTGTTTTTCTAAATAAATAATATGGTTATTATCGATAGGGCCGATTTAATGCAATTAAGCCCGTGATATTGATTTTATACTTTACACGGTCATAAAAATAGAGTTATGGTAAATTGTACGTTCAATATTCATGATACAAGTACACGCTTACGTTCACGTCGGTAGAGAAAATTGATTCTCTATTGTTATGCGAACTAACGTAATAGTTACCATTTGTTTTGTTTGGGCATAGGTTGATTGAATACTCGAAAAATAAATGATACAAAGTGACAGCTCGATATTACTTCCTCGTCATGGGTGGCGTATCAAATATTCTCGCATCTTACATCTATAATCTTCTGGTGATAGGTACAATTAAAATCACAGAAAGCAAAAGTAATTTATCATCAGAAAGTTTTCAGTAATTAATTTTGTAATTCACATCCGATTGAATATCAAACACTATCTACCCATGGGAATAGCTACCAGCTACCAGCTTTCTCCTTTCGTTTCGTTTCATGGTCTCCCTGCGGTAGGTCAATAATAGAAGTGTATTTTACAATCCACGTATTATAGAAATAATTGACCCTGATAATGGAATTCCTTGCGGACAATGCGTTAGTAAATCAAAACGGTGAATCAATACATTTTGCAATTAAATAAAAATTTACTATAATAATGTTATCAAATTTTATTTACAGGAATATTTACAGAATAATATGAAATACATGTGAAACAGTTGAGCTATCTAAGGACCGTTTAAAACGATCTATATATAGCTTAACTGATCAATTATAATAAAATAATTTAGGCCTGGGTTCATAAACCCACGATTGCCTCTTTGATATTACTCTTAAATACTGGTTTGTATTGGAAATCCCGGACTTTTTGCATTGTGCAAGTGTAAATTAAAGAAAGTTCTGCAATATTTGCGATACAATACCATGAAAAATTGACGGAAATCATTAAGACCACAGGCATGCCTTATGCCTGGTGGAAACTTATCGGTGGTAGAGAAGGTATCGAACAACACACTTCTCGTAAGTAAACCAAGTCCGTATAATGATTAGGCAATGATAAAATTTGTGTCGTGAGAGTTGACCATTGAAGTGCAACGCATAAAGTAAACATTGCAAATTAAGGTTACCACACAACAGATTTCACATTGTTTACTGCGATTAAGTAGGATATAAAAAACATTAAAAAACATGATTAGTTAATAAAACTGACACAGTGATACCATCAACATGATCTGTTTTAAATATGTACTTATGAGAATATAAATGCTTTTCATCTAAAAAAAATTAACACCTATTAGAGAAGCTTAACAAGTCTCTACTATATAATAATATAAATGTTCAAGAACTACAGATATCTGCTCAAAGACACTACTAGTGGTAGTGGTAGCCCTAGGTAATTCGTTTATCAAAAATTATAACTATAAATATATAGTTATAATTTTTGATAAACGAATTACCTAGTGGTAGCCCTAGTCGTGTCCTTGAGCAGATGCGGCTCACACACTGACCTATGGAATGTAAGTCAAGAGGTCAACGAGTTTTGTTTATGGATAAAGCTCTCATCATCGAGCTTTCTGGTATCTAATTGGTGTTTCTATGTTCTTTGATACAAAACACAGATATCTGTGGTTCTTGTTAATTGCAAATTTGTAGGTAATAGGTAAGTATATAATATACAAGAACAAGACAGTGGTTAGTAGTCTGTGAAAGTATTGTTTTCTCTCGAGAGTTGGTCTGGTTCGCTTCTCCAATGCCGTATAGAGTTTCTTCACTGATATCGAAAGTTACCTATGTAAATTATATGCAATAGATAATTCTTTGAAATATTATACGAATGTTTGTTGGTGTAATTTTGTATGTTTGTTACTTCTTCACAACGCCTTACCCTCAAGACGAATTGGGATGAAATTATGAGTGTATTAAATAGTATTTACTTCATATATCACGCCCGGGTTATTATTTCATATTAAATACAAGAATTTGTACAGGAAAAGCTGATTGACGGTTTGCGATAATCTTCCCCAAATTTAAGTTACAAAAGAAAAGGAAAGACCAGGTGGTTAAAACTCATGTTACTAGAACTACATTTGGCGCTAATCAATATTGTAGAAAGTCTACTCATTTGTACAATCTCATAAATAAAAGCTTAGATATCTACCCTGAACAACTATATGAATGTAAAAAAAGTGTAACAGAATGGATAAAAGATGAAAAGTATGATTAAATTGAGGCACTGTACCGAAGTTTCATATGACATATTAGGTTTCAATTACACACTACATACAGATCCTCACACAACTCAATACTACGACTTCTGTAAGCCACGCTCTATAACACAGCATGGTGTCCTCAGGAGGACCAACACATTCATACACATATACTCACAAACTCACATACATACACACACACACAAACACTCGAAATACACACAAATACAAATACTCAGTCTCGACTCTAATACACACAAGAGATTTTTATGTTATAAAATGGGTAGTTTGTTATTATTTGGTATTAGTGTTTGGTTTTGTTTATTTAATTTAGATTAATCTATAAATATATATATTTAGGTACAATAGTCTTTAATTTTTTTTTATATAGTTACTAATATGGATATGTAAGAGCGGAAGCATCTGGCACAAGTATTTCGTACTTAAAAGAAGGTTCCCACCATGGTTATAAATTGTTATGTTTGGCTACTGAAATCAACAATTTGAATTTGAATTTGAATGCTCGTACAAGAGATGTTCGGTACGATCAGTGTAGAGCACGTGATCTACGTGACAGTTAATTGAACCGTACCCTTGTTGAGACATATGATACCTATAGATGAAAAATCTCGTGTACATATAATTTCCGCACTCATACCATTCAAACCGGAATCGGAACCGAAGCAATTAAAGCATTACTCTTTCCCGACAGAAATGTATTAAGGTACTTGAAAAGAGCTCAATTAAAAAACAGCTTAATTTCTACTAGGCACTTATGCATTTTTTTTGGTAAAACTAATTCGATCACTCCGCTCCACAATAGTTTTATAATAGCAGACACACTTGAATTGGAGATGGTGTGTCAGTCAATTAGACTGTAAAATAAAACGAGTCAGAGTATTACGTAAGCCCGGTGCGTCCGAGTAGGAAGCGATTACCATGCTAAGTGCGTTGAAGCTGAAACAATCATTGCTATGCTCACCGCGCTCTGATTATCAAACAATCCATCGGTGCATCTAGAAACTGCCAATACTCAATACTACCTTTTCAAAGGATTTTACAGAAATTAAATATTTTTAGGTAATGTTTAAAAAAAACTGTTTAAAGCTCAAAAGAACTCACGAAATGTGAGTAGAAGCGACTTTTATCATTTATTTGTTTTTATTTCTAGTAAGTAACCTACCTTGGGTTTATGCACATCTGCTACGCAACCATTTGATCTCTTGTTTATATTTATTTGCTCGTATTTTATTTTGATTTTTTAGGTATTATGTTATGTATCTATCTTTGTGTTTTAGAAATATTATTAATCAACCTATTTTATTTTATCTAATTTTATTGAGTTATATTTATAATTTTAGTATAGTGTGTATTTATTATTTATATATTTTTTATAAAAATAATTATTCGTCTTGTTTATTTAAGTTAACAGTTGTATCTCGACAGTGATGCCACTGACCCCGATGCCACTGGCTCAGTGGCACTGGCTCAGTCTGAAAACCAGCGCTGCTTTCAAACTTTGTATTGGAGTGGCATAAAGCTGAAACTGGACCTATTTGGGCACATAAAGGAAGGGACTGTTGATCGTGGTTGTGTGTTAGTGGTGCCTATACCTATATTATTTATTTTATTTTTACTGTCTTTCTTGCATATCTTTACTTTCTTTTCTTTGTGTGTGTATCAAATAAATGTATATTCTATTCTATTCTATTATATACACAAGAAGCCTTCCTACTCGATGTCTTATAAATAGAGCAGGTGTAGTCATGACTTTGACTGGTTACAGAGTTAGTCATCGGGATAGGCACTTTCTTATACGAGCTACATACTCGTTTTAAACGTGTTCTGTTTGCAGAGTATCGCGTTGCGTTCGTTTTTAATATTAGGTAGTTGAATTGTAGCATGACTGTAATTTTTCTTATGATGTTTCTACTATATATCTTTCATTCTTTTAGCTCGGAGTTTATGTGTAGATCTTGGTCATTCATCGTACTCATGATAAATGGTGAACCTTTTACTGCAAGAGTTATTGTTATATGAATATGTGATTGTCAGATGGCCTTTGATAGAGCCTTTGCTGCACCCACTGAAACCACCACCTATGAAATTACCGTCGCTGTGGCTAAGCAGCAACTATATTGTGGTCATTAAGGTACTTACCTGTTTATGACGACGACCTCTGTGACGCAGTGGGCCAAAGCCCGGCTGAGACGCAAAAGGTTGCGGGTTCGATTCCCGCCTCGGGACAAATGTTTGTATGATCTGCAAGTATTTGCCTCGGGTCTGGCTGTTTCTATGTATAATATGTATGTATTTACAAAAAAAAAGTATATAAGTAGTATATCAGTCATGTGGTATCCATAACACAAGCTCTGCTTACTTTATTAAAAAGCCTATGACTCCTGCACGCTTTATTTTAGTATTATCAGATGCTTAAAACCTTCCAGACATTGGAAATGTTTTTATCTCGGTGTATATTTTTTTACTTTCAATATCGTGCTACTCGTTTGTTACAAAATAGCTTAGTTCAGTACCTGGGAAATACGAGTAGATGAGTATTTTATGTTTGGTAGCATTCTTGTACATTTACGTCATTCTTATCTGTTATTATTCTTGGTTAGAAAATTCCTTTGCTAATGGTTGCCTACATACCTGTGTGTAACAACTGAAAATTGCAATATCTCGATGATAAAACATTGATAATTCGAATTTTGATTAGGTAAATAAACAGAAAAAATTGCAGTTTCTTAGCAGGAAAGGAGCCTCTGAAGCGCACTTTAATCCTTTCACCACACTGGTTAGAAATAACTCGTGACAAGATAAGAACAATAAGCAGCAATCAAGGCATTCGGAAGAATTAGGTACGATTTACAAATTACATGTGCAATGTTGACTATAGGCAGGTAAGTGTTTTCCAAATGCTCCACAATACAGCTCGCTATAGTTTTTCTTTGCGTATGTAGAGCTAAGCTATAACAACCTCTTTTGTGATTGTTACAAGATATAAAAAAAAAACAATCACAACAACGGAGTGGAAACACACTACACCCTATCATTAGAAAATTGTCTTTGATGCAATAGCGAGTACGGAAACCGTTGCAATACTTCACTTTACTGGCATAGGTATTATGAGACGACACAGGGAGCATCGGACTAGAACTAGCACGTAACTGTTATGAGTTATGTCATACACATACCGATTGAGGTCGGTAAGTGCGCAACGGTCATTAGGCCACGATTTTGAGGTTCAAAAATGACAGTGACAAGAGATAGATAATGTAGAACGTAACTTCGCGGAACGATGAACGAGTTTTATCGAATTTGCAGACAGAGCGTTTATGTGCCTATTGTTACTTAACAGCTTGTTAAACAACGCACGCGAATTCGAAAGCCAGGTAATTAATTGCAGTTTTGTAAGTGAATTCAAATACGTTTAAGACAAGTAACAGAATACAAAATACTCGTACAAGTAAACACGTCTTGACACGTCTTGCCAAATAATTAGAACATTTTGGAAAAACTTGGATGTGGGTATGGGTTAATTGTGAATATATAAATAAATAAGTATTGACGATGCACACTACACCATCTAGCCCCAAACTAATCACAGCTTGTGTTTTGGTGACCAGATGACTGATAGATAGATAGATAAAAGCATTTATTTGTAGCTACAATCACACACATACATAAAACAATAAAAATAAACAGGTTGCACTCCGGGAGTGCCGACAGAAGTGAAAACTTATTTTGGCGCGTTAGAATTTAGTAATAAATTACTTCAAAATCAGTAATTATGGCGACTGCCAATTAAATACTGAACGAACACAGATGATGCAATATTTTTTGTTCAGAATGTAGATAATATATCAAAGAACCTAACTCAGTAAACTTCTCCATACAAAAGTAGACTGTAAACTTGTGAATTAAGGTTTATCATCAAATGGGGCGAGCGCGGCAGCCGGCTGCGTTTTCAGTTCAATAAGTAATTTATGTTGGTAGATACAAAAATAACATAAAACAAAATATTTCTGTCAATCCATGTGTGTGTTGCAGCCAGGCAAGAAGGTCATAGCTCAGCGTATAATTTTGCTCTAAAAAAAATACATATTTCCAGCTAAAACCTTTCGAGATGACAAGTTGAACGAGATGAAATACCTGCAGCATAACAAGTACATATGTGTGTGTGTGTGTGAAGCAAAGCAATGGTAGAATACTTATATATTAAATACATACATATGATACTTTATAACACCCAGGCACAGAACCAACACCATGTTCATCACACAAATGTTTGTCCTGGGAGGTATTCGAACTCTTAACTTACAGCGCAGGAGGCAGAGCTACTACCAACTGAGCTGAGGCCAAATAATATAGTATTTATTTCGAGAACCTACTATAAACGTATGTTTTAAGACATTACTAACCAGCCTCTGAATTCGATCTATTAATACATACATTAATATAGAAGTATTGCACCAGTTATCTGGTCACAATACTACAATCTAGGCTGGATGATGATGAATGCATTATCCACCAATATTTATTTAAAAATGTAATGAGTATTTAACAGGTGTAGATGCACTAAATAGGAGTTAACTTCTTGGATTTATTATATCAATGGTAAGGTCATATGAATAATGGCATTATCAAATGCATTTGTTAACCATAGTATTAAAAGTACTTATCTACAAAATTGTCTGATTGTTACTATACTACTACGGTCCGTTATTTATAAACGAAAGACAGTGGGTAATAAAAGGTAGTTAAAACTAATATCACATTGTTCTCATTGGTATTCCGATTCCGAGTTGCGATTATTGCAAATATATTAGAGATTGGATATCTACCATTTTGAATCGAGGCCATCGCATGTCTACTTTTTAAAAGTTAAGGTTTTAATAGCTGCAAATTGCGTTTAAAATGTTGAAAGTTTATCAGTAGTAATTGACTAAAGGACACATGGCCGATTGACCTCAGTTATTCTGCTTCAATACTCATAGTTTTGAATGTACAAAATCAAGAAAATATTGCCAGACGGAAAGAATTCAGCAAGTTTTTTTTAAATGTAACCTGACAAGTACGAGTCTGACTCGCGCATGCATGGTTCTTTATAATATGTTTTTAAGAAGAAACAGCTTTGTAGATGTAAAAAATTTATTTCATATTTACATCGATATACTTTTACGTGCCGGTCGATTCTCCAACTACAAATGTAAGTTTTGTAATCATAATTTTTTTCTTATTTTTATTACTAGAAATTATACATTTTCGGATTATTCCTTTACTAGTTACTTTTGCTTCTTGCCAAATTCCATGATTCTAAGTTCACGTTGATTTCTTTACAGTTTCCAGAGACGTAGACTAAGTATTTGTTCAGAAGCCCTGATGGTATAGCTGACATAGTCGTTCCTAACAGTCCAAGTTATGCAACCTACTGCGAGTTTAGTCCTTGAATGGGTGATCGCAGTGGCATTTTGAACTGAGCGCTTCCGTGCTTCGCAGGGCACGTTAAACTCTCGGTTCCGGCTTTTATAGAAGCGTTAGGCCATGGCGGAGGCCTACGGGAGGCCTATTAACCTGACACCAGAATTGCCCTCTGACTTATACGAAGAAGTAGTAGTATTATTAGGTATTCATTTAAAATAGAAACTTCGACGCGTTCTTGAGAAAAAGAGTCTTGACAATAAGCCGGACAGGGAATTGATTATATAAGGTTTATTTTTTTCCATTTGAACTAGGACCCTAAAAAATAAGGAAACATATAGGAAACAATTCGGCCAAAGAGCTAAAAATAACAATAAGACGGACAGGGAATTGATTATATAAGGTTTATTTTTTTCCATTTGAACTAGGACCCTAAAAAATAAGGAAACATATAGGAAACAATTCGGCCAAAGAGCTAAAAATAACAAGTGAGCACAGTGTGCCAATGTCCTTGATATCCCCCATTTAGGCGTGAAACAATAAAATTATGCATCCGATGTGGAAATCCAGCTACGTCATGCCGATGATAACGGTATGTTCATCTATTTATTTTTACACCCATGCAATTAAAAAATATAACATATTCTTTTTCAGGGTGAGGGCTGGAATTTCCACAAAGCCATCATAGAGAGCCGAGACAAAAAGCAATATAGACCCCGAGTGCTGTCAAGTGTTGTAGCATGTTAGTGGGTTATAATTGACCGAGCGATCGCGAAGCGCGAACGAGTGTCTACGTTACAGCTTAGGCAAATATGCTTTTGTATGTCTGTCTGTCCGGCCGGCGTCTGTCTGGATGTTCTCCTCTACATGTCACATTTCTCAACCGATTCTCGTGAAGTTTTGTGAGCAGGTTCTATAATTATATAGATTTTTTTGTCGATTTAGTTTTTGGAAATTTTTCAAAATGACTGGCATATGGGGTTTGAAAACGTAAAAAGTTTTATTTCAGTCATTTCGAAAAATGTTCGCGAGTTACCAGTGTCAGTATTATCTTGTCGCATACCCCTGATTCTTACTAAAACATTCGTAGGTAATGTTTAATCGTAAAAAATCTCGCGTCTCATGCGGGTCTTCACCCACTGCGCAACAGAGGTCGTCAAATCTAAGCTTAAGACATGGCTAAGGTTTTTGTGATGTTTTAAGCAACTGTGCCGGCACCACATGATGATAATTGGTTATCGTGACATATAGGAACGCTTGCAATACTAGGAGATATCATAAATCAAATGAAATAATAGTCATTTATTGCGTAATATGGGTCTGTAACAGTTATTTTGTGATACATTTTAGATCAGCCATAATCAACGTGACCGCATCCAATATTTTATTATACATTTTTATTTAAATTAAGTAGGTAGGTACAAACATGTTTTCTATTAAATTAAATTAATGTAAGTAATGTTATCATTTAAATAATCAGGTAAAAATAATAAGCCTTTTTTCATCCTTGCTTTAAACACTAATGGGCTTGAACTCATCATGATCATCATTCAGCCCGATTGCACCCACTACTGGGTATAGGCCTCCTCTTTATTGTGCCACTCTTTCCGGTTCCTAGCAAGTCTCATCCAGTGGTTCCCAACAACGCTGACTATATCGTTTGACCATCGGGGGTCTGCCTCTTGGCGGAGTATCTAATAAAAACGAAGATAGAAGATTGTAGACACGAATTGCTAACTAATACGCTTTTATTGAATAATGCAGTTGTATGTGGGGGTAGCCTGAGTTTCTTATTATACTATATTTCTTATTATCCAAAGTTAACAAAAAGAACATACGTGCGTATGCCTAAACATAAAGGTTCGGCCAAACCAGCGCGTCAGTAACGCGGGAAGCGAGACGCGATGCGGGAGCGTCTGCAATGCAATGTGCAACGTGGTCGCGTAGGTGTGCTAAGCGCCATAGATAAAGTATAGGTAGCGTCCGCCACGCGGCAGACGTTCCCGCTTCGCAGTCGTTTTGGTCGCGCAGGTGTGGGTTATGGTTAAATTATTTTGTTCGTTTCCCCAGTAATGTCATTTTTTTCAACGCCCTTCAAACCTAAACGCATTAATACTTACACACTACTGCTTAGAAACAGAATATCTGACACTGTGGTGGTACCCATCAAGGCGGACTCTTACTACAACTGCCCGTTTGTCTGTCGTATTTCACATAATAAATATGTATGAGAACGTGTCAGCCACGTTGCGTTCATTCATTACTCATCTCTGTAACGTATGTATTTTCGCATAACTTTTCATAACTAAACTTTCGTTACGAACAATCATAATTTATTTATATCAAACACTAAACTTGCGTCATTTATTAAAATGGGTTAAATTTTATATTTTTTCTTTTATTGCATTGATTTTCCCTGACATGGCTACCAAAATGAGCTGAAACACGTCAGACACACGTCACTTTAGTAAATTTAAGAACTGTTAAAAAGTTCATGCTAATTTAAACTGTAAGTGAATAGAATAAGATCTTACGTAATTTTACGAAATTTAAGTCGTGCAAAACAACAGTATTACTAGGTACCATTACCAACACGATAGGCAACCGAAGCGATAGTTTTTTGCACCAGCAACTGATTCACTAAGCATCAAAGTCACCTTTATAAGAAGTTAATAAGCGATCAAATTGCGAAAGACAACCAGCATTATTTAATAAGTTTCCGGTGCTCAGCAGGTTGTTGTAGGTAGGTAGATCTCAATTTAGTAAAACTTGAACTTTGAATCGGGCAAAGGTTTTAAAATGAAAAATTTGGGCACCTATTTTAGTCGTTCTGCGGTTTCGCTGGACTAACTTAAATATCGTAAAATATGATCGGTCTTATTTTGTTCGTACTAAAGTCTGAATTAGAGTAACATTTTTATATAACACTTTTTAAATTTACTAAATTAACGCGTCATTACCGTGTTTTAGCTCATTTTAGACGCCATGTAATCTGAGTGATGACTAAAACAAATCCTAGAAAAAAAGGAAAAAATTCAATAAGGGAACAAAATGTCAATTTAAACTTTTTGACAATTAAAACTTTCATTTATAACTGTTACTCTAATTTGGACTTTATCGAGAGCAAAATACGATCATTCGTATTTTACGAAATTTAATCTATGCAGCAAGTTGGCTACGTGCGCTTACCTCATTTGAAAGGTGAATCTAAATTCTCAAACATAGGTATTCCTGTTTACAATCAGATGCAGTTCTACTACGCAAGATCAAGCAAGACAGTGTTCTGCAACAATTGTGCAATCAAATTTACATATTACCTACTACACCAGTGCAGGTACTACTTAATCACGTTGCAGTATCAAATGATACTTGTGTAATTCGCGTTGAACTTTCGCACAACTACTCTTCCTGGAGATCTACTGACTGTCATGTCGCGTTACTGGTGATTATAATTACATTAGCATTTGTTGGATAACACCGGCCCGATCGTTCTAATAATGGGTTATGATGAATAGCTGGTATTATTAACTCGTTGTATAGTTATAAGTGGGTACCTGTCGAGTATTTTTAATTGGTGGCTGTCCTTCTAGGTTCAGTAGACGTGAGCATTTGAAACAAAAAACTTCACTTTGTCGTGACTACTTGGATAACTGGAGAAATTAACATCGGATTCATCCTTTGACATTTTAAGAAATAGCTTAGCATAGCTTTTGTAAATTATTAGTTTTATTAATATATAATAATAAAATAATAAATAATCCCGGACATTTCACCACACCATCATCTGGCCCCAAAGTAAGCAGAGCTTGTGTTATGGGTACCACATGACTGATATACTTTTTTTTTGTAAATACATACATATTATACATAGAAACACCCAGACCCGAGACAAATACTTGCAGATCATACAAACATTTGTCCCGCGGCGGGACCTTAGCCCATTGAGCCACAGAGGTCGTCAAATGTTATTTTACGATTAAATTAATGTTATTTCATGGTTTATTGGGTAATCATAGCGGAATTATAATTGAGAATATGTGACTTCTTAGTGTGTAGACACTAAGACAAGTGCAGACAGTTGAATTTGTGATTCGTACGAGGAGCTTAAGAAAATTCTAGACAGTTCGCGATGACACTTAGAATAGACAAATGACAATCGATTGCGACATTGTGACGATATTATAAAAAATAATCACTTGACATTGGAAAAATTAACATTCACATGCCTATATAGGAACAGAAGAGTTATACTCTCTTTAGAGCAGATGGAAATATTATACAGCTAACGCTAATAAAAAAATCAGTTGATCACTATGTAGGTAAGTAAGTATAGCCACAGTAGTGTTATACACGAAATGTTTAGGTAATCATGAGGTCAAGACAGTTCAGCCAGTTTAAATTAAACCACACGGAACATTAATAAAACAATTCATTAAATTACATCACATGTGTAATTTATGCAGCAGATATGCTTCAGCGTCGCGTCTTTACGCGTAATTTGTATGGAATTACATCCGTCTCAGAGCGATGCGTCCTTCATAATATTAGGTAATTTACCCTTTATTTTTATTAGTTTTATGTATTTTTATTAGCATGTGACCACGCACAGTGAAGGCTTCCGAAATCAGCATGGTTAAGAATGGCTAAGCTAATTCAATATCAATACAGGTCAGGTCAATTCATGGTCAGGTCCCACGATCAATATAGAAAAATTTAAAAAATTGAATAGGACTATATGTTTTTTTTTTAAGGTTTTACAGATCGGGCTATTACTCATAATGTAGTAAAGCCTTGGTAATTATCCTTGTAATTTCATCATATATCCAGCTACTTTGAAAACACTTTCGGTTGCGCCAAACAGCGGTTTAGCAGTGACTTTAAACAAAAATGACCACCACATAATATTTATCAAACAAACATCTTTATCGAAAAACTGTTCTGGTAACCTCTTAATATTTTGAAAAGACCTATCCAACGATATGCCCCACGACGGGGTAATTAAATTAACCAATTAATATTAACGCTACAGTATATGTAGAGCATGTATCTCTAAAATACGTTTTTCCTAAGTTTTTATTTCATAACATTGTTTGTTTTACCGTTCAAAATTGCATCCTGATAAAACGTATGGTCGACGAGTAAGAACTCTGTTTAGGGGTGAACAGACAGACAGACAGACAAACAGGCATACAAAGCGAAACAATTAGCGTCTTGTGAACTTCAGAACACTAAAATGGAGCCTTTGTAGGATCACTACAAAGTTAGGTTTGTCCTTCAACCAGACTTATCTTTTCGTTTTACTTGAATCACTACATGGTATATAACAAAGTCGCTTTCCGCTGTCTGTCTGTCCCTATGTATGCTTATGCTTGCGTGCATAGATTCTTCGTTTGGCATTTCATGAAGTATCATGAAGTATTGTCGATTCTGTCACGCGGAATGGCCGTCTAAAATTTTCTTGGGATTCCTCGTCGTTCAAATCACATTACACCATAATACACAGTTAATTCAATTCAAAAATTGGGTAGGCCAAATAAACGCACTGCTCCAATGAGACAGCCCGATTTTGATAAAATTTAAATGGTACCTAGTATGTATACCCTTTCAAACAAAAAAGAATTTTCCAAATCGGTTCAGGCGTCTTCGAGTAATCGGTGAACATACATAAAAAAAAAAAGATACCGACGAATTGAGAACCTCCTCCTTTTTGATAATGTCGGTTAATTATTACTCTATTTACCCTGTTTCAATTTAAATAAAGCCAACATCAAATATATAATTAGACTATGGTCTAACAAAATATGTATTTGATGCTGGCTTTATAGTAGGAGTACATCATAACATTCATGAACCTAATTTCATGTAATCGAATCTTTTCTAATAACAGGTTTTCGGTCGCATCTTATTATATGCTAGCTCTAGTTACATAATAACTTCCTGCCATTGAATAAATGAACGTTTACAAAAAATATGTTTTTTTAATTAACGAGAGTATCTTCCGCGTAAGATCAGACAAAAGGTACCTAAGTAAATGGTTCTCGCCGGTACTCAAATTATAGTTAGTTTTACCCACGAGTTTCGTTTTGAGTGAAATCTCACAATACGACCGGAGAAAAGTAATTTCCATGAAAAGTGTTCAATGTAGTGTTGTGAAAGTGATGCGTTTTGCAAGTCCCGCAGCGGGCTGAGGCAGTGTATGAAATGCCGAGCACGTGCTAGCACCGCCGGCTCCAAGGCTCGACAACAAACGTTGTGTAACCGTCCGTGATAAATAAACCGTTACATCAATTTTTGGTATGACATGGTCATTGGTCATACTTGAAATGCGAGTAACTACCGAGTGTAGGGCTACATTTTTGTACAAATGAGTGGCTTATTTATTTATTTTTATTTTATTTTCTTAGGAAACAAACAGTCTCTTAATACCATAACTATGAACTTAATAGATAACTAAAGACCAATTAATAGTTTTCGCATGGAAGGTTACCTGGAAGCGTCTGCTACCATTAAATAATAATAATAATCCTGGACATTTCACACAGCATCAAGCCCCAAAAGAAGCAGAGCTTGTGTTATGGGTACCACATGACTGATGTACTACTTACATACTTAATTTTTTTTGTAAATACCTACATATTATACATAGAAACTCCCAGACTCGCGACAAATACTTGCAGATCATACAAACATTTGTCCCGCGGCGGGAATCGAACCCGCAACCTTCTGCGCCTCAGCCATGATTGTTCTTTCAGCATAACATATTATTTTTGGTGAATAGTTTTAATTTTAATCGCGATTCGCGTCTGTGTTTCAATGGAGATAATAATTTATTTATTTATTTAATACAGTTATGATATAAGCTTACAGTTAAAACCAAAGTGCTGTCTATCTTAAATTAAAACTTAAATATATTCTCAAGGAGTTAAAAATAGCGGAGAGACTGTCATTAAAAATATCTATATGTTGAACCTCGTGTACATATAAGCGCCCTTAGGGTTGGTGCGTTGTTCGCGTGATGGGTACGCGGTGTGTGGCATGCAAACAGAGGATGGCGACGTCTGCCACAACGCACGTAGTTGTCGGGAGCATATAGTGGCATCATGCTCAGTATAGTCGGATTATTGACTTTGCCACGGAGAATCAGGCAGTAGTGATAAGCTAATTGTAACTTACGCCTTAGTTCGAGTGTGTCCATGCCGACCATACCAGAAACAAATAAGGATGGGAAAAGGTAGGGTAACCTAACCTAACCTAACCTAACAAATTTGTGTTGGAGCCTTTCAATCAATAACGTATATTTGTCCTCACGTGGATCCCACCTTATAGAGCTAAATTCGAGCTTGCTTCGAACGAAAGCATTGTAAAGCATGATTGCCACTCTTACATCGCTGAACTGACAAGCAGTCCTCATTATGAAACCTAGGTTACGGTTAGCCGTTTTGCACATAGAAATAATGTGATTGCGGAAGTCCAGACGAGTATCCTCATGGAGACCTAAATCCCGAATACCACTAACTCGCTCTAATGTGGTATCTGCCAAGGCATAAGGTGTTAGTGTAGGCACTTGCAATCTGGTAAAATTGATTGATTTACATTTTGAGACGTTAAGTGTAAGTCTATTACAATAACTCCATCTTTCCAAAGAATTAATGTCTTGTTGGAGTAATTGGCCATCACATTCATTACACACTGAATGGTAAACTTTTAAATCATCTGCAAACATTAGACAGCGGGCAGTGTTTAAGATTCTAGGGAGGTCATTGATCATAACCAAAAACAGAGTTGGTCCAAGTGTACTGCCTTGACTGACCCCTGACCTAGTGTAATACTCATCAGATTTATTATTTGTAAGTTGCACGTACTGCGTACGGTCATTCAAATAATTTGCAAAAAAATTCAATAGTCTGGGAGAGGTACCTAGAGACGAGAGCTTGGCCAATAGGAGGTCGTTATCCACAACATCAAATGCTTTTCTAAAGTCGAGGAAAACAGCATCAACCTGCCGGCGTGCATCCATTTGTGTCGGCACGAAATCCAGGAAGATGGTGTGGTTATAATAATAACAATGCTGGATAGTTTCACACAATATCATTTGACCAAAGTAAGCAGACCTTGTTTTATAAAAAGAAAGAAAGAAGAAGAAAGAAAAACAATTATTTAGTACACACAAAACAGAACAGAACACATGAGCGGAAAACAGACTAAAAATAGGCCCCAAGGGGAATCTTATACAAACACATACACATTTATACAACACACAAAAACAAACAAAAATCAACAAGTATGCGTAAGAAATTAGCCCTTCCTGCAAACCAATTAACATTTTAGTGTGGCTAAAAAGGTTTAATCTCAGCTTGTGCTACCTCCAGGCACGGAAGTAGCGCTGGTTTTCAATTTATAGGAGCGACCTCACAAAGCGAAAAAATTAAAACTATAACTAAATATTTTCTAACAGTGTACCGCAACAAATTACAGACATAATTACATAAATGTACAGAATAATATACAATTAAATAAAAAAAAGGATCGATGACATAGGATCGATCGATTATAGGATCTACATGACTGATATACTACTTATAAATAGTTTTTTTTGTAAATACATACACGATAAGACTGAGTATTCATCAAAGTATAGAAGATTGTTGTGTGGAAATTCGATAAACTTACGCAAAGATGATTGAGAAATTTTCACATTGGGCGACTCCACTTGTTTATGTTACAGTTCTACTTATCTCCGCTTCGTTGGACGCACACATTTATTCTGAACATTTGTTTACCGTGGTGCCATTAGAATATACCATTGATGGTTCTGTGGTGTTTTTATGCCGTCACAAATAAATAAAATAATCCCGGACATTTCACACAGCATCATCTGGCCCCAAAGTAAGCAGAGCTTGTGTTATAGGTGCCACATGACTGATACACTACTTAATTTTTTTTTTGTAAATACATACATATTATACATAGAACCACCCAGACCCGAGACAAATAATTGCAGATCATACAAACATTTGTCCCGCGGCGGGAATCGAACCCGCAACCGGACAAACCTGCACAAACCTGCACAAACAAACCTGCGTCTCAGCCGGATCTTAGCCCACTGCGCCACAGAGGTCATCAAATACCATCGATGTTACATTAAAAATTTTTGTGGCGCTTTAGCGGCCGCTGCCGCGATACGCTCGCTTTGCTCGCTCGTCTTGCGCATTGTTTTCTATACCCTCACATAACCTAACCAACTGGTTACAATTAATATTTTACTAACATAAATATATGAGTTATATTTTATTATAACTTCTTGAATGTACCATGGATAACAAAATACAATATTTTCCGTGAGGTATCAGGTCAATAGTAATTGACCTGACTAAATTCCGTTAGGTCAATGGTACTACAGCAAGTAATGTACAATGGTAAAAGACTTAATATGATATCACACCACTTCTAGAGCTGTGTCATCCAGTCAGTATGTACGCAATCGTTATCGAGAGGATACTTAGGCGAGCCAAGAATGCAGTTCATTAGCATCAACTCCTAGGTACTTGTAATTCTAAGGCTAAAGTTCTCCACACGTTAATCGGTCTTGCAAGGACTGTTCTGTTTAAACACTCACTTATAGAGATTTAGTATTAGTATTAGATTTAGTACTTATGTTCTTGTTATTTTTATAATACAAGTACCTACTTTAAAACTAATTTAAACCCGCAAGAGTCTTACATATAAGATACATTTTCAGAAATTAATATTGTCACAATAGTTTCACATTGTAAATATATGTATGAAAATGTATTATACACTCATAAAAATAGAGATGGGTTTCAGCAAAATATGTTAAAAAAGAATAATCGAAATCGGTTGGAGTGATATTGAGTTATTCATCCATTTGTCGCGCACATACTTAATGCAAATTTAAGACTTATTTGATTTTCTCATGCCATTGTCAGAACTGGACCAAATTGAAATAGGACGGGATGTACCAGCTTGCAAATAAAAAAAAGAATCATCAAAATCGGTTCACCCAGTCGAAAGTTCTGAGGTAACAAACATAAAAACACATATAAAATGCATCGATCTGACCACGACACTTGCCAAACTCTTTTTATACCTACCTATTGTCCAAAACAATAAATGTTTGCAACACTGGTTTATTGAGGTTAGAAACTATAGTATAGAGAATATAAATAAATTCATTGAGCATCTATCATCATTATCATGGGCGGATGTTTTAAATGAAAGTAATTTAAACAAAGCCTTTAATAATTTTCATGACTTTTTGTCTATTATATAATTTGTGTTTTCCCATGGAAAAAAGAAGGGTACATTGCAAATACACAACACCAAAGTGGATCACTAATGGAATTAAAATAAGCACTAGGTATAAAAGAGAACTAAGATTCCAGTGTTATAAGAACAAAACCTCTGAATCTAAACAAAAATATAAGAAATATAGTACAGTTCTAAGACAATGCATTAATAAATCTAAAATGATTATAAATTATACACATATGATGTAGGCCAAAAATAAATGTAAAGCTGCATGGAACATTATTAAGGATAAAGTAGATGATGAACAAAGTTATGATACTATTGAGGCAGTAAATTATGGTGGCAAAACAATTCAAGAACCCTTCGAAATAGCAGAGTCTTTTAATAAGTTTTTTATAGAATTAACCAATAAGTCGTTACCATTACCAAATAATCACTATCTTACAAAGATACAGCATTGTGATGCCAGTTTGTTTATTAGTCCACTGACTGACAATGAAGTTGTCAAAATCGTCTATTCATTAAATAATACAAAATCTGTAGGATTTGATGGGATTTTCGACACATATCCTCAAAAAGTGTTTGTTCTTGTTGCACCCAATCTTGAAATATCTTCTTAATCTATCCCTAGCTACTGGAGTTTTCCCGGAAAGGTTAAAGCTTTCGGTAGTTAGACCTCTACACAAAAAAGATGACAAGAAAGATTTGAATAATTATCGACCAATCACTTTAATTCCCATATTTGCTAAATTATTTGAAAAAGCAATGCATATGCGTCTGGTTAGTTTTATAGATAAATTTAAAATAATGAAGGAAGAGCAGAACGGTTTTCAAAAGAATAAGTCAACGACCTTAGCTGCTTTCCAATTAATGTCGAGTATTATTGAAAGTATTGATAAACGTATTCCTGTTTCAGTTATATGTTTTGATATGAGCAAGGCCTTTGATTTTGTAAATCATAATACTCTGTTACAGAAATGTGAGAAATATGGTATAAGAGGACACGCTTTAAATTGGCTAAAAAGTTATCTTGAAAATCGTATACAATATGTAGAAATTAAAAGTTTAAACGAAGATTTCATGACAACAGCTTTCAAATCTAGTAGTCTTAATAATAATTTTGGAGTGCCTCAGGGAAGCATACTGGGACCATTATTATTTTTATTATATATAAACAATTTACCTTTGATCACTAAATGTCAATGTGTTCTATTTGCAGATGATATTTCAATAGTTGTTTCTGATAATAGTAAAAATATAAGCTATGTAGAGTCAATTAATGCTGAGATTGAATTAATTCTTAATTGGTTAGAATGTAACAATTTGCGAGCTAATATATCTAAGACAAAATTTAATCATTTTCAAAATTACAATAATAAAAATAATATTAATATTAAATTGACATGTCGTGATGAATTCGTAGATAATGTTAATGAAATAAATTTTTTAGGTTTAAAGTTAGACGAAAACTGTAACTGGAAGTCACATATTGACTTCACATGAAAAAAAATTAATCGTTTTGTTTTTGTAATAAAGAGATTGCGCCGAACATCAGGTCAAAAAACGGCTTTGACTGTGTACCATGGTTATGTTGCTTCGGTATTGAGGTATGGTTTGCTACTTTGGGGTAATTCGACTCACTTCAATAGGGCCTTCATTGTCCAAAAAAAATGCATTAGAGCTGTGTGTGGTGCTGGTCCACTCGACTCATGCAAACCATTATCTACAAAATTAAAGTTGCTTACGTTGCCCAGCCTATATATATTTCAGGTATGCTGTTTTGTTGTGGAGCACAACAAATTCTTTGACAAATATGAGTACCAAATAAATTCAAAAATAAAATTGAGGGACCCCACTAGACTATTAGTTCCAGTTCGAAAAACAACTTTAAGTCATAAAAATTTCTACATAATGTGTATAAAAATATTTAATAGAATACCTAGATCTATAAGAGAATTACCATACAATAAATTTAAAACAAAAATGCTTACCTGGCTTGTTGACAAATGTTTTTATAGTGTCAAAGAATTTCTTAATTAACGTTCCGTCTGCTATGGTAAAAACTATTATATTTTATTTATATTCATACCTAAATTTAATTATTCGAGATTGTAATAATAATTGTAATGTTTATTTAATTTGTTTAAAAATGTAGTCTTTAATTAAATTATTATATGTACCTTCTTAATTTTTGCATGCTGGGTTTCCTAGCGAAATGTGTGAATCTAATTATATATTTAAGTTCTCTGTGTACCACATTTCACGCAAATAAATCATTTCATTTCATTTCATTTCATTTCATTTCATTTCAAAAAATATTCGAATTGAGAACCTCCTTCTTTTTTGAAGTCGATTAAAAAGTGCTAGGACCAGGACGAGTTTCTTGTCGGATTCTTGTTTTCTTTTTTTCTTCTCGGACTTGGGTTAGTAGGAATTGGTGCCTAAATTCACCTAGTATGTGAATATTGTGATCCTTGTGATTGTATAAAAACATATGTATTTGAATTTGAATCTGACTGACAACACATTCTGCTCTCAGGTGGCTCACTAAGAAAGGTATTGCCCGGAAAATTGAATAACTGGCTCGAATTACATAATTGGGTATTTATATTATTACTGATAAACCATATACTAACATAATTATACCATAATGTAGTTGATATAATGACCGCTCCGTATGTGCTAAGATATATTGGCACCTAGAGAAACATGCTTCTTTTAAAATGTAATAGCGAATATGACATTGAAAGATCTGTAAATATAGATATTTACATAATTTATTATTAGCCAACCTCGCAGCAAGGCTGTATATTTTAAGGAAGATTAAAATAATAAAGAATTTAAGTTATTGACCCATCCGTCTAAGAATCTGACCTTAACGTATTGGTCGTGCAATAAAATGAGCTAGTGATGTAAACTAGTAAGTATTAAGTAAGTATGTAAATCGATAATTTAAATAAATTTAAATGAAAGTTATTATTATTATTATACGCGCTGTCAGTTCTGTTGGTAATTTTGTCCAGGGTTGTATTCCCTCTCAAGACAAACATTTGTGTGATGAACATGGTTGTTCTGTGCCAGTGTGTTTTTAAATAAAAAAAAATAAAAAATCCCCGACATTTCACACAGCATCATCTGGCCCCAAAGTAAGCAGAGCTTTTGTTATGGGTACCACATTACTGATGTACTTTTTTTGTAAATACATACATTTTATGTATAAAAACACCCAGACCCATGACAATACTTGGAGATCCATCAAACATTTGTCCCACGGCGGGACTCGAACACTCGACCTTCTGTGTCTCAGCCGGACTTTAGCCCATTGCGCCTCAGAGGTCGCCAATGCAGCAAAGCATTAAAGCATCATAAGCATTAAACAATATAATTATTCTATCAGTCATTTGGTTTTCATAGTACACGTTATGCTTGGTTTGGAGCAAGATGGTGTTGAGTTGAATGTCCAACGTAATATTTTTATTTAAATTCCATTTTAGTTTTTAGAATTTTTTTTAGTTCAAAATGTTACAAAACCCAATAAAGTACCTATATGCGCATATAAATAGAAAATGGCTTTTCCAAAGCACAGTTCTGACTGTATGTATAAAAAACTATTTTCCTTATACTAGTTTCTGTACCGTATTCCTGGAAATAATAATCCTTACCAACCAGCAACCATTGTTATTTTTTTGCGAAATAATAATATTTTATGGACAAAAAAAGTCTGTTTTTGTTGGACAAACAACAAAAACAGACGGTTGACAGACAAACTTTTTAGCATGGTTATCAACTGGCTCGCAGCGTGCGTAGCAGGCACGTACCTACTTTGGTGATATGTTTGTATATACCTTATGATGTGGAAATCAAAAGGTAAATATTCGTATTGTGAAGTCTCTTTCTTCTTCTTTCGTGTCGTCGTTAAATTCTATTAGAGCAGTATTAGAAGATATTATAATGATATTAGAACATCTACGGCTTTATCCGAGCAGGACATGAGATCATCCATAGTGCATGAGTTGGGAAAGATGGATACACAAGTACGTGTGACATGGACTACACCTGTAGGGCGATCGCGCTATTTGTCAACGTAATTGCCATTGAACGGATTGGTTTTGGCAAAGGTTTGGATATGGCTAATCTCAATGTCAAAATGGTACAGCGCTATACTTGAACGATTTCTTGAACGATTTAATCGTTAATTTTACCAATCGAACAAATTTATGTATAGAACTACCTATGTAGTATTACTCTATGCACAGAGTAGTCTGAGTGGGATGTACTAAATCAAAAACGTTAGTTTGAAAGCACTGTCAAAAATAACGCGATCCTGCAACGTTTGATCAACGTATACTCCAAATTAGCGCTAAATCGTTTCCGTTATAGTGATTAGCGCGGTACGAAATATGTCACAAATAACGTTTTGACTTTGGTTTAGCTTTACCGAAGTCGGCCTCCTGGGCAATACAATGATTCTGCGTGTCGTATGTAAGAATTTTGGAGGAAGAATAATACAGGTGAATTGAGTAACATACCCACCAATAGGTATCAGTATACAGGTAATTTAGCTCTGTAGAATACCATTGGATGTAAACTAGCTTCAATATAATTATCAGTAGTCTTCGTAATTATAACTTTTTAGTGGTTACGTGTCGTGTCTAATTGGAAATCGATCGTGATTCTCGAGGCGTGGAGCTGTTTTTACGTGACCACTAAGTTAACTGGGACTGGGTACTGGCTTCACGGAAGTACTTCCTCCAAGCCAACTTGACATAGAATTGTTTTTGTTTATGTTGTTGCTTTGACATTGGACTCATGATCTGCTTTCGATTCTTGCAAGAATAATTGCCCAAAGTGGTCTCCAGTTACTTTCTTATGTAACTTTATGCGTTGTAGCTTTTATTAGCTTTTGAGCTTTTGTTTATGTTAACTTGAAACTAAACTCTGAAACTTGATTCGTGAGTTATTTGTAATAGAATAAATATTTTGCGAGTCAATATTACACCAGTTACAATAGTAGTGCATGTCTTGTGTAAGATACTCAGTTGTTTTTTCAATTCAATTGGCCCACTACTAGTTACGAACATAGTATACTTTGAGCGCCTAGCGTAAACGAGGTTTCAATTAATTAAACATATTACTGCCGCACCCCAATTCCTTGGTTCAATAAATATGTCAAAATTAAATTACTAAAGACGATTGTAGACATCAGCATTAGTATATATGATGATAATCTATGGGATACAACTTACCGTGGATGGTCTGATCAGCTGTTCCCCAGAACCTTCCGCAATGATCACGCACAGAGAGTCAGTTCACATAAATAATATACAAGCAATAACTGACCTGTTACTCAATTTAGGATTACGTGTGATGGCTTTGTGTTCACAGTGAATAGGAATGTCTTTAAATGGGATCACGTAATTTTAGTACGTTTCCGAGTGTTGTAACTTTGCGAAGATTGGAGGCGCGTGCGCGGTCCGGGAAAGTACAACGTTGACTGGCTAGTATTGCCGGACCGGCTTCAGACGCGCCACTTTCATCGCAATATGTCTGGAGATGGAATAGTTAGTCAATGCAGGCTTCGCGAGAAAAATGCATTCGATCGGCCTGTTGCAACCTATATTGCTATATCAACCCGATGTGTACACATGCTTTCAACGAGTTGTGTGAACCTTCGCACTACTTAGTAGTGAACCATCAACATAGTGAAACTAATGCATTGACAAATATTGTAAAAATATTATAATTAATTTTTCTATACAGTTATACAGTACAGTTCTATACCTTTATGTAAATAAAAGTACTTACTGTAGAATATTAATAAATACAGTTTCTGGAGTTAGAGTAATAACTTCAAACAACTGTAACCTGCTACCAAGTAGTCAAAGTTATGTCAAAGGAAAATCATAAAATCAAACAATAGCTGAGGAAACGATGATAGTATCTGTTTATATAATATTATGCAGTATTCGATAGACGCGGTCGAAAGGGTAGTAGATTTATTATTAATTTTTAATGCTTTCTCTGCTTTCTAAAATAATAATCTTAATCGATTATGTAAAGCCAATAATTAGCAGTTATCTTTACGTTACGAGCAGATAACTTGGTAAGTTAATTGATTAATTTATAATACTTACTTTGCCTAGTTTACATAATAACTGTACTTAATGGAAACAGTATAGGATAGATTCGTTACAAAACCAATTGAATTGAATTGAAATTATATTGATTTGATTTGTATGATACAATACAAAAAGAAATATACCTAACAGATTTTTATCAGGAGCATTTTTTGTATGGATCTAAATACTTTTTTAATTACTTATTTGGTCTGACTGTCAAGCAAAGATTTCACCTAAATCTAAATCCATCTAACGAAATTTCCGAAAAATATAATCATCATCATCATCATCATTCCGCTGTCCAAATCCAAGTTGTCCCACTCTCAGTTCATCGCCATTCCTCACACCTAGCCGCGCGTTGAACTCCCCCATCACACCCGTAAAGTGTGTTTTCGAGGCTGGCATGGCATTTGGAATGTCATCATACATAGCCTCCACTTCATCGTCTGGACGTTTCGAGTGACCTTAAGCGAATACCGTTTGGTTATTCTGAGTATAAGGTATACCACCCTGCTCGACACGCTTTCGATCTTTACAATGTTGTTAACGAGGGACTTGTGGCCGAGTTCTAATCGGAACCACCACGGACATTTTAATTACTTAACTTATTTCGTCTGACTGCCAGGCAAAGATTTCTGACCTGAATCTAAATCCATCTAACGAAATTTCCGAAAAATATAATTAATGATTTCAATGATTATAATACTATTTTATTTCACCCGAATCTAAATCTTTCCGAAATTTCCGAAAAATTTATCATTGAAAGAAAATTAAATAATTACGTATGCTATGTTCATGAATACCGCGCTCTTTGTATCTGTCATTGACGAAGTATAACAGTTTTATGGCCAAAAGAAGGAAAGTAATCAGAGCATGAAAACATAATGATGTTTGCAACCTTGACTCAGACAGAAACGCTTACCTGGGGTAATCTAAATCGACTAGTTTCGTACCAGATAAGTCACATTACATCACACTCACCTGAACTAAAAAATATACGTAGGTATTACGAGACTGTGCAACAGAAACAGACGTTATTTTTAATTTGTTTTTATCATCTTAGCATAACATGTGGTGTATAGGTTCAGTTTCAAAATAGAGTAGCATGATTTCTGCTGTTCTTGTTGATTTGTATCTTATTTCGGAGTTCGATGTGTTAAACAGAATTCATTGTGGATATTGCGAAAATCCGTTAGCTGTATCCTACCTAATTTGCCATTCTCTGAGAAGGTAATATTATAATAATAGGGTAAGTATACGTTTAGTAGGTGCATCCGAGTATTCCTTCTACGTGTTACAATGTAATGATCTACATTACATTGTTAGATTCAACAAGCTCTATATACAATACAATACAAATGTTATTATTTCGGTTCCCAAATATTATAATTTAAGAAACCAATTTATCACAGATTTATATAAAACAGATCAACAGTAAGTCGCGGCAAGGTAAGGTCAACGAGGTCAAAAAACCCACTCGCTTCTATTATTAAATCAGTCACAATCTTGATGTCGTACAAAGTTTAGTTTCAATAAAATGTAAAATAATAATAATTATACAAATCCCGGACATTTCACACCACATCATCAAAAATGCGTAGTGAAGGAATGTAATTCGTGCTAACAAAAATGCAAAAAATAAACAAGCGGTGTTACATTTCACAAGTAAAGTTACTCATATATCGTTCGTCATTCTTTAAAATATTATAAAAAAAATCATATTTATATTTAAATTGTTTTTCATTTATAGTTGCCAACAAGAATGTTTGCAGTTTATACATAACTACCTGCCCCATTTGCGACTTCGTCCGCGCAGTTTTTATTTGTTTAATATTTTAATAATTATTCTGCTATTCGGGGTGGAAACGAATCCAACAAATCAAAAAACACAAAAAATCGGCCTTTCTCGAGTTATAAATGGTATACCTAACACGATTTTGTTTTGTATACAGTGGTGGTCTTTTAATTAGAAACACCGACCTGGGTTTATATTCTCATTACAAATTACATTTATAACAATTTTTTAACGTTTCATTGAGTGTTTCTACGAATTAAAATCGAAGTATCGGATATTATATTGTATTATAATAATAGAAAACAACGGTTGTTTTTCCAAAACTGAAAAAAAATATAAAATCAAAAGCAAACACTTTAAAAAAATATGACATATGTAGAATCTCAAAAATAAAACTGAAAATGTTTGATAAAATTTTGCTAAAAGCTCACATAGAATTTTCTAATCCTTATCATAGGTTACAACCTACACACTTAACAATTTATTAAATCTTAAAGATCCCCTTAAAAGATCTAAGCTACTTATTAAGTTATGCATTCTGTGTCTCACTTTGTAATGTAACGCTTTGGATTTATCTATAATGTTACTCTTATTTGAATAAACTTGAAACTTGAAAATGAAAATGCTGCTTCCCGCCATTTGAACTCAGGTTATATTAGCTACACATTCACTTACTGAACAGTTTTTTTTCATAGTTCATAATTCTTCGATGTAATTTTCTAGAGTTGGCACAACCAAGCTGACAACTGAAGCTGTATTACTATCTCTATCAAAATCAATGTCACTTTAGATGTACTTCTTCTTCTTCATGTGACATAATAATATCAATTTTGCCAGTGTCAAGTGTTTATATTTGTTTATAGTCAATTTGTTTGTTAATAAAGTCTTAGTCTTAGTTAGTCTTAGAATGGCCGTGTAGAATTTCCTTTGGATTCCTCGTCGTTCAAATCACATTGCACTATAATACATATATAATTCAATTGTCCATACTTGTCCTATGTAGTCACAATTTATTTATTAAAATTTCGCTAAGATTACTGAATAAAACATGCAATAAAACAAGTTAAAAATATGAAATAAGCAGAGCTATGTTACTTCATGAAATGACAAACGAAGAATCCACTTTCCAAGTAGTTAATAAGTTAAAGTTAAGTTTATGTTTACTTCAAAATGTCATAGAGCTACGTCGTCAAAACAAAAAAGTGGTTATACTGTTTTGTTGCGTTAAGAGGTTTGCTCCTCTACTTATAAGTATATCTCGATGTAGTTTTAGGTAAATAATACTTGTCACAGAAGATTTCGCTCTTGCCTTGGTTGCATATAACAGTCCTTTGAGGTAGTAAAATCATTATAGAATAGAATTTGATAATTCGTGTAGAAAATCGGTAAGCTTAAATTAAAACAAAACAAAAAATCAAACAGTGTAGCGTATCGTGCGTGTACGTTTGTTTGCGAGAGAGCGCTAGCTCAGGAGAATTTGAGAGAGCTCATGTTGGCTACATCTATGACTACATTTATACGTTTATGAACAAGGGGTATCCATTAATTACGCGAGCTGTTTAGGTCCTCCTAAACGCCGAGGGGGTCGAGCCATACCTCGCCCAATCTCACGTGGGGAAAAGGGTGGTCTCGGCATATACCACGTAATAATTTTTCGGCAAAAAACAGTGTTAACTTGCAAGAAAACTGGTTTAAATTATGTAAAAAATGATTTTCTGCGACTTTGATTCCCACCGCATATTTGCAGATATTAAAAAACATTTCACACAGCATCATCTGTCCCCAAAGTAAGCAGAGCTTGTGTTATGGGTGCCACATAACTGATATACTACTTATAAACTTTTTTTTGTAATACATACATATACATATATACATACATATTATACATAGAAACACCCAGACCCGAGATAAATACTTGCAGATAATACAAACATTTGTCCCGCGGCGGGAATCGAACCCGCAACCTTTTGCGTCTCAGCCGGACTTAAGCCCACTGTGCCACAGAGGTCGTCAGATCATTCAAACATTCAAACATTTCAAGATCATTCAAACATTTGAATGTTTGAATGATCTGCAAATATTTGTCTCGAGTTTAGATGTTTTTTTCTAAGTAAAATATGTATGTATTTACAAAAAAGTACATTAGTAGTATATCAGTCATGTGGCTCCAATAACACAAGCTCGGCTTACTTTGGGGCTTGATGATGTTGTAGGAAATGTCCAGCATTATTTATTTATTTAGTTTTCTGAAGAAAGTATTCAAATTTCAAACTACCTGAAGCGCGTTGAAATCTATTGTATCAACACATTACGGTATTTTCGTATGATGCTGTACTTATATTATGTTTATTGCAAAAGTTTGTGTGAACGTGTTTCAGTTTTGCCCAAAGCTCAATTTTGCCGTAACGGCTGAACAGTTTTATTTTAAATTTAGTATAGGTATATATAGTCTGTAATCTGGAATACTATATAGGTTACTTGTAGTTTCTACGCGTGCGAAACCATGGGCAGAAGCTAGTCTACATTATGTAAGAAAGAGTCGCGATAAAACCGTTCTTGCCAAAGATACTTGTTTTAGTGTTTTACTATCTAATGTCTTTCATGTTTAGAGAGCTGATTCTCGCGAAGAGTAAGACAAATCAAATCCGATGGCTTTCATGGAATAGTTACGGACGTATTTCTACTCAGTGAAATAAATGAATATTTATGGACAATGCACCCAACATCATCTAGCCTTGGGTGGGGCTAGATGGTGTTGGGTGCAGCATAGCTTGTATTATGGCGACCAGTTGACTGATAACATACTTATATATTTTTAAATATAGTGATACTTTGACGACCTCTGAGACGCAGAAGGTTGCATGTTCGATTCCCGCCGCGGAACAAATGTTTGTATGACCTGCAAGTAATTGTCTCTGGTCTGAGTGTTTCTATGTATAATAAGTATAATTTAATATATATTTACAAAAAAAAGTTTATAAGTTGTATATCATTCATGTGGTACCCATTACTCAAGCTCTGCTTTCTTTGGGGCCAGGTGATGCTGTGTGAAATATCCGGCATTATTTATTTAATTAATACGAGTAATACCCAGACACTAAACCAAAGCCTATGATCATCGCACAAATGTTTGACCAGAGAGGGCATCGAACCCTTAACCTACAGCGCAGAAGGCATAGCTACTACTATCTGAGCTGACGAGCTGACCTGCTATCTGATTCCACAACATTTTGTAAATATACAGATATGAAAGGTAGATCGGATCTCACAGACGACTCTGTAGCAATTACGTAGGTAGGCACGATGCAATATTTCACATGTTGCCTCAAACTTAATGTAATATTAACCCATTGTAGATATATCTGCCCAATCGATTTGTTGCAATACACGGCGCCAGATAAATTGCCAAATACGGTTATGACAAAATTATATTTCAGAACACGATTTCAACGAGTTTGGTCATATCTAGTATTATAGTTCTGCTTGTATGCATGAGTCTGTTCAACATAGTTCCTATGATTATATAACGAAGTCAGAAATAGGCATATACCATACGTTATACTAGACATGTAATGAGTTATTGCCTTGCAATAAAACAACGAGGGTCTTGATAGTGTTGAATTAGTTTCCAAATAGCGCCTTCATTTTTTTTGCGTCTATTAAACCTGGGTATTATAATATAAGCCGTGAGCATTATCCATCCATACTAATATTATTAATTCAAAAGTAAGAAGTGCCTTGGACTGACTGTTTATTTATTACGGTTTCACGGCTAAACGGCTGAACGTATCTTGATGAAATTTGGTAAGATTATAGATTGTATCTTAAAGCTAGACAGTCTATTTAATAATAACATTAAAATTTTGACTGACCTGTCAGCACAGTTGGTAGTAGCTCTGCCTTCTGCGCTGTATGTTGAGGGCTCGATTCCCTCCCAGGATAAACATTTGTGTGATAAACATAGGTGTTTATTCAATATCTGGGTGTTATAATGTATCATAAGTATGTATTTAAAAATATATGAGTATGCTATCAGTCATCTGGTTAACATATTACAAGCTATGCTTAGTTTGGGGCTAGATAGTGTTGTGTGCATTGTTCAGCAATATTTATTTATTTATTTATATTTATAATAATGTCAGACATTTCACATAGCATCATCTGGCCCCAAAGTAAGCAGAGCTTGTGTAAGCGGTACCACATGATTGATACACTACTTAAACACTTATTTTTTTGAAATTCATTCATACATTGAAATACCCAGACCCGAGATAAATACTTGCAGATCATACAAACATTTATCCCGCGGTGGGAATCGAACCCGCAACTTTCTGCGTCTCAGCTGGGTTTTGGCTCACTGCGGCATCAATTTTATGTAGTTATCACGCATGTGAAACCGCAGGGAAAAGCTATTTGTTTGTACTTGTTTTTTAAGTGTGCTAGATTTAGAAGCGCCTCGGATATTATAAAACCTAGCTGAATAGTCGTAACGATTATTACGATAACTAACTATTAGCATTAATTTCAATCGCGTGATGGATCATGCCGGCGCTGTCAGATTTAGAAAACATAATGAGGATAACGCTCACTTTGTTATAACTAGATAACGTCCCGCGACTTCGTTCCTATACCTAATGCTAGTTTGATACTAACTTTCACCTAATCCATAAGAAATTTGCTGGCCTATTAGCTCAGTTGGTAGTGGTTCTGCCTTCTGCGCTGTAGGTGAGGGTTAGATTTCCTCCCAGGATAAACATTTGTGTGATGCACAGGTTTTAGTTCTGTGTATTTAATAATACATTATTTGCTAGGGCTGAAAGTAACTTATCTAGACCCCAAAACGGGGTTTGGCGCCCGAGCGCAACGAGGGCGCCTATAGTTTGAGAGACTAGATAAGTCTTTCACTCGACATAAACATTCTTTTCATTAAGAATACTAAAAAAAAAATTTAAACATAAATTAGGTAAAGAAAAAATGAGTGTGTTTTATTATACTTTGGTGAGATATTTATGTAAATGGTTTTTTCCGGGTATGTTGATATTTTCTGGGAAACTTGAGTTTCTGCAATATCCTTTGAATTCTTGGGTGTATGGAATAGAATAGCATACATATTCATATGGTACATACACACGGAAATTGAAAATACAGTAGAAACAAGCAGTTAGGAAAGTATATAGAACAATGAGGTAAGAAGGTAAGTAAAAAAAAATAAAAGAAAACAGAGTACATTATAATAAAGTACAATTGTACACCAATAATAGTAGATATTATATTAACTGTGGTTCGAAAACATTTAGTCCTTTGCCTGTGTGTGGTATGTCCAAACAGGTCCAATCAGCGTTGATGCTTATCTCCTAAAAAAGTATGTTGGGGACATCGGAATTTGTCTATTTTCTTAATTCTTTTCGTAATTGGGTTTCGGTCTTTCAGTGCACCTAAGCTTTAGATCCAACCTTCTCGACTTCCAGATTACATTTAGATACAGCAGCGGCTACGCACGTGAAGTACCTACATAAAATGTAGTCAGTGTCCACCCCCAAGATACAACCTATCTCCTTAATTTAATAAAGATCCGTTAAGCCGTGAAAAGGTTACAAACAAACAGAGAGATACACTTTGATTATAAAATATTAATATGAATACCTACTTTTTTCATATGTAAGTGGTGAGTTCCAAACCTAATTATATTCATTTTATATTAATGGTAATAATTTTCAAAAGTGAAAGTGGTGAGTTCCTAACATAATATAATTCATTTTATTTTAATAGGTATAGATTTACTAACAAAAGTGTTCGATGTTAAATCGTGGTCATGCTTACCTAAATGATACCACCAATTAGACTTGCATGTCTGGTTAGAAGTACGTATTGAAACAACGAGAAATAATTTTTACTCAAAACGGGATATTTACCATGATATATGAGTTTTTCTGCTTCTCGATATTTCGGCACAGTTGCATGCGCCATGATCACGAGATAAACTCGTTTATCGAGAAGCAGAAAAACTCATATATATCGTAAATATCGTATACTCGTAAATATCCCGTTTTGAGTGAACATTATGTGCAAAACCATGATAGTTTTAAAAGTTATAACGAGAAATAAACAAATGACTACATACATTTAAATGAACATATGTATATAGACTGCTACTACGAGGCGTAAGCGCATAAACTGGACTGGACTGAACCCTTGATCTTATTTTATTTTATTATTTTTAGGAAAACTAACAGCACCTAGCTGATATAATGTTAAGTACCTACCTGGATGAATAAGCTTCGCTCGTTTTAACACACGGATAAAACGACGTTTTCTAAAAACGAAACCTAGCTAGATCAATTTATAGCCCCCGAAACCCTCAATTTCATGAAAATCGTTGGAGCCGTATTCAAATTCAGAGATTCAGATTATATATATACATATATACAAGAATTGCTCGTTTAAAGGTATTAGATAAATAGATAGTTACATTATAGAATATGTGATATATGTAAGTCATATATTTTACAGAGTACCAATTAAATGTTTCAACTTGTAGTTAAAAAAAATAAGAAAGTAGAAATATATAATAGCAGCAGATTCTATAAAAATCAATAACTGTATGAAATTTGAAGAACAATAAAATAAAAAAAAAACAATTAAATATTATGAGTATAATTGACTAACCAAGAAGAATTTATTGAGTTTACGTTTTAAGTAACTTATTGGGGTGTTGAAGATATCACTATCAATGTTTGCCTTTGCCAAAGAATTGATGGGTAAATATGCTCTGTTATTAATAGCATTTTCCCTATTATTATAATCACTTATTATAGCTAGCGTGTCTTTTAAGCACGGTAAGTCCTTTTAATTCGAATGTCAATGACTACAGATGGCAAAAGATGAAATGAGACAATATCTAAGGTGTCTTGACGTAGTTAGACTACACGGAAAATTAACTAAGTGACCTTAAAAAAACGAAACTGCACAGAATAACAGAGTAGATTACGAATTATGTAAAGTACCTTTAGAGCCGTAAAAAGCACTTTTAATAAGATTAAATACCAACGTGGTTCTCGAATCTAAGCTGGGTATCAAAGATGTTACCTAGGTTTCTTACCTCACTCACCTGACCTACTTGTGTACCATTGATCTTAAGAATATTCTTACTCCGATACTTCAATTCTCCCACCAAAATTATAAAATTATAAAACATAGAAGCTAAGAAATGACCACAAAATACAGAACCTATCTAACGATTGAAGCAAGCTCTTACAAGAAAAGTGAAAGATTTGGTTTAAAAACTACGCAACGGTGTCGAACATTGCTTTACTCACCTGTTACTTTATTGCTAGTTCTGTGCTTCGTTAAACCTTAAACCACGACAATATTATTTATCAGTCAGTCAAATTGTCAAAACGTAGTTATGGCAACTATTTTGTTTTTTATATTATCAACCAGCATCATGGCCAGCATGATACGGGTGAGATTATTTTTGGCCTACTTGCGAAGCAAACATTTCGCGCCTATATTATATTGTTATATTATATTTTTATATTGGCAAAATTATATTATTATGACACATGCCATTAATCAAGAAGAAGAAAGACGAAGAAGAATTAAGACGTCACGAAGTCGTATGTTATCGCTCTTCATTTGTTATTTTATAAAACAAGGTGTCTTTTTTATAAAATAATTATACGGATTATTTTTGCTCGAATCACAAACAATATATAGGTAGTCAATAATGAAACATGATAGAAAAATGGCACGTGCTCGCTTTCCAGATTATATTATCATAACTTACTATGCAGTTTTTTTACTTCATAAAAACAAAAGTAAAAAAATATATATAAAAATAAACAAATTACAAATAGTACCTACATAGCACCTGAGTTGCCTAGGTCCTAAAAAAGTCCGTCCGTGCCAATACTAATATTAAATGGATCAATGTCCAACAGCTTACTAAAACCGTTAACGGTTGAGCTCTCTCGCATCATAAACGAATTCTGTGTGTAATAAGTAGAAGCTCCATGCGTGTCGTGTTGCTACTGGTTTGTGTAAATAAACAAAACGCTTTCAGAACAGAATTCGTACAGATTAAATCCCATTAGAGGGGGTTAAATCTGAGCGTTCTATGCGGAATATTAAAACGGCTCCAAAGAGTTTCAGGAAATATAGTATGTTATAAATCGTTTCGAATCGTTTCGAATGTTACAAAAAGGTTACTAGGAGGCTTGTTCTAAAAACTAATTACGGTATACGCTGGGCTACAAAAGGCATTAAAAAATCAAGTAAAATGAAACGTTTTTTATGCTCATGTAGCGGAAACCAAATACATGAAAGTATACAGACTTATCGTAATAAATATATTAGTCTATACCGTAAAATAATTAGGACCGCAAAAAGAATGGCTGTCGAAGAACAAATTAAAAAGGCAAACAATTCTATTAAAGAAATATGGCAGGTAGTAAATAGACATACGAACAAATCAAAAGTAATACGAGCAAGCAATATTACATTAAAGTGTGACAATAAGTTCATTGATGATCCTCTGAGTATTGCTGATGTGTTCGCTGAACGATTTAATTACAATAGTCGGTCTGATATTTGTGCTAAAAATGCAATTACGTTCATTCAAGAAAATACTATCAGAATTGAGGCCGGAATGAATATTAGTTACACTGATGAAAAAGAAATAGGGAAGACAGTTAGAAATATGGTAAATAAAAACTCATGCGGCTACGATGACTTGCCAATAACTGTTATCAAACACCACATAAATATTTTAGCAAGACCGTTATCATATTTTTTCAATAAATGTTTTGACGAGCGCATCTTTCCTGATCAATTCAAACTGGCAAAAATAGTTCCCGTATACAAGAAAGGATCTACTAGTGATCCTAAAAACTATCGTCCTATATCTCTATTGCCCACTCTATCAAAAATATTTGAAAATCTAATTAAAAGTCGTTTATTGTCACATTTATATTCAAACAGAATATTACACCAAAGGCAGTATGGTTATCAAACCTCAGTTGGTACTCTGGATGCCGTGAATACACTAATTGATGACGTAGTAGAAAGATTGAATATTAAAAAAAAGGTAGCTGGAATTTTCTTAGATTTAAGTTCTGCTTTTGACACCGTTGACCACGAAATTTTGATAAATAAACTAGAACACTATGGTGTGCGAGGGGCTGCCTTGGATCTACTTAAGTCATATTTAAGTAATAGGACAATGTTCGTCGAAGTTAAAAACAGATCACAACATGAAGGAACAGAATCTGTGCATAAATCAAGATTAACTAACATTTTGACAGGAGTTCCTCAGGGTTCAATATTAGGGCCAATATTGTTTATAATTTTTACGAATGACTTAATAAATTACATAACTAATAACTTAACTGACATCAAATTAATTGTTTACGCTGACGATACGAATGCGATTATCAGCTCGGATGACATGACATCTCTTAACACTAGGATAGAGGAAGCACTGGTTGCTTTTCAAAAATGGTTTTCTGCAAACAAACTTATTATCAATATTACGAAAACAAACATCATGTTGTTCAAATCTACGGTAAGAAATAACGATCGGATTGAAACCAGGGTAAATAGTGAGAGAATTGAAAGCGTTAACTGTGTGAAGTTCCTTGGAGTACAGATTGACTCTCTCCTAAATTGGAAAAATGAATTGGAAGGGATCGAAAACTCCATTGCGTCAGCTTGTTATGCATTACGTACCTTACGTGATGAAATCAGTATCGATCAATTAAAAATAGTATATTCTGCACTAGTAGAATCTAAAATAAGGTATAGCATTCAGTTCTGGGGAAACAGTTACAGGTATAATTTGGAAAAAGCATTCATTTTGCAAAAACGAAGTATTAGAACTATAGTTGGGATCTCTCAGAGAGAGTCATGTAGAGAGCATTTTAGTCGACTGGGTATTTTGACGGTCCCAAGTATCTATGTACATGTAATTATTAGCTTTTTAGCCAAAAACATACACGAGTATGAGACACATAGTGAAAATAATGTGCGGACAAATAGTAGGAAGAAAAATCTAAAGAATAAGATACACCCCACACTCAACATCATGAAACACTGTTTAAGATATCAAGCAGTTGAATTTTTTAACAGACTGCCACTAGAACTGAAATCTATTATTCACCAAAGAACAAAACTAAAGGTTGAGTTGAAATCTTTTCTTCTGGAGAAATGTCTCTATTCACTGGATGATCTATGAACCGTTTTATAATTATTGATTGTTTTGATTGATCACATTAAAATGTTCTGATTATTCATTGTTAGGTTAGGTTTTTGACATTGTAATATATTGCATGATTACCATAATTTATCAATAATTATTTTATGTTTAATTATATTTTTAATTTAATTTATATTTCCGCATACAATGTAATTTGTCAATGGAATAAACTACTATGAACTATGAACTATGTTTCGGGGGCGATAAATCGATCTAGATGAGGTTTCATTTTTAGAAAACGTCGTTTTATCCGTGTTTTATACAGAGTAAAGCTCAGTCATCCAGGTACTAAAAGTTAAATGAACATGCTGTACCTGCTTACAGAGAATCAATACGCAAGAGTTAATTTGTTTTCAGTTTATTTTGTTTCTTAGTTCCGATAACAATGCTTAAAATCTTAAAGATGAATCGAAGGAGTTTGTATAGCACGAACATAATGAGAAGACCCACCGCTAACTGGTCAAGTAACCACCGCTCGTAGAACTCGTATAGTTTTGCCTTTGATCGCAAGTGGTGGGCTCCTGAAACAGATAAAAAATAAGTTGATCAAGCGCTTGTCACTCACAGTGAAGACATCCAAAGCCAGTTAGGATAAGAATGACTGGTGATCAGGTCCCAAACTTATTCAACAACATCTAGTCAGAAAAATAAATTGATTAGGTCATCTTCTTCTTTCGGGTCAATTTTTTCTCAAAAAAAAAAAAATTCGCTACGACCAAAATGTTGCTGCCGCTATGGCGGCGTCCGAGGCGGTGTTGAGGTCAGCTCTTGTGCAGGAGGAGGGGCAAGTAGGGCAATCAAGTAGATGAGACATCGTTTGGAAGGGAGCACCACAGTCGCACTGTACACGTGAGTTCTCTAGCATTCCCCACTTAACACAATTCATATCTGCCCATACCCAGATATGATTTGTGTAAGTGGGGAATGCTAGACAAGTCACGTGTACAGTGCGACTGTGTGCAATAGATTAGGTATGGAGATTCTATGATGTTTTCATGGCTTGCTAATCAGGCTGGTATTCATAATCATATATGCTACTATTTAGAAAAACTAGAACTGAAAAAGTGAATAAGTCCTTTATCCTAACACGGTGCGCTTCTATAATAAGCTTCCTGAAAATGCAACTAAACTACCTATGAAGAAATTTAAAGCATACATAAGGGGTAGTCTTTTGAAGAAAGCTTATTATAATATAAATAACTATGTTATTTATGAGAATGCATGGCCTCATGTTGCCCTCAGACCGTTAACACACTTCAAAAGTATGAACTCTCTTGAATTCGTTTATCGTAGTTATAAGATGGATCATGCAAAAAAGCGCTAGGACCAGCGCGAGTTTCTTGCCAGTTCTTCTCGGGCTTGGGTTAGGATGAATTGGCACCTAAATTCACCTAGTATGTAAGACGTTTCAAAGTGATCCTTATGACTGTATTGAATAGAGTACCTTTTGACTTTGGCTTTGATTTCAATAACGTTTCAGCTAAAAATAAAAGTAAAAATAAAACAAACCTCCGTTTACATGTTGCATCACGATAGGGCTAAAAGTTTGCGACCAAGAGCATTGATTAGGCTGTCCCTAATCACTGCTCTTGGTCATACGGACAGACATACAGGCGGACATAGTGAAACTATAAGGGTTCCTTGTTTATTTCAGAAATGAAAACGCTCTAAGGAGACTGTCTGTAACTTATGAAAATGTTGATCTGTTTTCAAAAATACACTCAACGAAAGAATAGGGAATGTACATAATAACTTTTTTATGCCATTCGACCCTGCTTCTTATATGGATGAAAATACTCGGACCAAGTGAGGTTACAGCACTAGGAATGTCTGTGAATCCAGTTCAAAATATTTTCAAAAGTATGGCAATTTCTAAAAGACTTCTAAGCACGTTTTCTTGTAGCTAGAAGGGTTAAGAAAACTGACTTCACTGCCCCATTACAAAAAACCTGTATTATGTAGCCTGTGATCTGAAATAGCCTATTGATATTGATATATGAAATAGATAATTTAATTAAGCTTTCCTAATTTAGTTAGATGGTACTAACCGAATAGGTTTTACAAATGCTATGACTGACTAAATATATTATAGGCAATTCCTAAATTTAGAAATGAACCAACCGAATTGCCACCACTGCAATATCTCTAAGTAAATCTGATATAGATAATTGATTCAGGCGCGACATTGCAGAAATCAATTACAAAATATTGAATAGCAAGATATATTTAGTACTATCCCGTCAATCTAATCTAATAAGATAAACCTAAACGAAATACGACACGTGTGTCGAATCCTCGAGGCATCCTTAGGAACAATTGACTTGCTCCGCACATTAACGAAACAACACCACAAACAGCATCACTCTTAACGAGCAAAAGAGTTTCATTGCAGACTTGTTGCTTCGTCGAGCGCTGGAATGAACATTTCAATATTGTGTTATAATTTGTTGCATTACCAACCTTTGGATTCGATAGCCAGCTCGACATAGTGGGAGATGAGCTCCGTTGGCGGCACAGGACGTTTGTTGAACAAGAATGAGAGGTACTTCGCCTGTTTGTAGTAGCTACAGGAATAAACAAGTATAATTAAAACAACATAAACCCCGTTTTAATATTAAAACATTACTCTACTCATATTTACTTAGCCGATTCTTATAAGCCCAAACACGATACCTCTGTTGTAAGTTGGTGAGAAGTATCTTGTAGATTCCAGGTGATGCTGCAGCATCAGGTCAAGGTTACTGTCTTGTAATGTCATTAAAGTAATAGGATACTTAATTTTGAATCAATCAGACCTGTGCAAGTTAATCTGACCTTCCTCAACAAAAATAGAGCTAGTGATCTTCATATGACTAGGTCTCGACCAGGTGGCCTTGCCATCAAAATCGGTTTATTTGGGAGTTTGGGAGTTACAATGGGACAGACACACATGTGAAACTTATATATAACACTGCTCTGTTTAGGTCAGGGGTTCTTCTTATCGTCTCTAGTTTTCGAACCAGTATGTTGAAAGGATTAAAGTACGCTACAGAGGCTCCTTTATGTCAGGGTTCAAAAATATTAGGTAAGGACTTCGTACATAGTCAACTTTTGTGAGCCAAGGTCCGGCTGAGGCGCAGAAGGTTGCGGATCCGATTCCCGGGATAAATTCTGCGGGATAAATGTTTGTATGATCTGCAAGTATTTGTCTCGGGTCTGGGTGTTTGTGCAAATATCTATCTATTAAAAAAAAATATATATGTATCGTATATTATTCATGTGGTAGCCATAACACAAGCTCTACTTACTTTGGGGACATATGATTCTGTGTGAAATGTCTTGCATTATTATTTATCTACAAAATTCAATAATAATTATGCTCACGACTGAAAACACCGGAATTGGTGTCTACGGAACTATGGGTTTACAGAAGAGGTGTTGTAAGGTACCTCTTATATTTGATACATGCCCACGCTATGCACACTAGTTAGTATTATGTACGTGAAAGGTTGCAAGTTCATCGCTGCTTATAGCAATACTAACCAATAACACACACCGATTTTTGAAGTGATAACTTCTTATGGGAGGGTAAACCGCTTCGTTACGTAACGCGTTACGACACTAGTATGTCTGGCTGCCCTTTCTCTCACGCATACGGCAGCGGTAGGCAGGCTCCTCCTCTATCACTCTAACCCACAGCGCTAGTTAGATTAGTTTAAGTTATCACATCTGTCGGGCGTCCCGAGACGCACACGTTTTTTTTGTTTCTAGGATGTGCAGGCATCTATGTACACTACAGGCATAAACGTTACAGAGTATCGCCGTTAAATTCTTACTTTGTTGATGCCTCACCTTAAACTCGAAGACCGAAGTTACAAGGTAAATCAACAATAGCAAATAACTTTTCAACAAAAGCTATACTTTACATACTCGTAGTTAAACAATGTTCTGAACTACGAGTCGTAAAACAGATAAAAGCCGCGGGTTTGTAGCAAATAATGTAAACAAACCACTAAGACATAATCATAGGAATGAAGACCTAATTCCTAATGCACAGAGTGTTATTTTAGAATGAAGACCAAGAGACAAACTTAAATCTAGTATTTATGTCGACATAAGGTCAGCGGCATCGTATTATAATTCAAACTTTATTGATGAACATTACTTTAGAAATTAATTATACTAACAATAAACAAAAAACATCTTTAATTAAATAAATGTTGCTGGACAATTCGCATAATACCGCACTAATTCCAAATTAAGTAACCTTGTACTATGGAAACAAGATGACTGATAGAATACTCATATATTCGAATTGACTAAACTTGTGACAACCTCTATGACGCAGTGGGCCAAGGCCCGGCTGAGACACAAAATGTTGCGGGCTCGAATCGCAGGACAAATGTTTGTATGAGATGGGAGGAAGGAGATGGGAGGTAGGCGATGGGAGGAAGGACATGGGAGGTAGGAGATGGGAGGTGGGAGTTAGGACGTGGGAGATAGGCGATGGGAGATGGGAGCTGGGAGCTGGGAAATGGGAGACGGGAGATGGGAGCTGAGAAGTGGGAGACGGTAGATGGGAGCTGGGAGGTGGGAGCTGGGAGGTGGGAGATAGGCGATGGGATGTGGGAGGTGGGAGGTGGGAGATGGGAGGTGGAAGATGGGAGGTGGGAGGTGGGAGGTGGGGGGGGGGGGGGGGGGGAATGAAGAACCAATCATAGCGGGATATGGAATATGATGCTGTTTCAGATAAAAATACAAACGAGCACATCCTTATGTCAAATTGCACTGAATTTTGACAGACGGAATAAGTAGGTTACGCTTAATTTTGTCTATGATAATCTATCTGTCACCAGCAGTTGTAACACTGCTTATTGTTGCGTCAATATTTGGATCAATTTTGTTTTGTGTTCTCAAACACTTGACCAATTTTTTCAATAAAAAAATATTGATCATGTTACCCTTCTAAATATTAATGCTTATTCAAGAAAACAAATAAAACATTTTCTGTAATACATTTTGTTATTTTAATGATATGGTAATAAATACAAGTTTAAATATTTTTTGTTTTTTTATGCGAGTAAATGCGAAATTTTGAATTTTTATGCAATTTCGGTTTTTGAGTTGCGAAATATACGTAACCCTTACGTACTTATAAGACACGTAGAATCACCTTGTTTTGACCCATTTTACGTTACCTGTCGTTACTGATCATCTCTTTGAGCGCAGGTCGTAAGTTGTCAGCCATTTTAACGTCATCGAATTCCACTTTGATGGCGTATCCAGAACGAGCCGCTTGGGCCGCGTTGGCGGGTTGGTCTCCAAAAACTGGAACAGCCACTAGAGGGACTCCGTAGCGAAGAGCCTCAAGGGTGCTTAGGAGGCCACCGTGGGTTATGAAAAGTTTGGTGTTCTTGTGAGCTATGGAAGGTTAATTAGGGTAAGTGTACACTCTCCTACTCGCAACACGTGTCCACACCTCATCATAATATGCTAATTCTTTCAGGGGCTGTTCAACTCGCACTGCCTAAGGCAGTGCTTAGACGCGCCAAATCAAATGCAACTTTTAACTGACTTCAAAAAAGGAGGAGGTTCTCCTCCTTTTTTGAAGTCAGTTAAAAGTCGGTTCAAAACCGATTTGAAAAATGACATAAAATATTTATTTTATTTTTTTATATGAAAGGATATAATTTTCGATTCGTCCCATAGAAATTTCATCAATCGGTTCATTAGTTTGGTTTTTAAATGAAATAGCTGGAAAAAATATGTCACGTAAACATATTTCGTATTTTGCTTTCCTGTGACTTTCCAGTGGCGTTTACGATTTTCAAAAAATTATAAGATACTAGAGAACTTAAGGAGTAAAATGAAAAAAAAAAAACTTCAAAAAGAAGAAGTTTCTCAATACAAATTGTTTTTGTATTCAATGAAGTCGGTTTTCTTTTTATAATGCTATGGTCAGGGTACAATTTTTGTTCTGTCTGTTGTATTCTGTATAATATTGGTATATTATAGTATTACATATTTTTTATATACGTATTGTATACATATATGTTTGTATTAGTATCGATGTAAGTATTTCACTCTTCCTTATCGTAATATGTACACATTATTTTTATCATAAAACACTTATTATTATTATTATTATCAGCCTTTTCCCAGCTACATTCAGTTCTATTCATCCCAAGGTTTTCTGGCAGAGGATCGCTACATAGCAATAAGACCGACTAGCAAAACATTGTTCCTTATTCTATAGTTGCAATATATTTATAACATTTTCTATCTATCAATTCTATCTAAGTGTTTTTTTGTCTTAACTTAACTTTTAATCGTATGAAAAATCTAAACTTACCTACCGTCATGCTTATTCATTAAGATGTTACTAAAATCACTCCTATAGATTGGACAAAGAAAATGTATACAAGGAGCTACTGAAGTAACCATTAATGCTTATGATTATGGCAGACCGTTGTTTGTCATTTTTTAAGGCAGGGCGGCAAGACGTGGACACTTTTGTGTCTTGTGTCAGATACAAGCTACCGGTGAATATTTGATTTCTATAGAAACAGCATGAAAACATCTACTCCCTGCGCATACGTAAACATTTTTTGTGTCCAATTGCTCCCACTTAACACAAATACTCATTGGCGATCAAAAAGTGTTCGGTGTCGGTAACTGGAAACTAAAAGTCGTCTGTTGAAGACACAAGCAACATTAACAAATTTCCTTACTAATTCCTTAATTGTACGATGAATGACGTCGATGAATAGAGTTTTTGTTTACCGTCAGTCTCACGATCGACGCCCATCGTGAGACTGACGGAAAACAAGCAACGAATTGTACCAGTCAGTGGCCAGTAGTAACAACGGGCGACTGTGTCCGATCACCGCTACATGACACAGCAACTACGGTTCCCTGTGATGGTGTGCCGTGTCGGCAACAAAAAGTGTCTACGATTGCGCAGCGCCTAAATCTATCCCGCAGTAAACATAATACCCGATGGTTTATACCCAAATAAGCCAAGCAATAAAATATTTCACCGAAATAGAATAAACAAATCGTTAACTAGAGCGAGACAGATACAACTTTTGTTTGTCAGTTTTATATCTTTCTCAATTCATTGCTTCCGGCCCCAATTGTCTAAGTGTCCAGTAAATTGTTTTTAGCCACTAAAACTTACACAAGATAGCGGCCTGCGGCATCCAAGGTTTGACGTGAACATTTTTCGGCAAATCCTTCAATTCTTCCTCAAACTTCCACAGCACAGTGTAAGGGAGCTCTCCTAGGAGTTTCAGGAGGCTCTGTTTAGTCTCAGAGGAGAAGCTGGCAGACTTTAAGATGGATCCCATACTGAAATACACTACGCCGTTCTTGGATGCGTCGAGGATGTCTTGAATATCCTGTTGGAATACAATATGAAGTATAACTTTTAAAAATGACATGGTTATAATTTGCATCAAATCAAATTTAATGTGCACTATAAACGGAGTACCTATTTAGTTGTGGGTTTTTTTCCATTTTTCATATAAGTGAAAAAGAATATGTATCCATAATATCGTATGTTGGTTAAAGCTTAAAGCATTCGTTTGTGTCATTAGTTGTCTTCGTGTTGATTAAATGGCCTATTATATATTACTATGTTTTTTAATTAGATGCCCATCATTGGCGTTCTTATTCCGAGAAACTGAAACTTTTCGTCAATTTTGAAGTATAGTTGAGAAAAGTTATTAGTATAGTTCTTAGCGGGTTCGCTTTTCAAATTTTTTTCAAAATTTCAAATTATTTTTAAATAATTTATAAAAGGCAAAATAAAAGTTTTTTTTTTAAATTAAATGCGCTTTGGCACTTTTTCAAACTCATGGATTGAACTACTGTAGTAAGCAGCCGAAATTAACAATATATAATAATATTTCTTAAACGGTGCTTAAGTTTAAAGCGGCCTGGGAATTTAAAAATATGTATGTGATTCCCCAAAAAAACCCTATTCAAAACTGTAAAACTTCTTAAAACGTTCAGAATTGGCTGTAAATTTCTCCTTACTACATTACTTAATATAATTAATTTTATACTAGGATATACGTTCGTTTATATATTTTTAAAAATTTTTAAATAAGTATAAAAAAAAGCTTTTTTAATTAATAAATTATGTAACTTTGAATATTTCTTTTGAATATTGAATTACAACTGCACAAAATGCTACATAAATTACTTACATAACGCGATGCGTCGGCCTCTCGAACTCAGTATTTTCAACTCAAGCGGCATTTTGTGATTAAGACAAAGGGAAGCACAAATTTTACAAATTGAAGTGTTTTTGAAATTGATACATAATCCTGAGTTAATGCTTGAGGGAACCAAACGCTTCCTGCGGGCCTGGCACGGCACGAGGAGAAATAGTCGTGCCGTGCTAGGCCCGCTGTTAGTTATAGTTAGCACTCAGAACTATTTTCAAGTATCAGAATCTTGTAAGCTGTACTCTTATTTTGCAACAGTAGCTATTTGTATATATTATAGTCATTCTTCAAGTTTGTATCTTGCTGAAGGAGCATTTGTTTCAAAGTTAACAAGTATAAGGATTTTGGGCGTAAACACTATTTGCGCCTACTAAAAGGTAACTATCCCACGAATGAGTTCTCGCAAATTGTAATCAGGCGCTGTATAACATGACGGCGCGCGGCGCGTGGCTCGTCGTGCATGCGACGTTATCAAACCTCACACGAGCGCATTTATGTCTATGGTGGCAATTCGGTTGGTACATTTCTAAAATTAATATTTTAGTTAGTAATAGCATTTATAAAACCTATTCGGTTGGTACCAAACTAATTGGTAAAGTTGGTATCTAAAGTTGGTAAACTAAAGTTGGTATCTAACTAAATTAGGAACGCTTAATTAAATTATATAAAATTAAATTAGGATAAGTTAGTAACAGCAAAATACCAAGTTTCATTTGACAGTTCTAAACCTAATTTTAGCTAAAATTTGTTAGGTTGGTGCCAACAGAATTGAGGCCAGTGTCCGTGCGGTTAGCTTTACTTTAGTGCCTCCATTGATAAAATAATACGTGAGTAAAACCTGTGTATTTAAACTAATAATAATACTTTCACCGAATTACGCCTTTTAAAATTACTAGAATCCATTATGGCATCTCACTTTCATACATTTTTATAAATACGAGTTTTTATATCAGCCATTAAGAAGTCCTCTGCTGAACATAGGCCTCCCCAATAGATTTCCAGAATGAACGATTTTGAGCCCTCTCCGTCCACCGACTTCCTGCGATCTTTACAATGTCATCAGTACATCGGGTGGGGGGTCGTCCTACGTCCTTCGTTTTTCTGTCCTTGGTCGCCATTCGAGAACTTTTATTTCCCAACGGTTATCAGTTCTGCGAGCTATATAGCCTGCCCATTGCCACTTCAACTTATATGCTATTTCGGTGACTTTGGTTATTCTACGGATTTCCTCGTTGCGGATTTTAACACGTAGTGAACCACCCAACATAACTCTCTCCTTAGCACGTTGCACGACTCTGAGCTTGTGTATGAGGTCAATAGTTAGCGACCAAGTCTCAGTTCTATATGTCACCACTGGCAACACGCACTGATTATAGATTTTCGTCTTGAGGCTCTGCGGTATCTGTGACGAGAAGATGTGCCGTAATTTCTGATGATGAGATGTGCTGCCCATCCGAGTGGGATTCGTCGGCTGACCTCTTTGACGAAGTTGGACTTGCCTAGTTGAATCGTCTGACCCAATTAGACATAATGGTCTACAACTTCGAGTTTTACTCATGTATTATTTTGTGTATTATTATTATTTTGTTATTTATGTCCGTATGGCGAACGTGAAATGGCATGAGCGGGCCATGGATCAAGTCATCCTGATGAAGATTATTTAGATGAATCGAAACAGTGTCGGTGCCTTCATCGACAAAATAATACGTGAGTAAAACCCAGCAGAGTATGCCATATTTGCAAATTAGGGTAGGCCCTATAGTCAACCCACTGGCCAGCGACTAAAATAATTTACCTTAGAGGCCGGTTCAATATGGTCCTCAATATGAAAGCCTCCGATCTCGACTACATTAGGCGGGATGCTCTGTGATGGCGCAAACGAGGGGTGAGAGTTGACGAACAGTATTGCCACGTTGTTTACGGCCTCGTCTAACGGAGTCAGGGGTTCGCCTCTTGCGGCGGCGAGTGGTGCAAACATAGACTCGTATAGAGCTAGTGTGGAATCTTTGTGCCACCTGTAGAAAGATGCCGATCAAACCAGGAAAGCGAGCAGTACAGGACCTACAGCGCATATATTTTGATATATCATGTATAGCTATTACGGATTTTTGGATACAATCAATTACTACGTGTACGTGTCAATACGTAACAGTAGATTTAACATTGTTTAATCGTTCGTTTGATTGTAACGGGAACTAGTTGGAAGTAGAATTCTAATACTATTAAAGGGAGGTTGATGTTAATTTTATTGTAAGACATACTGAGATAGAAACCGAACGTAATATCAATCTATGAAATAATGCATATAGCTAATCGAATCTGATAGACATTGATTGTATCAAGAGTTGCGTAATCGCCATGCTGTTCTAACAAGATGTGTTTTCATAACTGTTTGGATTAAGTGTTACTTACGTTCGGATTCTATTCATATGACAGCATGTGGTACAAACAACATTAACCTTCCGTTAATGTTGTTTACAAACAACAGTTCATCGATGTAAACAAATGAAAGCGGTTAGTATCAATGTTTTGTTTGTATTAGAATTCCATAATCGCAGTACCTATCCTAACTATTTAGGACACATCCGCCAGATTCCACATTCGCCATAAATCAAAAATATTTATATTTATATAGTAGTATTTGTATAGTAGTTTTATTTATTTTCTATAGTAGTATTTAGTTCAGTTTGGTCATTGATGACGAATAAGGAAAACGAATGATGATTCGCCAGAGTTATGTATCTAGACAGACGAACTATATTCTTCTGGGGCTTCGGCGGACGCTGCCGCGGCACGCTCGCTTTGCTCGATCGCCTTGCGCGTTGTTTTCTATACTCTAACATAACCTAACCAACTAGTTTCGATCTGATTAATTTCTTTATGACAAACGCGAAATCTGTCGCATGAAGAATCATAAATAATATTGTTTCGTCGAAAGGTTGAATAAATAAATGATCTGACGAATGTAGAATCTGGCGGATGTGTCCTAAAACCTCCTAATAGTAGGTATAGCCAACGAGGGAAAACAAAAAACAAGTGTTATAAATGCCAGCGCTACCAAACGCTTTTCGCTTCTTTGTGTTGTGTACCTAACGTTAAACCAGCAGAATTTAACAGTAGGTAAACATTCAAATCGTGTTAGTGTGTTATTCAAATATTTAGTAAAAATCTAGACGCGGTACTACCTACTTAGTTCAAATATAATTAACGGTTTGCTCGGTCAAGGAGACACAAACGTAGTTGTCACAAAATATGAGCTATAGCCTCTCTGTTAGATTTTAAAGTGGTTGCTGCTTGAAGTTTAAATAGAAATAGAAACAATTATTGTATTGTCATTACACATATTGTATACGTACCCCACGGTATGTTAAAGCCAGACAGTGATATACTTTATCGTTAATTTAAGACGGTATCCTTTGTAAATTACCTTTTTTAGTTTCTGTGGCTATTTGCTCGTTAATTAAAGATATAATATTGTAAAAAAAATTGTGTGTTGTTGTCAATAATTTATCTCCAAATTCCTCGATTCATATTGTTTTAACGTTAGTTCAGTAATTACAAAATACAAAATAATCTATTACTTTTGCTAAAGTTGACTTTGTCCGTTTAACGATTTTGAAAATTAAAACGTGTTAAGACCATTTGCTCAGAGAACCGCCATAATAGAGATATATGTCCACTCTTCATTGGCTGTAGGCCGTAGGATGTAGGTATGTAGACAAATCATTTACAAAATACTAACCAGGCATCCAAGCTCATGACAGAGTATATCCCGAAATTGATAGCTCTTTGCACGAAGTTCATGGGAATCGGGAAGTCATTGAAGAACATCGGTATGGTTGTAACGGACCTCGCTTCGTCTACCAGCGACTGTGTATACGGTTGAAGAACCACAGTACTAAGCAGAAGCCATGGAACCTTCTGGATGGCTGCAAATCTGTAAAGTAACCACTTTTACAGAGACGTTTTAGAACATACCTAGGCACCTATATGAAAAGCAAAACATACGAGTGAACATATGGTTTATCCCATGGTAGACAGAGAAACAAAACTTCGTGAAACTACGTTAAAGATTACTCAACTTTTTTTTAAATTGCCAATATTTTCAGTAACATTCTACCAACGCCCTTGAGTTTTGAGTCTAAACATCATAAAGTTTCAGTACAGGATCGTAAGGTTAAGAGGTGCCTTACCCAGAACTAACATCAGCCATGGCGATGGTGATGACGGCGTCGTAGTTGTTCTTCAAGAGAGCTTCCTTCAGATTTGGGATGGCGATGGTAGCCAGCGATATGTTGGTGATGAACTCACGGTAGAACGATAGCCCTGGTTTGTTTTTCATGTTGACAGCTGAAAACAGAACAAGGTTTTTGTTTAAAACATTACTATCCTTCTGAGCCAGTTCAGCAATAAGGAAGCTATCTAGTCCAGTTAGCTATCCAACCTAAATTGGTTGAGCATTCAGGTAAACAACATGTAAAAATGTTTGCTTCACTATTAGCAGTGACTATATTTATATACGACGTAAGTCTATTATCAGTGAGTGTTGCCAGTAATGACATATGGAACTGAGACTTGGTCGCTAACTATTGGCCTCTTTCACAAGCTTAGAGTCGCGCAACGTGTATGGAGAGAGCTATGTTGGGTGTTGCACTACGTGATAAAATCAGCAACGAAGAAAACCGTAGAAGAACCAAAGTCAACGACATAGCACTTAAAATTTGCTAGTTGAAGTGGCAATGGGCAGGCTATATAACTCGCAGAACTGATAACCATTGGGAAATGAAAGTTCTCGAATGGCGACCAAGGACAGGAAAAAGAAGCGTAGGACGACCCCCCACCGGATGGACTGATGACATTATAAAGATCGCGGGAAATCGGTGGATGGAGGGCTCAAAATCTTTCTTCCTGAAAATCTATTGGGGTGGCCTATGTTCAGCTGTGGACTTCTAGGGGATGATATGATGAAGATGATGATATTTATATATCATAGAGTTCTTACTATCATAGATAAATAAATATAGATTAATTACACGAACTCCGGCGAGATTAATATCTTAAGCAGATTACGTCATCATCTCACTCAAAAACGGTACAATTCGAGTTATGTTGGAGCTGATGCTGATTCTTGTTCATTGATACCACTTACTTTCAGAAACCGGTGCGATGGAGCTACCATCGATGATATGCAAACCCTTGCGCGTTTCCTTTGGTGGAAAAGCCGTTACCCATGTCACCTGAAATAAATATTCACAGGTACAACTAACTACTACCATTTCCTTGGTTCTCACCGGGATGAACCTGCATCTTAGAACCTATCTATTAGTATATTGTCTCATATTTTGAAGTTTCACTATTTTATTCATAATGTTTATTTCTTTATGTTTCTAGTAATTTTTTGTTTAGAATAGGTTGGTTTATATACCTATATTTTGTATAACTAGGTATACCTACCTACTAATATTATAAATAGGAAATATTTGATTGTTTATTTGTATTGAATAGGCTCCAAAACTAATGGCCCGATTAAAAAAAATCTTTTATCGTTGGAAAGCTACACTATCCCCGGGTGACATAGGCTACTTTTTATCCCGGGAAAAATCTTCAACACAGGCGAAGCTGCGCGCGGACAGCTGGTATTTAAATTATTTTAGTTTTAGTTCATTATTTCTAATAAGTATAGGTAAATTTAAGCTGTTGTCTGTATAATTTGTATTGTATTTTATGGCAAATGCCGTGCATAGCTACCTAAGTACCTGTAATTGATGCATATTCCATAAAATGTTATTATTCATATATTAGATTCATATGTTTGTTATAAGTATGTACTGTTGGTGATGCCTAATAAATAAATAAAATAAAACTACCTACCTTATTATAACCAATCATGGTAGATATTTACCTCATGATTAGCTTTCAGTAGTGCGTTCACCATGCCTTTAGCGAGTAGATTTTGACTGCTTGTTGGTATAGGGAAGATGCAGAGAATGTGGTATCCATCGATAGACGATATCGCGCCCAGGCTGCATAGCGCTATAAGAAGTATTTTAAAATCCATAGTCTTGTCCTTGAGCTGGAAACATAAATCGCAATCATGAAGACTTTGTATGTCATGTCAAAAAACTCTCAATTGTTTTTAATGTAATAAACAAACATTAAATTGACTTACAGCTGTTGAGGCTACTTGTAAAGTGGTCACTAGAAACAAACACTTTGGTTGGCCGTTCAACGATAGTTAAACCAACCTAGATACACTCGTATTAATCCATTATGGTCTTTAAATGGTTGACGGTAATCGCATGCTGAAATGTTGGTGAACAATGTCTCTGATAAATGGATAAGTTATCAAAATAAGTATTTACTTTTTATCAAAGATAAACTTTATCAGTATGAATACTTACTAGGTACCTACTAAATTATTTCAGAGACAGGTAGGTACCTGGTAGTATCGCTGATAGATGATGACTGATTCATAGTAGCTTCACAATTCTATAGTGTTTTTTGTTCACACTGAATGAAGGTATGAGATCGCCTAAGTGGGTGCAGAGTCCAAAAACAAAGGTTAATTATGAAATCGCTGTTCACTCGTGCTACTACATTAGGTACTTACTGTACTTACTTAGGGCTGAGATAGAGAGATGAGAAGCTTCAGTACTTATCACTAAAACACATAGTACAAAAAAAATAAAAAAAATCTTGTTTAATAAACAAAAAAAAATATCAGGCCTTATGTTTTTTAAGGTTTATAAATCGGGCAATTAATTGAAATCCAGTGAAGCCTTACAAGCCGTGATAACTGACCTTGTAATTTCATCATACATCCAACAATATTAAAAACATTTCAGTTTCCCCAAACAGGGATAGGTATCTGGTACTTTAAAATAGGTAGGTATTTATCAAGCGAAAATTTCTTGTAAGAAAAATCGAAGTACCTATCTTTAAAAGGTCTTTCCAAAGATATACCACACCGGGCAGTAAAATATTTAAAAAAAATAACCCCAATTTACATGTAGCGGAGACATGTAAATTGGAAACGTTTACCTACATGAAAACGTTTTTTTTTTAGTTTTAATTTCATAACATAGTAGTAGAGGTCAATAATACCTAAGTACCTATTACCGTGCAAAATTTATTCAAGATAAAACTAATAGTCTGGAGCAAGATTGGAAGGGCAGACAGACAGAAATAGGCAGACAGGAAATTCCGAATCTATAAGGGTTCCTTGTGGACTTCGGAACCCCAAAAACGACTAATCATGACTCATACTTATATTTTTTTCTGATATCATAAGTACCTATTGAATGAGCATTATCATTGTTTATGATGTATGTCATACCGGGATTTAATTCTGACGACCTCACTGGTGCAGTTAACCAAGGTCCAGCTAGACGCAGAAGGCTGCGGGTTAGATTCTCGCCGCGAGACAAATGTTTGTATGATCTGCGAGTATTTGACTCGGGTCTGGGTGCTTCTATGTATGTATTTAAAATAAATAGTATAATGTAAGTAGTATATCAGTCATGTGGTACCCTTTCCACAAGCTCTGCTTACTTGGGGCCAGACTGTGTGAAATGTCCAGAAATATTATTAAAATAAAATGATGTAAAAGTGGGACATTTTAATAAGGCAAGTATTTTAAAGACGTTTATAATATTAAGGTCAAGATTTAAATATTTACACAGCAATTACCTAACTCTTGTTTTGATATTGTATTCAGCAAATTGGACAAGTTTTGCTATAGCTACATAACATTATTATCTTGTGTTAATTACGGACTGTAATTATATTACGGACCAGTTTCATGTTTATACAATAATAGGATACAAAAGTGATATCCATATAATATTTGCGCATAGAAATCATGGACAGCCTACAGTGTATTTTTAGTGTTTGTCAACATTATAATGAAATGTTGGATTCTCTTCAGCACAGCTTTCTTCATTCTTATATCATCCTAGAGTGATCATGTTGTCTGTTGTTTCTGCATAGATTTGATGGGTTCCATTGGTGCCAGCGGAGACTTCATGGTAAGGTCCCACAATGCAGTGTTGTATGTTACTGGAGTTTATTGTAGCTCCATTGTAGACTATACAGTCTTGGAGAACAGATCTGAAAAGGATATTAAAATTGCAAATTAGGCGAATTAATCAATTATACGAATAAATCAATTAGAAGTATCCGTTTGTAATGTCAAAATAACAGCATTTTACAAAATGTATATTAAAGTATATACTGGGGTTTTCTTCGTTGGTCATTTCATGAAGCAACATAGCTCTGCTAATTTAATATTTTTTACTCGGTTTATTGAATTTTTTTTTCAGTAATCTCAGCAGAATTTTAATGAAAAAATTGTGACTATGTAGGACAATTATATTTTTGTTTTGACAATTATGGACAATTTAATTATATGTGTATTATGGTGCAATGTGATTTGAACGAAGAGGAATCCTAAGAAAATTCTAGACGGCCATTCCGCGATGACGTCTAGAATTGACGGTTAAACTTTAGTATCTGGATACAGGAAAAGGGGGGGGGGGAACAGGAGGGGAGGACCCCCCACCCCCCTGATATCACTCCCAATTTGCGGAATTACGGAATGCGGAACTCAAAAAAAATAAGCATTTCCGCAAGTTAAAAGTGGTAAATATGTAATCAGGAAGCAAAACTCTACCAGATTTGAGCATTTTCACCCTCCAATTCCTGTATCCAGATACTAAAGCCAAGCCGAATTGACAATTGATCATCGACAAAGACTTTATTAATGAAGAAACAAACCATAAACAAATATAAACAGTTGACACTGACAAAATTGTCATTATTATGTCACATGCCATTAACAAAGAAGAATAAGTATATACTGTACTTATAACAAAAAAAAAATTGTCTGCCTGTCATGTGTTTGTTCTGGCTAATATCCGACATAACTGGTCCGATTTTGACAGGACTTTCACTGGCAGATGTTGTTATATATAAGCAATAATTAAAGTAACTGTTTTAGTTTCAAATAATATTAATAATATTAATATACAATATAATAATAAGTATACATATACCTACATCCAATATAATTTCAAAAAGGTTTGACAAGATTTAATATATTTTTTTGTTGTTGTGATGTACTGGGTTGGTTTATAATTATATATTACTACTGGACTGGCACAATTAAACATGCTCTATAATTACATAATTAAATAAAATGGCTACTACTACTTCTGCTTAAGTTAGTAGGGACCCAAAAGAACTATTTATGTTGAACATAAATTAAAACACAGAGTAAACTTTTTATAAAGAAACCCAAGGAACCAAGCATTTTTTGTCATGTAAAGTGAAGAATGAGAAACAAAATAATACTGATAGTGTTTTATGGAACTAGGGTCTAGTCTAGACAATTATTCTGAATAATAAAAATAAGGCGGCTGTTTACGACCTCAGGTGTCTTGAAAATTTCGGCACTTCAAAGATAAAATTTAATAACTGATGTCTTGTAAAGTTCTGGCTGCTGATTTAAGATACTGAATTTATAAAAAATATGATTATGATGAAAAACTTAATGACATAAAAAGTAGCTGTCCCTAAGATTGAAGAATTTGATTGTATCTACCTTATGAATGCATTCCTTCATAATAGAAAATGTCTGTTGCGCTATAAAGTGTATCACTGTATGGACAGTGATACACTCTTTAAATCTTAATGTAAACCAACCAAATCGAAATAATTTGTATATTATAAGAAATTTTACGATATATCGAAATACGTTATAAAGATTATACCCTGTATGACGATCTCTGTGGCGCAGTGTGCGAAGGCCTACCTGAAATGCGGAAAGTTGCGGGTGCGATTCCCGCTGCGGGATGTTTGTATGATCTATTTATTTATTTATTTATTATCTGCAAGTGATTGTCTCGGTCTGGGTGTTTTTTTATGTGTAAGTATGTATTTAGTATATGAGTCGTGTAACCCATAACACAAACTCTGCTTACTTTGAGGCTAGATGATGCTGTGTGAAAATTCCGGCATATTGGTTGAAATTCGACCATAATTAATAATAATAATTAATTATGGTCGAAAATAATAATAATTAATGTATTTAATATGCATAATTAAAAAAAATTAATAGCATTCTGCACTCCTCTATATAAACTATGAGTGTGTAAATTTTCATACTCCTCCGTCTGCACAAGTTTTGTATAAAGGGGTACTAAGTTTTTGCTTCACGTATTAATATAATATTATACATACCCTGCTTTGATATTGACATTATTCATGAGGATACAGTTTGTCAATCTAACTTTATTTTCAATAGTACAGTTGGCGCCGATAAATGTGCTATTGATAGAAGTCTTTTGATTGATAACACTTTGGTCACCTACTATACTGGTTTCATCAATTTGTTTGGTTTTGATTTCATTATTATGATAAAACCTATTGGGAAGAGGTGATCCAGTTATTGACTGCCATTTTGATAGGATCTGAAAATAGATGAATAATTTAGCTACAGCTTACAGATCACAAAAACATTTATTTGTATAGGATATCATAAACACAGGTACCTTGTTATTTGCTAAATAATATGATGACATTTTATTGATCCTCATGCCAAAAGTGTTTTGTCCTGGTACATATGCATAACATCTTAGTATGTCATCATGGTACACTCTTTTGCAACCGAGCCTGTGGTCATTGTACCCTGACATTTCTCTTATTTTACTTTCAAAACCAGTTTCGACTGCAAAATCAAATATTGTTTTTTTATCGTACACATTCTTTTCAGAAGTTCCTTGCGATTCTGTCTTTTTGGGCTTTGACAGCTGTTTTTTAACAATATGCGGAAGTAACTCTCCCTTCACCGAAGTGAACTGATCATTTTCCACAATGTAGTCTATAATCCATCGCTTCATTACATAAACATGAGCATCTAGTAATCTTGAGTACAAACTCATTGAAGGAAACTTCTTTGCAAGGACTCTTGGTATGCTCAAAGTATCTTCAAAATCACTAGCACTAGCTAAAAAGACTAAGCGTTGGGTTTCTTTGTCAATCCCAACAAAGTCAGTTTCAGTTTTGTTCTTTTCCTTGATACCAGGCAACTGTATCCATTCCTCCGGACCATTGTTGAAGAATAAGGTTGTGAGGGCTGCATCATGTTTCCTATGAAGATTTAATACATCATTAAGATTAATATCAGTGATGATATCACCAGACACAATCAAAAGATCTGATGTTATTCTGGAGCTGATCTGTTTCAGTGAATCCACAGTTCCCCAATCTTCATCAGATGGAATTGCAAGCAGCTCATATTTTATAGTCAGCGGACATTTTTCAAGTGCATTGAGTATGTTGGACTTGTCATCATCCAGAACAATCACCATTGTTTCTGAAAGAAGTTAAATAAAGTTGTTTATATACAAATACAATGGCCTCAATTATGTTGGCGCCAACCTAACTAATTTTAGCTAAAATTAGGTTTGAACTGTCAAATTAACCTATGGTATTCTGCTGCTACCAACTTATCCTAATTTAATTTTATCTAACTTAATTAAGCGTTCCTAATTTAGTTAGATGGTACCAACCGAATAGGTTTTACAAATGCTATGACTAACTAAATATATTTTAGACAATTCCTAATTTTATAAATGAACCAACCGAATTGCCACCATTATCTCTAGAAAATTTTATTTTATTTAACTTTTGCAATCAGAATTCATAATGTTTTTAGTAGTGAAAGCGTATATATTGAGACCATGGTTGTTGCAACACAACCAAAACGTTGCAGAGAATAGTTCTTTACATTGTTGAATTGGAAACTGATATATAATGAATTGAAGGAGATACCTACTGTCTGTAGCCAAATCTTTGGAGCGAAGAAAAACGCATAGGTTGGGTTTTACCTTACCTTGTATTCCGATCCTCTCTAACATATTCAGTGAATACCATAGCACAGGATACGGCCCCACGGGTAGCAAGCATTTTGTGACTGATGAACCTACATCCGGCATGCGAGAGCCACGTCCCGCAGCAAGCACAACAGCTTGGAATTCAATTATTTTATGCATTATGTGACCTGCAAATAGTGTTTAGAGTAAAGTTTGCAATGTGTCCTCATAGCGTAACTACATGCAAAAGTATAATTGAAGATTTCTGACTGGTAAGTAACTGTATTTACCTAATAGTCATCGGTTCTTGGGAGTTTACCAAGAATTTTCGCTGAATTATATAAATTGTATTAGTATTTGCAGGGAAATCTGCAATCAACACATCAGCAAAAATAGAATCATCAAAACAAAAAAATGATGAAATGTGAGAGCTGATATTAAAAGAGTGAGGTTGGTTGGTTTTAGGGATGTGAAAAAATAATCGATTATGAAAAAAATCGATTTTTTTTTAGTAAAAATCGATTTATATTGGTGATTTTAATTTTAGAAATAATCGATTAATAATCGATTTTTTTTATAATCAAAAATCAATCATAACCGATTTTTTATCTCCCACACCTCTCTCTACATTTAGTCTGGTCTGCTATAGTCCGGAGTGCGAACTACCAATGAATACCATCTCCATAATATTACACTAACGCCATTGTTGCGGCTGGAGGGCTAGTTCGGCTGATTGAAACAATGCTGGCAGACTACTTGACTTGTTTTATTTTCTTATTTTTAAAAGAGCTGAATACAAACTGAACTGAACATAAATTACACAAATTTCACACAATACTTATATTATTTTGAGTCCCTCCATACGCACTATAGGCAGGCAGCGCGTTTTCAATACATTAGAGCCAGAGGGAGAGAGACGTATTTTCTTTCTTTGTCTCTTTATTCAACTATTACGCAAGCTATGAGTCTATACAATTACAACTATTTTAAACCTTATTATGTTTTACTATTAGCACTGTCGGCGCAGTTAACAGCCATCTGTGCATCTACGATGGCATCCCTTCTGTGCTTTTGAAAGACGGAGCATCTTTGGCAAGAACTTTAAACTACATTAGACGATTGTGGCGTTTAGGTTTTTAGTGGCATATGACTAAATGAAACTAAAACGTCAACAAACATTAAATATATATATATATTTTAAAAGAAAAATAGAATAAGGTCGGGGTTAACTATGCCGGTCTGGTTTGGCTTCGCGGTCCGGTACTCTCCTGATAGCTGCGTGTGGATTCTCGACGGCGGAGGGCAAAAGAGGCCGGTGATGTCAGCCGTCGAGGAAGTTCGTTCAGCCGTCGAAGTAGGTTGGCGGTCCAAGGGATGATGTCCGAGGTTGGACCCCTAGTGTAGGACCCTGTGAATAATGTTCACCATAAAACATTTGCTCCGACCGCTTTCCGTGGATAGAGAACACCCTGTATTGACGAGCCTATGTGGAGAGCCGAGTACCTAGGTAAGCAGTTGGTGCAGAGGTGATTCTCTATCAGAACGGAGTTACAAAGCAGTAAAATAATAAGGCACGATTAGTGTAATGAAATAGTTAAGCTAAATCAAATAGGTAGGTACCTACATAGTATGCGAACTGGAATTTAGAAGAAATTGGCCAATGTAGGTACGTAGGTAAATTTAGCGGATAAAAGAATGAGAATGAATGTGCTCTAAAAATTACAATACGGAGTTCATTAAATATTTCGCCCGTATAGCGATTAAAACCAAATATTTGCATATAAGCGCAATAAATAAATAAGTACCTAAAAATAAGTTTTCACACACAGAATAAATTACGTAAAGCTAAGCAATCCCCTACCTACTTATAACACTGTTCAACACTTACCCTATCGGGGTTTAGCACACACTTGAATTTAATATTTAGGTAGGTACTGCAATATGTAATTATTGTATTTATAATTACACAGGCTTATGTAGGTATTAGTTACGCTAGCACGTAAGAAGACACCTTTTATTATCAGTGAACGCACTAGTCACACGTCCGATGCAAGTCGGATGAGAAGCCGTGTGTGAGGCCGGCCGCTCCGGCGCCGGTCTAAACATTCGAGCCCGCGGAAACAAAGGAGCGGATTAGCCAATCAGCGCTCCGTTGGAATATCACGCCACTTGCCTTGTAGGTACTGTCGCGATAAAAGTGCTAGCAATATGTTGCTGCTATGCAGATTTTTATTGTAAATATTTAATTTTATGTTAAGCATTTAGATAGGTACAAAATGTATGTTAATGTAATATGTAATATGTTTATGTTTTTAATTTAGAATAAGTTATTATATAAGTTTAATTTAATAAAATTTTGATTTTGTTGGCATTAGTAACAAGAAATACGTAGTATGTACGTGCAACGTTACATTACCCCCCTCGTCACAATAGGATTTTTATATATAGATTTATATATAAAAATCCGCACAATTAGTTTAATATTCATATATATATAAAAAATGCATTGAAATAAGTGGTAATTTTTAAAAGAGCTACTAGCCACCTTTCATATTAAGGTAACCATTTTTAATGAAATAGGAGACCCATTATAATAAGATGAAAGTACAATTTATATAAAAAAAATGTTTACACTACCTACACTATAATAACTATTTATTTAAACCTGTTAATTTTAAATCTTTTATATGCCATGTACCTATGTCTTTACCTGACATATCTTCCAAAATGTAGACTAAGGGAGATTTTTTCTCCTTAACGCGGCATTTGATGAATTTTGGAGCCAGCTTCTTGCAAAAGTATTTATCTTTGTCACTCAGAATATAAGTACGCTTCATCACTATATCTCCTACATTGAACTCCGTCGATTGTCGACGCAAGTTATAATGAGACATATTTTTTACATGCGCATGCCAAAGTTTTGCTTGTACTTTATTAAACATTTCGGAAAGGCAGCCTAAATTTTCCGCATAACGGTCACGTGGAAGGAACAAAAATTCCTCACCTGCCTCATTGTCAACATAATGAGTACCGCAGACGACCAATTCCCTACCAAATACCAAGAATGAAGGAGTGAAGCCGGTCGCCTCATTCACCGAATTGTTAATGGCGAATTGTACCTTGGGAATAAAAACGTCCCATGTACGATGATCATCCTCCACGAATGTTGATATACAGGTTATGATGGTTCTGTTATAACGCTCGACAGTATTGACCTGCGGTGTGTATTTTGGTGTATAATAAACATTAGGGATGTTGTATTCTTTAAAGAGGGACTGTGTAGCAGTACTGACGAACTGACTACCGTTGTCCATAAATATAGTTTGAGGAGTTCCATGTATCAGGAAGACGGAATCCTGCAAAAACTTACAGACAGCGGCAGAAGTAGCAGATCGCAAGGGACAGATCAGACAAAACTTTGTAAAACAACAGGTTACTACTAAAATATAGCTATTCTGCTTCCTAGAGACGGGCAAAGGGCCCATGAGGTCGACAGAGATAGCTTGGAATGGACGGCAGCATTGTTTAGGGCGACCCATTTCACCTAAGGTTTGGTGGTTCTGAGCTTTATAAGTGAGACACTTTGTACAGGAATTGATGAATTTCACGACATCTCGGTGCATACCTGGCCAAAAGTATCGTAAAGCTAGACGATGGTAAGTTTTAAACACACCAAGATGTCCTGCCGTAGGCTCCGCGTGGTTTTCGAGCATGACCTGCTCACGTAGCTCTGCCGGAATTACTTCTTTCCACGCAAATTCTGAAGTTAAGTTAGTCGAGTCATGTTTGTTTTTTGTCAGTCTATAAAGGGAGTTGTTTTTAATAAAAAAATTTGGAAAGTTCTGAGGTTTAGTGAGACAAGAATTATAAATGTTTTTGTACCAAAAATCAGAAGTCGAAGAGTGGCAGCCTGAAGTGCTAATCACGTTAACGGGAACGGCTCTACTTAGAGCATCGGGGATGACATTATCAACGCCGCGACGATGTTTCAGTTCAAAGTGAAAAGCGGACAATCGAACACCCCAACGCGCTAACCTACCAGTTGGGTTACTTAAAGATAGGAACCATTTTAAGGCACTATGGTCTGTAAAGACGGTGAAAGGCTTCCCATTCTCTAAATAACACCTCCAATGTTCTAAAGCTATGACCACAGCAAGAGTTTCACGCTCTGTAATGCTATAGTTTTTCTCTGCCGCTGACAACGATTTGCTCATGTATGCTATTGGGTGCTCCTTACCGTCCACGGTTTGGGTTAGCATAGCACCCACACCATAGTTACTGGCATCGGTATGCACCTCAAATGGCTTATCGTAGTCAGGGCAGGAAAGAACTGGAGCGGAAACTAAACATTCTTGCAACTTGCGAAATGCCAAGTCTGCTTCAGGAGACCAGGTGAAAGGAGGTCCGCCCTTCTTGCACGACGTCAACTTATTGAGTGGAGCTGCTATAGTGCTAAAATTGGGGACAAAGCGACGGTACCAGGTAGCTGTTCCGAGGAAACGTTTAATATCCTTTCGACAAGTAGGTGTCGGATAATTGAGTATAGCTTGCACTTTCTCTGGATCGGTACGTAGTCCACCACTATCAACAACATAACCTAGATATTTAAGCTCACTTCTGAAAAACTTACATTTTTCTAGGTTGATGGTGAGATTAGCCTGCTTCAACTTCTCTAGAACGCGCAGTAAAATAGACGCATGGGAATTGAAATCATTCGAGACGATGATGATGTCATCCAAATATGCGAAGACTTTAAGGTCGAACTCACTGAAAAGCATGTCAACCAGCCTCTGCTGAGTTGCCGGGGCATTAGTGAGTCCGAATGCGGTACGCTTAAAGCGAAACGTTCCACGATTTGGTACGTAGAAGGCTGTTTTGTCACGGTCACCAGGAGCAATAGAAATTTGCCAGAACGCTTTGGATAAATCTAAACTGGTTAAATAACGAGCGTCGCGAAGATTATCTAAGATCTCAGACACGTAGGGCAAGTTGTACGCATCGCGTTTTGTGACTGCGTTCAACTTACGGCTGTCGAGACAGAAACGAGGCTGACCATTCTTTTTATTAACAATTAGGACAGGGGACGACCAAGCGCTCTCACAGGGCTCGATTACGTCGAGACCTAGCATCTCGTCCACCTGTTCAATAAGAATGCGCTGCTTTTCCGGGGACATCCGGTAGTAACGCTGACGAATGGGCTGAGCGTCACCAGTGTCAATTCGGTGAGTGATTAGCTTGGTCTCACCTAAACCTTTAAATTCGGTAGAAATATTTCTAAATTGACATATAATATTGTCTGCCATAGATTTCTCAGAATCAGATAAGTGATCGTAAGCTTGGATGAAAGAGTTACGATCAATGTGAAGGGTAGCAGTAAAGTTATTTGAATTTAAATAAACAATGTTGTTGAGATGATTTGGAAAAATTTTGAATTTATGCCAAAAATCGATGCCTAAAATTAAATCAACATTTATATCTGGAACAACGTAAGCTTTCATGACGTGAAGCATATTATCAAATGTTATAGGCAAGTTTAAATAGCCAAGGCTTGACATAGACTGACCACCTGCTGCTGTGACGGTGATGCTATGATCATTTTGAAGCTCAAAACCTTGCTGCTCAAAAACACGATGAACATTGTTGCCTATAATCGTTACAGCTGCGCCAGAATCCATCAAAGCATGCATTTTCAAATTATTAATGTGTACGATTGCATAGGGCCTAGGGTCATTATTAGGTTGGTTCTGCAGAATTGTATTTATTTTATATGAGCTGAAATATAAACTAATAGTTTGTAGCCATTTGGCCCAATCTTCACTGTCGAACTTGTTAGATGTTTCTTTGTTAGTGTTACAATTCTGCAGACTTATTGGTTTTTTGAAAACTCTGAGTTTTTTTTATTGCACGTCGGGCACTGTGGAGTTTTAACACCCTCGTGACCGCAGACAAAACAAAGTATTTTACCTTTATCGGCCTTACATTGACGAAGGTTGTGGGTGTTATTACGACACCTCGGACAATAGAGTGTTTTGGGGGTAAGGGACATTGCATGTACATACCGGTTACAATTGTTATCGAGATCATTTTTACTATTGTTGTTGCTAACAGACGGCTTCTGCGATGAATGACCGCTATACGCAAATTCTGGTGCCATGGTATCAGATGTAACTTTAGGTGGCTCACGAAAACCAGCAAGACGTGCCTGGATGTTCTCGTAGTTACGGCATGACGATCTCAGTACATCAATACTATTTATATTAGAGACAGAAGCTAAAGTGCTCGCGTAGCATGGTCTGACATTATGCAACAGGATCTCTAGCTTGTCCTCATCAGGAAGTGATTTGGATAGACGAGAGAAAAGCCCGGACATTATTGACAGATAAATAGTGATATTTTCTGTTTCACCCTGAGTCCTAGCACGTATCTCCGAGAGCAGCCTGTAATCATAGTCTGCTTGACTAAAATCGTTTTTAAGTGTTAAAACTAGTTCATTCCAATCTGAAATCGAATCTTGAATTCCACGGAACCAGTGTAAAGCGTCCCCAGTGAACAATTCAGTAGCGTACGTCAATAACTTTGACGAAGAAATATTCCTAGCCTTGCTAAATTCCGATATCCGCTGTATAAAGGATCGCACACACGACTTCCCGTCAAACTTGATCTTAGTGAGCTCGCTAGTTACTCCACGTTCGCAGGTCACATTAATGTTAAGAGGGTCACTAGCTGGTTGATTTGAAGGGCAAACAGAAGATGATGACAGTAGAGAATCAACAGCCGTGTCCTTGAGCAAAGTGTGACGATTAAATAACTCGCGGAACTCAGACGCGCATGCATTATAAGCATCAATGTACTGATCATCACAAACAAGCCGATTAAGTCGGTGGTATATATGATAAAGGTAATTTTGAGCACGCAGTACAGCATTTTTGTCCGGTTTGGAATCGAGAAGACATTTTACTTTAGATAGGACATCACTTATACCCTTCAAATCATTACTAATTTTAAGTGGGCAATCGAGAATGTCTTCGGAAGGAAATAAGGGCCCTAATTTCGAAATTTGTTTCCTTAAGTCGTCAACTGTATTAGCTGGAGTTTCGCCCCTAATAAGCACCTCATATTCTAACTCAGATTTTTGTAATGATAAAAACTTGATGGGATATTCCATTATAAGAAGGTATTAAAAATAATGTAATATATTTTTTTTTTTTTTTTTTTTTTGGAAAAAAAAAATTAAAAAAAAAACTTTTGAAAACTTAAAACTCAAAAAGGTAAATGTTGAACAATGCTTGAATAAGCTTCTCCGTTCTGTTACACAGCAAGTAAAATAACGTTATGGTTGGCAAGCAAAAAAAAATTAAGCAAAAATCAAAACTGAAAAACAGTCACAAAATAAAAAAAACAAAGCAAAAATGCAACTAATGTGTACACCGCGCGAAATAAAAATGTTAACTTCTAAACCAAAATATTATTAAACTTAAACATTTCTGTACTCGATAGTACTTTAGTGATCAATTTTGTAAGAGTTGCAATTTGTGCATACAGGTTGATCTAAAAAACTTAAAACCACGACAACAAAAAAAAATAATAATTTAAATTAAGACAAAACAATTAGGTATTTAGTTTTTTTGGTACAGGGTGTACACCTTAGTTACGAGCAACCAAAAAAAAAATAACGTTTCACAAAAAATAAAAAAAACACACAACTACTTACGAAGCAAAACCAGACCTTATTTTTAGAACCACGTTAGAGGGCGCCAGTGTGGCGTTTAGGTTTTTAGTGGCATATGACTAAATGAAACTAAAACGTCAACAAACATTAAATATATATATATATTTTAAAAGAAAAATAGAATAAGGTCGGGGTTAACTATGCCGGTCTGGTTTGGCTTCGCGGTCCGGTACTCTCCTGATAGCTGCGTGTGGATTCTCGACGGCGGAGGGCAAAAGAGGCCGGTGATGTCAGCCGTCGAGGAAGTTCGTTCAGCCGTCGAAGTAGGTTGGCGGTCCAAGGGATGATGTCCGAGGTTGGACCCCTAGTGTAGGACCCTGTGAATAATGTTCACCATAAAACATTTGCTCCGACCGCTTTCCGTGGATAGAGAACACCCTGTATTGACGAGCCTATGTGGAGAGCCGAGTACCTAGGTAAGCAGTTGGTGCAGAGGTGATTCTCTATCAGAACGGAGTTACAAAGCAGTAAAATAATAAGGCACGATTAGTGTAATGAAATAGTTAAGCTAAATCAAATAGGTAGGTACCTACATAGTATGCGAACTGGAATTTAGAAGAAATTGGCCAATGTAGGTACGTAGGTAAATTTAGCGGATAAAAGAATGAGAATGAATGTGCTCTAAAAATTACAATACGGAGTTCATTAAATATTTCGCCCGTATAGCGATTAAAACCAAATATTTGCATATAAGCGCAATAAATAAATAAGTACCTAAAAATAAGTTTTCACACACAGAATAAATTACGTAAAGCTAAGCAATCCCCTACCTACTTATAACACTGTTCAACACTTACCCTATCGGGGTTTAGCACACACTTGAATTTAATATTTAGGTAGGTACTGCAATATGTAATTATTGTATTTATAATTACACAGGCTTATGTAGGTATTAGTTACGCTAGCACGTAAGAAGACACCTTTTATTATCAGTGAACGCACTAGTCACACGTCCGATGCAAGTCGGATGAGAAGCCGTGTGTGAGGCCGGCCGCTCCGGCGCCGGTCTAAACATTCGAGCCCGCGGAAACAAAGGAGCGGATTAGCCAATCAGCGCTCCGTTGGAATATCACGCCACTTGCCTTGTAGGTACTGTCGCGATAAAAGTGCTAGCAATATGTTGCTGCTATGCAGATTTTTATTGTAAATATTTAATTTTATGTTAAGCATTTAGATAGGTACAAAATGTATGTTAATGTAATATGTAATATGTTTATGTTTTTAATTTAGAATAAGTTATTATATAAGTTTAATTTAATAAAATTTTGATTTTGTTGGCATTAGTAACAAGAAATACGTAGTATGTACGTGCAACGTTACACGATCCATTGAAGAAAACCGAAAACCAGAGCATTGTCCACCGTCAATAACTTCGGCCGCTGATGATGTCGATTATGATGACGTTTGAGAAACCCATAACAAGCTGTTAGTGGGACTATGAGAACTTGTCAAATTCACAGTCAGACATCCGAATTAAGCTTTTACATAGCGCCTCTAATAGGATTAAAAAAAGACGCTTTAGAATCCTGGAGAAGCTCTGACACAGTTGGCGTATAAGCACCTTTAGGTACCGGCTTCTTCGGCTCCAGCAGAGAGATTGTTCTCAAAAGCTGACGCCATAAATTATCAAAGACCAGGAGCCGAATATTATTCAACCACTTAAGCTTAAGCTGTTATTCCTGAACCCATTGCCTACAGTATTCCAGTTTTTTTTTATTTGAATAGTTTAATTTTGTTAAGAAAAAAAACATTTCAGCTTGAACCTATTATAGTGTTGATTATTTAAAAACTTTTTATTTCTGTTGTATATTTTTGGATTAATGAAACTTTGATATATATAAATATTTATGGCGTTTATTTTGAAATTAATTGAGAAATTGGGAAAAATCGATTAATAAAAAATCGATTATTGTATTACGAAAAATCGATTATTTATTAATCGATTTTTCATGCTAAAAACAATCGATTAATTAAAAATCGATTTTTTATGTAGAATGTCACATCCCTTGTTGGTTTATTTATTTGGAGTGACGTTGAAGTTGTAACATTTTAGGAAGTTGACACTTGTTTGACACAAAAAATAACAATTATATTTTTAAATTATTTAGCGCGGAGTCAGCTAAATAAATACCTAAATAACACCATCTGGCCCCAAACATAGCTTACCTCGTATTACGAAGACCAGATGACTGATAGAATACTTATATAATACATTATATGTACATATCGATACAGAACAAAAACCTACGTTCATCACACAAATGTTTGGCCTGGGAGGGAATCGGACCCCCAACGACAAATTAAAGGATGATAAAGCATTCTCCAACCTACAGGTACAACCGTATAGACCGTATAGACCGTATAAACCGTAACCGTATTGACCGAGAAACTAATAGACAACTAGATAGCATCCGTCGCATTCATACAAGAAAGAGAACTTATGTGCAGATACTGTAAAGAAACGAGATAGAATGGTTTGATTTTTTGTTTCATGTCGCGTGCCGGTTTTTTCAAGATCGCACCTCGACGTGCAAAGCTACGTTTGACAGTTTGCCATTGTTTGGATGCTTTGTGTTCGCTTTGTGTGAAATAAACTGAAAAAAAGAGTTAAAAATAAATTGTGAACACGGTGCATTACATGCGAATTCCTTACTAACAAATTCCTTTACCGGATTTTGTAATGGTTAAATGGATAATTGTTCGATGTATCGTTTTAGGGTGTAAAAGTGATAGTGAACGGAAACACCCCGATTTGTCTTTTTACTCGTACAAGTATTTTTGAGTAGTTATTAGCTTTCAAACTGTTTTTTTAATAATATACACAATAGATAACAGCATTTCGAACTGAACTTTGTTCGCATAATTCGTAAATCATAACAAATAATTTATTTGTTTTGGTGTTGCCTGCATTCGACCTTAAAATTCCCCAGACTAGGTACATACATCTTACATGAAATATTTTTTACATTTCGTATGAATTTCAATAATTCAATTTAACGGAAGTATCGTACAATGTTGATAGATGAATATATGGAGGCATGGTAAAGGCAAAAGCTGCTTAAAATCGGTCTGAGGAAACCTTTCATACATTTTGATGTCAATTGATTGTGAAATAATGTCCTGTCAGCGACAATAACCATACCGCCCTGTATAAATAAATAGATTAAAATGATTCTTACATTGTTAAATAAAACACCTCGCTATTAATTTGTTACATTTTCCATCAAACGATAATGTACGTTTGTAGTGGGTTGAAGCCACAGGCCGAAAAATCTGGACACCCAAAAACTCTTCGAGGATTTGTAGTACCCATTTTGAGAAAAATGTCTTGTTTAAGAAGAATAAATTAACTATTCCTTATCCTAATGCTGTTCCACTGGTGGTTAGTAAATATATGATTTATGAGTTTTTATTCTATAGGTAGGTAGATACTGATCAATACTTTTCGACTAGAAAAAGTAAATAAGTCCTTTATCGGGAACACGGTGCGCTTCTATAATAAGCTTCCTGAAAATGCAACTAAACTACCTATTAAGAAATTTAAAGCTTACATAAAAGAGTCTTTTGAAGAAAGCATATTATAATATAAATGACTATATTATTGATAAGAACGCATGGCCTCATGTCGCTCTGCCCTCAGACAGTTAACCGACACACTTGAAATGTATAAACTCATGTATAAGTATATCGTAGCTAATTTAGTTATAAGATGGATAATGCAAAAATGCGCTAGGACCAGGACGAGTTTCTCTTCTCGGGCTTGGATTATAAATTGGAACCTAAATTCACTCAGTAGGTAAGACTTAGTTTCAAAGTGATCCTTGTGATTGTATTGAATAAAGTATCTTTTGACTTTGTGTTATATTTATGGTTTTTTTATTTCTGTATTGTTATGCTTAGCTTTAATAATAAGTAAACAATTAAGTACACAAATGTTGTTATATGTTTTCTATATCACACATCTGTTAAAAAAGTTTGAGTTTTGTGATAGAGAGGAAAGCTCTAGAGATTCTACTACAACATAACGTCTCGAATAAATCTAGGATTACTTAGGACTACCATCTATCGTTCTATCTCACACGCGGCACGATCACCATGTGTCTATTAGTTTCTCAGTCTACGGGTACAACCAACTGAGCTGACTGGTCAGAGTGGTCAGTCAAGTCTGTTTTGTTATTATCATTGTCACAAAGTTGCCGCCGATTGTCACATGGTGTGTTTCATACGTCACGTCATCGTAGAATGGCTGTCTAGAATCGTTTTGGATTCCTCGTCGTACAAATCACATTATAACCTAGTAGGGGAAGTACGGACAAAATGACATGTATGGACAAAATGACATAGTCGCCCTTTTAAAAAATTGGCGGGTTTTAGTTACGTCTCCGCGACTGTATCATGTGACGGCAGCCATATTCACAATCCTGTCAGATGTTGAGCGCCATTGTCACAGTCGTGTCGCAGTAACCAGTTCGAACGTGTTTCGCGCCTTCAAAAGTTTATTTTACAGATGGTTTTCTCCTGTTCTCTGGTGAGTTATTTATTGATATTTGTAATTATTTCTATTAAAATCGATGAACTATGCCAGAACCCAGTGATTTCGATTAACTTTATTGCAATCATTGTTTGATAAAATTATGATTTTTTATTCGTTTTTCAACAAGGACAAGAAACCTGCTGGGCAAGAATGGCTTGAAAGCTTCCTGAGAAGAAATAAGGACATTTCTCTGCGCGCCCCAGAACCAACTTCTGCTGCAAAAGCGCAAGCGTTTAATAAACCACAGGTAGCTAATTTTTTCCGTGTTTATGAAGAATTTTTGAAGTCTCACAATTTGGGACCTCACCGAATATTTAATATGGATGAAACCGGGCTTACTACAGTCCAGAAACCACAAAAAATTCTGGCCACCCAAGGCAGGAAACAAGTCGGCTGTCTCACCAGTGCTGAGAGAGGTTCGAATGTGACAGTAGTGTGTTGTACGAATGCCATCGGTTCATTTATACCGCCATGTATGATATTTCCTAGGAAGAACATGAAAAACGAACTAATTGATGAAGCTCCCACTGGCACCATCAAAGAAGAGATTGAGAGCATCGAGGCAGGGTACAACTGCTCTGATATATGATAGCTCAGGAAGCGAAGATTTTTTATGCGAGACAGAAGAGGACGATAGTGACTGCGCTTGCATTTATTGCAATGACCTCTTTTCCCGTTCTAAGCCCGGCGAAGGTTGGTTACAATGTATGACTTGTTTCCTTTGGGCTCATGCGTCATGTGCTGATGTCCCAAAGAAGACCAAACGATTTATTTGTGAACTGTGTTCTTAAAAATTAGTATGTCATTATGTCCTTACCTCATATGTCATTTTGTCCGTACTACAAAATGGACAAAATGGTTTTTGTGATTAGTTACATTTTTTCTTGATATATATTTTATTATAGTTCCTACTTAATTAAAAGACTGTGTTACTGATAGTCAATGAACCTAAGATGACTTAAAACAATTGAGACTGATTATAATACCACTAAATAAATAAATATGATTAAAAAACAAAACACCCTGTCATTTTGTCCGTACTTCCCCTACACTTAAAATTTATTTGCCTACACTTCTATGAAGCTAATAAGTTACAATTTATTGATAAAAAATCCGCTAATATTATAAAAACTATGATATAGGTACCTAACACGAGAAAAGCGAATTAATTTGTAAGAGCTTTTTTCGTCTTTTTACTTTACTTCGTCAAATGTCAAACGAAGAATCCCACTTGAAGTAAATTCTGCCCAGATTCGACGGGGCAGACTATCTCGCTCTACCCTGATCAAGGGCTAGGGTCAGCGCTGCTTACGGCAATGACAGATGTTCACAGATATACGAGTACCTATGTAGGTACCTAGCTAATTCCATAATTTGATAACTCATTAAATTTATGGAGAACTTTATTGATGGCGGCCACGGATCCCTTAACCCGATCGAGAAAGGATATAAACAGTAAAGTAGCGCACTTATGACGTTTTCGTTTCAGATCCAGTAGATAATAACAATAATAATAATAATATACCCGGACATTTTCACACGTCATCATCTGGCCCCAAAGTAAGCAGAGCTTGTGTTATGGGTACCACATGACTGATATACTACTTATATATATTTTTTTTGTAATTACATACAATATACATAGAAACACCCAGACCCGAGACAAATACTTGCAGATCATACAAACATTTGTCCCGCGGCGGGAATCAAACCCGCAACCTTCTGCGTCTCAACCAGACCTTAGCCCACTGCGCCACAGAGGTTGTCACAGAGATAGGTAGATACCTATATTATATCATCCTAAGTACGTAGGTTAGGTACCATAAGCACTTAGGGGCGCCAAATTAACCCGCACCCCAGTGCCAAAATATAACGTAGAAATGTCCAAAGATAATTTATACTAATAAATAAACCTTAATTAGGTAGGTATATATATTTCTTCGGAGTGGATCTTTAGTGTATACTCATTAATGGACCCATGAGTATCTTATTTAATATTACTGATTTATAAGCACAAAATCTATAAGTAGGTATATATTCAAATCATTTAATAGAACGAGTTGGTTAAAGATAATCTTTCTTTCTAATCTTCTTCTGATGGAGGAGGTGGAGTCTTATTTTCCGGTACCGAGCACATACAAGAATCAGCCGGAAGTCCGGTTGAGTCATTTCTGACCTCATTATAGACATGGTCATCTAGTTCTTGAACTGAAAAAATAATTTCCTTTCATCCCAATCATTATTTTACCATTTAGGTACTAAGCTACATATGGCTCTTTTCAGGGTAAGTACCTAAACATTCAATGCTGAAAAGAAAACATCTTTTTTAAGTTAAATGACACGGAGTCAAGCGTGTATCATTGCATTTCTGCTCTACATACTACTGACATGTCTGGCTTAGGTAGGTACTCACTAGCATCTGAGAACGAGGGCCGAGGAGTTGTCATCTTCGATACCGTGCATTGTGCGCATGGTTTCTTAGTCTCATCAACCATGTACATCTGAAACAAAAAATTCATAAGTAGGTACGTACTTAAGCACCTACTTCAACATTAAAGTTATCTAATAATACTTACTAGTATCTAGTGGCTCTGTGAGCTGTAGACCTCGCGAACATTTTTCGAATTGACTGATCTATAACTTTTTTACACCATATCTCTACCATTTTGAAAATTATCAAAATACTGAATAGACAACATTTTTTTTTATAGTTATAAAACTTGCGCACATAATTTCACGAGAATCGGTTGAGGAATGCGACCTGTAGAGGAGAACATCCGGACAGACGCCGCGCCGGCCGGACAGACAGACATACGAAAGCATTTATGCCTAAGCTGAAACGGAGACACTCATTCGCGCCTTGCGCTCGCTCGGTCAATTACTTACTTAATATGGCGAAATTTTGTTGCACAAAAATATACAGTTTGACTTTTATGAGGTGCTTACTTTTCCATCAGTTCCCACTGCTGTGGCGACTTCGCGTTCCACAGGCGTTATGATCATGCCGACTGGGGCACGACTCGCGGTGTTAGATACCTTGGTATGTGAACCGCCGCACCAACGCTGACAGATGTGAGACCTGTTCGTATAATAATAAATAAGATTGACACTATAATATACATAGATACGAGTACATTACATAGTCCAATTTATTGAACACTAAGTGACATTGCGAACGATTTGTCCGTTACTCCATTGCCTTGTTGAGCCACTAGAAGAGGTGCGATGCGTCCCTGACGGACACTAGGTAAAACACAAAGTCGAGAGTACAGAATGGCACATATTTCTTAATGCTTATATACTCATATTGAGCTTGAGTGTTGTTCTGAAATGCCCTAGACAACCTAGGTGCCTGATATTTTAAAATAAATTGTGTTGAATAATTAAACTCAAATCTAACTAGAAGTCATATAAGTAAAATTGTCGGTAAACAAAGACCTTTGATAAAATAATAGACCTAGTCTACCTATAGCCACGTTTTTAGGAATTAGCATGGAGTGTTTACCTGGGATCCCTGGGATGTGGAATAGGATATCCCGGAAAGCAAGAACCATGATCACCATCTTCCTTCGGCTTCGAGGCTTCAGCACCGATAACAGGGGGTCTTATAGTCGGTAGCGCTGCCACTGCACCATGCTCCTCCAACTCCAAATCAGCTGGCATGGCGCAGGACAAGCAGGTTGTATCACGTTGAAGTTTCTTCGCCACGGCTGCGGCTCTAGGCTCTCCTACGATTTCCATCATTGCATTCAGCCTGCATCGTAGTATTTCAAGATGCCTGTTGATATCTTCTTTTAGTGAGACTAGTTGGATCCAGTCTGCTTTTTCATTCAGTTCTCGTAAGAGGTCATCTATGGCTTTCTGTCGTTCATTATGAAAAATAGATCAGTAGATAAGAATTAGAAGTACCTACCTTTACTGCATCGATGTGTTCACCTACTAGGCAGATTAAGATACGGTTTTAAAAGGGTGTAAATAAATACTTATGCACTTATGATAAGTTTTGTGTTTGGTGTAAAATGGTTTAGGTACTTGGCTAACGCACTTGCCAAATCGTTTCCTGAAAGTTAAACTTGTCGTAAGCATCTAAGATCCGCTTTTCTATGTCGCCTCGTACTGCATCAAACTGCGGTAGAGGAACCAATCCATTGAGGGCCCCAAGTCCGGCTTTGTCGCGGAGAGCATCAGCGACCTCTTCCCTATCAGACTTGGTTTCTCGTAATATTTCAATTTGTTTTCGTAGCGACTGTCGAAAAAGATAAGGCTAACTCACACATAATTACTTATGTGTACGCGACTATATGAACTATGTGATTAGGTATGTGACTGTAGCGACAAAAACACATTAGTAATTGAAGACACATACGTAATAAGGGATGATATCCCTCAGAATATATCCAGTTTTCTATTAGGTGGTACATTCGTTTCATTACGACTTTGTGTCAATGTTAATAATTACTATATGTATTTTTGACGCTAAATAAATATATTTACTCCTAGTCATGATTGTATTAATTACATTATCATAATCAATTATTAATCAATATGGAATTGAGTTCAATCAATTATTAATATATGTAAACAAACTACAATCAAAAAATAAAGGTACTCATTTAACAATAAAATACATCAAGATCAACGGCTAGAGCGCTCTGATTATTCCTCAACTCCTTCTGTCTCATCATTGTATCATCAATGTCCAATTGAAGGTCGGAGAATTGGGCGTTGAGCTCTGCAACAGCTGAAATAGGGAGAATATGGTAAGGCCTACCTTTGAAAAGTCTGCGATGTCACTAAACCTACCTTATCCGTCACTAGGCCAGACCTGAACACGGTCTACGTAAGTAATATTGTAGTTAGAACCCTAAATAACACCTACCAGGGTAACAATGTTACAATGTATTTTCGTCCTAAACATGTAATAAATAAATAAATATTGGTGGACAATGCACACAACACCATCTAGCCCCAAACTAAGCATTGCTTGTATTATGCTAATATTGCTTGTATTATTTGTATTATACAAGAATTGCTCGTTTAAAGGTAAAGGTATTCAGATAACTGAATACGTATATAATACCTTTAAAGGAATATATATATACATACATATATACAATTCTTGTATATATGTATGTATATATATAATTTGAATCTCTGAAACGGCTCCAACGATTTTCAAGAAATTTAGTAAGCAGGGGCTTTCGGGGGCGATAAATTGATCTAGCTAGGTTACATTTTTAGAAAACGTCATTTTATCCGTGTTTTATGAGCAAAGCCCGGTCTTCCAGGTACTATTTTTTTTAATACACACTTATGGTACTTTACAGCATCCATACACAGAACAGAGGGAAGGACTCGAACCCATAACCTACAGCGCAGAAGGCAGTGCTACTACCAACTGAGCTGGCAGGGCAGTCAGCTCTTCCTAAGTGTCAAGGTACAATGAATTCAACTTTTATAGTAGATTGTTGCACCGAGCGCAAAGTGAGTCATTAATGCTCGAGTTTAGTTTACGAGTTTTTATTTAGATATAAATTTACAAATTTATTGAGGTTTAATATCTCCCATTAAGTTTAATATAAAATGTTTGCATTAGATCAAAAAGAGACTGGCTGATAATAAAAATCGGCTGAATAAAACCGCATTGGTGAAAAAAAAAGAAATGGCGCGCATTTTGTACCATTGTAAAACTTTAATTCTTCATATTTTTAGTTTGAGTAGGTATATTTTATCACAGTAGATTGATACAGTACCTAGATTGGTAGTTGTAAGAAAAGTAAATTACGCACCTTGCTAAATAGAGTAATTAATGCACTCGTGTTAATTCAGTGCCCTCGCTTGCTCTCGGGCACCAACATAACACTCGTGCACTTTGCGCTCGGTGCAACAATCTACTATTATTGCTTGAAATACAATGGGTATAAATATATAGTTATTATTAATAAATAACGGATCAATGTATTCCCTTATTGAGGTATGCAATGTCTTTAATAACATTATTAGATCATACATAGGTATCTAACAAATGCAATAAATAACTCTCATTTTAGATTCTGTTGAATGTTTCATACCTGTTGTGTCACCACCTGCATTGGCAAGAACTTCAGTCATAGTTTCCAATGATGTTTCTAAATCATGTTGCATTTGTGTCAGTTCATCTTGATAATTTGTCATCTGGTATTGGGAACAAAAATAGGTACATATTAAGGTAAGTACTTATTTTCAAGGAGTAAAATCAAAATCTGCCGATTATCTTATTTCTATACCTGTGAAGAAAGACTCGTATCCATAATGTTAATTTGTTCAGAGTAGTTTGAAACTAGGCCTTCTAAATTCTGCATTCTATTTCCCAAATTCAAAGAGGTTTCCAACTTCTCTTCTGCTCAAAAACATTTATATTTAATAATAAATTTCTGTATATATCTATTAGGTACTTTATTAAATTAACCCTTACTCTTACCAAGTTTTTGTGCAATTTTATAGGCATTGTCAGCATTTACGGCACTTTTTGCGGTATTAGTGTTAACTTGTTTAATTATATCATCGTGAATCTCTTGAATAGCATTGCTGAAAACCAAAATGACACGTCTCTTCGGAGCATTAATAAAACTTCTCGCCACTTTGTACGTGTAAGTAATGTTACTTTCATAAAGAAACATTACTTTAACATTCTGACTTCCTTGAAGCGTACCTAGTGGGTTACTAGTAACTATTATAGTAATCAACTTATTTTCTTACTGTAGTTCTTCACGAGTGATACAATCAGGCTGTTCTTTTTCTATTTCTTCAGTTCCATCTGTCGCTGCTGGCAAAGCTACTTCGACTGGTTTTTTGTCAACAAGCGGCAGTGTTATTTTCATAGATTCCCCTGAAGATGTTGGTGATGGTTTTTTCTTAGAATGAACTGATCGTTTCTGTTGAAGAGTAGATTTGTGAGATGCGCTGAAGTGTGATTTTTATAACCAGCATCGGCTCCAAATAAAACATGCACATCCTTGAAAAAAATGGTTGTCTGTAAAGTAGGTTTACGGACGATAATTTTACGTGATAACGTAATAAGAAAACATTGATGAAAAACTGCATACTTTAAACCTATTAAGATGCGTCACAAGCCGAACGCTTAGGCCGATCGTGCCTCTCTATCGATTGTACCGCGCTCTCGCTTGCACGCTCGGCTCAGGCGAAACGTGACAATTTTTCGTGCATACAGCCCTCGTTCATCGATTTATAAGACGTTATCACGTCAAAAAGAGATTACAACTTACAAGTTAGATAATGAACGAAAAAGCTGAAAACTGAAGAGCTCAACAACCCTACCTCTTCAATTTCCCCGCCTGTTAAATCTATACCGGGCGTTTTACTAGCCAGGTCAGTGATTATAGACATCATTTTTTCAAGAGCTTTTTCTGTAGCTTCAAGTCGTGCTGACAGCTGCAACGCCGCCATGGCATCAGTGAGAGAAGCCCCTTTACGAAGCTCTTGCATTAGTTGGACATTTTCAGGAAAGTTTGCAGAGCCGACAGGTCCGAACTTTTCCTGGAGTTGTTTTACTGATGAAGCCAACTTTTCAAACTGCTCCAATGTGACCACTGATATGTGAGACACTTTTTCTCGGGAAATACTTCTTCCTCGACCTATATTAAAATAAGATTAAGTAAATTTTTGTGGATTTAGAAGTCGTTTTTACGACTAAGTAGATTTTTATTTATGATATTGAGGAACATACTAGCAATCCTTTTCGCTTCATCTGCTGGGATTCTTTCAACTGCAACGAGAAATAATGATGTGTATGTTCAGCTTTAGATATTAGCAGTAGAATTATATTATGTAGTTGAGTTAGTATAAATACATTGGGTGCCAACCAATGTGAAGACCAGCTTGGGTTGGTTGGTAGACAATGCTAAATGCTTAACGCCTCCTTTACTTAGACATTAAGCCCTCCTTTAGACACAATCTGTATTTTTAAAATAAATCGTTGGATAATATGATTATTGATTGATAAAAAAAGACGGTGTGGGTTTCGAGATTGTTTTTTGATAATAATTACTTTTAAAAAACGAAAACGAAAACCGACCTCATTGAATATAGAAAAAAACCGAATTGGTAAGTTATTTTTGGTTATTTTCTATATGTTTGTTACATCATAACTAAGTCATTTATATACCAATTTTAAAAGATAAATAGATATATAAACACTTACACAAGAAAACCCACAAAATAAATTATGATTACCAATAACAGTTGTACAATGGCCGACCTTATCGCTAAAAGCGACCTCTTCCAGGAAATCTTTAGCACAGGATAGACAAAAAACAAAAAAGACGGCGGTGTACAAAAAAGTTATATACTTAATAATTTAATACATAACAAATATAATATATAACTATAACAATCCCTATAATTAAAACTACAAAACAAAAATTACACAAAGAAAGATAACATACATACCAACCAACAATCAACTTACTATAGTGATAGAAGCTAACAACCAGTTAAACTGGAACTGGAACCAGCTGGAAACTGTCCAGATAAAGGCAGATAAAGGTTATGGACTTTGACTTTAAATATATGAATAGATTTAGATGAGCGAATAAATAAAGGTAAGGAGTTCCATAAGTGTACAGCTTGAACAGTGAAGGATAAACCATACATAGCTGAACTATGAACAGGAGTTAGGAGTTGGGGAGTGTCATGTGGAGTAGAGAAATATTTTTTCATTAGAAAGGATATACTTCCCGGTTGTTCCCATAGAAATTACATTAAAATCGGTTTAGTAGTTTGGTTTTTAAATCAAAATAGTAGGAAAAAATATGTCATCCAAGTAAACGAAATTTCGTTACTTTCCAGTGGTGTTTACGAATTTTGAAAAATGATAAGGTACTAAAGCGTAAAAATAAAAACATTTTAACCGACTTCAAAAAATGAGGAAGTTCTCAATTCAGTTGTATTTATATGGGCTCAAATTTCATCCAATGAAGTTCGCTTATAGATTTTATATACTGGAGAATACGGGGCTTCGACAGTCGTAGAACGTCATGTAGGGTAAAGTACATGGCACTAGGTATACATTATATTATACTAGACTACATTATCTGAATAAGGATCCATAAGTACCTGATATCTAAGAAGTGCAAAAAATCTTGCTCTTCCTTTACGTCACTTCCTAACGGTTATTTCACTTTATATACTGTTTTTTCTCTGAATTCATTTACGCAAATAAAAATAAATCGAAACATTCTTTAATCAATAAAATCACAAGGACCTCTGTGAATCGTCTGCTTACATGCTAGTGAATCTAGGGGCCGGTTCCTCCTCAAGAAGAATCCGGAATGCTGTTTTTGTATGGTCTTATGTAATTTTTTGCAGTAAAATTTTGCTCTATTATAATCTATGTTACTACGTCAATCAGTTGGGCATTATTTTAGCTCAGTAAAGGTTTTTTATTTTAGTTTAGTGATTTAGTTTGTTATAAAAAGTGGGTGAACCACACTTGTTATAATACCCCCACGAGATTTAACTGTTGTGGCGTGGCATTTGTCGAGTCTACTATTAGGCAGTCTAATATAATACCAGTTTAATAAAAAGTGTCTTACCAACAAGGAGCTTTTCATATATGGCCTCTGAAAAAATACTAAATGTTGTGGTATCAGATAGTACAGGTACTATTTTATTTCACTGAGTAGAAATACGCAACTAACCCATTGAATCCAGAGAAGCCATCGGACTTGGTGATTTATCATGCTCTTCGCGAGAATCAGTTCTCTAAACAAGACAAAAGACGAAAGACGTTAGTAAAACTTTGCAAGTAACTTTGGCAAGAACAGTTTTATCGCGATTCTTTCTCACATAAAGTAGACTAGCTACTGCCAATGGCTTTGCACGCGTGGTACTTACATAAAAAGTAATCTATCTGCTTTTCTAGGTCGAAGATTACATCTATACTGAATTTCACCGTAATAAGTTTACGTAATAAGTTTAGCCGTTACGGCGTTATTGAGTATCAAACAAACATATAATAAACATCCACACAAACTTTCGCAATATTAGTAGGAATCGACATAAAAAATACGCTAAGTTGTTTCAGAAAAAGAATATCTGTTTAAAAGACTCGCTAAAGAAAGAACGATAAAAAATAGGTACAAATAGAGTTCAACAAATAGATACAAGTTTGTTCACAAACTTACCAGGCCAAAGGAGCTAGCAAAAGTAATAAAAACAAAAATATCAACAGCAGCGGAAGGGATGGTGTGATCATCGAAAAAAAGATTTCTATATTCTAAGGGTATATAAAGGTCCCAATTCAACTAGCTTCCACCAACGCTAAAAAACACAACAAAAACGCGATAATATAAAATACACGCGCGTGAACCTGACGAATAACTCGCAACACTTTTTCGCGTTGCTCTTCAATCGCTCCCAGAAGTTGCGCGTAGTCAGCTGGCTGAATGACAAAGTAAACTCAACATAAGATAATCATCAAACTACTTGCTACTTCTTCTTCTTTTCGTGTCATTCGTTATTTCACAAGTAAAAAGATTGAAGTGCGCCTCAGAGGTTGTATGTATGTAGTAAAATTTTTCAACAATACCACCATTTTCTTCACGATGTTGTGAATAACCGTTTGTGATTATCTACTAGAATAGCCCAAATACATTTTCGAAACTGTAAATCCACGACTGGATTCGGAATGCAGGGCCGCTAGGCAATCAATGCTCATCAAACTTGCTCTGAATACTAAACCCTACCTAAATTTGAAGGCTACTTAGATGACGTTTCTGTAATTATCCTCAACAATTTTGAAGGACAATGCGGTCTCAAACGTTTGAGTTAAATTTAAAATCTTAAGTGGGTTTTCAGCATTAGAGCGTTTTTAAAAACAAAACTGTAACGTTAACTAAACTAAAGTATAGATTTTATGACAGTTTAGAAACAAAAACTATCATAAAAATAAAAACCATTTTGTTTAAAATACACCCCTAGTTAATAGATATTTTCAACAAAATAGGTAAACTTACACTTTTTCTAGACGAACTGGTCGTACCAGCAGTGGTAGTTTTTGCAGATGATGACTTTCCGGTCGTAGCCTTTTCTGAGGTAGACTTAACATTTGCTGACTTTGACGATGTTTTGTCTGAGAGAGTTAATATAGTTGGAGTTTTTGTTGAAATCTTTCTGAAGATGTTGGCGCAGGCGCCATTTTTGTTGAAATCTTATCTAACGAATGTGGCATTGGAAACGGCATCAGATAAGATTTCAACAAAAACGTAGCAATCGACGTTTTTACCGAATATTGTCTTAGACGACGAAGTTTTACCTGACGATGTCTTATCTGATGTCGGTTTCTCAGACGAAGTTTTATCAGTTGAAGTCATATCAGACGAAGTCTTATCCATTGTTGTCTTCCCAGCTGAGGATTTATTTGTAGTTGTTTTATGAGTTTTATCAGACAGGGAAGTAGAAAGCGGTGCTTTGCCAGGCACTCCTGCCTCTTGCGGGTCACCTCTTCTAGGCCCTTGATCGGCGTCTCTCATTTCACCTCCTTTCATTGCCCCTACTCCTCCCACTTCAACTCCTCCTACGCCTCCTTTCTCCATTCCTCCTCCTACTCCCAATCCCTCTCCTTCCGTTCCCCCTGCTCCCTTTCCTCGAACACCAGTGCCTCCTCTTCCTGCCCCTGGGCTAGATTTTATTACTTTCTTTTTCTTTTTTTGCATTGCATGTACTTTAACTTCGGTGACCGAGAGGCTGGATGAGGATGGCTGTAGGGACAGGTTAAATTCCACTCTAACACGCCTTTCTAAGATCCTCAATTGTCTAGCGAGGAGGTACAGGATCGTTTGGATAAGTTTGTGATCAACGATGTTTACCTTTAAAATAAAAAATTAAATATTCTTACGTTTTTAACGTTACCTATTAACTTCATACAAAAACAACACGCATTGCTAATTTCAATAGGACGACAATTGAGACACATCGTTATCTTGCCTCTGGAATCCATGGAAATGACTCGCCTTATACACAAAAATATACAATCAGCCCCTGGACGAGGTAAGCACTGTACAAGGAATCATAATGTTACGATAGTAACTACATATTTATATTGATGGGTATAAAGGAGCAAGCAAACCTATCACTATCCAACAGTTGATGAAAATTACTACTACAACTTACTACTCTACTTTCGTCAGTCACTGATGGATTGTATTCATTATGCAAACATGAGGTATGAACTGTTTCATACCACTGTTTTTTTTTTACAGTGGTTGAAATAAATATAGCTGAAGTTTCTGCTAGGCACCATACTATAATTCGGAGCTGCTGGACTAAACTATAGTATTATCGTTATATACTTACATCTTGTTCTCCAAATGCGGTGTCTATCATTTCACCGACACTCATTATATTAGAGCTAGAACTCTTAGACGTCATTATAAAAATATTCCGATTGTAACGAAGAAGAAAGTTAGCTTTAAAAATATTTATTAAATATATGTAAGTATTGAATTTTGTGTAAGTAAACAAAATTTACTCTGTGGTATTAAATATGTCACTTGATTTCTGATCATCATAGATTGCTTTGCATGTCATCGCTGAAAATATGAACTTATTTCAAGGAGTTTATATGGTGAAGTGTTTAGTACTTTTTGTGGCATTGATTTGGTTAAAAAAAGAGGTGTAATAAAACATTTTTTTACAAATCATGACGTCTATTTTTAGGATTTTTATGTACACGGTGTCCATTATAAATATTTATAGGGAACTCATACAAAAATGAGACCCCAAAAAATTATTCCTACACAGCACTTTAGACTTTACACATTAGAAAAGTTATTTACACTCTGGTGAAAAATATAAGTACCTACCTAAGATACCTACATGAGTAAAAAACAAAAAATTACACTACATACATACCTACTTACAACATAAAGGTAGTAACAGCATATAAGCTCTCAGCAAACGAATACATATAAATAATATATATTATATTAGGTACTTACTAGAAAATTGAGCAATAGTATGAAAGCCAGAGGATCAAAAGAAAACATAGGTCAAATCAAAAGTGTCATAAATAAAGTAGATAAGTATTAAATATAACTGCTCGTATCGTTCCAGATAAATAATGAATATTTGCACTAGTTTCCAAGAGAGTTTTAGAAGAGTGTTTATTTATTAACTAATTGACTAATCCTTAGAATGGGCGTAAACTATTTTCTGATGATTGTCTAAAACACTTTTAATCAATTCCAGCGTTCAGTTTATGAAACAGAATTAAACCGCCCAAAAATTGTTGAAATTCTCTACCTAACTACCTAAATAATAATGTTTCTTACTATCTACGCATCTATAGAGCTAGATTGATTAGGCACGAGTCCGACAGTCAGGTGAGTGCGAGGAGGCACATGCAGGCGCCTCGACGGGTGGTGGGGACGCCGGTGCCGCCAGTGGCGCGGGTGGCGCGGCTGCTTCCGCAACACTTTGACTAGAGAATGTCAGCGCAGACGCCGACGTCGGCTTGAAATTCTCAACACGACTAATCTTCAAACTGTGATTTCTATGAATCTTCTCACCCACTAAAATGTTCACAGATAGCCGCTCTTTCTTATATTTGTGTAGATTGTTGGGCACTAGCACTGCGATTGGTGGAATCGGTGGATTGTAAGCATGGGGCTCGTAGTTATCGTCGACATAGTCATCAGGATTCCATGCCGCCGTCGTGGTAGTGATCGACGACGTTGTCGGAGGTATTTTTGCTGTGGTGGGTATTTTAGTCGTGGTAGCTCGTGAAGTTACTGGAGATGTGGTGGCTGTAGCATTCGATGATATGAGTTCCGCTGGTACTGTAGCTGTTGCTGGAACTATATAAACTTTTTTGTTTATATTTGATCTTGTTTTTCTACGTTTCTGTAATTTTGGCACATCGAGGAAGAACGGATCGAATATAAGATCCGATTCCTTGTAATCGTCGTAGTTTATTGGTACAATAGGCTTTACAGCGCTAACGACATTGCCGACTGTGTAGTTTAATCTCTTTCCGTTGCTGTCACTGACAGACGCACTGGCAGTGACGATGACTCGAGGTGGACTTTTCGGTTTTGATTGAGGACGTTCGGTGACAGTGGGTGGAGCGACAGATCGAGCGGATAGTGATGATTCGTTTTCTGGTGAGGAGTCATCACTTCGTTTACGGTCATAATAGAAAGGGTTAAACGGCAATGGGCGCTGTGCTGGCAAAGCTGATACAGGATAGTTTTGCTGCCTATGTTTAACGGTTGTTTCGTATCTCTCTGATGGAAGAGACGTCGGTCCAGGCCGCAAAAGTTGATCTCTGGGATCAAGTGTAGTAGGACGAAACGGAGTGGGCTGCCGTTGTACGAATGGCGTAGGTCGCTGCTGCACCGGTCTTGGGGCAGTTCGAGATGATTCGTATTGGAAGTGATCATATTGCTGTGGTGGTGCATGAGTTATGTAGACTCCATCGGCAGGTCGGAAGCTTTGGAATGAAATGGCTTCTGATCCTGGCCCTCTATGACGGTATATGAACTCTTGAGGTGTCAAAAGCGCAGGGTCTAATGTGGGATGTATTTGAGTTGAAGGCACTGATGGCAGTATAGATGATGCAGGTGGTGACAGAGACGACAATATCGGCGTCGGTGAAGAAATCAAATGCGGTAGTGGCGATGGCAAACGCGATGAAGTCGACGGTATAGTCGTTGTGGTTGTGGTAACTCGCTTTGTAGTTGTAGGCACTGTAGAAACGGGTGCATGTGTCGTTGTTGGTGGTTGAAAGTAATCATAATCTCCGTCAATATCTTCATATTCTGAAAGTAAGAACATTATTTGAGTTAAGTACTTAGGTACCTATACAGTAGATAGACAGAATGGGCTTCCATTAAAATAGAATGTAGGTATTTAACAAATAATGAACAAAATATACAAAAATATTTTCAGCATGCATTTTCATTCTGATTCAACTGTATTACCTTCAGTAAGATCTTCCTCGAGAACTTGTATTGGCGGGGTTGTTGATGGCTGAGGTTTCCTACGATCTTCCTTTTTGATTTCTTGCACAGGATCTTCAGTAGAATCTGGCACTTCCGTCAAATGGGCTTGTGGTTTAGTATACGACGTCGTCGGTGATTCATCAATTGATGGATCTGTCTGCAGTTCGTGACTCGGCTTCGTTTGCTGCTGTGACTGCTCTGTCGCTTGAGGTTTTTGTGGGTCTGGTGTGGGTGGAGCTAGGGTGCTACCATATAATTCTAAATTTAAACTGTAAAACTTCTCAGACTTTGTACAATCTACTTCGTCTACTCGTTCACACACTCTTGTCTCCTGAAAATATAAATAGTTTGTTGTAACAATGAACTGTAATAATTAAAAAAAGTTAAATGTTTTTATTTTTGAATGTAATATCTATTCAGGGTTATTGGTAATTCGAAGTATTCCCGTTAAGAGATGATAGGGGTGACTATTTGTGATAATTTTAAACCCCATATGCATAATGTGAAAGTAAACCATTTTTGAGTTATCATGTTATTTAGCTTTTTTGAAAATAAGTCAAAAATGCAACATAAAATTTTTATAAAAAAAGTATCAATTTAAATCTAATTTTTTCTTCGGATTTATAAAAACGATTAAAAACTGGTTGTTTATCAATATTAAAACAACAATTATTGGTCAAAATTCAAAAATGCGACACAAAAAACGATTTTATTTCGATTTTTTTTGAGATTTTTTTCCACTAAAATGCCTTTAACCAAAAAAACGTTATGAAACTTGGCTTGCAGATTATTTTAAAACATAACCGTTTTCTTAGCTCTCCAACAATGCTTATCAACTAGGAACTTATTTCAAAGAAATAAAAAAAAAAAATTTTTTTATTTCCATAAAATTTATTAAAAACAATGTAAATAAAACAAAACAAACAACACAATTTAAAATAAAATTTAGAACCAGTAACAGTTTATTAGTAATAACAACTAACAATTAAGACATTTTGTAATTTAGCCTAATTAAAGTTCTTGCTCGAAGTGGGGAAGTTGCGTACGCAAAGTAGCATTGTTTTTCTGAGTTGTGACTTAACTACCGAAGTAGTTAAATAGGTCTTCCGCGGATGACACAGGCGAGACGTCGTAAGCTAGGGATTTCATGTGACCCCAGACATAGAAATCAACCGGCGTTAAGACCGGACTTCTCGCAGGCCACGGAATGGGTCCTCCTCTTCCTATCCAACGATTAGGAAAATGGCTATCGAGCCATCGCCTAATATTAACACCAAGATGTGCAGGACCTCCGTCTTGCTGGTATATCATGTTTTGCCTTGTAGCCAAAGGCACGCCTTCGAGCAGGTCAAACATTTCATTTGTCCAAAAATGTTCGTAAGCTGCAGCATTTAGATTGCTCGGTAAAAAATGTGGTCCGATTAAATTGTCGTCAATTATTCCCATCCACACATTGACCGAAAAACGGTAATGCGGCCCTTTTGACCTTTTTTATTACGATTTTTGTACACTTTCTCACTTCAATAATGTTCATTGGGGTAGTTAGTAATCTCATCTTGATTGAATTTGGGTTCGTCGGTCCATAGATTTTTTTTCAAAAAAGACTCGTCTTGTAAATCCGCATTTAACATGAATCTACTGAAAGCAACTCTCCTTTCGGGGTTCTATTCGTGAATAACTTGCACGGGAGTATAATGGCAAGGATGGAATTCTGAATTATGAACACTGTAGACCACGCTTTCCATTGTGTTGAAGAGAGTCGTGTGGCGACGGTGTTTGTCGAAATTGTTGGTTTATCGATAAATTCTTGCAGAATATCCTCTTCGTAATTAACAGAATGGAATAGGGTCTTCCGGCATTAATTTGTCGTCTCTGAACCCTACCAGTTTCTCGGATTCGCCTATACACTCCATTAAAAACTGATACATGGGGTAACGGGCGATTAGGAAACCGACGCGAATAATCTTGACGAGCAGCTTTACTGTTGCCGTTGCAAAAGCCGTAACAAAACACAATATCAGCGTATTCTTCATTTGTGTAATTTTGGAACATACGCTGTTAATTTTGATCAAGCTCTTCCATATTTCAATTCAAGTTAAAAATTTAACTACAATGTTGAGTGTATTTACTTTAAAAAAAAATGTAAAACAAAACCAATGCACGAGCGAAAAGTTTTTTGTAATTTTGTATTGTTTTTCTTAACCTACCAGTTAGCTTCCTGCCAGTTAGCTTAGGTACGCATTACACCTATTTGCAAGATATTCAAACAGCCTGCTTCCTTTGTGATCATTTTATTTCAGTTTCTTTGAAATAAGTTCCAAGTTGTTATGCATTGTTGGAGAGCTAAGAAAGGGATCATGTTATTAAAATAATCTGCAAGCCATGTTTTTGGTTTAAGGCATTTAAGTGGAAAAAAAATCTCATAAAAATATTGAAATACGTTTACACGTTTTTCGTCGAAATTTAAAAATGCGCGTTTTAATATTGATAAATAACAAGAGTTTAATAGTTTTTATAAATCAGAAGAAAAAATGAGATTTAAATTGTTATTTTTTTTAATAAATTTTTGTATATTTAGGTTTTTTTGAATAATCCTAAAAAACATGATAACTCAAAAATGGTTTACTTTTGTATAATTCATATGGGGTTAAAAATATCGCAAATAGTCACCCCTGTATATAATTTCTGTACTAAGTGCCTGTGCGCATAGTACAGTAATGACTGAAAAATGCGAAAGTACATAACACTGTGAGGCAGTTTCCAGTGTGGTTGGGCACTAAGGACAAGAAGAGGTTTGGTTAGGTTAAAAAAGAAGGTAAATAAAATTTAAAAATAGTGTGTGAAAAAAAGGTTGAAATAGAATTTGCATTTTGAACAAAACTAGTCTCTCATTGCAGAATGGTTTGTGTATGTCAAGGTGTGTAAGGGTGTGCCATGTGGGTTCCATGTTCCCACCAGTCTCATATGAGTCTGGTTATCACTGCGGGAACCCGCATGTGTTTTTGTGAGTGTGAATGTGTGGGCATTCACACATATAACCTGGCACATGGCATAACCAAACTCATATGAGACGGGTGGGAACATCTGTTGTGTGTATGGATGTGTGTGTTGTGTATGTGCGTGTGTATTTGAATTTATACGTTTTTGATCTCAATCAAAGCTTTAGCTTCATCGTAGGTACTAAAGCTAAAGCTTTAAAGCTTTAAAGATTAAAAGATTAAAGCTGTTAGCCAAGCTAGGCAGGTTTTTTTTTTTACTTTTATTAATAAGAATATGTTGAGTAGTTTATTTAATCTGTTATATACAATTGGGTTTAAACATAATAACTACGGAAGGCAAGGACAGTGCAAGGACAGCCTCCCAAACTATAATTGTTCTTCGACTGGATGTTGTAACCGGTTGGTATGGGAGTTTTCTGTGTTTAAGGAGGATGATACTCAAAACAAACAATTTACGGAAGATTAGAACTTCGCTCAACGCATAAAATTCCTAAGTAAGGAAGAGTCTGCGTTTGTAATACATAACCTTGAGAATAGCTCAACTCACTCACTTAACTCACTTTATACCACAGCATTTGCACGTTGACTTGGGATAAAAGAACCATGAGAGTGTATTAGTGTATATGTAGTAATATGTAGTCTCTGAATGTTGAGAGAATTCGTTTTTGTTTAATTAAGGTTCAAGAAAATTTTAGTTAAACCAAGTTGTAACGTTTTTAGGGCAGTATAGTGCTTTGCTTCATCCCAGGTTTTACCAGTCACTAACAGTGCCGTATCGTCAGCGTCGTTGAGGTCGTGCCCGATATTAAAAACAGAGTGGGCCTTTGAACACTCTCTTGAGGCACTTCATACATGAGACGCATTTCTGTGCTCGTTAAGTTGTCTATTTTTACACACGTTCAGCAAGATAACTCAAGAACATATTATGTTATCTATTACTAATCGCTTCCATTTTACTTAGAAGCAGAGGGACAGCGACTATCGAATGTCTTTGACCGATCCAAAAGAACACTTTTGTATTTTTAGAATTAATATTTCGTGCTATGGTGTCAGTAAGTTCATGCACGGCATCCTCAGGTGACTTATAGGAGCAAAAGCCATACCAAATTTAAGTAAGTTTAAAAATTTCTTTGGTCTCGTAGTCAGAGAGAAATCGGTCTGTAATTATCGACATTGTCAATTCTGTTTTTTCGCCAGACTAGCTAAAATTTTCTAAAATTGGACGAAAATATAGAGTACCCATTTTAAATCACAGTTCTAAAATAAGTTCAAATTATTTTTTGTTTTATTGCTATAATTTTTATTCAAATTAATTCCTTTATTGAAAATAATGTATATAGGTGTTGATAAAAACTGTGGAAAATAACCGCAGTTTTAATCAGCACCTCCTTACATGATCACTAAATTGAGCTAAAACACGTCAGTTATACGTTAATTTAAGAAGTGTCACTAAAAAATGTTATTCTAATTCAGATTTTAATGCAAACAAAATAAGACAGTTTTTGTTTTAGGAAATTTTAGTTACTCTAGCGAAACAACTGCATTGAGTCTCCGGACTTATGAATAGGGTGTACGAGTTCTTTTGTAAAAAACATTACAAACGTCAATAACGATGGAATAGGCACCTAACAACTTAACTTTATTTTCAGAGAGAGCAAAGTTCTCAACAAGGTGGGACGAGATTATCAGTTATGAGTAGCATCATTAAAAAGAGATACCTACCTACCTACTTAAATAACTAAAGGTCTACTGCCTTAGTAGTGGATGTTACTGGCTCTTAAGATAAAAATAATTATAAAATTATAACATGTAAAGCAAGGCCCAAAATAACATACGAGGTATGTTAAAATTACCTGGTCAAAGACAGTGCCATTAAGGCAAAGGAACTTGATATCCATAGGCTCATCCTGCTGACCCACGGTGCACACGTGGAACATTTGACAGGAGGTCTCCAAGTCCGCGTAGTAGCCACCTATGACTTTGCCAGCACACGTGAAATTTGTCTCGGGCAGATTGTCGAAGTCCAAGTACTGAAATGATAGTATATATGGGATAGTATATAATATATAAAGTGGTAGAAAATAATCTGATATTCGCTAATATGTATTTGCATATACTTAGAAAAGTTAACCTATTGGGTGTCTATGATCTTCCTGTGAGGTAATAAAAAATTTAACAATGCTATCTGAGGTTAATCAGTAGGCTCATCAAAGTCTTCGGTCACCGGCGAGTTTGAGAAGCTTGTTTATTGATTTTGCGGTAGTATAATCAGATCAGTTTTTAGACACAAAGGTGTATAATTGACGACCTCTGTGGCGCAGTAGGCCAAGGTCCGGCTGAAACATAGAAGGTGGCGGGTTCGATCCCCGCCGCGGGACAAATGTTTGTATGATCTGCAAGTATTTTCTATTTACTATTTGTTCCGGGTCTGGGTGTTTCTATGTATAATACCTATGTATTTATAAAATAAATGGTATATAAGTAGTATAGGTACCAGTCATCTGGCACCCATAATACAAGCTCTGCATTCATTGGGGACAGATGATGCTGTGTGAAATGTCCAGCATTATTTATTATTTATATTTATACAATATTATTAGATATTTATATAATTGTATATTGTTTCTATAACTTTAATATTAAAGAAGGTTCTTAGGTATTCAAATTCTAACTTACACCCGGTTGTATGGACCTTGATATCCGAAATTCGTTTTGAAATATGAATATCAGTAACCACAGCCAAACTGAAAAATAAATATGATAATCGTAAAGAAAAGATCAATTTATGTTTTATATCTGCATTCGTTTTTAAAATTACCTTGTAACGCAGAGGCGGAGCGCCAGACTAGCGCGCCGCCGGCTGAGAACCGAGCCTGTCGCCTCATCTGAAAATAAAAAAACATTGATTGAGGATGGAACTTTCAGTTTACTTGATGAAACTTATTTCTACATTAACAGTTACTTGAGATGCCATTTGTACAAAAGAGTAACGACATTATTATTACAAACGTAGAGTATACTAGAGGCTGGAAAGAAAAAAGAAGCTTTGAAGTTAACTATAGTATGAACACTGATTCAACAAAGAGTAGGTATCTATAATAGAAGGGCGCTTTGTGTGACCCTCATGAAACACGATAAGTCTCAACTATGATCAATTCCTAGTCCGATTGCATCTTAATAACAAAGTATTAACAAAACTTGGTGTGTATACAATAATACAATAGCCAGGTCAGGTTATTCGCACGCATCATGTCTCGCCGGCTTGACTTACGACATTGAGGTGGAATATAGGCAAGCTCGTACTGATGGAGACGGAAGAATTTTCAAGACTACATTTTCATAAGTAATATTCCTTACATATGTACTACCTACCTATTATTCTATTTCAGCGCTTATAAGCATTAAGAATACCATTATTGTTATGTAAGATCCGTTAATTTGTAACAAAACAGATAGGTTTGTTTAATGGTTATTACGTCTCTGCCATGATACCCACCAATGGAGCGGTTATCATTACATATTGATTATGAAAGAGAAAAAACTTTGCGGAACTGAAAGGTGTTTTTGGTTATTTACCAGAGTACTTACCCATGTACATAACAATCTAGAAAGTTACTCGCAGCGGTTTTTAATCAGTTCTGAGTATTTCTTATTTCTCATAGGTTTAAGTTGGTAATGTTTTACTTTAAATAGGTAAGTTTAAAAAACCCAACAAAAATCTGGTACTTATTCCGCTAACTTTTAAAAGTTCACAAGTATTATAGTTACAACATTTACACAATTAACGGGTATTTTCCATGATTTGGGAGATTTTTCCCCGATATTTCGGCACAGTTGAGTACGCTATGATTACGAGAGAACAGTTTCCATTTCTTCTGTTATCATGGCACATGCTAAAAAATATCAAGAAATATCAGGAAAAAGAAAAACTCACAAATCATGGAATATATCCTGTTTATAATGAAAACGATTCCACTAAACTTGTATTTTATTTGAGTACATCCAACAGTATTTCAGCATTCACAAACTAATATAACATATAACATAATATTTACTATTGTTATGGTATTTGTGATGTCACTTTTCTCGGCCCTAACTGAAAACCAGCGCAGCTTTACATGGTAGGTCCACTGTCAACAATGTAGAGCTGCTTAGTGCTTCAGGACCTGTTTGGCTGCGCACACAAAGTGGCACTAGTTGGTGCTTATGTTTGACCTACCAATGGGGTGCCTAGTACCTACCTACTTGGTTCGTAGGTACCTAGTCTGACATGATAGGTTCTTTATTAGCTACACGACGTAGATTGTATTATATAGCTTAATGTTATTTTTCATATAATATTTTTTTGTGTTCTATGTTTCTATTTTTTTTACTAATCCGTGTAATGTGTTGTCAAATAAACATATTTTCTTTCTTTCTTTCTTTCTTAGTATCTAAAAGCTTGGGTAAGTTTTTGACGAATAATGATTGGGCAAGCAACAAGATTATTATTATTAGATTATTAGGTTTAAAGCAAATATTTCTTTTGTCTCAGGATATGAAATACGCGACATAATGAAAGCTTTTGCAATAAGTTATGTCAGATTGTCCTAGGCTGAGATTAAACCTTTTTAGCCAAACTAAAATGTTGATTGGTTCACGGGAACGGCAAATTTTTACGCATAGATGTTTTTTTGTTAGTTTTTGTGTATGTGTTTGTATAAATTTCCCCTTGATGCCTATTTTTGTACTGTTTCCCGTGTTCTTTCTTTCTTCTTTCTAGGCGTGGTTTCCTTAATGCTCAGACCAGCCAGTGGATCAGAGCAAGACTAGAGCAAGTAAACGATATACCATCGGTTGATATGATTTGAGATTTACTTGTAGGTTCTAGACTTTTGAGCTTATCATCAACTGCCAGTCCTTATCCCATTAAGTGGAGGCGTTTTTTTTACTTTGAGCTCGTTTTATTATATTCAGAACACAATACGGCTTTTTACATTTATGTGAAAATAATCAATTGGTACACGTAATTTCCAAAAATGTATATCCTAAGTCATTGGACCGAAAACCGTGACAGTGCTCTTAATAACATGTGATTAGAAACAGAGCCTTATAGGTATATAATATAACTTACTTCTTAACCATTTTTAAAAACTCTCCCAAAATAATGAAAATTTTTGCCGCTTACTTTGACAAGAAATAATTTAAACAGATGTTGCCTATGTAAAGAGGTTTCGTTATAATTACGAAGACCACGGTTTTGTAAATAAAGACATTGTACTTATATAATTTCCCATGGCTGGATATATGTAATATCATATCACATATACCATAATTCATAATAAGATTAAATAACCACAAAATTACATATAATATTATAAAGATAATTGAGCAGCTTTGGAAAAAAATATCTCTTCAAAGTCGAAGAATCTCATTCATGTGTTGACAGTGATGTACGAGTATTAAATCAATGAAAATCGCGTAATATATGAGGCTCAATAATCCATTAATAATGCATGTGTTGTGTAGTGATATGAGCGTAGTATGCGATACAGCTATTCAGATTGTTTAGGCCTATATATGGCTATTAGGTATTGTCATAGATTTCCAGAATAATATATAGTACTTCGTAGAATTGAACAGTTGGGACTTTTTGGATCACTAATAGGTATCACATTTTCCCCACCTATCAATGTTCGATTGCAAATAAAAGCAACATTTCTCAACAAGTGCCGACAATAGTCTCGAATGTAACAAGCCGGCGTCGCAAGAACGGTGCATTATTATACTGACCACACGTTTGGTTCATAGTATGGATAATACAGTTTTCAAATAAATAACTATTATACCATAAATCTATGAAACCGAGTTATCCAATAGTGAACAATAGACATAAAACATAAGTACCTACTTATTTTATATATATGATTGTAAAAAAATATACCGATGTATTATAGTATTGTATGTATTGATGTACCAACCTTGGAAGGTCTGCAAACAAAAAAAGTCAACAGTATTGTGTCTTATGTATAATAAGTGTATAAATCATAACCAAAACAATTTTTTTTTAATAATTTTATGATTCAAACATTTTATGGCCCACATTTTGGCAAGCAGTCGTTTATAGAATCGGGTCATGTACTGAAAAACCTCAGAAGGAAGATCATTCCTTCGCGTATCGGGCGGAAAAGATCTCGTAAAATGAGTAGTGTGAGATACCCACGTGTCAATGAAGTATGGATGACCGTTATTTCGATGACGCGAAGGTAGATCTTTATCAAGATTAAAAAAGTGGAAATACTTCACATCATGGCAACCGCGTCGTACGTCGACCATCTAAGGATGATATTCATTAAACAGTGACTTTATATATACAGTCCGAATTCATTCAGAACGTATGGCCACTTTGCATGTAACGGACCGCGTGGACTCTCCGTTATGTCATCAAGTGTTGGCTATGCCGGTCACTGTGCTACCGTAACGCGAGATAATAGACATTCAAAGGCCACTACAGACTCATATGCACTTCATGCTATTGTGTCTTTCTAGATCAATCTGGAATCTACGGAGCGATAGGAAAGATTGCTGGGTGACAATATGACTAATGGCAGTATTAAAAAAAATACTTTATCGATATGATCAAGAACAAAAAGCTTGTGATTGGGTAAAACAAAAGACAAGCAGTAAGAGTTGCGTTCTAGCTTGAACGGGCCTGAGATAAGTGTCACTGTGAGAAATATCGTGAAATCTAAATGTCAACGTCACTAGATTTTGCCGAGATTTGTCATCATCTCTCCCAATAGTAATCGAATGATCTAAATGAGAAGTAATATTTTATTAATATATTTTTTTACGGAAAACAAACGGTTCAAAGTGAAGTAATAGGTACAAAAAAAGAGGACAAATAAGGCTTGTGTAGTTTTCAAATTACATATATAACGTATTTTAGTAAACAAAAAGATTATGTATCTATTGAATCGTACCTGTTGCCTGGGGAACTCCAAAACTATCTTTTAACACCGTGACAATCTCTCACGAAGTAGATCACTTAGCTTAGATAATACGCAATCGAAATGTTATATTCATTACATTACTAATCAGATATCCAGGAAGACCGAATCGTGACGCAGGAAATGCTATTTAAAAAAGAACACTTGCATAACACGACCTTTGATCATACAAAGATATATTTCGACCACTATAGCAAGTAAGATCACACAAGTCTAGTCAGGTAATGAATTGAGGTCTCGTAATATGGCGAAACGAGATGCATAAATAAGGAATATAAACGAAATATGTCGAGTTTAGACAGATCATGCGATACACATAACAAAACCGCGAACAATGGCTCGCCTACAAAAGACAATTAACTTAATAATGACCTATGTCGACACGATTATATTAGGTATCTGTACCATATTAGGGTTGTTTAACTACCGGTTACGTACTCAATTCAGCGTTGATTCACGACTGGATTATCCTTATCAATTAGGTACGTGACGTACCTACTTGAACTCGCCCACTTACACTCAATTGTGATATGCTTATGGAGGTACAATACACCATTTCTTTGAGAACCATCTCAAAACACATTTTGTCGAGTCGACAACCGACTATAGTTGTCGTTGGGGAAATGAGCAATGAATTAATAAATTCATCATTGGTCATAATTTTACTCAAATCCATTGACTAAGTAGTACCTTAAAATTTTAAATTAGAGCTACTTAATCATCTTCATCGTAAAATTTTCTAATGATATTTATCTCTTTTTCCGAGCATACGGTCTCAGTACGTAGAGAGTGGGTACATCGTTATACCATCGATTATAATTATCTCGATGGATGCCTTGTACCTATAAAGGATTGTAATAATTGTGGTCGTGGTCGTAACATATCTTCAGAAGTGACATCTTTTGACCCAATGTATAGGTCAAGAACCAAGGCCCGCTTCTATTAGCATTACTGAGAAACAGGCAAATTAGAACGAGGAAAAGTCCAACTTTGTTTATAGTTCTGTGTCTTAGTTCTGTCTGTAGTCATGTTGCTAAGATTTTGTTATCCGGTTCACTAACCAGAAACTCCTACACTCATTAAGCTTGTCAATTTCATAAAAATAACCCTAGTCTGTCTGGCCAATGAATGGAGGTGAATGGACGCCAACGAGTAACAAATAGTGCGTATCCTGAATGAGTGTTCTTCGGAATGCTGGATGAAGGTCGATACGCAATGCACGTTTACTATGAGTGGGATCTCCTTCCGTGCCTTATTTGTAGCCCAAGTGAGGAGATGCAGCGTTAATTTGGCCGGGAGAAACGCGTGGGGCACAAGTTAAAGGCGTATCTAAACTTAAGACCTGTTAAGACTTAAGACGTGACATGTTATATTTTCATATAAACTTTCATTTTCAAATTTGATTCGTCTAATGAAGCGTGCATCCATTTATCATAAGTTATTTTCTTAATATTCATCAGTAATCCGATTATTATTTTGGAGCCGATACTTTTATTTTTGGTTTATCATTTTATTTGGAGTGCAAGTCACGTGAAGCGGTAATTATTTAAACTGTAATGACTAAAACCAATCCAGGCGTTTGCTGCTAGGGCATTTAACTTTTAGGACGTTTTGGGTATTAAGATATTTCACGATCTTGATTATTATAAATACTTACGTATATTTATCGCGTTTATTTACCTATTTTTCCCGACGTTTCGACAGGTTTACACTCTGTCGTGGTCACGGGATGACTCATAAATACCCGTAAGTATTTATAATAATGTGTTCTGATCGCGTAAGTTTAAAAAACTTAATCACGATCTTGACTTTTTGTTATCGTCGTTTTGCTACATAGGTGTTCTGATAGTTTTAAATTTATTTACTGTTGCATCAAATTCAAAATTATTTAATTATTAATTAAACCAGAAGGATCGCTTTAAATGCATTATGACCATTTAATATATTTATTACTACGTCTAGACGTAGTGTTAACTTCTATTCATTCAAAAATTTTTTAAGACGTTTTACAACCAAGACAATACGAACTTTACATATATATGTATGTAATATGTAAATAATATTGATGTCTACAGGTATTCTCTCATAGCTTGCGCCATGTACCTGCATGCGACTCCTCGCCCCCGCCGCGTCGCATTCCACGACGTTTCCTCTGTCGTTTATATGTTTTTTCATTGTTCGTCCGCCAATTTGTAAGATGAATGAATTATTAATAGCATCATTACCAAGTTTAGATAATTCAACATGCCATTCCTACTTGTTTTACAAACGTTTATAAATATGTGCAGGTATTCATACTTGTTCATCCATTTATTGAAAATTTGTCTAAATTGATATAGATTAGTTAATGTCTTCAGTGTTTTTTTGCCGAATGTGTCAGTCAAGGCACCAAAAAGAAGCCTCATTTTTTGGTGTCGTGACACATTTTGGTACAGTGCTAGGTCAGGATGCTTTACGCTTGCCAGTCATGTACGAATATATTATTTCATCGATATATATATATTTTTTTTTAAGAAAATTACTCTGCTTTATCACAGCTTCGACTTACATGAACTGTCATAAAACGGTTGCCGCTTTTTAAGAAATCTTTACAGTATTGCTACACGAATTTGCAGTTTTTATTTTATGTTTTACATAGGTTATTTGAATAATTCTCGGTTCTACTGACATTTAGATCCTGGTGGCAGTTTCAACAGAAAAGTTCACACGCATTTGCGCTTATATAAGTTTGTTGAGGATCGTGTCACTTTACGACATTTGACCTCGCAGAGCATACCTAGATATAAGTACACATCATGTTTTACGAATGAATGTTATAAAAAGGTGATAATACGTATTGTTTTTTTTTGTATAAATATATATATATATTTGGCTAGTGCAGGTCTATTATATTTATATACCTTGTAGGTATAATAAAAGTCAGGTAATAAAAATGTACGGTCATAAAAATTTAGATGATTTGATTTAGTGAAGAGTTATTTCAACTTTGTAAACTTAGGTATGTTTAGACCTAAATTATGCTAATGTTTCTTAATATTAATCTAGTTAAACGAGTGTTACTACATCTGTCTTCATATATTATTTGAATTTGCCATAAAAGTATTAGATGTTGTAGAAATAGTTCATGTTGCGACATTCTCATTTTGTTGCGAACCATGAATAATGTTGTAAGTTTTCATCTTCTTTGATGCAGGTACGAACCCAGATTAGAAACAGTTATTATAAAGGTTAATTTTATGTAAGCACTTTTTGCAGTACTTTTAAGTTATAGAAACTAACCTACTACAGCAGTTTTACTATGACGACCTCTGTGGCGCAGTAGGCTCAGGTCCGGCTGAGACGCAAAAGGTTGCGTGCTCGATTCCCGCCGCGGGACAAATGTTTGTATGATCTGCAAGTATTTGTCTCGGGTCTGGGTGTTTCTATGTATAACTAGCTGTACCCACCCACGCTTCGCTGTGGTACAAAAAAAAATAGATAAAAACAATCCTTGATGCGGATTATATATCATACTAAAATTTCAGCTCTGTCGGTGCAGAACTTTTTGAAGCGTACACAAACCAACAAAACATTTTTATATTATATAGATATGTATGGATTTACAACAAAAGTATATAAGTAGTATATCAGTCATGTGGCACCCATAACACAAGCTCTGCTTACTTTGGGGCCAGATGATGCTGTGTGAAATGTCTATTAAAAAATGTGAATTAATTACAATTAATAAACACAAAATAATCAATTAAGAATTACTATTAAAAAACACATATTTAAATCAACAAAACAAAACAAAAAATTATAATAACACTAATAACGAGATAATATTTGATGTCAGGTCCTATCTTACGTCATTAATTCATCAACAAAGTAGAAACACTTGTCCAACAGAAAGTTTTAAAATTTGCGTTTAAATATGATAGGACTGTTAATATCCTATCAGTGGGTAGAGCATTATGCAGTCTAAAAGCCTGAATTACCTTTCTATCTGCAGAATGTGACCTAAATGTCAAGTCTAAACTGCCCTTTATGTGACCTAAATGAAACAGATCAAGGCGTAGTATTGTGACTAATAATAGACGTATTGATACGCTTACACTTTCGAGTCCTAGTCCTTTCTCATGCAGGTATGCTTGGCCTTCTTATATTGCATTTATTATCAAGTATTTCCAAGATCACATGCCTGATCTGCTAGATGATGTGTTTTGGATCTTATTGGTTCTCAATGCTAGCCGATTATAGTGAGCGGTACATTTTGTCACGTCTCCTTCGGGCGGAAACGTTTAGCAGTAGAGTTGATTTATTAGTCATTCTAGTATCGATAGGTGTATAAAAACTGAGAATTCAGTTGAGCCATTACGAGACATAACTGTAAGTAATAATGAAATTGGGGCTAAATAATAAGGAAAAAAGATGAGAGGTATCGTGGGACACCGGTAGGAGCGAAGTTGACAATCATAGAAATGGTTGACGTAAACACTCGAAATGGAATGGAATACCATTCAACGTGGCAATGCCGCCAGTATCTTTGGGACGTTGCCCTCTGGCAGAGATTTGCATAAGTTGAGTTGTACTTAAAAATAGCTTAAATATTTTTATATTACTTTGTACATTTCAGTGAACTATTGTCGCACACTGGTCGAAATTCGATCATAAATAATTCAAATATTTTATATGGATAATTAAAAAAAAAAAATTGAGCATTCTGCGCGTCTTCTCTATATAAACTATAAGTTTGCGAAATTTCATACTTCTCCGTCCGCGCAATTTTGGTAAAAAGGGGTACAAAGTTTTTGCTTCACGTATATAGACAAGTATAAAATGTAAATTAAAATGAATTATTTAGCAAAAAAACATGTAATACATAGTAGTATTGAATGTCACCATTGTAACCACTCATGTACAGTGATCACAACAGGCCTGTCAGCTCAGTTGGTAGTAGCTCTGCCTTCTGCGCTGTAAGTTGAGGGTTCGATTCCCTCCCATGATAATAATTTGTGTGGTGAACATTAAGTGTTAGTTCTGTGTCTGGGTGTGGTATCATAAGTATGTATTTAAAAAATATATAAGTATTCTATCAGTCGTCTGGTTACCATAATACAAGCTATGCTTAGTTTGGGACTAGCTGTTGTTGTGTTCATTGTGCACCAATAGTTATTATATTGTTTTATTATTTATTTATTAACATCTGTGCAAAATAAAGCAACAGCTTGTAGTCGTCGTTATAGTTTGTATGACAAACTTGCGGGACAAATGTTTGTATGATCTGCAAGTATTTGTCTCGGTTCTGAGTGTTTCTATGTATAATATGTATGTATTTGCAAAAAAAAAATTTAGTATATCAGTCATGTGGTACCCATAACACAAGCTCTGCTTACTTTGGTGTCAGATGATGCTGTGTTAAATGTGTGGTATTATTATTATTATTACTATTGTGCGAGTGCTATGTAAAAAAAATGATCATTTGGGTACCCTTTTTAGTGTACAACTCCCACTATCAAGAATAAATCAGCCGTAATTCACGCGTAGATTCAAGTAAGTTGAATGTCGGTAAATCGATTGGTCTATAAAAACAATTTGTAGCTGTCAGCAACTTCACTGACTAGACACGGAGTTTCGCAACACGACTCGTAGGCACGAGTATCCAATAAACTTTGGAGTTATTCGGCTCCCGTATCAGCCAATTACAGTAGACAAATTGATAAATTCACTCTGAAACTGCTTCAAATTCATGTTGAGGAAGCTAAACTATCATGCCCAGCTTCAAGTACTTTTTTACAGTAATAAAGAATTGTTTTGTATGGAGAATATAAATTGAGTTGTGTGTTATTTTAATGTGATTTACTTCATTGTACGTAGATAACTATTACTTCCTTGCACATCTGAGAACTTCCGTGAGTATGAGATGAACTGACAGCAATCAGACGAAAGATGACGTGTAAATTGTTAAAACATGATGTAGACTCAGGATTTGATGTAGGATCTGCACGCTGCCGGTAGGATTATATCAGAATTTACCTTAAAATGTTGAAACAAGATAAATTCATCGTTATGTTTCGCAAAATATGGTTGGTTTTGCAGTGAGGAAAACTTACTGTTCATGGTGTGGTACGCGTTATCGTTGTTTGCACATTATTTACACTATATCGGTTTTCTAGATTTATATGTATGTTTTTATAAATTTGAATATCCTCGATATCATCTGTATTTCGAGGAAATGGAACTGTTTACGGTTTGAAGAATGTACCAGTTCTATTTTAGACCGCGTTTGCTAGTAAGAATCATTGGATTCTTTATTATGAGAGCATTGTTGACTTTTTTCTCTCAGTACCTTGATAGAAAACGATTGTAATGGTCAGATTCTGCATTCTGCGTCTATTCACTTGTTTCTTCTATTAAAATTGTTTGAAATAATCTGAGATCCTTTCATCAAAGTTCATGTAGTTTTATGAACGTAATTGTGAAACTATTAAACCTTTCCAAAAAAGGTGACTTTGCTAAATACAACCTGAGTCCATAGTAAACATGATTCATCAAATTAGCATGCGTACCTACATGCCATAGGAGTAGTTATCGTAATGTGGGAGTGCGTATTGATGCGCGCGCGCATAGACTGGGAATCATTGTTGCCGTGCCAAGGGCAACGATTAAGTTTTCCATGTATCCAAGGGCGGTGTTTCCCAACAGATGATTCGAAGATTAAAGTAATTGCATGCCTCCACGTAATAAAGATCGCTGCAATAACTATGCAAAATACGTGAGTTTATGAGGAACACGAGCTTTTTTGCATACTAAACCTGATTTATATAGATTTTTTGTACCTCTTTTTGATTACATTACTGATAATTAAAAAAAAAAATTTAAAGGTCCTTTTTAGTAATGAATCTATAAATATCTCTGATATGCGTGTGTAAACCAATGCTTGATTTGCCAATGCCTTCTCTGCCGATAGTTATGTAATACAAACGAACAGTAATAATAATATAAACCATAAATTAATCTAATTACATTTCTAGAAGTACGATTTATTGGCAAATAAATACACTTTTAATTTGTTGAAATTAAATTACAAGTACCCAACTGTTACACAAACAAATTATTCTTGTAACAGCTGACCATTGCCTAGGGGGAATAGGCTACAACTAGGCCTTGTTTATGCAACTTATAACCAGGGTTAAGTAAAACGAGCTTCATACAAAAAATACTGTGTTTATTTTCTTACTTATTTGTCATATTACCATAATCTAGCTTTATCTTGCGAATCAGCATGCGTATGCAGATGATAGTCTGTAAGCGATAACGAAAAAAATTTCGCTTTAGCTTTAGATAATTTACCATATCGAGCTAAACGGCCCAGCCATCATAAAGTTATGACTATTTATGTTATGGTATTTGGCAACCCTACGCAAGCCGCTTTTACTTGATCGTTGGAACGCACCACTTACGTAAAACTGTATCAAACATTTTGTGTTCATTTCCACATCTACCTACGTTTCTGTAACTGGTCCTAAAGATACCAAAGAGATAAAAGTAAAGACTGCTTGGTTGGCTTAAAAGCAAATTATCTGTACATGTAATCTATCACGTTTTGTGAATTTAAACCTTTAATGAATTAATTAACCACTACATAGTATAAAACAAAGTCGCTACCCGTTGTCTGTCTGTCCCTATGTATGCTTAGATTTTTAAAACTACGCAACGGATTTTGGTGCGGTTTTTTGTAATAGCTAGAGTGATTCAAGAGGAAGGTTTATATGGTATAATACATGCATAATATGGTAGAGAAACACTGATAATTTTAGTAGTTCATAATCACATTAGACATTCTGTAGTATATTTAGTATCAGCATTGCACCCGTGCGACGCCGGGGCGGGTCGCTAGTAATTTATAAAAACAAAACTTTAAATTTAGTTTCTACTATATAGGTATATGGCAAAAAACATCAACATATGAAGGTTTATAGAGAGTGACATTGGAGCGAACTTGAGGAGATTAGTCCTAAAAGCTGACTGGCTGAGCAAGGCTGGCCGGTGATCTGTGCTGTATCTCGACCTGATGCCAACGGGTCACGCGCACTAAGAACTTGACCAGTAAATTAATGTGCCAAATTATTGTAGTTGTTATTATTTTTATGTCGGAACCGATTTGATTTCTTACTCGAATAGTAGTTTCTATATACTTAGACCGTTTTGAGTGTCATGATGGCAGCTAACCGCCTGTCGGCAGCAGATGGATACGTGCAAAACCATTCGCAACCATTCTTTGTTTGACATTTCATGTAATAACATAGCTCTTCTAAAATTAATTGGGTTTACTCGTGTTATTTTATTCATTCTTTAAGGTAACCTTAGCAGACTTTTATTTAATAAATGCATACTTTTTAGCACAAGTAGACATTGAATTATAAATGTATTAGGTTTTTTATGACTAGTACGACCAGAAATCCATGAAAATTTTGCGATGCGATGATTTTTAGAATAGACAAATGACGATCGACTACGACTATGTCACGATATTATAACAGACCAAAACCATTTGACATTGGCGGAGTTGTTATAGAGACTATAACATATAACTTCATTATAAGAAGGAGAAGAAAATGTTTTTCTTCTGCTCTAAGCCCGGAGCCCGGATAAATTTGTGTAATACTTTGTTGTTCTAATTAAATAATTAAGTGATGTTCGCAATTTGATTGGTCTTATTTTCATTCACCTGCACGTGCACCCCCACATTGAATACAGGAATCAACCTATACAGTCGAATGGCAATAGATCATAATCACAGACAATAGATAATTGATCCACCAGGAATTACTTCCCAACAGCTGGGCGATCCCTTACATACATACTCTGTGACTCTTTTATTCAAAAAATGTCTAATAATGATGATGTCCTTCCTCGCAAACTCAAAACAGGTGGATTGATATATTGATTGTAAAACAAACGTTATATTTGCGAGTACTGTCATATTTCATTCGAGACTTTTATACATCAGTTGCCTTATACTCGACGGGAACGGACGTAAATGCTTTGAAGAATGCCTTTGCTAAGTACTGCTCTTTATTTCTTAGAAACATCGTTGCCACATCTCCATAGTAAAGTAGGTAATTGATATTTAATTAACGGTTTGTTCTTGTTAACGTAACGTTCAATTTATATACCAGTCTAAATCGAAAGCAGCTGGGGAACTTTCACATTCACAGAACGTCTAGACGTCGCCGTCCTATTCCTGCGGCTGTTTGTAGTCTCAAAGCGTCCGGCAGCGTCCATGGTCAGTCGCTTGTGACTCGTAGCAATACGTAGTAAAACCATAAACTGAGTCAGCTTGGTCTGGTTTTAGCTATATTTCGAACAACTAATACTGTATCGCAATCAGCCTGTTACTTATACAATGCCAAAGTAGAATATCTAATGAAAATATCCCGCTTTAGAAACATAAATTAATACACAATTTATTTGTTTTATAAGATCATTAGACTCTCTCAAAAACGCTGATAGAGTAAAAGTTTACGATGCATCTTAACTTGTATTTTTCTGACTTTCCAATCCTTGGGCAACAACATAACTGCTTACAATGCATTTATATTTAACTACAAGTTTAACATGTAGAGAGTTACACAATAGCATATAACAAGAGCGTCTCTATAGTCGCATAAAAATGAACTACTAATGTTATTTACTCTCATATTCTTTCTTGCATAAGTATATCACTTTTACTTTCTACGCATAGGCACAATTAAAATTCTTTCTCTGTTATAAGTCTACACAAACTTGAAGATTTTCACCGGAAAGTTTATTCTATTAGGCTGTGACATTTTATTTTATGTTACCTACAATTTCCCTTTCAACAGAAAGATCAAGGATTCATATAAATGTTACAATATTAAATCACTTTTATTCAACACAATCGCAAATTCATCTTTGAATCGTATTACATGCTTAGTGGACTTAGATGCCAATCCTTCATAAGCCGAGTCCAAGAAAGATCGTGTCTTAATCCTAGCGCAGTTTAGGGTGAAAGGGTTCCTTAAGGACTTTGGACCACAACCCTTATAGTTTCAATATGTCTCGCAGACTAAAGATTTAGTCGTGATTAATTTTTGAACGGTAATATGTATTTGTAGCCCTTACAAATAAAAACTTTGAAAAAATGTGTTTTTTAACTATTGTTCATTTTACTACCTCTTCGTGCGGCATGGTGGGTAGGTCTTTTAAAGATAATAGGAAGTTTCTGGAACAGTTTTACGTTTGACATACAGATATAGATATACATTTGATAAATATTAAGCTTTAAAGTGACCATTTTTTGGTAGAGGTCAGTACCCCCCATCTCTACAGGCTAAACCTCTGTTTATGGAAACCTGAAATGTTTTTAAAATAGTCGGATATATGATGAAATTACGAGGATATTTTTCACGGCTAGTAAGGGTTTATTAGATTTTGCGTAATAGCCCGATTTGTAAACCTTAAAAGAAAAGCCCCAAAACAATTATCTTTGATTTTTTTACTAGATGGTATTAAACCGGCTTGGGACCTGACCACTAGTGATTCTTATACGTACTGACTTCAAAAGCCTTCGCTGTACGTGGTCCCATACGCTTAGTCTTTTTTTATTGTATAACCTTTCTCATCTGAACCTTACTTAAATAAAGAAAGCAGAAATAGTTAACCTTACCTAAGGTGTCTAGGGGTCACATTATTACAGCAGCAATCATTTGGCACTTAGCAAAATAAAAAATACCAGGGTTTAACTAACTCTGTGAGAATGTGAAACTCCCAAAACTTGATGGTATGCATAAATTGACATTGGCCGTGATATTTGAACCACGGCCGAATCGCAATGATGTGTAATAAACACATCAGTGCGGGTCAGTGTTGTAATAGTCGGTTTATGGTAGGCATGTTTATATGCAAGTTGTCTTTATTATTTTATGGTCTACACGTCTACGCATAGATTAGTGTACGTGTATTTGCAATTATGTCAAACATTACAATTTAAAATTTAGACAAGTCTCAGACAAGGAATGGAAGAAAGAACGTTATTTTTGGTAAATCCCAAAAATTAATCAATTAAATAAATAAATAATGCCGGATATTTCATACAGTATCATCTAGCCCCAAAATAAGCAGAGCTTGTGATATGGGTACCACATGACTGATATACTACTTACATTTATTATACACCCAGACCCGAGACAAATAAATAAATAAACTTCAATAAATTCACCTAGTAGTGGGGTTAATAATAAACATGACAGGTGAATCATCACTACATAGTATAAAACAAAGTCGGTTCCTGCTGTCTGTCTGTCCCTATGTATGCTTAGATCTTTAAAACTAAGATTTAAGAGAAAGGTTTATATGTATGATACATGCATAATATAGTAGAGAAACACTGATAATTTTAGAGATTTCTAATGTTATGTCGTAAATAAACACATTTTTTGCGCTTACATTGCAAACGCTGGCTGAACCCTACGAGATAGATCAAAATAATGTACTACAGTATTGTACACAAACAAAGGCCTACAAAAAAGTCCAAGATGGCATATGTCTATCTCTTAGGTTATGTTATTCTCTTAGATAACGTTGTATATAAAGACATTCTGTAGTATATTGCGTATCACTATTTCACCCGTGCAAAGCCGGAGCTGATCGCTAGTAATCTATAAAGAGAGTATAATAATAATAATAAATCATAAATATTGATGGACAATTCACACAACACCATCTAGCCCCAAACTAAGCATTGTAATAGGGTGATCAGATGACTGATAGAATACTTATATATTTTTATAGACATACCTATGATACTTTATAACACCCAGACACAGAACAAACACCTCAGTTCATCACACATATGTATGTTTACCCTGGGAGAGAATCGAACCCTCAATCTACAGCGCAGAAGGCAGAGCTACTACCAACTAAGCAGCTATCTATTCTTATTTCTGATCACATTAAATTTATTCAGCAGGAGCATTTAAATTCGTTCTTCATTTAAAGAACCATAGTTAATTGCTGTTAATAAATTCTTGCAAACGTTGAGGTATTTAGTTAAAGGTCTGTGGGATGCTACAAGCAAAACGGAGAAGTGTAACGAAATGTCAAGGGCAAGACAACCGCCAGCAGCAACTTTTCTTTGAGTATTCACAGCCATTAATAAGAAGAATTGCGTTGGTACATAAGCAAATATGATTTGATTATTCATCCGTTGGACGAAATGAATGATTCCATTGAAAACATTTTATAGCAACTTAGATGTAACTTTCAATGCCCACATTTCAGACATGATAATTAGTTCTATTTGAGTGTCTGGACAAAATATTGAATTGTCCAGACTAACAAAACAGCTAGGCGTACTTTAAATCCATAGCTAAAAGTTGATACGTACTCGTATTAACGTTGCCAGATTTCGGACGTATTACCAGCAGTAATTAAACTAACTCTGTTTTCTATCCATTAGTAACGTGTCTAATAATGTGTCTACTCCATGTCTAATAACGGCTAGTAGATTTGGATTTACTTCATGGGTTTTAATATTTTTCAAGGAAACTAACATTATTATTAACAAAATAATCAAATAGCTTACAAAGCCCGGAAGAGGCAAAACACTTTTAATAATAAATAGATAATGCCGTTCATTTCACACAGCATCATATGGCCCCAAAGTACGTAGAGCAGGTACCTACATGATAAGTACTTATATACTTTTTTGTAATTATCATCATTGGCTTGCATCATTGGTTCATCTGTTAAAGATAATTTAGGTGGCGTCAGTCAAGTTACAGAGCAGTTATTTGTAATTGAAAACTTTCGTTCATGGCTCCAGCAAGCTGAGGTGGGTGAAGTTTCCTCTCCACTGACGCCACTCTGCCTGGGATTCTGTTTGATAACGCAGGCCTTCCCAGGTACCCACACTAACCTCTCGAACCACGAACCTTGCTGATAGGACCCGCAGGAAAGACGAGTCAGTACATGCAGTGTCGGTTCGGTTGCAGGTGCATAACGGCTGGCACCGAGCTGGTTTTGTTCAAGTTTTCCTTCTCTTTTTGTAATACATACATATTATACATAAAAACACCCAGACCCGAGACAAATAATTGCAGATCAGAAAAACATATATTCCGCGGTGAGAATCGAACCCTCAACCTTCTGCTTCTTGGCCGTGCCTTGGCCCATTGCGCCTCTGAGGTCGACAAATCTATGGTTATGAATTGTACAACTCTACATCCTGTCCGAATATCCACAAGTTTAATTACTAGTGTAGTTCATATCTGATCCATAAGAACCGCTAAGGACATTAGTATGTGTGAGTTCCGGTTGTAAGCACACAATTTAGAGCCCAAGGCTATATCACAGGCTCTGTTCGCGCCTACTGTTGGCTGTCAATCACGTGTTCTTGATACTTTATAGGTAAGTAGGCACGATACATCGACTTTTTGTATGACAACTTTCTTGTCTTGACTGGTATTTCATGTTTCGACTAAAAACCTGAATGGAAAGCATTTAAGGCTGATATACGCTTAGGTACTCTCTTCATTCTATATTATGACGAAATATAACTGCAAATTTATACAGTGTTATACAATCTCTACTCTAAGTCCACTCTAAGCTAGATCTTGAAGAATGTCATATTTTTAAATGTAGAGCTTAATAAATTTTTTTTTAGGATGTTTTTTTTTTATTGGTTGTTACAATCTTCGGCTTTTGAAAAATATGTATCTTTGTCAGGTTTCCAAGCTTGCGAACCGAGCACCTGCAGTAAAAGTTTCGACACATAATCGCATAAAAAATTGGCTGAGAACTTTCGAATAATAAGCTTCATGTGAGTAGGTAAGTAAGCCGTAGGCCTTGGACTAATTATTAACAACGGAAACCTCAAAGTGGTCTATTCTAAAATATAATGCACTGTAAACAATCTTAAATGTTTTACAGCCTTTGTTATTCTTTGCATTGAAATATTAGTTTGGTACAATACCTGTACATTTACAGTTTTATATATAAGTAGCTGCTGCCCGCGGCTTCACACGCGTGGTACCTACATTAAAAGTAGCCTATGTCTTTCTCCAAGGTCCCATCTATCTCTATACCAAAATTCATCAAAATCGGTTCAGCGGTTTAGGTGTGAAAACGTAACAGACACACAGACAGAGTTACTTTCGCATTTATAATATAATAATTTATTTTTGTAAGGTATGCATTCTGTGCATGTAAAGAACATCTCATAAGTTTAATCCCCTATTTTCCCCCCTTCGGAGATTATTTTGCAAAAACGTAGAAACACATATTTCTTTATTTCTTACCAAAAGTTAAATATGAATTTTCAGATCCCTAACTTAAGGAAAAATGAGTTGCCCAAACAATCATACATCCCCCTTTAAAGTTGTTTTTTGAGACAAAAAGTAGCCAAATGCAATACATATTCTCACCAAATTTCATCAAGATCCGTTCAGCCGATTAGCCGTGAAAACGTTACAAACAGACAGACAGAGACACTTTCGTTTTTAAAATATTAGTATGGATAAATAAATAAACGGATTGTAATATTTTTTTTGAATTTTTATTGAAGTCTCCTCTCCTAACATAATAAACCGGACCTTTGTCGACTGAATCGAATCGCTAATCAAGATATGAATACAAGTGTCATTATTCTACATATATCTAATTCACGCAAGAATTCACGCCATAGGCTGCTACAATCGCCTTGATATTTGGCGTCATTAGCCATTAGTACACTCGTACTAAATTGCATCCATGATTGATGAGTGATGAGTATCGATCGTAATTGTATCGCAATCGATTGCAGTTAGAATTAGTGTGCTGGCACGCATGCCTATAAATCCAAGGATTTTTGAATTTTGTTATTCGATGGTTATTTGACAGCCGTAATAATAATAATGCCAGACATTTTCACACATCATTTGACCCGAAAGTAAGCAAAGTGTGTTGGTGTTATGGTGTTATGGTCACCACACGGCTTATCTGCTAATACTTATATACTAGCCGTGTAAATACATTCATATTATACATAGAAACACCCAGATCCTATATCCTGGATGATCTGGAACGCAATTTGCTTCCGATTATCGATTTAAATTTCCATCAATCGTCATATAGCGTTTACTGCTTTATAAAAAACCAAAGCTTTTATTACTTGGAAGCGTGTTTAGCGCCGTTTTAATGGTTTTATGTTATGATCACTGAGTATAATGCAATGTAAGTTACAGTACAATGACACAATAGATTGGTAAATCAAACTTAATCACGACTGTTAAAATTGTATGAGATACATACATAATATGTGATCATGAATCATCTCAATACATAAGTAAAGTTTCAGGTCATTTTAAAATTAAACTGTATGTGTCATTATTATAAGTATAGTAATACTATTTGTATATCAGTCATGGATAATGATTGTCTAATAAGTCCAGTTCAGTATGATTTATTTATTTATAAACTTTAGATGCTGTGTCAAATACCCAGTTTAATTAAAATCAGTAGCACTGGTGTTCTAGTGGTAGAGGCTCCACTTCCGATCAAAGGTCGTGGGTTCAAATCCGGTTGTGCATCTGGTTGTCATCCTAAAAAGTTCGAAAACATGTGCCAAATACACGAGAGGAGTCTCTGAGGAGCACTTTAATCCTTTCACCACACGGGTTCAAAATAACTAGTGACACCATAATAAGAAGATGTATATTAGCAGTGTTCATCTTAAATAGCTTAGAGAATCTAAGCAAAAACTTTGAACCCCTTTTAAATTGCGCGGACGGAGGAGTATGAAATTTCGCACACTTATAGTTTATAGAGAAGGAGTGCAAAATGCAAATATTTTCTTTAAATGATGTTTTTAATATACATTAATTATTTATGAATTATGGTCGAATTACAACCATAAAATTAGTCGAAAAATGTTCGCATCATCTGCGTCTTTACGAAGACTTCGTAATTTTCTGCCAACCGCTACCAAAGTTATGCTTGCACAATCCCTGCTCCATCCAATATTAGATTATGCAGACGCCAGCTATCTTGATCTATCCGAAGTCCATCTTAACAAACTTGAGCGCCTTCAAAACCTCTGCATTCGGTTTATATTTGGCTTACGCAAATATGACCATGTTTCAGAATTTCGCATGAAGCTCAAGTGGCTCCCTATTCGTTTTCGCCGGAATGCTCATATCCTGACGCTGTTATACAACATCCTTTATCTGTCTTCATCTCCCCACTATTTAAAGGAACGTTTTATTTTTCTGCACCAGTCAAACGATCGTGATCTGCGTTCGTCTGACACTCTCCAACTCCTTACTCCTGTTCATAGTTCAGCTATGTATGGTGAATCCTTCACTGTTCAAGCTGTACACTTATGGAACTCCTTACCTTTATCTATTCGCTTATCGCTAGAGATCGCTTTTAGCGATAAGGCCGCCCATTGTACAACTGTACTGCTAATCATTTTTTTTTTTTTTGTATATTCTCTTGTGTACAATAAAGTGTTTATCTATCTATCTATCTATCTATCTACAACCCCTGGGCGACCATTGGTATATTATATTATTTGAACGTGATCTTCTTCTTCTTATCGTGTCACTAGATATTTCTAACCAGCGTGGTGAAAGGATTAAAGTGCGCCTCAGAGGCTCCTTTCGTGCACTTAGGTAAGCCTTAATGTAAGCTCTCACCTTGCCGACAGGACCCGCAAGAAAGACGAATCAATACATGCGGTGTCTGTTCGGTTGCAGGTGCATAACGGCTGGCACCGAGCCGGGCTTGTTTCATGTTTTCCTTCTCTATTGCTAGCTCTTCTGTTAGTCAGCAGGAGGACTAATCCCCAATATTTTGAAGTCTATCGCAGTCGTCTCCATCATCAGTCTCCAAGCAGCACTCATGAACGTGATAATGATGTGTTATTATCATTAACGATAGTAAGCTGCATTATTTTATAAGCATTATAGTTTATACTACGCTTATTCATGTCAAAATATTAATAATGTTAATAATTATGTTGCAGTTGCCTGAGAAACTTGTTACTTTTGAACAAATAATTCACTTAACGAGATAAAGTTCACAAAGGTTCTGAGATTCAATTATGTGGAGTGTTCACGTAATAATGTTAGTGAATTATTTGACACGTGCTAAGGTCATGGCTCTCAAGATATTGAGCGATATGTATCTATAAAATATTAGTGTTAGTTACAATCAAATAATCTCGGTATATATCGGTTCATTTAATATCAAGCTTTTTAATAATTCTACAAGAATTTTGCACTTTTGTATTATCTGCTTTTAGCACTTATTGTGAAACACACGTCTTATTATCCAACATCAAAGATTTTCAAAGCAAAGAGGATAGAGATTTATGTTTACTAAGAAGTGGGCTGAGATGATATTTATGTCAATGACATAAGATACAAAATGAAATGATTCACGAATCTACTCATAGTGGATAGATGATAATTGGCGAGCGGTGCACTCGTATAAAATCGTGACAAACGTCAGGTTCGCAGTTCGCAGCACTCTCACTGGGTGTAATTAGTCCATTGAAAAGTTACATTTGGGTATGCATTTGTCAGAGGACGCAATTTTATTTTTTTAATGTGTAGGGGGGGTCAGTAGAAGCTTAAGTTCAAGTTTGTGGGGTCGGCACCCTTGTCCCCCGGCCGCCATCTTGGAAAAGGGGGTGCAAAGGGTTTTCGCGCTGTATCTCGTAAACTAGTTACCTTACAGAAAATTTAATCAAACATAAAATGTAGCAAATTAAATTTCCTACAATTTTATTTCTATTACTTTTTATCGTCAAGTGACCAACAAAAAAGTTATAAACAAAAATAAATGAAAATTTTGTTTGTTTGTTCTAGGTTTTACAGCGCTCCAAACTTAAACGGATTCTCGAATGCTCATAGGGATGCAATAAAAACTAAAAATTAGGCTTACTTTTCTATCTATATTTTTTTTATTCATACAATTTATTATGATCTTAACATTCCTATGCTATTATTGAACTATGTTTGACCCTTTTACCCACCACCTATGAGGTATAACATGGGCAAAGTCAAATTTATAAAAATTTTGCAGAAGCATCCAGAGTTAGCAAGTGGAACTAAATTATTTATGAGTGAGAAAGTCGAGTCATCGTTACTCAGTGTTGTTGGCGAACGTTTTTTCGTCTTTTTATATGGCGGAAATAAAGACGATACTCTAGACACTCTGCGATACAAACGATTTGCTAAGACAGTGACAAAAAATGCATTAAAAAATGCATTAAATTTTTATAAATTTGACTTTGCCCATGTTATACCTCATAGGTGGTGGGTAAAAGGGTCAAACATAGTTCAATAATAGCATAGGAATGTTAAGATCATAATAAATTGTATGAATAAAAAAAATATAGATAGAAAAGTAAGCCTAATTTTTAGTTTTTATTGCATCCCTATGAGCATTCGAGAATCCGTTTAAGTTTGGAGCGCTGTAAAACCTAGAACAAACAAACAAAATTTTCATTTATTTTTGTTTATAACTTTTTTGTTGGTCACTTGACGATAAAAAGTAATAGAAATAAAATTGTAGGAAATTTAATTTGCTACATTTTATGTTTGATTAAATTTTCTGTAAGGTAACTAGTTTACGAGATACAGCGCGAAAACCCTTTGCACCCCCTTTTCCAAGATGGCGGCCGGGGGACAAGGGTGCCGACCCCACAAACTTGAACTTAAGCTTCTACTGACCCCCCCTACACATTAAAAAAATAAAATTGCGTCCTCTGACAAATGCACACTAAGGCCTAAAAAATGTAACATTTTAATGGACTAAATATCAATTTGCGAAGTGGCCTTGGCACAGAATCGTATTAGAGTTTCTCTAAAAATGGGGGCGCAGTCTCGTTGGTAGGTACTGCAGATGAAGAGCCTAAGAGGCAGAGTTATTTTTAGGACGACTCTTGTACTGAAGGTTGAGCAGCTGATATTGCATGAGAATGCAAAATCTGAATATAATAATCAAAGTCAGGTCTGACAGGTATAATGCATAGCCTGAATCGTTGGTCGTAGAGGCTTGGAATTTGAAGAATGTGTTCTTAACAGTGTGAAAGCAGACGCGCACTAAGAAAGGAATTCCCGAAATTCAACCCCTAAGGTGTCCAGCAGTGTTCAAAGTTTGTATGAAAATGACATTGGACGAAAGAAAAAAGCCGTTCCGTGTTCCAAAAGTCGCTGATCGTTCTTAATCATTACATAGTATAAAACAAAGTCGCCTCCCACTGTCTGTCTGTCCCCATGTATGCTTAGATCTTTAAAACTATGCAACGGTTTTTGATGCGGTTTTTTTAATAGATAGTGTAATTCAAGAGGAAGATTTATATGTATAAAACATGCATAATATAGTAGAGAAACACTGATAATTTTAGAGGTTTCTAATGTGGTGTCGTAAATAAACACATTTTTTGCGCTTACATCGCAAACGAGCTGAACCCTACGAGATAGATCAAAATAATGTACTACAGTATTGTAACCCTCAAAAGGTCTACAAAAAAGTCCGCGATGGTATATGGCTATCTCTTAGGTATACCACCAAAAATACCAAAAATACATCTCGTACCTTCTTCTTAACCTAAGATTGTCAACACGTCAGCTGTTACTGTATTTACCTACTCGTTTGGAGCTCGCGTGAAGTTTTCGCAATGTAAGTATGATACAAATCTTTTGTTTCGTTGTGTCTTGTATAATATCGGTATACAACTGAGGTATGTATTTGGGACGAATACTTAGGTTATTGTCCCACGTTTTTGTTTAATTGTTTGTTGTTTCGGTAACGCATACATACAATTTTAGGTGAAATAACTAATAAGACTCCACGACAAAGGTAAATTCAAGCTGAAATCCGCGTAGACCGCAATAACTTGAAAGATGTCGCACTATTCATTTTTCTGTCAGTTTGTAAATACCTTCATGTGGTCAGTTATCTAAGGAATATTTAAGGCTATCTATCCTGTTTTTTAATCTAAAATACCGAAATATTATAAGAAGAATATTATAAGAATAAGCTTACCTTGATCTTAAAATCAAAAGTGTATATCGGCCGTGTCGGCTAGTCAGTAGCCACTCGTGGACACCGCATAGTGATGGCGTCCTCATCTCATAGCACGACGTCTAGCACCCAGCGCATACTCTGCAACAAAAATAAACATGTATCATTCCATTATTCCATAGAAATCTTCAACGCTTGAAGAAGAAGAAGAAGAAAAGTTGAACACAGAGTATGTCCTGACCTATATACCAACTGAGCTGACAGGCCAATTAAAGTTTGTAGTTTGCAAATCTACGAAATATCAGCTCCCTATCACAACAACCATTGTAATTGACCTTCAAATTGAATTAATAATTAATAAAATAAAACTAAATAGATAGGGGTCAAATGCCAAGCTCAAATCAGCTTAGTCAAACTCGCAACTTTACGGTCAACGTGTGCATTAATTGCTTTTTACATAACATCGTTAGAAATGTCAAAGATCCCATGTTGACAGCTGACAACTAAAATCACACAAGTGTCATGCGGTGACTGATTTGTGATACGCCAATCAAATAAAAGAATTCAGACATCCTATTCGGCTCATTGTTTGAGATGAAATCCTTCGAAAGGTCATGGTTACATAACGTGTGGTTAGCTGAGATTCGTTAGAGACGTAGGAAATGCCAAACTATTTTTAAGGAGACAGATTTTGTGTGGTTCGAAATATTTTAGGCTTCTCGTTCACTGATATGGTACTCTGAAGCTTATCATTTGCATGAATTCATGAATGAATGCCTGAATTTGCAAAATTCACTCTTTTATTTTTTCATGAGTGATTTTTTCAAAAGACTGCAGACCTGATTCTATTCATAAAATATAAGAAAATTTCACTTGAAATTGGAATGTCATTTTTGGTTTTTGGCTTATCAGCCTATGTCAATTAATAAATATTGGGTTGCGTAATACAGGGGCCCCATGTAGCTAGGCGATGGTATTCGTATGGCAGCGGGCAGGGATTGGAGGGGGAGAGCTGAGCTGATGTTGATAATGGTAGACAATTCTCACATTAATATGGAAAAAAGCCGAACATTAGTATAAAAGAACATAGTATTTTCAATATTATACATATATATCAAAATATGTCGCTGCTTACATTTTATTTTTATTTTATTTTATTGAGGTAAAACAACAGCGTTACAGATAATATCAAACTTAGTGAAAATACTTAAGAACTAATGCCAAATTGTTACACAAATTGTTAACAATTTAGAAAACAGATACAATTGTGATAGGGATTACTGATGAGTTTGAAGAAAACATACACTAAGTAAACCAAGTAATTTACATACAAAATCAAAGTAATGATTTCCAAATAAAAATAGACTTATCCTTATACATTGAATGGTAAGTTAGAGCATTAATATTAATACAAAGTATTAAAATAATTTGGGTTCCATCCGACCGATATTTGTAGTCCATTTAGTACACATATTTATAGCATAGGGGAACTGCTACTAGTCGACGAAATTGGCTATGCGGTCAAAATAGCTCTGCCAGTTTCCAGATATTGCTTTAATAGGCGATGGTGAAAGAGGCTTGGCCATCTCATTGAGGTGATTGAGAATGTTAAAGTTGATACTCGAATGTCACCCGACCGGTCGCACCAAAGCCGCGTCCCCGTAGCCTTATGCCCGATGATATAATTTTCTTACTGCTATGTATTTTAAAGATGAATTTTGATTAACCAGTGGGCGTCTATTTGTTAATGAGGTCAATATATTTTTTGTTAGGTAACTTCTAGTTATAGACGATATTAGTGCCGTGCATAGTTCTTATATATAGAAAAATATGTTCATATTATTATTTTTTTCAATACAATCACAAGGATCTCTTTGAATAACAGGCTAGTTGAACTTAGGTGCTAATTCTTCGTATCTCAAGTCTCAGAAGAATTGACAAGCAACGCGTCTTGCTCCTAGCCCATTTTCTATGATCCATCTTATATCTAACTACCATAAATAAAAAACATAAAACTGTTTAACTCAAAAATACCTAAAAAAACTTAAAATGTATAGACATTGCGCACCCGAGACATTAAAGACATGTTAAAGACATTACATTTTATTAGTATTAAAAAAACATTCTGCGTTAGAAAAAGTGAGGAATAATTATACCAAGCAGCAAAACTCAAGAGAAAAGTATATTAAGTATTTTTACAAAAGCCTTGAGTAGTATGATTAAGAAATAATTTGAAGCATGTAGAAATAATAAGAAGGCGCTATTTTTGGGCTATTTATTATATGTCAAAATTTACTCTACTCTAGAGCACTTATTTAATGTTGAAAGCTACTGTCGGCATCGCGTTCGTAGAATTACATAAAACATGTCATTAGTTAAAATATGTGTTTGTATTAGAAGTGAAAACAGTGTCTTCATAAGTGTTTAACTCCTAACAAAAGCTATCGTCGATTTTAATATCGATACGCTGAAATAAAAGTACTCAAGCTTAAAGTTAAAATTTTTCGCTTCGGCTAAGGCTAGGTTTGTATTGTTTTACAAAAAATGCTGCTTCTCTGAGAGTACGTATCGGTAGGTCGCGCGCAAGGCCAAATAGCTAATATTACCTACATACGGATTGTAATTAGCTGAGTAATAGTTAAACATTTTTGCATTTTGTACAATTAAGATGTGAATTTAATATAACGTCATAAAAATAACACATTCTTACAGACACATTATAAGTAACTATAGCGTATACTTGCTTGGTTTTAAGGCTTGTTTGTTTGTGTACTGTGGTAAAGCTTTCAAATGTTTTGTGAGATCGAAAGTTAAGTAAAATTTTCAACGTACCGGCTTTCAGATAGAACGGGTCATACATTAGAGGTTATTTTTAAATCACATATATAAAAAAATAAAAATGTACAATAATATAAAATACATGTGAAACAGTTGAGCTATCTAAGGACCGTTTAAAACGATCTATAGATAGCTCAACTGATCCAGATCACTGCCAGAGACATAAAGGTCTGTTGCCATCTTTTTTCTTTGACCAAAGTATAGTGGGCTCAAGGTGTGTAGCGGGGTCGTGAAGCTCACGCTCGCACTGACCTCCACAAATAATAACCGATCATACAATGCAATAATTGTTAAACCACTGTGAGGTGGAGAAAAAGCTGAGCGGAAACCAAAGATAAGTGCACAAATTATATAATTCCTAAAAAAATTAAAAAAAAATAAAAAAAAAAACACCACAACATTTTACGTGATAACGTCATAAGAAGACATTTATGAAAAATTGCATACTACCTTACCTATTAAGATGCGTCACAAGCCGAACGCTTAGGCTGATCGTGCCTCTCTATCGCTTGTTCCGCGCTAACGCTTGCACGCTCGGCTCAGGCGGAACGTGACCACTTTTCGTACGTGCAGCCGGCGTTCATCGATTTATTTATAAGACGTTACCACGTTAAAAAACAAACAACAAAAAAAACATTAAAAAGATTGTATTGTTTCTTTGGAGATCACAATTCAAATTTAGAAAGATCTTGTCCTGTTCAATATAAGGACTCGTTTCATCGTGATTCCTATCGCTACTCGGCACAAGTCTGAGCTATTATATCAACTAGCAATCTCATTTAGTACGTGATGGATTCAGTGGCCGACAATCTTTACAGAACGATAACAATAAACACCTATCAGAGGCCAAATTACCGCAGGTATTTTTAAGGCCAATTTGTCAGTTAATTTTAACGGTTATGTTTAAATTAAAGCAGTTGATGAGTTTTAAAGTAGACATCGTTGCGCGAATTACTTATCTTAAAATGGCTAATGGGCATTCTATTGCCAAATCGAATCTCAAAATGTTTCTAACACGTTCCATTCTCATTGTTCATAGTTGGAACCTTGATGTATAAGATACAACTTTGCTTAATCGGATACTTACACGAAAACCATCATTTCCGTATACATAAATATCGAACAATAGTCATTTTGTTTTTGTAACTGAAACTATGTTCGTTTCACTGCGGCGAATGTTTTCCTCAAAAAAAAGCCAATGTGTTGAGTTTTTCACTCAATCGTTTTGTAATAAGCGTAACACACGTTGCTTAATCGTGTTTGAACAATTCTGGTTAAACTTTGAATGAAATATAGGAGGCGCGTAATGCTAATTAAGTTACCGTGCGTAAAAGATTATTGTAGGTACCTTAAGTATTTCAGAAGCACGGAACCGATTTGGCTTCAAGTTCGGTCGCGGTTACTACCTAATTGACCTTTTAAGTTTTGAGTGTGCAGACGTAGAGGAATTTTAGAGCCAACGTATAATCTGCGGTAGAGACATAGATTAACTAATATTTGCTGAGACCCAGCGTTCGTATTTGTATTACTGAACTAGACACACAATGGTAGCTCGTTCAATGATCGCCGTGGGAAGAAGAGATGGCATTTACTAAAGACTGCCTGATTAAATACAACATTAGCGGCGCGGGTTGTGCCTGCATAACATAAGACTATCTGCCACTCATACATTGCAAGTTTTGTATTGATGATATTTCAGGATTAAAAGATTATCGAACAATGGTTTGCGTTCAACTTTTGACAGTCGCTATTACGGTAAATGTGACGCTGATAACAATAATGCTCGGTTAGTCTCGGCACAATCGATTTTTGATTGATGTGTCTATATAATCTCGAGTTTCAGTTCAGACATTTTATTTTGACCCCGTTGATATGCCAAACAGTTGGTACACGAACAATAAATGTCATTTCTTGAATTGTTGATAATAGAGTTGATATTTATTAGCAATTTCTTCACAGATTCTGCAAATAAATGTAAAGTTCTTGCTTAAATGTTTTTTGTTCGCTTAGATAACGTACCCTGATTTCATCTGCGTGTCTATAAGCGAAGCTAAGCCTAGTACTAGCAACAGGCTACCTGCAAAATAGGCTCCAGGTATTTGACAAACATTGCCTCAATGTTTTTCTTAATGTATTTTTTTTTCTTAATGTCAATATTAACCGGAATACACTAAGTATTTTAGACATGACGTTGTGTAAATCCGTTGCAAAATGTGTAAACATGATCAGTAAATCACTAGTTTCTTGGCAATTACGACGGCACGCAACTGTTCTGTAGTTGTAGTTGGCTAAACGTTACCTCGATCGCTATTTAATTGTCTTATTTAAAAGATTGTACTTTGAGTCGCACGTGTGGCCTTTGATTTGAAAACACAAGTTTTTATTTTAAACTATTAGGCCTAGCGCACCTTGCGTATAAATCCTCGGCGAATGTTTTCACGCAATTTTGTGCTTCAAGGAATCAGACGAACACGCACGCACTGCGAAAAAACCCGGTATAAAAATTATTTTGCAGAAATATTATTATATTATTAAAATATTATAAATTAAGAATAGAATTTAAACGCTATTATGTGTGTTAAAAATGATCTTCAATGTCGATCTTAAAGATCTTAAATATATCATCTAGCTGCTATCATATGCTGCTTCATCCATATCCTTTGTTAGACCTTTGGGCTAGTCATCGCTTAGTTAAAAATAGGTACCTACCTAATGGGCACAACGTTCTTGAAGTGGCCGATACATTGTAAGTATAATTTTACCCGTACCGCAAAATACTTTGTGGTTAGTGTGTGTTCACTTAACTCATTAAAATGTATTGTATTCAGAAGATAAGGCTTTAGATGGGAGGTATTGGCACATATGCATAGATGATAATTACAAGAAAGGTGATAGATTCGATCGTGGATGTAGGCCTAAAAATATATGGACGGACTGTGTGAAGGTTTATAAGTTAAAAACAAAAACGTGTGCGTATCGGGACGCCAGACAGAAGTGATAACTTAAACTAATCTAACTAGCGCTGTGGGTTAGAGTGAGAGAGGAGGAGCCTGCCTACCGCTGTCGTATGCGAGAAAGGGCAGCCAGACAGACTGGCACCGTAACGCGTTACGTAACAAAGCGGTTTACCCTCCCATAAGAAATTATCACTTCAAAATCGTAGGCACCTAATTATACCAGTGCATCGATCTAACGATATTCAGATATTAATTCCGTCTTCGGATCAAAAGTGCAGTAAATATAAGTAGATAAGTTTATAAAAGTAGATACCATCCCTGATAATAGAGTTGTATTAGCCTGATCTGATTTCATCGACACTTTAGTAAAAGCAAACATTCATGACTGCGAAAGTGTGAACCAGCTTTTATAATTACGCTCCGACCAAGCCTATTATTTTCTCGATTAAATATTATCCAGGTGACACGTCCGTGGCATGCATGATATCTGTATACAGGTAGCCGTGTCTAAAATGTTATTCAACTTGACGCAATAATAGACTACCGGATTTAATAGCTGTATCGTGTCGACAGCCTTCCGCCAGATGTCACAAAAACTTCAATACCAACTGGCACGGCCCTACACCACTTCAACTTTAACTGGATTTCTAAATGAACGAAATATATAACAGAATAATATACAACAATATAAAATACATGTGGAACAGTTGAGCTATCTAAAGACCGTTTAAAACGATCTATAGATAGCTCAACTGATTCAGATTACTGCCAGAGGGCAGCGTATCCCAGGACACAATCGGAATTGCCACGTTGAATGGGAATACTAATACGCTGGGCCAGATAGAGCCAGACCAGCTCTTGAGATCGCGATCTTTCTACCAGACGCCGTGAAATAATTTTGAAAACAAAACAAGTTTCAAGTTTTTTGTTTTTAAGCTATACTAGTTTCCTTTTTGATGGGTTACTAATAAGTCTAAGTCACGATTTAATTCAAATGAGACCGAACGTGGCCAGTGTACTGTTATCCATCCAGGAATTAATACATTTTATCTCTATAGCTCAATATAATAATCCGCACTACCAAATTGCACTAAAGTCGTACTTTCTATGTAAATTGTCCACCAATATTTAGTTCTCACTTGCACCATAATTCATGCAGCATAGTGTGAATCGTCATCGGAAGTTGACAGGCTTTGAATTGCATCTAATGTAAACATCGAGGTTTTATCGTTGGTCTTTCTGACTGCATCCTTTTGAAAAAGGTTCTATTGGTTGTCTTAGTGAAACTATACCAACATACTATCATTTATTCTATCTGCCAGGCACAGAATAAAATGATAGTGTACACAGAAGTTAAAAGAAGTCGTGACTTGACGGTGAAATTCGTCGCAGGCGCGGCAGTGGCGTGGAAACCTGATGACTATTTTTAAAACTCGTTGTATTATTGCATTGCACCGGCGCCGGCGCCGCTTGCTAATCCAGTTTATAAATAAAATACCTCCCGCGGCTTTTTGGATATTCCCTTATCAAATAAATCATACACAAACTTAGGCCGAACAGAACTCAAACTTAGATCATGAACTAATGAAGTCAATCATATAATAATGATCGAACTACATTCTGAAAATACTCGTATATAGATTATCAGATAGTTTTTAAAGAAATGTTGTCAGTAAAACTATACCCAGTGCTCTATGTGAGTTTGAGTTTTGTTCTGTAATACGGCCCCTAATCTTTGCCTGGTTTTTTAGCTTTGTCGTCCACCACACTTTAGAGCACCTATTTTTAACCAACTTTTCTTTCTAGATTACTTAGCTCAATTTCGATAGCATTGAATAGAATCAGCTTATTACGTCGATCACTGGGTTTACTTTCTACGGATATAAATAATAGCTTTATTTGGCACAGCCTAGAGGCGTTGGTTCTTTTATTTGCAAAATCGTCAGTCAAACATAATTAACCTACTATTCCAACAAACCTGCTTAACGGAATATAAAAATGTGACGAAAACTCATAAATGATGAGGCAATTAAATTATATCAACCAGCGAGCAATGCTTAAGGATATTTTCATATATTACATAATTTCACTAAAGTTATTAACGTTTGCAGACAAGCACCGGAAGGACTTTTTATTAATATAAGTGTTTCTCTGATTATTTGCGCCCACAAATATCAGATTGTTTTATCCTTACGAGTTTTACGTTCGCGTATCCTCTGTACACAGTAACGATTTGCAATCTTATGCACGTGGTATTACTCATGTGGTACTTGAATAACAAGACACGAAACCAAGCTATTCTAATTCATGGGCTAAAGCGTGATTGAGTACAGACTACCATCTGAAAAGCCAAATAAAAACATAATATTAGTAGGGTTTTACATGAGACAAGTGTGCACGAGGAAATATTACTAACATTCCAATGCAACATGATAAATGAACAATGGATCAATCGTGTATACTTGACGCCTAAGTGGACTCATAGTCTATGGAATGTGGTGCTATTTTGAAAGTACCTACTACGTGCAAGGTCAAAGGTGCACTGCAGTCAGCTGGTGTCAAGATATCCGCCACTCCCTGCTGCTGTTAATTTTGGCTCCCCTGCTAATACCATTTGAGAATCCTAAGTATGCGAGGGTATCATACAAGAAAGACAATTTTGGCGCTTTAATTTATATAACTTAAACACGTAGTTGTGTGACTCTATAAATAAATAAGTAAGTAGTAGCAGTGAAAGTGAACCATCGCTTCGCAATGTTTTTCGCGCCTAAGTAGTTTTTACGTCAGATTTTTTGTTCAAACTTTGTATAACACCTGCCTATTAGTTATCAAACTTTACTGTTACGTGCTGTTTCGCAAATAGATTTCTACTGATATCTATGGTGGCCAAGACTGACACCCCTGCCAAAGATCGTTCATAAATGCTAGCTTAAAATGACGCGGCACAGCAATTGAAACCTTATGACATTATATTAAAACATCCAAATGTAATAAGTATATCTTTACCGTGCCGGGTCTAAAGACTAGATTGATTATTTCATTAGTTTGAACGAGTAACAATAAGTCCTTAATGGTACAATGATGAAGCATTCAAAAGTGAACAGTCACGTAAGTCCATTGACTGTGCCTTTAGATAATCGCACTATCAGCGATCTCGTAATCGTGTACGTTGCGGGACATGATCCGCGCATGCGTATTGAAATATATACCTATACTTCTTCTTCTTCCCATAATGGCATCTGTATTGTTGAGATTTTTTTCAATTTTAAGTTATTTTGTTTTGTAATAATATCATCACAAGGTTGCGGTCCATCGTCATTTTTTTCTTGAGCCCTCGTCATACCAATCGCAAAGAAACATTATAAAGTTCTTCTAAGATTTCCCAATAAAACATGAAATAACACGAGAAAAATAAATTCATTTAGAAGAGCTATGTGAAATGTTAAACGAAGAATCTTATCTACCGTGTAGATTCGGTATTACTTACGTAATTGTCACGGCTGGCCACTCAGTGGAAAAAAAAGCTGAGCTACTGCCTATAAAGAAAATAACCCATAAATGCACCAAAGACCAAAAAGCTGCAACTAACAGCGAAAAGTTGAAGACATAGCAATTGAACATGAAAGTAAAGATATTTTCTTTATTGGCATAGCGTATATCAGCTGTGGTATTGCGTAGTCAGGTAATTGTGCGAATGTCCAGGTGACAAGTTATGCCCATCGGCTCCGGTCACTATCGCACTCAGAAGACTCATTCTGATCTTTAACTTTCTATCAAGCTTTAAACGCCATTTTCGAATTGCAACGCAACATTATTTATTATCCTCGTTCTATGATGGCCTTCTTAACAAAACTAATAATAGACTGGGCGTACACTGCCATTACGTGATATAAATACCAGCATTATCACAAATGTCTCTGTAAAATTGTCCACTTTGTTATACTAGACGGCCTAAGTTCAGTGTGTAGAAATGGGAATGAGTTGGATGTGTAAAAAAATACTTATTTGGACTGACATTAATTTCAAAATTTGGTGAAGATGAAGCAGAGTTATCACAGGTCTTTGTCACTTCACCCTTCTCCGATTTTTGTTTAAAGGCTCTGGTGCAGAACGTCTCTTTCGTAATAATATCGCTAATGTGCAATTTGTCTCATTCACAAAATGTACCATTCGCAGATCGTCTCTTGGTGCTACTGGATAAGGGGCGCCTTCCTTATGGGTGGCGCCCCTTATCCTTATCCTTAAGACAAACTCATCACCAGAATGGATTGATAATCACAATGGAGAGTAGTGTTCTGAGGAACTATTCAACCTCATAACGCATTGAGGTTCTACCATCGGACCTCACGACCTCGAAATAATGCTCATCCATACCACATTGACGCGTATCTCGCACTACACGTTTTACGAGATCTTTCATGCTCCGTACGTGGAGTTGGATCGGTCTTCCTTCTTACGTTTTTTCGTTTGACTATAAACATGAACAACTCTAAGATGTATAGTCCTAGAGGGCATGCAACGCATCAGCAAAGCTTCTTGTGTAGCAGATGTCTATAGGCGACGGTAATTGCTTACTGGCGGGCCGGAAACCTGTTTACGTCCTTATTGGCCTCAATTCTGTTGGCACCAACCTAACTAATTTTAGCTAAAATTCGGTTTAGAAGTGTTAAATGAAACTTCGTATTCTGCTGTTACCAATTTATCCTAATTTAATTTTATGTAATGTAATTAAGCGTTCCTAATTTAGTTAGATCGTACCAACCGAATATGTTTTACAAATGCTATGACTAACTAAAATATGTTTTAGACAATTCCTAATTTTAGAAATAAACCAACCGAATTGCCACCATTGTATAAAAACACTTGTCTTTAGAGTTGTTACTTCAGGGGTATATGCTAGGTTTACTTACAATGTTTTTCTTCACCGCTTCAGAACGCCTAAAGGCATAGTCCGCGTAGTGAAACTTCTAAATGCTGTTAGAACTACTACTTGATCTGCGGTATTTACACACGGTGGGTCGTCGACCCGAGCATCTCCGTCGCGTGAGCTCCCGCCGTGATTGCTTATCGTAAGTAATTATTAATAGCGAGCAATAATAATGCGATTCATTGCGATATATCGTGTAGCACTCATTATAGCGTTTCCCGATCATAATTGTCTCTATAAAAAAATTGCTAATGTTTGGTAATGCGAACTTGCCGTTTGTTTTATAACGGAAGGTTGTATGTTCTTCGCAATTTTTTGTACCTATATGGGATTGTTTGGATAGGATTTAATGAAGTCATTCGAGATGTGTTTACGCCGGGATCTTTTGTGATATAGTCAAAGAAAATCGCGTCTTCTGCACGATTCTGGATGGTCTTTTCCGCTGATACAAGCCACTCAAAACTCTTCAAAACAAGTTTAAAAAGCCATATGTTTTTTGGTTTAACATATTCATTACTAGCTGCTAAACAGTGTGATCATCTATGTTCATTAAAATTATCATCCAAAACTTTGCTTTAATGAAGTTACAGTTTCATTCGTAGAACCGATATAGTGCTTTATTAAAAAGTAGGCGATGCTGCAAGTTGCAACTGTCAAAGATGTCGAAAGGACAGACAAAGCTCGGCTAAACGTAATAACACAGTTGCAGGAAATAACAGAGTAAGTAGCAAATTATATTCCCAGCGTCTGTGCTCTTATTTCCAAAAACGTAATAAAAGCCTTATTTCATAAGAACTAGCGGTCGACATTAAACAGCCGTAAAACGAAAATGTGGAAAAGTAGGTTGTTATGAGTGTGATCTCTTTGGTAGTACCTTGTGTATTATGTAGTTGTATCGTAGATGTAGCTAAATAAATGAAGCTGTTTCTATGCGAGTTTTCATAAGTGAAAACTAGTATTTGCAAGAATTTGTTCTGTTTTGTGTGGAAAAGTGGAGGCATAGATTTACATAGGTAAATAGATCTGCAATAAGTCACGCGTAAAGTACCTCTAACGGGGTCGAATAACCTACTCGCTTCTATCATTCAACCAGTCACAAACTTGATGTCGATCAAATTTATTTTCAACAAAATGGCAAAATGTGTAGTGAAGGAGTGTAACTTGCACATGCAAACATATAAAAAAGCAAGCGGAAATGTATTTTTTACAAGTATACTTACAGTGGTCGTTATTTAATTAGAAACACCTAGTCACTTGATATTTTTATAAAGTAATTAACATTATTATAGCATTTAACTACTTCACGATAAACATTAATCTCTAGTTTAAATACAAGTTGCGAACCGTGAACTCGAGCGGCAACGAGCGGACCGCGGATCAAACTCACTGATGAAGATTCTCTAGATGAATCGAAACAGTGACAAAAATACGCGAGTAAAACCCGTGTTTATCTAAATGTACCTATAAATACGAGGTATTACATTTAGACAACATAATCAAATTAAAAGATAGTAGCAGTGAAACAAAAAGTATCAATATAGTTAATAATGGCAGAGTGGACAAATAATTAGAAACATTGTATGACTTGGTCCGAAAATGTTTTTTTAAATTTAAAATATAGTTCTTCGTTTCTTACGATACGATAGGTTACTATTTTTTATTGTGTTATTAAAAAATGAGTAATAAACAGAGCAGCAACGAAAAAGGTTATAGAGAACTTTCATTAAAAAACAAAAATGGAGTTACAGAAAAATGGACGATAATTTGTAATATTCTGTAGAGATGATCTTTAACGCCCTTGGACATTTCGAACAACACGGAACATCACATAAACGTGCCAAAAAAACATGGTCAAGGAAGTTTCAAGAAGACAAGCTTATGATTCAATTAGCTAAAGCGGACCTCTTTAAATGATTGAATGTTATAAGAAAAGAGGTATTTTAGAAGATGATCGTGTTCACTAAACTAGTTCGTAGACGTTTAGTTAAAGGTAAATTGTTAGAAAAGTACCACTACTAACCAGGCAACAAAGAGAAAATCGTCTAACATTTGCTCGCAAATATGGCAGTTGCACTATTCATCAATGGATAAAAGTTTTGTTTTTAAATGAAACTAAAGCTAAATATTTCAGCACAACAATGACACAAAGCAATCGGTGACAGTATTCGAGTGGCCTGCTAATAGTCCGGATATAAATCCAATATAAAACACTATAAAGGCGAAACTGACGCAGAAACATGTGACTAATGTCCATGGACAGTGCATTTGAAGATGCTTGAAGATGCTTGAAGAACTATTTTATTATTCCGTATAATAAAATAGTTCCGTCCGTTCCGTTTTCTTCAGAAACCTATAATAAAATAGTTGAAACAACGCCGCGTCGCTGTAAAGCTGTAATCTATAACAGAGGCTACCCTACCAAATATTAATTGTCTAAGGTTTTGTTCAATTTAGTACTGATTTTAGTAAGGTTATTTTTGTGTTTCTAATTAGTTGTCCGGCTAAAAGATTCAGCTTTGGAAACACAACCGTTGTTTTCTAATATTATAATGGTTTAACAATACAATATAATATCACAAAACATCGATTTTAATACGTAAGATCACTCAATGATACGTTGAAAAATTGTTATAGAGGTTATTTGCAATGAAAATATAAACCCAGGTCGGTGTTTCTAATTATATGACCACCACTGTATATATATTTTTTGTCCGCCATTCCTTCAGACTCGAGAAATTTATTTTTCACCTTACAACCTCGGAAAAATTGTGTATATTATTCGAAACCTGAGTGCAAAAGTGCATGTGCATTTTATCCGCTAGCATAGAAATATTTTTTAAAATTCGACCCTATAATTCAATGAATTTTTATACCGCAAATCCACTGAAAATCGATTAATACTAATTTAATGTCAGTGAAACCTCATTTTGAGATCAATATACTGGCAAGCACGACTGCATGAAAAAAAAACTTTAGTTTTTTTTATTTTCTTTATTTCATTTCACTCTCCATCATTTTCTTTTGTTTTTTGATAAAATCGTCAGAAATCATAAAATGTGCGCGAATCCAGTGACGAAGTTAAAAATTAAACACCTGCAGAGTTGTGCAAGCTGTACATAATGCCGATTTGAGTTTTCTTCCGGAAAAATCGCGTGAAGCACCTAGTATTCTCCTCACTGTATTGAGGTGAAAAATCGTGTGTTTCGCGTGGCAGCAAAGTTATTCTGCGTCTCGTGCCTTTGAAACCCTCGCAATGCCAAGGATTCAATATAAGTAGGTACACTTTTATATTAAAATCTATTTCTTTCAGTGTTGCTAACGAAAAAGTGCGCAGTTTTCCATAATATATGGGAGTTTTTAAACTAATAGACGATTATGTAGAATGAGCCTAATGGTTTGGCTTCCGCTTAAAAACGAATAAAATCAAAATAAGTTCATAATAAGAATACATATCGACCATATCAAGAATATTACCTATCGACTAATTTTTTTTATGTGTCCTGCCTTTAATCCACTCACGGTGCTCAGTAGTCTATATTCGAATCTACCTCTCAAGTTCTTTATTTAAAATCAGCATTTGAAGCAAAATATTACTTGTTGAACAAATAATATTCTCTGAAGCAAAAGTGCACGGCTTATTTTAGTCAGAGACACATTTTTCAAAAACTAAACTATAAAATAAAAACAGTTTAACAGCACATTTGTTCAATAACGGTATTCGCTTTTTAGTAAGCTAACTATTATGTTCAGATAGTTGAGACATCTCTCAAGTAACTATTAAGAAGAACGGTATTTCTAGACGTGAAATTATATTGGCAAGCAATGATGGATTCTGATGATACAATACTCCGATTGGCGGTTGCAATCTAGAGCAACTTAGAGCAATTTGTTCAGTACTCTCTAATTGCAAGTAGAATATAACAACATAAACTGCGGTGTATTTATCAACCTAGTAGCTCCTGCTATGAATTAAAAAACTTTGTTAACAGAAAGAAAGAAATTAGGTAAAGTGTATATTGTGTCACAAACTTTTTAGATGTAATAAAATGATGTACAAATAGGTAGATCGTATGGCAATGAAATCGGTCGCCACTCTGCATAGTAGAGTTTAAAACGCTTCTAAGACGATGGTCTTCTGTGACGCCGCGTAGTGAACAAAGTAAACTGAAGGTGGGGGGTTTCTATAAAGCGCTGGCCTGACAAACGTGTTAAATATTAAAATGTTGTTATGTTAAAATATTACGGTAATGGGATTTTCACCCTTATCTAATTCGATACTAAATATACGATACGATACTAAATATACTACAGAATGTTTTGCACGAACGTTTGCAATTTAAGCGCAAAAAAATGTGTTTATTTATGACATTCCATTAGAAACCTCTAAAATGATGTTTCTCTACTATATTATACATGTATTTTACATATAAACCTTCCTCTTGAACTACCCTATCTATTAAAAAAAAAGCATCAAAATCCGTTGCTTAGTTTCAAAGATCTAAGCATACATAGGGACAGACAGACAGCGGGAAGCGACTTTGTTTTATAGTATGTAGTGATTGTAGACGTTGACAGAATTTCAATCTTGTACTAATTGTTAATGAAGACACATTCATGATTTGTACCGTTTGCTTCACCTCGGCTCTACATTAATGTGATTAGGTAGGGTCTGTTCTCTTATAGAATAGAGAGCTGGAGTGATGTTTATGTGAATGACTTAAGATGCAAAATGCTATTCTTCACGACCCTACTCTACAGACTATACTGTATAAAGTCTAGAAAATATACTGTCGCCGGTTTGAGGAAAATAATATCACGCTCTTTGATACGCTAAAACTTTTTAAAACTTGATCTGAACTGAATACATAAAACACTTTTAGGTTCGTCCTTCTTCGAAAAGTGTTTCCGCAGTCGCAGTGTGCTGCGATTTTCCTTATTTAATTTTTTTTTAGAACAGTTCATTTGGTATTAGGATACAAGCAGTTATATCATGCACATACATTTTTTTACATTTTCATACATTTTTTAACAGCTTACAGCCGCTAGGTAAGGTTACGCTCTAAAAATTATCTATTAATATGAATTGTTTTTGTAGTTGCAGTTTGTGTATAAGAGTAGCATCCGAACGCGGTTTCACCCACGTTGAAACTTAAACACCCCCTATGCACCCTATGGGAGTAGATTTATTTATTTTATTTATTTATTTATTTATTCAACAAAATCCACAGTTCTCATTAAACAATATATATCTTATAACATAACATACAGCCAATGATGGATTTACATTTTATAGACAGGGTTTTTTAAAATATAACGACGGTCACTAATATATTGGTAGTTTCAGTACACATATTAATATACCTAATATCAAACAATACCAAAATATTAATCTAAATAATATACAAAGCTAAACCTAATTGTTATAAAAATCACAAAAATAAAGGTACACAATCACGAAAAAGTTAAACTAGAAAAGCAAATACTAAACTAAATTTAATTGTTATCAAAATTACAAAAGAAACACAAAAATTACACATTCACGCCCTCACTTTGACACACCAACCTTTTCATTTAAAAGTTGGAGAACCCTTCGTTTGAAACCGCATTTGCTGGTGTGGAATATATCAATGTCACTAAATATTTTAGTATAATTCCTGTGCAACCGATTAACAAGAGAATTCTGAGCATAGTTGGTAGATCTAGGAGTTAATGTTATTCTAGGCCTTTTATTGCATACTTAGCAAATTTCATCCCATTACGTTGTTGTTACGATGCGAAAGGCTAACAAACAAGTATGTAACATACAAATTCTCAAACATTCGCATTTCGCATTAGGGATAGTAGGATTTATTGGTGGTCTAGTGGTAGAGGCCCGCCTTCAATCCTAAGATCGTGGGTTTGAATCCAGTCTTGCACTAATGGGTTTACTATCAAACGCTGAAAGAAAGCACCGTGAAGATACCAGCATGTCGTAGGATCTAAAAAAACGTGTGCGTCTCGGGACGCCCGACAGAAGTGATAACTTAAACTAATCTAAGTAGCGCTGTGGGTTAGAGTGAGAGAGGAGGAGCCTGCCTACCACTGCCGTATGCGTGAGAGAAAGAGAAGCCAGACAGACTGGCACCTTAACGCGTTACGTAACGAAGCGTTTTACCCTTATCACTTCAAAAAGTTCGAAGACATGTGCCAAGTGGACGAAAGGAGTCTCTGTGGCGCACTTTAATCTATTCACCACACTGGTTAGAAATATAAGTGACACGATAAGAAAAAGAAGATGTAGGATAAACGGGTTCAAACCACATGTGCCAACGTTCAAGCAAAATGGGGCGCAAGCTACACGTACGAGCACGTAACTGCATTGCTTCATGCGCTTGCGTCAGTCGCGGCGCATCGGTGGGTGTCTTCCGCGACCTCGGGACCTTCGATCGAGCATAATAAAATGTCGCTAAAAGTAAGCTCCGTGTGATTCTATGCGTGGTTTTCTATCGCAAGTCGCATTCAAGTTTATTTATTTAAATAAGAGTAACATTGCAGCAAATTCAAAACGTTACATTTACCTATGTTTAATTAAACAATATAAAAGTTGAAGAAATATAAAAAGAAAAGACCTTAAAACTAGTTAGGAACAATCTGTATCTTAAACTAGGTATCTGTTATTATGACTAGTCAACCTACAAACACATATATTATTATCTATCTAAGACCTACGTAGGTACCTACCCTAAAATTATTTACTAAATTATTTGGCTACACAATAAAATAAAATAAAGGAACACGAATTATTTGAATATATCTATATACCTATCTTATGCTAATTTTGTTTGTACTAAACATAACAATAATACTAACAATTAAAAATCTTAACTTGTCGAGCTCTTCACAGTAGCACATACTCAGTCTATCAATAACGGGCCATTTATCAGCAAATAGGAATAGGATTGATGGTCTGAATATCTTGCTTGAATAAACGGTGGTATGCTGCAGAGGGTGGTTTTTGCTGTAACGTGCGAGGTCTATGTTTGTGTTGCTGCTACTGGTATGTTTCATAGATTTTTAAACACATGACATTTAAAATTGTAGTGCATGTTATGCAATACATAACCACATTTGTGCAAAAATACACTTTTTGAATATCAGGACCACAAAGCCTTCAGGAATATACTTCGTACTTAACTTTTTCTATCATTGGTTTCAATATTTTGTAAGAATAAACCAGTTTTTCAAACATTTAAATGTCGTCGAATGTGTACAAAACGGTGTGGTCCACCAAGTAAAACTGCTATGTTCAGCAAGAGTGTCTTTTATATGGCATCTCACATCTATAATAACAACTTCTTCTTACCTTCTCTAACCTAACCTAACAATAGATTTGTTTAAATTATAATGTGTAAGTAATTACAGGCGAGGCATATTAAAGTATAAATGACTAATTTGTGTGATAAAAAATTATGAATATTTATATTGTATATGATCAATCAAATTTGACCTATTATTTTATTTTAATAATTTGACATTTAATTTAACTTAAAACTTATTTTAATTAAAATATTATCGCACCCTATTTAGGTTTCTAGCACCATTTTTAGGGTTCCGTACCTCGAAAGGAAAAAAGGAACCCTTATAGGATCACTTTGTCGTCCGTCCGTCCGTCTCTCCGTCCGTCCGTCTGTCTGTCAAGACCCTTTTTCTCAGGAACGCGTGGAAGTATCAAGCTGAAATTTATATCGAATATTCAAGCCTGTCCCTTACAGCTGTGAAAAAATCTAACTTCTAAGCCAACGCAATCAAAAGATACAGCCGTTTATGCCCCAAATTTCTTAAATTTTCGACACTCGCAAAGGAATAAAAACCTACAGGGTACTTCCCGTGAACTCAGAATCTTGAAATTTGGTACGAAGCAACGTCTTATAGCACAGAAAAAGAAAAAATTGCGAAAACCGTAAATTTTTAGATGGATTTCATTTTGCATTAAAAATACTATAACTATGACTCAATTGTTGTGCTGGGTGAACTTTTACTTATATACCTACAGGTTTTTACGGAACCCTCGGTGCGCGAGTCCGACTCGCACTTGGCCGCTTTTTTAGTTACCTACCTGTGTTTTCGCGAATAAATTATTGTATCGTAATGTATTGTATAGTACTCGGCTGAATTTATGATATTTGGTAACAGCTACTGACTAGACACTATCTTTTAAATCACTTACTAACCAGGCAATTGAGTTATGGACATGAATGCGTATTGTACGATCTTTACAAAAATATCTTTGTGTGCCATTGACAAATAAAGACATGCCGAATTAGCGTTAGCTAACGTCACCTTTAGTTTCGGGCACCATTGCATGAAAAACAAGATATCTATCAAACAATTTGCGATTACAAAAAGTAGAAGCTGGGATGAGTCAAAGACATCAGGCATTCCGAGGTCGATTGGCGTGTCGGCCGAATGCTAAGCGCCTGTCGAAACCTTCTTATCCAATATTTCTGACAACAATACATATGTACTAGGTAACATTTTGGTTTACTGATAACTAGTAATAGTCATAATAAAGCGGAGAATGTAAAATTCGACATTGTTAAAAATCTTGTCATTTGCCGCGAGGCATTTACCTATTTGTTTTGTCAACAGGCAACTTCAAAAAGTCTTTGCTAAAACTAGATTTTTGCTTTGACTTTGGAAGACTATAGGTAAGAGGTATTTAACATGCAGACCTCAAAAAAAAAGATACGATAGACAATATTTATGTATTTGTATACCAATGGTATTAAAAAAGGTACTTCCTTTAGGTAAGTAAGCAAACAAACAAACGAATAGGCAGATATATTTTGATTTAATATGGTATCGAGTATGGATATGTATATGGACGACCTCTATGGCGCAGTGGGCCAAGGCCCGTCTGCGGCGCAGAAGGTGCGGGTTCGATTTCCGCCACGGAACAAATGTTTGTAGGATCTGCAAGTATTTGTCTCGGGTCTGGATGTTTCCATGTATAATATATATGTATTTACAAAAAAGTATATAAGTAGTATATCAGTCACGTGGTGCTCATAACACAAGCGCTGCTTACTTTGGGGCTAGATGACGCTATGTGAGATGTCCGGCAATATTTATTTATATATGTATATAACAAATACTCGTTTACTGGGTAGGCTTATACCAACAGCGATGATTGTAAATATAATATTTAGTAAACATTTTGTTAATAATTTATGTGCTGTATTAAAAGTTACCGTTACTCCTGTTTTTTAATAGCACTAAAAACAACACATCCTTGTTTTTCAGCGTTGGGTTTAAGTCAAAGCTAACCGTTTCAAAATATTTTTTCCGTCCTCAATGCAGACGCTGCGTTTTAAGAATATACTTTAAAATATCTAAGGTCAACCTAAAATTCTATAAATTTCAGTTTGACCTTAGATATTCTGAAATACAATATCTAAGGCTTTCTGCACTGTGGGGTCGTGTCGTTGGAAAGTGTCCAGTAGAGCGCGACGGGCGCAGGCGCGCATTAGTTGCGCCATGGTCCGATGATGGATTGCTACAGTGTGCACCTTGCTTTACTAGCTTGCTAGGCTGCTAGGTTAGTGAGTGCATTGATAATTAGCATCCTTAGCATAAGTATAGATGTGAACGTCTTTCTATAAAACCAAGTTCAGCTAATTTTGAGACCTACGCTTTTTCTGACCAGTATTCGAGTAATTAAAGTCAAAGTCAAGTCAAAAGATACTTTATTCACTACAAACACAAGGATGACTTTGAAACGTCTTACATACTTGGTGAATTTAGGTGCCGATTCCTCCTAACCTAAGCCCGAGAAGTACCGGCAAGATACTCGTCCTGGTCTTAGCGCTTTTTGCATGATCTATTTTATAACTACCTTAACCACGAAATACTAATACAAGAGAGTTTATACATTTCAAATGTGTCGGTTAACTGTGTGAGGGCAGAGCGACAGACCATGCATTCTATCAATTATTTTAGTCATATTATATAATATATATATTATAATACGATTTCTTGACAAAACTACCCTTTATGTATGCTTTAAATTTCTTAATAGGTGGATTAGGTAGGCATTTGACATATTTTGAGGCAGATAATTTGTTCAGCCGTGACTTTGCTGAAATACAGTGCAAAATATTAATAGACAAATATTTCGTCTAAAAATAGCAAAAATTCAAAAAATAACACTTTATTGTCTTCTCAACTTAATGAAGCAATTAACTACGAAGCATTGTTATAAAAACTTATTTGAGAACGCATCATCCATCATCAATATTATAAGCATATAAGTTCTACCTGACTGACATAAGGATAACGCACAGTCTTCCAAAGAATGGAGGAATTCACGAAAATCAATTCTCCTCAAAGAAAGAAATTTCCGAAATTCCACCTCTAATGCAGCTGAGAGTCTTTGTAAGTCTTTGTAAGTTTAATATGAAACTGAAATTTTGCGAACGAAGTCGCGGAGCGTTCTACTTATCCTTATATAATATGAGTTATTGTAATTGTTTCAACCTCTGGATGCAAGGTTGAAACGATGAAATGTTAGAGGTGAAACAATCTAGAAAATTCACGCTCAATTTGAATTGAATAACACTCATTCAATAGACCAACAAATACTTATTTATTGAAATTGAATCAAAACAAGTGGCCTGTGATTTCAGAAACCCCAAAAAAAAATATCCAAGCGAATTTGAACATGCTAAGAGCAACATAACAAAACAAAAAAAATTATGGTGCTTTATGAGTTTTGTTTATTTTTTTTACTTTAGATACTCCTTATAATAATAGCTACTCCTTATAATGTTTTTTAGGAATACTTTCCTAAAAATGCATTTTTTCAAAGTATTTATTTTTTAACTTTCTAGGAGCCTCTACGGTAATATGTATTATATTACCGCGCAAATTTTATCACAATAAAACGTATAGTCTGCGAAAAAGAGCTCTCGTTAGAATCAGACAGATAAACAGACGGACATAGCGAAACTATAAAGGTTTTTATAGACTTAGAGACCCTAAAAACGGGTAAATCCACTTTTAAATGATTTCTAAAACTCACTCTATCAGGTGAAATTTAAGAAACATAGTACTGGTCAATGTGGTAATATTATCGTGTATTATAAATACACCGGACAGGGGAAAGCTAATAACATGTCTACGACAGTCGTGAGCTACATATGCAGTGCGTATTACTATTTACTTTCGATATTCTCTATCAATTGGATAAGCTTGTTGCATTCTGATGCGAAGATCCTGATTTTACTTGCACAATTGAATAGAATCGACGGTTTCATAGAACTTCTGGAGAATTTTCTAATCTTTCGATTTTTATTTGTCCCAGTCTGTAAATAAATAAGATAGATAAATATATATCTACATATTGGACAATGCACACAAATTATGGTGACCAGATGACTGATAGAATTCCTAAATATTTTTAAGTACATACGAGTACCTATTAAACTTTATAACACACAGGCACAGAAATAAAAGGTGAAACTTCCTTATTTGCGTCACAATTTTGGCAAAACTAAAAAATCCCCTTCTTGAATAATATCCTTACTTACTCTGACTCTGACTCTGAAGGTAGGACAGAGTAGGTTGATAAGATTATTTAGTTGATGATCTCGGAATCGAGACTGAACCTATTCCAATCAAACATAGCTAAAATTCACCACTGACCACTGACACCACAAAAAAGCATCCGTTTGGAAGCTACGCCTTAAACACAGTCAAAAATCGGGATAAGGTTTGTAGATATTATTTAGAAATAAACTGTTCTAACGGGGCACCCTGTAGGTTGATTGTTACTAGTTACAAACAATGAATGTAGTATTTTATGGGCTCTGATTATAATGCTATTATCTATTCCAGGAGAAAATATAATGGTAGGTATCTAAGTGGTTAGTTTAGACTGCTTCTTGCAATTGACTCTTGACTTCGCGTATCATTATTGATAAATTTTAAGATTGTTGAATCTTAATTGCGTCGTAATTGTTTATTTATTATTTATTTATTTACCTGCTGCAGCATAATACTGCATGCTGAGAATATTTAATAAAATTCAGCTAGAAAAAATTCAAAATAAAATATTACCTACTTCATTATAATACGTTATTAGGGAGGAACTTATATTGTGATCAAGATTTCTGCTTTTTACCATTTCCAAAAATTTTTACAAAAGTTCAAATACCTAAAGCATTGTAGTACCGTACTGTTGAAAAACTTAGTTATAATAAAACAAGGACTGTAATAAATACAACAGGATATCATACCACCTACAGTAACACGCTGATAAAGATTCAAAATACCGGATTCGGACAACAACTGGAACTAAACAAATGTACTATAAGTACACAAGTACCTACTAGTCTATGTTCTAACAGGCGACACGTGTCTACAATAACTATGAAAGGAACCAGTTTTAGTGATCCGATTGCAAGTTGATTTAGCCACTCGCTCACCGAGTAGCCGGGTGACCACATAACCGCTTGCTTGCGCACGCCGGAAAACGCACCAACACTTTCATCACCTCATTATTATACCAAAAGAATACGACCGACTGTCCAATATAACGTTATACACAATACTGCTTGCATTACTTATATAAAGTATTTATAGTTCAGGAAATTTTTCTTTCGATCCAGTAAACCAATTTAGTGCACCTGCACTTAGTAGGTAGTTAATATGAAGGTTAAGCTCTAAACTAAAAGACATAAAAATACTTACGTTCGAGTGACCGTAACTGTCCAGTATAACGTTATACACAATACTGCATGCATTACCTATATAAAAAGTATCTAATAGTTCAGGAAATTCTTCTTTCGATCCAGTAAACCAATTTAGTGCACCTGCACTTAGTAGGTACTATGAAGGTTAAGCTCTAAACTTAAAGACATAAAAATACTTACGTTCAAGTGAGCGTAACATCCAATATAGCCGGCGAGTAACAACAACTACAATATATTCAAATTTTCATTAACGTTATTGAACTTTATCGTTGTCATAAAATAATTGCACCTCGAATTGGGTAATAACAATGCAATTCCGTGTTTTGCCACTTGTGGGAAATTGTCACTACGCGGAAAACTTTTTTGATCGTTTGTTGAATTACACTGTCCACGATATCGATGTCCGAGAAAAGCGAGCGATACGTAGAGGCGCGCTGCGGGAGTTGGCGAAACTGACGTACGCAGCGCACAGGCGCCGCCAAGGTATTGTTAAAAGTTACTTTTACTTACGCGAGTGCGGCGTGCTTGCGCCGGCGCAGCTCTAGGCCCGCCGAGACCTTGCGCCCGCCGCACCGACATTTCCACGCTCGCGAAAGAGAAAAACAGAGGTCTCTCACTTCACCTATTGACTGGAAAATGTATTTTTGCGGTACGCCTAGGAATACCCAAGAATGTGTATTATTAGGGCAAATTATTGCTATGCAAATACTCATTCACGGTTCATTGAAATATGAGGTGAGCATTGCTTTACTTCTTGCACGGCAAAAGGAACTTGTAGTGGTGATAGGCAGGGCATCGCACTTCACAGCTCGGAATGCCATTAGCATAAAGGTGGTACTCGATTGGAATGTAAGTTGATATAATGAGGATACGGTTGATCTATAAAAAACTACCTACTAACGTGAATTAATATAGATTGGGATTATATATACTGATAATACAGGCATTTAAACAATATGCAAACTCGTTTATTAACATAATGAAGCCAATGTCAGGTAATGAACATAATATCGATTTGGAGCGGCAAGAAACCTTGATCTGAAAGGTGTCTGTTAGCTCGGCTTACCTAAAAGCATGCTACCGTCATAATTCATAATCGAAACGGTATTATAATTAAAAGTACTTATAGCCATTTCGCTGATAGATAAAAAGTCAATTAAATTCAGTTTATTACCAATAATCATAATAATATTTATCTTAAACATTATTAATAGCGAAAATCACGCTCATTACCTACTCATAATGGCTATTTAAGAAATCCTGGCTTTATCACAAAACTCTAAATGATTTAGTGCTCCACAAAGACCGATAACGTTAAAAAATTATAGAAATCAAGGATACAATATCAATATCGATATTTAAATCGCTTTAATCGCTTAAAAATCATTTCTGTCATAAATAGTTGACTAGTTTTCGCAGTACCAACATAGATAGATACATATATAGCAGATAGAAAATACTTTTTTGCACTCCATTGTAACCACTACTAAGTCTATAGGCGGAGCTGATAGATAGTGAGCCTGACTTCTCATTGGTTGACCTCACAACACCCCATTGTAAAAATAGATCATCATTCATCTAAGGGAGTAACAAAATCAAAAAATATGTAAAACTTAATAACCTTATTAAAAAATCTGAACAAAAGTTAAAAAAGCTTAAAAATGTATTTAAACACGCGAAGATGAGCAAAGAAAAATGGAGAAGAGACCTTATAGGGAGAAACACAATAGACCAAGATCACATGGCAGATAAAATAATAACATTAGAGAAGTCGCTTCGTGATTTAACACGCAGATATAGAGAAGCAGAAATTAAGATCTCTGATCATCAAGAAAATGTGAATAATGTTGTATTTCTAAACAATGACAGCATCTATGTGCAAGTGCGTAGTAATAGTACACAGGCTGACCCACCCATGTGTAAGCAACTGCCTCCCAAACCAGCAGTACACCAGCCTACTGTGGTACAGGCTGCAAAGGTTAAGCCTCCGGTTAGACAGCTCGAACCCTGTCTCCAGACCCGGAAGACTGTATTGTACTCTGACAAGATAGGTACTGGCATGGGAAAACTTCTTAGTGGACTAATGAAACAGGCAGTCAAAAATAACTGTTTCACAGATGTCTGCATGGACAATTTTAGCGATAAAATAAAAAATGATAAATTCTTAGACAAAGACACTACCATGATTGTTCAATTAGGTGAAAGAAGTGGTGTCAAGTGATTAGACTTAATTAAACTAATTGAGACCCTGTTAGAAAAGCTAGATCTTGGGCTAGGGAAACTAATTTTATGTGCTTTCCCTTACTCAAAATCATTGAGTGTTAAAGACAATGACAAAATATTCAATTTGAAATTGTAAAAACATGCAAAACAAAAAAATTTACCAGATTTGTCGACTGGGCTACACTGGGTATTTATAGGAGTAGGATTACATTGTATGAATTATATGCTACCAGAGAGACAATGTTAGATCATCCAGTTTTTATCTTATATGTTAGGAATTACTCAAAAGTCTTCAAAAAAGTTTGTCATGCGGCTAAGTCACTGTTTTTGAGAAAAATAATAGAAAATTCAACAAATAAAATAAAAGCAACTTGGAAATTAATTCATAATGAAACAGGTCAATCAAGGGCTTGCAATATACAGTTCAAATTAAATATAAATGGTACAATTTTGACTAAAGAACAGGATGTTGCGAATGCATTTGATAGTTTTTTCTCAGATATACCAAAAATAGTGACCAAATCTTTAAACTCTTCAGCCTCCAGAGCTTCCGTTCTATTAGAATCTAGTGTTGCAAAATGTAAGAATGAGTTTAGTTTTAGCTACATTAACGAAGGTAGTATTGTAAAAGCATTCAAGTTAATTAATATAAAAAATACAGAAGATCTTTGGGGGATGTCTACAAAGGTGCTGGGTGTTATCTTAGATATTGCACCATGTTTAGCTTATATTTTTAATAGATGTATCGACGAGGGAGTTTTTCCCGATCTCATGAAACACAGTAAACTCATTCCTATGTTTAAGTCTGGAAGTGAAAGTGATCTCGCTAATTATAGACCGATATCGATATTACCTGCTTTAAGTAAAATCTTTGAAAAAATAATTCTTAATCAGTTATTATACCACTTTAACGTTAACGGCCTGCTACATAGTAATCAATACGGATTTACTAAAGGTCGATCAACAGCTGATGCAGGTATAGCGCTCTTAAAGCATATATTTGAGGCCTGGGAGAAGTCACAGGATGCAGTTGGGGTATTCTGCGATCTATCTAAGGCCTTTGACTGTGTGAGTCATGCAACCCTAATCACAAAGTTAAAATATTATGGCATTAAAGACCGGGCGATTGACCTCATACAGTCTTATCTATCCAATAGAGTCCAGAAAGTAGACGTGGGTGGTGAGAGATCTTCGGGATCAATTATTGATATAGGGGTACCTCAGGGATCGATACTAGGCCCTTTTTTATTCCTAGTATACGTTAACGATTTACCTTTTTTTGTAAAAAATATTTGTGATATAGTTTTATTTGCAATCGATACGTCTTTAATTTTTAAAGTTGATAGAGGTAAAACCAGTATTTACGATAACGTAAATGAATCCTAATCGTTAGTTCTTAACTGGTTCACTGTAAATAATCTTTTGCTTAATTAAAAAAAAACTAAATGTATCAAATTCACTTTGCCAAATGTTATTTATAGCCCGTCCAACATTGAAATAAATGGAGAGGCAATTAATCTTGTAAATTCCATGATCTTCCTAGGTCTTAATATTGATGCAAAACTACAGTGGGGAACACAAATTGAAACACTTGCTGGTAGGCTTAGTTCCGCTGCATATGCAGTTCGTGCGATACGGTGGCTTACTGATGAAGCTACAGCTAGACTAGTTTATTTCAGTTACTTCCATAGTGTTATGTCATACGGCATCATTCTCTGGGGGAAAGCAGCTGATATTGGTAAAATATTTGTAATTCAAAAAAGGGCAATACGTGCCATTTATAAAATGAAACCACGAGAATCTTTGAGAGAAATATTCAAAGAAATTAATATTCTCACAATAGCTTCACAATAAATATATGAAAATTTTTTATATACACATAAAAATAGAGATGGGATTCAGCAAAATAGTGACCTTCATAAAATCAACACTAGGAATAAACATAAATTATACATCCCTAGGTTTCGACTAGAAAAAGTTAATAAATCATTTATGGGGAACACGGTGCGCTTCTATAATAAGCTTCCTGAAATTGCTACTAAACTACCTATTAAGAAAATTAAAGGTAGTCTTTTGAAGAAAGCTTATTATAATATAGATGACTATATTATTGATAAGAATGCATGGCCTCATGTCGCTCTGCCGTCAGACAGTTAACCGACACACTTGAATTGTATAAACTCTCTTGTATTAGTATTTCGTAGTTAAGGTAGTTATAAGATGGATCATATAAAAAAGCGCTAGGACCAAGACGAGTTTCTTGCCAATTCTTCTCGAGCTTGGGTTAGGATGAATTGGCACCTAAATTCACCTAGTATGTAAGACGTTTCAAAGTGATCCTTGTGATTGTATTGAATAAATCATCTTTTGACTTTGACTTTGACTTGACCACGTAGGTACATTATACTAGTAGAAAAAATTTTTTTTTTATGCTAATCGATAGTACAACGGGCGGTCTTATCGCTATGTAGCGATCTGTGCCAGATAACCTTGGGATTGAACTAAATGTAGCTGAAAAAAGGGTGATGATAATAATAATTTTACGTGATTTATAATAAAAAATAATGTACACATAAAAATTTACAGGATAAGAAATATATACATACCTCTTACATACCTCTTCTTCTTCTTCGATAATGGCATGTATCATAAAAATTACAATTTGCTAGTGTCAAGTGTTAATAGTATGATGTCACAAAATCGTATATGTCGTTCGTCATTTGTTATTTTTATAAAATGGTGTCTTTTACATAAAATAATTATACAAATTTTTGCTCGAAACACAAAGAAACACAATGCTTTTTTTTCAATTATTCACACCCAGTAAGTAACACCAGCTTTAGCTTTAGCTCTGTTTAAAATAAAAACACCAACATCTGTACTAATATTATAAATGTGAAAGTAACTTTGTTTGTATGTCTGTCTGTTTGATACGTTTTCACGCCTAAACCGCTGAACCGATTTTGATGAATTTTGGTAAAGAGATAGATGGGACCTTGAAGAAGGACAAAGGCTACTTTGTATGTAGGTGCCGCGCGTTCGATGCCGCGGGCAGTAGCTAGTTACTAACAAAACCGGAAATAACTCTTGAAAAATAAATAATATAAGAGTGCAATGTATACCTCGCAAGACGGCCAAAAATAATCGAACCTACTTACTAACTACATAGAGTCTGTTTATTAAAAGACGAGTCAAGAACCATTGCATATTATGTAATTGTCTAAGTCACTGAAATATTAATGTCACCAGAACGACTTCTTTTTTTTCATACTGCAGTATCAGACAGTAACAAAGCAAGTTACGACATAGCTGGTTAAAAGCTTCATACTGATTTAAAGTAAAGCAATTATGGTTACCATTAATTAAACCACTTGGGTTATCACTCTAATTGAGATTAAGGCATAGAGTACTCGTGTAACCGGCCCTTAGCGTCTTAATACCGCTCATCATCTACACCGTCTTTCAAACCACTGGACGCAAGTACTATCATTTGTAGAGTACCTTCATTGTAAGAGAAGGGCAAAGCAAGATTGTAAATAACACTTTAGGAATAAATGAATGAATGAATGCATGAACATTCTTTATCGTACACCTTAAAACTAAATGCGCATTTTGATATCGATAATTGATAACAGAAAAATAATGTACAACGCGCGGTCTTATTGCTAAGAAAGTGATTTCTTCCAGACAACTTTGAATGGAGAGAAGCAGTTATTTACTTATTTGGAAGATTGGTGGGGTGCACTAAATTATGCACTAGTGCACTTACCTTTATAAAGCAAATAAACGCAATAAACTTACACAATATTATTGATACTTACCTAACACAAATTTATATAAATAGTTATAAAATAATACAAGGAATAATACATATAATTTTACATAAACAACATATCGATGATTCATGACGATTCAGAGAAAACCCATTTACTATATTTATATGATAAAACTAAAAAATATTTTGTTTCATATTGACAATGATATATTTTGGGACAATGGCCCGGGACATGACATTGTTGGGAATAAAATCGCTAGCAACACGACATGTGATATGCCCCCGCTGACTGGACATATTTCAGAAACATTTACAACAATCAACGTCCCGCGGGAGGTGTTCTTTACTTTCACAACATCCATCGTTCAATAGTTTTCAAACTATTATTTTTTGTTGGTTATAAATATAAAAGGAGTTCTCCGATCGGCTGAGATTTTAAATTATTAATTTAATGTTCTATACACTCACTATTACTTAATTATAAAAATATATATATTCTTGGACAATTCACACATCATCTAGCACCAAACTAAGCAAAGCGTGTACTATGGTTTGGTAAATGATTTATAGAAAACCTTTATAATTATAAATACTTATGATAATTTATAACACCCATATAACATACATCTGCTTATGTTCATCACACAAATGTTTGTACTAAGTGGAAATCGAACCCACAATCTACAACGCAGAAGGCAGAGTTGCTACAGGCCGAGCTGAGAGGCCAGTTGGTATTATTTAATTAAAATAATATTTCTAATCCAGTTACTGAATAGTTTGCTCAATTGACCGGTCGAGGCTGTGTAGTGTAAGCCGCAAATAGCAATTTCAATGGATGGTATAGTTTGTGGATGGATACTACAGTGTTGCATCGCATCGATTATACGTTTTTCGTTTATTGTACTGTATTTGTATTTGTATTGTACCCTTTACCAAATAATTTCATTTGATTTTAACTGACTTCAAAATAGGAGAAGATTCTACTTGTTTTTTTCTCTTATGTTTATTACCTCATAACTTCGTCATGTATGAACCGATTTGAAAAAAAAAAATGTTTATGTGAGAGATATACTCTCCGATTGGTTTATAGAAATTTCATTAAAATAGGATCGATAGTTTGCTTTTTCAATCAAAATAGCTGGCAAAATATGCCATCGTATGAAATCGTATTTTGCTTTCCAGTGACATTCCAGTAATGCTTACGAATTTTGTAATAAAAACTTTTAAACAGGCTTCAAAAAAAGGTGGAGGTTCTCAATTTGCTTGTATTTTTCTATTTCATTCCATGAAGTCGGTTTTTTTTTAATTTTTAAAACGTAATTATGATTTGAATGGTCGCTCATCTACAACTGTGGTTTGATGATACATACATATAACAGCAGTCATCCAATAAAGACTTAAATAGTAAAAATGTTTTAGATCGTTTAATAAAATTAAATAATATGTTACAGTATTCCCAAATAAATTATGTAGATTTTCAAATTCAAAATTCACATTTAAAACTTTTTATTTCGGACAACTTAGATCCATAGATTTATACGTACACATTCTGTGTACAGAAATAACATAAAATCTCTGGGTTTGAAAGCAAAAGTGCAATACCATTGACATATTCAACGTCTAGCAAGGTTAATCAAAATTCTGAGTTGGCTAATAAGTAAAGTTTACCGCCAAAACGCTAAGGTATTCATGTTGCAACCTGTTCAAGGGTTTGCATCAATCGCATTGTCTATAACATTCATTTACATAAGAAACAGGCTGCTGATGCCTGTTTCTTGTAAAGTTTATTTATTTATTTATATTACAGCTATTTTTACAGGATTCACCCAATACAATAGCGTAGTCATCATTTTACAAAAAAAATATTACATATTACAATTTATAAGAATAACATAACACATATAAAGTACCCTTTGTTATAAAGTTCAAAATCAAACAGTCGCTATTTGATTGTAACCAAATAATTTAATGTGTTTCAAAGCAGAATATGTTTCTATCAAGAAGTAGCAACCAATTCACTACTTAAACATGAAAAAAATGGTTGTCTGTAAAGTCGGTTTACGGAAGATAATTTTACGTGATAACATAAGGAAACATTGATGAAAAATTGCATACTTTTAACCTATTAAGATGTGTCACATCCCGAACGTTTAGGCCGATCGTGCCTCGTGAATTCCGCGCTCTTGCTTGCACGCCCGGCTCAGGCGGAACGTGACAATTTTCGTGCGTGCAGCCGGCGTTCATCGATTTATAAGACGTTATCACGTCAAAAACAAGTAGACATTTAAAATTAAAAACCCCAGACAAGACTATTCCAATAAACTCAAACACGATACCTCTGCTGTGCCGTTGAGGATTTGGGCATCTTGCAGATTCAAGGTTATGCTACAGCATAAGGTCACCATGTTCTTACAATGTAATTGTAGAACCAGGATTCCAAATCCCTTCATCAACTAGAAAAAAGCTAATAATCTTTAAATGGCTGAACAGATTTTCTTGTATCATTGCTAAGAACAGTCTCGATCAAATCACCTTTCAAACAAAAAACTAAATAAAAATCTGTTCTGTTTGGGATCTACGATGTTACAGACGCACATAGATAGATCACTCTTTATTGAACACAGAAAAATACAAAAAACAATTATTTTAAAATAAAAGGCAATACAATGGGCGGCCTTATCGCTAACAGCGATCTCTGCCAGGCAACCTTTGGATGGATTAGACTATAAATAAACTGAGAAGTTATTTATAGTTACTTAAACACCACACCAACATGCCCGTTGGTGTGGTGTTTAAGTAAATATAAGATTATATACTTACATATCTTTAAATAAACTAAATATAATACTGATATAAATAAATACACACATACGAGTACATAATAGGTATAATAATAAACAGATAAAATCATTAAATCCTAGCGCAAAAGTGGGTATTATATTATAAGATATCAACAATACAGAAATAATTTGGTATAACAGCACGACAAATAGTGTTTCGTGACCATGTTCTTGAAGATGGGGGCACATACACAGATACACCCCTCTGATTGCTTCAGGGGTTAATTCATGAACTCGTTTTCCTGAAAAGCTGCTCTATAACAAGATAATGCGCACATAAACTTTACAACCAGCACCTCATTCTGTCATGTATGATCATGCTGTCACGCTGACACGGGCTGATTCCGTTTCCTGTAGAAAACAGCCTACAAAGTGATAGAGAGGTAGGTTTAACATGATCGTGCTTTCTGCGGCCTCGTATCCAAATAATTTGATACGCCCGAATTGATTAAGTAACCTATTAGATATGTGGCCGATATTTAATTTCATCGATGAAGTCGTATCTGCTGGCAACCAGTTTCGGTAGTGTGGAGTTACAACTCGATACGGTTCATGGAAAGCAAGGACAGTGACGTGTCCTAAAAAATTACCCACCACAGCGGCCTACTGGCAAACTGAAATCTACTTATTATATTATATATACGCAAAAGAATTATGTATGATTGAAACATTATAATCTAGGTAGGTAACGAAACAATTTGATCATTGTCTAAAAATGTTGTATTCTTTACTGGATAACAAAGTCAATGAAATTAAAAATAATTAATTGTTTTGGCATTTAGACAAGACGACATATTTATAGGTATGGACAGTAAACAGGTTCAGCGTTAAGACACACAAAAACTTCTGATTTCATCCATTTTTTCTCCGGTGTTACAGACTGGGTACTTAAAGTCTTACGTACTTAACTACTTACTTATTTATTTTGACTTCCTGGTTATGATAATCAGGCAAAAATACATTTATTTGCCAAAGGTGCTTGCAAAGTACCAAACACACAAATATTCTCGTAATTACTATCTGAAGTATTCGAAATCAGTGAATTACCTTATAAAAATAATTATATTTATTGAGCTTGAAGTTGTTTAACGGTTAGGAGGTTTGTATTTCAAGTTGTTGTTTATTTATTTCGTATAAATATTTATTGGCGTTTCATCAGCACTGAAAGCACTGATAGTCTAGTGGTAGTGGTACCGCCTTCTGATCTTAAGGTCGTGGGATCGAATTAAGTCGTGCATCAATGTTTTTCTCCGATCGTATAATTTTTGTGCGGTTTTAAACGGTAAAGAAACCATTGTGGGGAAACCGGCTTGATGTAGAACCTATAAAGTTATAAAACACGTGTCAAGTGCACGAAAGGAGCCTCAAGGAGACATATTATAATTCTTTTACCACACTACTGGTTGGAAATAAATAGTGAGACGATAAGAAGATTACGGTAGGTACTAAACAAAGATTTATATTGTACCTAAATTATTAAATAATAAACAAAAATTTAAGGGGGACTTTTATAATTTTATAAAAAAAACTAGCTAGCTAACTAGCTGTCCCGTCCGTGACTTCGTCCGCGCGTTTAAAAATGAAATAAAAATAAAAAAAAGTATCTAATTGTAAATCTAAACCATTCTCGAATCCTCTTGAACACACACAAAACATTTCATAAAAATCGGTCCAGAAGGAGTTTAATTACATACACACGCACAGAAGATTTATATATATAAAGATGTAAAACTAACACTAAAGTAGATTTCAAATTAATATTCAGGTTCCCCAGCCAAGAGACCGTTTCAGGAGGAATGTCAGTAAATCACCCTAAATTACTGAGTATGAGTGGATAGGGCAGTGTATTGAATTAGCGTTCTCCCATTTTGATCCACGATACTCCGAGTATTGCTAGTTAATGTGATTGTTGTTCAAGTCGTTCAACGGGTGGTCAACGGTGGCACGGGTGATCGTATTGAGGCAGAACCAGACAGCCAGACCAGGCCAGCCAGTCTGGCCAGGCAAGCCAGACAATTCTTGGTGGTTTTTCAATATTGACTACGTTAAGATTGTTGGCTAGTATGGTGTAGGAAAATGTTTGATTGACGATACAGCTGTACATTGTTTAGGAGAGTTCTTGTGTAATAGTATATGGTAAAAGTAAATTTTGTTGTGGTGAACCGCTTTTACTGAAGTGTAGGCAGGTAAACTCCTTCTGTCCTATTTACTACTTATCGTGTCACTAGTTATTTCTAACTAGTGTGGTGAAAAGATTAAAGTGCGCCTCATAGACTCCTTTCTGTCCTATTAACCAACATCACTCTTGATATCTTCTTTATCAGTCTGCAAGAGCTTTTCATCATTATTACTTAACTGACTGATGACACGAACTGACTGAAACTTAACCGATGGTCCGATATCTTTTATCATAATGCTGTGAGAAATGCCATTTACTTACAGGGGGGTCCTGAGAAGAACCATTTAAAGAAGGGTTTTGGGGAGAGCCGGCAGAGTTCATTTTATTTTTTTACGTTTGCGCCATAGTATTTCGTCTGTATTTGAGCTCATTTAGCCACCCTGGGTTCACGTGCAGGGCTGTAGAAGGTGGTTCCTGCGGACGCGATGATGTATCGTCTCCCAAGTTGTAGTTGTAGCTTGAAAATGTTTAGCAGTTAGGAAGTTTGTAGTTCAAACGCCAAGCTGTGAATAGTAGCTAGCTTGTTACTATTCCATAAGAAGGTAGTATGGCAATTATTACAAGTTTTCCTATTTATAATTTACGAGAACGCTTATTATCGTAAGCTAATGTAACAATACATTCATTATTAGAATGGCAATTTAGCAAATCAATCCCTGCCATTGTTGTTTATAACAATACTTTGACATGACACCGTTAATTGCTTTTTGAAAGGCATTTGTCACGTCGAAAAAAAAATATCATAATGGTAGGGATTTTTTTTGGTCGTCTTGCGTAGCAATCATTGCGCTCTTATATGATATATTTTTCTCGGGCTATTTTAGGTTTTATTTTTCAACTTTTTCAAATAAAGTTGGGAGTTTTTGAGTCCGGTGTGAATAATTTGAGTAAAAGTTTTATTGCTTTGTGATTCGAGCAAAAATAATTCGTATATTTATTTTATATGAAAAGTCACATGACGAACGACATACGCCTTTGTGTTATTATAAACAATCTAAACACTTGACATTGTGGCAAAATTGTCATCATTATACATTTTCACACATCATCGTGTAACCCCAAAGTAAGCAGAGCTTGTGTTATTCGGACCACATAAATTATGTATATACTTTTTTTTTTAAATACATAGTATAAATAGAAAACGGCTCAGAGCCGAAACAAATTTTTGCAGATCATACAAACATTTGTCCCGCGGCGAGAACAAAATGAATGGGACAAAATCCTGAGACAACGAGAAAACACCTCAATACAAGTAGGTACGGAGATGGCTAAGACGTTAAATAGAAAAATATTGCTATTGGTACCAGTAGCGAGTGATTGATCGGCAAATGGTGTATTTATTCAAATTATGATACCGGTTTTAAAATTAATTGTATTAAAACCTAAGTTTTTGTAATAGTTTGTGTCTATAGATCACTGTCATTAACAGTGGCTCTATATACTTATTATAATTTTGTTTTAAGAAGTTGTACGATAAGTTTTTTCATGGATTAAGCTTCATCATAGTAAAAACTCAGCGCCAGAATACATTATATCAAAGAAATTACAATATAAGTATACAGTGCACGTGATATCAAGGTTATAATTTTTATTAGTAATCTGAGTTATTTGATTTGATAATAAATTATGTAGGTCACTTAGCTTCCGTTATTATGGGTGGAGCATAAATTTACTTCATAAATACTTACTTCATAATTATTTATTTTTGACACACAAAAACTGTTAGGAGTTAACATTTATTACTTGTGGTGCCAAACAGTTCCAGTTTCAGCTTTGATGCCACTCCTATGATAGACAGCCCTGGATTACATCTAAAACTAGCCCACGGTATGGCAATGTCCCGAGACATGTGTTTAGTGTAGTTAGGTGCAGGTGACCTATGTGCATAACATCGAATGGATAAGAGAGAGATTATCCTTTCATCCATCATCTAGAACTCGTTTAACGCGCATATAATTTCGGCGGCATTGAGTAACTGAAACCCTCAATCAAAATATGGACATTAAGAGGGAGTAAAAGACGTCTAACATGTTGATCCGTAGTATTGCTAAGTGTACAAAAATGTTACAATATTCTTCAGGGCTTATTACCAAACGTTTTACACAAGCAGCCTCTGATCGGTTTAACTAAGAGTACGTACACCGCCCTACGCGTCGTGTACAGCCTGACACTGACAGCCAAATGTCAGTTTTGAAGTGTTTTCGTATTCTGCTAATGAACAACGACTCAGCTTACGCTACGATTAAGATGTCGACAACGATAGATCGAATGTTTTCTTTTGTTTGGTCATAGGATAACAGAATAGGTTTTAGGTAATTATCGATCTGTAGTTAGTGCTGAAACGTAGATGGATTGGAATAGAATTGTGACCGTTGTAAATTAACAGAATTGAGGTCTACTTTGTTTTCAGGCACACACCGACGGTTTCCATGCCATCATGCGCAACGGATTCGTCTCCCTGATGACTGTGGCAAAGTGGTTGGATGGACACATTCTTAGGGACTGGACATATATGCATGTGCCCAATGAGTGTTCAATTAGAATGTTTGATCAAATCATATATGATCATGTCAATATGTAGATTCACTTCAGCATGTAAGAAGATGATTCAAAGTGGTCCTTGTAATTTTTTTTAAATAAAAATTATTTTTTCTTTGTCTTTATACAAATTTATAATAACACATTATAAATAAATAAATATTGGTGTAAAATGTATACAAAACTATCTAGCCCCAAACTAAGCATAGCTTGTATTATGCAGATGACTGATATTGTATATACTTATATATTTTTAAAAACATACTCATTATACATAATAAATTTATGTAATATGTACTAAGATATAGGATAACACTTTATTCAAATCAGATAATTATACTTGTTATATATTAGATTGTTTTTTTTAAGTTATTTGACGTACTTTGTGGCGCAGTGGGCAAAGGTCCACTTGAGACGCAGAAGGTTGCGGGTGTCATCCCCGCAGAGGGACTAATGTTTGTTTCATCTGCTAATATTTTTTTCGGGACTGAGTGTTTTCCAAGGTATAAAAATCGTATTTACAAAAAAATGTAGCATAAGCACCTAAAACGAGTCGAAACGATGTAGCTAAGAGTAGGGTTTTGCACGATTATTGACCCGATATATCGTTTATCGATTTCAAGCGTAGGCGTGCAGATTATTTTTGTTTGCAATTACTAGGCTATTTAATTACCTATATCAGTTATGGTATGCGGTATGCGTATCCGTTTGTCGCCACTCCTATAACTATTAGCTACTAATAAAACTTTAAAGTTTCGCAGAATTTGTAAAAAAACATTTAAAATCATACATGTATGAATGTGACTCGAATTTCTACTGTTTCATTCCTTTAGCGAACCCACAAGGGCTCGAAACGATTAATGTTTTCTTCTTCTTCTTTTTCTTATCATATAGTTATTTATCTCTAGTTATTTCGAACCAGAGTGCTGGAAGGATTAAATTGCACCTCAGAGGCTTCATTCGTGCACTTGGCACATATCTTAGAACTTTTAGGTTCTATGACATGCCGGTTTCCACACAATGTTTTCCACCGTTTGAGAGTACTGGTATATAAAATCCATTGTTGCACGGATTTGAACCCACAATAATAATAATAAAATAATAATAATAATAATACCGGACATTTAATAATAATAATAATACCGGACATTTCACACAGCATCATCTGGCCCCAAAGTAAGCAGAGCTTGTGTTATGGGTACCACATGACTGATATACTACTTATATACATTTTTTTTTGTAAATACATACATATTATACATAGAAACACCCAGACCCGAGACAAATACTTGCAGATCATACAAACATTTGTCCCGCGGCGGGAATCGAACCCGCAACCTTATGCGTCTCAGCCGGACCTAAGCCCACTGCGCCACAGAGGTCGTCAAAAACGGAAGGTAGGGCCACTGCCAAATCGCCAGACCGCCGGAGTTTTCAGAAAATATATATAACGAAAGAATCCAATACATACAAACTAAATAAAAAAAGCATGTCATTAATGTTTGAGTGTTAGTTATATTGGTATCTACTGGCTTAAAACCGGAGTTGGGTAAGTACTGGATACGTCAATAAATACCAGATATTATAGGTAGTGAGCGGCAAGGTCACAGAGTTTAGTTTCTTTTATTTTATATGTATTTTACCTGCATAAAGGTACATACTTAATTGGATTAAAAGTACCACTGCAGGGTTACTGAGTAACCGATGGTTCTCAGAGTAACGCGTGTCAAAAACACGGTAATATGTAAGGAACTACCTGATTTGTTCCGTATACTTCACTCGGACTTTAAAAAAATATTGATACTGTCGTTTAACGATGGCTTAAACTTAGCGATTCTCTTTCTCGTATTATCATATATGACATACCTACACTTGCTGCTAAAATAATAATAATTTTCTGTTGTGAGAACAGATATCGAACATAATTTATAAATTGTGTAATAGCGCCATCTTTTAAAAATACATGAAACTAATATTCCACGGGTTTTATTCTCACTTTCACTTTGCTCTATGAAGAAAACGTTTGAGACTTATTGGAGCTTAGAATCAAATCCAGTTTTGTTTCATTTAGATAGAATATAGAGGACGCATTACTAATGTTTTTTGATCGTACGGATTAAACGATACGTGAAGCAAAAACTTTGGACACCTTTTTACGAAAATTGCGCGGACGGAGGAGTATGAAATTTCGCACACTTGTAGTTTATATAGTAAAGGAGTGAAGTATCCTATTTTTGTAATTATGCATAAAAAATACATTAATTATTAATTAATTATGGTCGAATTTCGACCAGTGGGCGACACTACCTATAAAACAAAAAAGTACTAATTGGAAATTCCTTTGTGTAATATACATTCCCTGATTATGTTACCTGAAACTATGAAACTTGCCGCTATTAACTTCTGTCAGGTCAATTAATGAACAAACAATTTTTTATTCACACTAACATCTCAATGTTTGAGAAGCGTATCGAGTTGATCATAAATAATTACTGGTTTGTCAGATAGTGATAAATTATAAACTAGGTGTAGGTAGGTAAATACCTGTGCCTAAACAACACCATTTAAGGTGACTGCTACCAAAGTTATCAACTGTGTATGTTTGGAAACAAGCCAACTTTAATCCAATCATGATTTTCTGTACAAATTGTAGTCATTTTGTCTAATTTGAGGTTTTTAGGTGATACTTAACTGAATGATTACGTCGTGGGGCATGTCCCTCGACAATATGTCCGGGAATATCGTGGAAGATAATTTTTCCATTTAGGATTTTCAACATATTTCTGGAGCATTTCTGTGGGGCGATTATGGAACTTTGATACTATCAAAACATTGATACTAAAAGCTTTCAGTTACTATTGATGAATTGGAGTATTACGGATCGCTGCGATTTCTATCGGCTTCTATCGCTAGTTACAATTTGAAGTTGGTTTAAACTATAACTCGACAAATTTACAAAGTACGATTGTGGTAGGAACCTTGTTTAGCGTACTAAGCATTTAAATACATCGTATATGATTGATTGAAATAATTACTATTTCTAATCGAAACTGATAGACATTGATTGTATCAAGAGTTCTATAATCGCCCTACAGGTCTCTTGGCTCAGTTGGCAGTTGATCTGCTTTCTTAACTGTAGGTTAGGGTATTGATTCCCTCGAGTACAAACATTTGTGTGATGAACACAGGTGTTTGCTCTGCGTCTGTGTTATAAAGTACCATAAGTATGTATGGAGTACTGAAAAATATTACTGAAAAGTATTTCATCAGTCATCTGGTCACCATTATGACAAGCAATGTAGAGTTTGGGCCTAGATGGTGTCGTGTGCATGTGTCTACCAATAGATATTTAGTATTAGATATTTATTTAGCGCGTATAATTTTTTTTATATTTTTTCGATTTTTTCCTGGCGTTTAGATTATTTTGGAATAAAATTAAAAGGTAATACTCGATAAATTCCCGATACCCCAAAACAATTATTTGAATTCATATTATGTAAGTTTAAGATAGCATTATGGAACTTTCATTACTATCCGATGATAATGTGTTACGGGACATTTTTGTCCCTTAATATACAAATCTACACTCATCTTCTGGGTGTTTCTATGTATAATATGTATGTATATAAAAAATGGTATATAAGTAGTATGTCAGTCATGTGGTACCCATAACGCAAGCTCTGCTAACTTTGGAGCCAGATGATGCTGTGTGAAATTTCCGGCATTATTTATTTATATCTCTTTCCATTTACAAGTATTCCGGTTTCGATGCAAACCTCAAAACACGAGTCTCGCGCACTCTTATAATAATTCCTTATTTGTATACATTGTAGTATTTAATTATTTTCTTATAAAAATGTCTTTGAAAACGTTATCTAAAGTTTTAATACGATACCCAAATACGAATTAATGCCCTACTGGCTTACTTTGAAATTTCCAGATGATATTCCCTACAATTTTCCCGATACATTATGCCTGTAATTTGGGTCATTCGTTCGTCAGATCACAAGAGCGTGCGGATATTTGTGATCTATCTTCTTTGTATTGAGTTCGACTCAGGAATTCTAATCTTGTTTATCTTATAGAAAGAGGTAAAGCCTTTTTGTCTCCGGCTCTGACATACAAAGTGTCTTATTTATAATAAAATTAAAATATAAAAATAGAAAGTACTCGTAAATAAAACTAAAACGTAGGTATACAATATTTGGTTTAGTTTTCTACTGACTTAAGTATTAATGTCTGATATTTTTTTTAGGTTTTTCTTTTAAGTTTCATAAAATATACGCTTTTATCATAATCAGTTATCTCGTGATTATGGCGCATGCAACTGTGCCTAAATATCGGGAAGCAGATAAATTCATATATCATGGTAAATATCCTGATTTGAGTGAAAATTATGTTCAAAACCATGATTGTTTTAGAAGTTATACTGTCACTAGTTAATTAAAATCAGTGTAGGAAGGATTGAAGTGCGGCTCTGATGCTATTTTGTTCACCCTTTGAAAGCACTTGCATAAAGCACATTAATTTTTCGATCAGAAAAAAAATAATAATAATTATTATTATTATTATTCCGGACATTTCACACTACATCATCTGGCCCCAAAGTGAGCAGAGCTTGTGTTATGGGTACCACATGACTGATATACTACTTATATACTTTTTTTTTTGTAAATATTATACATAGAAACACCCACACCTGAGACAAATACTTGTAGATAATACAAACATTTGTCCCGCGGCGGGAATCGAACCCACGATCTTAGGAGTGAAAGGCCCTGCGACTACCCACTATACTACCACCAGCTCTCAATATTATAATTATTGAGGCCTATCAAAGCCTTAATAATGCTTACTTTATATAAAAAAAATACTTGTTTTGTTACATACGAGTCTATTGAAAACCTCGAACCGATCATCACGGGTTTCAATAATACTAGCGCCGAAAGCTCCTGTGAAATAATAAAGTAGGTATTAATTAAATTGCTGAGCCTCTTAAACTGACCCCGCGTCCCATCCCCAATTTCTAACACAGTCACGTACAACGTAGTAATCGAACAACGAGGTTTCAGGTAATCTAAAACAGTATGTGTTAACGATTATTTGTCTCGTTTACAAGAAACATTTTCACGATATCGCTAACCCTGCGATATGTCACTGTGATATCCATACGTATATTGTTATCGTCATTATTCATCATCTGGGTTTAGGCCTCCTCTTTATTACGCCACTCGTTTCAGTCTCTAGCAAGTCTAGGTAATCTAGTGGTTCCCAACAATGCTGTATATACATTTTAAGCATTATTTTGCCGTATATATTTTATATGTATACTAGATGGCACCATAGGAAAAAAATGGAACGCGCTATCATTGCATTTTGGGATCTATATATTAATACGTGAAGCAAAAACTTTGTACCCCTTTTTACGAAAATTGCGCGGACGGAGGAGTATGAAATTTCGCACACTTATAGTTTATTAGAGAAGGAGTGCAGAATGTTAATATTTTTTTTATTATGCATAAAAAATACATGAATTATTAATTAATTATGGTCGAATTTCGACCAGTGGGCGACCACTAGTTTCTATAAATGTATCGTGATTCTTGACCTGATCAAGATATCTATAATAATAGTAGGATAATGTTTAAATAAATCTACTCATTAAATGCCGCTCAACACCTTACAAATAGCTCTACCTTTCAAAGATTCTAAGTCTCGTTTGAATTTGCTAAATAATTTTACATCACGAACTTAGTTTTACTATGCAAATACCTACTATTTACAGGTAGAATGAAAGAGAAAGAAAAGAAAATGCAACTAAACTGTTCCGGCACAAAAGTTCACAAAGAAAATGACCCCATAGGGTGGCATAATCTATTGACAATGTATATATTTCAGTATTCATTATTTATACACAAAGTCATTGTACATTATCCTTACTAATATTATGAATGCGTAACTCTGTCTGTCTTTATGTTTGTCACGTTTTCACGCCTAAACCACTGAACCGATTTTGATGAATAGATGGGACCTTGGAAATGGACATAGGCTACTTTTTATGTAGGTACCACGCGCGCGAAGCCGCGGGCAGTAGCTAGTACATTATATATTAGGAATACAAATAGTTGAGGAGAATATCTCTCCCGAGTCACGTGAATAGTCAATATTCACGAGAATGTGTTAGATTTATACGAATACTACTTATTCTAGCTAGTCTGTCGAAACTACAGAATCAGGGGGTAATTCTGTTAATTTACAACGGTTATCGTATCGTATCATTTAAATCATTAAAAATAATTTGAACCAAATTAAATAGGTACCCATTTGAGATAATAATGCCGGACATTTCACATAGCGTCATCTAGCCCATAAGTATGTAGATCTTGTGTTTTTCCAGATTAATGATATACGATTTATACACTTTTGTGACTTTTGTAAATACACACACATATTATATATACATAGATAAACAACCAGACCCGAGACATGCTTGCATGCTTGCATGCAGCTCATACAAGCATTTGTCCCACGGCGAGAATCGAACCCGCAACCTTCTGCGTTTCAGAGGTCGTCAAATGTAATTATAACTTACTAGTGGTCGCCCACTGGTCGAAATTCGACCATTAATAATTAATATTAGTAGATCAATATTTTTATGCATAATTTTAAAAAAATATTAGCCTTATGCACTCCTCTATATAAACTACTAGCTGACCGGTGCCCACTTCGTTGGGCAGTTACAACTTCACAAAAAATTAATTTTAAATTTTTCCTGAATTTTCTTTGCTATAAACCTCACGGAGCCCGAGACCTTTCCAACGAATGCAAAACCGTGGAAATCGGTTCGTGCGTTCTGGAGTTATAGCGTCAGGAAGGAAAACCCGACTTATTTTTATATAGTAGATAAGTGTGCGAAATTTCATACTCCTCCGTCCGCGCAATTTTCGTAAAAAGGTATAAAGTTTTTGCTTCACGTATTAATAGACGACCTCTGTGGCGCAGTGGGCTTAGGTACGGTTGGGAGCTAAAGGGTGGGGGTTCTATTCCCGCCGCGGGACAAATGTTTGTAAGATCTGCATATTTGTCTCGGGTCTGGGTGTTTCTATGTATAATATGTATTTATTAACAAAAAAAAAGTATATAAGTATATCAGTCATGACCCATAACACAAGCTCTGCTTACTTTGGGGCCAGATGATGCTGTGTGAAATGTCCTGTATTATTATTATATATTTAGCGTATTAATTCCTGGATGTGGGCGTGGCCTGCTGACGTCACGGCCAGATGGTGTGAGCGGTCGTGGAGGGGATGCGATGGCTTATAACTACGGGCTCGCCATTCGACCGGCTGATTTTCTTCTTGCTCCAGCGCCAGAGATAGACGGACGTTGTATTATTTGATATCCATGTTCTCCATTTTTTGTATTGTAAAATTAATTTAAATAAGAGTTCATTTTAGTTTGTTTCCTAATTGTTTTTTTTTTAGTTAAAATATTTAGAGGTTTATTATTTCAGAAGTGGGATTCTTATTCATTCCTATTCTGTTCATATTTTCTGTTGGCTTTCCTAGATTTTTAAATTATCAGTGTTTGTGTAATATAAAGTTTTGTTTGGGAATTTTATTTGACGTTAAATCATGTCTAGTAACCGTAAAGGTCGTAAGAGGGATCGTACGCCTATTCTCGGTCTGGAGCAGCAACTTCAAGCAATATCAGATCGCTTAAATTCTCTTGAAGATGGTTCTAGGTATAGAAGTGCACGCGCAGACAATACAGGTAGATCGCGCGACGGGCTGGCGCCAGACACCGTGCCGCCATCCCCGCCTCCGGCGCCACGGAGACCGGCTCTGCCGAGCGAGCCGCCTGGCGCGCTGTCGGTTCTACCCTCCGGCGCAGATTCAGGCGCGGCCAGCGTTGACATACCCGTTCCTTGTCATGGCACGACACATACCAATGCTGCCGAGGTGGTTATCAGCGAGATAACCGAGAAGCTTGTTAGTGCGATAAGCGCTATTCCGGTAAGGTCGAATCATGTTTTTATATCTAATTTTGATCCGTCTATGCATAATTTCGATGTGTGGTGTAGCGAAGTCGATCACGTACGTAATTTAAATCGGTGGGATGACCGCGAATGTCTAGCACGTATCGGTAACTGCCTTAAAGGGGACGCGAGACTGTGGCTCAATGAATGGGTCAGTTGCGACCGTAGCTGGTCAAACTTTAAACGCGAGTTTAAAACGTTGTGCCCTTTGCATGTAGACATCGCTAGTATTTTGTTTGACGTGATGAAAACCGACTCGGATAGCTACCCTACATACGCGGAATATGCAAGACGTTCTTTGTTACGGTTGCGTATTGTCACTGGTTTAAGCGAAGAATTGATCGCTGCCATAGTAATACGAGGTATCACTGACCCTCCGATTCGTGCAGCCGCTACCAACGCTAAGTTAATGCCAGATAACTTGGTAAACTTTTTATCAATATATGTGAAACCGGCCCGTACACATTGTAATTTCCGGAAAATTGATTCTCAAACTAATTTGCGCAAACGAGATCACGGCATCTCTAAGGTTAGGTGCTTTACATGTCAAGGTTATGGTCATAAACAGAACGTATGTCCAAAGCGTGTAAAATCGAATAATTCGGTCTCTGATAGATCATCTGCGACGGCCATGACTCGCCACGACGGACAGCCACCTAAGCCCGAACCTTGTTCATTTTGTAAAAAAACTGGTCATAAGGTTGAAAATTGCTTTGCAAAGCAACGCGTTGAGTCACGTGGTAAGCCGCAGGTTAATTTTTGTCGCGAATCTATTGACACGTACAAAGCAAATGATATTTCTACCGCTGTTATTCAAGGCGTACCAGTTGACGTACTTATAGATAGTGGGTCTACTATTTCTTTGATTTCCGAGTCTGTTGTGAAACATTTACAATGTACTCAGATCCCGTCGTTTCGTATTTTACGCGGCATAGGTAGCCAGGAGGTAGAAACCTCGTACTGTACTACCTTGACCGTTGAGTTTTTCGAGATTACCCTCGAAATTGACTTTCATGTTGTATCTGACAAATACATGAACACACCGGTTATTATTGGTACCGACGTATTGAATAGGGATGGGGTAATCTATACTCGAAAACGAGGCGTGCAACAACTTACACGAGTTGAAAACGTTTTTGAAGTTACACCAAACGACTTGGCGATAAACTCACCGTTAGTAGGTCAAGACAGAGAGCATTTAATGAGCGTTATTGAAGAGTTCTCCGAATATCTTGTCGTAGGTACTGCTAGTACTACTGTTCAAACAGGTAGTATGAACATTAGGTTGCATAATGAAACCCCAGTGGTTTACCGACCGTATAAGATGTCTCATGACGAAAAACTGCGCGTTAGAGATATTATCAAGGACTTGCTAAATAAAAATATCATCCGTGAGTCTGAGTCTGAGTTCTCAAGCCCAATCTTGTTGGTCAAAAAGAAAGATGGCAGTGATAGGCTATGTGTAGACTTCCGAGCTTTAAATGCGAACACTATCAAAGATCACTATCCACTACCTTTAATAGATGATCACATAGATCGCCTTGGCAAAGCTAAGTATTTCACGAGCTTAGACATGGCGACTGGCTTCCACCAGATCAGGTTAGACAGCAAATCGATTCACCGTACAGGGTTCGTGACCACAGAAGGTCATTACGAATATATTAAAATGCCTTATGGACTTGCCAACGCCCCAGTGGTTTACCAGCGCATAATATCGGACACATTACGTTCATTTATCGATGCAGGTAGGGCATGTGTATATATTGATGACGTATTGTTGCCTAGCAACACGATTGAAGAAGGCTTACAGACGCTCCGTGAGGTCCTCAAGACTCTGACTGAGGCAGGCTTCTCTATAAACATAAAAAAATGTAAGTTTCTTGTCACAGAAATCGAGTACCTAGGTAGGACGATTAGTAACGGTCAGGTGAGGCCGAGCGAGCACAAGGTTCAAGCGTTGGTTGATGCACGAGTGCCGAGCAACGTCAAAGAGGTAAGGCAGTTCTTAGGCCTCGCAGGTTACTTCAGACGGTACATACCAGGTTATTCTCTAAAAACAGCGTGCATAGCAAACCTGACTCGCAAAGGTGTTCAGTTCAGATGGGGTGAAGAGCAAGAAAAGGTCCGCAAAGATATCATAAAACGGTTAACTAGTGAACCTCTGCTGGCTATATTCGACCTCTCTCTCCCCATTGAGGTGCATACTGATGCGTCAGCGCTGGGTTATGGTGCTGTTCTGCTACAAACTCGCGACGAAGGTCACAAGCAGCCTGTTGCATATTTTAGCAAGGTAACTCAAGGTGCTGAACCACGTTACCACTCATATGAGTTGGAAACGTTAGCAGTTGTCAAGGCGCTGCAACATTTTCGACATTACCTGATCGGTATTAAATTTAAAGTGGTTACCGATTGTAACGCCTTGAAACTGACACAGCGCAAGAAGGATCTACTGCCGAGGGTTGCTCGCTGGTGGATGTTTCTCCAAGACTATGACTTTGATCTCGAGTATCGAAAGGGGACTGCGCTATCTCATGCAGACTATCTGAGCCGAAACCCGGTCAATATTTGTAACATTAAAAAACCACTAAACTGGGCTCAGATAGCGCAGACCGCTGACGAAGAGACGCAAAAATTGCTACAAAAGTTAAAAGATGGTAACTTAGATTCATCTCGATTTGTTGTCCGTAATGACGTCCTCTATTATAAAATGAACATAGTCGGTGAACAGACACGTTTACTGTGCTACGTACCTAAAGGTCACCGCCTTAGTTTGCTACGGGTTTTTCATGATGAACACCAACACATTGGTATGGATAAAACAACTGATCTAGTTCTGAAACATTTTTGGTTTCCCAAGTTGAGACAGTTTGTGAGGAAGTACATACAGCATTGCATTGTATGTCTTTCCCATAAAATGATACCTCGTCAGCCCTCGCAGCCTATCGAGTCGTGGATTAAGCCCGATACACCATTTGACACTGTACACAGTGATGTTTTGGGGCCACTTCCAGACTCGAATGGTTTCAAGTATGTTATTCTAATAGTAGACGCATTTACAAAATATTGCCTTTTATATTCGATCCGTAAGCAAGATGCAAATGAATTAAAAAATATTTTCCAAAGCGCAATTTCTCTTTTTGGTTCACCGAATTTGATAGTTGCTGATCGCGGTAGGATGTTTGAAAGTACGTCTTTTGTTAACTGGGTGAAAGAATTGGGGTGCGACATACATTTTATTACCCCAGAAATGCATAGAAGTAACGGTCAAGTTGAGCGGTATTGTCGTACTGTAATGAATATGATTCGTGTCGAATCCAATTTCAGACAAAGTAGTTGGTCAGATATATTGTGGAAATTACAGCTTACCTTAAATATAACTACACAAAAATCGACAAAATGTTCACCTTTGAATTTGTTAACAGGACACAATGGTACAACGCCCGTCATTCGATCTCTCATACGTGATGTTGCGCTCGAGACATCGAGCCCGAATCGCGAATCGTTGCGCGAGCTTGCCCGACAACGCGCCTCAGAGTCCCTTAACGAAAATCGTACGCGTCAAGACTCGCGCGTAAACGAGAGGCGCAAAGTACCTTGCGAGTTTCACAAAGGTAACCTGGTGTTCGTGCGTAAAACGAGCCAGGCTACGGGCAAGTTGGACTATGGCATGCGGGGCCCATACATGGTCACAAAAGCGCTGCCACACGGACGGTATGAGCTCAAATTGGTCGCTGGTTCGTATGGTAAAACCACGCAAGCCGCTGCTGAATATATCACTCTATGGCGCGGGGAATGGACCCCCGATGTTTGCAACGCATTTTTTGACTGTGAGTATGTTTTGGTTCTGAAGGTATTGTGATGTGATTATCTTAGCAGTATGTGTACTTGTGTATCCCGAGGGCTCTACACTTGTAACTATGATAAGCACCCTGCGGGCTCTGCTTTGCTAATGATCACCGTCACGTTGCCTATTTATACTCACTGCGTCTTGCACCCTGAGGGCTCTGCACTTACTTACTGAGTACCCTGAGGGCTCTGCTCACTGCGTCTTGCACCCTGAGGGCTCTGCACTTACTAACTGAGTACCCTGAGGGCTCTGATCACTGCGTCTTGCACCCTGAGGGCTCTGCACTTACTTACTGAGTACCCTGAGGGCTCTGCTCACTGCGTCTTGCACCCTGAGGGCTCTGCACTTACTAACTGAGTACCCTGAGGGCTCTGCTCACTGCGTCATGCACCCTGAGGGCTCTGCACTTGTGTACTGTGTACTCTTAAGGTAATGCACACTAGACATCCTGAGGGCTCTGTAATTTCATTTCAAAAACAAAACCATTCTGGATACACCTGTGGGCTCTGTCCGAACATATTGAAAGTAATCGAGTCACTCTTACTTTCAACTTATTAAATTGACTGTGTAACTAATGCAAACCATATGATTTTCAGGCGATGATGACGACAATGGTGAGTCATACAATACGGAACGCCATGAGCTTGATGATCTACAGCCACATCAGCACTTCTGCTCTGATGATCCTGCGGGCGAGGTCGCACCGCCGTCAGGAGAAGCCGATTTAGCGTATTAATTCCTGGATGTGGGCGTGGCCTGCTGACGTCACGGCCAGATGGTGTGAGCGGTCGTGGAGGGGATGCGATGGCTTATAACTACGGGCTCGCCATTCGACCGGCTGATTTTCTTCTTGATCCAGCGCCAGAGATAGACGGACGTTGTATTATTTGATATCCATGTTCTCCATTTTTTGTATTGTAAAATTAATTTAAATAAGAGTTCATTTTAGTTTGTTTCCTAATTGTTTTTTTTTTAGTTAAAATATTTAGAGGTTTATTATTATATATATTATTATTATTATTATATGTAGATAATAATTATAAAATCGTCAACTGATATAGGTACATCCTCCTAATACGAATACATTGTTTCCGCTCTGTCTACGAACGTCCGTTGTACAGTATATATGTTTTGCTAAATTTATGACAAGCAAGTCACTGCGACACTGAAATATGGAGATACGGGCAGAAACTCTATGAGCTTGAACCCTTTTTGAGTCAAAGCAAATCGTACAGTTAGAATTCAGTGCACGTGTAACTCATGTTACGAGTATGAGACACGTATGAAAGGCTTCACGAAGGATTTACGCCTGTTCACCCCGTTTTGATAAACAATTTTGTCTAGGATCTGATATAGTTGTTGGTATGTATTGATATTACGCGCAATGGCTTTTAAGTACATTTATACCTGCTGACTAACAGAAGAGCTAGCAATAGAGAAGGAAAACTTGAAACTAGCCCGGCTCGGTGCCAACCGTTATGCACCTGCAACCGAACCGACACCGCATGTACTGATTCATCTATCCTGCGGATCCTGTCGGCATGGTCGAGAGCTTACATTAAGGCTTACCTAAGTGCACGAAAGGAGCCTCTGAGGCGCACTTTAATCCTTTCACCACACTGGTTAGAAATAACTAGTGACACGATAAGAAGAAGAAGTACATTTATTGACGGAAGTTGTAAGAAAACTCGAACGGAAAAAGCCATTTGAGTTAGTGTAGTTTTAAACAATAGTGAAGTGATAAGTAACTAAAATCACAATAAATCACATGAAAAAAGAGTTTTCCCCTTAACTAGAAAAGAAAAAGTGATAAGTGATTCTTAGGTATAATTTATTTTATAAAACTATTTCAAAGCAAAATTAATCATTAACTTATTTAGCTAGATTGTAATGTTATTTAGTGTATGATAAATATTGGCACTAAAATAACAAAAAAATATATATGTACTATATATTTATCAAACACTCATTCATCACGAAATCACAGAAACCAACGAACGGATTGCAATGAAATTTGGTATGCAGCTTCCTCTAGAGCCGTAGATGCTCGCTAAGAAAGGTTTTCAATAAAATCACCCGGGATCATGGTCAAACCGAGAAAACCGTGATTATTTGTAATCATAATATTGTTATATTAAAGATGTGTGATTAATATAATAATAATAATAAGCCTTTTGGAGTCGAGACTCTGGGCCAGTGGGGAACAAGAGTCCATCGCGTTTACAAAATTATTTCACGGCGTCTGGTAGATAAATTGCGTGACCCAAGAGCTGCCTACCATCTGGCTTAGCGTATTAGCATTGCCATTCAACGTGGCAATGCCGCCAGTATCTTAGGAAAGTTGCCCTCTGGCAGTGATCTGGATCAGTTGAGCTATCTATAGATCGTTCTAAACGGTCCTTAGATAGCTCAACTGTTTACGTGTATTTTATATTATTCTGTACATTTCTGTAATTATTATATAGTACCTGGATGACCGATCGGTATAAAACACGGATAAAACGACGTTTTCTAAAAATGAATCCTAGCTAGATCGATTTATCGCCCCCGCAAAACCCCTGCATACAAAATTTCATGAAAATCGTTGAAGCCGTTTCCGAGATTCAGAAATGCTAATACGCTGGGACAGAGTCAGATAGAGCCAGATAGAACACGCGATGTTTCTACCAGACGCCGTGAAATGGTTTTGAAAACGCGATGAGCTCCTGGGAACAGGAGCTCATCGCGTTTTCAAAACGATTCAATTCAATTCAATTCGAGACCGTGGGGAACCACGGTCTCGACTCTAAATGATTCAAATATGTAGGCCCTATCCAGACCGGCATATTTATGCCTTTCGAGGTCCTCGGCACATTCAAACGCCGCATCAGCTCTAACAGGAGTCTGACAGATCAGATGCGTCCAGAGTGTCTACGTAAGTAGCATCCTCTACCAATGGCCTACCCATCTTCCAATGGATAAGAGTCATACCATCAGGTTTCTTATCATTGTCACGCATCAGACCGTTCGGCTGGAGAACAGCTGGTACGTTGACGCTAATACGTTGACGCTGGTAAGTGTTCAGAGAATGACATCGTTAACACTTGCGTGGTGGGCAATCATTCAGCCTTGATGATAACCCTTGGAGACAAAGCTGGACGATCGCTGTACCATACTGGCACTAATGAGCGGCGAAGCACCGCGCACCCTTCCGCAGAGAAACTGCAATTTGAAATGTTGTAGGACCTAATAAAGTCCAAATGTTTAAAGATGGTAGTGCTTGTAACCGATCTCCTGACTCCCATTTCGAAACGGCTAGGACCGTCTCCTAGCTAAATGTGAGCCAGGAGCGCGATCTTCGGAGCTTGAGCATGTTTCTAACAGATGATTGATGATCGTTGGGCCGAAAGCTCCTTAGGGGGAACGGAATTAGGGCAAGTTCCAAGCGTTTCTAGCCTTATCTGAATATTCCATTTTATGAGTAATGCCAGAACTAGGCCAAAAAGTCAGAATTATAATCTATATATTATGTATATCTTTATATATATATAATTCTACTGTACGTGTGTATGTCACTGAACTCCTCCTGAACAACTGGACCGATTTAAATAATTTTTTTTGTATGCGTTTGAGTGGCACCCTGGATGGTTTAGATCCACAAATCAGCCCGGCAGTTGGCGCTGCAGTCGGTACAATTGGATATATTTTTTCTTTTTAAAACGCGCGGACGAAGTTGCGAATGGTCCCATTCGCAACTTCTAGTATTTTATATATAAAATAAAGTCGTGTTAGTTACACCACTTATAACTCGAGAACCGCTAAACCGATTTGGATGAAACTTAAAATGCATATAGTTAGTAACTTGGATTAAGATTTAGGCTTTTTTTAACCCGGAAAAACAACGGAAACGGGAACGGGGCAGGCGAAGCCGCGGGTGGACGCCAGCGCCATCTGTTAATATTCATCCGTAACATTGTTAATCTCTGTATTTATTACAATAATTTGAATAGCTATCTTTTTTAATAGCGATATTAGTAAATATTTTTTGTGAAGTTGTAACTGCCCCACTAAGTGGGCACGGGTAGCTACTTTTTAATAAAATTAAAACTAGTAAATGTTTTTATTTCATAACTTTGTAAGGGTTACTAATACGTATGACGGTGCAAAATTTAATCACTGTAAGACTTATAGTCTGCGAAAAAGAACTCTGATTACATGTGGACAGACAGACGGATCTGGTGAAACTATAAGATCTGTGCTATTTCAGCCTCGTACTCGTATGTAAGAAACTAATAGAAATGGGTTGCATTTTTAAACACTAACTTTAGTAGATCACATGTCACATACCTACCACATGTAATTTTATCTCGACAACTTCCTGCCTTACCTACTTTAGGTAAAAATTTAATCAATACGTTTGCTGTTCACACACAGTACTTTACCTCAGGGTATTTGCATCGATTCAATGTTCGCAGCACAGATCCGCTTGAACCTTGTGTTCCTAACGAGGTGGAATTTAGAAATTTTCTTTGGAAAATTGTAGTAGGTGACTGTAGTTTGTTCAAAATAGTTGATTTTCTGAATAAACATGTTATGCCGCCATTTCGCCATTTTGCTGACACCGCCACTTAACGACATAGTTAGGTAGTCTAGATTTAGGCCCGCTACTCAAAGGGTTAACCCTTATTGGGTCGCATAATAATTATAGATGTAAAAGTTCTCAGGACACATTTGTGACGAACAGTAGACTAATCAATTGAGTTTACCTACATCATTGAACTGACCACTACCAATTATAAGATCAAGGAACCAATTATAAGGTTAAGGAACTCAAGTCCTGCTTAAAAGCTAATTATTTTTATAACATATCTGAATTAAAAAAATGACATAAATTTAATTAACTACTATTCCTAAGTGACGTTTACATTTACCTATCTATATATTAGTACGTGAAGCAAAAACGGTGTACCCCTTTTTACGAAAATTGCGCGGACGGAGGAGTATGAAATTTCGCACACTTATAGTTTATATAGAGAAGGAGTGCAGAATGCTAATATTTTATAAAAATTATGCATAAAAATACATTAAATCAATAAAAAAAACATTACACATTTGTATTTGTATTTGACACGCACACATACATATATGAGCATAATACTAGTATAAGAGCACATGAGCATAGATACTCTTTTGTTTATACTTTTTTGTTTATTGTTAAAGTCGGTGGTCAAATTGAGAATAGATTAGTGTATTATTTGTCCATACTCTTACTGAATGTCAAACATTACCATAATAAATTAATTTACCTATTACAATATATTAGTTAGTCTATATATAAATACGTGAAGCAAAAACTTTGTACCCCTTTTTACGAAAATTGCGCGGACGGAGGTTTATGAAATTTCACACACTTATAGTTATATATAGAGGAGTGCAGAATGCTAATATTTTTTTTTAATTGTTCGTCTGAAAACGTCCACTTCCCTTGGGCGATGTCCACTATCATGCCGGCGCGAGACAGGAACTCGACTCCTAAAAGCGTCCGGGTCTCATCACCAGGTAACACCAGAAAATCTGCCGGCACCCCTCGTCTCTCTAAAGATACCTGTACTTCGGCTTTTAATAACTTTCTTTCTACGCGAGACACTACTTTCAGACAACCGGATGCGGCACTCGATCTCGCGAAATTCCACACCAGAATCTACCAATATTTTGTGTAGCGACGGACTTGCGATGCAGTGGGTAGCACCAGTATCAACTATCGCTACACCGCTATGACCCATAATACCTATATTTACTAATGGATGCGAAGCACTTTTATACGCGACTTCACTACACGCGTGCGCTATAGAAGTTTCAATCTTGGACTTATATTCAATATCCGATTTACTTAAAATATCGGACGAACTGTTCTCTACGCTAGAATACCTATTCACAACGGATGAGGTCCTATTCTCGACGTCGGGGGACCTATTCTCATTATCGGAACTAATCTCGATGTCAAGCGATTTACTCCCGTGCGATTTCGACTGCACGTTATCTACAAACCAAATATTAAAATCAGTCGACTTTTTATCCGCGTTGCAAACATCGCATTTAGATCACACAACGCCTATTTTACCGCAACCGTAGCAACGAAGGGCTTTAGCGTCGTTATTCGCGTCCGGTTTAACTGACTGTGATTTCTCGCGGTTACGGCACTCTTCGCTAGTGTCCGTACCTCTTACAGAAGTTACAGCGGGTCCGATTCGGACGGAACCCACTCATACTCGAGGTAGGATATGTGGCTGTAGGTTTAGGTAAGCTATCGCGGCATGTGGTGGGTGGGCATGTGGTGGCGACTCGCACTTGCCTGTTGAGGTTTTACCTCACTCATGTGATCCTCTGCTATCCTCGCCTTCTCGAGTAGGCGATCCATATCTAACACAGATTCACGCGGAACACGTTTACGAATACGTCGGTCGAGGTGTCTGTAAACTATGTCCACTTGAACTTCCTCGGCCAACCGATACGGTAACTGAGCCATAAGGGCTCTTCTCGCACTTATGTACTTATCGCTTGACTCGGCACTTTGCTCGCACGCAAATATTTGGCGGAACACTTTGAACGCTGGTCGCGGGGCTCCGTACATGGCGCGCAGACGCAGCTTCGCGTCTGCCCACGTAGTCCCTCCTCCGCGCACGCCGCGCCACCACATGGTGGCGTCGCCGGTCAGCAACATGGGGAGGCCGCGCAGCGCGTGCTGATCTGACACGCCGGCGCACTCCTTGTATACTACTGCGACGTCTAGAAAAGCCTCTAGTACTTCCGCGTCGTGGGATGAGCCGTCAAACCGCGCAGTACACTTCGTGAAATTGCCGGTTGTTGTTGATGACATGGCTGCACACGGCGGCGGGATTGCGCCTGATGCTGACACCGATGGAGAGGACGCCCCGGAGTGCTGATCTCCTCGGGGCGCCGCCAGAAACGCGCTGATAAGGGCCTTGTTGCCTTCCGCTTGCGCCCTGGTGATGGTTTCCATCAGCGACGTCATGAACTGTTCTGTGGGGAGTGGAAACTCGTTCAGCTGCGCCGGCGCGTTACCAACCGCCGTCGTCTCGACGACGCTGTTGGCGTCGGAGGTGGTCTCTTCTCCCGTCAGTGTGACATCACTGTCCTCGTGCTCTTTTTGTTGCTGTTGACGGAGAGCACTCCCCCGGGTTGACGGCATGTCTGCGGTGACAACGGACTGGAGGTTCAGTGCTTGCTTCCGTACACAAGGTACACGGTACGGTGGTGATCACTCACTGTGTCTACCTAAATTACACCCGGTCGTGTTTCGGCCACTTAGTTGGAGCGCCAATTTTAACGGTAGGTGAGGAACTTCAGCCAGGTACGGCAAATACACAACCACCTTGTTAAAAGTTTGATAAATGTTTAATATGTAAATGGAAAAGTAGGTACACGAACATTGCGAGAAAACTTAGGTAGAGCGGCACAATGATTTATATTTTTAGTACAGTATTACACAGAAGTTCACGGAAACAGAAACAGTTAAAGCAAATTGCGGTTGGTCGGATCGCAGCAGAGAGTCACATGAACGCGCGTTAACATTGCAACCATGTCATGATTCGAGCTCTAAATCCAGCAACCACACTGGTGCTTGATTCTCTTATCTCTGATCATGCACCAATTGTTGTCAGTTTCGATCTTAAAGTCTACATTTATTTTTATTTATTTATTTATTTATTTATTTGGGTCTACAGACAGACCCTAGTACAGCCGCTGAGACATTGGTTGAAATATTATCATCTTCTATTAAAAACCATACTAAGATCTTTATAACTTCCAGTCGCAAAAAGATTATTAAACCCTGGATCACTCCGGGTATTTTGAGGTGCATTCGTCACAAGGACAAGCTGTATCGAACCTCAAAAAAGGATCCTGATAATAAAGTACTTCAAGTGTCTTTCACGAAGTACAGAAATTTCTGCAACAATTTAATCAAAAAACTTAAAATAGAATACGAGCGTAATGAATTTCTAAAAGCTAAGAAAGACCCTAAGGTAACTTGGAACCTTATCAAGAAAATCTCCAATTTACCAATCAAACAATCGTCATCGGCAGAATTGTTGAACCTGTCTAACTCAGCGTCTGCATCTGTTAATACTGTATATAGTTACTTTGCAAACATTGGCAAATCTCTAGCATTAACTATTACTGAATCTGACTCCTACAAACTCTCCTCTGGTGAAAGCCACCCGACTACATTTCTATCACCTCCAGTTGCCTCTATGGCCTTGTTTAATGTAGACAACCAGGAATTGGAACGAATTATTGTCAACCTCAAAGACAAATGCGCCGTAGGCTGGGATGGCATCCCAACAACAGTCATTAAATCAGCTCGCCACATCTTGATCCCAATCATTAAATTTGTCTTTAATATCTGCATTACGTCCGGCGTTTTTCCTAATGTGTTCAAAAATGCAGTAGTCCACCCTATATTCAAGTCTGAAAACAAAAAAAAGGTATCCAACTACAGGCCCATATCCGTTCTCACAGTTCTGTCTATAATTTTTGAAAAAATATTAAATAGCCGACTTATTAGTTTCTTAAATGCTAACAATATTTTATCCCCCAATCAATACGGATTTAGACGAGGTAAGTCTACAGAAGATGCAGCTGTAGAGCTAACAAATACAGTTGGTAATAATTTAGATCACAAGCTCAAGACCATTGGCATATTCCTCGATCTTATAAAGGCTTTTGACACAGTTTGTATCCCCTTATTGGTATCAAAGTTGGAGGCAATGGGAATACGTGGCACTGTCCTGAAACTGTTTACAAGCTACTTGACACTCCGTTCGCAGTGTGTTGTTGTTGACGGGCACACGAGTGATGAAGAAGTAGTTAATTTTGGTGTTCCTCAGGGAAGCGTCCTAAAGCTTCATCTGTCAAATACCTTGGCGTTACTATTGATAGTTTCTTGTCCTGGAATGTGAAAGCATATTTCACTAACAGTCGGCAAAACCAGAAAATTAATGTATATTTTTAAAAATCTCCGAAACTCTGCTGACTTCGAATGTCTCAAAGATGTTTATTTTGCCTTGGGACAGTCTATCATATCGCATTGTGTGACAGCTTGGGGAGCTGCTCCAAAAACCCGGATACTACGTTTGAAAAGAGCGCAAAGAGCTGTTTTAAAAGTTCTAGCTAAAAAACCTAGACTATTCCCTACTTGCGATCTTTATTCTCTCTGTAAGGTATTTACCGTCAGAAAACTGTTCATATTTAACACCCTCATACGTAAACATGTTCAACTGCCATATAACCCAGATCTGTCTTTGACTAAGAGACGAACGGATAGAGTGTGTCAAGTCGTGGCACGCAGGACTAATACATCTAGCAGACACTACTGTCATGTTAGCTCTATGCTTTATAATAAGGTTAATAAAATACTTGACATATATCCTTTAACTAAACAAAAATGTAAGAATAAAATATCTACCTGGCTTCAGAGCCTCTCTTATGAGGAAACTGAACAGCTTTTAAATGTGTAACCTACTCTATTTTTAAATCTCTCACCCCCCCCCCACACACACACACATACACACACACACACACATTTTTCCTCTCTTATCTTATCTCACTCGGGTTCCCAATGTAATAACCAGACTGGGGGAACACGAAGCCATTGGAACATAATATACCTGACCCTTTACACATCCCAGCGAAACATTAAATTACATTTAGATACATTTATTAGCATTGAAATGTATTCTGCTTACTTAATTTTACTTTTTGAATGTAAACTTTTAAACTTACTTACTTAAAACCTTATAAAAAAAGTTGTTAATTTGGAATTGATTAAGGAAGGGCGCTACTGGCTGCGCCACAGTTTTACACTTTTGCGGTCGGTATCGTTTTCATTAGTTTTAATGTTACCTTGTTATTTTTGCTCCAAATAAATTTATTTGTATTTGTATAATGCACCTGGGCCAGCTGATTGTCGTCATGCGCGCCGCGGCGCTCGCGTCGCCGCGTCCCTCGTTCAGCGCATGCGCGAGCCTTGCCGAACCACACGCGCTGCGCGCTCATTGGCTGCCGCGCTCATCGTTCCGTTGTAACATAACGGACGGTATGGTCCCACACGTGCAAATATAAAGCCTCGAGCCTACCTTGAATGTGAGTGTTACCTACATAATAAAATCCCCGCATCACATTAATTAATTACGGTCAAATTTCGACCAGTGGGCGACCACTAGTACCTATAAATGTCTCACTTTGTAAGAAAATATTGTACAACATTTACCAAATGAAAGCATAGCGAACTTAACAAAAAATAAAACCTGTAATTTACCTATGTTCCTTAATAAATGAATTATGAATCAAATAATAAAAGAAGAACCGTGAATTATTTTTTCCGTATTACTAATTTAGTCCAGGATCCCTGGTCCATTTTTGCTTTTGATTACTATCAAGCTAATTTTCCGTGAGTAGCTTAATTTTGATGAGACGCCCAACAATTTACTGTACGAAACTCTCTATCGTGGTAGCTAACAGAGGAAGCAAGGATATATCGAATAGAATATGTCGATTTTATGATTTTCAAGTAAGACCGGGATAACGTACCACGCAGTTTGTAGGACAATAGGAGTGTTAAATGATATAAATATCTAGGTAAAAATATAATAATCAGCTGGTTAGTAATCATTTATGATGACCTCGTTATCGATACATGTTGGAAGGAGGGGAGGACTCTTTGATCAAACCATAAATTTTGTAGGACAAATATTTATTCGAATAATTTAGATAATTAACTTGAGATTTAATAAAAAAAAAATAAGTTAGTAATAAATATTTGATAATCATAAAATCGACATATTTTATCCTTGCTTCCTCTGTTAGCTACCACGATAGAGAGTTTAGTACAAGAAATTGTTAGGCGTCTCATCAAAATGAAGCTATTCACGGAAAATTAGCTTGATAGTAATCAAAAGCAAAAATGGACCAGGGATCCTGGACTAATATGTCACTTTTACTGACTCTTTATAATATATGCTCATTTGGTTTGTATCTTTGTAGGTACTACTATAAGCTTAATAGCTTGGCTGACTGTTCATATTTTGTCTTTGAAAATGCTACTGAAAATATAAAATGATTTTCATAATTAATCAAGGTAATAAAAGGAGGTCTTGTATGAAAATTTAAATAAAAAACTCATTTCCGTTTCTACATAAAATCTTTTTTGATCTCAGCTTTAATTTTATTTGAAAATGAACGAATTATAAAAGCATGAACTGTTTGAACAGATATTAATTTTGCCACGAGTTGCAGAGCCGATAGCATGGCGGTTAATCAAACTATTATACGAGTAGGGATTGTGTTACCACAAAACTACGATACCCACAGCAGCGGTATGATGTCTAACATTTCAAAGCAGTTTCCTAAAAGCTTGTAATATAATTATCGCAACACTACAATGTTCTTGTTATAATAGAAGTAAGCAGAATAATAACACGCTTTAAAGTGCATAAAATAAAAAAGGAATCAACACTCGAAAAAGTCTTATTATCTCAAAGTAAATGAGGATTCTGTACGAAACCATTAATAGGTAAATCTTTCACTAGAACATTTGTTTACAGAAAATAACGTAAATTGAAGTTTATAAAAATTATCTCAACCACGCTCTTTTACTAGCGCTGCAATATCTTTCGACCGGACAAGAAATTTATGTAAATTAGTCATTTCCGTTATGTACACTTGTACAATAAGCGCCACCTGTTAAAATTTCGATGGGCAGTTAACCTCACTTTAATTTGACGCCCGTAATTTGAATTCTTACAATAGATTGTAACAAAGATTTATATTGCGGTCTGTACCGCGGTTCAATTTAATTGGAACACATTATACGCGATCACCACTTATCCCTATTTGCAGAAATATTGTTTTTATTTTATAGTCAGTGTGGCGAAAGCAAGCTCATAATGCTCAATCAAATATTAACCGCAAATTCATAAGCGTTGAACGTTTTAAGCTTCATGCTTTACAGATGGCATGTTCTATTAGGAACGTGCACTAATATTTATTTTCAAAAATATTAGTATTGGGTAAATATACCTATAGATATAAATTTATAATAGGTCCTATGAAGGTGCCATTATATAGTACTGTCCATTTAACATGTATTATTGGTTGCTCTATGTTTGATTAAGAATGTTTTTTTTTAATTTATTTACGAATTATAATTTCAAATGCATGAAATATTAAAAACACGTCATTCTAATTCAGAAAAATTGTGATCTTCATACAATCAATACTAGGAACAGAATCAAATTATCCAAAGCAATTGACCAAAGTTGGCTAGAGATTTGCGAAAAACAATTTACAACTTTGGTCAATTGCTTTGATCGTCCCTGCACAACCCCGTACTGCACAACAAACGGTCTGCAAGCTATAAGAGCTTGGGTTGGAAGCTCTCTATCACTCACCGTCCTCACCAAACCTTGCGCCTATAGACTTATTCTTAAAAATAAACGCATTTGAAGAGTTTGCTGCTTTTCGTCCAGCTGACTTCTTCAAGAAAGGCATCTATAATTTTCACTGCACAAGCAATGATACATCGATAGAATGGATGAATTCTATGATTAACATAAATAAAAATACAAAAAATACTCTTAGCTAAAAAACAAGCTAAAACAACAAACAAACATAACAAACTACTTAATATAATTTACAAACACAGACAATTCCCTCCACGGCGCAGAGTATTCCTTGGGCTGAAAAATACGATGAAAAGTGTGCAATTTTAAAAAAACTTATTAGAGACAATAAGTTTTTAATTACAACACTTGAACGGCATAACAATATATCAGCTTTATACGAATACAGTCTATCCAATCCATCCCAAGATTGTGTTACTACCTAAAAATCTGACAGCCCATTATATTACCGACTAACTAAACATTAATAATAATTTTATTATTGTTCTAGCGTATTTATGGTGTGCAATTATAAATTTTCTAATTTGATATATATAATTTTTTAAGTTAGCTTGGACTTTTCGGCATAGGAGCATTATAAGAATTAAAAGTTTGTGAAATTTATTAAAAAAAAATATGTTTTTTTCCTATACTTGGCCCAAGTTGGCAATGGCTTGAGTCACGTCTAGAGCTGGGAGTAAATAGTGTTTCGTGAAACTGAAGGTGCGGGGCCGAGCTCGTGATTCGGGCGGCAGCGTGGCGGATCCCGTGTGACGTCAGTCCGGGCGCGGACTACCCAATACGCATGCGCTCACCCATCCACCCCTGAAACCCCTCGCGCACCGCACACCCCGCGCGCCACTTCTCGGCAGGCGCAAGGGAAGGCCACTCGTTCGCCCGCCCGTCTCAACTTTCGCCTACCCGCGCCGATGACACAAAATAAACTTTCCGATAAAAGTGCGTGGACTCTTTCATGGACTTGGACTGAGATAAATTTTCAGTGAAAACGCCGAAAGTTTCACTTCGGTGGCGGTAAAACTTTAAAAAGTTCAGGTAAGTTTGATATTGTGGGTAGATTTAGAATTGTCTTTTGACGTCACTCATACCTATGCCATCATTATTATAAAAATGAAGTTAGCGGACAGAGCGTGTGTCTATTTAATATTTAGTAAACGGATTATGCTCTAAGGATAGTGGAGTGGAATTCTGATTGTTCTGGCGCAAGTTGTGGTCAAGTGCACTTAAGAGAGCATGGTTGCGTAACAACTGCGACAAGAACGGATTGCTAACTGCCGCTTACCATTTCACTATTAAATCCTCGGGACTAATCAAGGACTATCCACTGTAAACAATGATACTACTTACTTTAGTACAATAATTTGGTTTCGTGGATGTTGGGTTCGGCGAGTCCCTTACTGTATTAGATAGATGGATTCGAAGAAAACATTTTGTTTCGTGTTTATTTGTGATGTGTAAGTAATTCCTGGTATAGTAACAAAGCATATTAATTACCATTCTAAAATCTATTTACAAATTTGTGCTCTTAACTTTTCGTTTTTCTATTAAGAGTATCTGGTTTATCAAACGCCGCCGCAGTGAAAAAACCGCTACGCTTCTAATTGAAACCTATTCACGATTTTCCTAATTTGTGCCTGTTATGTGACCATAATTTATTCCAGTCTAAACCATTGCGTAATTGGAGCCATTGTTTGAATCTTCGTATTGAAATTAGGTGTCTGAAAGGAAGGGATGTCGAAGAATAGTAAAATTTTGTGAAATCTATCGTTTCAAATTTCGGAAACCTTTTGTGGATTTTTGATAGAAATTATTTCACTGTAGGTATACCTTTAAATATAAGGTTAGCTTTTCCAGCATTTTCAATGGAAGGCGTATTATAAAATGCTATCAATCTCGGAGTTTAAGCTTAGAGAACGAATCTGAGTTCTACCACTCCTTCGGGAATAGATATTACTGCTGAAAGCGAGATTACTTTTACGAGGATAGCTTTATGATTTGGAGTATTTTGTGAAAAGTTGGGTTCAAACGGGTAAAAATAAAAATAAAAAACTTTAACCATGGGTTCATCGCCTAAGTCGTCCCGGGTTTTTGAGAGGTTGATAATTTTACTTACTAATTAATAAACCGTATTTCTATTATAAACACCTTTTCGAAATGTCTTAATTTACAATGTTATTTTAGTCTATTTTAGGTATATACCTAGGTATAAAGATACAAATTTATATACCCACGTGAGTAGGTAATAGTTATATTGATAACTTTAATATGTACGTTTTATTTACTTAAATACGTGTTATGAGTAAATAATGAACATGATTTATTAAAATGTAATGCTTTTCCGCTATTGGATGGCTCCCGCGGGACAGTTTTGGTTAATAAATTAATTAACTTTGTTGCTGATTAATATAATTAAAGTTATAACCGGTGCTTTCATCGGGGAAATACATTCGCTATTTTACAAAGTTTATCTTCATATTGGCGTTGGTTGAATAGTAATATATTTTCGGTAGAGTATGTACGAATACATCGAGCTAGATAGAAGTCTAGAAGCTAAATAGAAGATATCTCTAAGAAAAACAAAAGCCAATTTGGTTAATGCCTAGAAAAGTAATTTATAGAAAGTAGTCAAAGACCACCGAAATATTCCAGTATAATTAATTTACTATGATAATTTTTTGATTTCAATAAATAGTTAAATGATATTTTGAAAATTAACAAATCTGTCGAATCATTTCGTGTTCATGCGAGAATAACATTTTTGCGGATAGATAAATATCCATACCTCATGTTGTCCTACCAAACATACAAGGACTGAAGTCACCTAGCTTGACTAATCAACTGGATTAGGTAATGTTTGTGTAGTGAAACACCGCACGAGCCATGGGAAGCGTGGTACGGTAGCGTTTGGCAAGTGGTAGAAACTTATTCGGTATTTTTTCTACATTTATTTGAACACCACCCTTCTCTGGTTTTTGACTAGGTACAGAAACAAATTATACATACCTAGGTTTCGACTAGAAAAAGTAAATAAGTCCTTTATGGGGAACACGGTGGGCTATAAGCTTCCTGAAAATATAACTAATAGATAGATATAGATAGATATAACTAATCTACCTATTACGAAATATAAAGCTTACATAAAGGGTAGTATTATAATATAATTGACTATATTATTGATAGAATGCATGACCTCATGTTGCTCTGCCCTCAGACAGTTAACCGACACATTTGAAATGTATACATAAACTCTCTTGTAATAGTTTTTCTTAATTAAGGTAGTTATAAGATGGATAATGTAAAAAGACGCTAGGACCAGGACGAGTTTCTTGCCAGTTCTTCTCGGGCTTGGGCTAGGACGAATTGGCACCTAAATTCACCTAGTATGTAGGACGTTTCAAAGTGATCCTTGTGATTGTATTAAAAAAATATCTTTTGACTTGACTTTGACTTTGACACTGTGTCATTTTATTAATATCTAATCAAGTAAGCAAAGCTAGTAAGAACAACCACAATAACACTGTTAAAAATTATGGGGTAGAAGTATATAAATGCGGATGAGTATATAAATAAATATAAATACATCAAGCAATGATTAATTGTCTAACTGTCTAACAATTAGTTATAATAAACAATAATTACAGATATGTACAGAACAATATACAGTATTATATATAACAACTAACATTATACTGTTTTTTCTAGAGCCTGATGATATTTAGAAAGCAAACAGAAACAATTGTATTTGCTAATATTAAAATTCTTCTTCATAAGAAATATTAGGGGTTAAGGTATGAAATTGCCGTTTTGTACAGAACAATTAAAACATTACTTTTTCTATGATTTGGTATAAGTATATATTTAATCAAAGTATTTATCCTCATTATGTGTAAATTGATTTTTGATTGTGATTGACTGTGATTTTTTTACCATGCAATTGACTTTAACACTGAATTGTAATTGACTAAATCTCGTAAAAAATGCCAGTCTGTCCGTTGGGGCCAAGTTCGGCGAATATAGAGGATGACGGATGGTTTCTAACTGCAGATTCTGTAGTGTTAAAATGGATCTGCGAGCAGTATGAGGTCTTGCGTTATCGTGGAGCAATATGTGTGAACATCGGTTGACGAGTCGGGGCTGTTTCTTTACGAGCTACGCCATCATTGTTCGCAGTTCTGCACAGTAGATGTCTGCCGTTATTGCTTAATCGGATGATGAGGAAGCTGTAATGAATTACGCCATGAAGTGAACACAAACAGTTACCATAACCATTACATGGGTAAACTCCACTTTAGGGCATTGTTGCGCTAAAATCCCTTCATTTCTGTACCGATTTAACAAGCGCTTTTCTTTGCAGATCATTCAAATCATGAGGCGCCTGTTTTTAATTTTTCTAAATGGTGTCATGGGTGGGTCGAATAAATAAATAAATAAATAATCCCGGACATTTCACACAGCATCATATGGCCCCAAAGTAAGCAGAGCTTGTGTTATGGGTACCAAATGACTGATATACTACTTAAATACTTTTTTCTTTTGTAAATACATACATATTATACATCGAATTGGTCGAATGGGTCAATATTGTAAATAACTTAACGTCAAACCATGCCGCTAATTCCTTGGTAGTTTGATATGGATTGGCTTTCACTAGTACTTTCGATTCATCGTTACTTACGGCCGATGGATTCTGTAGTGGTTAATTTTTTATAATAATAATAATAATAATAATGCCAGAAATTTCACAAATCGGCTGGCCCCAAAGTAAGCAGAGCTTATGTTATGCGTACCATATGACTGATATACTACTTATTACTTATGTGTTTTTTGTATATACATACATATTCATCTCAGCGTCTCAGCCTACCGGCCACTTGATGTCGAAGTTACCGCTTCAAAAGGGATATAATCTAAAACTCATAGTGCGTTCATTTGTCATGTCTTCTGCCAATCCAATCATTAATGTTGTGAACTAAATCTGATGCGTTCGATTTTACGTCGGAACTCCTAATTAAAAAATAAATCCAATTTTCGATATATCCTTCTATAACTTCAAAAATGAATGGAAAATCAATTAAAAACCAAACAAAGTGAATAATAAAGTTATCGCATGAAAAAAGTTTTACTGTAAAATGGTTCACCAATTTATATAAATAAATAAAATATATATAAATAAATATTCCCGGACATTTCACACAACATCATCTGGCCCCAAAGTAAGCAGAGCTTGTGTTATGGGTACCACATGACTGATATACTACTTATATACTTTTGTTTTTGTAAATTCATACATATTATACATAGGAACACCCAGACCCGAGACAAATACTTGCAGACAAATTTGTCCCGCGGCGGGAATCGAACCCGTAACCTTTTGCGTCTCAGCCGGGTCTTAGCCAACTGCGCCACAGAGGTTGATATAAATATGCTATATGATATTTGATGATAATTATTGCACCTAACAAAATATAATGGGGTACATTTTTATAAGTTTTGCTTTATTGACTTTAGGGTTTGGGAATCGTCAGACATGATTGATAGATATATAAACAGATATACAGGGTATCCTTGTATTACAATTTAAATTTAAAATTCTGATAGAATTATAAAAATAAAATCTTTATAAGAAAACAAAGAATCTTTTCGTGATCAGAATTATTCATATTGTTTTAGTAGCTAACGGTTATTTATTGTCTGTTATCTCTATATTCTGACTCTAGCCAACTGACAGCCCGCAACCACGGTTGTCGGTTGTCAACACAACCGAAACACCAGGAATACATTAAAATGTAATTCGCGATAAAAACCCGTTAACTAAAACAATACGGAACCCTTGTACAATAACAATGAGAATACAACATATGGGAATCCCGCAATAAAGACTAATGTCGAGAGGAACATTTGAAGTGAATACTTAGTCACAAAGGTTTCCAGATATATCTAGTACAGAAGATGTTGTCTAGATAAACAATACATTCAGTTTCTTGGATTTTCAGCTGTATCTGAGGTTATACGGTCCTTGTCGCAAGCATATTTCAGTTGACAACTCGAATATTCTGTCTGGCAGATTTTACTCCAGACACCTGTCCTAACAACTACGAGACTGGGTGCGACGTTTTATCGTATTATTGCAGTCGTTTTAGGTAATGCTGTCATTGCTTTAAGTCAATATTGCTTAGACACACAGTAGAGGAGCTAGATGAGATGTTCCGTGATGGCTTGCTTTAAAAACAAGCATTTAGTGACATCATGCATTAATCTAAATTTATAAATTTAAAAAGGTTTGTCTGTTTGATTTGTTACCTTTTTAACACCTAAAAAACTAAACGCGTCCTGATGAAATTAAATAAGGAGATAAATTGGCTTGGGGAAGAATATAGGCTATTTTTATATAGGTACCACACGTGCGAAACCGCGGGTATTTGCTAATGCTAACATTTTAAAGGATACCTTAATAAGTATTTATTACTTTTAATATAGGCAAAATAACAAAATAACAAAACAAAATATAACAAAATAATCTGTATTTCCCGCAAAGTCTCTTAGAGTTTTGACTACTATTAATACTAAAATTTACTACTATCAACGCCTCTGTAACTTATTAAGGTTTTGGTATGATTTATGGTTCATACATGTTTTTATAGTACTACATAATACTAGCCTAAGCTTCTAATTAAAATTTAACACATCATACATACTTGCCTACATACTACCACACAATATGTCCAACGTTGTACATACTACGTACATACGATGTCTATGTCGTAGCACTACGAAGAAGACAATGGAGATTATTGAACTAGATCACTAGATACACATAACATCGTAAACATTAGTTTAGTAAAAAGGTATCGTTAGCACCCTTATAAAACCTTCAAAGAGTACATTGACTGGTCTGTCAGCTCAGTTAGTAATAGAGCCTTCAGGATGAATATTTGTGTGATGAACATAGGTTTTGTTCTGGGTCTGGGTGTTATAAAGTACCTATCTTAGGTATGTATTTAAAATATAAGTGTCTATCAGTCATCTGGTCACCATAATACGCTATGCTAGTTTGGGGCTATATGGTATTGTGTGCATTGTCTATCGATATGTTTTTATTTATTGGTTCTAATCTACGTAAAGAAGTAAGCAAAAAGTGCTTCGATTAATAAACAGTAAGGTCATCGACATTTAAAGTGTGGTTCTATCCCCGATATTGCAGTCAGAACGATTGAACTGCATGTATAAAATCCACTCTAGTCTGACGAGAACACTGAACAGTCTCTATTTGATAACAGATGAAACTGCAGTTACTATGACTGCAGAAGCCCATATCCACCCACTAGGGATTGTCAATGCTAATCCTCGCTTGTACCATCATATATCACATTAGACTTCAGTACTATTTTCAGTAGATTTCAAATGTATTCGACTATCGGGTATTCTCTCTCGACGGAGTAGTTATATCGTTTAATAAAATAACAGAATAAATAGACAGAAGACTTGAAAGGTTTACTCAAAAGTAGGTATATTTACGCACAAACACCTACTCGTAAATATGAATGCCAACATAAACAGAACATGGCTTCGTGGCCATGTTTTATTAAAATAACGGTGAACGATACACGGGCGGTGCTTTTAATTGGATATTATAATTCAGTTATTCAATTATTCTTTTAAAAACTGGCTGGTACGTTGTGTTTTTAGAAAAATATGTATATATAGGCTGGTGTTTACAGATTTATGGCATAGCCAGATGAACGTTGTTGGTATAATTTAGTACCAATTTTTTTATTGCGGTTTACTAGATCTAGAAATACGGAGTGAAAGTTCTTGGCAGTGTTCCTAAATTGGACTTTTGATTTATTCTGGGCAGCCTCATTTAATGTTCATGCTTCTGAAACTTATCGCTCCTCAGAGCTGTACCTTTTTTGTGTATTCGATAAAAGTTGCCATTGTAACGGATTTTTTGTCGATGATTTATGTGCCTTACTAACAATATGAGGATTTACTACGGTATTGGATAAGGAGATCTGTTTTACAGGGAATACACAATACAATCTATCAAATGATAACCTAAAAAGTAGTTATTTTCAAGATTAACTACCTAAATACTTTTTAAAAATATTTAAATATAATTTAATAATATTATCATATATAAACACGCTGGCTAATGTGTTGCTTTAATCTCTTGCTATCTTTATTCATTGGCATTAGAATGACAAGGACACAACATACTTAATCGCAATGCTAGCTAATTAAGTGATATTAAGTAGAAAAGGATGTAAAGGGTTCAAAACAACATCTTTCGAAACCCAAGTCAACTTCTCTGGCCCGTGTTACGCCCTGCCAAACAACAAAAGAGGCTCTGGCGATCCACCACTAGGTCATAACACCCCAGAACAGACACAATCAACCAAGGACCTAAGTGCCCGGTGATCCCAGTGGTTGTGCTAGCGTTGACGGGCGCCATGCCAGCCCTGGGATGAGGGGAGCAAAGAATCCCCGGGCGAGAATGGTGGGCGATCTCTAAAGATCTCGAGCTAGTTGGAAGGATTTGAGGGATACCTTTGCCCAGTAGCGGGACAATATAAGTTTATCAAAAAATAATAATAAATAAGATAGAAGGGAATGATAAATTCTTGAATATTTTATGTTTTTTATTAAACTGTAAAACTCTACAAAATATTCTCTATTTTCTACAAATATGAAGATTTATCTATCCTCTTTTTTATTTAAGGAACTCATCAAAGTTTTCAGATGGATATCTGCGCTGAAATCTGGTTACGTATGAACCAATTGTGTATTGACTCACTTTAATTAACGTTCGGTAAGTCAGAAATAATTGACGCAAATGCAACCATTTTCATTGTGCCTACCAGAATTGATTGGGGCTTCTGAAATTGGCGCTACTAATGAAGCTGTAATCAGACTGAGAGGAAAAACATTAAACTTCTTCATTTTGGGAGTCCATCATGTTTTTTTTTATAAAACACCATGTAACTATGTATTCAAAGCGTCGAACGCAGTTTTGCTTATAGCATCTTAAACTAGCGACCAGAGATTAACTGCAAGTCGCTTATTTCAAGCCCCGAGGTGCTGTTCGACTAGAATTTGTAAGACGGATTATACCTTCATAATTGCGGCGAAGTTTGTCTGCCACTATTATGAACTAAAATTACAGATTGCCCATTGTCTTAAATTTGGATAAAAAGCTTGAAATAATGCCGTCCACACTATAAAAATCTGTATTTTTATTAATTCCATATCTTTAATTAATCAAAAAGTTAGCCTGTATTTTATTACGTCCATTTATTCTGATGCTGGGAAAAAAAACCGTAATTAAGGTTTGCTCGATATTTTAAGACCCCTAATGGCCTATATTTGTCCGAGCCCAACCCAAGGCAATCCTGCAGCACCAGAAGAAAAAATAGTATATACCTTCAGTTGGATAGGGATGTGGCGGAAGTAGTTTTGCCGATACCGGAAATGATGTTTTATTGGAGTTGGGCTCGGAGTTGAGGCCAGCAAAGGTGAGGATGTTTTTCCATTGAATAGCATATCTCTCTGAAGTAAATTCTATGTATATTATGTATGTATTTATAAAAAAAGTATATATGTTACGTGGTTTGACATATATATAAAAAGTTCCATAATCGCCATGCTGTTTCTATTTTTTTTCACATGCATCCAAGTATACCTATGTTGGTTTACCAGTTTTGACATCGAGGAGCTGTTTATGACCTAATAACTTTCGCTGGGTGTTGGCCAGTGACATACCAGAGAGAGAATTCATTTATTTATTCATTACTTTGTGGCTAGATGATGCTGTCTAAAATGTCTAGAATTATTTATTTATTTATAATTATTTTATTTAAATAACATACAGGTATGCCGGTAAACTTAAAGGGCTTGAATCTTTGACCAGTACTTTTGTCTTAGCGAATAGTTCGTTACATATTACGTATTCCATAGAAACCTCAAGGATTTGACTACATAATTGAGTTCTGCAAAAGTCTGTCATGTAAACTATGAATGTCATTATTTAGAATATAATAGAACACGTGAAAAATATATATGTATGGTATACCTTAATACCATTACATATATATTGTAAAAATAAACACAAAAAACCTAATAACGATTTCAATATTGAACTAGCACTTAAGTGGTACAACGGGCGGCAATATCGCTTGAGAGCGATCTCTTCTCGGCAACCTTTCAATGGAAAGTCTTGTAAGAATAATAGAATAGACGGTGCTGCTTATATTAAACTAGTTTAGTGATTATTATAATACTAATTAAGCTTATCTTTGAAGATAACTTTAACTTAAACATAAATACTTATAGGATACATACACAATATTTATAATGACTAGATAATTAAATTGTAATTGCAATTTGTAAGCTAACTGGCGACTGACTAATCCTTCTGCATCTTCTTACCTCTGTGTTGCAGTGGGCTGCGGTGCAGAAGGTTGCGGGTTCGATTCCCGCCACGAAACAAATGTTTGCATGATCTGCAAGTATTTGTCTCGGGTCTGGGTCTATGTATTAACAAAATATATTACTTAATATACCCCCGTGTATATTAAGTACTATATCAGTCATACTATACCCTCATTACGCAAGCTCTGCTTACTTTGGGGGTCGATGATTTATTTATTTATCCGTTGATCGTCAATTTCCTAAAAGATAACAACCTTGTCAGAGTTGGACTATATGAGATTCCACTCCGTGACATCCCTAATAGCCAGCAGGGTCATAATTTAGTCAAAGTCCGCGACACCCGGCGCGGAAGGGATTGTTTGTTACTCACGCGGTCATTATCTCATTTCATTTATACCCAGTGAACAATGTTCCCACGTCTGGAGCACACACCAACTTATATTAACGGCGCCACTTTAGAAACAATAATGCTTTCCTTTGTTTCCGTACAATTCGCGCATTTCGCTGAATTCTTAAAAACTTAGGGTGAACAACAAGGAAATTACTCAAAAATATTTCAAGGATTAAGCCGCGTTTAGGTACGGGATTATTACGTTTGAGTAAGCCTATATGATGCAATCATTCTTTTAAAGACATAGACTTAGATAGACATTTACTTGCTTCTTAGCACACAATACACAAAAAAAAATCGGGTTGCCGACAGAAGTGAAAACTTATTTTGGCGCGTTAGAGTTTAGTAATAAATCACTTCAAAATCAGTAATTATGGCGACTGCCAATCAAATACTGAACGAACACAGATGATGCAATATTTTTTGTTCAGAATGTAGATAATATATCAAAGAACCTAACTCAGTAAACTTCTCCATACAAAAGTAGACTGTAAACATGTGAATTAAGGTTTATAATCAAATGGGGCGAGCGCGGCAGCCCTGCGTCTCGCCCCAAACGGTAACGGTGTCGCGAATCCAGAGGTTTTACCTCATCTAAAAATATGCGTACCGCGCTAAAAGAAGTTTTCACTTCAAAAATAAGAAATAATCCCGGACATTACACACAGCATCATCTGGTCCCAAAGTAAGCTTGTGTTACGGGTACATAACTGATTTACTACTTATATACTTTTTTTTTGTAAAAACATACATATTATACATAGAAACACCCAGACCCGAAACAAATACTTGCAGATCATACAAACATTTGTTCCGCGGCGGGAATAAAACCCGCAACCTTCTGCGTCTCAGCCGGCCCACTTCGCCACAGAGGTCGTCAAATAAAATGGCACATGGTACTAGTAATACAATTATGCTTGTGTATGTGTATGTGTATGCTGTAGCAGCAACTCAGCATGATGCCTAATGTTTTCGCAGTAGACGCTGTTATTCTGCCGAGACCATACGAGTAGCTGTCACAAGACCCTGTGAGAATATACAAATAGTGGCGAGAATAATAGCCAGATATAAATGGAAAAAAATACTTATATTAAATAAATGAATGGTAACATGTAAAAGAGGAATTTGTACTTTAAATTTTATATCATATAAATCAATACCTAATGGCAATGCTAATACGATGAGCCAGATAGGAGCCAGCTCTTGGGTCACGCAATGTATCTGCCAGACGCAGAGAATAGTAGACTGTTGCACCGAGCGCAAAGTGAGTCATTAATGCACGAGTGTTATGTTGGTGCCCGAGCGCAATCGAGGGCACTGAATTAACACGAGTGCATTAATTACTCTCTTTAGCAAGGTGCGTAATTTACTTTTCTTTCAACTACCAATCTAGGTACCTACTGTGATAAAATATACCTACTCAAACTAAAAGTATAAAGAATCAAAGTTTTACAATGGTACAAAATGCGCGCCATTTGTTTTTTTTTCACTAAGGCGGTTTAATTCAGCCGAATTTTATTATCAGCCAGTCTCTTTTTATCTAATGCAAACATTTTATATTAAACTTCATGGGAGATATTAAACCTCTGTGGTAAATTTATATCTAAATAAAAATTAAAAAATAGTGCAATAATGAAAAACAGTGCAATAATGAGATTTCTAAGCAAAAAATACGTGCTTTGTGATCGTTTTTGTAGTGATTAATGATAACATTACTACGTAGTTGAAAGAAAATAATTTTATACCACACCTGCTGAGAAACTTGCCCATTCCTTTTCCAAATATAACTTAGAAAGTACATCATTTCAGGCCTACTAAAATGCGGGACAGAAAAGTGTATGGAAATCGATTTCTAACGTGTTATTTTTTTTAAATGAATTTGTTTTTTCATTATAGGTCAAACGACAAATAGTTTTTACTCCAAGTCCGCCAAATTATTTATTCCTCTTCCGATTTCCGAACAATATTTTGAAAAAAGAACCCAAGGAATATCTTCGAAATTTGAATTTGGGTTATGTAATTTTATTTCATTAAAAAAATAATTATCCTTTTTATTTACCTCGTAGGCGTAGAATAAAGCACTAATATCACTCGGGAGAAAGTGCGGTTCCTACCTAGTGTGTTTTAAAGCCCTCCGCTGCGCCTCGGGCCTCAAATGACACACTCGATAGGAATTGGACACTTCCTCGCCTAGGTGTACAATGTACTATTATACCACACCTACTGAGAAACTTGCCCAATCCTTTTCCAAAAATAACTCAGAAAGTAAGCATCGTTTCAGGCCTACTAAAATGCGGGACGGAAAAGTCTATGGAATTTAATTTCTAACGCGTTTAGCGAGAGAGAAAAGTGTATGGAAATCCATTTTTTTTTTTATCTTGGCCACGGCCGGCCGACAATCATTGAATCATCGTATGGAAATCCATTTCTAACATGTTATTTTTTTTAATTTCTTCATAGATCAGCCGGTAGCTATGGTTATTTCCATTATAGGTCAAACGACAAAAAGTTTTTACTCCAAGTCCGCTAAATAATTTATTCCTCTTCCGATTTCCGAACAGTATTTTGAATATTTTGAAACAGAACCTAAGTAATAAAGGCATGCGCGGGAATTTCTTCGAAATATTTGGGTTTGGTAATTTTATTAATTCTACAGAATGTCGTCGAGTCAATGTGAAGATTTTATTTTATTTTCCTCGTAGTTGTGGTATAAAGCACTATGTATCACTCGGGAGAATGTGTGATTCCTACCTCGTGTTTTTCAAGTGTCAATGACACACTCCATAGGAATTGGGCACTTTCTCGCCTAGGTGTATAATGTACTATTGAAAACGCACTGGGCTCCTGTTTCCCACGGGCCCAGGAACTCGCATTTATTTATATAATTTAGATAAATAATCATTATCTTGTAAAGATTTAAATGTCCACTATCATTTTCTTTATATACATAATGTAACTGTCTAAACATTACTGGATTGTGATATTACGTTAAATCATTGTTTGCGATTGCATAGTTACATGACCCTTACATTGTATATTGATAAAGAAGAACATTTTTTTATTAACTAAGTTAATTGTCCTACAATACAACCAATCTTCTCATTATAGCAATGTCCGGTGTTTCATTGTTTGTGAGATAGTAGATGCCCCTTAATTGGACCGATGCGATGGAAAAATAACCATGATGGTAAGAAAAGTAGGTAGATAGGTAACTCTCTCAGGCGTATTTTTCGCAATTAACCGTTTTATTTATTCTGGTAGATACATTGCTGGTAGAGCTGGCTCCTAACTGGCTCAGCGTATTAGCATTGACATTCAACGTGGTAATGCCGCCAGTGTCTTGGAAACGCTGCTCTCTGGCAATGATCTGGATCAGTATAGCTATAGCAACTGTTTACATGTATTTTATATTGTTATGTACATTTCTGTAATTATTGCTGTTTATAAAAGATTATAAAAAAAAAACAAAAGCTCTTCTTAGTTTGGGCCAGATAATATTCTGTGAAATCTCCGGCATTATTTATAAATATGATTTATTTATTTTATAAATATGAACCTTTCATAACTGAAATTTAGATAAATGTCAATAGGCAACATTTCCTGTTGCCTTTTGAATGAAATGAACATTATTAGGGTAGTACAAAGGTCGGTGATAACAAAACGAGTTGCTAACAACTCGTTGTAGGCGGTCCTAAAGTAGGCAATGTTTATGAAGGTTTACTTGAACAAAGTTGCCTTGCCTTCTGGGCGTGAAACTGCTTGACGAATGACGTCAAACTATAATAACTTGACGTCATTCGTCAAGCAGTTTCAGTAGAATAATTCTACTATTTGGTATTGTACCAAAATTATTAAATGGTATTGTTTTAATAATATAATTAACTTTTCCTTAGTGAGAATTCAACAGCGTGGTGTTCCTTTTTGTTGGTTGTTTGTTGAGTGGTTTTATAAAGATGTACCTACGTGCTCCTAATAGCGTAACATTTTTGTTGCTTCGGTTTTTCTTACCTCTTAGTTTCCAAAAACAATTCAAAACAAAAAATACTTTTGTATAACTAAAAACCGACTTCATAGTATAGAGTTTAAGTCTAATAAAACATTGCATCTCCTATTCTATCGTTAGGAATGCAAACTATTTTTAATGGGTTTATTTAGTTATTTAGGGTATATGTTCCTCATAATTACATTACACGATTAAAAGTCCACTACAAAATTTCTTCCCATATTTTTCACTTTTAAGGGTGGTTTTTTTTTATTTGACCAAACGGAATATAAACAAAAACGAATTTTCACAAATGACTGCGTTCTGATGTAACAAACATGAACAAAAAAATTCTAACTGATAACCTTCTCCATTTTTGATGTTGAAAATACAAGCTGGATCTAATATGAGTATATTGACTTCTAATTTTCATCTAAAACGTCCTAAAACCGAGTTTTCTATAGTTTATGTCAGAATAAGGCCCATTTAGCTGAAACTGTGAAAGCGGGCCGTAGCGAGTGGTTGTGTGAAGATTCCCAACGGTTGAATGGTAGTTAACTGTAACTAAAGCGCCACCTGCTACGCTCTTAAAATTTTGCTCTGAATTTCTGTCTTTATTATGCCTTCACGCAAACTAACTTTTAGCTCGGCTTGATTCGGGATGTCGGGTACACAATTTTGCTGCGGAAATAAATAAATAGATGAACTCCGGACATTTTACACAACATCATCTGGCCCCAAAGTAAGCAGAGCTTGTGTTATATATACAACAATGACTCATATAGTAGATACTTATTTACTTTTTTGTAAATACATACATATTATACATAGAAACACCCAGACCAGGGACAAATACTTGGAGATCTTAAAAGCATTTTACAAACAGGTCATCAAATCTAGTATCAACTTTTCTGTCACAGTTTAAGATTGGTGTATATAAAGCACACAGAACGCCCATGTGCTATATAGCCTTTATAGCTATAATAGCTATGCGCCTGACAACACTGATAGTCTAGAGGCAGTGCCTGCCGTTTTTAAGATCGTGAGTTCGAATCCTGTCGTGCACCAATGGATTTTTCTGTTCTAAAAATGTGTATGTAAAAAGAGGTCTGAAAAGAGTCTCTGAGACGCACTTTAATCTTTTCATCACACTGGTTCAAAATAACAAGTGACACGATAAAAAGATGGTAGCTAGCATATAAAAACGATTTTATTGTTGATATGATCTTCAATTCTTCCTCATAAATCTAAGAAACGAACAAAAATTGAGCGCCCATTAGCACGCACATAATAATAGAGTATATCTTTTATGAATCGGCAAGTTATTGGTCTTTCTAAGATTAATAAAATAAATCCTATGAAAAGTAAGAGGTTAGTTCTTTCAGCAATATCTTATGTAATATTTTAGTTACCGAACACACCACAAGTTCCGTGACGCACATCTTCGGATAAATATTAAGCTTCATGCGATGTTTGAGAAGTTGAGATCGACTAAGCGGGCTTAGCATTGTGCATTTTAATGTTTAAAACTGCATCTCTATGTAAATTTAACATAATTTTGCTGCCACAGATGATCTCCGTGGAGCAGAAGGCCAAGGCACGCCTGTTACGCAAAACGTTGCGTGTTCGTTTCCCGCCGCGAAAACGCCGCAAACAAATGTTTGTATTATCTGCAAGTATTTGTTTCGGATCTGAGATATGTATTTACAAAAAAAAATTTCGTGTATCAGTCATGTGGTACCCATAATACAAGCTCTACTTACTTTGGGACTAAATGATGCTGTGTGAAATGCAATTTTTTTGAATGTTCAGTGAGTATCATCAAGTTTATAAAGTATTGCAGTCTACAAAATTGAAAACTTGTTTTTGTAGGTAATCGTCGTTTATTGTTGAGATATAAATAACGTGATCATTTGAAAAACGTTACATTTATTTAATATTAAATATTAACTTTTGACAGAACAAAGTCTGTCCGGGCAGCTAGTTATTTATTTATTTATATATTATGTGGGAGCTTCTATGAATATCATTCATGAAAAGTAGAGACTGGTTGCGAAGAGCGGGTTATTTGTACAGTTAAATCTGAAACGAATCACTGATATGTGACTAGTACAGTTGTATATTTCTGCGCAAATAAATATGACAAATGAAAATAGCGAATCTATAAAAAATCTTTTGAGGCGTCCGAACCCTAAAAAGCAATTTTTTTATAAAATAAAGACGAGGAAAACGCAAAATAGAAAGGCCTCGACATCAGATACTTTAGATGGCGACCTACAATACGAGGAAATTCTTGCTTTGATTTTTTGTCATTCGATCTCATTAGCATATTTTGTTGGCAATCAAATATACCCTCGTGGGCAATTTGTAATCATAACGAGGTAAGATAACAAGGGAGAGGGAAAGGTTTAAACGGAGCGATTAGAGACATTTTGTCATTTTTGTTCAATTTTTGTTCTCACCTACAATTGACTTAAAAATTCTAATACAGCATTTGCAAATACTTAATAATGGTGTTGATTGGGAACTAGTTAGTGACACACTGACGTAATAGTAATTTAAAGCTGGAAACAAGCTGTCTGACATTGACAATTCTAGGAAGTTTAAAGCGCTGCGCAAACGTAGACACTATTTGTTGCCGACACGGCACACCATCACAGGGAACCGTAGTTGCTGTGTCCTGTGGCGGTGATCGGACACAGTCGCCCGTTGCTACTACTGGCCACCTGGTACAATTCGTTGCTTGTTTTCCGTCAGTCTCACGATGGACGTCGATGAAAAAACTCAGTACAATTGTAAGGAAATTTGTTAATGTTGCTTGTGTCTTCAACTGACGACTTTTAGTTTCCAGTTACCGACACCGAACACTTTTCGATCGTCATTAAGTAAGTGTCAAGTGGGAGCAACTGGACACAAAATGCTTACGTATGCGCAGGGGGTGGATGATTTCATACTGGTTCTATAGAAATCAAATATTCATCGGTAGCTGGTATCTGACACAAGACACAAAAGTGTCCACGTTTGCGCCCTGCCTAAGTCAAATGCTGTAGAAGACGTATTTAGAGGACGTCATACTAGCCGGATTATATGCTTGAAGCTTAACTCCATACGTCCTTAGACCCCGTTAGCTAGAAACACTCGGGCGACGCAGATGTCAAGCTTCTATAGCAGAGCACCGTAGTTGCTGAGCTTTCCAATCATTATGACTTGAGAGCTTTATGTCCAAACTGAACACAGAATTTCTATACTTCCAGAGAGCATCATTACTCTCCGTCGAACGAGATGGCGGCGTAGTAATTAAAACTTTTTAATTCTCGCATCGCTATGTTAATGTGGTAGGGTTCAACTTTTTGTAGAAGTTAACGTAAAAACGCTTTGTTTTATAGATATTTTGTGACCTTCTTTTTGTTTAGGACTAGGTAATTGGTAAGTATATTATTATTAAAGTGTCCAAACGCGTGCCGGCACGTCGTTTGAGACCATATCTAAAATTTTACTCGAATATGTAGGTATTGAATGACACATAACATAATTAAATTACAATGTTAAAACTAATTAACTTAAATTCCTAATTTACAAATAAATATTAGCGAACAATGCACACAACACCATCTAGCCCCAAACTAAGCATAGCTTGTACTATGGTGACCAGATGACTGATAGAATACTTATATATTTTAAATACATACATAATATGCTTTATAACACCCAGATGTAGAACAAACACCTAGGTTTTCACACAAATGTTTATCCTGGGAGGGAATCGAACCCTCAACCAACAGAGCAGAAGGCAGAGCTACTACCAACTAAACTGAGCTACCAACCAAATACGTGAAGCAAATACTTTGTACCCCTTTTTCCGAAAATGACACAGACGAAGGAGTATGAAATTTTGCACACTTGTAGTTTATAGAGAAGCAGTGCAGAATGCATTTTTTTTTTTACTTAAACATAAAATATACATAAATTATTAATTAACTATGGGTGAATTTCGACAAGTGGGCGACCACTAGTTTCAATAAAATCATCAGCATGTTTTTTCTTCAAAGATGGCTTACGCTGTCTATAGTTTATCATTTATTGCAGAAGACATTTTTACACGACTTGGCGAGCTTACAAGTTTCGTAAACTTAGAAACCAGGACAAATCCCCTTAGTGACTGCCGTTATATAAACGGTAAGATCTAAGAAAACTTTTTGACAAGGGGCATTGAACAAGATATCAAATCATGTTTCTACCTGGCTGCTCTTTTCAAATAAAACGAATGAATTGTTAAAGTTTTCCAAAGACAGTGCTAAGCCGCTTATAGTTCCAGAATGTTTTGTACGCTCTAAGAAATTAACAGTCAGAGCAAAAAATCTCTTCTCTGTAATTTTTCGTAAAATTTATGTTGCTTTGTTAAATAATATTAATATTGTTGATGAATTTTCTAAAATAGTTAAGGTTTACCAAGATATTATGTACCGAATTCGAAATAGTCTAAGACACTTTGCCCGCAACAGTAGATAACTGAGGCTTACATAAATCTTCTTCCAAACACCAACTTGGCAATTTTAATACCCAAATTAAGGTAACAATAATCTGAAGAGACATTTCTCCTTTCTCTAGGTATTAAATTTATTTGAGTTGATTTCTATAAACAATTATTAATTCAATGTAGATACGTAATAATGTTAAGGATTGAATCTCGGTTTTTGCCCAAACACTTCTATTACTTCTACTGCCGTTCTTAAGCATTTGACCGATAATAAATAAATAGATTACTTAACAGGATAATTATTCGATTTTTGTTTTATACCTTATTAATTTACGATGTTAAGGTACACTTTCTAACGCCCTATCAGTTTCGCCTTAGTTTTTATATAATTCGGAACAGTAAAGCCCTCTTCTCATTGCGCTAATTACAACTTTGGCCTGTGCTATTCAGAGAAAAGATCGATTAAAGCCATTAAACATAAGTGGGTCAGACAAGCATGACTTCCGATTCCAAATGTAACGCAAACAGACCCTTGATGTGAAATGTAATTCGACGTTTCGATACCATCTTTGTGCGACATCTTTCCGTTTATATTATGAGGCCAGATCAAAGCTGCCGTACTATCAATTCGTGGCGTATAAGAAGTGAATAAAACGTTTCGGTTATTGCCTTTTTTAATATTCTATTCTATTGCAGACGTACTCTTCAGTAGTGCGAGCGTAAGAAATATCGATTGAACACAATCATATGGCTAATGGCACAATTGTCAGCCTCGATAATTCAATAAAAAAAAACAATTGATGTACGACTATGTAGACCATAAAACTATAGGAGTTAACTCCGCAATTTCGTAGCGTTAAGCCTCGCATGATTGGACCATCGAACTTTCTCGAAAGCTCCAGACCAAATTCTCACTGCATCAAGCAGCAGCGGCAAGAATTTAGTTACTCTTGAATATACACATTCTGGAATGTGCTGTAATCTCTGAACGTCATCGCTGACGAACTGAATTTCGTGTTATATTTTAGTTAAAAGAAGTGCAGTATCTTTTACTATTTTACAATAGAGAAGTGGTTACCCACCTGCCTATGTACCTGTATGGTCAGTTGAAATGTAGTTCGTTTTATTCAAAGAAATAAAACTCTTATTTTTCTACTTCAATAAAACGTTACTAATCTAAAGTCTAGAATAGAAAAAGAGCGTTCTCAGTCGTTCCTACCAACGGTCACCATTTGGAATAACCACGTTTAGCTTTCTTACCTTTTCTTGTTATTCCATAATATAAAACCATTTGATATTGTTCCAAAAGACACATACTTGTAACTTAATATAGAAAATATGTTTATTTGTCCCAGTACAGGCCCTGACATAGTTTAGAAAAAACAAGTTATAATAATTACATAAAAAAAATAGGCATCAATGTGTCATAAACTACGCTGTGTTCATAACGATTTCCACTATAAGATAACCATGGTTATAACAGCCTAAAGCCATGAAGGAGATCTTCCGGTGGCCTATTAACTCCTCACAGAGTTAGTTACTAGCTTTTACCCTTTTTTTGTACCTAACTAACCTACTTAACCTTTAAAAAAATCGAGCTTTATTTTATCGTATCGCGGCTGTCCTTCCAGTAAGTAGGAAGGAAGTAAGGAAGAGAGTAAATAAAGCTTTAATTTGTATTGTCAGTACCTAAACAGGTACGGGTAAAGTAAACACTAAGCAACCCTTCGATAAACTTTGATCAAACTTGAGGTGCGATTTCAAAGTTGTTTGAGCAAGATGCTGGATGAAATGAAACATATTCAAACTGACCTTCTGTTGAAATCCCTTTCAACAGAAGCTCGTCTTGAACCATCGTTGTTTTTGTGTTTTAAAACAGCATTTTGAGTTTTTTTAGTTTATAAACTCGCTTAACATACTTCGCTTAAAATACCTGTCTCAAATAAGGCTGTATTTATTACCAGCACTTTTAGGTGCGTTAAGTGTATGTCAACGAGGATTAAGGGAAGCAATAAATTTGCTCGTTTTCCCCGATTTATTTTCCCCTGGTAATCCCTGAGAGTTGTACGTGAAGACGTATAAGGGCTGATAGATAGCTATTGATTTATCGTTTTAACGTGCAAGGTTACGATTATGGTCGATTCCGTAGAATGAGATAGAGCATTGTTTTCGGGTCCTGTACTGGTTTCTATAAGCATTGCTTTTCTTAGTCTACTATCTTTTGTTATTTTAAAAAGACATTGATTGTGAAAAATTATTCTTCTTCATATCGTGTCACTAGTTATTTCTAACCAGTGTGGTGAAAGGATTAAAGTGCGCCTCAGAGGCTCCTTTAGTTCACTTAGGTAAGCTCCCGCAGGGCTTGTTTCAAGTTTTCTTTCTCTATTAGTTCTTCTGTTAGTCAGTAGGGGGACTAATGCCCAATAATTTGATGACTATGGCAGTCGTTTCCCACACCAGTCTCCAAGCAGCACTCATCTGGGATCAGTTCCACGTAGAAATCCTCACTTATTATAAAAAAATGATGTATTAGTATTTTTATCTATATTATTATTTCCACAAAATACTCATCTTACTATCATTACAATCTGTAGCACCCAGTTAAGTCTTTGCACTTACGTGAAATACGTAAGTGCCTCCCTTCCTTTTTACATTGTCTCACAAACTTATCGCTTTATTGTCTAGTAATAAAACAAGAAATGTTGTTTTCATTATTGTGTCTCGGGTCGAACATAATAAAAAAGATAATCTATCCCACGGGCATTATGTACGTGAATTGTATGGTTAGTTTTAATTCCCTCATGATTTCAAAGTAAGCTTGCCTAGAAATCGATCTAAAACTTTTGAGCGTCAGAACTTATCAAGAGGTATGAACCAGCAGATGGGAACTTTTGTTTTACTTTCGATAGTTAATTTCATGCTTCAACACAAATTTATTATTCATCAATATCTGTTGGAGAGAAAGACGCCCCGGTTTACCTGTTGGGTGATTTGTTCAGGTAAACCTGTCGGGTACACCGTTGCGCGCTTGCCATTATATTTAAATATACATATAATATAATTTTAACAAGCGTATTCTTCTCACGAATTATAATAGCGGGTTCGGGGAAGAATTTTATAGCATGTTCACTTTTCCAAGAAAAATTTCCTCGTTATATGCAAACCTTGAGCAAATTCAAGCGCTTTTGATCCATTCTCTGGTGTTTCGTTTGAGGAGACCGCAATTTCCTTCGAGAGCTTTCCATTACGGGTCCCACATATGTCCCAGTCATATAAAATGGAGGGAAATGTAATGATAATAACGTTACAACCCCAGTTCACTTAGGTTAAAGGACAATTGCGTCCGATATCTCTACTGAAATGATATTCAAAATGTTGCATATGATAAACTGACTCTCCTATCTGTGTACAGCCAGCTTTGTAAACAAATGTAAAGTTAAATTCATCAGTCATCTAGCAGTCTTAGGTATATTTCTCAATAAGTTGTAATCCTCTCATTGCTAATGCTATAAGTATCATCTTAACTTTCTCAAATACCCAAAACTCTGACTTAAAAACCCATCAAAACAACAAAACGATATTTTCAGATGATATTTCAGTGAGGGAACTTTTATTTTAAGCACGACAGATAAAAATAATAATCGCTCGGAGAATGGAGGAGGAAAACTTGGAAACGTGGAGTGTGAGGAAATATATGAATTTCTTTCCTTGGCCTATCGTTTTCTAGGTCAAGTAACATAAACGAGCCCTCTGGAGTGATGCATTAGTTTCATACCTATGGACTAGCGGGTGATAGTAATGGACGGACATCGGATATTTCAAGATATGTGCAAACTTTGCTATTTTAGTAAACGATGTGTTGTCGTATTACATACTTCTATAATTTAGAAATGATACAGGTTGATTATTCTATATTTTCGTATCTGCAATTTTTATGGTGGAAGATAAAATGATAAAATTGTCCAGGAGTCTAATAAAATATCCATTAAATAACCATATAAAATGTCCATCAGTTCAGTTTCAGCTTTATATTTTGCCGATTCCTGAAACAAAAGAAAAAGTTTAATTGCCATTTAAATGTTATTAAAATTGTCAAACTAAAGAGCAATTTAAAACTGAATTGAATTTATTCGACTTCGACTTCACTAATATGTTAATTGACTAATATAATTTTAGAATAAATCTCAAATAAAAGCGATTGCAAAACGTCAATTAACTTCGGGAAAATATTGATCTTGTTAATTTGAAGTAGCGATAACAGAAAATAAGTTCGCTCATTAATCAAACAACTTGAATGTTGGAGCGGTTTTGTCCTATCTATTCCTAGCAGACAGACGTGCTTTCCATTGGCAAGTGATTGGATAAATTACCACAAGCCAAATGATATACTGGACCAATTCTAATTCCACGCGCAGGGAATACCAGCGAGTGTAACAAAGATTAAAATTGGAATAAAAAAGTTTCTCGCGTAATATTTTCCAAGCCGATAATTTCGGAAAGTGCTATAAATCAGATCCGAGCTCTGTCCCTGATGAAATCGAAACTGCAACTTTGGAAAAGGTAGAATGAAATACAGATTTTGGAAAAGTATTCTCTTAGTATTTGTAAAAACCAAAGGTTTATTATAATCTACGAGGCAAGATAAAACAGAAACAAATAAGAGAAAGGTCACGGTGATGTTAGGTACGTCGTAAGCCAATAAATCTGTTGGACGGCGAAACTCTGGTCACGGACCGGACGGTGTAATCAACTTTGAAATACTTTTTCCCTAACGTTTTGTTTAAGGTTGATTGGCTACTTTGGAGAATCAACAAGCCACTCGAAAAACCACTTGAACTAGATACGAAATATATTACGAAAATAATATAAACATACTACGAATACTGGGCATGTTTTTGTCAATAAGGTTGAAATACAACTATAAGTACTCGGTAGATAGTTTATTTTAGCAAAAATAGAGATATTATTTAAACATACTGCTAAATTGTAACGCCCCCCTCTACCTACTACTTCATCTCGATGCACCTAACTTTTTTTCGCCTTCTCTACTAGTACCTAAATTGATCCCAAATAACTAAATGATATTATATAATATAATTTAAATCCCTTAACATACTTTGATCTATCATACTTTGATTGATCTTTGAATTTAGCCAATGATTCGTCTAGTGGTTGTGATTAAAATCCTACGCTGTGTTTCGAATATATTAACTCTGATTATTTAAGAGAATTATGTTGAGATATGTATTTAAAATATTATAAACTTTATTATTAGAAGTAATCATCCTCTATAATGAAGAATATCTTTGATTTGCCTACGCTGTGTCTCGATATTAAATTTAATAATTTTATTAATTATTGTCCTTTAGCGTTATTATAAACTGCGTGAAGTAATTAGGTATTATATCCAATCTAGTATTACTGTGAAACGGCTTAAGTTATTTCAATATTTTAATACGATATTAGTTTTTATAATGAATTGTTACTTTGTATATTATCTAGCTTCACATGCGTGATATCTATACAAATAGCAGCCTAAATCATACACCAAAGTCGATATATCTTTTTATCAAAATCCATCAAAATCGGTTCAGCCGCGAAACGTAACAAACAGACAGACATAGTCACATTCTCGTTAATATAATATAGATTATAATTTTGGTAGTTTCAATAGTTAAGTAAAGTAATCATTCTTGTTGTATATTTATTATTAACGGCTTAGATAATTTAAATAGTAAGGTTCAATAATAATGTTCTATGTTAATACTTCTTATTAGCGGCTAATGTCATTCTTGTCCTACATTGATATATTTTAATTGCGGCTTAGATCACTCTTGTCCTACATTGATATATTTTAATTGTGGCTTAGATCACCAGCCCCTCCTCGCTAGCGATAGTAGGTTTCTTTCCATGTGACCTGGACAGCCTTCCTCCGCTATGGACAATTTCATGTCCGAAGGGAACTCTAATTTAATTTTGACAATAAACAAAACATTTGCTTCAGTAATTAGTTAGTCTGTCATGGTTCAGCAAAGGGGTATCAGAGGGCTTAACGTCAATGTATCATCAACGTTTTATCAAAACGTCAATGTAGTGGGTCGGTCCAACACATTCAAGGGCAATTACTTTACTTTCGTCTGCAAGCAACTCACATACCATCCATCCACTGGTTAACCTTCTAGTATCGCACCTTAGAATGCAACTGGATACATAGAAGAGCCCGACCTAACTCCTATCCTACTTGGCGAAGTTCCCTAATCCTACAACACAAGAATCTTACCCTAATACAGATTATTATTTATTTCAATATGTTGTGATTTTATTTGTTAGGTTCGTAGAGTAAAGAAGATGAATGTGTGATAGATATACCAATTATATGAATAGTTTAACTTTAATTTCATGAATAATATCAAATTTGGATAACTTAATTCTGAGCCTTGAGAGATATTTCTCTATACCATGACTAGGTAAAAGTCTGAATTAGATAAAATTATATCAAAAGTAATATTCATACTGACTCTTCGTCGATAGCAGCTTTAGTCTTTCCATAGATTCAAGCAAGCTAGAAGGACTTTCGCCTCAAGAGGACTAATCCATAAGGTATCCATTAAATATGTACGACAATGTACAAATAATGAACATTTGAATTTGAAGCTATAGGAAATCATTACTCCATTTCATAAGAATTTATAATTGCTTTCAACTAGACATTTATTATCTAGTGCAATGTTTCAGCTAAATCATTAGTAAATAATTGGTATTACTATCTCATTGGATAATTGAGTTTATAAGTCTAATAACTTTTAGTCAATAATAGTTTTCCCCACTGATTCGCACACCGATTTAGTATACAGGTAAACTACGTAGTCCTACGAGAACCATAAGTAGATTTATACTACTGTATAAGTATGTATAAAAGTAATTCGACAATCTAGGCAAACTGGTCAAATTGTGTTGTGTACCTGATGTCCTACCTAACCTAATCTGGTGTGTGAATCAGCAATACTGGAAGCAAGCTTCGTACATTTAAATGTGTATGTCACTCATCAGGGTGCAATGATGATGATACTTAACCTAGCTGCTAATTGGGGGACAGCGAGTTGTAAACTTCGACTTTGTATCTAACCCCTAGTACGTCCCTACAATCTACTTCCGACAGACCGAAGTCCTGGGATGTCATCCGTAGATTAAAAGGCAATATAATGTGCAAGTATATAAATAGATAAAGATAGACTATACCGATTGATTCTGTTAAGTCGGGTTCTCCTCCTTACACAGAATGCAATCAAACACAGGGAACCATTAAACCGATCCTCAGGAGAGGTAAAATCTGGCTCCAGGCTCGTTCCGAGAGGTCATGGGGGAACTCCTAACAGGGTGGGAAAGCCAGACTTGAGTATATCACCGCTAGGTTTCCATCAGACCTACAGACCATGCCGTGTAAGAGCTTCATACAATTACTTTGGTGAATCTTGTCTTTCTTCATGAACTGGTAAACTAATTTCTGACTCACCGACCTGATAAACTATTACGTAACTCACACAATGAAACTATCATACAAGTGCTAAATCTGGTGGCGGTGACCGTTGACATATTTCACTGTCCTAAAAGCGAGTTCGTAGAAGCGACATTATTTAATGTGAGTTATTGTATATTAATATGTAATTATTATTATATTATTTTGTTTATTAATTATTTATGATTATGACATTATATAGATTTGAATTTAATTGTTTAGTTAATGTGTGATTGTATATTCTTATTTTTATTTGTTATTATATATTCTTATGTTTATTTGTTATTATTGTGTGATTGCATTTTTATTTTATTTTTTGCCCTAGGTATGAGCCCTTAATTTATAAAAATTTCAATTGATTCCCAACTTTATGTAGTTATTTCATGATTTATATATTATATCGTGAACATAAATAGATTTTAATTTATCTATTCTAGTTTTAATATTGTTTTTATATAGCTATTTAATTGTTTACCCTTTCGAACTCAACCTCCTTAGAGATCTTCCCGTCCCAAATCATTCTATCAACAATAATTCATAATCAATAATAGATTAATAGAAAGATAGATTATTCGATCTCATAGAATCAAATTCTATTTAATCTTACGAATTCAAATCCAGTATTATTTACTATGATACTCTATGAGTCGTAAAATATTTCTAAACCATAGTCTATAATCTTAGTATTAATTACTTTTTGCTAGCTTTCACTCACGGACCTTGACATTTCATACAGCTGCCATAGTCCGTCTATGGTATAGCCTGTCATGACAGATGCTTTGTTTATTTACATTGATTTACTGAATTACGCACTATTTTATTCAATAATTAAAGATCTGAGATAGATTTGCTGGTAAATCTGTGCTGATAAGAATGACCCATGTATGCCTACGTGATATTAATAAGGTTTGTACCCAAGCATACTATAATAATTGTGAACCATAACGGAATAACCTTCTGTTCCGTTACAACTAGTAAGTTGTAACGGAACAGAAGGTTATTAAGGTAGATATATGTAATAGTAATTACATATATCTACCAATAGGTATGCTTTATCTTAGCTTTTGTTGCGCTGCCACAATGTTTTTAGATTATATTGTAGGTTCTCGTTGTTGATACAGAACAAGCAGCCTTCCAAGCTCTGCAGAACTCTACGTTTGTTCACAACGGACACAATCAACGCGTGTTTACTTGTACCGGCGCGGTAAAACAAACAAAGAATTAATTTCTATGCGTTGCTTGTGCTCATGACAGGGCTGTGATGGAATGGTTTTACTTACCACTGTTAGAAGCAGTGACCTATTATACTAATCCAATTAGACGAAAACTTAGTGTGATTCTCATATTTCTGAATAATACCGATTTCTTCATATAAATTCAGAACTTTACTCGATTAAAGTTACTATGTTTGTTTCATCGAAAAATTTAAACTGTTAAATTTATATCAGAATCTCGTAACAGTATTTTTTTGCATAATATCTACCCATTATTTTAAATAAGAGCTTCTCTCAATATCTCGTGACATCCCTAATCTGCCACAGACAGTGAGTCTGCTGCGGTTTTGTTAATAAATAACGCTCTGAACAGACATCTCCTCTTGGAAATAATTTATATAAATGTATTTTTACATTGAAATGTCTTGCGCTAAGAATATGTAAGTATGTGGTAAAGAGCTCCACGTTAAAATATCAAACGATCAAGTGAGAACGCATCTCCTAAGTTGTTTACCATCATGGTTCTTTTACCATCGAGTATAATGGTCCAACTCAGGGGTTCTACATCGATATGAAATATATCAAACCACTGAGCAAACAGTAATCTTCTTGCTCTAACAAAAAGACAAGTCGTATTGAAGAACTAGCCTTTGCAGATGAAAAAATGTTCCCATACATCGATATACGAGTAAGTCACGGTCATGTAAGGTACTAATAACAAAAAAATGTTGATGTTAAAACTACGGATTTTACGATTTTTTCTAAATTAATGCCGTGAGTCCTTGCTTTATGCCAAATTTAATGTTTCTTGGGCAACGGGAAATATTTGATTTACTGCTGAATGTTGAAATATGCAGTGTAAATGGCCGAATTTGTTAATTGCTTTGACTTAAAAGTTTTATTTATTACATTACCGTAGACCTTAGTAATTGATTGATTTCAACTTGAGACCACTACGAGTTCCCGAATAAAAAAAGAGCTTGACATACAGACAAATAGACAGACCGTCAGACGGCGACGAAGTGATCCTGGGTTACTTTTTTCCTTTTGAGACGCAGCACCTTAATAACATTTCGATGTCGTATTAATTCAATAAATTTAAAAGAATATGTGTAAATTCCACTTCCATTTTACTATGATGACCTCTGTGGCTCTGTGGGCTTAGTTCCGGCTGAGACGCAAAAGGTTGCGGGTTCGATTCCCGCCGCGGGACAAATGTTTGTATTATCTGCAAGTATTTTTCGGTGTTTCTATGTATAATATGTATGTATTTATAAAAAAAAAGTATATAAGTAGTATATCAGTCATTTGGTACCCATAACACAAGCTCTGCTTACTTTGGGGCCAGATGATGCTGTGTGAAATGTTCAGTATTATTATTATTATTATATGTAGCTATACTTTTGATTTCCTTTTTTTACATTGTTGCAAAATGAATTACTAATTGATCTTAATTTCCAGTGAACTCTTCATAGCGTATGAAAATGTCCATTCTTATTACAGTTCTACAAAGTTATATTGTAGAAATAAAGCGGATAATTCATTTCAAACTTCATCCACTTAAATTTTTACAGAAAAAAATGCAGGAGACTTTAAACGTTAATTTGAGTTACGTGAATTGTACACTTAATTAATACGGAAAAAGCGTAGCTGAACTAGCTTAAATGTTAACGAAATTGTAACAAGTGGGGCGTCCGTGTTTTCCTACGCGTTACATTATTTTTGTTCTATTATAATTTTTTATACAATCCTTGATCTCTGCTTGCCACCTTATAGAGACGAATTTCGAGAACTCCTTTCTTAGACCGCGTCTACACACTAAAGGCTTTCAGACCAGTGGTTAAGACGGCTGTTTACCATGTCAGCTATGAGGTTAGCACCAACACCTGACTGTAAAATTGGGTTGGTATTTTTCGTTGAACTGAATAACAATTTGAGTGAGGATTTCTACGTGGAACTGATCCCAAATGAGGGTTGCTTGGAGACTTTTGATAGAGACGACTGCAATAGTCCAAATTATTAGGGGTTGGTCCCCCTGCTGACTAACAGCTAGCAACAGAGAAGGAAAACTTGAAACAAACCCGGCTGGGTGCCAGCCAGGTTATGCACCTGCAACCGAACCGACACCGCATGTACTGACTCGTCTTTCCTGCGGGTTCTATCGGCAAGGCAGAGAGGTTAGTGTGGGTAGGCCTGTGCTATCAAACAGAATTCCAGGCAGAGTGACGTCAGTGGAAAGGAAACTTCGACCACCTTGGCTTGCTAGAGTGGATCCATGATCGAAAGTTTTCAATTACAAATAACTGTTCTGTAACTTGACTGACGCCACCTAAATCAACTTCAACAGATGAACTAAGGCCAATGATGATGATATGAGGAGGTCTGATAGATAATCAAGTTTTATTAAGGGCAGGTAGATTATGAGCTCTGCAATTGTATCATAAACTTTCCACATCATAAAGGACTTAATAGTCTCATCAAAGACTAAATTAAGTTAATGATCATCTTAATAATGAGTAATAAACACCTACAAATTATTTGGCATCATGATGTTTATTTAAGGTGTGGTGCGGTACTCTACTGTGTTTTATTATGTAAGGCTAAGTTCGCACAAAAAGCCACATTAAAAAATTTTTACTCATATTTCAAACAAAGGATATAAAAGATTTGCTTCTGGGAAAATAATTCTGTTGTCTCCGATATAACTAAAATTTCGTAAAATGTAAGTGTGATTTATGTGTTTTAGCTAATTTATACGCCATGTAAATTCATTTAGAATAAAACCATAGAAACCCCTAAGAAAATCAATTCAATAAAAGAACAAAATTACAAATTTAACTAATTAAGACTGTCATTTAAAAATATTACTCCAATAAAAGATATAAGATCGAAATTTCGTAAAATACGAACTGTATTTTACGAAATTTCGACCAGACAGGTAAATTAACAGAATTCTGAGCCCCACCGCCCGATCTTAATCCAGTCTTGCATATCGATCGAAAAATTGATGAGCGGTCTACCAGTACTCTCAATAGGCGAAGAAAAACATCGCGAGGAAACCGGCATATCGTAAAATCGAAAAATTCAGAAGATGTGCCAAGTTCACGAAAGGAGCCTTTGAAATAAACAGAGACACGATATAAAGAAGAAGTTACAAAAATAATGGTAGAAGAGAAAGATCCCATTATAGAAGTTTGAAATAAAAAATCGGTTATTGCCATATGAACCTACTGAAATTAATGATTGCTTCATATCAGATTTATGAAAGCATAAAATGCGAACGACAGGCGCCATACTTGACATTAATCATGATTCAATGGGACGATTCAGACTGATGATTTGTTTGTGGAGCCGTTTATTTGAGCCTTGCGTTTTGTTCATATTTGGAGTCGTTAAGTGATTATTTATTATTTTACCATCATAGTGTGTTTGGCGTTTTTATATAAAACAATTGCGAGCGTAGGTCACAAAGCACTAAACGCTTCGCTTAGACTTAGTCTAAGGTGCTAAAACAGTGATCATGTCTGATATAAAATAGTATGTAATGGTATACATACATATGTTTATCTGCCATCTGACAGTTAACTAACAGATTTGCAATTTATGCTAAAGTCCTCATACTTATAAGCTAAAAAAGGGCATTTAAAATGGCGCTAGGACAAGGACGAGCTTCTTGTCAAACTTGTTTAGACTTGGGTTAGGCGGAATTGGCATCTAAATTCAACTAAAATGAGTTAAAGTGTGATTGTATTGAATAAAAATGAGTTTCGCTTTGATTTTGACTTAGTACTTATTTCCTTTTTATCGAAAAAAATCAATATATACCATCTTGGAAACATTAATCACGTCAACTTTATTTTTATATAACTGGAACACATTACGTAAACAAAGTCACGGACTTTGTTTACGTAATGTTATTTGCATACAAACTTTGACTTGCACCCCATAGGGGTTGAACTTCGGGAACTCTGCTTTATGTGCGCCTAGACGCTGTACAAAACACATCCTCCTAGTTTCAAATCTCTACTACCAGCGGTTTTGCCAGTGAGGTGTCCTTATATCCGTCAAACATGACCTTAATTTTATAATAAAAGTTTTAGGTTTATGCGCTACGAAACGCTACGATAAGTCGTAGCACTAGCTACGAAGCAGTAGCGTAAACGTACCGCAAGTACCACTTATCGCAGAACATTTATGGTGATCGTGCAGTGCCACGAATGCTATTAAGATGACAAATAATGGCAGTCGGTAGATAAATGTACAATAGCGATCAACTAGTTGAGCCAAAGTCTTACCTCAACCTTACTAAGCTAGAACGTCCAGTCAGAGGCGTTTTTTTTTACTTTATGACTAATGCCCCAATAACGAACGCTGGCGTAGACTTATCAGCTAAATATCTACTTCGTGACCTTAGTTGGCACTACTTTTTAGGTACATCTTTTTGTAAGATTCCGTCAAACGATAAAGTAATGTTAATATTAAATCTGCTTAAGTTATTTGGAGCTTTGGAACTAGCCATCGTATCTTTGTAAATTGTCGTAAACGAAACCCGATAGTTTTATACTATTTTTAATCTATCAACACTAAAAAACTTTCGTTTTCATAGTATTAAAGGAAGTGATATTCCACGTAACTGAGTAAACTTGCTAGTCTAGGGACGGATAACCTTTGAAGAGCGCCCCAAAGGAAATTCCTATTCGTCAAAATATTTGCGGAGCCAACAGACCGGAACATCTGAACCTGTTTAAATAGACTTTCATTGAATTTATTTGTGGCATCACAGTGTCTTATCCAGCCGGGCTATTATGGAATTCTGATACTATCAAAACATTGCTACATTTACATAAATAGCTTTCAGTTACTATTGATGAATTGGTATTACAGAAGTTTGATATGGATTGTCAGACATGCTGTCATATGAATAATAATTCCGGACATTTCACACAGCATCTGGCCCCAAAGTAAGCAGTGCTTGTGTTATGGGAACCATGTGACTGATATACTACTTATATACTATTTTTTTGTAAATACATACATATTATACATCCCAGATCCGAGACAAATACTTGCAGACCATACAAACATTGGTCCCACAGCGGGAATCTAACCCGCAACCTTCTGCGTCTCAGTCGGATCTTTGTCCACTGCGCCACTTCAATAGAAAACTCAGACCAAATAATTAATGTGAAGCCTCAAAACCGTGCTCTTCTGTGTAAATACACGCACCCACCCATGCATACATACTTGTTATCATAAGTATTCTGTAGTGCATGTCATGTTGTTGTCTAGTAAACATCCATAAAAAAACATTATACTTTCCTCTGTTGTTGGTTTCTTATCTCAGATCAAATAAATATAATGTACTGGAGTACCGTATTTATTTTTATTTGATCTGGGATAGAAACCGAAGGTACGTAATACTAATCCATCTTGTCAAAACTTATTCTAGTTACAATCAAACTAATGATTGAAATTATGCCGATTGCTAATTATGCCGAAACTAACAAATATTGATTGTATAAAAAGTTTCAATATAGTCATGCATTTCAAGAAGTGGTCAGGAGTGATATCAGACCACATACTACAAGGATCACATACTAGGTGAATTTAGGTGCCAATTTCTTCTAACCCTAATTCGAGAAAAATTTACAAGAAACTCGTCTTTGTCTCGCTTTCTGGTATGATCCTTCTTATAACCGCTTCGGCCACTGTGGTAACAAACTGATTCATAACCAGCTACGTAAAAACATTTTCCTTCACTGTTTTGTAATCAGTTACTAATAAACACTTATTTTCACTGTTTCATAACCAGTTATTAAACAAGACTTTTTTTCCATTTCTATAACGAGAACCTCTTGTCATGTATGGTATCTCCTGGTAGTTATTCGTAATAATTAATATTGTGAAATTATCTTTCTTGCGATAATGCGTAGTGGCACTTCTGGCGCTTCGGTGGCCGCTGCCGCGGTACGCTTTGCTCGCTCGCCTTGCGCGTTGTTTTATATACTCTACCATAACCTAACCAACTGAATTTTTGTCTAGAGTATCAGGAGGTCATTCATAAATAAGAGGTTCTCATTATAAAATATATATATATTATAATATATAACGAAAACGGAAAATAAGTGTTTATTAGTAACTGATTACAAAACAATGAAGGAAATTGTTTTTACGTAGCTGGTTACGAATCAGTTAGCTAATAATAATATTAATAATGTCAGACATTCCACACAGCATCATCTGGCACACGGTTAGGGGTACCACATGACTGATATATTACTAATATACTTACTTTTTTTTGTATATACAAACATATTATACATAGAAACACCCAGACCCGAGACAAATAGTTGCAGATCATACAAACATTTGTCCCGCGGCGGTAATCGAACCCGCAACCTTCTGCGTCTCAGGCAGGCCTTCGCCCACTGCGCCACAGAGGTCGTCGAGTTAGCAAAGTGGCTGAAGCTCTAATAACTAGCTTAACTACGAAAAACGAGGTAACATTCATACCTATTTAGCCCGGTGACCAGTTTTCCCAAACACCCACTACCGCCTTATTGACGTAAACAAATGACCAGCAATTCAACCCGAAATTGTATGCATTCACGCTGGCACTTCCAATTTTTCCCCATAAACCGTCATGAACGACTTTTTCGGATTACAATAAACCCTTCAATGTATGTAAGGCCGAGGGTCGACAGTTACTGCATTGTGTCTTGGCGATGAGGGAGGAAAATCGTAAAAATGTTAGAAACGAGTACTCTGTGGCAAGTACTGTTTTAACCTCGGTTTCAACTCACATATTTCGCCCTACGTGGCTTCCTCTCTTTATTTAAAAAAAACCTATTTTATTCACTGATGCCATTCTAGATTAAACTTTTTGAAAGATCATAAATCTTCTCACGCTTTTTATGCGTGAGAAAGCCTATTGAAGCTCAAACTTTTTTAAAACCAACTTTTGAGAGATATCTCTGTATAATAAAACATTTCATTACGTAGTGTGCTCGCTAAGCTTTTGAGTTTGTTGATTATTACGAGCTCTGTATTAACAATTTGTATAAGCATTTTTATGTAAAATTTAGCCTTGGACCCACCAAGGCAGATTTTTATAACCAAAGTAGTAACATTATTAGTTTATCTATGGTAGTACATATTCAATTGTGTTACGTATTACATTCATACAATAAAGCTTGCATTTTTCTAATACTATATCTATCGGCGGGTTCGACTCCCGCCACGGGACAAATGTTTGTAAGATCTGCAAGTATTTGTCTCGGGTTTGGGTGTTTCTATGTATAATATATATGTATTTACAAAAAAAATATATAAGTAATATATCAGTCCATGTGGTACCCATAACACAAGCTCTGCTTACTTTGGGGCCAGATGATGTTGTGGGAAATGTCCGGCATTATTATTATTATTATTATCATTCTCTGATAAAACAAAATTAAAGTAAATCAACTCTAGTTTTTGGGGAACCGTACCATTGTTATCCGTATGTAACATTGTAACAAGTTTTTGCTTTTTTACTTTTTTTTTATCTCCACTTTTGGATTGGGTTCAAGTTTAGATTGTTATGTTTGATGGGTGTTTGTTTTTGTTCAAGATTTAAAAATAATTGGATGATTGATTGTATTTTAAACTAAAATAAATTCACCAAGCACGTGGCGACCACGCACAGTGAGGGCTTCTGGAGTCAGAAGGGATAAGAATGGCCAGCGGTCAGTCTTCTATCCATTCAACACCATCGAGAAATGGAAACAAAAAATGTATGGACCTTTTCGTTTTATTTATAAATTTACAAATTAGGCTATTATTTAAAATCTATTAAAGTGTTACTAGCTGTCATAATTGTCCTTGGAATTTCATCATGTGTTCAACAATGTTGAAAACATTTCAGGGTTCCCCAACCAGCGCCATTTTTGTCGCCATTTTTGATAGAAACCTAGTTTTGATAGTCCTATCAAAAATGGCGACAAAAATGGCGCATATTTATCAAACAAATATATGTATCGATCTTGTAAAAGAAACTGCCCAACTATCATAGAAAGACGTATCCAACGATATGCAAAACGATGGGGTAGTAAAATACCTATATAAAAAATCAACCCCATTTTATATGTAGGGAAGGTACCTCTAAAAAAGCAAGAAACCCCCTTTTTATCTTATCGTGATGCAAAATTACATCACGATAGCTCTGATAAGGGGCAGATAGACAGACATACAAGCATGGCGAAACTATAAGAGATCCTTGTAGACTTCAGAACCCTAAAAACGTACCACTGACCAAACAAATGCTAGCAAAAAATATTTATCTATGTAGTATTTACGTTACTTATTTTTTTTGCCATAAATATGGTCTAGGCTTTGTGGTCTTACCATAGTGTAAATAATAAGAGATGTATTGAGATATTGAGATTCAGTCTTTTGGGGAGTTTTTGGAACTGGAATTGTGTCTTGTTCTTTTCCTGTAATTTGTGTGTTGTGTAAGCGAAGCCAATAAATGTCTGTGTATGTCTATGCCTTTAAATATTTGGTAAGAAAATGTTTTAACTGTGGAACTTTTTATCGGCTTTCTATGTAAATGCAGACTGCATTCAATTTTGTTTTAATTTATTACATGATAGCGCGCCTAGATACCTAAAACGTAGTGTTGAAGTTATATAAATTAAACTATTATCTGGTCGTTTTTACCTACCTAATATTAATATCATTAATGTAAAATACTGTATGATCTAACATTCAGACACTAAAATAAATAAGTTAGAAATATAAAACCGCAGCTCCACAAAATAACAAACAATAAAATAGTCTACGGATCCTAAAAATAACATGGTATTCAGGTTTATATGCCCACTAAAAGGATTGTGTTTGGGGCTGCCGGCGCGTACTAATGCCACCCGTGGGACCATACAGAGAATAAGACCATGATGAAATCTAGATTGCATTTACCGACATGTATGAAAATATAACAGTTGGTAAAGTGATTACAAGGAACGTACCTCTATAATATTAAAATAACGTAGAATCATCTAAATCCATATATGGAACCTAAGGTAGTTATGCAACCGAACAGTAGGCTAATCACAACTTTGAATGTGTGAGAATACTAGCATATTGGCAGCTGCAGCTGGAAGCCCCATCTCTGCCGCGTTTTATGCCATAAGGCCTATAACTTTTAATTATACATTAGTACAGGGAATAAAACAAACCTCTGACGTCTAATTTTAAATTAGCGGATTTCATTTAGAAACTCTTTCGTGAGAATTGAAAGTTAGTTTTTAAAAACAAAGTTGTCGTACCCGTATACTTTGCTAGGTCTATGAGCACATGTGCTGACGAAAGCTGCAAATAAAAGAAAATCATTCATGCGTTTCGTCGACTGTTATGCAATCGGTAACAATACTCGCAGATAAATAATATACAAGTTATGTACCACAGAAAATTTGTTTTGGATTTTCTTTTGTTACATCTTCCGAGTCATAAAGAAATTACTAGACGTTTTCCGTGGATCCAGAGTTTACGGAAATCATTTTGATATATTTTTCTTTCTTTTCTTTGTGATCCTTGGTATAATAAAATATGTATCCGCCTGACTATCGTAAATTAATTTTCTTTGTGCCTTGATCTTTACGGATCAAAAATGCAGTTAATATGAAAGTCAGAAACGGAACTTCGAGCTAACTTCAAAGATTCGTTCTAGATCAAAGTGTACCAGTTATTTCATAGCTTTTATCTTAGAAGTTTTATTCAATTTCAAACTATTGATAAACTGTTCATAGGAAGAAATAAAGTAGTAATATGTGGTTTTAGTAACCTTTTTAAAACGAGGCACCAGAAAACATAAAACAAATATTACTATCACTACTCACTTAAATTCAAAAAGGCTCTGAAGATAAGTGGGATACTTATCTCTTAAATTGCAGGGCGTAATGACAATTGAAAAGTATGATGTTAGAGACCAAATGCAATAACAATGATTTAAGGGAACGGCTTTTTAATTTCTTCGCCTCTCGGAGCATGCCGCCCGATGCCAACAAAACGACAACTGCTGCTCGTAAATCATTTGCAATTCCGTCCGAAAAAATAACGGTAACATTCAGTAATTGCACTTAAGCATCGGAGTTTTTGAAGGCAAATAAAACATCGAAAACCACTTAGTTGAATCGCTTCAAAATGCGACTTATCCTCCACGAAAGTATTTTTGCAGTGACGGTAAAGCAAGAATAGACGAAAACGTAACTGACGTGACGTGACAGCTTATTTCATTGTTAGCTGTAAGTTTTCCGAAAATTCTAAAATAAAATAGCTACTTATATTTTGATGAAATGAGATTGTGAGAAAAGTTACTGCCGACTCAGCTTTTTTCCAGAAAGTAGTCTTGTAAAAATATCTGCCATAGCGCGTTCGTAGTTCATGATGTAGGTATGTTGAGGTGACTATTATCTTTTTGGAACCGGTTGGCTGAAAATGTGAGACTGGCGCCGCGTTGTCAAGGCCGAGGGTACGACCCGTTCGGTTGTCCCTTCACATACTTATTAGGTCGGCGAGCCGAAGGACGACATGGCGACATAAATCCTCACAGTTTTTGCTACGCTGTTTATCGCGGCCTTTTTTTTTGCAAGAAAATTTGTGTAATATTTGAAGGTCAACCCATAAAACAAAATAGGTTCAGTGAACTTGTTCTCGTTTGTATTATCTGCGACTTGTCATAACGCCAGTAACGAGAATTACTGGGGTATATTTTGTATATATTTTCTAGTATTAACGCTGAAATAACGGTTCGCTACTTTATGGTAGCGAATCCTTATTTTTGAAGTTTCAATGATGAATCCCAAACGTAATTACCCTGTATTAATTTATGTTATACTAATTATAAATGGGTTTACCCTCTGATATTAGGTAACTTTATACATAATTAACAATACGGACAGGCTTTTATTGTAAATGGGAAAATGGTTCAAGTTTCCCACAGGGTTCAAAAAGCATACAAGAAAATTCGTGAATTCAAAGTTTCTTTACGAAGCGTTCCGCCCGCGGAGGTTTATTCAAGATAGAGGTTCTTTTATCAAGTTATATTATATACATTGCGTATATTTTTCCTCTTCATTTATGTATATCAAAAATCAGAAAGTGGATGTCTGGGATTTTATTGACTAGTTTCTGTATAAAACAGTCGTATTGTTCTTTATTTTGTTAGTTTATATTGTAAGATGTTTTCTCAAAGCCTTTTGAAATAATAAAAAATGGCCGAATGCTATTAATAAAAATATTTGTCTTGCCTTTTCTCTAGCAACTTTTACTACAAAAATATTCTCAATCTAATTAATGTATCATTAGATTGAGAATTTTATTCCTATATTAATATTTTCATAGTAAGACAAACACATAACAAAAGGTAAAAGGTCGTCATGTCAGCTCTAGCTGATGCTTGCCAAAAATGTTATTGTAGCTTTCAACATGAGTTTAATGCTATAAAAAAACATTTAACATCAATGTTGAAGGGAAGCTTAAAACGTCAGCGATCCCGTGAAAATCCGGGGTGAGTTACTGGTATCTAAAAGTGCCTCCGGATAGAATCCAACCAATTAGTTCCAAGCCATTACCGAATGAACTCCATATTAAAAGGAGCTTTAGCTACCCACCCAGTGCTTCTTACTCTTAGTAATTGTAAAACTAATGGCGTTCTATGTGATATAATATAGGTACTAATATATAATATTATAGTAAAACAAGTTAACCTACCTCGTTAGTTAACCATATTTATAATAAACGGAATGCATGGATTCGGCTCCCAAGAAAAATGTACAATCTGTTATATTAATATCATCATCATCATCACCATCACTGTCAGTCTGTATCCACCCACAGCTGGGTATAGCAGTTCTCCATTTTATGCCACATGTTTAGTTGTGGGATGACTGTATCCAGAATACACTTCCTTTCTTTTCAATATCGTTGGCCTATCTGGTAGGTGGTTTTTGACTTATGCTATAAAAGTCTGTCTAGGTACCGTGAAGCAAATAATCTCGCCCATTTTGTAAGCCAACTAGTGGTTCTGTGATAATTGGAAATAGCCAGATTTGAAATAGTAGGATGGCTTCGGTTACTTTCTAGAAACCTGCACGAGTAATTGAAGCCGCTATTAGCTCAATCTGAATGTTCTATGTTGTAATTTAACTTACAACAACCGCAAAGTAATATCTGGTAGGGTTCAAACGTTTGAAAGTAGGATACGCGCTGAAAATACTATAGATAGTGTATCAACTCCAGCTGGTTTATTCACTAAGCTAAGAACAGCGATGATGGTGAAAATGAACTGTCGTATGCATCACTCTACTGTTTTACACATTTGTCTAAAACTTTAACTGAATTTTATGGGTAAAAGCACTTAGGTACGAGAGCTTGCATTTGAACAAAAAAATGCTTTTGCTCAAGTAAAAAGACACTTGCAATCCATAAAAACAACAAGTACAACTTGTTGTATGAATGATTTAACCGTAAACGGTTTGGTACATGCCCAAAACAAATATGGACAACAGCCAACGTCGCGACACGTGTAGGCTTGACATGCTATGCCACATATCATAGATTAGGTTCTGTTTACGTAAAGAAACTAGAATAAGTAAGCATTGTTTATTATAAGTGCGTATGCAGTGAACAAATAAATTAATATATAAATATTTGAAGGCACCACACAACACCATCTAGCCTCAAACTAAACATGTATTCTGGGAACCAGATAACAGATAGAATACGTAAATATTGTAAATACATATTTATGAGTCAAATAATTTAATAACAGAAATAATTACAGAAAAGTGCAGAATAATATACAATAATATAAAATACTCGTGAAACAGTTCAGCTATCTAAGGACCATTTAAAACGATCTATAGATAGCTCAACTGATCCAGATGACTGCCAGAAGGCAGCGTTCCCAAGATACTGGCATTGCCACGTTGAATAGCAATGCTAATACGCTGAGCCAGATAGAAGCCAGCTCTTGGGTCACGCAATGTATCTACCAGACGCCATGAAATAATTTTGAAAATGCGGTGGGCTCCTGTTTCCCATGGGCCCAGGGTCTCGACTACAAAAGGCAAAAATATGTAGGCCTTATCCAAACCGGCATATTTGCGCCTTTTGAGGTCCTCGGCACATTCAGCCGCCGCACCAGCTCTAACGGAGGTCCCCGACTTATTGATATTTATGATACCATATCAAACACAGAACTAACCTCTATGTTCATCCCACAAATGTTTGCCCTAAGAGAGAATTAAACCCTCAGCATACAGCGCAGAGTTCTATGTATAATATTCCATATATTATATATACTGAAATACAGAAAAAACTTAAATAATATTATGTTCACGTTTGATTTATTGTTGAAACCACCTTATACTATATATAGGGTAAAGTGGGGTAAATGCGAGTACCATAACTGGAATTACATATTCAACCATGTACAACTTTTTAGTTTGTTATAATTTAAAGTTCATAATTCCCATGTGTACCAAGCATTTAGTAGGCCATAAATTTAAGTAATTTGTTATTTTAAAAACACTTTGATAGTAGAAGATAATTAAAGTTTAAAAAAATATGGCTCACTGATTAAATTTGCCCTTGTACACTGGGCAAATGTTATAATGTTGCTCAATTACTTATGCCTATAGAAAGTTTTAAATAAGGGGTAATAGTAAAACAATACGAAAAAAGGAATTAACTTTTGGTTTTTATTTCTATATTTGCTGCAGAAAGAGCTCAAAGAGCAATCCTTAAGGTAGCCACCTTCCGCCCTTTTCTCTTTCCTACTAACCTATTATATAAGTCCTGTAAAGTGCTAACAGTTCGACAGCTATTTATACTAAACCTGGCTCTAAGACAACATAGATTCCTTCCTTATTGTGTTGAAACATTGACAATAGACGTAATGATATCCGTACTAACAGCATACCACTAAAACATGCTTTCGCCTCTAGATTTTTTGTGTTCCTAGGGCCTTTCGTGTATAAAAGACTTAATCGTAAACTAGGCATCTATGCAATGAATTTTACTTATTGTAAAATAACCCTACAAAATGCCCTATCATACGAAGAAACTGAGGAGTTATTAGTTATAGTAAAGTAGGTAATATTTAAAACTTTTATCCTTTTATGTTAAAAGTAGGCTTTCGCTTTGTTTGTCTTTCACATAACCGTTTATATTGTAACTTTGTTTAATTAATTTTATAATTTTTAGTTCACTGAATTTTTGTTTATTTACCTAAAGTTATTATTGTAAGTCCTTTTCAGCCTGAGACACAGGCTCTCCTAGTTCAGGCATATTGTAAGCAGTTACCTAAGTATAGTTACATAATAAATATTAAAGGTAGTATAATAATAAATATTATTTTCCATATTGTAACACTTAGCTCTAAGATAATTAATAAAGATTTATTATATATTTCAAGGAGATCACGTGGAAACTTACAAAGATTTACTTTTACCCCTCTATAGCAATTCCCCCCTTGACTATATAATGTACATAGCTGTTAGTGTCTTTTCAACGTTTGCGAAGAGGTTTCATAAATCAACGAAGAGTCGGCCCTTGACAAAGAGCAAACTTTCGGTATTCTTCACAATAGACAAAAATTGACTTTCATTGAAGGGCAGATAAAATATCGGAGACTTATCTGAAAGTTGTTAAGCGCAGATTCTGTTAATTAGTTTTAGTTAGCACTTAGTTTGAAATCACCATGGGCTTTATCCTTACTGTTGTTAAATTGAGAGTTGTTGTTAATTCCAATTCCTTTGTTAAGCTTTTAAGCGATAAACTAAAAGTAAGTTACGAGTATAATATATTCACAAATATATTTAGGATCTTCCCCGGTTTCGCAAGGGTGAAATCATCTATTGATTCTACTCGTCTTTTGATTGACTACAAGTTTGAACAATAAGAGGTTATTGTAATTATAATACATTTTGATAAACAAGAGTTTCACTCACGTATTATTTTGTCGATGGAGGCACGTTTTATAGGCACATTTTTAATTGCTACATTATTAAAATTTTCGTAGGGATATTTATTATTTTTGTAAATAAAACGCAGTGCATGCTATTTGTTTGAAATACAGCTTTCTTTATTTGAAAGATTAAAATCGATGATTTTTTTAAATCGATTGTGTAGTTTTTGAGTTCATAAATTACAAACAATCGTTCGAAAAACAGTTTTTTTTTCTGTTTATAATATTATTTTATAATTGCCCGCGTGAAATAATTTTCCTGCGATAAATAGTAGCATATTTTTTTTATATTTTATTTATACCTTTCGTTGGCTTTAAGAAAAATACAAAAAACAATTTGCATTGGTCGAGCCATTCTCGAGTTATGCGCTTAGCAACATTAATTTTTATTTATAGAGATAATAATTAAGATTAGACTAGGGAATGTTTAAAAAAATCTATAGAACAAAATAATGAACATAAGTTTTGTTTAGTCAACGTAAGCGAGGGCTGGGTTGGTTGTTTTATATTTTAAGTACTATGTCATCCCATAACCAACAAAAGAGATTGACATTTTGTGGATATTTACAATAAGATTAGCAATAATGTCAGGTGAATAATGAGGTAAATGCTACTTCAACATTTACATTGAAAACATTATTGTTGTACCAAGAAAACTTTCGATAAATATTATGTTTGCCTAAAAGCCTCGGGCATGTTTTGATTAATGAAGATAAGTTCGAGTGCTGCCGATACTTGAATGCGGCTGAAAGTTTTTAGGTCGCGAACATTTTCTTCAACAAGCTGAAGCTAGCAGAAGCTTTCTCATTAATATGTCACGTCTTTGAATCAATACACTACAATTTACAACAACCATTTTCCTCAAAACCATTTGTACTTATATATTCCAAACAACTAAAAAGCATGTTCCGATTTGGCCATTTGGCTTCGGAACTCTTAAAATCTATGGCGTGAAATAAAATCGTCTTACGAAATAAAAATCTTATCAGACGATTCAAACGATTCAACGGTGAATTTTTGTGAGGCTATAAAACCAATGATCGTTTTATTTTATTTTTTGCGAAGTGGTGTCCAAATCAAACGGGTAAATATTGATGGCGCAGCAGTCCAACTCCAAACACTGTTGTTTATTGATGAATCCCATTTTATGGACGAAATTATTTTATCAAAAATAAGACATGACTTTGTTTATGTTTTAACAAGTTTAAGGAATTAAAAGTGCATCACCAATCAAAGTATTGAACGAGTTCTTTGCTGTGTTTTCTTTGGACGCGCAGCTGGCGGTTTTTCCGAGCAGAAAGCTTACTTAACTGAAGCCTAGCTTTTTTGAGTGTTAAATAAGAGAGTACAAAGGTTTGTATACTTTTATTCGTGAAAACGTGCCACAGTGTTGATAGAAACATGACGACAAGGAAGATCAGCATTATAAGAGCATGTTGACTCTTTGAAAACCATTAATATAAGAAAATTGTTTTTCGATCGTTCTCGACACGATATTGCGACTTCGATACTTATGGGCTTAAGTGCTATTATAGTTTACGCCGTAAGATTTTGCAGAGAATCTTCTTTAAATATTGTTAAGCACGGATTTCACTCACATATTATTTTGTCGATGAAGGCACCAACAATGTTTCGCTCAACAAAGGCACTCAAAATCAGCATCCGTGCGAACCGTGGACGGGAGCGACAATGAGCGGACCGAAACTCAAACTCTATGAACAGATGAATCGAAACATCGCAGTTGTCTCAATTGACAAAATAATACATGAGTAAAACCCGTGTTTATCAAAATGTATATATAATACAACTCACGAAAGTTTTGAAAGTTAAACGATCTACTTGTTTGTACTTGTTCTTTTACTTATCATGTCACTAGTCCTTTTTGTGAAAGGATCAAAGTCCTTTCATGTAATTTGTCCTGCACTTTTCTTCACCGTTTACGATCACTGGTATTATAAAGCGCAGATACATTTTTACGTGCACAAATTGGTTTTTAACAGAAAACCAATTTGTGCACGACTAGATTCGATCCTAAGGATACTAAGGATCGGATGGCGGGGTCAATACCACTAACTAGACCACAAGTGTTATTTGTATTTACTTTTATGATATACTAGTTGCTGTCCGCGGCTATGCACAGGTTAAATAGATAGATAGATAACTCTTTATTGATATACCTACCACACAGAAAATGACAAAAACTTTTATTTTAAAATTAATGGGAATATAATGGGCAGCCTTATCGCTAACAGCGATCTCTGCCAGGCAACCTTTAGATTGCCCTTAGTAGTCCCTACATAAAAAACAACCTATGTCTTTACCCAAAATTAAATTACTTATCAAACCAAATTTCATCAAGTTAAGTTCGTCTCTTTAGTTTTAAAAAACGTTACAAACAACAAATAGACACTTTTGAATTTATAATATTGGAATAGACAAATATTTGTGATACAAAATAATCTTACCTTTCCTTTTCTATGCGAAGTAACTAAATAAGTGATATTTCTGGCCCAATAACGAAATAAAGGTTTTTCCACTTGACCATAATTTTCACAGAGGGAGACCTGTCACATTCAAGTTCCGTTTTGCTAACTCCAAACGATTTATTAGTGAAAGTTATTTAGAGCAATAAGTTTCTAAGTAATTATAATAATAATAAGACCTGAAATATTTAATAAGTCTGATGTGGAGATTGGAAAAGGTTACCATCATTCCAATCGTCCTATCTTCAACTGGAGTTATTCCACACTGATTATTCCAAGCACTCTACTTGTTTACTCAAACACACCTCTCATCTAATGCAAAAAGCAGTAATTTTAAATACTTGCCGATGAGAATTACTCTGAATGTTTCTTCGAACCGACCCCTCAAATGATATGCAGACACCAAAACTCATAAAACCATCTATCATCTGATCCGCACTTGGCTTATTATTCATTTTAAGGCATACAGCCGAGTTGATAATAATAATGCCGGACATTTCACACGGCGTCATCTACACCCAAAAGTAAGCAGAGCTTGTGTTATAACTACATGACTGGTATTCTACGTATAATTTTTTTTTATGCATAGAAAAACCAGACCTGAAACAAATACTTTCAGAACATACAAACATTTGTCCCGCTAAATTTGCTAGTAATCATTAATACACGATCAAATCAAGAAACTATGGTTGTTATGAGCCATGTAAGCTCAGCAGGGGCAGCGTTTGGTCACTAGGGTAAACCACTAGCATGCCATTAGTTATGATATTCATTACTACTTCAAATACCTAAGCTTAATATATTAATCTGTTACGCAATGATAAATAGGTTATGACTACGGTAAAAACGTGATGTATGGTAAAGTTTATCTCATAGGTTTCATTTCAAGTATCACTTTTAAAGTGATACTTGAAATGAACTTCTTACGGGAAGGTAAACCGTTTTGTTACCTAACGCGTAACGAAGTCTGTCTGGCTTCCCTTTCTCTCGCGCATACGGCAGCGGTAAGCAGGCTCCTCCTCTCTCACTCTAACTCTCTCTCAGTTAGATTAGTTTAAGTTATTACTTCTTTGGGGCGTCCCGAGACGCACACTTTATTTTTTATTTTACGTAAGCTAAGGAAGCTACGTAAACATTTATAATTAAGGCTAAGTAATACTTATAACGTACTGGTTTTAGGGTTCTACTACTTCGTTGTTCGTCTGTCTGTCAAGACCCTTTTTCAAACGATAGAGGTATCAAGTGTTAAAAATATGGTCTATGGTCCCTTACAGCTGTAATCACATAAAAAATACATTTGCAGTTGGAGAGTTGACAGTCGATGTTTAAACATTAAAAAATAAATAAAAATAATCTAATGCCTTTGTAGACAATAACTAGTTGTCCCGTTCGCGACTTTGTCCGCGCGTTTTAAAAAGAAAAAAATATATCTAATTGTACCGACTCCAGCGCCATCTGCCGAGCTGATTTGTGAATCTAAACTATCCAGGGTGCCACCCAAACGCATTCAAAAAAATTCATTCAAATCGGTCCAGCCGTTTAGAGGAAGTTCAGTGACATACACACGTACAGTTGAATTATATATATAATATAATAATGACCAGACATTTTCACACAGCATCATCTGTCAACTGAGTCTAAAGTAAGCAGAGCTTGTGTTATGGATAAAAAATAGGTACAAAATTGGTGTATCTAGGTCGACTACAGAGGTAAATTTACGTTTGTACATCATGATGAAAAAAGTTGGTAGGTACCAACTCAGGCACGACTTTTGCTCTAAAACATTTAGAGAGGCGTATATAAAGTACGGCCGAAATATTTTTAGTAAACCCAATTTTTTTATGTTATAATTTATTCTGCCTCCAAGCAGTAATGACATAGGCAAGTGAAATTACTGGGCGAATAGACAAAATAACCATGCGACAACGGAACAAATAAAGCTGACAACGTGTAATATATAATAATAATAATAATAACGAGTAATCGAGTCTCGATTTCAAAATGGCGTGGGGTCTTATACTCAAACGTAGTGTTATGGATGACGTAACATCTCAGACTGAAACCACTCTCCCTCGCCGTCTTACTTGTCACTGTAACCACTTATCATCACGTGTGTCAAATTCCTGGCTAACGTTAGAGTTAAATAAAAAACTAGCTGTCCGCGCGCAGCTTCGCCCGCTTTAAAGATTTTTGCCGGGACAAACCAATTTTCCCGAGATAAAAAGTAGCCTATGTCACCCGGGGATAGTGTAACATTCCAACGGTAAACGAATTTTTCAAATCGGCCCAGTAGTTTCAGAGCTTAGTCAATTCAAACAAACAAACAATCAAATCCTTCCACTATATAATATTATTTTATAAAATATATACTACTTATTTAAAAGCTGTTTTATAAAAGTCACTCCTCATTGGTGCAATATAAAGGCCATTATAACAGGCAGCTACAAATTTATGTTAGCATCCTTGTACCCGTTTTGGATATAAATCTTCATAAAGTGTGTCTGTTAAATAAGTTCTGACCTACCACTTCTACACGTTTTAGCGTAGCTTGGTAACGTAAATACGTGTTTACGTGTAAAAGTTGGTTCATAAATTATGAGAAAAAGGAGGGAACAAATACGTGAAGAGTTGAAGCTGATATAATATGTTGTTAATTTCTTCCGCTCTAATTAACACAATACCTTAATACCCTAATTAAGGTATTGTGTGTTAGTTGACATTAAATTAAATTTAATTTAAGATTGTATTCCTTCGAAATTAATTTGACGTCATATTTTTAAGATACTTGCATAATACCAACTACACAATCAATTTATTAAGATAAATGAATCAAAATGCACTCACGTAAAATGTAGAAGAATGATACACAGTTAAATCATCTAGAAATGCTCCAGCAGTAATCTTGAAAGCGTTTTTGTTGTGAGCAATTATTTACGCGTAGTTTACGTGCGGGTCACGTAGCGCAAAAATACCTCTTATTGCGATGTGCCATTGAATTATGGGTCCGACTGTACCTTTAACGTCGCTCTTATTTGCAAAAATATCTGCCCGCCCGGGTCTAACCTATGATTTATGGCAAAGACGATGTTTTTAGTACTGCAAAGATTAATGATAAGTATGAAATATGTGGCTATATTAAATTTTGATGTCTACACTCTCATCAGCAGTCATCGAGATCTAAAGCTTGAGAAATATTGTAGCAATTAAAAATAATGAGAAAGATTTTTCGATATGTTTTTTGATAAATAAATACCAATCACCAATTACGTCAGTTTCTGCTTTCCGTTTTACTATGGAGTATGTAATTATTTCAGCTGCAGAAATGTTAGAATATCCGTAGTACCAGTGGTCAGATCTAGAGAAGCGCAATTTGTGGAATGTCAGGGAGTCTATAGTTATACCCAAAGTGGTCACTAATCAATCCAAGATAGATTGGCTTGGTTACAAATGGGGTTCATGTTTCCATTTGGCTTGATTACTTGGTCTGCAAGGGAAACACTTTGCTAAAGTGCAGAAATCTTTGGATAAAAGCAGTCTTTTGTAGCGACATTTTGGATGAACGCACGCTTGTCATGTCTATTTCATCAACTCAAATATTTGAGCCACACATCAAAAACGTAAAAGCTTTTCCACGAAAAGCTTCGAACTGAAAAGCACAGCGGGAGATCTATTTCTTACACAACCTAAGTGAGTCATATGAATGCTTTAAAACTAAAACTTTAGAGATGAAACAAAGCGTAAGTTCATTTCTTAATCTTCGTTTGTTAAAATTAAGTCAGATTTACATACGGATACGATACGTATGTTTTCTGTTTTTGAATTGAATATGCATTACTTCGGGTTTTCTCTAAATCCATTTTATTAATATGGGACACTGCCTTCTGGCAGTGATTCAAACCAGTTGATCTATCTATAGACAGTTTACTTACATAAAAAGTAGCCTTTGTCCGTTCCTAAGATACAATCTATATCCATACCAAATTTGATTCGAACGGATCCGATCCGATCCGATCGCTACCATACTTCACAGGATCACCCGCTAGGCCAATTAGAAGATTTCCTAAAAATTACATCAAAATCGGTCCAGCTGTTTTGGAGTCTATAGGGAACATACCTGTAATTAGTTTCAGTAAAAAAATTTAAATTGATAAGCAAAATAAAAAGTTTCACGTTTGTCCAACAATCATGTTAAAAGATACAGCCAACTAAGCCCTGTGACTAATAAGAAGTCCCCTTTGACTTCAGATTTGCAAGAGCTAGACGAAGTAAACGATGTTGAGTAGGTCTACGTGGTTACAGCTCGACGCGAGTCTCCTCATGCATATTCAAAAGTGGCCCAGCTCAAGCCAAGTGGCTCTTTGTTACCTACTTTGAATGCTGCAGCTTAGCCTCTAGACCATACACTTCTGATACAGAGATTAACAGTATGCATGTATGAGCGTCGCGGAGACATTAGAAATACGTTTAAAATGCTAAATTATGCATTAAAAAGAAGGCTCTAGAGAAGGTGCACTGCCATTGTCTCCTTCTTCGTTAATGACATGTGTCATACGATGTCAGTTTTGCCAATGCCGTTTTACGGATTAAGCATTGTGCTCTTATGATATTATTTATTTGTCCCTAATTATTTTGGGTTTTATTTGTAGTTTTGGTGATGATATTATTATACTCTATATGAAATATAGAGTTATTGATTCGGGCGTAAATAATTAGAAAAAAAGTTTTGTTTCTTTGTGATTCGAACAATAATAAAACGTAGTTATTTTAATTACACCAAAAATACGAATAAAGCCGGAAATAACTCGGGGGAATAAATAAAGACGACCCAAAATAATCGACATCATACTATACAAGATAAACACTTGACACTGGCAAAATTGACATTATTATGACACATGTCATTAACGAAGAAGAAGAAGAACATCGTCACGTCACAGTCAATCGTCATTTTGTCGTTCAAAACATTATTAACCCTGCTTTTTTAATTTTTCTTGGTTCCTTTTTGTACATTTGTGAAAGCAATTTAATATACGTTTAGTACAATTATGTACACTTGTGATGAGAAATCACATTTTATTGGAAAAGTATCTGCGCAGATTACACATTTAGACGGTGCCCTCAGGAAATAAAATGTTTGTATGGAAAAAAAATCTTTTTATCGTCAAACTTAATGGTTTGACTATTTACTTGTTAATTAAAGGAATGATAGTTATAAAAGATTATATGTAAAAATATATACATTTTTAATATTTTGCCTCCATCTACTTCTTTTTAAATTGTTTTTAAATGATGTCCAAAATATTCATTTTGGGGCTGCATATGTGGATGTTGTGTACTGCCTTTGTATTGACCATTTGCGAGGCTTTTCAATTGCGGGCGAGAGGGAGGCGCACGCATTTGCATTTTGACTCACTAGGAATAGATTGGTGGAGTAGTACTAAATATCTGTTCATCTAAATATATTCTTCATTATTAAATAATAATGAAGAAAGCGTATATAAATATAAATATATGTATATAAATGACTATATTATTGATAAGACTGCATGGCCTCATGTTGCTCTGCCCTTAGACAGTTAAGATGATAAGATGATCCATATTATAACTACCTTAACTACGAAAAACGAATAAAAGAGAGTTTAAACATTTCAAATGTATCAGCAGAAAAGTTTAAATACCCTTGTAGTGTCGTAGTTAAGGTAGTTATAAGATGGATAATGCAAAACAGCGCTAAGACCAGGACGAGTTTCTTGCCATTTCTTCTCTGGCTTGGATTAGGAGGAATTAGCACCTAAATTCACCTAGTATGTCAGACGTTTCAAAGTGGTCTTTGTGATTGTTTTGAATAAAATATCTTTTGACATTGACTTGACTTGATATCTGTGATGTGTTCCAGTACAATAGTAGATTGTTGCACCGAGCGCAAAGTGAGTTATCAATGCACGAGTGTTATGTTGGTGCACGAGTGTTATGTTGGTGCCCGAGCACAAGCGAGGGCACTGAATTAACACGAGTGCATTAATTACTTTCTATAGCAAGGTGCGTAATATACTTTTCTTTCAACTACCAATCTACCTACTGTGATAATATATACCTACTCAAACTAAAAATAAAAATATGAAGAATCAAAATTTAACAATGGTACCAAATGCGCGCCATCTGTTTTTTTTTCACGAAGTCGGTTTTATTCAGCCGATTTTTATTAACAGCCAGTATCTTTTTGATCGAAAGCAAACATTTTATATTAAACTTAATGGGAGATATTAAACCTCTGTGGTAGATTTATTCTAAAATAAAAAGTAAAAAACAGTGCAATAATGAAAAAGAGTGCAATAATGAGAATTCATATAACATTACTGCACTGTTTTGGTTCTATGCAAAAAATACATCCTTTGTGGTCGGTTTTGTAGTGATTAATGATAACATTACTACGTAGTTGAAAGAAAATATTATTACTACTGCTACGTCCATGTCTATGTTTAGATACTGTACCTAGCTAGGTAGTCAACGTGGGAATGGGCCGAGATGGGAGTAAACGGCGTGAACGTGATGCTATTAGGCCGTTTGTGCACTAGGCTACAACACCAGGTTCAGAGGTTATTGAATCGTTAGCGAGAAATACCGACAAACGACTGTATGAGTTTTGAACCATGTCTATATTACGTCTATATAATATATATATTTAAGTATAATACGTCTGTTTACCTCGTGTTACTTGTTGTTTACGCTGACGTTTCGAACTCTTCAAAAGGTCTTCTTTATTATCTCTAACTACCTGTCCCGTTCGCGACTTCGTCCACGTTTTTATCATTATATATTTATATGTATCACATTATAACACTTGACTTGATTTTGCTTCTATATGACACAATCACACCCACAACCCATTAAAAAGTTCCCATACAAACCCCCATTTTACACCATTACGAGGGTTATTCCTATATATATATATATATATATTCCTATAAAAATCCTGAAACACGTGTCCATATATTTTGCATTGTATTGCTTCAAATCAAGTTTCAACCAATTTTCATAATGCGTTAAGAAGTTTCATAGACTAGTTTTCATCCCTTTTCACCCTCTTAGGGGTTGAATTTCCAAAAATCCCGCCTTAGTGGGTGGTTTTGCTGTGCCGGAAGTGCCGGAAGCTACCTTCCAAATTTCAGCTTTTTAGCTTCAGCGGTTTCGGTTCGGCGATGATGAATCAGTCAGTCAGTCAGTCAGTCAAGTTAACTCTTCAATCGCGAAAAAATTTTTGTTTAAAATTTTGGCAGCACTAGCACTAGAGTCTAGACTAGACCTTTTTTATGTATAGATTACTACTTTTAACATGTAGATCCATTTTTATGAAGACAAATCTTAACTTATTTGTTAAAAACTAGATGACGCGGTGAACTTCGTTCAGATACAATTTATTTTATTTTCAACCAACCAAGTATTGAGACGAACACAACATAATTACGTTTAAAATACTGAAAAGAAAACCAACTTCTTTGTATTAATTAGAGCTTATAAAAATACATCCGAATTGATAACCTCCTCCTTTATTGACGTCGGTTAAAATCATTTTTATTTTACGCTTATTATACTTAATCATTTTTCGAAATTCGTAATCACCACAGGAAAATCACAGTAATGCAAAATATCGAAATTTCGTTTACTTGGATGACATATATTTTTTCCAGCCATTTTGATTTAAAAACTAAACCACTGAACCGATTTTGATGAAATTTCTATAGGACCAATCGGAATGTATATCCTTTCACGTGACATTTTGAAATAGGTTCATAAATGACAGAGTTAAAAGTTAAAATCATAAAAAAATACAACTGAATTGCGAACCTCCTCCTATTTTTTAAGTCAATTAACAAAACATTTAATCGGTCAAGCTATTTTGGAATTTTAGCGAGACAAATAGATTTTTGATTAAAAATATTATTTTATAAAGTACTCCTGTAACACAATAAATATTGACAACTGCTAAATTTCAAAACAGTGTAGCAGAGTCAGTACCCAGGAAAAACAAAGGAAAGTACAATATTCCAAGACAAGGTTTTATGAACTACGTAATATATAAAACTAGATTCGATAGCGTCAAACACTGGTGCTGGGTCTCGTATTATTCACCTCACACATATTTTTGACGTATTAGAAGTAGGCGTTTACATAGCGACAAACGTTAGCGGTCTCTCTTTTGTGAGAATACTTTTTATATCTCGCACTTCAGAGCTGCACAAAGAGATCAAGATAGGCTCAGTGACACCAATCAGCTCTATTATAATACTAGCTGTTTCCCGCGGCCTTGCCCGCGTGGTAGATTAAAAATAGTAAGATAATAATTGAACGAATGAATGTTTCGGAAAAATTACAAAGCATAATCGCGGTTTTCGTGGTTTGACCGTGATCCCGAATGATTTTTTGAAAACCTTTCTTAGCACCTACGGCCCGAGAGGAAGCTGCATACCAAATTTCATTCCAATCCGTTTGGTGGTTTCTGAGATTTCGTGATGAATGAGTGAGTGGTATTTGACAAATATATAGTAGGTAATAAATTCAAATAAATACATATTCGTGTTGATATTTATGGTCCTAGTTCAAACCTATAAATCAGAAAGTTCACAACTTTACTTCATAAGTTTGAATCATAAAGATAAACGATTCCATTTCCGTTGATGAGCTGAACTCACTTGAGGATATCTCCGCATCTTGGATTTATCCTTGTGCACTGGAATACAGCATTGGACAAACAGCTTGTACAATACAACATTACATAATATGAACTGTTTCAAAGTAGAACTTGTAATGTAGCTTACCTTCCAAGACAACACCGTATACCGAGTAGACTACGAGCGTATCATGTCACCTGACACAGTAGATCTAATGCTTATAATTTCTTCCCTTTTAATTGTTTTCAACCGACTGAAAAAAAGGAGGAGGTTCTCAATTCGACTGGTTTATTTTTATTTTTTATGTTTGTTACCTCATAACTCCGTCCTTTATGAACAGATTTAAAGAAATCTGATGTGAAAGGATACTTCCCGATTGGTCCCATATAAATTTCATAAAATTCTGTCATTCACTTGAATGAATCGAAATTTTGTTATTTTGCTTTTTATACATGAAGTCGGTTGTTTTTTTAGTTTTTAAGACGTACATATTTTATATAGAGGTTTGTCAAAGGGCAATGGAGCGAAGCATCCTCGGCATTAAACTAACCGACCGAATCAAAAATGCTACGATTCGTTCCAAAACAAAAGTCCTCGACGTGGCTGAAAAAGCTGCGAAACTGAAGTGGTACTGGGCAGGGCACGTCTGCCGCATGCCGGACAAACTGTGGGCCAAAGCTACCACTGAGTGGAGCCCTGAGACAGAGAGACGGCGCGGTAGACCACGCAAGCGTTGGCGTGACGAGCTAGACACCTTTAGCGACTGTCGGTGGCAGACAATGGCGTTGGACCGAAAACAATGGAAAACTCGAGGGGAGGCCTTTGCCCAGCAGTGGGACAGTACGGGCTAAAAACAACAACAACATATTTTATAAAGTGCCTTCATCATGTAATTATTTCAAGACAGATTATTCTTTCTACATCATCAATTTCAAGCTGATAATTGATTGTAGTAAGTATCAAAAGTTGTATTTATGTTAGACAACACTTTTTACTCTAACTTTTTTTTGAGGTTACGCCGTTTTTATTGTAGAATGAACTATCTACAACTAAAATGAGCTTTATGTTGTTTACTGTAGAATCTAAGTTGTATTCAGTAGGACAGAGCAATTTTCCTTATGAGGCTATTTCGGCTTGCAGCTAGTGTGCCGAGCTTCTCTGTTTATTCTCTTTACGACCTACTGGCTACTTGATGTTTGAGACTGTGGCGTAAGTAGGACAAACTTAGATCAAAACAACATGAAAATGTATCACAGTCACATTGTTGTGCTATGAAATGTATCAGAATGTGGTCTCTATTTGATATTGAATTCAAATTCGAAACCACGATTCCAATCTGTGAATTCAGCTGAATATCGCTCCACACAATATTTGTAATTATTGGGCAGCTAAGAAATTTAAAATCAATAATGAACATTTTGAGTCCATAGAATATACTTTGTTTTACCCAGATCTAATAACCTAACCTACTTCAAAAAAATACAACTAACTTTAGTGATTTTTAAATTAAAGCTTTTTTTAAGATTCTGAAATCATTCACATAAAATTGTAAAGTTTAGGTAGAAAAGTAAAAATACAAAATTCGATAAATTCATGTAGTAATGACTAGCAACAAACCCAACCTAAGTTGAATTATGTTGGTGTAGTCGCATGCACGTATTTGCTATAGGCAATTTTGCGCCTCGCTGAATGAAAACTCTGTCAATAAGTCTCATTTTCCACAACACACCTAGGTAATTCCCTGTGTAAGAAAAGTGCAGATAATATTACCAATATCATGTAAATCAAGTCATAAACTACCGTAGAATCAAAATTACTATTGAAACTGAAGTATTTTTTACTCAAATAGTTAAGGTGTTGTTATTGATACTTTGTTTATTTACCCTGCTTTATATCTCATGACTTGCGTCTTTTACTGCAAAGTTCACACAACATTAAATATTAAATTCCTTGGAATAATCGGCAGTATTCGAGGGATACTTATTCCAACTTGATTACCATAAACACGGGAGTTTTCGTTTTATTTATACTGCAAATTATCTTGCTCCATAGGACGCTTAATTTACCAAAGATTACGACTTGCGACCTATTTTTTGACCTGGATATTTAAAATACTTACCTAACACGTTCCTTTCTTCCTTTTTATTTGAAGGTAAAGTCGTAGTGTTCGTACCGGTCAGTTAGCCGGTCATTTTACGTTTTTGGTCTCATGGGTAGTATCCAAATTGTGATTTCGTAGTCTACCTTGGAAATTCGACATTGTCGTAAACTTCCAATCGGTTCTCTACATCCCTTACGTATCTCTGTGATGAGTATGAGTTATACACATTGTCGTCGTAAATCAACAAATCTTCAAAACTGTTGTTTATCTCAACTTTTTCGTAAAAGCGCTCTCGAGGATTCTTTAAGATTTGAAGAATCCTTGACACGAGGAAAACTGGCGATAATTTTGTCAACTACCAAAACACAATTTTGTGGTTGAGTCTCGGATATTACGAGTTACATCTTAAAATAACGGTGTTAGTCTTAGACCGTTTTAGTTACTGTACTGTTTCTAAAAGTAACTAAGTTAATGGATCGCTAGTTTTTAACTCCAAGTTCACTTGGTTCTACACGCTTATTATTTCTTCAGTGCTTTGAGTGCTCATTCTGTTGCACAATAAGACAATAAGATATGTTGGATGTAAGTTCAGTAATCTGGACCTATAAGAATCTATGTATGTAGGTGTATTGTCAAATTACACAGGCCATTACGGAAGGGCTCTAATGGAACGACACCCGAAACGACATGGTCCTCGTAAATTGATGTTCCCCCGCAAACATCCTGTTCATGTCTCAACCTTTCCTTATACTTTGTATATACTGGGTATGCTTGCGTCTAGGACTTAAACTACTAGGTATTATGCGTGCGTATAACGGCTCGGTAATCTTAAATCCTTAATCTATACTAGTGGTCGCCCACTGGTCGAAATTCAACCATAATTAATTAACAATTAATGTATTTTTTATGCATGCTTAGGTGTGCGAAATTTCATACACCTCCGTCCGCACAATTTTCGTAAAAATTTTTTGCTTCGCGTATTAATATATAGATTGATAAATATAAAAAATTCGTTTTAGTTACACCACTTATAACTCAAAAACGACTAGACCGAATTTCATGATTTTTAATTTGTTGGATTTATCCCCGAATTGCAGAATAAGTATCAAAAAATTTTTTTTAGAAAAATAAAGTTTTAAATTTGTGAGTCTAGTTTGATACAACCTTTGTTGATGCACGGTTTGCTATGTTATGACAGTTGCTTTTGTGCGCGCATGAACAATTGTGTCGTTTATTTTAGGTAGTCTTGCGAAGCAAACATTGCGCTCTTGTATTATTGATTTTTCTCAAGTTTTTTCCGGTTTTATTCGTGATTTTGGTGTTATTATTTAAATAGAGCTAGAGTTAGTGACTCGTTGTGAATAATTGAATAAAAACTTTGTGTTTCCTTGTGATTCGAGCAAAAATAATCCGAGAGTTATTTGATATGAAAGGCACCATTTTAACCACACTGGTTAGAAATAACTAGTGACACGATAAGAAGAAGATAAAGTAACAAATGACGAACGACAAGATATGACTTTATGACAACTCTATACAGTATAAACACTTGACACTGGCAAAATTGACTTTATTATGCCATTAACGTAGAAGAAGAAACAATTGTGTCATATAGAAGCAAAGTCAAGCAAAATTGTTTATTCTGATATTTTTTTCTTTTTAAAAGCGCGGATGAAGGCGCTAACGGGACAGCTAGTATAATATAAACACTTTAAGTGATGGCAGTTTTTTATTAGAAATTGTTATAGCCATGACGGTTATATTATGTCTATAGTGCTTTTACTTTATATTCGAAAGTTATTCTGTATTTAACTTTTAAACTTTCGTGAGTTATAATATACATTTTGATAAACACGGGTTTTACTTACGTAATTTTTTGTCGATGGAGGAACTGACACTGTTTCGATTTATCTAGAGAAACTTCATCAGGGTGAGTTTGATCCGCGCTCCGTTCGTTGGCGCTCGAGTTCACGCTTCGCACATTCGGTCACGAACCGCGGATCAAAATGTATAGTTTTTCTGTAACTGTATTTGAAACTTATTTCTAAATTAAAATGTTGTGGCAGTTTACTAAAAGTTTGACGTAGTTTTTGCAAACGTTTTTGTAATTTAAAATTGAACAGGTAGTACAATTGTAAAGAGATATTAATATTGTAAATCAGACTAACCTAGGCTTACTTTGTAGGTACATTATTGAAGGTTTCATTATCTTTCTGTAGGTATACACTGAATTGTCTTAGTGCTTATAAATACATTTATTGTCCTCGGCACCACTCCAAGATTGTATTGTTTTCTTACAAATAATTCACGCTTTGCAAGATAGTTCTGTCTTGCGCTAATTCTCTTTTCTTTCGCTAAGAGTTTTGTTTCTTTCATTCTTCAAACTTTTTTGTTAAAAATGTGAACGAATATTCAGTCAGGTTAGGTTATATTTTATAGTTTTTAAAAGTACCTACAAAAAATTGTTGGTTTAATTTGTCTATTTTCCAAATTTTATTAAAATGTGTATAGAATACTTCTAAAAACCATACCTATAAAATCAATAGTTTGATAGTGACATTGGGTAATACAATATAATGGGGCTATATGTGGCTTGAGCAACTATTGCTAATATTGATGCGAGATGTCTTTGTCTCGCAAGCAATTTGCTCGATTCAAACGCATTGCAAACCACAGACTACGGGAGTCTGAACGTAGTTACATAATTTGTCCATTTATTCATGGTGCTTTATGTAACGTTGAATAAGAACGCCATTTCATTGTTTCACAACAAATTAAATGCTCTTTATTACTTTTTAAACCAGGGTCTGATTTGTATAGTATCAACCGCCCTTGTTGCTTCAGGTATTACTGAGACTTGTTACGTCTTATATTTAATTCAAGCAGAATTCATTTGAATATTAATTTTGAAAATAAAATAACATTTAACACAGTGAAAATATTTTCAATGAAGTTTTTTATAGGGAACACAGTAGACTAGGTATAATTCAAATGTATTTAATAACTAATTTAAAAACTCAAAAATTAACAGTTTGAAGAATATACCCATATGCGTGATTTTATTTTATTACGTGAAATGAATTTAGTCGTGTTTTTCGTACCATAATTTACTTACTGCCAATTGAAATGTTTAATTTTAAAATATTAAAAATTTAAAAAAAATCCTTGATTTTAATATCATAAAAATAAATTTCCGTGTAGTCGAAACACATTAAGATATATCTACTTTGTCTCCCATTTCATATTAATTTATTATATTAATGTAAGTATTTAAATGTTTCTGCCCTTCTGGAGTTTTTTTACACTGTAGAAGGACTAATGCATCTAAGCAAGAACCAGTTTCTAAGAATAATGAAAATTAGACATGGGGAAGAGTGAAAACTGGTAAGCTAATATTTTCAAGAAAATTGTTAGCAAAATCCAAATTTGTTCTAAAGTCACGAAATAGCAATTTAGAATTAGAATAAACGAGACTTTTATTTCTAATCTACTAAATCGTTTAATGTAGCCTTCCTAAAATCACCTGAGCCTATAACAATGGAGGGTTATCGGAATTTATGTCATTGATGTTCGAGGAAAATATCTCACGGTTTATTGAAATGAACTTTTGTTTTAAATGTATAAAAATAAATATTGATGGATAATGCATGGATAATGATGGACCAGATGACTGCTATAATACTTAGATATACATGTATAATAAATACATCTAATCTAATAAATACATAAAATCACCTTCGATTTGCCGACGATATAGTCCTCATGGCAGAATCGCTGGAAGATCTTGGCACAATGCTCAGCTACTTTAATATCGTCTCCCAATAACAGGTGGGTCTTTAAATGAACATCAGCAAGACAAAAACCATGTCAAATGCTCATGTTGCACCCGTACCGATATATGTTGAGAGCGATATAATCGAAGTTGTGGACCATTATGTCTATTTGGGTCAGACGATTCAACTAGGCAAGTCCAACTTCGACAAAGAGGTCAGTAGACGAATCCAACTCGAATGGGCAGTGTTCGGGAAATTACGGCACATCTTCTCGTCACAGATACCGCATAGCCTCAAGACGAAAGTCTTTAATCAGTGCGTGTTGCCAGTGGTGGTATATGTATGGAACTGAGACTTGGTCGCTAACTATTGGCCTCATACACAAGCTTAGAGTCGCGCAAAGTGCTATGGAGAGAGCTATTTTGGGTGTTTCACTACGTGATGAAATCCGCAACGAGGAAATCCGTAGAAGAACCAAAGTCACCGACATTGCACTCAAAATATGCAAGTTGAAGTGGCAATGAGCAGGTCATATAGCTCGCAGAACTGAAAACCGTTGGGGAATAAAAGTTCTCGAATGGCGACCAAGGACAGGAAAACGAAGCGTAGGACGACCTCCCACCCGATGGACTTATGGCATTGTAAAGATCGCGGGAAGTCGGTGGATGGAGAGGGCTCAAAATCGTTCTTTCTGGAAATTTATTGGGGAGGCCTATGTTCAGCAGTGGACTTCTAGGGGCTGATATGACGATGAATAAATACATACCTACTTATGATAGTTTATAACACCCAGACACAGAGCAAACCCACAGAACCTCGCCTAATAACCTCTAATAAACTGCTTCTATGGGTCCAAATTTTATATAATATACTACCGTAATTTATCAACTAGATCGTTTTATCAAAATAGTGCTCATTGGGCTTCGCTCAGCACTATTTTAAAAATCACGTTAAGCCTCTTATTAGAAAGAACATTGTACAGCTTACGAGAATATTTAGAAAATTACTATAAAGTCAAATAATGTAGAAATATCTATAACGAATGTGCCTGTACAGCACAAATATAACTTAATGTCATTAGACAACTTAACAACAGACACATGTACATAATATTAGTTGGTTAGTTATTATCATATTTTTTTTGAGACCCTACATAATGTACCAACACATTAAAATAAAATAAATTAATAATCCCGGACATTTGACCCAGCATCATCTGGCCCCAAAGTAAGCAGAGCTTGTGTTATGGGTACACCACATGACTGATATACTACTTATATACTTTTTTTTATATGTAAATACATACATATTATACATAGACACACCCAGACCCGAAACAAATACTTGCAGATCTTACAAACATTTGTCCCGCGGCGGGAATCGAACCCACAACCTTCTGCATCTCGGCCGGAACTTAGCCCACTGCGCCACAGAGGATGTCAATAATTGACAATATTATTCAATCCATCGACTTAAATCAATATTTTTGAATATGTAATTTGTGTATTATATGTGTATCTCTATCTATAATATAAAAGGCGATGTGTGTGTGTATGTATGTTCCCTATAGATTCCGAAACGGCTGGACCAATTTCAATGAAATTTTTAGGAAATCTTCACATTGGATTGGATTGATTTAGCGGGTGATTCTGTTAAGTTTGGTAGCGACCGGATCAACAATTGCATTGCATTGCATTTTTTGCATCAATCAGATTTGGTATGGAAATAGATTGTATCTTAGGAACGGACATAGCCTACTTTTTATGTATATTATACGTGTAATGCCGCGTGCAGCAGCTTATAATTAATAAAGCATTATTTTCTGTGCTATTCTATTCTATGTTCATAATACAAATGTTAACCTTAGGATGAAATCGAACTCTCAACCAACAGAGCAGAAGACAGAGCTACCAACTGAGCTGACCAAACTAATTGTGTATGTTTGTAAATTCCTTGAATTGAGCTATTAACTCATGGTAATTAGCAAAGAATTAACAATAGTGTGAAGCTTTATGGGAGTTTTTTTCTGAGAATTTAAGTTCCTACACAAAAGTTATTGTTTATCATTGGATCATATAAAAAAGCGCTAGGACCAAGACGAGTTTCTTGCCAATTCTTCTCGAGCTTGGGTTAGGATGAATTGGCACCTAAATTCACCTAGTATGTAAGACGTTTCAAAGTGATCCTTGTGATTGTATTGAATAAATCATCTTTTGACTTGACTTTGACTTGGAGCCAATTTAGTTCACGTTTTTTATGCTATGAGCACGCGTTTTGAAACTTTCCATGTTTAGTTTTAGCCCCCAAACGAATTCTAAAAGCGCCCTGAGGGCCTGCGCAAAAACAGGGTTGTTCCTGCCTACATTATATAAATCGTAGCCGTTAGAGAAAATTTCAGTTGTTCAGCCGCCTTTCAAGCAGACATTATCTTGTCAAATTCATTGTAATCTGAATACCTACATGATAATGAGCTTAGTCCGCACTAACCGCTTTACCCACGTTTATTATGATTAAGTTAATAATATGTAGGTACTAGATGGAGATACGAACAGGAATCACACTTCAAAGAGTGTTCCGAACTAGCCGTTAACAGAGATGTGTGGACAGAGAGAAGGGAAACCTTTGCAATAAAGACATAACATTCAATTGAAATTATCACACGTGAATAATATAATGAATTAAAAAAAAAAAACAAAAAAATAATATCAAAAATATATCTAAGACATTTTATAAATTTTACGCTGCACCGAATTTTGGAAAAGTAACCTATCATTTCACTGAAGACAGATTCAAACTACATTTAAAGATGTGTTGCGGGCCTTGTTGTGGCTGCGGACCTTGCGGCGGCTACGGACCTTGCTGCGGATCATGCTGTGGCCCGAGCTGTGGCTGTTGCTGTCCAAACATCACAATACACACTTGCTGTACGAAGATTTGCTAAGCACCATTGCTGGCAAACTTCTATAATGGAACAAACGTTCGAAATGCTGCATAAGTTAACAGTGTTGTTTTAGTGCTGGTTAATAAATGATTTAAGGATAATATCTTAATCTGTTTAATTTAAATATGGCAAGGATAATCGTCAAACATCAAAACAAGCTATGCTTAGTTTGTGGCAAGATGGTGTTGTGTGCGTTGTCCAACTTTAAATAATTAATTAATTAAACTATTGACCGAGCGAGCGCGAAGCACGAACGAGTATCTCCGTTTCAGCTCAGGCAAAAATGCTTTCGTATGTCTGTCCAGCAGGCGTCTGTCCGGATGTTCTCCTCTACAGGTCGCATTTCTCAACCGATTCTCGTGAATTTATTGTGAGCAGATTATATAACTATATAGATTTTTGGAAGTTTCAGTTTTTGGAAATTTTTCAATATGGCGGAGATATGGGGATTGAAAACGTACAAATTGTTATATTTTAGTAATTTCGAAAAATGTTCGCGAGATCTACAGCTCACAGAGCCTAGTTTATTTATTTATAAGTTAAATAATTAGTTTATTTATGTATTAGATCATTAATGAATAAATACATAAATGGTTTTTTAATTAATTAATTTATTGTTGTCCAAAAATACTCTACTGTTGGCTTTATTTACATAATTCTAGCTCCATATTTAATTGCTTCTACGACCAGCAATTCAAGCTATGCCTTGCCTAGAATATGTTTTTCTAAAACAGTCAAAATGTTGATCCTTTTAATGTTACTGATTTTGCTTTGATTACTTACCACGTATCGACATTTTATTTGATGGAAAACTGACTTTTTTTACTTTAAAAAACATACTATACAGGGTTGATACTTTTGAGATAACCTTTTTCCTAATAGCCTATTTAAAAAGCTTAGAGGCAAAGTCGCGTGGTGAGGTACTTCAACTATTACTTTCGTTTGAGTGGTAACTCTGGTGACGGAATAGGCCACCCGAAGGCCTCCGTCAGGGTATAACAAAGCCGGTATCAACAGTTTATCGTGGCCTCCAAAGCATGCTGTCCATTGGTCTAAAATGTGGTAGCATAACGGACATATTTTTATCGCACAGTCCTGCAAACTTTGTCTGCAACTTCGCCTCGTATGTAAATCATGCTCAAACATTATCTGTCGCTGTAAGATATAAACTAAATGCGTAAACTTTGTGGTAACGGTTTAAATTTCATTAATCAATGCTTTAACTTTAACTATATATACTACATAGCTATACTTTTTGCAATAAATAATTAAAAGATAGGGTTAAAATACTTTAGAGAGTAGAAAACGTTAAAACTTATTGGTAAACTTTTGGTTTTACTTATGTACTTAATATCAATGGTTTTATCATTGTTATAACGACCTCTGTGACGCAATGGGCCAAAACCCCGCCTCGAGACAAATGTTTCAATAATCTGCAAGGATTTGTCTCGGGTATGGGTGTTTCTATGTATAATATGTATGAATTTACAAAAAAAAAGTATATAAGTAGTCAATTAGTCATATGGTACCCGTAACACAAGCTCTGCTTACTTTGGAGCCATATGATGCTGTGTGAATTGTCCGGCTTTATTTATTTATATATTTGTTCTATTTTGGATACCTACCATGGACCGCGAACCAATCAAAATTTTTAATTTGTATCAATTTCGGAGACGCGACAGTGCGCTAGACGTTATCTTTGTATATTTTACATCCTATTTTTAACTTAGGATGTAACTCGCTAAACAGACACCAAAATTATAACCGAAATGCGAATAAAAACATTAGAGTAGGCCTTTGTATTGTGAAAAATTCTAGCTAATGGGGGATTTACACTAAGTCGATTTTTGTCGTGCCTACAAAGTCGCCTCAGCGAATCGCGATCTTATTTACAAAAGTCGATAAAAAATAATATTTTGCATCAAAATATCGTCTAAAACAGACGCACTGCGTACTGGCATTCAAGTTCGTGCAACCAAACGATTTGTACAATACGGTAGCGATACAGCAAACCTCTAATGACCTATTTCAGTCATGTGGCACCCATAACACAAGCTCTGCTTATTTTGGGACTGGATGCTGTGTGAAATGTCCAGCATTATTATAAAAGAACAAACTTCATGCGGCAAGACTCAATATTTTCACGGGCGATTTTAGTCACCCGGCGCATGATTCCCCGCACGACAAAAGTCGAAAACTGCTCTACTTTAGAACTTGCGAATTTAGTCAGGCCAAGGCCTGATTGCCTGATTGCCGAATCGTTATTTCGACAGTCGATTTACGCCGCACGGCCAAAACCGTGTGCATAAGTCTGTATAATGCCCGCATAAAACATTATACTTAAAATGCCAAAATCTTTTCTTATTTTCCGCTGGCATGCAAAGTGTAATATGGTGTGAAAATGAAAAGTCGATGAAAGTGCAACGCAAGTGGAAACAAGAAATACTGGGAAAGTGTTAGTCAAAGTAAATATGGTAAGAAAAGGGATTTCCGCTGTGAAACCACAATCTGATTCGCAGGCGTAAAATTTATGTTTCAAGATAGTGTTTTGTAGGGCTTAGAGACAAAGTCACAGCAAGTCAATAAAGCATTTAGTGTGTTTAGCAACTCGTCTAATCACTTTGTCTAATCAATATCAATACATATCAATATCACTTTGTAAATCAATGTGTATAATCAATTTGAATTAACTGTAAATGTGCTAAAACGCAGCTCGTTAAAACTTCACTTTGTCTAAACATTTATAATCGATCATAGCATTGTATTTCACGTTTAATCAGCTTTTAATCCATTGGATCAATGCAATGTGCATTTTAGGGCATTTCTGCATCTCAAAAAGAAAAGAGGAACCTTTATAGGATATCTTTCTGTCTGTTAAGACCCTTTTTCAATTGAGCCGGCAAACAAGCTTACAGTCCACACATATTCCACACACACAGATACATACTGGGCTCTCCTGAATTACACATGCTCGTGGCAGACCGGTGCTTTGGAGCACCTAAACACTACACTCATATTTGTACATACAAACACTGTAAATGTATTTCTACATCTCTTACTTTAATTTACTATATTAAATTTACTTAATTATATTATTGTATATTATTCCGTACATTTCTGAAATTATTTCTGCAAATTATTTGATACTTGCCATTAACAAAGAATCTAAGGTAACCTAAGGTACACGTAACTAACATTAATTTAACTTACCTCTATTTTATCTTATTTTACTTAACTTAAATTCTCTAATCTTAATGTATACAACCTGTCCGTCTCGCGACGGAAGAGCGAGACCCTCTAACACAGGTATTTCCATACTTAAAAAAGGATCCCAAACCCATGAAATGTATCATATAATAAGTTTTAAATAAATATATTGTTTTCTGTTTGTTTAAATTTAGCAATTTAACTTTACTTCAGTTACTTAAAATATATATGTTGCAGCCAAAACTAAATATCCACCAAAACTTATTTTAACTGCGGAAATCAGTCAAGTCACGTTAACTAAGGACCGGTTATGAGTTTTTTAAACTGTTACATAATTTGGAGGTATTCAAGCTTACGGTCAGCCTGACTGTAAGAAGTTACTGTTGCCTGAAGACAGATGTCTTCATCACCAGAAGCACTCGATACATTGCTGATGCGTTGCTTGTTCTCTATAACGCATTATACATTTAGTCTGAAATATTTAGTTAGGTAGGTAGCTCAGCTGAAAAACTTTGGATAGAAGATCATTTCGCAACCTGCGTAGATTTATTGTACATACGAGTTAAGGTATGGCCAAATAATAATACGAAATCGTCGAAATACTATTATAGATGAGTTGTAGCTTAGACTGATTACTCTATTAGGTTGCTGACTAAATACCTAATTGACTTGTTGCGACTTTGTCTTGATGATTTTTAGACAAGATGGTGAATGAGCCTACGTTTGACGGTGAACCTACGTTTTCGATTGACGGACTCCAAACATTTTGTCGTAAGTGTATAGAGAATTAGAAACACATTTTAACTACACCTTTTTTTTTGTTTTTTAGGTCAAAGGTAAACTACATTTTAACTACACCTTTTTTTTTTGTTTTTTAGGTCAAAGGTAAACTACACTACACACTTGCCAAAGTTATGAACTTTCATTGTTCTGCACCCGTTCACTGGTTACGGTAACGAGTAACAAATATAGAATCACAAACATTTTCACTGCATTTTTATCATTAGTAGTATTGGTAATAGGATTGAAAATCGGCACACAATATAAAACAATTAGAATGTCATTGACGACATAGTCAGGAACTCTATAATACTCTTTGAACAAGCTGCTATTGGAATACAATAAAATAAAGTACTGCACAGGTCTACTCCCTCGCCTCCAGTTTTAATTAAAAACGGGACGACAATTCGCCCATAGCTACGTGTATTAGCTTAAATTACTTTTAGAATCGAATTTTGTGGATTCGCTTGCTATATATATATATATATATATATACTAGCTGTTTCCCGCGGCTTTGCCCACGTGGTAGATAAAAAGTAGCAAGATAATAATTGAATGTATGAATGTTTTGGAAAAATTACAAAGCATAATCTCGGTTTTCGCGGTTTAACCAAACGCGGTTGGTTCGCGGTTGAATGTTTTGAAAACCTTTCTTAGCGAGCACCTACGGCCCCAGAGGAAGCTGCATACCAATTTCATTCCAATTCAAGATTTCAAGAGTAGGCCTATTTTTGACTTCCTAGCAAAAACTGATGAAGTGCTCAAAACCTGCTTCCGCTTAATGTTTGACATCTGAAGTCCATTCTGATCAGATCTGCCATTTGTGTAAGGTGCCAAAGATGCCATACAAACTCTAGCACGTCATTGTACCCTGTTTAGGAGAAGGTTATAGAAAACAAATAATAGTTTTTATATTATTTCTATTAAAGAATATTTACACAAAGTTTCAAATCGCTTTCGCAAAACGTCACAGTGTTAAAAAGTTTCCATATAAATTCTAACCGCCTACCTATAGCACCTTCATATATAAAATACCCTTTTAGTCTGTTACCGTTTGTACTAAAGTATATTTAAGTTTCAACGAAATGGCACCACGCGTTAATAAGTTACCATACAAACTTTATGACCGCTTGCCCCAATGTGGGGGTTTTGAAAATACTTAATTGTAGACTTTTACTTAAGTATGTGTTCATAAGTCTCATCATAGTCCGTCGTCAGATCATAAGTCCGTCGTGCTACGTCGTTAATAGAATTGTAATGGTGGAGCGCCAGCCAGGACTTTGCCCCGTGGCTGAACGAACTGGTGCTGCGCCCCGGAATCTCCAGTGAGGGCCTCCTCTGCTTCGTAGCGGCGAGTGAGTGCCTTTGATTTTTGTTTCGCAACGGATTCGAACTTGGGTCGTCTGCGTCGCAGCCGTGCGAGTTCCATCTACGCCAAGGCGCAGTGAGCGGCCGCGACGAAATTTTTAAACTGTTGAATCCTGTGTGCTACGTTAGTGCTACGAGCCGAGCTACGCAACGAACCGCTACAGTGCTACGAAAAGACTACCACAGCGTCTCACAGCGAACAACTGCTACGCATATCTTTTTGCATATGGCCAAAGCACTTACTAGCTGTTGTTTAGGAAACAAAAATGTCGAATGCTAAGTGTTGCTGCAATGTAGTAATTAGCGAAATATTGGCGTTTATTCAAAATAAACTACAAGTAATGGATCAAATTAGCCTGATACAGATCTGTTCTTCTGCGTTCACCGCCGAGGATATAGTAGCAGCAAAAAATCTTCTTTTTGCCTGTGTAAAGTCATCGAAAAATAAATCTCAACGTAAAAGAGATGGCAAGTCCCAGCGAGACTTAGAAGACATCATTGGGCTGTTTCGGGAGTTGGATCCAGACGATTTTCCCGTCTTTGTTGTGAAAGATCTTAACAAACTACCCCCGGTTACATTTGATCATGTAGATGTAACAAGGCTATTAAAAGATATTTTAATCATGCAAAAGGAAATTACGAGTCTAAAGCTGAATTATGCCTCAAAAGAAGAACTAAATGCACTGAGATATGACATAGAAAATATGAAAACAGCATCGATTGTGAATAACTTTGATATGACTAACGTCAACACGTTACGAGGTAGCTCAAAGTTAAATATAATAGACACCTGTTATGATAGCGGACCAATAGGGTTACTGCATATTCCTGAGACTGCACACAATCTTGATGGAGCCAAAACATCGCCCGAGGCTCGCGTTTCGAAACCCTCAAGTACGAAAACGTCGCCAGCGATCGCAAACCGTCGTATAACAAGTGACCGCGTTGAAGGTGTTTCTGAGCGATATTCTGTTTTGTCTCCTAATCCGTTAAATGAGCCTACTTCAGCATCCGAGTCTGTTCATATGCATAAGCACCAAAAATCATTTGCCCAGATGGCCAGTGAAGAAGGAGAATGGAGAGATAGACAGTCAAACGAAGAATGGAAGATGGTGCAGAGAAAAAGATACAGAAATAGATTAGAAACTACAAGAGGTGAAGCAAAAACTGAGCCAGATATGAAGTTTAGAGCGGCAAACATTAAAATACCGCTATTTATAAACAACGTTGATAAACGTACGTCTGCGCACGATATATCTAGTTATATTTTAAAGAAAATATCAGTAGAAGTGTCATTAGAAAAAATTAAACCAAAGATGGAACGAGAATATGATGCATATAAAATAATGGTACCAAAAAGTAAACTGTCTATGTTCATGGATGCTAATAATGGATTAATAATGGAAGAAATAATGGATTGCAAGCTAATTACTTTCAATTGCAAAAGTGTGAAGCGGTCAGCGACGTGCATTAGACAGCTATGCGAAACTGCGCACATCATAGCTCTGCAGGAGACTTGGTTGCTGCCTCATGATATCGCGTTTCTTGGAACAATTCATGAAAACTACGAATACACCGGAAAATCAGCAGTCGATACCTCAAAGGAGATAATACGCGGCCGACCGTATGGAGGAGTGGCGTTATTATGGAAAAAGAACGTGTTTGATTCCATAAAAATAACTAACTGCGCGAGTACGCGCATATCAGCTGTGCGGTTGAGTTGGCAAATTCCTTCTTCATTGTGTTCAGCGTCTAACACAACATAACAGCTTGTTTAAGTGAGATAACAGCTATAGTTGAGAGTAGTGATTTGGAATCTGTTTATATTCTTGGTGATTTCAATGCGCATCCGACAGAACTATTCAGTAATAAATTAAATAGCTTTTGTGCCGAACAATCGTGGTGCTGTGCGGATGTTATAAAATTAGGTATTGACTCCAATGAATATACGTTTGTAAGTGATGCTCATGGTTTGCAACGTTAGTTGGATCACTGCGTCGTGACGCAGTCCGCCTGGGAGACAGTTAGAGACATTAAGGTTTGTTATGACGTTGTGTGGTCAGACCACTTTCCTGTGACTATATGTTGTGACTTAAATTTAGTTCATAAGAAAGTATGTCCAGTTAATAATAAAAATGCTTCAATATCTCTCGCCACTATAGTTGCCAAAGTGCTGGACCGAATTCTGAATAAACACCTGGACCGACACAATCAACTGCATGATGGACAGTTTGGGTTTAGGCCTGGATTGTCCACTGAGAGTGCAATACTTAGCCTCAAGTACACGGTTCAGTACTATGTGGATAGAAGGACGCCGGTCTATGCATGCTTCCTCGATCTGTCAAAGGCTTTTGACACGGTGTGTTACGACATACTATGGCAAAAGCTTCGTGATACAAAACTACCAGGGGAACTTTGTTCTGTTTTTGAGTATTGGTACTCGCATCAAATCAACCATGTCAAATGGGCTGGTGCTCTGTCTAATGCGTATGGGATGGAGTGTGGGGTGAGGCAAGGGGGGGTGACATCATCGAAATTGTTTAACCTCTACGTTGATAACCTGATAGATGGCCTCAGCAGTTTGCCGGTCGGTTGCTCTATTGACGGTATTAGTGTCAATAACATAAGTTACGCAGATGACATGGTACTGCTGGCGCCATCTATTAAGGCCTTGAGAGGATTGCTAACTTATTGCGAGACTTATGCAGTAAGCCATGGTTTGCAGTATAATGCCAAGAAATGCGAGTTCATGGTTTTTGGACCAGGTGGTAAGAGTCCGGACTTAGTACCGCCTATTATTTTAAATGGAGATGTACTACATAGAGTAAAAACTTTTAGATATTTAGGACATTTAGTTACGGAAAACCTAAGAGATGAGCCGGATATTGAGAGGGAGCGAAGGGCGTTGATGGTGAGAGCTAATATGTTGGTCCGCAGGTTTGCTCACTGCTCAAAAGAGGTAAAAATAAGTCTGTTTAAGTCGTTTTGTCAAACATTTTACACCCTTCGCGTTCAATACAATAATGCCTTCAGGATGTTGTTGGGACTACCGAGGTTCTGCAGCGCATCCGGCATGTTCTTAGAGGCGCACACGGATGGGTTCGCCGCCTGCATGCGGAAAAAGGCAGCCTCTCTGCTGCGCACAGTTCGCGGGAGTACCAACACTATCCTGATGGCAATAGCGAACAAGTTCGATGGTCCTTTATTCAGGCGCTGTATTGGAGTACTGATTAATTAATAATGTATGTATATAATTATAATTATCTATATTATATATTAAGTGAATTTGACTGTTGACTAACTTAGCCCTAAGATTTTACTAACCCATTATGGATCTAGCTATCTGAATGAATAAATGAATTATTATCATTATTATTATTATTATTATAAGTACCTATACAAGTTTTAGCCCAAGTTTTAACATTGCCTCCAGGTTAAAGTTGTTTTAAAAATATGCAGTTAAATATAATAAATAGAGGTTGCGTGGTGCGCGAGCTGCATACAGCTCGCGGGTTTAACCCCTTACAAACCCCTACAACCCCTAAAAATCCGTAAAACCCCTAAAAACCCCTACAAACCCTAAAAACTCCTACAAACCCTAAAACCACTACAGCCCTAAAAACCCCTACAAACCCCTACAACCCCTAAAAACCCCTAAAAACCCCAACAACCCCCCAAAAACCTCTACAACCCCTAAAAACCCCTACAACCCCTAAAAATCCCTACAACCCCTAAAAACCCCTACAACCAATAAAAAATCCTACAAACCCCTACAACCCCTAAAAACCCCTACAACCCCTAAAAATCCCTACAATCCCTAAAAACCCCTACAACCCCTAAAAACCCCTACAACCCCTAAAAACCCCTACAACCCCTAAAACCCCCACAAACCCCTAATACCCCTAAAAACCCCTACAACCCCTAAAATCCCCTACAAACCCTAAAAACCCCTACAACCCCTAAAAACCCCTACAACCCCTATAAATCCCTACAAACCCCTACAATCCCTAATAACCCCTACAACCCCTAAAAACCCCTACAAACCCTAAAAACTCCTACAAACCCTAAAACCACTACAGCCCTAAAAACCCCTACAAACCCCTACAACCCCTAAAAACCCCTAAAAACCCCAACAACCCCCCAAAAACCCCTACAACCCCTAAAAACCCCTACAACCCCTAAAAATCCCTACAACCCCTAAAAACCCCTACAACCAATAAAAACCCCTACAACCCCTAAAAACCCCTACAACCCCTAAAAAATCCATCAAACCCCTACAAACCCCTACAAACCCCTACAACCCCTAAAAAATCCTACAAACCCCTACAAATCCCTAAAAACCCCTACAATCCCTAAAAACCCCTACAACCACTGAAAACCCCTACAACCCCTAAAAAATCCTAGAAACCCCTACAACTCCTACAAACCCCTACAAATCTCTAAAAACCCCTACAATCCTAAAAATTCCTTACAACCCAAGGTTAAGTTTGCTATGTCTATCTAGCACCGTTTAAAGTTATGATCGTTTAAAGTTTTTTATTTCTGAATCGGATAATGAAAAGGGTCTTGAGCAACATTAGTTGGAGCACCAACCCTCTCTGACTTGTAGTTTCCGAGATAATGTGGGGGGGGGGGGGCAAAAAGGGGGGCAAGGAGGGGGTGTCACACAACTTTGTTCAACTCTTCCGATTATCCTCTATACGATCCCACTAAAATTTCAATTCCAACATGACGCCTTCTGGGTACACCTTAAAAGGGGGGAGAAAAATGGTGGGAGAGGGTGGAGTTTTAAATCGTTTCTTAATCCTTCAAGCATCCTCTATACGATCCCAATAAAATTTCAATTCCAACATAACGCCTTCTGGGTAATTATAATTTTGCTAAAATTATAATTATAATTTTAATTAAAATAATAATATCTACAAATTTTAAAATATGTAGATATCATTATTTTAAAATGTAGTAATGTGGATACGTATTACTAATAAAATTTCAAAGTAATAGGCTACATTCTTCAGTGAATCCTTTCTCAGAAATAATAATGGTTATATCTCACAAATTAACGTTTATTTAAGCCCGCCCGGAGGGTATGTGGGTTTGAAGTTTGAATAGAATTTACCTTTAGATTAATATGGAATTACTAGGGATCGTAACAATAAGCTGTCTTGTTCACTACTTTAAAATTCACGAGGCTACTTTACTAATATAAAATAATTAAAAATTTATTACGCAAAGGTCTTAAAGGTCGAAACAGAACATTTTGGCAAAGAAAACAGATAATTGATTCAGGCGTGTCTTTGCGGAAATCCATTACAAAACATAGACGGACAAATATTTAGTACTATTCCGCCAATCTATTTCCAAAGAATTAGCTTGTCTAACTCTGTCTAGCTGTCTAGTTAGACACGATGCAGACGCATACACTTCCCTCCCGCCCGCAATTGAAATTAACGCTTTGAATGGCTTTTTAATTGCGGGCGGGAGGGAGGTTCATGCGTCTGCATCGTGTCTAACTCTTTATAAATAGATTGGCGGAATAGTACTAAATATTTGTCCATCTATTTATTCTAAAGAAAACAGCTTTTTATTACAAAACAGATAATTTTTATCCATAACATACCTTTTCAGACAGACTGATAAGTAAAAGCGACGTATCAGTTTCAAACATTACGTAATTTATCCGCCAGTACGCCAAATTATTCTCCCCGCATTCACACTCGCCCATTTCACGTCATTATTATAATAAGTTTTGCAATGTCGTCGCTGTCGTGAAAGGATTCAAATTAATAAACAGCACGCTGAATAGCTTACGACTCAGTTTCAATTAAGAATGTCACGTGTGACGAGGGTACTTTTACACTGTAAATATATACCTACATAACTAGATATATTTACTTTTTAGATTATTTATTTTACAAAACAAACGACGACCCACTGCCCGAAAAAATAACGAAATAAAGTTGTTTTTTGTTTGCATAATGAAGGTCCAAACCTGTCAGTTATAAGTGGCGAGTTTGCTGAACTATTTACTTACTAGCTGGTGCCCGCAACTTCGTCTGCGCAGGGTTAGTACTTGTAATTCTAACGGTCTTTGCAGCGCTTGCCAGAATAGCTTGCAGATGGCAGATTTTTTTCTTGACACTTATCGATAACGATAAGTGTCAAGTAAGAAAAAAATCTGAATTAATCTGAATAAATGTGAATTGTCCAAAATATAAATTTTGGACAATAGACAATATCTTTATAAGTTATAGATTATGTGTTATTCAGATGTATAAGCTATATTATTTTAAAGTTTCATTAAAATCCATTCAGTAGTTTTTGTGTGAAAGAGTAACAAACATACATATGAACTTTCGCATTTATAATATTATATATTATCAGAAGAGATAAAAGTATTTATTTTCATTTAGGAATCAATTGATTACTACCAAATGTGCATTTGAAATATATAATGGCTTACACATAAGATATAGATAAATACTGTGGCGGGCTTTTTTGTAGGACTATTTAAGATTGTTTATCATTCATCATACATTACATATCTACACTAGCATAACACTAGCGGTCTTGGCAGCGCACGCCAGAATAGCTCGCAGATGGTAGATTTTTTCCTACTTACTTGACACTTATATCGTTATATTTTGGACAATTTACACAATACCTTTATAAATTGTAGCCTATGTGTTATTCTGATATATAAGCTATATTATTGTAAAGTTTCATTAAAATCCATTTTGTAGTTTTTACTAGAAAGAGTAACAAACATCCATCCATGCATCCATCCGTACTTACAAAGTTTCGCGTTTATAATATTAAATAGTAGGATTTTGTCCCCCAACATTATTATGGGAGAGTTGTTTTATTTATTTCATTATCATTACGATGAGATAAAAGGTAGGTAAAAGTGCTATATAGACACGCGTTATGACGTTTATAGCGTCAACTCGTGCGCTTAAGCTCCAGTTATTATAGCAGCTCAAGTGTCGGCTGCTCCTCTTAAGCACACCTAAAATAATTAATTAACGACAACATTTCAAAGCTTTTCCGTGAAAATAAATAGGTTATGTCACGACAAGTGCGCGTAGGTTCGTTGGGTTGGAGCTAAATTGAACCCGACATAGGGGAGCAGCGGGAAAAGAGCGCGATAAGGATGAACATAAATTAATTAACGCATCTTTCTGGGTAAATAAGATTAATCGGAACATCTCTGCACGCAGTCCCTAAATTTTTTACGATCCATCCAGATGAATATTTATGAATTGTAAGCAAAACTGTCCTGTTTAACATAACTTTTCGTTTGTTTCAGATACGCTAATAAATTAACTTCTGAAGTAAAGATTATTCCGCTTTACAAACGGTAAATTTTGTATTACAAGCAATATATTTCTGCAAGTGAAACAAAAATAATCGGAGATGTGAGTTAGGTGGTAGTCGGTTGTTGAGGGTGGATGGTGTTGGTGCGCGGGGTATGGCGGCGCGGTGCGGGGGGCGGGAGAGGCGCGCGCGGCGGTGAGAGCGGGCGTGATGCGATCGGTGTGCGTCGCGGCGTACGCGCTTGTTACCGCGTGGGTGCTTACCGCGGCGGCAGGCCGGGAGTTGCGCGTGCTACAGGCGGACGCAAGGGCTGCGTTCTACGTGGGCATCGCCGCACCCGCCTCGGCCGCCGCCGCCGTTCGCGCGTTCAACCGCTCCCTCGCGGACTTCTCCCAGTCGTACCTACCGGCCGACTCCCCGCTCTATTTGCGCAATATCACGCTGCTCCCGCTTTATATCGAGCTGCCAGAAGATGAGAGGTAAGGCCATTGTTTTATAATGTCATTCATCATCATTTTTACAACTGGTAAAAATACGAAATATGGTGTACACGTGCTTAGTGAGTAAAACGAAAATTGAAGTCTAAACTAACAGTTTTAAAGGTTGGGATACAATTGGGGACAAATGGAACGTGTCGCTCAACAACTACGTATGTGCCGTGGACAATGTCGCGCAACATCTTACCATCCACACTAGTCAGTTCTTGTAGAAATGTCTCCCGAGGTTGTGTTGATTAGAGCTACGTACAAACTAACATAGCATCTAGCTTCTAGCTGTGCGGCACGTTGCGCACATGCTTATACGTGCGCTCCCTTCAAGAGTGGGAGTTAGAAATATGTTCCGCGTCACGTAAAGGTGTCGTGCATGGTTGCACGCAACGTTGCGGCACTCTGAGCAATATTGCAACACGTAAATTGTGGGCTACGGGACATGTTGTGTAAAATTTTGTACCTTTGTGTATCCATAGCTTAAGTAAATTTTGTTTAAAGCCTTGGCGTCTACTCGGCAAACCGATTTTGATATAAAATTTTCGTCGAATTCAATCGTATTCAAAATTTGATTCGTTTTCAAATCAAATTATCGTATCGTCTGTTGTGACGGATTACGACATCGATTGTAAAAAGTAAGGTCGGTCAAAATGAAGAGTAGGGTTTTGCACTGTTATCGTTAATCGTTTTGCTGAGTAGATCTCCTTCTCGCACCTATACCTCAATGTGGTAAGTAATTGTACGTACATGATACTCGTATAATTAATAAGTATAGCTATGATACAGCTGTAGTTCAGGCTAAACCCGTTATCCCAATTTAGCTATACCTCCTCAACCTATCCAATTTACCAACTCAATTTAAGCTTTAGCATGTGCAAAATTCTGGCAAAATTTTAGCTTTGTAAGGTACTTCACATTCTAAATGGTCAAAGCAACATAAAACAAAGTACTACACAGCATTGCATCTACTATTGATACATTTTCTATTTACTTACGTATTCGTACCTGCTGTATGTAGTATATTCTGATGCAACTACGTAAAATCCAATAGCATTGTACCAGGCATGTATTACGAAGCTGTCATGTTAATAACACCAGAAAAAAAGGTGATTCTGTATTTTCAGATGCTTTTTATCTTTTACAAGCATCTTTTCGATTTCACTGCAAATCGATATGCTATGCTATCGATGCCTCATCGTGTTCACATACTTGACTACCCGATAAAAAGCTGAAAAAGCATTTCCATTATTGTCGATCAATCTCCGTGACAATACAAGCCAACAACACAGTCAAAACACTCAAGCCCGACTCAAACAAGGCCAATACGACTCGTACGAAGTGAAACACTTTTATGGATATCGCTGAAGTTGTTTTCTATTCGATCGGACAGAGGTGGACGACTAGTTTGGCACTCTGATTCGTGTTGTTTTTATGTCATGTGGCGCTAGAATTAGTTTTGCTCTTTGGTATCACTGTGAACGTATTTCTTTCAGAACTTTGAACGTGAGTGCTCGAATGGTTTTCTATGAACCAGGTTAAATTTTCTGCAGAGCTTTACGTACTTTTACTTGCAAATATACGGTTTACACTGATAGCTGTATATACTTTGTTATTTTTTTATAAAATGTTGAATAAAATAAAAATGTATATACAATGTATATATTTTTATTACATAATTTATTATGTATGTAAGTAATTACATTACCGTTATACATTAACATTAACAGCCTTAGTAAACGTCTCTCAATTTCTGTCGAAAGTTATTAAGTTCTTTATTCTGTAAATAATGCCATCCCTTTTTGTAAGATAATGATAAATAGTCACGAGGCGCTTCTTTCATTCGCAGATTCGCCTTCGCTTAGTTTAGGCAGTGTTCAAGTTAAGAGTCGCTTATAAGTAAGGCCATAATTCGTATAAGTATATACTTAAGTATGCTTGTGTCTTTTTATATTTTTACACTAGCTGTTGCTCGCGACTTCGTACGCATTTTGTTTTGAAAGGAATTGTAGCTAAAATCCATCCACAGTATGCAATTAATCTCCTTGCCAAATTTTATTGATAAGTTTCAAACCAATCATAAAAAAACCCATTAAAAACCATTAAAACCCATTAAAAAGTTTCCATACAAACATTCACACCCAATTTTACTCCTTTATGAGAGTTATTTTGAAAAATCCTGAAACACGTGTCCATTTTATTTTGCATTTTATGTATCCACCACCCGTTAAAATTTGCCATACAAACTTTAACAACCCATTTTGCCCATTTGTTAGGTTATTTTGAAAAATCCTGATACCATTTATTTTGAATTTTATTTATTCATATCAAGTTTCAAACAAATAGCACCAAGCGTTAAAAAGTTTCATACATTCGTTTTCACCTTTTTTCACCTTCTTAGGGATTGAATTTCCAAAAATCCCGCTTTAGTGGGTGGTTTTGCTGTAAAAAGAAGCTAGCTTCCAAATTTCAGCTTTCTAGCTTCAGCGGTTTCGTCTCGACGATGATGAATCAGTCAGTCAGGCTAAGTTCTTTTATAGGTAAAGATAAATGTGCTTATTATTGTGTCTGTTATATTATTATTTATTATTATATCTGATTCATTCTTGAGTAGGTATTTTACGTTAGGACTCCTTTCGGGTAAGGACCTCTTCCAAACGCTTAGCTGCTTCCACAGTCCGCGGTCCTTTGCTATTTCTGTCCGGTTAGTTGTGTTGGTATTTCTTTTTATATTGTCGGACCATCAGGTCAGTGGTCTGCCTGTTTTTCTCTTTCCAGTCGGACTTGTCACTCCATTCGCTCATCTTTCTTTGTCAATTCTTGCTGCGTATAATAAATAAATATAATATATTTTATTTGTTTTCAAGTATATAGTCTTATTACTTTCATTATACTTCTTTCTGATCTCTTTTTGGTTTGTTTGTGTACGTCTATATTTGACTCCCATTATGTAAGTGTAGGTAAGATACAGGAATCTATTACTTTTTTCTTTCTTTCTCAGGCTTAATTTTTTTTTCCACGTTATAGTTATTCTTCTATCTATCTCCTCTATATTGTTAGTGGGCTTGAATGATATTTGTTTTCCCAGGAAAGTATATTCTTAGGCACAATTTAGTTGTGTGTGTTGTCTACGTATAAATATCTTTCAATGTTATTCCTCATGCCTTATGTTTTTTGTCGGATCATGTCTACTCCAATTTTTGTATTAAATTCATATAGAATCGTTAAGATCTATTTTAGGTTTTGGGCGTTATCTTCTAGTAAGACTATGTCGCCTGCAAACGCTAGGTGAGTAAGATTTTTGCCGTTTACATATATTCCTGTGTCTTTCCAGCTGATATTTCCCATAATTTTTCAATAAATATTGTTGGTAAATGCACACTAGACCATATAGCCCCAAACTAAGCATAGCTTGTATTATGGTGAACAGGTAACTGATATAATATTTTTAAATACATTCTCATGATTCTTTATATCACCCAGACACAGATCAGATAGTATTTAGTTAGTTTAATCCGTCGTTCCTACCTGAAGAGTTTAAAACAAGTATTAATACGGCCAGCGTTAGCCCGTAGCCCATAGTTTAGTCTGATTAATATCATTTAACTAGCTATTCCTTACTTTGTAGGTACTAAGCGCTTATCCCGTTAGTAATTTTGGCGAGCCAGAAGAAGTTGTAACGTTTAAGTGGGTTAGTTATTTGAACCTGCGCTATTTTCTCTATGAGACGAAAATTAATATCGCAGAACTTATTAGAGTCGATTATCAAATCAATTTAATCAAATGGTAATACGGTTCGAAATTGTAAATTGCCAGTGGGTATTTCCACCTGCCGGCATATTACGAACTCTATTGGTCGATTTCTATTATCTGATGTTACTGAAATGTAAGATAAGAATAGAATATGTTTTTATTTGCAACAACATATTACAATAGACAAAATAAAGTACATAATAACTTAATTAATGGTTCCCGCAAAATGGACCCTAACTCAGCATTTGTAAAGTCAACAAACCGCGCTGGTCTTTTGTTAGGACCGATTGTGTTTAGCGGACATGAAAACTATGTCTAAATTAAAAAAAAAAACAAAAGTAACAAAACAGAAAATAAAGTAAATACCAATAGAAATAATGAATTATATTACACACAGAGCCATCTAGCCCCAAACTAAGCAACGCTGTGTCATAGAGATAATACTATGGGAACCAGAGCTGGCTGGTAGAACTTACTCAGCATTTATACTATATTAGCTGCTGCCCCCGGCTTCGCACGCATGGTACCTAAATAAAAAGTAGCTGTCCTCCTCCAAAGTCCCATATATCTCTATACCAAAATTCATCAACATCGGTTCAGCGGTTTATGCGTGAAAACGTCACAAACAGACCGACAGACATACATAGTTATTAGAGATATTAGTTATTAGAGCTTATTGTCTGTCAAATAAATACAAAATGTGTTTTTTTTTAATCTATGAATAATCAGCAGGTTCCTTATTGGCAGCGGAATATTATTCCAACACTTCAAAGCAGCGTACCGGAAACTGCCTTTAAAAGCAGATGTATGTTTATGTTGTTATGAGAGCAGCGCCGTGCCATCGCGTGGTTCAAAAGACCTTAACTGGATCGTTTATTAATTTTATCGTAAAGATAACTGGATGCGTTGTGCCTTATAACCCCAAAAAGAAAGCACGCTTAATGTAGCTTTTGACGATGCTTAATTTTTAATATGACCCCTTAGTGGAATGTCGAAACAAAAATAAGCACAGGCATTCTGTACCCATTGAAGGAGTCTTTGCGTCTTAGCCAAAAGCCGTGGGCCAAAAACAATATGAGCACAGGCATTCTGTACCCATTGAAGGAGTCTTTGCGTCTTAGCCAAAAGCCGTGGGCCAAAAATAATATCGTTATAGTTTAGTTTAGACAACACCAAAGACTTTAGCAACTTAAACCGCAGTACATTATGCTCCTGCAATCGAACCGACATCGCATGTACTGATTCGTCTTTCCTGCGGGTTCTATCGGCAAGATCGAGAGGTTATGATTTATATGGCCCTATACAGTACCTTTAGCCTATAAAAACTGTTTCTGACAGACTCAGCAATGTTTCCTTCAAAATGAAAGGCGCAATCCATTTGAAGTCCAAGATTACGAGCTTTAAGACTCGGTCAATAGCCTCTCCCATAACCGTAATGGCGCGGCGCCTGATGGTCTAACATTGGCCAAGTGATATTGACTACCAAAACTTAAATACTTCGTTTTTGTGTGTTGATGTGCTTACAGTATTTATTTTCCTATATTATTAAATTCAGGGGGTTCCTACTGAATATAATAATTATTACATTATATTCATTATTGTAGTAAAATGTCAATATCCCGGACATTTCACACAGCATCATCCGGTCCCAAAGTAAGCGGAGCTTGTGTTATGGGTATACTAATACATACATATTTTACATGTAAACACCCACGCCCGAGACAAATACTTGCAGAATATACAAAGTTTTGTCCCGCGACGGGAATCAAACCCGCACTTTTCTGCATCTCAGCCGGACCTTAGCCCACTGCGCTTGACACTTGACAGAGGTCGTGCTTCTCTACAAAAGTTATCCCTTTTGTAGAGAAGCACGGCACAAAACATTAACAGCTTTCCCATATACCCTTTCGAGTGTCGGTCGAAACCATGTTTTTCTAAGGCAGCCAACATAATAATTATGCAGACGCAATTTTCCAAAGTCCAAACATCTGCCGCGACTTTCCAAGGGAATTGCTTATGTATATTAGCTGGGAGCGCTAGGTACCTTATAATCTTGACTTTACTTATTTTGGCCTCTAAAACTTTCTAGTTAAAATTGAAGTGTTGTTGACTATTAACGCAGAGCCCTAAATCGTGATTTATATTAAGTGGCTTTTACAAGTGGATAACCACTCTCACTCAGGATTAGCTATAAGAAACTAGCCGATAGTTATAAGAACAATGTGTACATAAGTATAATGAAATCACCCCAAAGCCACTCGGCTGGAAAACTATCCCGTATTTCAAACAATGGAGCAAAGCAAAACAATCTAAGCGGAAAAATGGACCCGTTTTCTGATATAAAGCATTACATATACCTTGACCTAGATGGAGTATCCAGTTACTGCGGTCCAGACTAAGAAATGCTGAATCAATATTGTGAAGCTCTAAGCTGACCACAGGGGATATAGCCGGACAAGTTACCGGCCTTGATGTTCTTAGTTAGACGTTTGAAATTTATTACGGTAGTACTTGGTAATTACTATAAAATATGTATCTAATAATGTATTATTAGGTACATATTTTACAAAACCAGGCTAGCCGCTCACTAGAGAATTTAATTTATTTATATTGCATTAAAATGTTGCATTTTCATAGATGTCGGGTGTGAATTATAAGCTTTTTACATCGTTTGCAAAATCCAATATTTTTCAATGAAATATAAATATCTTTGTCCCACTAAGAATAGTATTTTTCATATTTTTCACACAAATTCTACATATCTTCATCTTCTAGATGTGGAAATGAGACAATTTATCATTCGCCACGGCACTCTGGGCACAATCGTAAACGCAAACGCCACTTTAGACATTATTCGTGGACAAACCCGCCCACGTACCTAGATAGTTTATTTTATCCAGGTCAAACTTTAGGCAGTGAATCTCTGTTACGACTCTTAGCTTTAGCGATACACCTACTACATATTTATTAGTAATCTTTTTTTGTGAAACTTTAAGCTAGTTAGCCAAAGACCAGTTTACGCTTAATTTTGTCTCTAATCCTTAGCTTAAGTTCGCTAAATTTGACGCCAGAGAATAAAACATAATAAAACAAATATATATTAAGAAATACTGTTTATTAACCGTTAAAAAAAGAGTATATTTATTTAAATAAGTTTTAGAGTTAATAATAGGCAAGTGATATGCTCGATTTATTCTAGGTATACATCATTACCGTAAACGTAAATGCACTGAATTCTATGGTTATTACTTACATTATAGAAATTCTACTCAAGTTTTGTTCCAAAAACCTTTAGCTCCTCCGTGTCTGTGTGAAATTTGATATTACACTGTTTCCCAAACTTCTTGTACGAAATCTGATACAAACATTCCATACCAGCTTTTTCGGCAGATTTTTGTGCTTTCGCACTTGTGAATATACCACCTGTTGCTCTAAAACCCAATTCTTTTGATAGGTTCTTCCTGGAATATGAAACGTTTTGATAAAATAAACCGGACGAAACTGATTTAGAGTAAAAAGCCTTAATTAGATAGAAATGAATTTTCACGACCGCAAGAAATGACGTTCAATTTAATTCATTCTCGACTCGACGAAGAATGGTAGATGATATTCCTTAAAAAACTTGCCTTGCGCTAAGTAACTCGACGGCAATCCCCTGCCGGCGGTATTCGGGTGCCACAGAAAGGCCCGTTCCCATAAGGTATGCATTCACATCGTACTTGTCATAAATCGCCGTCACTTTCATGGCCTCCGCGAACATGCGTAGAGATAATAAACCCGCTTTAGTTTTTGGCTGTGAAACGATAGGAGAGTAATATTTAGTGATATATGATGTGGTTTGGTAAACAAACATAATACACATTATAATAAAATAACAGTTTTTGACACCGTTTATGCAATATGTTTTCAAACCTTGCGAGTGGATAACAGTAGGCTCTGGCATTCCATTCAATTGTAAACTGGTAATGGTAATGAACTTAACTTATGAAACGAACTCTATTTTGACAGGTATGATTTTTAATTCACTAAAATCTCATATAGTCCATTAAAATGTTACATTTTTTAGGCCTTAGTGTGCATTTGTCAGAGGACGCAATTTTATTTTTTTAATGTGTAGGGGGGGTCAGTAGAAGCTTAAGTTCAAGTTTGTGGGGTCGGCACCCTTGTCCCCCGGCCGCCATCTTGGAAAAGGGGGTGCAAAGGGTTTTCGCGCTGTATCTCGTAAACTAGTTACCTTACAGAAAATTTAATCAAACATAAAATGTAGCAAATTAAATTTCCTACAATTTTATTTCTATTACTTTTTATCGTCAAGTGACCAACAAAAAAGTTATAAACAAAAATAAATGAAAATTTTGTTTGTTTGTTCTAGGTTTTACAGCGCTCCAAACTTAAACGGATTCTCGAATGCTCATAGGGATGCAATAAAAACTAAAAATTAGGCTTACTTTTCTATCTATATTTTTTTTATTCATACAATTTATTATGATCTTAACATTCCTATGCTATTATTGAACTATGTTTGACCCTTTTACCCACCACCTATGAGGTATAACATGGGCAAAGTCAAATTTATAAAAATTTAATGCATTTTTTAATGCATTTTTTGTCACTGTCTTAGCAAATCGTTTGTATCGCAGAGTGTCTAGAGTATCGTCTTTATTTCCGCCATATAAAAAGACGAAAAAACGTTCGCCAACAACACTGAGTAACGATGACTCGACTTTCTCACTCATAAATAATTTAGTTCCACTTGCTAACTCTGGATGCTTCTGCAAAATTTTTATAAATTTGACTTTGCCCATGTTATACCTCATAGGTGGTGGGTAAAAGGGTCAAACATAGTTCAATAATAGCATAGGAATGTTAAGATCATAATAAATTGTATGAATAAAAAAAATATAGATAGAAAAGTAAGCCTAATTTTTAGTTTTTATTGCATCCCTATGAGCATTCGAGAATCCGTTTAAGTTTGGAGCGCTGTAAAACCTAGAACAAACAAACAAAATTTTCATTTATTTTTGTTTATAACTTTTTTGTTGGTCACTTGACGATAAAAAGTAATAGAAATAAAATTGTAGGAAATTTAATTTGCTACATTTTATGTTTGATTAAATTTTCTGTAAGGTAACTAGTTTACGAGATACAGCGCGAAAACCCTTTGCACCCCCTTTTCCAAGATGGCGGCCGGGGGACAAGGGTGCCGACCCCACAAACTTGAACTTAAGCTTCTACTGACCCCCCCTACACATTAAAAAAATAAAATTGCGTCCTCTGACAAATGCATACCCAAATGTAACTTTTCAATGGACTAATAGTAGAAGACCATTGTTCGATTTCAAATTGTAGATAGCGAATTATAGGTTTACTCGTAGATATACAATTTTTGCATTAATGTCTAAATATTTTAGTTAATATCGTTATTATGGAAAACTTCAATAGGCAATGATGTCTCAAGATTAGACTTTTACCATAGTGAATAATGTGATGGGTTGAGGGATGCAAAGTAGGTCGTCCAAGATAGGTAAAAAACGGAAATAAATGGAAATTCGGAAATGGATCCCGAATAATGGCAATGGAATCTAGGCATACAAAGATAAAGCTAAGCTTTAAGACGTATGTTTAAAGATAAGTTTTGCATTATTTTACTAAGCTAGCACAAAGGGATACCAGTTATTTTTAGCTAGATATTTTCTATCTAAAACTGGTATCTCTTTGTGACTGGAGCAATGACTTGGAGCAAAGTAAAACTTTAAAATAAAAGGTATCTACCGTCAATGGATCTAGGCTTACGTGAAGTTAGCCTCAAGCGAAGTTCCTCTCTTACTCTTTCGTTCGTAGAGCGTGTTTGCTGTCTCATACGACTTCAGAACGCCTGTATTCACTAGATCCATTGTCAGTAGTATAAGAGGGTTGACAAATAGTTTTACCGGGCTGTGATCGACGAAGCGTCCTTTTTCTTGCGGCAAGCACATATTTATTGCGACAAGTGTCCTTCCCGTGCCATCACCTTCGGCTAGGAAGCAGGCGATACTCATTTTCTGTTTGATTATCGATGACAAAAGCACACGGTATTCCTGAACTGCATCTAAATCTTTAGCTGTACCTAAAATTAAGAACAAAATTTAACGCTTTGAAATTTATATTATAACAGATATTGCGTTCTTGTCGGTTCATTGTACATCTCGTGTTTGATTCGCCGAAATAATTTTCTTTTCGAACTTTGTTAACAAAGAACGTTTCAATGGAGTGTAAAGTTGGGTTACTATCAGCAAATTAATCCATTGTTAAATTAATTAGGATCCCAAAAGATGAGTCCGCATGGGTTTTGCTCGTTCGGATGGAGCGGAGTTTAAACAGATTTAAGCCGAGATAGAGTCCTTACTGAAAGGGTATCTAACGACGCCACATTAGAGGTTTTTCCCCGGGCCCAAGATAATTGGGCGCCCGCGGTACTAATGACCTGAGTATTTTTTGCGTGAGTGCCACGATGTAAGACGGGGATTTTGGTAATTGCAAAAAGTTCTAATCCTTTACTGTCCAGCGCTTGCTGCTATGTTATTAATTAATTAATTTCAGTATAATTATTATGATAATGAGCCTTACTTATAAACGCCTCTCAATTTAAACACTCCCTACACAAGAACCTCCCTGCTTAAGGTTCGCCGAGTCACTATTTGTCACTACCGTACAAGTAGGGATAGTATTATCATTAACTAGTTGCTGCCGGCGGCTTCGCACGCGAGGCACCTACAAAAAAATTGGCATATGTCCTTCTCCAAGGTCTCATCTATCTTTGTACCAAAATTCATCAAAATCGGTTCAGTGGTTTTGTGAAAACGGCACAGACAGGCAGACAGACAGAGTTACTTTCACGTTTATAATATTATATAAAATATTATAATATATAGAGGGGATTTAAACAGTGATTAACATTTGACAGAAGAGTCGTTTCTATGTAAAATCGATAATGTTGGATTTGTAATAAATTCTTCATTTCACATTTGATGTAGTAACATAAATCTTATAGATTATTATTTTTTTTTCCTGTTATTTTTTTTTTTAGTTATTTTATTTCTATTATTTTATTAGATAATCTTTGCTGAATTTCAATAATCAATATATAAGACTTCTTAACAAAAGTGTATTATATGATTATACTACTAATGTACACCACTAATGTTTTGAAAGTGAAATGATATTATTATAAGATCATTTCACTTTCAAAACATTAGTGAGTTATACTATACATTTTGATAAACACGGGTTGAACTCACTTATTACTTTATTGATGGAGGCACACTGATTCACCTAGAGAATTTTCATCAGGGTGAGTTTGATGCGCGGTCCGCTTGTTGCCGCTCGAGTTCACGATTAAATAATACGCGAGTAAAACCCGTGTTTATCAAAATATAAGTGCATTGTGTTGTTTTATGTACAACGAGGAATCCAAACAAATCTAGATGGCCATAGAATAGACCAAACAAATCTAGATGGACTAGAATAGACAAATGACGATCAACTGAGACTTTGTGTCAATTATAACACAGAACAAATTGACACTTATACAGATGCCACTATAGTTGGAAGAAGCAGGATTAATTAAACATTTTGTCTTTCAACTACGTAGCAATGTTATCATTAATTACTACAAAACCGTTCACAAAGGACGTATTTTTTGCTTAGAACCAAAACAGTACAGTAATGTTATATGAAATCTCATTATTGCACTGTTTTTTACTTGTTATTAGATATAAATTTACCACAGAGTTTTAATATCTCCCATTAAGTTTTATATAAAATGTTTGCATTAGATAGCATCCTATAGTTTGTGCATTAGATCAAAAAGATACTGGCTGATAATAAAAATCGGCTGAATAAAACCGACTTGGTAAAAAAAATAAACAAATGGCGCGCATTTGTTACCATTGTAAAACTTTGATTCTTCATATTTTTAGTTTTAGTAGGTATATTTTATCACAGTAGGTAGATTGATAGTTGAAAGAAAAGTAAATTACGCACTAAAGATAGTAATTAATGCACTCGTGTTAATTCAGAGCTCTCGCTCGCGCTCGGGCACCAACATAACACTCATGCAATATAATAACTCACTTCGCGCTCGGTGCAACTATCTACTATTACTGCATTGTTTGCATATTTTTTGTATCAAAATTAGAGTTGTGAATGTAATAAAATTCTCATTATTGATTTATGCATATGCCTTTTTATTTGGGGTAACAATAACATAATTTTCAAAAGCACGCAGTTTTCATAAAGTTATTTAAATTATCTGCAAAACTCACCAGCAGTAGACCACCAAACATCCTCTCTGATATAGTTCCCTAGCATAAACTCGACAGCAATGCTCCACATTGAGGGAGGTATATCTTCTATCTCGAACTTAAGCGTTCTTCCATCCTCGACTATTCTCTCAAAACGACTCCATACTTTAGGATACTCTCGAGTAGACATTGCTTTATTGCAGAGCACAATAGTGAAGCTTTTAAGCTTTAAATTTCAAACGAACTAAGGCGTACAACGTCTGAGTTGAGACTGAAGTGTAGTCTAGTGCCACTGTTTTAGCTTCAATATTATACAATATTGAAATGAACCTGCGATTGATTGGATAACTCTAGACATAAAAGGTGTTCTACCAGTCAACATCATTTATGATCTGAAACTTTTGAAATTGAAGAACACATTATAGGATCTGGTTATTGTATTCATCATTATTAGTATTTTGATGACCTCTGTCTGTGGCATAGTGGAATAAAGTCCGGCTGAGACGCAGAACGTTACGGGTTCGATTCCCGCCGCGAGACAAATGTTTGTATGATCTGCAAGTATTTGTCTCGGGTCTGGGTGTCTCTATGTATAAAAAAGTATGTAACTAGTGTATCAGTCATGTGCTAACCGTAACACAAGCCCTTCTTACTTTGGGGCCAGATGACGCTGTGTGAAATGTCTGGCTAAATTTATTTTATTTATTTATCAATGAAGGCTGTTGAAAAACAGTGAAGTCATCCGAAGTTAGTATGAATAAAAATTTCTCGTGTTCAAGTCCCAAAACAATTGAATTCTTTATTCTTTATTGTACATATATTGTCCATATTTTTAATCATACGTAATCATATGTCATGTACACAAGCGGGCTTATCTTCCAGCAAACCTAACGTGTGTTGGGTTTGATGCGAACAAAAGAGAGAAGGAGAAAGAAAAATTAAGAAATATTCAACACCATTTATTTTTTCTGTGTTCTTTTTGTGTAAGTACAATAAAGTGTTAATCTATCAATCTATCTACCATCTAAAAATGTAAAATACTCTTTTTTTGTATGAAGCTTTCGTGTTTTTTTTATAAATTAAGTCTGTTACTTCATAATCTTGTAAAGCCTTACTAAACGAGACAATTTTTCCACATAATAATACTAATAGAGACAGCGAGACGACGCCGCGGTAGACCCAAAAAGAGATGGCGAGATGATCTCGACACCTCTGACAGAGCTTCCAAATAGCTCAAAACCGATATGACTGGAGAGATCAAGGAGAGGCCTTAGCCCAGCAGATGGACACAATAGGCTAATCGTTATCGTAATAATATACTACTATTTTTATAACATTCTATTCAGTTTTTCTGAAGTAGTTCTATCAAAAATCTCCACTTAAAAACTACCATACATTACAAAAAATAAAAAAACAACAATTAATAATAGTAGTCATATTAAAGCTAATCATAAACTGCCTTCTCGCTTCAAGCGTTTTTTTAAGAGAAAAAGAAAAGAAAAAAAATAGGGGCTATCTATCCCAAGGTGTCTGGCAGAGATCGCTATCTATCGATTAGACCGCCCATGTACTACCGTGTAGCTAAACATTGTTTCTTATAACAGTCTAATGTATTTGTAGATATAGAAAAAATAGAAAATAATTTACTTACAATATAAACTTCTAAGGTTGAGATCTTCTTTTAAGTAAATAATACTTGTGTTAGAAGATTTGTGGTGTGTAATAAACTATTTTCTATTCTACACTCATAATTTTGAATCACCCCGTATTCTTACATGTCGCAAATAGGCCATTGAGACGATCTGATCCGTGTAAACGATACACACAGATCTATTGTGGTCACAATGGTGAGTATACTTTGATATATTCACGTATACATCAAACATTCAAGTCACCAACGGTTTATTTTACTACCGTATGGTTAAATGTTAATATTATAATAATAAATATTGGTAGTCTTGGATTGCTAACAGTGTAAAGTGTGGGCATATGCTGAATGTAATGTTTTGATTTGCCTTTAACTAGATTAAAAGAACTAGATATCTGAGGATATAGTTGTGTAGTGAGCATATTAGACGGGCCTGTCAGCTTAGTTGGTAGTAGCTTTGCCTTCTGCGCTATAGGTTGTGGGTTCGATTCCCTCCCAGAATAAACATTTGTGTGATGAATATAGATGTTTGTTCTGAGTCTGGGTAAATCTGGTAAGTCTGGTAAAATATTATGATATTTTATAACACCGAGACCCAGTATTTATTTTAAAATATATAAGTATTTAATATTTAATTTTTAATATATATTTATTTATATCTTTTTTCATTTGATTAATTTATTCCAAACAATAAATTTGTTGTACACAATAAATATACAAAAAAATCTACAACATATTTTTCCATCATTAGCAAAAAGCCACAACGCAACATTATGAAAGTTGATAAAAGTATTAAATAAAACATTTTTATAATATCTCAACAAATTGCTCCTGGCATAACTATTTTAAAAGCATCTTTCATCGATTATACACATCGATTAGGTTAAATAACCAACGCCTAAGGATAGTGTATCATTTTTTTTTATCATTTATAAACCTACGTTTGACCACGATCTCGCCTGATGTTAAGCGACGATGTGGGCGATGGGGCACGCAGGTCTTGAAGACACCTATTTTTACGCGAGACTTGAAGATGACTTTGTTTTATACTATGTAATGATAATGATTAATTAGACTGTAATGAAGTTCTCTTTATAGTTTTTAATTATTATTGATTTCAGCATTTTCTTAATTGGTCGCCGACCGTTTGATCGCTTTGACATTGACATGCACTGACAGGTGACATATTAAAGAAAAAATATTGATGGTAATTCGATGTTTTCGTGTGATGTTTGTTCTGTGTCTAGGTGTTATATAATTACGTTTTAAAAACTAAAAAGAAACCGACTTCATTGTATGAAATTTGAGCCTATAATACATTTTTAGTGGAAAATAGATGTATTTTGTATATATATATAATATGGGTAGGCCAAATAAACGCACCGCTTTAATGAGACAGCGAGGTATCGAAGTACATGAAAACATCATCGATGTATACAATTTTTAAATATTCGTTTATTTTTCAGCTCGACCGATTTTGATAAAATTTATATGGGACCACCTGTGAAGTATACCCTTTCAAACAAAAAAAGAATTTTCCAAATCAGTTCAGCCGTTTTCGAGTAATCGGTGAACATACATAAAAAAAAAAAGATTCCGACGAATTGAGAACCTGCTCCTTTTTGATAAAGTCGGTTAATGAGCCTAAAATCGACTAATTTACCTATCTTATTCATTATGAAGTCCCATATGACAACTCCTGACGCCATAATCAGAGCAGCTCGCTGTCACTTTACTATAACACAGACAGGTATGCCGAATTACAGTTTAATCGGTCTATTTGTTGAAATTTCCGATGAACAGCACCCTGGCTCTATCATCAGATCAGCTTGCTGTCACCATAATACCTAATAATACCATAATCATAAAAAAATACTAAATTAATTTATCTCTCTGAAATATATCAAATTTTTCAAATTTATGGTTCTGGCCTATGAATGAATGAGGAATATGAAATGACTGAGCAACTTACCAAATGTTTTGTCAACTCGCAGATCTAAAAAGGGCGGCGCAGAAAGGGTTAGAAGTTTGTAAGAAAATAATATTATTCAACCAAAGTTGCGAGGAGAGTCAAGCGCTTTGGTAAATTAATCCTTAAAAACCTGACTCTTAAATTAAATGTTTGAGATAGTGAATCATCCAAAAAGCCACGGCCATTCGCTTAGGCCGTTCCATAAATAGTTCCACTGCAACGCTGCCTAATTTATTTTACGAAGAAGTTTTTATTCGAAATTAACTTTGGGGTATAATAATTACGTTTTAAAAACTAAAAAGAAAGCGACTTCATTGAATGAAATTTGTGCCTATAATACATTTTTAATGGAAAGTAGATGTATTTGTACATATATAGTATGGGTAGGCCAAATACACGCACCGCTCCAATCAGACAGCGAGGTATGAAAACACATGAAAACATCATCGATGTATACAATTTTTAGATTTTCGTTGATTTTTCAGCTTGACCGATTTTAATAAAATTTATATGGGACCACCTGTGAGGTATACCCTTTCAAACAAAAAAAGAATTTTTCAAATCGGTTCAGCCGTTTTCGAGTAATCGGTGAAAAATACATAAAAAATAAATTAAAAAAAAAAGATTCCGACGAATTGAGAACCTCCTCCTTTTTGATAAAGTCGGTTAAAAAAAGCCATAACATATTACAAGGTCATTGATTAGTCGACCTATTCTTGCTAAGAATATGAATAAGAAGTAGGGAAGGTTATTTGCGATTAATTATACCACGATGTCCCAATATAAAAGTTAACCATTTCTGAGAAATAAATTAATATGATTTTTTTAAATAAATCTAATTCAATGTATGTAACTTTAAAATAACAATGGGTGTAATCAAGCTTTTTTTAATTTAGAGGACATAACAAGCATTTTCAACAATACAAAAACTACAAATGTATTTAAAATAATTAAAATTAATTATATTTCCGTCTAGTATTTCCTAATATGATTTGTAAAATAGATTACAAAATACATAAATTATAATTTTAGAATTAATGAGGAAAGCATTTAAAAACAAAATAATTGTACAATTATAGCCAGGGCATACCAGGGCATTTTTAATAGATTTTATGTAATGCTTTACGAATGACCACATAATACATGAATGTAATACAAGAGCTGGGTACAATATTGGAAACAATATTTTTCAGAAAAGCACGGCTGCGCTACGTTAATCTGCTTGTGACATTGCAACGTTGTAAATAGGTGAATTGTGCTTCATATGCGGAGTATCTGCAAATACCGTTTGCACACAATGAGTAGAAGTGCAAGCGTAACAACACAAAAATTGATATGTATAGAAGTCTGACATAAATATGTACATGTCTATGAGAAAGTAAAGTGATTTGGTCGAAGAAACCATTTAGTAAAACTTGAATAAAATATAAGCAGTAACATCATTTTATTTTGTGCTACTTAAATAATAAATAAATAATGCCGGAAATTTCACACAGCATCATCTGGCCCCAAACTAAGCCGAGCTTGTGTTATGGGTACCACATGACTGATGAACTACTTATATACATTTTATTTTCGTAAATAAGTAAACATACATATTTTCCATAGAAACACCCAGACCTGAGTCAAATAGATGCAGATCATACAATTATTTGTCCCGCTGCAAGATATTAACTCGCGACCTTTTGCGTCTCAGTCAGGCCTCGGTCCACTGCGCCACAAAGGTCGTCTCCACTTATTTTTAGCCGACTTCAAAAAAAGGAGGAGGTTCTCAATTCGTCGGTTTTTTTTTATTTATGTTCACCGATTACTCAAAGACGCCTGAACCGATTTAGAAAATTTGTTTGAAAGGGTATACTTCCTAGGAAAAATCAACAAAAATCTAAAAATTGTATACATCGATGATATTTTCGTTTACACCGATACCTCGCTGTCTCATTAGAGCAGTGGGTTTATTTGGCCTACCCATATTATATACATATATATAAAATACATCTATACTCTCTACTAAAAATTTATTATTGGCTCAAATTTCATTCAGTGAAGTTGGTTTTCTTTTTAGTTTTTAAAACATAATTATTCATATCGAATTTGTATATGTACATTGTGAACCAATCGCATATAAAAGGCCACATTCTCTCGTAAAAGCAAAACTAGTGTCGGTGAGCATTCCTTATGTTGTATCTAATTACTAAGCCATGTCTGAAAACTCTACATTTTCATGCTGACAACGTGTCTTGGTTGCATTTACTGTATAGCTGCATAATTACTAACATTTCGTTTGCTCGAGGTTTCTTCGGTGTCATGGGCATTCGATGTACCTGTTGTGTGTCTATGGTTGAATATCACGCTGTATAAGCAAAGGTTATAAGCGAGCGCCTTACTTTAATGAGTTGGGATTTAGACTGCAATCTAAAATTAACGAGCACCTACTTATTTGAATAACCATCCGTTTAGTTTGTAGTTTGCTGACTTGACGAATAAGTGTCCAAACCTATTGAGACCAGGTTTGAGTCGGACACATTTATTTTTTTATGTGCTCGTTTGGTAGTTTTTATCAAAATGGGGTATTCTGAATGTTATCATCTAGGGCGTAGAATATTCTGTGACCAGTTTACCCGAACCCCCATGTTTTGTATTTGTATTTGGTAAATGTAAAAGTTTTGTATATTTGCTAAGGCGAACCAACAAAACAAAAACCAACGAGTCAATGAGTTCCGTTACGAGTATAACCAATATTGTGTTGCAAATGTGTAATCTGCAACACAATATTGGTTATACTCGTTGTGGCTGGAATGTAACAGTTGTTATTTTCTTATGACCAGATTCAGTGCTCGGATGTTGGAGCGAACGTGTTCTGCGCTCGAAGGACGACGGGTGGCGGCGCTTTTGGTATGCGGCGGCGGTTCGGCGGCGTCAGCCGTCGTGACCGCGGCTACCCGCGCGGGTGTCCCCGTGCTACGCGCTTCACCTTCTCATCAGCACCTCTCTTACACCATCGCTAACGTGAGTAACACCGTAAACCTGCTTGCGGAGACGATCAAAGCTCATGTGGAGATGTCTAACAAACAATCAGATTGATCGAATCGCACGTTTCGTCTCGACTCCGCAATGAATACAATTACTCTTTTGAAAGTCCAAGTTATCTTTGACTTGGATTATGAGAATAGGCCGAAAATGACTCTATTCATGCAAGCTATTAATCTTGTTCGTGATAAAGCCGGGAATAGTCAACCACCGAGTGAAATAATGCCGCTACGTGACTGGGTGGCGAGTGACTATTAGTCACGGAAGGGCATAACTTATAGAACTAAGTATGACAGAGGAAATTACAAGTTTTTAATTTCATTGTTGTTACTTATCGCTTTAGTTTGGTTAGATTTTAAGTACGTTTTGACTCTACGCTCATCACTATGAGATTGGGTTATTCCCATTAGCAATCCTCCCCAGCGGTAATTTTGAAATTGTGGTGTTTAAATTTAAATAAAACGCTTCAATAAAAATAGTGCATTTTTTTATTGTAATGCAAATACAGCACTCATTTTAAAAGTGTTTACAAAATGCAGTATAGCTACACAATGACGCTTTGAAGCAAATTGGGCTCTGTATACTAAATTAGCCAACCTACCTCGTTACATTTCTCGATAATAAGATGTTGAATGCTTTATCCGTTGAGTACATAATTTATATTCTCTTGGAGGCTATGACGTTACATTATATATTCAATATTTCCATTATTTCTTTGAATATAATATCTACTGATTTGTAAATTGTACTAAGTACCGTCGTTCTAATTTAGTTCATATGATTTAGAATACCTACTCTATTTTGTAATATTTTGATACTATTTTATATTTTAAGATGTAAGTCAAAGTAAGCCGCTTGCCTTTTATTCCCTATTCCGTTTTTAAATAAAAGAGATGTGTGCGCTAAGCGGAAGTTGCGAAATTATGGCCATTTATATCCCACTTTAGCAGCGATTACAGCGACATAGACTGAACTTCTTGAAAATAACTAAAGCGTCATTTTGATATATATTTTTTATTTAATAACTGAATACAACTCGCTTGAAAGTATTAGATACAATAATGTGTTGTGTTGGCTATTTGTATTGCCCAAGGTTTGTGTGTATGCTCAACGAATATTTAGAGATGCAGTATCGTAATTTTGTTATTTCTGCTTTGTTCTCAGGAAATGCTTTCACTGGAAATCCGTCTCGAAATAACGGCGAGAGAAACTTTGCATGCGCTTAGGTGAGTTGCCCTGTTGCAAACAAGTTGTTCCAGACATTCAAGTGAACTCCCCAAATGTTAGCATGTGTATCTACGTAAAACGCACTAGAAATAAGTTTATTGAATGTTTGTAAATATTGTTTCAGAGCTGTCCTACTACATACACACTGGCATAGCTTCACTTTACTTGCAGAGGAAGATATCTGTTCAACGCTGTCTCTGCGAAAAGATCTGTCTTCCATTCTTACAACACAGCCACTCAACCCTAAATGGTTGTCACTTCCCAAAAAGTTCTCTCGTCATGTTCTTTTTAGGTATGACTATGTGTTTTAAATGCATTTTACCTTCGATGGTATTACATTAATATATTAATCTCTTAATTTTGTAAATACAGGCGACTTGCTGAAATATCAAGGCTGACACGAGGCGTTGTTGTTCTAATGTGTGACATACACTATGTCAAGCTTGTAATGGACCAAGCTAAGCGATTGAACATGCTAGACGGACATTTTTTTTGGCTTTGGATCGATGCTTCAAAAGATATTGATATATTTCACAACATAGCAAATAGAACTCAATTTAACGAAGATAATGACCAGGAAATAGAAATTGTGGTGGATAAAGAAAATGTGCAACTAAACGATCGTTTTGATCGAAATAAGCGAGATGAAGTAGACAATAATACGATAGATAATGTAAAGGACCCTGAAACAAAGATAAAGAGTAACGGAGAAACGTTAAATGAAAACTTGTATAATGATAAAAGGAATACAAAGAAAACTCCAATGAGTTTTTACCTTAACCGTAACGATAGTAATATAAATAAAACAGAAGCGCACATTGCTGAAAGTAAATTATTAGGTGTTAATTTAAGTCAATCGTATGATAGTGATGGCAATATTAGTTCGGAAAATGTAAGAAATTATAATGTAAATAATGAAAAAGGCGTTGAAAGTTCTAAAATCGAAAACAATTCAATTGAAGAAGGATATATTCCTATTCAAAATAGTAATAATAACCGTAGACGTAATAGATTGAAAGAAAAAAATATTGAATCTTTTAATAAATATGTAAATAGTATACATGTAGATGATATGAGTGAAGTGAAAAAACAAATTTTAGAAAAAGAATTGAGAGTATTTAATCAAGAGAGTACAGACATTAAAGATAAAGTATCATTAGCGAGTGATATTAGTGATTTTTTATTGAATCCCTCGGTGCAAACGTATAAAATGCATACTGCTAGAGATGCTATCGAGAAGAGAAGCGATAGAATTAAGATGATGAAAGTAAATGATAATTTTGATGAGGAAAAAGAAGATCGAGAAAATAATGATAATGTAACTGTGATTATGAATAGCCTTCCGATAGGACTATTGGCTTTACATCCACAACCTGTGAAAATAGGTAAGACACGATATCTTCAATGATAAAACCTATTAGACAGGTACTTTAAAACATGTTTGTTTACAGATGGAACATTTGTAAGAGCCTCAGTGCGGCTTATAGTAGGGGCGCTGAGAAGAGTTTTACATGCGTGCGATGCGTGGTCGGCTCAAGCGCAATTTTTTAGCGATGCCACAGCCTCTTGTTGGGATGAACCAAGCGATGCAGCAGCAGATTTTTCTACTGAATTTGTGAGGTAAGGTTTTGAAATAAAAAATACTAAGGAAGCGCTTACACGTGATTTTTGACTTTGAACAAAATATGAATTCAGAAAAAGGAAATCTGACAATATTTTTCAAACATAATGAATAGCGTAAAATATAACTACAATTTCCGATATGTAAATGTTTAAAGTAGAAAATTATATAAAGTTAAAAAGAAATTGAATTTTTTATATCAAACTGAAGCTCAGACTTGCAAAAATGATAATGGTGAGAAAATTACTTAGCGAAATTTTCTTTTGTCAACTGTTCAACTTTGCTAAGCCATAAAGTGGCTAATGACCTCAATTTAAGTTCAGACGGGAACCTCGAGATATTAAAGAGACACGGTGACTGATCGAAAGCTTCGTCATGATGGATCTTGCGTCCTATGAGCAGAGCTAGATAGGTAGGTGTAGGTGTAGGTATAATGAAACCTGATTTATATTGAGAGGAAATTTTATTCACATTACTATTTTTTTCATGGCCTTTTTTATCAACCACAAATAGCATAGGACGTCATGCCGTCTACTGGTGCAACTCTGGTGCAAGCCAATCAAGCTAAATAAATTCTATATTGTTATGTGTCTTTATAAAATACTAGCATTTAGCGCGCAGCTTCATCTGCATTGTATTTTCCCGGGATAAAAAGTAGCCTATGTCCCCCGGGGATAGTGTAGCTTTCCAACGGTTACAATATTTTTTTCAAATTAGTCCAGTAGTTTCAGAGCCTATTCAATACAAACAAACATACAATCAAATATTTCTTGTTTATAATATTGTAGTATAGAAAAAGTCTGTTCGGTTATATCATTAAAACAATCGTTTAGGAAAGAAGCGTGAAATTAAACATGGTTTTGTAAAAAATACACACCTTTTTTAAGTCAGTTGTAAATGTTTTTCCTCAAAAGCCACATAACTTTTATAAAAGCAGGAATTTGATTAATTATAATTTGTTGGAGCCCAGCAGCGTAATTTAAGTAATCATGTTATTTATGTTTTTTGTTACTCATTGTGCAAATACATTTCTTTTTGTAAAGAGCATAATCATTTTGATAAAAACGTTTGTGAATTTATAAATTCTAAAGGAACAATTTTGCTCATTTTACTTATTTTATAGTGAATCTAAAATACACGTTGTATCTATTACTATAACAAAGGGCGTTTACTGTTTTTTAGGATTCGAAAGTCCACAAGAATCAAATCAAATCAAATCAAAGTTATTTATTCCGTAAATAACTTTGATTCCGTAAATTTGGTTTGTAACAGTACTTGTTGTGATTCATTTTAGAGCAGCCATAAACAATGTCCAATGCATGCAATATTTTTATTTTTATTAAGTAGGTAGGTACAAACATGCTTTCAATTAAATAAAATTCATACAAGGAAGGAACCCTTATTGTTTCTCTATGTCCGTCTGTCTGTCTGTCTGTCTGTCCGCCCCTACTCAGAGACTATAAATTTAATCGTGATGATTTTTTGAACTTTACAATTTGCAAATACTTTAGTAAAACTGTATTTCTAGTTCAGATGTTAGATTTTTACAGGAGATCTAAACTTATGTTTTTTTTATTAAATTACTGATATGGTATCGTTATTTGAGTTCAAAACACTCAAAGTATTTTATGATAGATTATGCTCAAAGCATCTCCTGTAGAGCAGATAAAAGAATTGTAACAGGCGTGTAGCATCATAAAAGCAAATTGAGTAGCGTGTCCGAAAACGACTGGAGATTACTTTTATGTCTTCTTATCTAAAATGCGCTGGTAGGTTTATCGGTGCCAGTATTTTATAACATGCCGCTATCAGATGGACTTCTTATACTGCCAATGCCATCTTATAGGGTAATGAACTTCAGTGTAATTTCTGTCACATAAGCCTCTTTGTCAAAAATGTGGCTTCTAGTTTAAAATTTAGTTCACCATCAATTTCCACCACGTGAACGGCACGATACTTATAATCTAAATGAAATATATAAGTTATATTACTATGTATTAAAAATAAAGTACAGAATATATTTTTTCATCTTCTTTTTAAATCTTAAATAATATTAAATAAATTCAGATCAAAATTCAAATTCAAGTTTTTATTTAATACAAAATTAGGATCACTTTAAAACGTCTAACATACTACTTATACATACATTTTTAGTGCCAATTCCTCCTAACCCAAGTTCGAGAAGATTGTCAAAAATCTCTTTCTAGCCCTTTTATGTATGATCCTTCTTACAATTAGCCTAACTACAAAAAACGAATACAAGATTACAGTAGTTTGTACATTGCAAATCTGCCAGTTAATTATCTGAGGGTAGAGCAACAAAAGGCCATGCATTCTTATCAACAATAAAGTCATATATATTATAATACGCTTTTTACACAAAACTACCCCTTATGTAAGCTTTACGTTTCTTAATAGGTAGTTTAGTTGCATTTTCAGGGAGCTTATTATAGAGCGCACCGTGTTCCCTATAAAGGGATTATTAACTTTTTGTAGTCGAAACTTAGGAATGTATAATGTGTTAAATTGTTATAAATACATCCATTGTTATAAACTGGTCTGAATTTTGGAGGTACCTGGAGTAGTTCTAAGTTCGTCTTTGTACGTCAACGGCCAACTTTGGTGACAGAGTTAGTAGCCCGAACTAAGGCTTCTGTCCTTGGTGTTCTTACTTACATACGTAAATATAATAATATAAAATTTTAAATATATATGTATTCTATCAGCCATCTAGTCACCATATTACAAGCTATGCTTAGTTTGGCACTAGAGATGGTGTTGTGGGCATTGTCCACCAATATTTATTTATTATTAACTAGCTGTCCCGTTCGCGACTTTATCCGCGAAAAAGAAAAAATAAAAAAGAAAGATCTAATTGTAAATTTAACCCATTCTCCAATCCACTTGAACACACACAAAACATTTCATCAAAATCGGTCCAGCCGTTTAGGAGTTTAATTAAATACGCACAGAAGATTTATGTAAAGATTTATTTCACACGTATTTCATATTTCATTATTTACCAACAAAACATTTTTCTATCATAATGTTAAGTATATAATGTGGTTATCCACATTATATAAAAAAATAACATAAATATTGATAGATAAAGCACCGACTGTTCCAGGAAACTTTCTGCACTAAATGCGATGTGTTTGCGGACGAATGGAAGGTGATTCTATCTGAATGTCTGAGGTTCTGTGAGAAGTCTGTTTGAGTGTGTAGGTAGATGCTTACTTTACAACCGGTTAATATTTTTATTTGTATTTTCATTACAGGTTTCTAGTATTGTTCTTTTTTAATTAGTGTTATTGACATGTTCGTACTAATTAATAAATAATAAATAAATAAATAGACAATCCACACAACACCATCTAGCTCCAAACTAAACATAGCTTTTATTATGGAAACCAAATGAATGGATCCAAACTGTTAGCATATATTTTATACATTTTCCTTAAATACATACTTAATACTTTTGTAACATCAAGTCACATGTTGCAACAAAAGCATGTTCATCACACAAATGTTTTTCGAAAACGGAATCGAACCTACAACTTACAGCGTAAAAGGCAGAGCTACTACCAACTGCGCTTTGAGACCAGTCAAGTCAAAGAGTTTTATTGCAATTACATATTTATTTAACCAATTTTGACCAGTCAAAGAAAACATTTTTAAATTCTCACGTCTACAGAAACCAGATAATTCATCGAGTCATGTACCCTTCTATGAACGGATCGTTTTAAGTTTATTTATTAGCAAAACTACGATCCGTTGCGTCGCACCGAGTAACCGACTGACACTGACAAGGGTTCGGAGAACGAAGACCTCTAAATTTGCAAGTTCGTGAAGAGTCATGGAGATCTATTGCTATTTTTTAGATGGATAGTTTTTTAAACTACGCTTGTAGTTTATGGTAGTCGATTGAATTGATCAGAATTCTTATTTTGTTTTGTAGAATCACTATGACCACTATTTTTAAATCTATATTTGTAGTACCTAAACTACGTATTTTATATTCATAATATATTATTATTCATTTTCATATATTGATTTCATATTTTACGAACCTATCTATTGACAGATTTATATTAACCCGAAACAAAACAATTATGTAAGATGTAGTAAATTCGTTGCTGGAATATCGGTTGCCTTTTTCTTATAAAGGTTGCATGACTCAGCCAAAGCACAGATGGTTTATAAAATTGGAAAAGTGCGAAAATATATTCCAGAGAGACAATTTTCCGGATTTCCAATATGTGCTCTGTATCGGACAGGTCGCCTTTTTCTATAACTCTCTTTTAACAACAGTGAGAACTGCCGTATTTTCGGGATTTCACCGGGTTCACTTGATAACTTCCCTAAAAAGTTCGAGTTAAAACTTCTTGATTGCATTGGCGTTCGGCAAATTCACAAGATTTGAAAATTTTAAAAGGTTCTTTGAAAGATTAACTGAAATCGAGATTCTCGAAGAATCGTGCCGAGTGTCAAATAACCTTAAGTAATTCTTTGAAGAAAGTGCTACGACAGGACAATTTAACTTCTTTAAGGAAAGCCTCTGTTTTTCAGTTCGTAGTTATAAAGTTTAGAAACGTACACTAGTATAAGCGAACTGAGTGGTTGTTTCCAGAAATAGTGTCTTAGTGGTTACTATGTGCTATGTGGTAACTATGTGCTTAGTGGACTCTTACCGAACATTAAAAGCACCCCGTTGCTTCATAGCAAATAAAATATGCAGAAGGGTCGTTTGTTCACTAGCTGCTAACGTACTCCACGAGTTTTGGTGCATATTTAAGGGAACAACATAATTTCATATGTCTGATTGTAAAACATTTGTTTAAGTACAAAACAATTCCATTCATGTCACTTTGGTTAGGGCTTTTGAATTTCATGATAAATTCTAAATTTGGATAAAGCATGCAAATAGGGTTGACTAATGTGATTTACGAGGGGAAAGTTATGGGTAAAACAGCATCGGAAAATCATTTAAAATGGAAATAAACCATTGAACCCTCATTAGGAGTTTATTTCAAGTGAATGGCAATGGTTCGTGAAATTATGCGAAAGATAAGAACCACTGGAAATGGAGTCGAAATAAATAGAGGACTTTATTTGACATGGGTATTAACTACGACTAAGAGGCTGGAATCCCCTTCGGTAAGCTCGTTATCTAAACTGAAGCCGTCAAGGTGAAACATTCAAGGACCAGTCGCTCTTAACCCATCTAATTACAGCGATAGTGGTGCACGAAAGCACACGTCCCCCGAACGTTATTCAATCAAATACGTGATCAGAATGCGTTTACTTGTCTCAAACTGTTTATTATCTATGTAAGATTTGGTTTTTAAGGCCTCTACTATATATTTCTTATAAAATAACAGGATCATTATCATTCAGCTGGTTAGCATCTACTGCTGGCTATAGACTTTCCTTATTACACCATTATTACCGTAGCAAGTCTCATTCAGTGGTTTGTGACTACGATGTTTTGACTATCCATTCATGCTTCCATATATTTCCATACTAATGTAACTAATATTATAAATACGAAAGTAACTCTATCTGTCTAAACTGCTGAACCGATTTTGAATAATTTTGGTATAGAGATTTAAAGGACTTTGGAGAAGGACCAAGGCTACGTTTTATGTAGGTATCACGAGTGCGAAGCCACGGGCAGCAACTAGTAATATTATAAATTCGAAAGTATATGTTTGTTTGTTTGTTACCCTTTCATTGCTAAATGACTCAATGGATCTTGATGAGACTTATAAAATCTTGAGAAAAGACAGGATATTTTTTAAATTGGTAACACGGTCGTGAAAACTAGTTTTTAAGTCTGGGACTTAATTTTAGAAAGAACCAAACATACCAACCTAGTATAATTCGTATAAATTACGCCTCTAATCACTTTTTTTTATCTTTCCATGAACTTTAATAATGATTTGTATTCTATGTTAGATGTTTTTAACCTCTACCTTTCCAAATTTAAAAACGCCTTTTCGATCAACTGATATCTTTATATAATATGTTATTAAATAAAAACAATATAAAGTTGCTGCAGAATATTATCAATTCGCAGTGACATCAAAGAATGAAACCTCTTTTGTAAATATTTACAGTATCATACAATAACTTGTGAATAAAAATAAATTGAAAAGCTCAGTTCAAATTGACCAGACCTGCCTACACAGACTATTTTAGTGGTTCAATCTATTGCGATACATACCTGTTTATTTATCAAATACCTTAAACGCGAATACCTATACTGCCATACTACCAGTTAACTACTCGTCAAGCTCAAAAGTCCCGTGCAAACTTTCGCGTAAACACTTAAAAGCTAAAAGGAATACCGACACATGAGTTACAATTTCGGTTTGTACCTACACCTTGAAGTTATTTTGTCATAAGTATTTGTTTATACATAACTTCGGTTTAGCATGGGTACGAATTACATTATTACAATTTTCGTAGAGATATCTACAAAAATGAATCTTAGTCTATGTTATTATTATTACCGAATTAATGTTCATTATTGTTTGATTAATTTAATATAACATTATTTTATTAAAATAGTTAACAAAATTGGTTTAGCAATTTATTCATTGATCAGTGGATGGATCAGTCTATATCGTTTTAAACGGTCCTTAGATAACTCAAATGTTTCACGTGTATTATATATATATTATTATGTACATTTCTGTAAATAAACAAAAAATCATATATTTTCACCATTTAATAGTTAAGACAAATTTTCATTCAATATATATATTCAATAGTTCCTTTTGGAATTATATAGGATTCTGGAGTAGAGCAGTGCGCTTGAGTAGGCATAACCTACTAATACCTATTACAAACCCAAAAGTTAGGTTGATTTAGTGTGACTTAATCAAGCACCAAGTACTGGACGAATTTGAATGAAACTTGGTTCTAATATAGTCAGTGACCAGGGGGATAATTCTAATAATTTTCGTAAACTCGATTGGAATCAAACAGCAGCCGAATAACAGCTTTTGACGTGTTTCCGTATTCTGCTAACGCTACATTTACGAAGTCGCTAGCGATCGTTCGTTCGTGTTTTCTTTTGTTTGGTCGTAGTGATAACAGAATAGGTTTTTAGGTAATTATTGGAGCAGTCACTCTTTAGTCACGCGATTTCCATACAATACAATATCTATACAATTTAAGTTTAAGTGTTAGTGGAAATTGTCTAGACCCTCTGGAATACCATATAGAATGTTTTTATGTAGACACCCCGTGTGTGAAGCCTCGGACAGATATAGTTATTTATTTTTTAGTTCGTCCTCACCCCAGTCAAGAGCGTATACTTCGTAGTAGAAATTGTAGCAAAATGAATGTTTTATTTGGCCAATTTTGACCAAAGCGGTTCTTAAGTCAACCTGTTTTTTTGATGTATGGCTTTTTACGCATAACTTTTTACAGAGTAGGAATAGAGAATACTTCGAACTACACATTTCAATTTGAAAAAAAACAACCCTTGTAAAAAAGTTAATGTGTAAAAAAATATGAGATGATTTATTGTCCACGCACTTTTTATCTGTAAACCGATTCTGCTAAAACTTACACATAATTATGAAGTTCTAATGACACAAATTTTGACAAAATTACGGAGACGTGCCGGGTGATTTGAATATCTGATACTATCAAAATATTGACACTAACAGCACTTTATTTTATTGTTTGACTTGACTTTCAGTTATTGTTGGTGAATTGGTATTACAGAAGGTTTATGTTTGATCGTCAGACACACAATCATATAAATAGAAAAGACCAAATAAATATAAGACGGAGCACAGCGATCAACCAAAGTAAAACCGCTCAAACTAAATACCGTGCTCCTCTGTTTAACACGCGCACCCACATACACCCACATACACCCAAATCATGCTGTTTGCTTTTAGTACCTGCCGTCGTCGTCATTCATAAACATTGATATATTAAAATAATAATTCAGTAAACATTGAACAAAACCTTTGCGCTTCAGGTCAGGTGCGTACAAAGACGTTTTTGTTCCAAATAACCTAAATACTGACGATTTATAATTAATAAAAAGTATTTCAAATAAAAAGTGACTCCGTGACACTTTTTTTCTGTTCTTCTACAATTTAACCTGATTTTACCACACAGAAATTAATAAGATTCTTAGTACGACGTGACATGTACTAAAAGCAAGGATCATGGTACCTATATGTGTGCATGTATATTTATATAGAGGAGCACGGTTTTCGACAGTCCTTAAATAATATTTTGTCTGATATAGAAACCTAACAAACTTAATACTAATCCATCTTATCAAAACTGGTTCCAGTTACAATCAAACTAATGAATTAATTAATGCCTATTGCTAATCAAATCTGATAGACATTGATTGTGTCAAAAGTTCCATAATCGCCAGTCTGAAGTGACGGATCCGGAAAACAGTCGAGGGAACTCCTTAACAGTTTACAGCAGCTACCTCGCTTAAGGGCTTATTAATTGAGTATTAAGTGTAAATATTCAGAGTTTGTAGTCGGTTTTTAGTTTTTTTTATATTATTTATTTATTTTATGATCATTTCAGTTTATTCTGTTCGCGCCGCGGATTAATAATATCAAATAATTTTAGTGTTGGATTGTGGTTTATTGGCTAACAACACAGCTTAACATTATTACGTGGTTAGGCGTTAGAGCCAATCTGAGGCAGCATGCCAGTTTCTGTGGTGGATTAGTAATGATCTATGTACAACGCACGTAAAACCACTTATTCGCGATCAATGTAAATCAAGGATGTCATACAGTAAAGTGAAGTAAAGGTATTTGTTTTTTTTAATTTGATACTTGTATCTAGGTAGGGGTAAAGTCAATTAAAATATACTTTATTCAATACAATCACAAGGATCATTTTGAAACGTCTTACATACTTGGTGAATTTAGGTGCCAATTCCTCCTAACCCAAGCCCGAGAAGAACTGGCAAGAAACTCGTCCGGGTCCTAGCGCTTTTATGCATGATCCATCTTATAACTACCTTAACTACGAAAAACGAATACAAGAGAATTTATACATTTCGAATGTGTCGGTTAACTGTCTGAGGGCAGAGCGACATGAGGCCATGCATTCTTATCCATTTATATTATTTTTTTGCTTTCTTTAACTACCCTTTATGTAAGCTTTAAATTTCTTAATAGGTAGTTTAGTTGCATTTTCTGGAAGCTTATTATAGAAGCGCACCGTGTTCCACATAAAGGATTTATTTACTTTTTCTAGTCGAAACCTAGTTATGTATAATCTGTTTCTATTCCTAGTATTGATTCTATGAAATTCACTTTTTTGCTAAAAACCATCTCTATTTTTATGAGCGTGTAACAAATTTTCAATATATATATTGTGAAGCTATTGCGAGAATATTAATTTCTTTGAATATTTCTCTTAAGTAGGTATTAGTAAAAGCAACATTGTTATCCAGCTAGGATTCTTTGTGTTGTGGCTGACTCACAATGGCTTACTCACAGATTCTTTGATAAAATACATTAAATATCTCACTATTTCCATGGGATTAAATATATAAATATTATACCTATGCACACAATATTCGAGTTATAACTAGTTGAGATACATTTTGGTTATTCCAACTTGATCATTATCGTAAATTGGTTGGAATAGCATGAAAGCATGTTTTGGCAATCTGCCAGCTCGCAAGCTGACTCGGCAAGATGATCAACTATCGTATGTAGGTACCTATCTATTGATATGACTTCAGGCTGAACCTCCCCCTTTTTAGTTCATTGAGGAATTAGGGCAGCTATGTAGGTCAGGCTAAGTTTTATCCATACTCTTTGCGGGATCACTGTGACTTTTTACCTTGCGGTAAATTGCTGTTCAAAGGTTATAGGATATCTCGGAGCTAGTATGTTAATCCGACGGGAGACAATTCACGACGACACTTACGAGAATAAAAGACGTTCTACGACTTTGGTGACGTCAATAATTTTCATTAAAAAAATGTGCAGTAAAATTTTCTTTAATACTGGTAGAAGTATCTTAGTATAGCAGTAAATTTAGACTTGTGCGCTTTTATAAGCAACGGTAAGCAACGTGCTTAGAAACATTTTTAACAAACAATGGTTGTCAATTTCAATTAATGAAAATACAAAATACATCAAATGATTTTGTATGGAAGTTTTAAAATAAGAAATCTGTGTATTTTACGCCCATATCTGCGGGGTGATTATGGAATTCCGATACCATCAAAAGTTTGATACTAATCGCATTCAGTTACTATTGATAAATTGGTATTACGGAAGGTTGATGTTGATTGTCATACATGCTGTCATATGAATAGAAACCTTAGACTAAATAAATATTAAGACAGAGCACCGCGGTCAAACATTATAAATAAATACTGTGACTCTTTTTGCCACGGAATATGTTCATGTTTTTTTTGTAAGATGTTTTTAGACGACAACATGAGAGAATACTTTATGGTACAAGTATGTACGGATATACTAAGAGGAAGGAGCACAGTTTGGTGGGATGAGTGTGCGTGGGTCCATGTATTTACACAGAGGAACATGGATTTGAGGCTTCACTTTGGTTAATCACGGTTCTTTTGTCTAAATATTTATTTGGGCTGAGATGGAAACCAAACATACGTCGTAATCCGTCTTGTTAAAACTGGTTCTAATTACAATCAAACTAATTTTTGATTGATTGAAATTATGCCGATTGCTAATCGTTGTGTCAAAAGTTCCATTATCGCCATACTGTTCATTTTCATGGTTGGAATCCCCCCGTTTAATCTTAAAGTACTAGTTCCGGGACAACCTGTATCAAATTAAGGCGCTGACAGTATACCATCTTATAATTGGCCTTCTGCATACATGTTTTATAAACATGTATTATTTGTAATTATTATCAATGTACCTAGCTGTAAGTTCTCCAAAAATTATAAAATAAAATAAAAATAAAATAAAATATAATAAAATTATAATGGTTGTAATTCAGTTGTTTTAAGTTTAAGTTCATACCTCGCTGTCTCGTTGGAGCGTTGCGTTTATTTGGCCTACCCATATTATATATATACAAAATACATCTACTTTCCACTAAAAACGTATTATAGGCTCAAATTTCATTCAATGAAGTCGGTTTCTTTTTAGTTTTTAAAACGTAATTATACTCCTTTATGAAGGTTATTTTGAAAAAACATGAAACACGTGTTCATTAATTTTGAATTTTAAGTATCCAGACCAAGTTTCAAATTAATCACACCATTCGTTAAAAAGTTCCCATACAATCTTTGACACCCCATTTTACCCTTTGTAAGTTTGAAAAATGTCATTGGAAACATATATAGTGATTAAACTCATTAACCGACTTTATCAAAAAGGAGGAGGTTCTCTTTTATGTATGTTCACCGATAACTCGAAAACGGCTGAACCGATTTGAAAAATTCTTTTTTTGTTTGAAAGAGTATACTTCACATGTGGTCCCATATAAATTTTATTAAAATCGGTCAAGCTGAAAAATCAACGAAAATCTAAAAACTGTATACATCGATGATGTTTTCATGTACTTCGATACCTCGCTGTCTCATTAGAGCGGTGCGTTTATTTGGCCTAGCCATACAATATATATACATAAAACATCTACTTTCCACTAAAAATATATTATTGGCTCAAATTTCAATCAATGAAGTCGGTTTCTTTTTAGTTTTTAAAACGTAATTATATTGATTTTCATTTGATAATCGCGTCAACTTGAATAACTTTTGAACATTTCACGAGTAAGCCGTTATATTTTATGAATCCAAGATTTGAACTTTAGATTAAAATACAAGTTACGCTACACCAGTGGTCGTTTCGCTTTATAAGTAGAATGACAAACTTGAACAAAAATATTGCCAAAGAATTTTTTAAACTAGAGGACTGAGGAGGAGGAGGAGGAGAATTTTTTAAACGTCTCAAAATGGTGAACGTCTTAGGCTTCGGCTTTATTTAACAAACTTTCCTCCGCGTTTACGTAAAAAGCTTTCGGATTAACTCTTTTTGTTAAGCTGATTGCATTGACAACATGAATATTTATAGTAATTACGGTCTTTTCAAGTGTCGGTCGGACCGTCTTTCTTGATTGCTTTTTGTTAGTTACAATGATGGCGAACGCGGCGATACTATGTTATCAATTTTCGAACGGTCGGTTGTTGGGTTCGGATATTGCATACTCACACGTTTCCCCTTCCGTGATTAGATATCACACCTATTATCGAAGATATTGCCAATTACTATTGATTGCTCAATAAGTAATGCTACAATTGCCATCAACAGATACGAACTATGTTGCCAACAATATACAATTAGCAACTGTTTAAGTTTATGAATAAATTCGTTTATTTTAAAGCTATGTATCTATACAATAATACTCAACGTTTAAGTAATCACTGCAACAATCCAACTATTTCATCTTATTTTATAGAAAGTACGCGTAAAATATTATATGCGGCGCACGTGTAAGTACATTTTCCATCTCAGACCTAGTTATGGATTCAATTTATTGCTCTCAATAGGAACGCTCTCACTCTACTGGTGTTGCAATAGAATTAATGATTTATGTAGTTTCGCAATATCCAGGGATTTCATTCATTTGTACGATACTGTTTTATAATCAAAAGTGTTTGTTGCGTAAACTCTACTAACAGACTTACTATGTTAATATTATGTGAATTTAAGTACATTTAAGCATCTTAAGGCTCCAAAAGGCACTGCCAACAGACCATTAGGCGTATTGTAGTGTGTAAATTACACAGACAGTGCAGGGGCAGATATGCACTAAGAAAATCTGACAGATCCCCTAGTTCACTCACTAGAACATGGCAACATCAATGCGTCGAAAATCTTATATGTAGGTACCTGCTTATTCAGAACGTACCTATGAAACGTTCGTTAAGGATTTACTGCATATCTGTACCCCTTCAAATTATCGTAAAATATCCATCACCGTACCGTACACCTGGGATTAAAAGATGACCTAAAAAGATGATTTTTTACTGTCGAGTTTGTCCTCTGCTCTGTCACGGTAAAAGCTAAATTATTATGGACATCACAAAATCCAAGCATAGGTTTATTAAGGCAATAATAAATATGTAAACCTATTAAAACACGACACTTGTTAGCTTATTATTTTAGTTTTTGAAATGAATAAAACTTATTTATTTATTCTCAGGGAAACAAGAGTGTCTGCCTCAGCAGCCCTAGCCGGAAGTACCGAGAGACCAGAGCATACGTTAACAGCCTCGTTTGCACTGCTCAATTTAGTCCCGAGAGGCAGCGGCAATAATATGTGGCGACAAGTAGGTCGAGTGCAGGGGCGGAGTGTAAGACTACACACAATAGTCTGGCCTGGAGGTAGACTTGTTGCACACGGACAGTCAGAAGGAGCTCGAACCATATTTCGAGTAGTCACGGCACTAGCACCGCCTTTTGTCATGGAAGGAGAGTTGGACGAAGACGGACAGTGCCTCAGAGGCCTCATGTGTCATCGACCGCAAACATCCGATAGAGACAACCTCACTTTAGCGTTCAATGGACTAGAAAGAGATTTTGAACAAGATCCTGAAAGTTTCTTTTTTCCTACACCTCAACCCATCTTTTCCAAAATGGCCACTCACTGTTGTTACGGACTAGCAATGGATCTCCTCGAAAACATTTCACAAGAGCTCGAATTTGACTTTCATCTTTACCTCGTGGAGGATGGATTGTATGGATCGAGAAAGCATGTCAAACCATTTCAACGAATGCATGAATACAAAAGTGTCGAGACCGAATTTTCAACGGAAAATCAACAGAATTATCGAGCTCAGTACCGAAATGGTTACAAAAGTGAGGATCTAGATGCGAGTCAGTCCATTGATTATGAGGATTTAGATGACGATAACATGAAATGGAATGGCATTGTCGGGGATTTGGTATCCGGCGCCGCTCACATGTCATTTGCGGCATTGAGCGTTTCGTCAGCCAGAGCCGAAGTAATCGATTTCAGCCAGCCTTATTTTTTTAGCGGAGTGTCAATATTAGCTGCTCCGAACCAAAAACCGGATATTCCCTTGCTTGCGTTTCTGTTGCCCTTTTCTCCTGAGTTATGGGTTGCGATATTTACTTCTCTGAACGTGACTGCGATTGCGGTGGCAATCTACGAGTGGTTATCGCCTTTCGGCCTAAACCCTTGGGGCCGTCAAAGATCTAAGAATTTCAGTATTTCAAGTGCTTTATGGGTTATGTGGGGATTGTTGTGTGGACATCTTGTTGCGTTCAAAGCACCTAAAAGCTGGCCTAATAAATTTCTGATTAATGTTTGGGGTGGATTTTCTGTGATATTTGTGGCAAGTTATACTGCTAACATAGCTGCATTGATAGCCGGGCTGTTTTTTCACAACGCTGTCGATGACATGCAAGGAAGAAGCAACGTGAGTATGATATTTCATTAAATATGTTATTGAAGTACTTATGTAAATTATTTTGTAAACTTGGTATTCCATTTCAGTGGTTATCATTAAGAGTGGGTACAGCGAGGTCGTCGGTGTCAGAGTATTACGTTGAAAGAAATAATCCCCAGCTGGCGCAGCAAATGCGCCGATATGTTCTGCAAGATATCGAAGAGGGGATTGGGAGACTTAGGTACGTATTTATTGATGAACATAATAAAAACATACTAGCCTCATCTACGAATTACAAGGACAATTTTCAATCCTTAATTAAACTAGGCAAATTAGAGATCAGATATGAAGTCATAGCCAAAAGCTTGCTTTACACTATATTACGTAACGTTATGACAAAAACTTCAAAACACTGTTCTGATAGAAATTAGAAATACACCTTACCCCTCAAGTACCGAAGTCGCGATATCATGTCAAGACTAATAAAAACAAATATCTTAATTTAATGTATTTCAAGGAGCTAATAATACGAGTACCAATAAAAATAATAAATACTTTTAAAATATAGGTACACCACATTCCCAATGGCTATGAAACTATGGATAACACTATGAAACTGCAAAAATTACTCATAGCTAAATTTTATACGCTTTATGAAGCATAACAAGACTTACTGGTATACGAGTAATAAAGAATTTGTTAATAGCTAACTCCGTTAATCCACAGTGCCTACCCAAAAAGCTGCCAAAAATGTATGTTAATTTTCCAACCCTCTTTAGCTGCAAACGTTTTGCGTAAGCCGAATGAAACTGAATAGATTTAACCCTCGCGAAAACTGGATCAACCGAGTATTCGTTGTTGGCTTATTATTTCTACATTGCTAGTTGGTAGGTACTTAAGCAGCAACAATTTCCTCCCAATTCACCATATTCAAAGTCCGTTTTACTGGCAAATATCAATAAAAGTAACCAGAGATTTGATTTAAAAAACGCACTGAATTTTATGACACGATAAAAATTCTAGCCGAAAGCGTTTCGATGGCCATTTATTGCTCTTCGAGTACATTTGTTTTATGGAGAGGGTTTAGTATCCATTCCCATTTACCAATTAAGCTATAAACCATCAGTCAAAACAGAGACACCATTATGGTGTTAGAGCTAAAGATTTTATTACGCAGTCTGAGGTTGTTGCACTTTCGACGAAGGCTTTATACACACAACACATCTGTTGTTTTAGTGGTTATTTAGATATATATCGCGTATTACCTTTTAATGTATTCCTGACATTTCGGTTATGTCACAATAACCGTAGTCGCGGGCTGACTGGAAGAATAGGGAGTTACCACCGAGTATCAAGGGCAATTATTTAAACTTCCCAATTTAGGGTCGGTCTTCAGATTCTGAAATGTCCGCGTTCACATTACGGTAACAATATCCACGCACTGATATGATTAAACGGGACGCAAATACCTACTAACATGGAGATACCACTTCGAAGAGAGTCTAAAACCGTTGTTGCAATTGAAATTCGCGTGTTTCCTAATTTCAATCACCTCACGGACAATTCTTTTGTTCATTGGAAAGAAATCATTGAATAATATTCATAGGTTAAACGCGATAAATAACCGCTAACTGTTGAAACAATATGAGTTTGATATTATTATTGTGTAATGAACGTAGGTGTTTATTCTGTGTATGTGGTGCTATATAGCATCATAAGAATGTATATAAACTTATATCAGTATACTATCAGTCATCTGGTCACCATAATACAAGCTATGTTTAGTTTGGGGCAAGATGGTGTTGTGTCCATTGTTCACCAATATTTATATATATTTCACTTTGAAAACTGTCGTTAGTTGTACTATACGTACGTAAAAGGTTTAACTCGTTTTACTCGCGTTTTATTTTGTCGATAGAGGTACTGACACTGTTTCAATTCATCTAGAGAATCTTTATATTGAGCGGCAACGAGCGGACCGCGGAACAAACTCACTCTGATGAAGATTCTCTAGCTAGATGAATCGAAACAGTGTCGGTGCCTCCATCGACAAAATAATACGCGACTAAAACACGTGTTTATCAAAATGATTATATTTATTGTTGTTATTTGGCAAGAAGACAACGTATTAGTATTTTTTAAACATACAAAAGTTCTACTGGTATGACTTTATTTTAGATATGTATAGATATGTATTAGATTATTCTCTTCTTTGAAATTACTAAAACACTTATTTTATTCCGTTATCGTTCTAAACATTTCTCTGTGAATATAATTTAGTCACTTGGAGTCATTGATCAATCTAGCTATCAACTAGTATTTCGTTGAATGGAAAGTTTTCCAACTTTTCCCTGTTGCATTGTGTATCCAATATGTTTACAACTCAGAAATAATGGAAAAACAAACGATAGTTCATTGCGTAGTTCTCTGAAACAACAGTTAAACTTTATTACACTGTAAGATATCATAAAGTAATTCAGTGAGTTTTAATTGGTGATCATAGAAGTTTGTTCTGGATTCCCGGATGGAGGTATTAAGTTAAGTATTTATATAATAGTAAGTATTATAATTTTTTTATTAACTTCTTGAGTGGCAAACCTAAATCTAGACTTCTAAATATGGCGTTTAGCGGCGGTGGCGGCAAAATGGCGGCATAAGATATATTTTCAGAAAATCAACTATTTTGAACAAACTACTTTATGGGTAACATTTCGGGCACTGGCACTTTTGGGCCAGTTGCGAGACTACGGCGCTCGTACTACTGGTCAAATTGTACCTTCAAATAGCGTAAGGGTTAAAAACATATAAGTATTTTATCAGGCATCTGGTTTCGAATCATAATATAAGCTTTAATCTATTTGGGCTAGATAGTGTTGTGGGGATTGTACAGCGATTATATTTATTAACAAGCACTAAAACAACATGTTTTAATTATAATTACGTTTTAAAAACTAAAAAGACAACCGACTTCATGTTTATAAAAATATCATCGATGTATACAATTTTTGTATATTTGTTATTTTATTAAATACCGCTCAACCGATTTCGATATAATTTAAATGGGACCACCTCGAAAGAATACCCTTAGAAACAAAAAAAGAATCCAAATCGGTTCAGGCGTCTTCGAGTAATCGGTGAACATACATAAAAAAATCCGGCGAATTGAGAACTTCTTCCTTTTTTTGAAGTCGGTTAAAAAGTAGCTATCATTTCAAACGTTTCGTGGCCAGCAGTTGCTCTTAGCAAATTTTCGTACAGCAAGTGTGTTTTGTATATAGAACTATATTATTATATATAATGTTTTTCTGGTTTCTTTGTGGCAGGAATGGAACATTAGACCTGTTATTAGCGGATACACCAGTTTTAGATTATTACCGCGCTACGGATCATGGATGTAAACTGCAGCGTATTGGTGAACATGCATTAAATGCTGATACATATGCTATTGGAATGGCCAAAGGATTTCCTTTGAAGGTAAGCTTAGACTTTTTTTTGATTTGATTTTTAAAGAAAGAAAGAAAACACTTATTTAGAACATACACAAAAAAAAGAGTAAACATGAGCGGAAAAAAAAGACAAAAAATAGGTCCCAAAAGGAAATTTATATGAACACAAAAAAAACAACTCAAGTAGGTTACATGCGTAAAAGTTTGCCCTCTCCACGAACAAATCAATATTTTAGCGTGGCCCAAAGGGTTCAATCTCAGCTTGTATTTCTTCCAGGCACGGAAGTGGTGCTGGTTCTCAGCTAGATTTAAACAAATGTTTGATCTAATAAGATCACAATCACGAAGGAAGACAAAGAATCACAATAATAACTGTGTACAATGACATTTTTTTGCTACAGGTTACATTGTAATGATGACACACATAGTTGAGCCAGATCACTATCTTATCTATCCTATTGAACCACATAATTAATGCATTCAATTTCAGTCAAGTGAACTAATTATAGAGTCTTTAGTGATGAATGCGTGATCGTACTCAGACATGAATAGTACGTCTCAACAAGGATCCAGTAAATTAGGCACGGAGAGATTCACTTAAGAAATATACCGTAGATTTACAAGGGAGGGAGAAGGCTGAAAATGCGTCTTAGCGTGAAAAGATTGATGGACTATCCTTCTAATGGTGTGATCGATTGCCGGGTGTCATGTTACTCCGGCTCAGCCGATTATATGTCATTTTATCTTGACGTCGTACAGTTATACCAGTGGCGGTAGCGAGGACCAGTAACATAAATCACCGGATCAGAAAAACAGTTTTTGTTTCATGACAACGCGTTTTCAAAACACCCCTGTCTCGTTTTGTTGTATACAGATAAATCGACGCAGATGGGACACTGTTCTTTATTCCAGCAGATTTTTTGGACGTTTACAAATTATTCGTAGCTCGTAGCTACCATGTACCGAAATCCGTCACATGTAATCTCGTGTCGCGCCAAATATAACGATGCTTTTTCTTTCAGGACAGTATATCGGCAGTCATAGCAAAGTACTCTTCAAATGGTTACATGGATATACTGACAGAAAAATGGTACGGAGGGTTGCCTTGCTTCAAACTAAGTCCTGATTACGGCATTCAACCAAAACCACTAGGTAAGTTTTTTAAGCCAAGAACTGCCTGTTATACTTGTTTATCTGTAGTCTGTCCAATCGTCTGTTCGTCGCGACGTTAATGTAACCAGAACACTCTTCTTTTATTGCATAGACTAATCACATTATAATACTTTATATGACTCCTTATCCATCTTAAGTCGTTCTTAGGAGATCAAATACAAATAAAATGCTACGTTTTTTTCAATATCTTTGCTATTTATTATCGTTGAATCCAGAACACGCAATTCAGTAATTCCGGCATATACCGCGTCATCAATTATCTAAATGATCTATTGTTACAAAAACATTTGAAATGAAATTGTTTATACTGTTTTAACGAGTATTCGTTACATCAAGTCAGCTGGCTCGTCTCTTGCGGAAATTTCATTAGAATTTATCGCCACCCTGGTGTTAATCCACCCACACCGGTACTTGGTAGGTATGGCCACATTCACATAGAAAGAGGGTGTTATGCGCATGCACCGGCGCATCGGCTTGCCTAGGCTTACACAGGCTAATCCTATGGTCCAGTGACAAAAGTTGACGCAAATATCACGTTTCCGTAAGTCAAATCGAACTGAGTTAAACAAATAATTACGTTTTAAAAACTAAAAAGAAAACCGACTTCATTGAATGAACTTTGAGCCTATAATACATTTTTAATGGAAAGTAGATGTATTTTTTATTATAATATACCCATATTATATATACCCATAGGCCAAATAAACGCAATGCTCCAATGAGACAGCGAGGTGTCGAAGTACATGAAAATATCATCAATGTATACAATTTTTAGATTTTCGTTGAATTTTCAGCTCGACCGATTTTGATAAAATTTAAATGGGAGCACCTGTGAAGTAACCCTTTCAAACAAAAAAAGAATTTTCCAAATCGGTTCAGGTGTTTTTGAGTAATCAGTGAACATACATAAAAAAAAAAGATTCCGACGAATTGAGAACCTCCTCCTTTTTGATGAAGTCGGTTAATAAAAGGTCAAGCCTGAATCAAGCGTGTATAATATAACTGTACAAAAATATCAAATCGTCGTTACAATGTTTTAACTCGCATTTGATAGTTACGAGTACATGTCTATTGTGGGCAGATCCTAGTCAGGTATTAATGGCAGTGATGCACATGGATGCTGAGCTTGAGCGAAGTATTAAACTCTAGACGTACAAGAACAATGGCGGTATTAAAATGTCTTCACTTCAGTCGGGGAAAAGGCGACAACTGAACAAGTAAGATGCTTTATTTATCCGGCCAGATTATCGTCCTCGTTAATACTATCGATTATTTTAAATACGTGTATGTAATCATTATTTAAGTTATATACTTATAATAAGTTCTCTTTGAAGTGATTTTTCAGTTGGTAGTAACTGTCTTCTGCAGCTGGGTAAGGTAATTGCTCAGGATGCTATGCATCCGTTCCAAAAGGTTGCCAATACAAAGTGCTCGATCGGTAATAAACAGTTTGCACCTGTTTTTAACATTAAAGGGTCCCTCGGGGAGACGCCAAGACACGCCACGTATAACCAGGAGCCGACCTAAAAGATTATACATGGGATTTATAGCTTCCGAAAATGAGGTGACGCAAAGTGTTTATTTCTTATTTCGAGTGCCAAAGAGATTCGATTACATAAATAAAATTATGGAAAATTCGGTTTTACAGGAAATTACCTACTCGTATGTACTACTGGCGACATCGTTGGCTTATTGTTTTTGTTACCTGGTATTTATCGTGTATTACCTTTTAATTTATTTCCGACGTTTTATTATTCATTTATACGCAATAAACTATCAAAACAATATGAAATCAGAATGCAAAAACTTAAAAAATATTATCCTTCACCTAATGTAGTTTTGATACGAGGCCTGTAGTCGCTTTTCTGGGCCGACTCAAACATTTAAACAACATTAAGTACTCTCTAGGCAGGTACATAATTATGGTTATTACGACGAGGGAGAGAGATACTTCGTGTAATATTCATGTTAACCGCAGTATTACAAAATGGTAACGTACCTATGGTCGTTCAATGTACTTATATCTATCGTTAGATATCGTGTGACGAAACTTTTGCTGTGGAATGGCATTCAAAATAAACTTGCTGGTATATTTGTTTTCAACTTTCCGCATTGCAACTTGCTCAGGTACAAATATGTGGTCTGGATGAATGTGTGCTCGTATTTGCCGAAGTACGAAACGTAATGACTATAGTTTTGTGTTTGCGTTCTTGTAATATGAAGGGCTAACGAAAATCTTTTATGACAATGATGAATAAAGTTACATGCAGTGTCTTTTATTTGGTCCCCTAAATTCAAACCAAATTTTGCTACACGTTTTCGATATTCTGCCTCCCTTTTTATTTACAAAGGATATTAGTTAAGTGTCACATAAAACCGTGCACACCCTTCAGCGCCAAATTAAAGATCAGAAAATGGCTGATCACACTTGACTACAACAAAACAGAGGCAATACTGGTCAAAATAACATAAGCAAATTTAATTCCCACAAAACACACACTCACTCTTACTTTCTTTCTCTCTCACACACACACATAGATATATAAACATACATATACACACACACAGTCACATATTCAACACAGACACAAATTCACCAAAATATCGCCGCTGCCTGGTATATAGATCCTATATTGAACGAGTTACTCAAACTTTAGTCAAAAATTTTATTTTAGTTATAATTTTGTATCAATCTTTTATTTACAGATCAAATTACAGAAATGTACAGAATAATATACAATAATATAAAATACACGTGAAACAGTTGAGCTATCTAAGGACCGTTTAAAACGATCTAAAGATAGCTCAACTGATCCAGATCACTGCCAGAAGGCAACGTTCCAAAGATACTGGCGGCATTATTTTGTATAGATATATGTTTCGTGCAGGCAGATGCATCGCATTCATTCTCATTATATAACGTTTTATTTTTGTCAATTATTGTTAGAGTTTCCGCGATACAGACTAGACCTTTTGCAGAAACCATTCAAATCTGTATTACATTGTAATTTTGGGAAAAAAATAATATTAATATATATTTTTTTTTACGAATTCTATATTCTACCTACAATTCGTCTCAGAAATTAATCGGCCGTGTAAAATGGTACTTACCTAAGTGATACGCGACATATTCCCGAAAAGTAGGAGCTACGACCTAATCCCTATTTATATGAAAGCTAGTAAATTTATCTACCTAGTACCTAGTACTATCTACCAGCTGTAACGAACACAAACATTACATGTGGTATTGTTATATTTGTTGGTACGAGTAGCGACGGCCAAAAGCAACGTATTTCCATTTAGGCTAACCATTAGTCAAGTTCGTGACTCGCAATTCGTTTCATATTTTCTCATATCGTCTATTATGAGGATTTAGTTAGATTACCTACCAAATGTGCAAATCCTTCTTGCAATGTAAACGATGATATTTTCAAACGACTTCAAAAAAGGAAGAGGTTTTCAATTCGACTATATATTTTTAACCGACTTTATCAAAATGGAGGAGGTTCTCAATTCGTCGGAATATTTTTTTTTATATATATTTGTTACCTTATAACTCCGTCATTTATAAACCGATATGAAAATATCTGAAAAAAAAATCATGTGAAAAGATATACTTCCCGATTGGTCCTATATAAATTTCATAAAAATCGGTTCAGTAATTATTAGCTTTACCATTTTAGTCCGTCTTTATGTATTATTAACCTAACAGAAATCTCCAATGCTTTTGTTGTTTGCCAAAATCCCAGCAAAAGCATCTGAATAAATACATACGCAAAACAAGTTTTTATAACCTTTCGTTTTGCTCATTTGGCTACTAATGAGTCAGGAGCATCTAATTTCAATATTAGATTAGCAACCTTCTCGTAGTTGTGATAAATCCACTCAATTAATTAATAAAGTGTTTTCGAATAGTTTTACTTTTATGTATGGTGTAATGACTCAGTAGAATCACGATACATAAATCATTAACTTTCTCTTCGTGAATCTTAAGCAACGCATAAAAACTTATTAATTATTTCAGGTTCATTATATTACTCTGATACATTTCTAATATTTGCAAGTAAAACACCAATAAGATTTTTTGACGTGACAGCTTCTAATAAATCGATGAACGCCGGCTGCACGCACGAAAAAGGATGACTCATTGTCCCTTTACACGCATTGTTCCGTTACGATCGTAGCGAGAGCGCAAGCCGCATCTATCTATCTGTTTTGTTATGACGTTGTCACGTTATACTAACGTCGGTAAACTGACTTTACAGACAACCAATTTTTTTAATTTGATTCGACTTTTAAATTCAACCAAAAATAATTGCTACTAAATTAAATTATAGAGTAATAAGACACACTCTTTGTTTTTCCTCTTATTTTTAATCACCTTATTAAAAAAATGTGTAAATGTGCCCTACCATAATTACTGTTGAATATAAAAAAAAGTAGAATAGAATACAAACCAGTCTTAGTTAATTTAACGAAATAGAATTTATTAATTACAAAAGAAAACAGCGCAGTTTATTAGCCGTTAGCGTTCTGAGGAAGCGGCTGTTCATAACTCTGTACCTACTGAACTTTGTGTTTAATTAATTCGGGGGTAGTTTACATGTTAATCTCACTACTTCAGTAGCTGAAGTAAAAGCAGTTGGTACCTAGCAAAACATACGAGTACATTATATATTGAATAACAAGTAGCAATATCACACATCAGTCTATTTAACGCTATTAAAAGAGTCAGATTAAGTAAGGAATTTTAACTCGTTTTAACATTTCACCAATCTTTGGTTCTTCACTAGAATATGGTTTGATTCTCGCTGCGGAAGAATTTTTTGTATGATTTGTAAGTATTTGTTGGGTCTGGGTTTTTTTTTTTAATTTAGTTTGTTGTTTGTACAAAAGCTTTAATTACAACGAAGGATTTGTATTCTATGAAAAAGTGTAAGTATGATTTGTAAGTGTTTGTTGGGTCTGGGGATTTTTTTGTTTAATTTGTAATATTACAAGCTTTGCTGCTTATTTTTACTTTGGGGCTAAATGACGCTGTGGGAAATGTACGGCATTATTTATTTATTTATCAATAGTATTATTATTATATTAGTATTATAGTAATCATATCTTTAATTCAGATAACAATAGAAAAAGTTTCAGATCTTATTTAACTTAATCTACTATACATATATTAACATTTAAACTAGATAAAACTAGGTAGAAATTGCGGTATAAAAGCTCACGTCACTTTGCAGACGCAAGGTAAACCGTAAACACTTGACATCTTTCGGCCAAAACACTTCATGCAAGAATGTATCTCACACCATATATCTAGATAGGGATAACTTTACGACTCTCATGTCTCCTGTCTTCTTCTTGAGGTACTCTACTATCCCGTTGGTTTTAAAGTTAAAATGTAGGCACGATATGAACATTTGCGTAGTGAGTACATTAGCTTTAAAACAAAACGAGCTTGCTGCCACACTGGTTCTAGCTGCTATCGAGGAACCTTAGTATGTGCAGTGCTACAAAAAGGTCCACAGCTCTGCTCTTTCGTTTTTATTCAAGCCACACCAGGAGGGCCGCTACAACTACATAGGTCGAGGAGCTATAATCGTAATAAATTACTCAGATCTGCCTCGGTTAGAGTTAAAATGACTAGTTTTAATGTAAAATCTTGCTTATAGGTGTAGCAGCAGTGGCCGGCGTTTTCATTCTGCTGGGAGTTGGAATGATTTTAGGTCTGCTTATTTTGTTCCTGGAGCATTTGTTTTACAAATACACTCTACCTGTGTTACGACATCAACCAAAAGGAACAATTTGGAGAAGCAGGAACATCATGTTTTTCAGTCAAGTATGAACACTTATCTTAATAAAATATCTATTGATTACGTTTTTTTCAAATCCCAGATTTTTTGAATACATCCCAGTAATACGAGTATTATAAATGCGAATGCTTGTTATGTAATTAGGTACGCATGCGAAACTGCGGGCCAAAGCTTTTCAGTTTAAAGAAATACTTTTAGATTACTTACTGGTATTAGAGATAAAAACCACTTTCTTTGGACATAAAATTAGCTTAAACTATGTCTATTAAACGATTATGATATTTAACTGTTTAATTTATAAGTAAAGCAGAATAAACAAACAAGCAAACAAAATTATATTAAAGTAGGGCTACAGGAGGAGGAGTAAAATTTAGGGCAAGAAACGTAGATTAATTAGTTGTTTGAATCGTAGTAGAATTAGTTTTACCCAACCCAAGACGTCTAACTACATTAAACGCATGTGTCTCCCTTACATACAGACGCTATTAATGTTATTTGATGCTCCACAAACGCGTCTTGAATATTAAACATAAAAAACTCTCGAACACTCTAGACAAGGCAATATGATATCTTCGCTAGGTATATTCCAATCTTTCTGGCTTGTATGGACATTATATGAGTTTTATGAGACCATATTTATGCAGTTTCTACTCGTACTAATGTTTTTGTCTAGAAAACTTTGAGTAGAAAAAGTGAAATTGAATATTATGTAAATGTAAATTAAATTATATGGCAGACTAAAGCAAGGTTACCATAAAAAAATCTCATAATCTGACATTGAACAGCTCAAACTCTAAATTTAAGGGATAAAATGCATGCACGAGTTTGATAACTTTTTTGTTGCAAAATTTTATAATTATCTTTAGTCACGATTCACAAAGCCCTTTGTAGAGCCACCATACATCATGTTGTCACCAATCTGAAGCAAAGTGGCTCGAAATTTCTTGTTTGCTATCCAAATTGAATGACTATCGCTAACATTCCGTTGACGCCTTCCCAAGCGAAGGGCACTTTGTTTGCCCTTCTCAACCGTGAAACCAATACGGTTGCCTGGATTACGGCAACTGAGCCGCAGTCAAACCGAATTTTAACACTGAATGAGCACTTGTCTTGGTATAATCCTTCTGAATTGCGTTTTTTGCTCCATTTATCATTCTCCTTTATTCTTATTAAGGTTGAATAACTTGGATGAAAACACTGATTTATTTATTGCAGAAACTGTACAGGTTCATTAACTGCGTCGAATTGGTCTCACCTCATCACGCAGCTCGTGAATTGGTGCATACCATACGACAAGGACATTTCACATCCCTATTCCAAAAGAGCGTCAAAAGGGTAATTATTTTACAACTAACATGTAATTTTTTTCTTAAAACAAATTATCAGGAAACGTCAGGAGAGTACCTTTGTTTCAGAAGGAACACGAACAGCGCAGAAGACGCAAGAGCAAAGCACAGCTTTACGAGATGATACAAGCAATAAGACGGTATGTATCGCAGTGTTCTAGAAAACAAATTCGATTAGGTTTATTTGCATTGAAAAACGATTGCATGTTGTTATTGTCAGGGTTCAGCAGCGAGACCATTCACTTGGATCTATAAAGGAACAAGAACCTGTCGAAACAACTGAAGTTTCTGAAGAATTGACGGAATCCAAGTTTTTGTCACCTTCACCGGACGTGTCAAGCCGTTCACCGCGACAAGGTCGTTCGCCAAGACAAATTCGATCTCCAAGAGGGCGCAGGAAACGATGCAGTCTAGCTGGTCTTAACGTAAGACGGTTTAGCACTGACTCTGTACTCAACACAGAGTCTGTGTCGAATATTTACGAAAGAACCAGCCTCAATATAGGAAGAAGGTTAAGCAGAGAAGTGAGCTGTTTGACTAGCTCCCCTCCTGATATCAACACTCGACTGCGAACGCCGTCCCCCATGGTTCGGCGTGCAGAGGGATCCTCCACCAGATCTTATCAAGACGTATCAGATCGATCAGATAACTACTTGAGCATCGATGGGCCAATCTCTCGAGCAAGTGTCGAGATAATGGTATCTGAAGAACATGATTTACCTCCAGCTCCTCCATACCCCCGTGCTCCACCAATAGGAGCGAGGTCAGAGCTATCTCTGCTTTCGGAAGACGAACTTATCCGTTTGTGGCGAAGTTCGGAACGGGATGTTCGAGAGTCGTTACTGGCTGCTTTGCGGGAGAGGAGAGCGAACTTAGATCCAAAGCAGGATCCAGGATGAAAGTCAAAATCTGGTTCATTTCTGGAAAGGAATTGGTCCGCATCATTGTTTTCTCGTAGTCGTTCGTCGCAAGAGCGTTAAGGAACGTCGGTGATACGAGCCGTTGGGAATGAGTTAGTGCCTTTTTTACATTGTTTGATGCGGACACATCTTCCGTACGTCAATCAGTGTTCATTTATGTGTCTTTAGTATTAGTTATATTTGAAAGGCTGCCTTACTTTACATTATTGCTCTTTCATTGTGATCTGCGTCAAACAATATAAATTATGGAACTCATTTAGACATTAAAGATGCTGTTTGCGTCCAGTAAAATAAGATAAGCTTTTAGATTATTGTGTAAATTGATAGATAGATAAATTCATAAAAGTGCGTTTGTAAAATTTGAATTTTAAATAGCTATGACCACAACATTTGAAGTGCTTTAACCTTTAGTCTAGTCGATGATAGATTTCATTTAAATGTAAGGTGACGTAAGTAATACAATGTAGAAAGAAATAAACTAGCAGTTTTTTAACTGTTGAAGATAGATTTCATCGGTTTTAAATCATAAATTTAAAAAGTAATTGGAAAAAGGATAGACGTTCCTAAATTTTTATTCAGTATTCAATTTGTCATGAGTCTGTTTTTGGAATTGATATTGTATAATGAATTTATCTGTTAATTTAGATTATGTTTTAGGATAAAAATAAAAACTATTTGGTGTTTATAGCTTACTTTACTTTACAACCTAAATTAAAAATAGGTGGTCTGCCCCCAACGCCAAATAGCATAATCTGTGGCTTTGTTTAAGACAATTTAAACAAAACAGCTTTGATCATAGTTATACCTTATGAAATCTGTCATAACTTTATGAGCTACCCTCAATTTTAAAATTAAGATCTTCTATGCCTAATATATTAGATTGTGTCTTATTCTTGTAGAAGTAACCTTTAAATGATAAAATTATAATAATAACAAAACTGCCAAATAATCTATTTAGATAGATTTAGCTAGAATATTACCTACACTTCTTGATAGAGTCGCACCCTTGTAGTTTAGTTTAGATTTTTTCCCTTTTCTCTCTTTCTTCAAATGTAAGCCTATTTCTTAGTTATGTATTGCATTAAATATTCACAAAATTATCCCTACTTTTTAAAACGTAATATTCTAAGAAACCTAGATTTAATATAAAACTGACGATAAAGCAATATTTTCCGATTAGATTTTGTGATAGAGTCCCATCTAGTATGAGAGTATGTTTACTAACACATTCATTTGAAAATAAAAGCCGCTATATTATTTTTGTCATTTTACAAGCATATTTTAGGTCCAAAACTACTGCTTCCTTTTATGTAATATTCCAACTAGGACCAACCTAAATTTTTCTTTGTATGTAACTAAAATATTTTGTAAATTAATTCTATCGGATGTGAGTCATCTAGTGATATTAAAGTCTTATGCATTTCACTATCTATTGTATTTAGATGTAATAAAGTAAATTCGATATTATACGAATAATTAAATACGAGGTAGTGGGTATTTTACGAAGTACCTTCAATTAGTAGAGCTAGCTTTTATTTCAAAAGATTCTAATTATAAGGAATTATTGCAAACAATAGATTATTATTATATTTTGATATATAACCTCAGGGATGCGGCAACTGCATGACTGAGACGTGTTGACTCCTGTTGCACTGTGAATCAAAATGTTTCGAGGCCAAATACAGAATAAAAATTTATTAAATACAGATTCGTCGTTGGGTGTCAGTGGTAAAATGCTTAAATTTTCATTTATAACATGCCCACGATTTCCAGTGTTTTTTCACATTAAAAACATGAATTGTATGGACTAATTTGCATAAACTATTTTACTTATACCTAACATTAAAATTAATACAATTTCGTTTGCCCCTTTGACATAACTGTGTTGTATTAAAATTAAGAAGGGCATACATTTTTATCAAGAGTGCAGTTTCTACATCGTTGACATTGTTTTGTTGTATGGTTTAGATAAAATACACAGGTATAGTTACGGAACTGATAAATCTACCTGGCTTGAATGGAATGTAATTGCAGGATTTAATTTATAAAAAAAAACCAGAAAACAATTTTTTAACATAATTTAGGCCATAAATAACAAATAAATATTTTAAAGATAGATTCGGCGCAGTAACTGCACGATTTATGTATCTAATGTATATAACCAGTTGGGAAAATGTAATGTATTTAAAAATAAATTAATAAAATACTAATAACGGGATTTAAATGGACAGTGTATTGAAGCTGTGGTCATAGGTACCTGTGGGTTTTTAAAAATAATTTCGAGGTAATTTTATACTTTTGTTAGTACCAACATACTAATTCTAAATTGTTTGGATGTCTGCAAACACAATATCGATTATCAGATTTATAAAAATGACAATGATATTCATTGAATTGCTTTATTGTTTATTGACTTTATATATTTTTCTTACCTTTAAAATATTTATGTTCCTATGTCAGTAATCAAGCAATTAAAATCGATGCTGCCTTGTCTCTGAAACTTGACACTGAATGGTACCTAGATAAAAAATTAAAAACATATTTGTGCCAAATTGTTTGTTTTTTTTGACCCCCAGAAACTACAACTGCGTTTAGAGTTGCAGGCGACTTTGTAGCTTTGACTTTCTCAAGGCCAAGCCTTTGTTATATTTTAAACTAGCGACCCGCCCCGGCTTCGCACGGGTGCAATGCTGATAATAATTATACCACAGAATGGTTATCCCTAAGAGATAGCTATATACCATCGCCGACTTTTTTGTAGACCTTTTCAGGGTGTACAATTACAATTACAAGTACAAGTACAAGTACACAGTATTATACTGTAGTACATTATTTTGATCTATCTCGTAGGGTTCAGACAGCGTTTGCAATGTAAGCGCTAAAATATGAAATTATTTACGACACCACATTGGAAACCTCTAAAATTATCAGTGTTTATCTACTATATTATGCATATCCACTCTATCTATTAAAAAAAAACCACCTTAAAATCAGTTGCGTAGTTTTAAAGATCTAAGCATACATTGGAACAGACAGACAGCGAAAAGCGACTTTGTTTTATACTATGTAATGATAGGTATTTGGCTCATCGAAACTTGTCTGGATTGACTTTTTCTAATAAATAAAAAACATAAACCGGTGTTTACACACTTCACATGCATTTAATAACTTTTTACTAACAACACTAGAATTTTTATCATTAGTTGGTTGTTCTTCGATAGAACTCCTACTGACATGTTATTTGCATTTTATAATATGAACTTTTTATTACTATCGTTATTTCTTTTGAATGTATTAAACAATGCGGTATCATTATATTGTTATTGGAATACGGGGTGTCCATATAAATATTTATCAAGCAAGACCCCTTATAGTGCCGTGAGGGGAGACATAAGAGACTCCGTCGTAAAATTAACAGGTAAGATCATTATTCATTACATTCTGGGTCAAGAAATTCAAGGACCCACAGTCTATAATAAATTTTAAGTAGTGTAAAGTAAGTATTATAAAATACTTTACAATTTTGATAATCTTACCATAGAAGCGGATTGAATTATATTCATTGAACACGAAGGTTCAATTTAATATATTGCACTAGTTTATTATTAGAAGTAAGCGAAAAAATTCCATTTCTAATCATTAATAAAACGTTTCGGCAACAGGTTGTGAACCCGTCAGTATATGGGGTCTTGCAAGGCACGGCAAAATTTATCCCGCTATAAGTACCGCGGGCAACATGAAGGATGCCATCGTATTTAAGGACTATGTGGTCTCGAGCTACGATAAAGGGAACAGCTCTCTTTGTGCTCAAGACGTAGACAATTTACGACGCTGGACTCCTGACATGAAGATGTTTGGGAAAACGAATCAACTTTCTGAAGAAGGTTATCAAGAAATCTTAGGTATAGGAACCAGACTAAAGCAAGCGTTTCCCAAACTTCTGTCTAAACTTGACAAAGAAAATTACATATTCCGACCCGCTTCAGGAAATTGGATCGAAGATAGCGCAAAAGCCTTCATAAACGGCCTTCAAAGTGAACGGTTGGTTTTAGACAAAGTCAGAGAAGATTATGACATTATGGCCGTAAGTTAAATGCCTTTCCTTTGGTATAACTAATCGGAGTTTATGTTCAAAAGTTTAACCCCACTTTTATTTCAGCCGTACCAAACCTGTGCCAAATATCAAAAGGAAGTTTTGGATAACCCCAAAACGAATTCGGAGATAAAAAAATACCACGAATCATCAGATTATTTGGCGGTAAGTACCTAAAGTGTGAAATTGAAGTAAATAGTCCATGTGGCTCGAATCCCAAGATTGTGTTTATGTTATGTCCAGTAAATATTTAAAACGACATGTTTTCTTTTTCAACTTATAGATGAAAGACAGGATCCAAAGGAGAATTAGAATCGACTACACTTTGACCGATGTAAACATAACTGCCCTTTACGATTGGTGTCGATACACTTGGGCAGGGATCGAAAACAAAGTTAGCCCCTGGTGTGCACTTTTCACAACAGAAGACTTGAAAGTTCTAGAATATGCGGATGACTTGAAACATTACTACGACCACGGATATGGAACACTAACAAGCGAGCTGTTAGGAAAAATTCCTATGGCTGATCTCCTAAATCAATTCCAAGAAGTTAAACATGGGAAAGGAAAGAAAATTGTTACTTATTTCACTGAAACATCTATGATTGAAATGGTGTACACGGCGCTTAACCTCTTTGATGATGGGAAACCCTTAGATGGAGCACATAAAGATCCCAAGAGGAAATGGAGGAATAGTAAAATATCTCCGTTTTCATCGAATTTATTCGCTGTACTGAATAGGTTCGTGTTTTGCATATGGTTATCCTGTGGTTTAGTTTCAGTATTTCTCATAAGTAATATACAAATAGTAATTTATGTAATAAGTGAAGAGGTTTAATAACATAGAATAAAATATTGTGTAAAATTTATTTAGAGTCTAAAGATCACTATCGTTCCTGCCCGACATTTCTTTTTCGAGTGTCACAAAATACTTTTCTAATTCTTATTTTACAATAATGTCCATGATTTCTTAGAATATTGGTTTTGATATTTAAAATGCAAAATAAATGGACACGTGTTCTTTCAAAATAACCCTCATAAAGGAGTAAAATGGGGTGTGAATGTTTGAATGGAAACTTTTTAATGGGTGGTGGATGTGATCGTTTTGAAACTTATCAATAAAATTTGGCAAGAAGATAAAAAGCATCCTGGGGAAGGATTTAAGCTACAATTCCTTTAAAAAAATGCGGATGAAGTCGCGAACAACAGCTAGTCTAGTATAGTAAGGCCTATAATATATTAACTTATTTACCATATTTCAGATGTGAAAAGAATGACTACAACGTAGTTTTCTACGTGAATGAAGAAGCTTTGATACCAATTTGCAAGGACGGAGTGTGCACTTGGCAAGAATTTGAAAACAAATTAAAACCATTTTCTGCTGCCAACACAGATTTTTGTTAGCTAGAATACCTTGAAATGTAATAAAACGTTTTAAAACTTTAAACAAAATCACTTTTAAACAATCGAACACCTCGCCATTACCGAAATTAAATTATTATTAACACTTAGTTATTCATAAACCAAATCTTGACCGTATCATTTTAGAACATTTATTCATTTAAATCAACATTAGATCTCTATTATTTGTAAACACTTAAATAACATGTTAGGATGAAATTACAATTAACTTTTTAACAGTGTAATATAAATTATTATTTTGATTTGTCATCACACGAATAATGGAATAATTGTTAATGTAATGACAATCAAACGTGTCTGCACGTTCTTTGATGCCATCTCTAACCGGTCTAAGTCTAAATTTTATGCAAGTTTATTTTAATAAAAATTCACTATTCGTTAGCGTTTCTCTGTAGGTAGTCTTTTTTTGGCTGTCGAGTTCTTAATAAAAAACTAAAGTCACCTACGTAAGTGCATTTTTAAATAATGAAATTTTCTGTGTTTATGTTTTTCGTTTTTCTCAATTACGAAAAATGTTTCTCATTATTTTGCTACTGGAACTCTGGCTGCCCGTACAAATATTTTTCTGATAAGACTCCATACTATAACGTGAGAGGTGATATAAGGGACTCGATCGTAAAACTAAAAGGTACGTGCCGTTTTATTAGAACCACCCAGTAGGTTTTGAAATAAAATCAATAATCCTAGGTGTTTGTATAGATAGACTGAAGTGATTTTGATTGTGTGACATGTCATTGTTTAACTCACCTCAATATTTTACTGCAATATAGGTTGCCAGCCCATCAGTATTTGGTCTGTGCTTGGGACAGCAAAAAACACCGCAGAATTTGACCTCCATAAAACATTGAATGAGTCCCTTTCTATTAGAGAAAATGTTGTTTCAAGTTACAAAAGCGGAAAAAGTTCGTTGTGCGCCCAAGACGTTGAAAACCTTCAAAACTGGAAAGTTGATAATAAAATGCTGAGTAAAACAAACCTTCTAACTGAAGAGGGTGCTCAGGAACTAATAGGAATAGCAAACAGATTACAAAACGCTTTTCCTAGTTTATTGAGGGACCTCAAAAATGGAAATCACAAGCTAAGTTCAGCTGGAGGATTGATGGAAGAGAACGCAAATATTTTTGCCAATGGCTTTCATGAGCGCTTATCAGTTCACAAAACAAATGAAAATATTATTGTAAGTTAGACTTTAAAATTTAATGAAAAACAAACGAACTGAGCCGAGAGTCACTAACTAGTTAGTTTTCATTTAATATTTTGTATCATTACAGCCGTACAAAAAGTGTAAAAAGTATGAAGATTTATTACAAAGTCCAAGTTTTTACAACGAAGTAAGAAAATATGAGAAGACTTCTGATTTCTTCGCTGTAAGTAGTTTTTTAATGCAGGATTTTCAAACGATTGATAGTGGTAAAAATAGTTTCGATAAATTCTTATAAGTATCCTTTCATCTTGGCTACGCAAACAGTTACAAAAACTAATTTAAAATACCACTGAACTACTACTTACTACTTATTTATGTAAAACCGTTTCCAATATTTTTAGGCAAAAGACAGAATGCAGAGACGTCTTGGCATCGAGGGGCTGTCTGACGCGGCTGTTAAATCTTTATACGATTTGTGCCGCTTTACTTGGTCCGGAATTGAAAACAAATTTAGTCCTTGGTGCGCTCTGTTTACTACCGACGATTTACGAGTGCTTGAGTATCTCGGTGATTTAGAACACTACTACAGAAGCGGTTATGGGACCTCTCTTAATGGAATTCTAGGAAGAATTCCGTTAGCTGATTTGTTGCAAAATTTCCAAGCTGCTAAAGATGGAAAAGGTTTACCTATAGTAGCATACTTTACTGATAGCTCTACCTTAGATATGGTTTACACAGCTCTCGGTTTGTTCAAAGACGAGGCCCTACTTAGCGGGGCGAAAAGGATTCAGAAAAGAAAATGGAGGACGAGTAAGATATCTGTATTCTCTGCGAATTTGATCGTAGTATTAAATAGGTTAGTATTAAGACAACGATTTAATTAATTAATATCTTGAAACTATTAAAATAATGTTCAAATAAATGGCAAAATACGGCTATGTGCTCAAGTTTTTATTTTATTTCAGATGCGAACATGATAGAGAGACCGACTACAATGTGGTATTCTACTTAAACGAGGAACCGCTTTTGTCGATATGCGAAAGAGGATTCTGTTCTTGGGAAGAGTTTGAAGGCAAGCTGCGGTCTTCCATGAACTCGACAATTATTAATATATGTAATTAATACTATTAATATTTTTAAAAGTTTACGGAATAATTTCATATGTCAAGATCATGTGCTTTAGTTTGTGTGTACCTTTCAATGTTAATTTTGATTGCAAGCGGACTGTCCACGCTTATGTTTGATATTGATAATGATTAATTATAAGTTTTCATAAAAACATAAATAAATTGTGCTTAACATGAAACGTATTTTAAACCATTAAACCATTCTTTGACCGGAATATTCTGGATACGGTATTGTTATCTTCATACAAGCTGTTGCCTGCTTTATAACTTAATTACTATAGAAATGTGTAGTGTTTGTTATGTATGGCTCTCTTGTACAGCAGCAGCAAACTTCATTAAATTACAGTTTAAATGTTATCTACGGTGCTTTAAACAAACCAGCGCCACGCGGTTATTATTGTCTCTATTTCTAACTACACTATTTACACAAGTTTAACTTGTTGGATAACAGCTACAAAACTGGTAAATAAATTAAAAATAACTATTTTCCATAATCAGGGTTCTCCGAGGTCACATCTTTGAGCACAAAATAATTTATCAAAATAAAGACTAAATAAATATTTATCTGGCAATATAAACATTGTGACAGAAATGTATATATAAAATGCTTGCAAATTTATTTAGTATCAGCCATATCTATGGACGCGACTAAGCGAATCGTCTTCGAGTTTACTTGGAATATCAAAACAGAAATGACTTTCACTTGTTTTGTTAAACCAAAAATGATTTAAGGGCTAGAACACAGGTTAATTTTTTTAATAGGAAAACCTTACCTATCCCTACTAATATTATAAATGTGAAAGTAACTCTGTCTGACTGTCTGTCTGTCTGATGCCTAAACCGATGAACTGATTTTGATGAATTTTGGTATAGAGATACATGGGAACTTGGAGACGGACATAGGCTACTTTTTATGTAGGTACCACGCGTGCAAAGCCGCGGGCAGCAGCTAGTAGGTATATAATTATAAAATGTACTCTTTAAATTGTAGGAATTTACAAACCCATGTATGATGGGATACTGATCTTTCCACAATTAATTACCTATAATCACAAAATGCTTATGATTGCAATTAATAGTTAATTATATCTATATTATTTTGTTTTCTAAATTAAAATTTAGATTTCTACTCTCAAATGTTTAATAAAACGTAAAGGTCACTTGTCTGACTGCAATCGATAACAAGGTCGTTGAATTCAATAACCTCATCAATATTGTCCTTCGTTTGAACCGTTGAGATAAAATAATTTGTCATTCTCTTTGTATAATTCAATTCTCGCTTCAATTAGGTAACCTTTTTATCAGAAATTGAATTACAATTGTTCATTCTCTGACTGGCTTCTCATATCTGTTGGTAGTAGCTCTGTCTTTCTGTTCTGTAGGTTATGGTCTGATCGGGAGTAGGTTCGATTCCCTCCCAAAACGAACACTCCCATTGTACAAACAATGTATACATTGGGGGATTCATTGGCAAGGACACTACCACCCGCACGACCAGTAGTGTCATTGCCAAATAATGCATTGGGGCTAGATGTGTGGATTGCCAAACAATATATTTATTATTAATTTTTTATATTGCAATTAGTTATTTAACTTTACTATTCAAATATAATTATGAAAATATTGAATAACTAAAGAATAGTAATTAATAATAAAAGCGATAGATTTTTCTCATTTAATTTGTGTGTCAAAAAACATTTCTTATTCCTATTTTTATTACATTATTTATATATTCAAAGGTATAAATTTTATTTTGTATGTTAAAAAAAGATTTCTTACTCATTATTAAAAAATTGAGCAATTTAAAAACAAGACCTTGTATCTACCTGGTAGCCTTTACCAGTAGAAAACACTAAAGAAAATAGCGGTCTCATTGAAGTATGTACAACATTGTTTTGCTGAACCAGACGAGCCTCGGTAAAATATTGCGAAAACGTGACGCCTACTTTTTGTTCCCCTCCATTGGAATTTCTCCTACAGTAATGAGGTATTGCCTAGCAACTTATTTGGTACCTACTCGATTAGACACTTAACCAGATGTAAGTAGGAACGTATCTATCACCATAACAATCGCTTATAAAATTTTATATTATTTTAGTGTTATATTTAATAGCGGACCAGCTGTCCGCTCGCAGCTTCGCCCCCGTTGAAGATTTTTCCCGGGACAAACCAATTTTCCCGGGATAAAAAGTAGCCTATGTCACCAGGGGATAGTGTAGCTTTTTAACGATAAAATAATTTTTCAAATCGGGGTAGTAGTTTCGGAGCCTATTCAATACAAACAAACATACAATCAAATCTTTCCTCTTTATATAATACTAGGTGCTGCCCGCGGCTTCGCGCGCGTGGTACCTACATAAAAAGTAGCCTATGTCGTTTTCCAAGGTCCCATCTATCTCTAAACAAAAAATCATCAAAATCGGTTATGCGGTTTAGGTGTGAAAACGTGACAGACAGACAGAGTTACTTTATTATAAACACATATATTGAGTGACCTGTCAACTCAGTTTGTAATAGCTCTGCTTTCTGCACTATAGGTTGAGGGTTCAATTACCTCCCAGGATAATCATTTGTGTGACGAACATTGTTTATTCTGGGTCTAGGTGATATAAAGTGTCTTATGTATGTATTTAAAATATTTATAAAATCTTTGTGTGTGACAAAGTAACTTTTTACAACTTTTTTTTTTCTATTGCCAACATCAGACCGGATCTTCTGGTCTCTATGCATTCCACGTGATTAAACGTAATGTGAACTCACCCAATAGAATGACCGATCCTTAACCATCTATTATATATCACCAAATCGTTGAGTGGCATTTCTCTGATTAGGCAGCTCCCCTTGTCAAGCAATCTAAGTGAAGGTTGCTTGACAAAAACAGAGCTGGGTTTGACGGTAGGTATCGGGTTTTTTCACCGTCTAATTTTTTGCCCGAATCCTTTTATGCTTGTCGTAAAAGTATTTTAAAATATTGGTGAGTTGCGGTAGCTTGGCTAAATCAGGTAACTTTGTTAGAACATCAAGACACCAATAACATTCAAATAATTTAAGCTATAATCACCATCTAAAACTCTTGAAAAAATATGAGGCTTTTCAACTTTTGTCTGAGGTCACAGATAGTCGCAATGCCTAGAAGGTCAATCCAAAGGTCGTATTGCATTTTAAAGGTTGACGAAGTTGACAAAAGCCAGCTCCCGCATTATCAAGATTTTAGCAGGCGTTTTGTCAAGCATAATCAATGCGTATTAGTTATCCAGTGATCATATAGAAGTGAAGCCTTTGTCTTTAATGCTTATCATAAATTCACAAAGGACGTCTTGTAGATCAACAATAACATTGACGAAATTTTCATACCACTTTTTGATACCTTTCCCAAAGAAAATATCGAAGAAACTATGAGCAAATGCAGGTGCAGTTTGTTATTTCGTTCATTTACTTGTAAAAACGTTTGGCAAACACTTCGGACGCTGAGAGCGTCCGAAGGCGGAGCTCACAAACTTCCACATCAACACCTGTTAGTAACTGTCCGGTAAACTTCGTTTTCCAGTTTAAGTTGTTTAGAAAGCCCAGAACCAAACCGCAGCAGAAAATACCCTTTGTTTATCACAATCACATTGCAAACTTCAAACTTAAATGTTAAATTAAATATACTTTACGTAAAGACATATTCTTCATCATAATTTACAATAATTTCAAGTTCAAGTTATTTATTGGTAACAAAAACTTATAATTTTGATGACTGAAGACCTAAAGGATGTCAGGACGTCACAGTCAGTCAGGGCGAATATGCTAGCCCACAGATTCGCATGATGTACAGATGCGGTGAAGGTCACCTTATTCAGAGCATACTGTACTTCATTTTACTCAGCGAGTCTGTGGGTCAACTATACCCAAAAGGCTTACAGTGCTTTGCTGGTCCAATACAACAACGCGTTTAGGTTAATGTTGCGACTGCCGCGATTCTACAGTGCCTCAACCATGTTCGCCCAGGCACGCACTGACACCTTCGAGGCCATCTGGCGAAAAAAGTCAGCCTCACTGCTCAGCAGAACCCGAGGGAGCAGCAACAGTATCCTAAACGCGATAGCTGAAAAATTGTATTGTTCTATTATGTATTAATTGGTCCAAAGGACAAAATCTTTAATTTATTTTAAGTACTAACCCTTAATTATAAGCTGACTAACACAATGGACTATGAAATTGTCTGAATAAATTGAATTATTAATTATGATGTCAGTTTCATTACAATAATTTCATGTATGTTAATTTATAGTAAATAATAATCTTTAATCATCGATTGATTAAATACAATAATAATGTTATTCTTAGTAATCCCTACTAATATTATAAATATAACTTTTAAAACTATCATGGTTTTGCACATAATTTTCACTCAAAACGGGATATTTACCATGATATATGAGTTTTTGTGCTTCTCGATATCTCGGCACAGTTGCATGCACCATGATCACGAGATAAACTGAAGTCTTTGCGGGTGGATGTTATTGGCAGACAAAACGGTCTACCCTCTTTCTCAGTCTTTTACTGCGAACATTTCCCCTACTACCGGTTTCACTGTCACTAACAACTCGATCACGATTACGACACACAACACTCACGGTATCTGGACGCATAACTGGTACCTCACTTTTACGATTTCCACACATCCTCTATACCAAAATTTAGATTTTGAGAATTGAGATTTGAGAGACATTGGAGAAGGACATAGGTTACTTTTTATGTAGGTACCATTCGTGCAAAGCCGCGGGCAGCAGCTAGTATGTCATTATAATAGTATAGTCATAATAATGTGGTGTCCAACTGAGCCCCTGAACAACCCTATAATGCGATTGATCAATGAGCCATTTTTATTATTTGAAATTGATTGCGTTAACGCAGCATTTGTGATTGTGTCATGAAGACGATTATATACCGCCGGCCCCATATTACATGTACAAGCTTCGACGATTTAGTAAGGCGCCGCGGTACGGCTCGAAGCTTTTTACATTCCGCGTCACTTTCCGTCACCAAACCCTAAAAGAAGGAGTTATCTAAGGACCGTTTCAAGTGATCTATAGATAGCTCAACTCGTCCAGATTACATCCAGACAGAGGCGGCATCGCCAAGACGATAATAGTATTTTACAGGTAAGATTGATGAATCATATCTGTTCCTTTTTATGAAAATCTAAAATGAGAATTAAGGTTTCGGAAAATTCAAATATTTAATTTGATAAGTGCTATCTTATCATATACTAAATTTACAACGATGCTGATGACTGATGAATCTATTGATCATCTACTGATGCACTATTTCCAAAGTAAAATTTGTGCGTTGACAAATCTAACTTTGGAAATAGTGCGGTAAGTATTGTCATAATTAAATCTCGTGGAAACAGAAAACAACCTACTTATTATACCACCAGCAAGATAAGATGGATGAGGCGTAAACGAAATCAGGGGGTCAAGAACATGAACCATACAATTGAGGAGTTCTAAATACCCAGCAGTGGGTAGTAAAACCAGAATGGCTTGAATGGACAACATTATTAAAATAATAAAATGTGTTCAATATGGAGTAAAAAGATTTTTTTCTACTGATAACAAATGGAATACGTATTCTGGACGTAGAGATAATAAAATAAAATTTCGTTTTAAAAACTAAAGAGACCTACTTCATGGAATGAAATTTGAACCCATAAAATGACCACCGAATTAAGAACCTCCTATTTTTTGTTTATGTATCCTTTGTTGTATAGTCTCTGACAGACTGTATCTTTACATCTTAGTAAGTACGTTCATTCCACTCTTGCCCACAACAAATAGCTAGGCTATGGTTGAAAATAAATGCTCGAGTAGGTATGTTACAAGTTTTCTTTAAAAACGACGAGAATGTCAATGTGCTTAGGCCCCGTGTTAACCGAAGCACAAAAGCTTAATGATTAATTGTCACAAGTGATCTGGTCACCCAACCAGTTAATAGTTACTTAATGTTAGATTCTACGATATAATTCTATTTACAAAGTTTTTGTACAGGTTTTACAGTCAACTATATTCAAAAATACTGCTCTGAGTTTTATGTATGAGAAAGTGTATAGGCAGGTTATTCATTTACCGAAGCAACAATTTTTCTTAAGATTACAATTCTAGGCGACATCTATTTTAAAACGATAGTGTTAATTACTCTGCAAAATGTGCAGTTGTATAAAACTTGCCGCTACGCTACGCATATTGCTACGAGCGTGCTTGAATCTGGTTTGTAGAATGAAACATAGAGGTCGCTTTAATGTTATTCTTCCGTATTTAGTGATTGTTGAATGTTAGATTTCATAATAACCCAGTCACTTAAGAATAAAAAAAGGTCAACCTCGGAATGAGAGCTGTATCTCGTATACACCTTCGTTTTGGTGTTCTAAAAGGACCTTGCATTACAGTGAGTATGACTGAGCGCTGCAGGCTCTCTGTCCTCTATCTCAAAAATGAATGGGCGTATGAAAAAATTTTATGTTCTACAATTTCTATAATTGTAGCAATAGAAAGCTAGATAATCACGAATAACTGATTTTTGTGACCTTTGACCTTGAATCACTTACAGCGCAGACATGAGATTTTATGAGACTTTAGAGACAACTTTCAGAACAATCAATTGATGGTTTATACGAGTTTTCAGCTTATTATCTCTCATTCCGAGGTGAAACCCCTAATATGTCTGCACTATAATGGGAATCTCCATAGAACCCGACCACGCGTGACCTCTTCGCTACCTTTGGACTTTACGACTTTTACTATACCTTTGCTTTTTAACTTTTATTTCCATGATATATGAATAGAGTTAAGTAATTCTGTTAAACAAAAACCAACAGTTATTTTAATAGGTATAATTTTATATTATTTTATATTCGTGAATCTTTTACATGGGTGTATTTTTCACTAAATAATCTTTTTTTTAACACACAACAAATACTATAACGTACATTTACCAATACCGCTAATATTTTACTCAATTTTCTCAATAGATAAACGTTTATCGATAAATAGTGAAATGATCAAAGAAACATACAGTTTCTCATCGACAGACAAAAACGTAAATAGCAACATAGATTAGTATTTTGCTAAATAATTTAACGTTTCTACCTAAAGCCAAACACTACGATATGCCTCTTTCGTGCCTTGCCTTTTGGTGTTACTCAGACTTCGCAATATATGTGATGCAGTAATGTATAGAGCTTTTTTAAACTTGAATTTACTTAAAATAGTAAAAAGCGACCTAGGACAGACTATTAACTCATTCACCGATGATTCGAACGAAAGTAGTAGGAGTACGGAAACATGTGCAATTTGATAATTTGCTTGTGATTTTTTGCACATTCGTCACTGTTTCTTTCATGGTTACCATAAGTCAGGTTTGAGACTATAAACATGTATGCTTAGGTTAAAACAGATTTTTAATTGATTAAGTACTAATCCAGTTAATTTCGTTAGTAGCTTTCTCCACGACAATTTAATCTTGATCTCCGATAGTTATTTTCCATGCGTCTCTTAGACAGCTGAACGTTGTATGAAGCTTATGGAATAACATAAAAACAGATTACTATCAGATTAGTTTTAGATAAAAATTCCATATTATTATCACTTAACTTGTTCAGGGAACCGTGTGAAAACATTTTCTTGATGTTTGGTATTTGTCTTGTACCAATAACCTTAACAGCAGTTTTACATGCATCACAATATGCAAAATTAAGTAACAACACTTACTCAAACATTGCCAGTTACAACTTCTTTCATTCATAAACGTTTACATAAACCTGTATAATTACAATTTCAAAGTTCTAATATGTTTACAATTATATATTTTGTCTCTGAAATTGACTTTCACTTTTAACAAAGTACCAACTGATTTATTCCATAAGTTATTAAATTCATTGACTGCTTTCAAGTTTAATTTTCTTTAAAGTTTGAGAACATTTTCAGAAATGTTTTAAAAGTAACATATTTTTTACGTATCCTATTATTTATAAGTGTTTTCAATCACAAAAGAACTTAAGTAGGTAAAGGTTTTCCATACTTTCATACTTAAAACAAAACGGAATGAATAGGTACAGTTAAAATATTCAGAAAAGTTATAGAAATTGCGTACGTATACCTGTTTCTAACCCATCAGATAGACGCATTACGCATAACTTATTTACCTAATAATATTCTAAAAAAATAATGTGCTCATGTTAACAGAATTTGTTAAAATTGTATTGTCTATGTCTTCTACAGATAAATAGATCTATAATATTTTCCATGAGACGAAATAAAAATGTTAGAGACGGCTATATACTTTCATGAAAAAGACAAATGATTACAAATGAAAATGCTAATGCAGTGGTCACACGATCAAGCGCGAGCAAAGCTATCATATTTAATAGCATAATATATGTTTGCACCTAACAAGAAAGACATGCAGAGTACATAAGACTTTAGCTACGGTTTTTTTATTTCGTCTCCTGGAACAAACTTTAGTATTCACCCAGTTTAAAGGAACACGTTTTAGGTACGTCATATAAGGAACATACGCGTCATAAATGCGATGATACTAAAACACGGGTGTTTCTTATTCTAACGATACGATGAAACAAACGCCTAATGCTAGATAGACACAGCGTCGTAACAAGAATACAAACATATTTATTATGTATATAGTTATAATACTATACATTATTATACACTTTGGTTAACGTATTTACAAATATTTAAGGTAGCTGATATTTTTTAGGTGTTTTTAGGGTTTATCGGATACATAAATATCGAGTAATAAAAGTTTATTTATATTACAAAATGTAATCATGAAATCGTAGCTACGTCTATAATGTAATCAAACTGCAAAATACATTGTTTGATAAGTTTTGAGATAATGTATTTTTTAAAAATGGGCACTGAAACACCGTTAAAACTGCGATGCAAGTACATCGGCGGGACCACCTTATTAGGCAAATTCGTGGATAAGTGCTGCGCCAAACGAGATGGAGTTACGCGATAAATAGAGAGACACTATGTAGGTATATATAATGTTAGACGCTAAGCGCTTGTGCAAACTAAATTGCCCTTTGTTGCGTCGTAACAAGAGTCACAATTTATATAAATTTTTCGTGGAGCCCGCTTTCTGTACTTGAGCTATTAATCATTCTGTGGTATTACATGAACATTTATTGAACAATAATAATACTATGTAACTCATCTACTTTGAATAATGAAACATCTACATAATTTCGAAAAATAGAAACGGTTATTTTAACTTTACATAGTATGAAAACTTGTTATTTTGCGCCATCAATAAAATCTAAATTCATCGAAACATTTTTTGCCAATAAAGAGATGATACATAATTGGTCCGATTTGCTAGAAATGTTCTCTAAATATGCAAATCCATGTATTATGTTTATAAATAATAATTATGTACGTTTAATCGTTGTGAACATTCCTATTGGTTTTAGTAATAGCTAAGATAATTCAGTTAATTACCTAGGCTTCTTAGGTACTTATAATAATTAGCAACAAGCAACTACTCAACCTAAATAGTTGCATAAAACGACTGTACTTAGCAGTCGAAACAACTTCTAAAACATTTTTAATTAATGAAATACTTTTCTACTCATATAACTTTGGCTGTATGTTGTGAATAACAAGCGATTGTTGTGTATAATTTAATACTAAATTGTATCACTTTGACTAAAGCATGAATAATCTATAACAATATAATAAATATTCATAAATTATTAAATTATTTGCAACAAAACGCAAAATGTTTCTACATCAGTATCAGATCCCTACTCCAGCTCTCAATATACGTACACATAGCTACCTAACATCTAATATAGAATTAATAATACTAACGTATAATTTCAACACAAAATTTAACAATTATTCAATTATTTTCTTTAAATAATATAATTATATGCTCATTCATATTCGTATAACAGACAAATAAAATAAATGAAAAAAAAAAACACGGTTTTTACAAAAACCAGCACGTTATTTTAGTGTACGAGCATACCTAGAATAGGTATAGTTGTATATTACTGGTGCAAAATTGCAATTCTAATACACCAAATATGTATTTATTAAGTAAAAATGGTTCTTCCGGACCCTTTACACTGAAAAATTTGTTGGTAATAAAAAAATCTACTCTGCGAAATGAGATAGAAAATTGAATCCTATTAACAGTTACAATTCGGGCTATTGTTGCCTTGCTCCTTCTTTTCAGTAAGTTTTTGTCCACCCGCTTGCAGCATCGCCGGTTCAGAATCCAAGCTCTCTGACATCTTATCGCAGATTATGTCCACGAGTCGCTCGAATACAGACTGGAAACATATGCAATTGGTCAAACGCTGGTTAATTTTTAAAAGTTCTTTGTCATAATATATGAAATGAATACAAAATGAAATAAGTTTATTTTGACAAACATACAAATAAAATAGCAGGTACACAATGAAAAAGACAATAATAAAAAAGACATGAATATAAAATAAAAACCGGTGTGTACCTGCCCTGCACCAACCCAGTCTGTGTTTGCCAAAATGGCCCAGTCTCAGCTCTATGCTACTTCACATATTGCAAAATAGCGCTGGTTTTCACACTGCGCCGAACAAGGAGCTATAATATTCTTTCTGTTGAGTTTCGCAATCAACAACTCTATAGGGACAGAACTATTGGTACGAACCTTAACATTAATGTTTTCCTTAGCACTTGTCTCAAAAAACTCCACGCCAAGTTGCTCAGCCAGCTGGCGGCCGCGGTCCGTACTGACCACACGTTCTTCATCCATGTCACATTTATTTCCGACTAGAATCACCTGCGCGTTGTCCCATGAGTACGTCTTGATTTGTGTCACCCTGAAATTATATAATAATCAGTCAAATTACTGCAATGTCTCAACTGGACTGCACACTTCTATGTAGGTTGATTTAACTATATAGATTTTTTATTATTTGCATAGCTAATTTATCTAATTCTACATCTTCGTACCAATCTTGAACGCTGTTGAAGCTCTCTTCATTAGTGATATCGTACATGAGGATGAAGCCCATGGCACCTCGGTAGTACGCTGTAGTGATAGTGCGATAGCGTTCTTGACCTGCAGTATCCTGAAATTATAAACAAATGTAGGATTATAATAAACACAAATATGTTTTAATCTCCACCTAAAAGAGCGGGTCATTGAATAGAATTGCAGTAGCCTCAACAGGTTAATTTTTTAATCAGCATGTTTTTAGCTCTGCAGACTGTTTCAGGTCAAGAGCAGTAGTGTACACTGTACCTACTTATAACTAGAACTGATAAAGATTATATAGATAAATCGAAACAGTGTCGGTGCCTTCATCATCAAAAATACATGAGTGAAAACCCATGTTTCACAAAAACTAGATTTTTTATATAGTAACGTGATATAATTGCAACACGTACCTAATGTAAAGTCCACATGCGATTATATTTGATGACACGGATACAAAATTGATTTTCAGATAAGTTTTACTCGACTTTAATGTACATAAAGCTCAACAACGCAGCCTTGAGCCTAGTTAGTATTTAATTTATCCCGGTGAAAAAACACAGGACATTTTGATGTTCGCTTAATTTTAGGTGATTCGGTGCAATTCAGCTCAATTCAGTTTGGATAAGGCGTACATATATGAGCCTTTTGGAGTCGAGACCCTGGGCCCGCGGGGAACAGGAGCCCACCGCGTTTTCCAAATTATTTCACGGCGTCTGGTAGATACATTGCGTGACCCAAGAGCTGGCTCCTATCTGACTCAGCGTATTAGCATTGCCATTCAACGTGGCAATGCCGCCAGTATTTTGGGAACGCTACCCTCTGGCAGTAATCTGGATCAGTTGCGCTGTCTATAGATCGTTTTAAACGGTCTGTGTGAATAAATGTTTATTGTCATAGTAGAATTATCATAACATTTAATAGCAATGTGATTTTGTACTCACAAATAAAGTGTTGGCCAATTTAGAAGGCGTTCCGTTTACATCAATTTGCTTCATGCTTAAAAGCTTACAACTAGTTTTAACTCAACAATGTTCCATCAAACAGAAGCCTATTGAGATTTTTTTTAAAGCTTTCATATTTCCTCGCGACCAAGGGTTTGAATAATTTAGCAGTTGGCAGTGTTCCAGGAACTACAGGACAATGTATAGCAACTCTGTTTTGTATAATTGAGATGCCAGACAGTTTTGTTATATCAAACGGCCTTTATTAAGCTCAGTGGAGTAGAAAGGAGACGGATGAAAAGTATTGAATTATGCTAAGTATCTAAACTGTTCACAGTCTGCGTTTTGTTCAGTTCTTTATATATTCGTTTTTTCCTGTATAGATATAAATATGTTAAATAAAGAAAATAGAACACCTACTAGCGCAGGGCAGCATTTTAGAGCCAATACTTTTCCTGCTTTACTTAATAATGATTTACCGTAGCTATGAAACGTCAATACCTTATGCAGATGACGTGTCCATTATAGTTACTGATAATAAGAAAAATATAATACATAAGGACGTTAAAATCCGAAGTAGGATTAAATTTTAGCCTGCCTACATGACAATAATTTTCATGCAAATTATTTCAAAGATTAATTTACCAAATTTGCACTATTGATATAAACAGTTTAAGTTAATTAAAAAATCTGAGTAAATTAAGTTTTTAGGCATGTTTTACCTCAATAATATAAAAAAATACTTTCGATAAGCATTGTAACTGGAACTCACATATTATTGTCAGTTTAAGTTAGAAGCTAAACAGTTTTGTTTTTGCGTTAAAACACACATCAGGTCAGAAAACTGCATTAACAACGTACCACGGGTATGATGCTTCAGTTTATAGATACAGACTTCTCCTAATGGTAACTCCACGGATATTAATAGAGCTTTTATCACTCTAATAAGTGCATCTAAGCAGTAGCATCTATGTAGCTTTGACCCCTAGATAGTAAAAACCACTCTTATAAAACGAAAACTACTAACGTTGACAGACTTTTACATACATCAAGCTGAATGTTTCGTTAAAGAATACAGAAAAAGAAAAGTTCTTTCACAAATATATAGATAGGGTAAATTCTAAATTCAGTTGAAGGGATCCTACTTCAAAGTTGTACTATACATTTTGAAAAACACACATTCTACACACGTATTACGGTGTCAATGGAGGCAGCATTGATACCTTCATCTGGGTGAGTTTGATCCGCGGTCCGCTCGTTGTCGCTCGTGTTCACGCAATAGTATCGACAGGGTAGAACCCGTAGAGCCCGTGCTTATTAATAATAGATCCTACTATACTCATAATGCCATTACTCAAAACTGCACTATAAGCAGTTATATTATGTATCGCTGTCGGTATTCAATTCAAAATTTTAGAGAGTTGCCGACAAATCCATTAAACTAAAACTTGTATTGGTTTTGTTGCGCGAAATTTTTTATACGATATTAATAAAATATAGTACATTGTACACCTAGGCGAGATCGTGCTTATCGTATGTGTCATTTGGCCTGAAAACACACGAGGTAGGAATCGCACTTTTTTACGAGTGATTAATAGTGCTTTATACTACAACTACGAGGAAATAAAAATAAAATTACTAAACCCAAATTAAAATTTCGAAGAAATTCCCGCGCATGCCTTTATTACTTGGGTTCTTTTTTCAAAATATTGTTCGGAAATCGGAATAGGAATAAAGCATTTGGCAGACTTGGAGTTAAAACTTTTTGTCGTTTGACCTATAATGAAAATAACCATAGATACCGGCTGATCAATGATGAAATTAAAAAAAAATAACACGTTAGAAATGGATTTCCACACACTTCACTCTCGCTAAACACGTTAGAAATGAAATTCCATAGACTTTTCCGTCGCGCATTTTGGTAGGCCTTAAATGATGTAACTTCTAAGTTATATTTGGAAAAGGAATGGGCAAGATCCTCAGTAGGTTTGGTATAAATTGTATATTTTTAATTGTATTATCATTGATATATTTAAGTAGGTACGATTATACTCGCACTTTCTACAACTTAATAGTCATTAATTACTATTTAACTCATGGTTTAACCTACTTTATCATATTGATGGTAGCATGTGGGTCAACGACGAAGTGTGTGAGATCATTAATATGTAAGAATGAATACCTACACTACTATAGTAGTGAAATTAAATTAACTTATAAGTTAATTTCACTTCATTTCAATGAGTACTACGAGCTTGAATACATTCTTACCCATATTTGTAGCTTGACGCGTTTGTCGTGCCGGAATACTGTTTTGACTTTGAAGTCGATGCCGACGGTAGACACAAACGCAGATGTAAATGAGTCATCAGCGTAGCGGAACAGAAAACTGAAATCAAAAACCAGAAACTATATATTAAAACAATTTTAAAATCCTAAAGTTTATTTATTTACAAAAATAATTACAGAATTGTACAGAATAATATACAATAATATAATTAACCATAAAGCACTGGGTATTATTTAATTCGTATTAACGAGACAACGTACTTACGTACTATTGTTTGAGGTAGACGCCGAAGATGCTTACCTCGTTTTTCCAACGGAACTGTTTCCAATGATAAGCAACTTGAACATGTAGTCAAAGTTTTGATCCCCAGCATCCTTCTGCCATTTCTGTTCTCCCGCCATCTAGAACAATCGTTATCACTCCATTAATCCTTGATTAAAAAGTTCAGCTAGCTAGCTTTCTTAGCTTTGACAGGCACAAAAGTCTATCAAAGCGAAGAAAGGTAAAATAAAACCTCAAATGACATGTCCTCGTAAGTAGGAATTCTTCTCGGGGCGTAAAAGAATGTGATGAAAGAAAATGAAGCAAATACGGTATAAATTGGTCAGGGTCGTAATAAGTACACATAAATCCATGGCCTTTCTGTTAACACTGAAAACAGATATGTAGGTATTTGGTTTATTTTATTTATAATGAAACCTCTTTCGACGTTGCAAAGGCTTAAAAATTATATTGTTCTATCTTAAAAAAAATAAACGATTGTGCCTTTCAATATTAAATTAAAGAATCCACACTACCTCTTCACTCTTGTCACCGTTTATTTTTTCAACCATTTCATTTATGTTTAAAACTCAAATTAGTTTTTGAAACACAACTACACTGAAACTATGCTGTACCCAACTGAAGTATATAGATAATACGAAAACATTTCCATAACATATTTGATAAGCAAAGTTCAACCTTCAATTGTTATGTTTAAAAATCTATATGGACTAAATTAGCTTAACTGTTATTTAACTGCAAACTGTTATCGATCGAGCTAGTAGGTACGATTGAAAGATGATCTTACTTTGAACACAAAAAGGTACAATTTAAATTAACATTCACACTAACATAAAGTTGTCAACTGACAACGTAACCAGTGTGCTCGTACCTAACTATGTCGTCACATCCTAAACGCTTTTGTTACGTACTTTGGTCTCTGATAAGCAATTTAGTCATCGAGGCCAAAAGTGGATGAATTAGGGTAGACAAAGTAAGTAAGGTATGTTTAATTGCATGGTTTTAGTGTGTCCTTGTAATTTCAAGCACTATTTTTCAAAAGCCTCAAGCATATTTTTTTTTATAAACATGTTTCTGAAAAGAAATGGGTGTAGAGTTAAAATAAATGTGTCATAATAGTAATAAATTGGTCTTTATGTAAGTATACTTAACAAGCTAAGTTTATCCTGGCTTTACGAGATGTAGGGGTAGTTACTGTTAACCTTCGGTCAGTGGGGGTTATAACCTTGGAAGTGATAGCTACCATTTTCTAAACGTTTCTTCATAAAAGCTCAATAACACTATGAGAATTTTCTATAGTTTTTTTTAAATACCTAGAAGTGACGAAGGATGAATCTGATTATGAGAATGAGAACAATATTGTGTTCTCATTGATATTAGAAAACATGTCTAGTAGGGATCAGAGTGAGGCAAAACGTGGATCAGCAAAACTACCTTGGTATTGTAAAATAATGTTTGTACGATATGACATGATAACAAAATACAACATCAAATAAGCACGTATGTAGGTGATTAATCGCGTATCTCCGTCAGCTCCTATTTAATAAAGGATCTATCTTTTCAATTTATCTGCTCTGTGGTGCGAAATGAACGAATTCGCGTAGGTGGTAATTGATACAACCACTGAATAGAAAGTTTGGTTTATTCTGTTCGATAATTGGGCTGATTTATCAATGATCAGATAGCCTTGACTTAACGGCTTAATTTTAAAAAATGGATTAAAAATATTCAAACTTCAAATAGATTCTTGATTCTCTTCTGGAAATTGATAAATCAGCCCTACAACATATATCTACGTTATAATTATTTTTTATCAACTTAATGAATACACAGTCCGGTCTTCATCTTTACAGAGGTCAAAATAACGATGACTAATGTTATCATTGACGAAATCGACTGTATCCAATCTCTTAATCAGTAAATAATAGGTAAAGGGAGCACCCTATCAATTTAGTTTTTATCACTGTCTACCTATTATAGATGTATACAATAAATACATTGCTATCTCTTTTACATTAAAGCCACGCAGACAGAAAGGGTGCAACTTTTTGCTCTATCGATTTCTGTTCGCTGTTTCGCGAAAGATACAAACTCGTTTAAAAACTTACAAGGACTGAATATCGAACAGAAAACACAATGTCGAACACAATGGCACTGATTCTGGCAAATCGAAACATAAAATCAATATCATGATAAAATATTTCGTAACTCACTTTTGCACTCCCCGGTGCTTTCGTCGCGACCGCAATTGTCACTAATTTATATCAACGTTTTGCTTCAAAATTGTAAGGGTTGTTTGGTTAAATAACTGTAGATTTAGGACTCTTTCACGCTCACAGCTGTTACGTCCTGCGAGAGCGCCCCTCTCCTTTGGAAATGGAAATGGGATGGAAATTCAAGATGGTGGCCAGTTGCGCGCGCAGGTTCCTGCGCAGCCTGTCAAACTCCTCGCGTACAAATCTTGTTGCCATTGTACCGAAAACCTTATAATCACATTTCTGAATATTTTATGAGCGCAAAATAAAGGTTTTTATTTTCTATAACCTGATTCGTGAACCTTATTGATCCGAGTCAATGTTATTTGTCAGTGAAAATTATTGGAGAAAAGCTTGAATTCGATTGGTACATAGCATTAGCAATTGGCGTCTTAGAAAAAGTTATTTTTAGATACAGCATCTTCAGACCTGACCAGATCTAATAGATGTCACCTGCACGTTAAGCATGGATTTTATAGAAATCAATTTAGGGGATAGATGTTTTGTATAACATTTTTTATACAAAGTAATAATCTACCTACTACCATAAGTACCTATGTCGGTATAATTATCTTTTATACATATTTGATTTTTGGTTAAGAGATAAAAGTTACTGATTTTAATAAATACTTTTATGGTTTGAACCATTTGATTTTTTGATGATTAGAAACAACTAGGTTAACTAATCTTAAGTTAGTTTTAATTAACCATGTAGCAAAGAAGCGGTTAAGTAGGTACCTACAGTAAGTGAACAGAACAGCGTGTTAAGTGTCAAAGTGTAGCAAAGCCTTGACCTGGTTTTTGACCTAATTTACCTTCAACCATTCATCGTACGCAGACTTTGACTTTGTCCTACACAACATAGGCGTCTCTTTATATCGATAACTACCCACCGCAAGATTCCTTAGTTAAGAGATTATATAAATATTTTACATAAATTGTAACTATTAAAAAGTTAAAGCTTTTAAAATCTTAAATTGTATTATTGTCTATGACACCATGCCACCTTTGTACTTTTCGTAGAACTTGCATTGCGTTGATTGAAAGAAAAACTTAGAACCGTGTTACGCTAGTAGAGCAAGCTCTGTACCATCCCTGTTTCCTACAGTTACCATTCAATATTTAGTTGCGAAAATCTCTCACAGAGGGCGCTTTTATGGTTTTCGTTCTTATGTAGGTAACCTCTATCTAAAGTCTATACGAATATATCATAAAATGTTCTCCAGTTAATGCATGTTTCAAAATAATAATAAACAAATCCACTATGTAGTTTATATAGTTGCCTGTCATAATAAAATAAAATAAATTATGGAAGTCTACACCTTTCCTCTTGTTTATAAGTCGAAAAAGATCAAACATTATTGATCCGCAGAAATGTCGCTTGGACCAGAATAGACGGTACGTCGACAGTTGTGACGTCACGAGGACGCGTCAACTCACGCGCACGCTCAGATTTTTCAGCATTTTACTTGCAAAAATGTCTGTTTACACGCACACAGAAGCTGCATGCATCTACAAAATTAAATAGGATTTGATTCAACATTTGTACCACTGAAGTTTCTGTAATTTGCTGTAACGAATTTTCTGTTATTTTATTGTGTACATGCCTTTCAGTTGGTAGTAGCTCTATATATTGTAGGATGTGGATTCTCTCCCAGGACAAACCTTTGTGTGTTGAGCACAGATGATTGTTCTGTATCATGTATGTTATAAAGTAGGTGCCATAAATATTAAGAAGTATACTAGTATTTATCAATCATATATTGTTACCATTATACAAGCTATGTTTCATTTGGGGCTAGATGACGTTGTGTGCATTGTAACCTATTTTTATTTATTTATTTTAATTATAAGTATGTATGTATGTTAAGTATTTATTTTATATGGGCACTTGTTTTTGTATTTTATACATTTTGCTGCCTGGAAAAAAAAATTATATTATAATTATTTAATTAGTGTTTATACTATGTTAGAAAAAAATCTTAATTCATGGATTATCCAGCAACATTCATTATTTTATGTTGGTAGTATAAAAAGTATAATAAATATTAGATCATCCATCTTGTACCAATAGTATAAGTAGTACTAGTACTTATACTATTGGTTTGTCTATTGGCTAGATAGTTTTGGGTAAACAACCAAAACTAACCAATATTCATTTATTTTATGTCCACCAATTTATGTCCACATGTCCACCAATATTTATTTATTTTATTTGTATTAACCCACCACAAACAGAAACCTCCTTTTTTTGTAATTGCAGTAAGTACTCGTAAATTAAACAATCAGATAATAAAAAAAACATTATTGTGATTGTATATTGGTTGTTTAATGCCACAGATATATTACGGTTAGTGCATCTATAAATTTCGCTACGAGTACAAACGGGATATATAGCATGATTTGCGCATTTTCCTTTTACTAGTATTGCCGCACAGTTGCATGCGCCATGATCACGGGAAAAGTTTCTCTGTTTAAAGTGAAAATTGTGTGAATATCCATTATAGTAAAGTTTTTTAAACTTACGCGATCAGAACACATTATTATAAATATTTACGGAGTCATCCCGTGACCACGACAGAGTGTATACCTGTCGAAACATAGGTAAAATGGAAAAATAGGAAAAATAGGTAAATAAACGCGATAAATACCCGTAAATATTTATAATAATGAATCCATTATAGTTTTAAAAGTAACGTCTTTTACTAAGACTTAGGGCTAGTTTTAGAAAAAACAGAATGCTGGCGGCTTGCATCTTTGTTGTGCGGCTTGGTCCAGACGATAAAACAGCTGCGGTGATGCCTAGACGCTGATCGATAGCCAGATATAGCACAATTATTAATGTTTAGACTCAATAGCTCACAACTAAAACTACAAGTTTATCAATAGTTTGATCTATATTGACCATTACGGTTTACGACGAAAGTGCCCCCTAACATTTTATACAGTACCTTCCTACAGGTACTATAATACACTCATGGACTCATTGGATAGAGGAGCGCAACAAAAAAGAGAAGAATCAAGATTAAAACTATTTAATTTGTGTTTATTGCATTTTTTTTGTATTTAATTCATATTTACTTCAATAAAAAAACAAATATATCAACAGTAAATTAAATAATGATGTTTTTAATAATTTAATAATTTAACTCTTTCTATTATCATCTTGAAGGTGTAAGTGTTCTAACAGTATGGGGTATTTTTGCCGTATGTTTGGGCACAATTAGTACTTGATGTTACCCCCTTTAGCTGTTAAGACTGACTGCATTTTTTTTGACATAATTTATATTCCGCTCTTCTTCCAGTGCACTTTTAAGATCTCTTACGTTTGCTGGTTTTAGATTTGGCTTTTTATTTTGTGTTCCAAGCTTATCCCAAACACGTTCAAATGGGTTTAGGTTCGGCGATCGTGCCACTCCAAAACATCGATATCGACTTCCCGAAGACACCCCAAAGCTATCGCTACAGAGTGTGACCGAGCATTATCTTGCATGAAAATTATCTCCGATGTACAGAGCCAAGAGCACCACAATGGCTTCTCAAATGTCAGTTACGTACCGTGCCGCAATCAGAGACCCATTATTCACGATATGTAGCTCCTTACGTGCCACTATGCAGATACCGCCCCACACCATAACTGACCCTCCATCATATGGCTCTATGCTCTATGCTTCGGGCAATGAGCATTGAGCGTATATTTCTCCGGGTCATCTCCAAACCTTTACCCTTCTATCGTCTGGCTTAAGACAAAACTAGAACTCATTAGTGAACAGTACTTTTCCTCAAGCAGAATAATCCCAGTTTCAGTAAGAGCGAGCAAAGTTGGCCCGAGCTACTCGATAACCTATAGGAAGTAGGGAGCCTATGGCTGGCAAGTACGTCCCTATTCCAGCCTCTTAGTCTTCATCTTACGGTTTTAGTACTAACTTTCACTTGCTAAACTTCTTGGAGCGTAGTTCTGACCTCAGAAGAAGTCAAAGTACGATTTCTAAGGACACTGCTCACCACATATCAATCGTCCTTCACTGATATGACTCTTTTCCAACCTTGCCCAACACGTCTCGTGCAATGACCTTAGCTATGCTGAGATCCCGTATTATAGAGATGTTTTTAACTGATATATATTTGTATATTTAACTTTACCTACGACTATTTTTTTATAGGTTTATATTCATAAATAAATAAAGCTCAGACCATGTCTGACAAGTGAGTATATTTTGGACATGGGTTGTTTTCTGTTGTTTTGTTATTCGGTATAGTTTATAATAATCCGAACTCCAAGATTATGATAACATGTAAATAAGACTTCGGCAATTAGTTCTTCAGCATTCCTTTGCAACGCGCTTATGACTGAAAAATAAGAATTGTCACGTTGCATATAGTAGTTAATAATGTTCCAGACTTTAAAATTACAATAATAATAATACCGAACATTTCACACAACATTATCTGGCTCCAAAGTAAGCAGAGCTTGTGTTATAGGTACCACATGACTGATATACTACTTATATACTTTTTTTTTGTAAATATATACATAGAAACACCCAGACCTGAGATAAATACTTGTAGTTGCAGCTATCTATAACATGTCTTTTACAGTTTTACATGTATTTTATTCTGTACATTTCTGTGATAATTTTTGTAAATAGATATTTTCTAAAAAAACTATTATATAGATTACAAACTCAAAATTGTAACGGACCTTGATGTAATTTAGTAAGAAAATAGCTTATGTCATGGGATTGTGTGACTACTTCTGTGGCGCAGAGGGCGAAGGCACGCCTAGTACTCAGAGGGTTCGATTCCCACCGTGGGACAAACGTTTGTATGATCTGCAAGTATTTGTCTCGGGTCTGGGTGTTTCTATGTATAATATGTATGTATATTATATATTATTTACACTGGCCTGTCAGCTCAGTTGGTAGTAGCTCTGCCATCTGCACTTTAGGTTGAGGGTTCTATTCCCACCCAGCATAAACGTGTGTGTGATGAACATAAGTGTATGTTCTGTGTCTGGGTGTTAATAAGTATATCAAGTATGTATTAAAAAATATATAAGTATTCTATCAGTTATCTGGTCACCATAATACAATCCATGCTGTTTGGGGCTAGATGGTGTTGTGTGCATTGTTCAGAAATATTTATTTATTTAATAACAATATTTAAAAAAAGTATGTAAGTAGTATATCATTCATGTGGTGCCCATAACACATAACCTTTTCTTACTTTATGGCCAGACGATACTGTTTAAAATGTCCGTTATTTGAAACCTTATTTATTTATTAGTACATAATCATTGTTATGTTTATATAGATACCACGCGTGCAAAGCGAGTTAGCTATATAATCTGGTGGCTCTACTGACTCACCATTGGGTTGATTTATTCAGTACACCCTGTGTTCATTTAACCTCCAAACTCATAGTGGGGTATGCAAACACCGAAAAAACTTACGAGAACTATCAAGCGATGTGCCATGCCATTCACCTTTGCGCAGTAACCTATTGATTCAGTCCCAGTAGTGGGGACGTTGGCTGCTCATGCTCATCATGATTTACAATAAAATAAAAATTAAGAAAAAATAAAAAAAAATGTTTAAGGTTACCTAAACTTTTTTAGATAATAGAAGGTTTCTTATACAGTTTTTTGAAACGGAATCGCTTGATAAATATTAAGCTTTAAATTAAAGTGTTTTTTTTTATAAAGGTCAGTGTACCCCACACTACCAGCTAAACCGCTGTTTGTAGAAACCTGAAATGTTTTAAAAAATTGTAGGATATATGATGAAATTATAAGGAAAATGATCACGGCTTGACTAGATTTTGAATAACTGCCTGATTTGTATACCTTACAAAAAAAAGCTCCATACAATATTTTATTTATAATATTTTTAACTAGATGTTGTTGCATAGGTTACGGACCTGACCACTGGCCTTTCTTATCCCTACTAAGGCCTACACCATACGTTGTTTGACACGCACTTTGCCAATTTTTGATTCAATCTATGTACATATGTAAAAGGCGATGTGTGTTCCCTATAGACTCCGAAACGGCTGGACCGATTTCGATGATTTTTTTAGGAATACTTCAAATTGGCCCAGCGGGTGATCCTGTCTAATTTAGTATCGATCTGAAAAACAAAACTTTTTTTTTTGCATAAATCAAATTTAGTATGGATATAGATTGTATCTTAGGAACGGACATAGGCTCTTTTTATGTTTGTAATATGCGCGTAAAGCCGCGGGCAGAATAATGCCGGACATTTCACACAGCATCATCTTGCCCCAAAGAAGCTTGTAAAAACTTTTTCAAGCAAACATTGCGTTGTTTCAATGAGCTAAAAAGTACAACAAGGTTTGTTACACCTCATTTACCTACCCATAGTAATTCTACGGACCGTGATACCCAAACATGAACATAATTTAATTGCCGTTCCAATTAGTGCAGCAGCGAAGAATTGAGTGTGCCTAAATTAAATAATTAACTTAAACGAAGGCTCGGTGAACAATGGCCAGCGAATATTGATAGACCTAACTGGGTTAATGAGTGTAATGGCGACAGAACAAAAATACAGTGACGGCCTTTTTAAAATTGCATGAAGTTTGCATGTCGGGTGTGCAGGGCTGCTACTGCTGGCAGGCACGGGACCGGGAGGTATCAGTCCTTAGTCAACCAGCGCGCTCGCCGCCCGTCCGCGTCACTGCGCCCTGCGCAACAACCCCGATGGACTACGATCGACCAAACGAATCCGCATTTTACTTTTCAATCCACTTGACACCCTCTGATAAAATCACCGATCCTGTAACCCTAAAATCACTCTACAACCCACTTTCGAGAACTTTCACCGAGTTTACATCCTATGTGATTGACACATCCCTTCTTAAAACCCGCTTCAAAATCATTTTCGCATAAATATGCATCTCCGAGCTAAATTTTACCAAAACCTATTTATACACAAGAAACGACTGAAATTTTCTGATTGCAACCTTTGAAGAGACTTTACACGTTATTTACGACCTATTTACACTTTATAAATAGTTTTGAACATTATTTTTATCCTTCAATACGACCCCTTTGAGCTTAAGTAACAGTGCGTGACTAAAGACGTTGAATAGTGGTGTATTAGTGTGTGTAAATAAAGTAAATAGTTTCATAGAAGTGTTTAAAAGACAATTTGTGTGACCCTTAAAAATTAGTTTGTGTGTAAACTATAGTGAGTGTTTTCTATAGGTACCGACTATCTATATAAGTTCTATGCCGTTTACCAATCCTTAAACAGGTGAGATAACTTGATTATTCTATACGAGCTCTACATAACTATTATCTTCATTTTATCTTCGTTATCTTCGTTTTGTTCAGTTATCTAAATTGTTCATAAGTTTAGTGAAGTAACATAAATAAAACAGTCAAACTCTCCTTGAATAAATGAACGGAAGTTTGTCTTTTTTACAATTGTGTCTCAAAATAAATGTGTTTTCGTGTACCAGTGCCAATGTTCTACTTTTTATTTAGCTAATAACGAGGACACTTTAAAATTACATGGAAAATTATTTAGTATTTGTAATTTTCAGGACAATAATATATAACTTTAACAACATAATCGGAATTCTGAAGACTGAGATAAGATGTGGTCACATTAAATGTTACTAAGTATTGTTATACCACCGTTCTCGACCGGTGCCAAGTCCAATGACATCGTGAGATATTTATAAATGTATTTTACAATGCCAAACGCTATCCAAATTCAGCAATACTATTAGAACAGATTTTAATAAACAAAAGATATAAGGAGGGGCTATATTTTCAGAAAAAATCCAACTCAGATTGAGAAGAATACAGTTTTCAAAAGTTATTAATTCAGAACAAACAGAAAATCTGTAATGAGATCCCTATCTGAATTTGAGTGTTGTTTTAAAAATACATGTAGGTATTTTTTTTATGTAGTCAAAAGTAGAAACTGTAATTCTGGAATCTGAGTAAATTGTTGAAAACTCCTCCAGGGATTCTTTAAATTGTTTCTTCCAATGCCTATCGTAAGCTTAGGCCTTTGTCGATACAATTACGTATATTCTCAGTAGCCTATGTACCAGATTAAGCTTTCAATCGTGATGCATCGGTTTTAGTCCTATGTCGTGGAATTCGTTTGATATAAGAATTCATATCAATTACTCACATTAAAGTTTATCATTTATAACAAAGAATTGTTGTAAAATAGTGAATGTTTAACCTTAATAGATATATCAAAATATTTGATTAAAACTATATTTTCAAACCTGATTTCAGAGAGCAAAGTTTTATATTCTATATAAGTAAAACCGGAACAATCTCTATTTTAAAATATATAAATGCAGTCTTTTTGTATAAAACTTCGCCTGACCTACTGAAACTAAAAGGGGATGATACATTTTGGTATTCAGTATGAAGTTATTTATGCTAAAATAATAGAATTCTAAGTTGCTCGGTTTTTAAATGCTCTCAAAAGTCTATTCAAATATATTTTTAGATGAAATTTGGAGTGCCAGATATATGGAAGAGACTTATAAGTCCCTGAGAGTGAAGGTACTTTCCGTAGCTTCAGGAGAGCTTAGCTCAGAAAGTGAGATAAATATCGCTGTGAGAGTAGACCTCAGAACTAACACTAACGTGTTGGATTTACATCAGAGTTTGGCGAGATTTAACGCGAATATGATGTCATCTCTCTCAACGACATTCATTTCAATTTCCGAGCATAAGCCCTCAGGTCATTTGTTACGGCTTAGAATCGTAAGTATTATTAGCAAGAATTTTTTTCAACACACTGCTAGATATTTTTGATATTTATTTCTATTTAGAAAGAAATATCAAAAATATCTAGCAGTAGACAAGGCCGACTATACTTATACAGATGATACTAAGCTAATTAGATAGGTAACGTATCTAATCAGATTAAAATATATACAGTATACGTGAGCCAAACAACAAATGTCCTACTTATAAATTAATATATAATTTGGGCTTGCGACCTCTAGGGAATTACTAAGCTAAAAGCGGGCATGTGTCGACGTATTGTTCGAATTCATACAAGTATATGTATGCAGAAACAACGACCATAATAAGTTTATAATTAAATTTTGAGTAGGAAAATTATTAATGAATAACATCATAGCCTCCTTGCCAACACAATAACTTACAAGTTTCTTTAAAGCACATAACCACCTTGCATTATCATAGATTAGTGACCTTTTCACTCCTTGACCTCTGTAGCGCAGTGGGCTAGGCCTACCTGAGACGTAGAAGGTTGCGGGTTCGGTTCCCGTAGCGGGACTAATGTTTGTATGATCTGCAAGTACTTGTCTTGAGTCTGGGTATTTTTATATGTAAAATGTGTATACATTTACAAAAAAAAAGTATTTAAGTAGTAATCAGTCACCCATAACACAAGATCTGCTTACATTGGGGCCAGATGACGCTGAGTTAAATGTCTGGTATTATTATTATTATTTCAAAAATTGGTGTATGTGTGAATACTAACACTAATAATAGTAGGTCATCCGGAAACAATAACCACTAAGATCATTATTTATTTGGGAACCACTTACAAAAAAATTAAAAACAGAAAAACACGCTAAATCACATAAATTTAAAATAAACATCATAATCTTGTAAAACCACTGAAATAAATTCATCAAAGCGGTGTGGGAAATTAAAAAAATGCATACATGCCGTCAGCATCAGTCCGGAAGATAATCCCTAACCACGCTCAAAATTTTACAAAGGTCGCGGCTTGAGGAAACGCGAAGAGCCAGTGCCACGTCATCAACAGCTGTGCAGTGGTCGTACCGTGAAATACTCGTATTTTGCTACTGTCGTATTACTTATGAATGTCGGGCTTGATATTCCATTTAATGGGGTGGCAAACGTACTTTTATAAACGTTTTTTGTATTTTATGTACATAATTTTTTGTTATCTTATTCTACCCTCTAAAGCATTAGACTTAAGATAATATTATCTTTAATAATAAAATTACTTTACCAAACAACAAAGCTCCACTTTAGATTACGTTTAATAATTATTTTTTGTATATATTCCTCACCTTCTGGTCCAGTAGTGGCTCCGCCTTTCGTTTCTAAGGTCGTGGGTTCGAATCTGGTCATGCACTAATGGTTTTTTCTGTTCGAAAAAATTTGTGTGTGCTATCCCAGTACTTTCAAACGGTAAAGGTAAACATCGTGAGTAAACCGGCATGTCGTAAAACCTAAAAAGTTCGAATATATGTACCAAGTGCACGAAAAGAATCTCTGAGGCATACTTTTGTTCATTCACCATACTAGTTCGAAATAACGATATGCAGAAAAACGAAGAAAAAAAAGGTACAATGTGTTCTTTAAAAACATGTCAATACATAACCATAGAAGCATACATTTTATGTAAGCACTGAATAAAACACTATCAAAAAATATATTCTTAGTTTTCGATTAGATTGTGAGTTTTGTTCTAAAAACGAATTATTTGAATTAAACATTATTTGTATGAATTTCACACCAATATTTATATATTATTTTATGTTGAATGTATGGCGTTTTGTTATTCCGAATCAGTTTAAGAGTAGGACTAATGAGCTGAGTCCCGGCCGCAGGTGGGCCGCTCATATATATTTAGATCACGAGTCGTAGTCCGTTCATTGTCACCAACCCATACCAAGGCCCAACACTTGATTGTTGGCCTATCACGAAACTGAGCGTTACATAAAGCGGTGATGTTGTTTATTACTTGATACCAGTGAACGCAAATAAATGCTACGCATTTTTCTCACAATAATTAAAATGCCTATTTTATTAGGTACTAAATAGTTTTATTCGTAATGATGGCAAAGGTTCTAATGGCATGACACTCATCCATTGGAAGACGGCCATTGGTATGAGATGCTTCCTTTATTGATACCCTATCACTGTCACAGCGAGCTGGTATATCAATGAGTTGGCTCCGTAGCGACATCTTCCGAGTTCCTTAAAGGGCGTAAATATGTACATCTCGATCAGGGTTATATCTATTATAGCCGTTTTTGAGACTTTAGCACATTCAAGGTTTCAGGAGCACATTAAACTAGGACATTGCCATATGTGGAATACTGGCTTCTATTTCAGTCAATGAATTAGCTACACAACGTCGCAATCAATAAAGAAATAAATATATATGGTTTGGCAATCACACAACACCATCTTACACCAAATTAAGCTTCTATTATAGTGACCAGATGACTGATAGAATACTTATTTATTTTTAAATACATACTTAGGAAACTTTATAACACCCAGACACAGAACAAACTCTTATATTCGTCACACAAATGTCTGTCCTGAGAGGGAATCGATCCTTCAACAGTGCAGAAAGCAGCTGTCCTGCTGCAGTACCACCAACTAACCTGACAGGCCAGTCAATGCCGCCAGTGGTCTGGGCATGCATCCATCTGGTGTTGACAGGGACCGCCTGGTTCATTTAAGATTTTTTTGATAAAAAATCAAATTCATCATCATCATATCAGCCTTTATGAAGTCCACTGCTGGACATAGGCCTCCCCAATATATTTCCAGGAAGAACGATTTTGAACCCTCTCCATCCACCGACTTCCTGCGATCTTTACAATGTCGTCAGTCCATCGGGTGGGGGGTCGTCCTACGCTTCGTTTTCCTGTCCTTGGTCGCCATTTGAGAACTTTTACTCCCCAACGGTTATCAGTTCTGCGAGCTATATGGCCTGCCCATAATCAAATTAGTTATTAAAGATATAGTAATAAAAAAAAACTTTAAAATTTGTTACATAAAATTACTTAAATTTAAAATTATTTTTAAACTCAATGATAACTCGAGTGATAATGCAATTGTGTCGTATAATAGCTTCAGTACGTAGAATGTAAAATAGTACAAAGTAAGTACATCAACACCTTTTGAAGTTTGACTTTGCCCGAAGAATACAGGAAATCGATTGTTCTTGGCGTTGAAATAAAATGTATCCTGAATACTCTTCATAAAAGTTCAATAAGCTCAGAATATTGTTATAAAATCTGCTAACAAAAGATTCAAAGAACATCCATTGTATTCCCAGAGACAAGCTTTACACAATAAGAAGTAATTATCATAATGCTTCACTTTCAACTTCCGTATAATTTACGAAGAAGCATTTAGCATCCTTTAGCGTCACATAAATCACTCAAAGCATCCACATGCAATTAAATCTAGCAGTGTTCAAATAGCACTTCCAGTCTTTTCATCTTTTATAACAATGGTGCTCTAAAAACGGCGTAGGGAATCCGTAAATCGCCTTTTCCACACTATATTTATGTAGCTAGCGGTAGCACTCTCTCGTTTATGTGGTATGAAAAGTACTGGTAGAAATTACGAGAGAAGTATAGACGTACCCAGGGTTTTAACCACAAAGAACTCAAATCGTAAGACCGTCGAGACAGGCTTATTTATGCTTTTTGAGAACCTCGATCCATCCCTCGCACCAGCCTTAATTGATGTCTGTGACAAATGGGATGCGGCCAGGGTGTCAACACACTCGCGGCCCAAGGCCTAACCGTGAGTCCGTTTACCATCGTCACGTTTTAGATTGTTCGGCTCAAAAACGGCTGGATAGGTATATATTATGGAAAACAGCTTGATTCTAATGAAAATTGGTAATAGTCTCGGGAGTCAGACCCTCTCAAAATTTTAAAGGTAAAAAGCGAGGTTCTCTCTCATGTTTGATTACCTTCAGGATAATTTAATAATGTGATTTGAATTTGTTTTACCGCGTCGAATATTACAATGTTGACTTTGTGTTTAGTCGGTGTCTTTTGTGGTTTTTGTACGAGCTACTGCTGCTCCAGTTTCAGAAGGTTATTTGTTGGCTGTTCTAGTTGTATAGATCAGACGACTGTTACAGTACATACATACATAGTGCTAACAAGCAAGAATCAGTACCTAAATTTAGTATCACAATTTTTTCAAGATATGCTTTTAAATAACTTCACAAGATAAACAAGATTGAACAACATTTTTGCCGATTACTAGTGTGAAGTATACTAAACTTATACAACAAATTGTAATGACAAGATATTAACTCGATTGCTATTATAACATTGATTATCATACTATTTTAAAAGGCGAAGATTGTCCTTATAAACAAAGTTAAATTTGCATTATGTATATTTTGTCTACATAACGGTATCAACCGTTGAACACCCGCAACTAGTAGGTTTACGAACCTAATTTAATCTTAAATTGGATCAAAATTTCTATTTTCTTGAATCTTGTTCAATTTTGCATAGGCACGAGTTATGTAGGCACAATATATTTTGACGACAACTGTGGCGCAGGTAGCCAAGGTCTGGCTGAGACGCAATAGGTCGCGGGTTCGATTCTCGCAGCGGAGCAATTGTTTGTATGATCCGCAAGTACACTATGTATGTATTTACATAAGAAAAAAAATAACTATGGAAGTAGTATATCTGTCATGAGGTACCCATAGCACGAGCTCTGCTTACTTTTGGGCCAGATGATGCTGTGTGAAATGTCCGGCATTATTATTTATATATTTATTTATTATAGGGGTGACCAGTTGATGCAAATGCGTGAACCTCTCGCTAATAGCATACGCAACGAGTACGATTGACACGAGCCAATTTTATAAACGTGACAGATGACAGCCCGTCGTCCCGAGCTCGTCCGTGAAGAACCCGTCCGAAACGAGGTTTTCCGTAAGAAATTGGATCGTCCTCGTCACGAGCCCGTTGCGTAAGCGACCTTAACGTTTGGTGTGATTAAAGTTGTCATTCAAATGTTTTGACGCACGCGATAATGCAAGCCCTATTCGCAAGCGTATGGTGCTATATGAATGCGTCAATAAAAGACGCAAACTGAAGGTGAAAGTAGGTAGTAGTTACCTTTGCCAAAGAAGCAGGTTGACACCTGCTACGTTTTGTACCGGCGTAAATTTTGATATTTTGATGGCAATGTTTGAGTATTAATACCAAAATACTTTTTTCACTAAATTATTACGTTCTCAAAGGGCAAATAACTGTGGCAATTCGGTTGGTTCATTTCTAAAATTAGTAATTGTCTAAAATATATTTAGTTAGTCATAGCATTTGTAAAACCTATTCGGTTGGTTCCATCTAACTAAATTAGGAACGCTTGATTAAGTTAGATACAATTAAATTAGGATAAGTTGGTAGCAGCAGAATACCAAAGGTTAATTTGACAGTACAAAACCTAATTTTAGCTAAAATTAGTTAGGTTGATGCCAACAGAATTGAGGCCAATGTCTCGTAATTTTTAAGTCATACCGTTCGCAATGTCTTACCCAAAATAGCATGTCTTGTAAACCTATTTATACTTATTTTCGGAATGGCGTGTGAGATATTCGGGTGTTTCCATATTGTGTCATTTAAAAATAGCGCGCTAAAGATAGAGTGGGCATCATCTTCCATAAACATTATTACTTAGTACATAGCAACAGTGCGTGAGTATTAAATTTTTTTTAAAGATATAAAACATTTTGGACATCCCATAAATCGTAACAGCCGTCATATAGCCAAAAGTGCTGATGGCGAAGACGGCAGCGGCAAAGGCGTCGGTGGCGATGCTTCTATACCTACTCTAGATGGCGCTATCTTTTGTAAAATTAGTTTATTGTAATGTGCAATGTGCCATAACAAAGGAGTAAAATAGGGGAAAACGATTGTATAGAAAAGAACATTCCGCCTGGATTTCTTCTATTGTTAGGTATAATAAATATTTGGTGGGTATATCTTTGTTCGGTTCACGAGCTCTTGTACGGGCACCTACTCATCATATATTTGTAAAAGCAGCGATGTGTCACATACATTTCCAGTTTGATGAGCAGGAAATTTAGCAATGCTTACAGAGCCATCCTTGTTCGCCTTCATTGATTCATTGCACATTATTAAAAAGCTCTTTTAGACGCTTTTCTCTGAGAGCGCACTTCTTAATTGTAAGTAATTCGCTCCCTAGTATAGAGTTGACAAAAAAACCATTAAGGACATTAAGATGCGGCCATTAATCTATTCGTCTCCTTATCGAGTCACACACAAGTGTTTTTTTGAACTAGTGAGGTAAAAAAAGTAAGTGGTCTTCAGAGCCTCATTTCTTGCGCTTAATTAAGTAATCAATCTATTAAAGTTAATAAACTATGCAGGTAGCCCACTAACATAAGATAAAATGTTTGTTAAATCATGAAATTTGTTCTGAAAACCGCGGCATGAAAGCCTTCTCGTATAGTATAGTAGGTAGGTTTCTCGAATGGTAGAACAAGTCTTAGTAGTCTGTTAAGCTAGTTTATAAAACTTTATAGTTAGTAGGACCATAAACTCCATGTAAGTTATATTCACCGGCTTACCTGCCACTAGTTAAAAAGTAGCTAAATGCGCCATCTACGATTTGAGTGCAATTTTACAGCGGTAGTAAAAGGCTTTATTGTCTCTGTCTAACGGTGATTCAGTGCCAGTTTACGGGATAATGAACCAATCTTCGTGCTGTCGCATTAATAAAAGTCTTCACGATCAGCATTCTAAATTTCCACACTTAAGACTACCCTGAAAACGTCTTCACCAAAATTGCGACCACTGACTCTTATGTAATGTTTGCTTACTTTTAAAATGTGTAAAAACAATGTTTAATCTTAACACGCACCGATTACTCCGTAACTGCTGGTCTGGTTTTGGTGAAGTTATCACTATTGCAATTCGCGGTGGTCATTCATATATAATTTCGCAAATAAAGCTACCGAGGTTCCTAACTAGCTCCACTTGATCTAATGAAAAATGTTTTGATATAGACTTGTAAAAATAATTTTATTCTTATTGCTTAATACATTTTTACAACTTGTACACAAAGATAGGTTTTAGATTCTACTTCCAGCCCATTTCTTGTGTGAATATTATTTCATCGAAAGAAAATTACTCTGGATCCGCTACGGGATATGAGAAAGTCTTCAATAACCGTCCTATTGAATTCTATCAACCACGTCAGCGGGCATAATTTTGTCAGCGAATACGTCTTCGTTTGACTCTTATCCATTACTTACCAAAGTATACCTATCAGTAGGTAGTTTTAAGATATTTCTTTATAATAAAATACCCGATTCTTATTTTTTTAATATCGGTATAACCTAGACGCTTGACACGTCTTTGTAAACTAAAATATTTATACTTAGGCAGTAGTAGGTAGGTTAGGTACAGAGGGCTCACTCTTAAATTTCCTATCAGATTTTAGTTCAGATTTTGGTGTCTGCTTATGGACACGCGGCGCGCGCTGAGCGAATTAAGGCGACCCCCTGATCAAATGATTCTGAGGCGCGCTCACGGCGCTCAACATAATTCACATTTTTTTAACATAAAATAAGGAATCCTGGACAAAGTTTATGAGTTTATTAGTGTAAGCTGCAAGTTAAAACGACCTGAACTTTAGTAGAAGATGATTATTGAATATTTTGTATATTAAATTGTCAATCTAACAATTTATTTTAAATTTTAAACACAGAAATGCGAAGCAAAATATTGAAAATATATGCCATATATCTTCGATAAGTATTATTTCATCAATTAACGAGCACATTGCCACTAGACTAATTTTTTCCACACAAAAGTTCATTTGCTGAGGGACCATCTTAAATTACAACGAGGACGTTTAGGCCTAGCCTGTACTGAAGATTTACGACTTTTACGCGCTATTCTGATGAACATGGAATCAGACGAATGCGTACGTACTAGCAGACAAAAACGCGTACAAAATTACACCTATACCTATAAAAGAGCTTAACCTGACTGACTGATTCATCATCGCCGAGCCGAAACCGCTGAAGCTAGAAAGCTGAAATTTGGAAGGTAGCGTCCTTTTATAACAAAACCACCCATTAAGGCGAGATTTTTGGAAATTCAACCCTTAAGAGGGTGAAAAGGGGTGAAAACTAATGTATGAAACTTTTCAACCCGTGGTGCTATATACTTGAAACTTGATTTTAATAATTAAAATGCAATAAGAGCACACGTGTCTCAGGATTTTTCAAAATAATTTTCATAAAGGAGTAAAATGAGGTGTGAATGTTTGTATGGAAACTTTTTAATGGTTGGTCGGTGTGATTGGTTTGAAACTTATAAACAAACACAAACAACAAAAAATTCGGACGAAGTCCCGGGCAACGGCTAGTACATCTATATATTAATACGTGAAGCAAAAACGTTGCATCCCTTTTAGGAAAATTGCGCGGACGGAGTAGTATGAAATTTCGCACACTTATAGTTTATACAGAGAAGGAATGCAGAACATGTGAACCTTATTAAACCAACTGCGGATGTTTATTTATTTATGAAATGAATGCGTGTTGGCGTCACCTTTTATTTGTGGACCTACCACAAGCCCGACACACTTAAGTTTATTTCATACTCTTACGTAATATCTTGATGACATATTTCTTACCTTTGAGACATATTCAACCCAAAACCTAAGTTCAGTCTATTTCTGAAACATATTTCATCAGAGACAAACATAGGCAATTCTAATAACTAGCAGATTGTACTTGATAGGTTTAAAACTATAAGTAAATGTATTTTAATGAGAAGCATAAATTTAGTTTTATAAACTTTGATCAAGAACTTAATTAAATTTGAATTTTGTTTTCTTTTACGTCACTTTGATTTTATACCAATTAATTACGTACAAGGTGGCACAACCCTGTTTAGAAAAACCCTCTTGGTATAATAAATGTTATTTTATATTAAGCTTCGGTTTTCTAAGGATCAGCGACCGGTATTATTATGACGCTCTAAATTGTAGCAGCTATATGAGATTTTATCGTATTTTCTTTTAACGTAAGGTCGAAAATTGCATTCACTGCTTTATTAATTTAAGCCTGTCACAGGCTAGGCCCCTAGCAATATGTTAGGAGCATTGAGTGAACGATATAAATTAAGCCGATGTTGACAGAGATCACGTTACTTTAGCTAGATATATTTGGACCTCATATTTTTATGTAAAATATTTCTTAAGAAATTTGGAAAAATATATAAAATATTAAGTCACTTGTTCATTATTAATTATATTGTTTTCTGATTCAATTAAGCTATAAGCTTTTGAATAAAATTCAGCAAATATTTTTAAATCGCCGCACTAAAGAGCGTAGATATCAATTTATATTGCTGAGATAATAATTTATTAATATATTGGTGGTCAATGCAAACAGCACCATCTAGCACCAAACTAAGCATAGCTTGTATTATGGTTACCAGACGACTGTTAGAATACCTATAATACTTATGCTATTTTATAACTCAGACACAGAACAAATACTGTATTTTCAAATTATGTTATTAACCAAATTTTACTAAAAAAAAAAAGCTGAAAATGACAGTTTCAGTTTCACGCATTTTAAGTTAATGAATCTGTTCAGCGGCTTAAAAGAAAAGTTATATGAAATAACCGTAATTACTTCACATTTTCCACTAGCTATGGGCGCGAACCATTCGCTACGCGAAAATCGTGTGTTAATGTGGGTATCCGTTCAATCTCATGACCCTCCTTTCAATCGATCATTCCCACTAGTCGCATTTCCAGCTCCATTACTGAAACAAATGAGACTTTTTAGTCTCATTTGTACTATTAGCCACATAAGCGCTCTTGTTTATATATCAACATGTACTAGGTAAGCAAAGCCGCCAACAGATCACCTATAGATAGAATTTAGGTAATATAGTTTGTAAGAGGATTCATTCGCGTGAATTGATTTATCTTTGTTTACATCTAAACTGAACCCGCAGTGGCAAAACGTTATACGGATAGATTGAAAGAGTATTAAATGTCAACCAGTTTTGAGTCAAAAAATAACTAATAAAGAACTTTCAGTCTACTTCGAAACTTTTTTCAATTTAGCGAAGAATTGCTTTTTAAAAGTTTAGACAGTCGTTTATAATCCTTTAGATTTTCTAGAGAGCTAGATAAAATTTTAAAGCCGCTGTGTAATAAAATAACGTAATAAATTTTTACCTTCTTCCGTTGTATTTTAAAGAATCTATGGACCGAACATATTAAAGAAAAAATGTAAGGTTGGTACGTAGATAATATGAAAGGTCTTTCAAGCGAAAGGTATTTTTCTTTGTAATTTTTTCTGAAATTCAGCTTTTATTTTAGCCACAGACATTGCTCTGCTACATTTTTTTGTCGCATTCTCAACTCAAGTGGTCAGCTGTCGCGTTGTCGGAACGCAGAGAAAATAATTAATTTTGTCGATTCGACACTTGTCTTGTACTCGTAACGCCAGTTCCTACCCACAAACACGATATCGTCTACTATTATTTATAAAGTTTGCCAGTCTATCACACTGTAATTTATTCTGTGGTATGAACTTATTCTGGCACAGATAATGAGTAGCCGAAATAGAGCACGAATCATAAGTGGCACAGTTTTGTTACGCGGCCAAGTGCGGCAAATACCGGTCAAGTTTGTGAATGCGTCCGCTTTGGTGTAAACATGCCGATGTGATGTAAATTGTAGGAGAATTACTGCGTCAATTAGCTGGAACGCTGAAAGATTACATTTCAAAAGACTTCTATGTTCTATGTCTCGGTATGCGCAGAGCGATATGATATGCTTTGAAAAGACGTTTCGTTGTGAAACCATTCTGAGTACGGTCTATATTTGAGTAGATATCTACTGTATATAATTATTTCGCTACGAAGCTTTACTTTGATATAAAATGTTAAATCGTTTATTTTTGCAATTTTTGATTCCATTACGATGTCTCATCGAGCATCGTCCGTTTCGAAGTACCCTCGAAACCGATTTATGTTTGATCACGTCCCGTCGATTACGCGGATGAAACCATTAAAATGTACCATTTTTTTTTCTCAGGAATAATGTGCATCGTGTTTTGTTTAAAAGAATAACGTTCACCATTTCAGCGTTCCCACAAATGGTCAAAATGAAATATGTGTCGTTAGAACTACTTTAAATGAAACCCAGGCATAAGTTATCTTAAAAACGTGACAAGTCACAAAACTCATTTTCAAATGCATAGTTTTTTTCAAAACATATCTGTTACCTGGTCTGCTCGGGACTATTCTATTTAATCTAAATATAAGCAAACTATTAGTATGTCTCAATAAGTTTTCTTATTACGTACAGCGCGCAGTGAAATTCAGACGAGTTCAAAAGCTATTAAACACAAACTGCCAAGTCCACGTCAGTTACCTACACATTCCAGGGACTGCGATGCTAAGAGTGGAAAATATGTCCACGTTGCGTGTGATTATTACGAATGAAGGAATTCCCAGCGAGACCGTCTAATGAAAATTTATATGAAGGTTGGACGGTCCGTAATGTCGATGGGAACAGGCGCACCCTACTGGCAGACCACTATTAACGTCAATTTATTGCAAAACTGGTCTTTTCTATGCCTCTTTACATTAGCCAGATAAGACGTGTTCTAGGATAGTACTATGTAAGTGGTAGTTCTGGGCCGATCAAAAATTACAATATTTAAATGACTATTCAATGCAATAAAGGCGTTTTTTCAATTGTGAACTGGCCTGTCAGCTTAGTTAGTAGTAGCTCTGCCTTCTGCGCTGTAGGTTAAGGGTACAATTCCCTTCCAGGACAACCATTTGTGTAATGAACAAAGGTATTTGTTCTGTGTGTTATAAATGGGTATAATTATATAAGTACTCTATCAGTCATCAGGTCACTGTTTTTTTGATGATGGCTAGATGGTGTTGAATGCATTCATTTCATTTCATTGTTTGTGTCGTCCACCGATTTTTATTTTACTTATAAAAGAAACTTTAATTAAAAATTAAGAAAAAATAACTGTAGTATTCGGTAGTTGTTTTCAGTATGAAAATCCAAATGGAACGTTTCTTTTCTTATAAAAACCATAACTGACGCTACTGAGATTATAAAAACCTGACATTAGAAATTACCCTTTACATAACTTCTGTTAGCCATTTTAGGATAATAATGGTTATTATGACGACCTCTGGGGCACAGTGAGCGAAGACCCGCCTGAGACTCAGAAGGTTGCGTGTCTGATTCCCGCCGCGGGACAAATATGATCTTAGGTTTATCTGTTTCTATGTATAATATGTATTTATTTTATAGATTATTTAAAAGTACCTATACAAATAGTATATCAGTCATGTGGTACCCATAACACAAGCTCTGCTTTCGTTGGGGCCAGATGATCCTGTGTAAAATGTACGACATTATTTATTAATTATATTTAGTTATTATAGCGATATCAGACATTTTAAAGTTATTGAGGTGAAATTGTGAAGGATTACCTACTGCAGAGTTTTATGAAGGTAACAAAGCGTTTAATGGTTCTGAATGGCGTATTAGAATATTAGGTATCTACATATTTAAGTACCTATTTGTTGTTATTTATTTTTAAACTACGATAATATATGGGATAGGAAAACTATACATATATATATATATATATATATATATATATTATTATCATTATTTTGATATTAATGTCATATACTAATTAGTATATACATTTGAAAGTGGCTCTGTCTGTTTGTATGTTACATTTTTATGGCAAAACAGATCTTGATGAAATATAGGTACCACACGTGCGAAGCAGACTAGATTTCTATGTTTTATGTTCCTGCATATATAAGTATTAACATTGCGTGTCCCAAGAGCTAGCTCCTATTAAGCTCAGTGTATTAATTAGCATTGCCAGTTAACGTGGCAATGCCGCCAGTATCTTGGGAACGCTGCCCTCTGGTAGTGATCTGGATCAGTTGAGCTATTTATTTAACATGGTCTTCACGGTTTAACACGGTGATTGTTTTAAACGGTCCATAGATTGTGCAACTGTTTCACATATATTTTAAATTAGTGTATAATTCTGTTATTATTTCTGTATATAAAAGTATTAACCTATTTATTATCCCAGATCATGATTTACCTTTTATAGTAAAATATCTTATAGTATTTCAAAACAACTATTTCGTGATCTGCGGATTTACATCAATATTCATGCCTTGTGTTTCAGTATTCAATTCAATCCTACTTGGAAATGCGAAACGTCGACCTCTTTGAGCAACCAATCCCCTGAGGTCTGGGGTCGTTTATAATCTCTGCATTCCAAGTGCCCTATAATTTGTATGTGTGTATATGTATGTATTTTGTCTGAAAGGGTTGACTGAAGTTGATATATAACAATAACAGCGGGAGCTGGAACTAATTTCGTTGAACATTTAGAACTTTTGCCTATAAGACTTACGCGTATATTTGAAGGTTCAGCTTTTTAATAAATGATAACTACAGAAATGTTTATAATAACACAAGAATATAAAATACATGTAAAACAGTTGAGCTATCTATACTAGCTCAACTGATCATTGCTAGACAGCACCACAGAAATTAGAGCGTGCTATATTTTTATTTTGGAATTCCAATAAATATTTAGCATACTTAACCTAATTAAGAGATTTATAACATTAGTATAAATCGACGTCTTGTGTCAGCAAGCCAGCAAGTCACTGTTGTGTCACTGACACAGAGGTCATTATTAATGTACTTATGTGAAAAATGGCGGTTGCTAGCCGAAACCTTATAGGTAACCAAATGCGGATAATCAAGTCTGAGCACGCTATTACACTACAATGGGACCTAATCCTCTTTCCTATTTACAACTGGACAACAAAGTTTTTTTTTTATAAGTAAAAATTTTTGGGCACATATCCCGAAATTAAGACTCAATGGAGCGTCTTGAAGTCCAAGGCAGAATGGAGGGCAAGAGATGCCGTGGCCGCTCTCCGACCAGATGGGGAGATCTGATAAAATCTCTCACTTAATCCACGATGGCCGACTGCTCCCACAATGCATCCAATAGAGTCGCATGGAGACGCATAGCAAGAGCCGCCATTCATTAGGACCCACTCATAACCACGACCACTCTGCCAAGAGTGCCTGACTGAGAAGAAAATAAATTATAGATCAACTACATAGCTTTGCGCGTATACCTATTGAATATTGAACCTATTGAATTAGTCAAGCGGATGTTATCACGCACAGTGAATGCTTTCAAAGTCATTATGGACAAGACAAAATCTCCGTAAGCTACAAATCAAATTTTATGGAGGTTTTTGATTTTTTAAGAGTTCACAAATTGGGCTATTACTTAATATCTAGTAGTTTTATCATATATCCAGGCTAAACCAATACAATGGGTACACTTATCTCTACCAAAAATGGTCACTTCAAAACTAAATATTTGGCAAACGAGTACCTGTATCGAAAAACTGCTACAAAACCCCGTAATATCTAAAGGCTTATCCAACGATATGTCACACGATGGGGTAGTAAAAAAATATTAAACCCACTTTGCGTGTAGGGAGAGTATGAAAAAAAGTTTTTTCAAAGTTTTTTATTCATGAATTTGTAATGGCTACTAATACGTATTACAGTGCAAAATTTAATCACGATTAAACTTATTGTCTGCGAGCAAGAGCTCAGAGTTGGGGTAGCCAGATAGACAGACAAAGGGTTCCCTGTGGACTTCGAAACCTTTATAATTACGTTTTAAAAACTAAATAGAAAACCGACTTCATTGGATGAAATTTGACCCTATAAAAATACAACCGAATTAAGAACCTCCTCCTTGTTCAGAAGTCAGTTAAATGAGTTTTTAATTTACGCTTTTTTGGCACTTTATCATTTTTCGAAATTCGTAAACACCACTGGTAAATCACAAGAAAGATAAAATATTTAAATTTCGTTTACTTCGATGACATATTTTTACCAGCTATTTTGATTTAAAACCCAAGCTACGGAACCAATTTTGATGAAGTATCTATGGAACTAATCGGAATGTATATCCCTTCACATGAAAAAATAATTTTTCATATCGGTTCAAAGTAACAAACAAAGAGAAACACCCGAATTGAGAATAACTTTTATTTTATATATTTTATTTTGAATTTTTTGGAAAACTTACAGCTAGGTTAAGTAAATAGAAAAACTATGAAACATGCACCTATTATGAGGTACGTGTTTGCTGATGGTCAATTACAAGTTTCCACTTATAGAATTTAAACAAGTAATAATAAAAATCTAAACAGTAAAGTAGACGACTGTTGTAAAAAAGTTAGGTATAAAATTAACAATTAAAAATACCAACGAAAGAGATTAAACTTTATTGAAAGATATTGAACATTATTGAAGAAATTGTCACATAATAATCGCTTCAGCTTAGGTATTGAGGTATTGAATCACATCAATATCCAGATCTGACTCCGCCAAAGTGTTAAACGAGCTGCTCGCTCTAATCATAAAGGCGTTTTGCCTGTAGTTTGTCCTAACTAAAGGAACATAAAGTAGTTTCGGTGATATCCTACTGTACTAGTCTGTACTGTAGTACTGTACTGAGTAGTCCTACTTGTGCTAACAGCTCCGGACAGTCCACCGTGCCATTCGCAATGCTTATAAGATATACCAAATCGGCCATTGCCCTTCTCTCAGATAATGGAAGAAAATGAAATTTATGACATCTCGCTGTATAGTCGGGTAAATACACCTTTGCACGAAATTGTAAATATTTAAGAATTTTTTTCTTCTAGTTTTTCTTCTTAATGAGTAAACATCATAGCGGGGGTTCCATACTTGCGAGGCGTATTCCAGGTTACTACGTACGTACGCACAATATAATATTTTGAATGTTTTGATACAAGAGAACTCCGACGACATTCTAAAAACAAAGCGCGCGCTAGGCGCGAGAAGCCTTATTAACGAAGTTATTAATATGTTCGTCAAATAGTAATTTAGAATCAAATGTTACTCCTAAATCCTAGTGTCTACTCTTGATAGTACTAGGTTTCGTAGTGTGTAGTCATATATAAGAGGCACTGGTTTTCGGGTAAAAGAGCAGACGTAGCAATAAGTTATGTTTATAACTTATTAACAATAATATAAGACAATGGGTACAATAATATAAAACCTACTCTTATTTCGATACATGATATTTCTGTCATTAATTGCGTTCCTATTGCATGTGCACATCAATGCAATGCCTTAATTGCAATGCTGACCTGCTTGGTGTTGAAGAGTTCTGTAGGGTATTTTCAATGTCCATATAAGTAAAGTCAGTCAAGTCAGAAATTTAGAAAGAAATATCCCTTACCATATTTTTCAAAATGACAACTAATTTGGGATGCATTTAGTTCTCATGCGTTGAGAGGTTTTGCATTTTTATCATATTTTCCATGATAAAAAATCATAACAATCGCCAAATTTGGCGGCGATACCTGGTAACATACTCGTATGTACATACAAAGGTGAGGACGAGTTTCTTGCCATATTTTTCTTGGGCTTGGGTTAAGAGGAATTGGCACCTAAATTCACCTCTTACGTAAAACATTTCAAAGTGATCCATATGATTGTATTAATAAAGTATATTTTGACTTTGTCAAAAGAAAACTATATATATTTTTTTATTTCAATTGAGAACCTCCGTTTTTTGGAAGCCGGTTATCAAAAGATACTTTATCCAGGTTTCTCATTCGGCAGTAAAACATAGCTTAACTTAATAATAACCTTTTGTTACTAGTTTTGAAAATTATTTAATTCTCGCTTTTCAAAAATGGCTTTAGTAAACTGACTACTATGAATGAGGCGGAAGCTTGATCCCAATCCAGAGGTATCAATTTGAGGCGTGACTATTTCGTTTGAAACTGTCAAAGCCTTTACGATAAAGGATAAAGGAAATAATTCCCTTTGAATCGGGAAACATCACAGATGCAATCGAGAATGCTGATTTCATATAGGAAAGCAACCTCCTGTGGGAAATTAATATGGCGTGTTTCCTCTACTGACACCAATACATACCTAATCATTTTGTGTGAAACTTTTCGTTATGTGCTAACCGACTGTTTTCATAAATACTTACTAGATCATAATAATCTCTTTTGAATATCACAACTCGATGTTATTTTAAAACACCCAATAATGTGTGAGGTTTATGAAACGATATGCAATCTAAAACCAGATATATTATAATTGGGAATTAAGTTTTTTTTTTTTTTGTAAAAAGTTCCACTTGATGTTGTTTTTATTCATCTCCTAGCTGTCCGCGCGCAGCTTCGCCTGCGTTGAAGATTTTTCCCGGGATAAAAAGTAGCCTATGTCACCCGGGGCTAGTGTAGCTTTCAAACGGTAAAATAATTTTTCAAATCGGTCCAGTAGTTTCGGAGCCTATTCAATAGAAACAAACAAACAATCAAATCTTTACTCTTTGTAATATTAGTATAGATTTATCGCGTATTGGTACGGGTACATCTCGCTTTATAATGATTCCCGAAATGTGTTGCAACAATCGTGGTCGCTTGTTCCCAAAATTCCTTTTCACTCTATATATTGTTTTTTTTCCAGAGCTGACTGTTTATTTACTGTTTATTATTATTATATACAAGAACCCTTTTATAAGTGTAAATATCAGATATTGAATCACAGCGGACCATTTTATGCTACTTCAACCTTTTTCACTTAAACATTTTTGTAGGTTAAGTAGTTCAAGATAAATCGCGAGAAAATATTCCATCAGGATCGATAATTTTGTTGACGTAAAGTGGTTTACAACGGTTTTAAAGTACCGAGAAAATACTCCGATGAATAAATATTTTCTACGAGCGCATAAGGAGTAGAAATTCCATACATTTTTTACGTCAATACATGAAACCTAAATGAATCCCTTGCACTGGGGGGATTACTCCTGTAATTACAGCGACCGAGCTAAGGGAACAAATTGAAGTTTCCATGTCACGTTGAAATTGGTTATTACCTCTAGGGATAGTCTAGGTCTTCAAGAAATATTTTCAGCGGATTAAATGAATTGAAAAAAAATCACTTTCTAAACTTTCGAGAGTTGTACTACACATTTTGATAAACACTGGTTTACTCACGTAATATTTTGTCAATGGAGGCACCGACACTGTTTCAAATTATCTAGATAATACGTGAGTAAAACTCGTGTTCATTAAAATGCATAAGTAGTTTTAAAAATTTTTTTTTTTTTTCTAAAAAAGTATACTCTTCAAAGATGTTAAAAGAAAATTATAACGAGTTAACTTTACAGACTGAAATAACTCTCAGATTTACCAGCTTTTAGCCAACTAAGAAAGTCTGCTTAATAGTATGAAACTTTCCTCACCAAGTAGACTTTGTATGATAAAATATTTGAACAAGCTAAGCGGTTCATAAACTTGGCATGACGGTGGGATGCCGCATATGAACCTTACAATCAATGAGACCGTGTTTTTTAAATCTTTTTTGGAAGTTTTATAGTAAAAATAGAATACTTTCCTAGTAGTTTTATTATTGTTTGTTTTATTTATTTATTATATATTATTTGTGTGAAATAAGGGGTTTTACGGGAGTTTGTGCAACCTGCACATTCAGTCGAATATGCCTTTTCTGTGCGTTTTGCGTTGACATCAATTTCCTTTATTGCTTGTAAATGCGTCCCGACGCGCTCCATCAGGTCTAAATCGTCCATTAGAATTCGAATAACCGCTATGAAAATTATATTGTCTGTTAAACTATAAAACGCATAATGATCTCATCTGTTGCTTTTGTTATCCGAGTGTAAATTTACAATACTTTGGCACTAACTCGAAAGCCGTATTCACGCAGAAAGCATGTATTTTGATTGTGTGTATTTTGAATGTGATTCTATGATATCTAATACCTTCTTGTATATATATAATCGGAATCTCGGAAACGGATTCAACGATTTTCATAAAATTTAGTATGCAAGGGGGTTTCGGGGGCGATAAAGCGATCTAGCTATGTTTCATTTTTAGAAAACGTCGTTTTATCAGTGTTTTATTACCGAACTTTGCTGGATGACCGAGCAAAGCTCGGTCATCCAGGTACTGAATATATGAATTATGAATTATATGAACCTAATTATTATGAACACTGAGTAAGTATCAAAAGTATCACGCCATGTATGAGTACTTTTGATACTAGCTGCTAGTGATATCGCCTAGAAGATTCCGGTTTTTAGTTTTATCTTAGAGTTGCGATTCACTGTCACAATAGAATGTCAGAGCCATATGACACTGTTAACAATTTGTGTGACTTAATTTTATCTAAGCCGAAACCGAAAAGTTTCATCTCTGTGGAATAGAGATGAAACTTTTCGGTTTTCCTTTGGTACACTTTGTCTTAGTAAGCCACAGTGTCGCTGTAGGCAAGAAGAAAGTCGGATGCAACCTGCTTTGAATGTGACCGTGCGCATAAATATCGGAGCCAAACGCGTACGATTTATGTGTCAATCGACCGTGATTCAATCGTTATATAAGTTGTCGAGTCGTTAAATACTATAAAGTGGCGATACTTAACCTTGAACCGTTAAAAATATTTTTTGCACACTTTTAAAGTGCTTTTGTATTATTTCTTTGTATCATTGATCGTTAAATGTTTCTATCAAATGTGGTCGCGAGGTTAATGTAGGTAGATAACATGCAGGAAAAAGTATTCTAATGTAACCAAAACCAGCCCATACATCACCACCTCATTAAATCCCAGATCATTAGCATGGAAGAAAATGTAAATGAACCTACTCAGAATCGCTACATCGTAAAAATGTTGAGTACTTCTCCTTGGCCCTTGGTGCGCTCGGCTATTGTGCTGACACTTGACCCGCTTGTCTCAGTCGCTGAGCTAAGAGAGCTTGGTAAAATCTTAAATTTTTATACGAAACACACTTTCCATAAGGTACTACAAAAAAAATTAGGCCGTAGGTACACTTGCTACTAAGCTATACGGTGTTTAAAATGTTTAAATACTCGTAAATCACATTTAAATTTAATAAACATAATTAAAAATTTTACTCTAATGCAAACATTGATGCTAACAAAATAAGATCGTATTTTACGAAATTTTAGTTAGTCAGACGAAACAACCGAGTTAAGGTCATTGTTATACCTGTTAACAATATGCTTTTGTAGACAATTTCAAACTAGTTGCTTACTCTGATAAAATTTTTGTTTGCTCATGGTTTATTTTCTTTTTCCGTCTAGATTGAAGATTGGTTCTACACAACATTGGCTGAATATCGGAAGATTCTCCCCTTTACCTATTTATTAGAAATGGCTCAAAATCCCTTCCACAAAACATTCCTTATTCGTTCTTCAATGTTACTCGTAACCGATAGCTTATATTACTTTTAAAATCAACATTCCACTTCGGCCGTGACTACGCTCGAAATTAAATTTTGTCGTGTTTCTCTATTTTATAAATTTCACTTATGATAATTTTATGAAACAAATACCGCGTAGTAAGTTAAGGTGATCCTCTTCGGAGGACGCGAGGGGCCTGCGCGATGCGGTCTCACCAGGGATGTACGTAATATATCCTGCGGATGAAGTAGTTTCCCTGACATACATACAAGAATCGCTGCCCCGGCCACGGCAGCGGCCAACGCTCGATCACCTCATCGTGCCGCTGCCGCCTGCGCCGTCCAGCGCGCACCCCCCGCCCCGCACCCCAACCCCCCGCGACGTCTCCCTCCTCAAAACGGCGCCCCCGGAGCCCGAGGAGCGCGCGCCGGCCTCGCCGACGCCGTCGCTCGAGCGCAAGTCCAAGCTGCGCGAGCGCACTAAAGTAAAGCTGCTCAAGAAGCTCGGTCGCCATGAGGATAATGATTTCGGCAAAATTGTTAGGACCCCTGCGCCCGATGAATTCGAACTCCCCGCTCCTCTGCCCACTCCGGCTTTCTCGCGGAAGAACATTTTCGACCGTGACTTTGACGCTCTATTTGAAGTGGCCAGCTCGCCTCAATTCGGAGCAAACATCCGAGTGACGACCCCTGAACCGGACCATCGGTCGGATGTATCGGCGGCGCACTTCCCTTCCCCCACAGCCTCGTCGCTCAGCCTGCTCCCTCCTCGGCCGTACTCCGAGCCCTCGCCGTCACCCACGGGCTCTTTCCGAACCTCTACGGCTTCGACACCGACCCAGCGATCGTCTTTTGAAGGTTTTCAACGAGTGTGGATTTGGGATTGAGTACGCGTGATCACCGACTAACCAGTCACCTTCATTCAGCATGGTACTTGACCAGATCGATAACTAGGCTTTGTTATTATCATTCTCATTGTTTATCTAACATTGTTTAGTGTGTTTGGTTTGGATTAACGAGAGATTATCAAAACGCAATACGAAAAGATAGTTCCTAATATACATACATTTTTTACATATTGATTATTTTCGTCAGGTCCCAATTCAAAGTCGAAGAAGGTCAGTTTCTTCCGCAAGCTGAGTCGATCAAAAGAGGCGGCGGTGCCGCCAGCGCGCGGCGCCATGTCGCAGCAGCCGTCCATTGAGATGGCACTGCGAGAGCTCACGCACCCCACACACAATGATCAGCTTAGAAACCAGCAGCAAGTCACCTTCAAGCTGGTCAAAACTGGTAAGTTCCTTATCACTTAAATACAACTACTAAGATCTAAGGTACCCCAACCCGTAGATGATTTCTTTGAGAAGAAGTTATTTAATTGTCCCTTCTCATAATAAAATATAACGCATTAGGTATTATCCGAAATGCTATATTATGATACAAATAAACGAAACTTAACGACATTAAAATAATAGCGATGAATTTAAAAAATGCAGGATATTCCATGCGCGTTATTTACTTACTCGTAAGTAAATATTTTTTTGGTGATTTTTTTTAGTAGTCTAGGCTCGTTGCCAGTGTGTCATTCATTTAGATATTAATCAAGAGGTTTGTGCAGGACATAGAAAAGCTTTTCAACTTTAAAAGTGTTTTTATTATCCAACTAGGTTTAGAAATTAGAATAGTCTCGCACATTCTGAAACTTTGACATGTTAATACCCTAAAGTAGAACAGTGAGTTTCACGGACCAGCCATACATAGCAAAGGGTGTATTCATTCGCATTCTACGCTACTACTGCTAAATGTCACGTCAAAGCAAAGCCAAACGTCAAAGTCACCATGTCGGTGTAGCTTTGTAACTGTATTTTTTCAAAGTCAGACTTTTTGTAAGAGATGAAATCCTGGAGATATCGTCGAGTTTCTTTGCAACGCTTGTCGTAAAAAAGTTTCACCATTTAATTCAATAGATTTTTTATTTACAAAAATGTAAAGAATAACATAAAATACCTGTGAAAAGGTAGCTCAATCTACGAACCGTTTAATACGATATATATAGCTTAACTGATCCAGATCACTGCCAGAGAGCAGCGTCCTCAAGACACTAGTGGCATTGCTACGTTGATTAGCAATGCCAATACGCTAGGCCAGATTGGAGACATCTGTTTGGTCACGCGATGTTTTAATTTTGAAAACGCGATGGTCTCCTGTTCCCCAGGGCTCGGCTTAAAAATGTTTCAAATATGTAGACTCTATATGCGGGCATTTATGCATCCATTGAAACCAGTATAATCAGTTACCGCACCAGATTTAATGTTTAGTTTTAGTAAAGTTCACGTCATACCCTGCTAGTTGCCGCAAAAAGCAAAACTCCTCGTTACGCGGTCGTTTCACTTTTGACGGCCTAAGCGGATTGTGGCTTTCGAACTGTTTTATTCTGTTTGGAAGTAAAATTAATCCCGCTTTGGAAAACGCTAAATGCTCATAAAATATTTAAATACAATATTGAAATCGAGCGTCAGCACTAAAATGTTAATAACTTAGTGCTGATGTTTCAATAGTCAGATTGTTCAGCAAATAATTTAAATATTTGAGTTTTGAAGCATCGTGAGCTTTAGAATTATGTTACCGTGGTGTACTGGTTAGGTAGAATTAAAAGCAATGGCATATACATACATACAATAAATCGGTCAAGCACGAAAGTCGCTCTTGAGACGGTACCGTAACTAGGTACTAATCTATTTTTCAGCATCATTGATCTGAAAAGATCAATGTTGCTGAAAAATAGATTGATCTCTCTTTACAAATGAGCTCTGTTGTAGTTGATGAAGGGATCATAATTTACAAAAGAGTTATCGTATTTGGGTTGAAAAGAGCTCAATAAATAGGTTTTTTATAAATGTTTTTTGGTTCTGTCGAAACTTGGGCAGTGTTGCGGTCACTCTAGCGGTGCCAAATCAACTATCGGTTTATCGAAGTGTTGAAATGTCTGTACAATAACGCCACCATGCCTATCCGACTCCAGGGCCAAAGCACGAATCCAATCCCATTGCATAAAGGGGTGAGACACGGATATGTTATTTCTCCGAAACTGTACACTTCTGTATTGGAGGATGTTTTCATGCTCTTCTACTGGCATAGATATGGTATCAACATCAATGGCGAACGTATGGCGGAATAGGTTGAGACTGCCACAAGCTGCGTAGAATTCTTCCTTTCGACGATCCGGTGCCTCCTACCTAGCCTACCTAGGTAGATAGGAATTCTTCTGGCCTGCCTGTTCCGGGTCTTCTTTATTTCTACTTCGCCCAGCCTACTCAGGGTGGTCTTCAAGGAGGTTTCAGTAAAAACACTTTTTAAATTTCTTCAGTTGTCCAGACTCGTGTGCACTGCGCGGCGTCGCTTTGGTAAGTGACGCAGCGTTTTATTAATACAAGTAGGTACAAAATTACATAAGTATAAGTTTTCATTATGACCTAAGTAGGTGATTTCTAAGTAAGTACAAGTGATTCCTAAGTATAAATGTTGTTATTTCTAAAGTAAGTATGGTATAGTTTTAGGTTTATTTTAAAATATAGACTATTTATAAGATCTAAAAAATAGGTAGGTAGAATGTTGGAATTTCTATAGGTCGCGGCGCTTGGTGTTATCGACGATTGCCAACAGAACGCATCACTCACCTTCGATTTGCCGACGATATAGTCATCATGGCAGAATCGCTAGAAGACCTTGGCACAATGCTCAGTTTAGGGTATATATATCACTTTAGGTATATTCTCTTTTAGGTTTATCACCTATTAAAGTTCTACCTATTTATATACCCTGGGAACCATTGCGTATCCGGGACCTTTGGTTGATTATCAAGTCTGTATTCACTTTAATACACATTTATTATCACATTTATAATCTATTAATTGGTTGCGCTATCAGGAGATGACTGGCGAGCATACCCGACGGAGCGCGGGGCGGCCGCGGCAAAACGTCGTGTAAGCATTCTGTGAACACCACAATCATCCAGTATTACAAAAAAAAATTTTTTTCTTAAATAAAAATTTTAAAATACTCAAATTATTCGATGTTTCTAACATAATCTAAACATACATCCATCGAGCGTGCCTCGATGCAGATTACAATGTAGTATTTTGCTAAGCAAACAAAATGCGCGAGCCGAGTGCTCGTAACAAACAAAGGTATCAACTTACAAATACTTGTGTACCCACTTCACGAGTTACAATCCAAAGTTTTTAATCAACAAAACATTTGACAATATTAATAATGAGTTTTTATTTTTTTAACTCGATTAATACCTACTATAAAAAAAAATGATTAATGTTAAACAGAATAACTATTATCACTCTCTTCAAGCGTACTGAACTGGCTGAGGCTGCATAGTCGGTGTCGGTTGCTGAACGGTTTTATCAACCTGGCTCAACGACACAGTCGACATGGCTGAACCCATTTCTCTCCTAGCCCATCTCTTTGCTCCTCTCTTGCATTTCCTACAACAAATGCAAAGTGATTATTATCACAACAGCTATCAATACAGTTATGAGAATCCCGTACATTTCTAACTTTTTCTCTACGGAACTCTGATTAGCGTTATTTGCACCATTCTGTGCTATGATTATTTCTTCTTGTTTAACATTTGATCAACACAAGATTAAAATTAAATTTCATGAAATCAAATTTTTTCAAATCAAACAGCTTCTCAAATTAAATACTTAATACGTACTTATTGTCTACCCTATAAAGAATCTATAAACCTGTTGTCATATTTAAACTAAAGCGATATGATGCGATATAATGCTATATTTTACTTTTACTTTTACTTTTACTTGATTAACCTACATAACAACGTATTAACCTACTATTTAAGGGTAATTGCCACCTGCCATAATTAATATCTCCAAACCGTGTGACAATGCCAACAAAATCTGGGTGCGGGTTTGCTATTCTTAAAAACCACGCTGACGACAAAAAAATAATAATACGTTCTTTGTGTTAATCAAGTAAATAATACTAATCCAGTAATATCTAAGTACCTAACTAAAGTGTTTAATCTAAATTTTATCCGAGTGCTATAATATCGCGTCGCTATATCATTGAGTACGACAATGCCTTATAATAAATATCTTACAGGCTGTTTTACAATGCGTCCGCCACGAGTTTGTCGAGTCGCTGGAACTTGCGGTGGTGCGGGTTCTATTCTCACAGTGTCGTTGCATACACTTTTATCTTTTAAATCAATATCTACGTTATCATCTAAGTTCTTATCTACTAACACGAATGCTGGCTTTAACCTATCTATTGACTCGTAACTTATTCTATTCGGATATTGTATTTCAAACACTTTATTTTTTCTACTTAGCTCACGATAGGGTCCGTCATATGATGGACATAATGACTTCTTCATCATATCATTACGAAAATATGTGAACAATCCTTCAAATCTTGGTGCACGAATATTTTGCGTGAATCGCTACATGTTCATGGTTTTAGGATTTAAACTAAATTCAACAAGTCAAAATACTTCTACCTAGTTACGTCCGTAAAATAAATCTCTGCTAAACTCTTTTTATGTACGGTCTTGCTCGCTCTGCTGAAAATTCATAAACAATTGACTTCATGGAACTCGGTAATCTGATATCTACCATTTCTTGTGCAATTGCGAGTTCTAGGTATATCATACATGATCTTTTCAATACTAATAATAAAACATAAAATACGATAAGGTATGCGACACATCATAAAATAAAATTAAAACTGAATTTAAAACAACGAAAAAAAATACTTTGCACACGTTAGAAGTTACGCCTCGTCCAGTCCTACAGCACCACAGCACATAGCACCTTCTCGAAAAAAAACATAAAGCCGCCATATCCAATATCTTAGCGTAGGTTCTTCCATGCCAGTCACTCGTGACCTATCTCCAAGTGAGATCCAACACTGATTCTCCGGTGAGCATTTCTCCAACCGGGCAAAACCTTCTTGAGTGTATTTGCAGGTCCAAACTCCGCATTCAGTAGGACTGAATGAACCTCAGAATGTCGCTGGCTCCCAAAAAAAAATATATCACCTCGTTGCGTGATCCTCATTGGCAGGACCGCGGATTAACCACTCCCCGGCCGTACGTTGCCACTTTACACGCTCCTCACAAGGGCTTCTATTGCTGGTCAGGACACAATCTGCGTAACCTGCGCGTGAATTTCGCTCTGCATCGCTCTGCATGTTCTGTTATCCTTTTCATTGCAAAATCTGTGTAATGACTTCATTTCCATAAATAGTCATATTATACTCATATCTGGCTGGTATCTTCAAAATTGCGTCGATTGGTTCCTCGTTGAGTCAAAAATCTCAACTATGAGGCTGCCAACGTTTCTGGTAGCGACATAGTTGTGTGATCGCTGTCGATCGGTTGTAACCGGCGAGGAGTCACTCCGGTATCCGCACAAATAAAATGTTAAAATATTCACCGTATTAACTTACCAAACCAAAGTCGACGCGGGATCACCACTTTAGGGTATATTCATCACTTTAGGTATATTCTCTCTTTAGGTATAGTACCTATTAAAGTTCTACCTATTTAAATACCCTGGGAACCAAGTCTGTGCACTACTTAGATTCCTCTACTATTGCGTATCCGGGACCTTTGGTTGGGTTGATAAATTATCAAGTCTGTATTCAGTTTAATACACATTTATTCTCGCGTCAATTCGTATAACTCGCGATTACATTTAACAGTACTAATTGGTTGCGCTACCAGGAGATGACTGGCGAGCGAGCATACCCGACGGAGCGCGGGGCGGCCGCGGCAAAACGTCGTGTAAGCATTCTGTGAACCCCACACTCAGCTATCTCAATATCGACTCCCAACAGGTGGGCCTTAAAATGAACATGAGTAAGACAAAAATCATGTCAAATGCTCATGTTGCACCCGTACCGGTACATGTTGAGAGCGATATAATCGAAGTTGTAGACCTTTATATCTATTTGGGTCAAACGATTCAACTTCAACAAAGAGGTCAGCCGACGAATCCAACTCGGATCCAATGCGTTCGGGAAATTACGGCACATCTTCTCATCACAGTTACCGCATCAAGCCGTGCATCAAGACGAAAGTCTTTAATCAGTACGTGTTGCCAGTGATGACATATGGAACTGAGACTTGCTTGCTAACTATTGGCCTCATACACAAGCTCAGAGTCGCGCTACGATCTATGGAGAGCTATGTTGGGTGTTCACATTGTTGACTACGTGATAAAATCCACAAGGAAATACGTAGAACCAAAGTCACCGACAAAGCACTCAAAATTTGCAAGTTGAAGTGGAAATGGGCAGGCCATATATCTTGCAGAACTGATAACCGTTGGGGAGTAAAAGTTCTCGAATGGCGACCAAGGACAGGAAAACGAAGCGTAAGACGACCCCCCACCTGATGGACTGTCGACATTGTAAAGATCGCAGGAAGTCGGTGGATGGACAGGGCTCAAAATCGTTCTTCCTGGAAATCATTTGGGGAGGCCTATGTCCAGCATTGGACTTCCTAAAGGCTGATATGATGATGATGTGTTTTTGTAAATCTGGGTATACATGTCAGCTATGCGTTCAAGTTTTGTCCAGAATACTAAGTAGCTTCACTTTAGTTACAATGAGGTAAGGAGGTCGAGTTTACCTGCCTACTATCGTTGTTAAACAGTATTGTAATAATTTATAATGTGTTTCCCTGTAGCACTAACCTTGTCGAAATATTTCATAGTAATATTTGGGGCGGAACGTGTCAAGGGATTTCATTAATTAATATTAGCTTTGGCTTAGTGCTGGGTAATTGGTGAAAGTTCTCGCGACTGAATAATTAAAAGCAACGGAATTTTTAATAATATAAAGATGTTACAAGACAAAAAAAAATACTAGTACCATAGGGTACTAGTATAGTATATTTACTGAAAACTATAAAGTATTCAAGTAAATAAGTTCACTATAAGTAGAGTCGAGAATCATGTACATATTTTCATTGACATTATAATGCCACCTCAGCAAACATTGCGCTGTTATAGCATTTTTTGAGTTATTTCCGGTTTTAATAGTAGGTATATAGAGTGTTTATTTTATTAAAGCTAAAGTTGTTGACACGGGTGTGAATAATTGAAATAAAAGCTTTGTTTCTTTGTAATTCGAGCAGAAATAATCCGTATAACAAATTACGAACGACAAGATACGACTTTGTGACATTATATTATAAACAATATAAACACTTACACTGGCGAAAGTGACATTATTATGACAAATGCCATTAACGAAGAAGAAGAAGGCTACAGTGCCACATTTCAATGCAGTTACTGCTTTTTTATCTATTTTTCTCGTGTTATATCATGTTTTATTTGGTAATCTAGCGGAATTATAATCAATAAATTGTAACTTCTTAGTGCAAGTGCATTATAAGTAAACTACGGTATTTTGATTTGTACGACGAGGAATCCACGAAAATTCTAGGCGACCATTTTTTTTTATTTATTATTTTTTGTTTTCACACTAGCTTGAGCTATATGTCTAGACCCCCTGATCAAATTGAATGGAAATGACAACAGAAGTCACGCTTCGGTCACGAGACATCTCACTCTCTAATGTCATACATATGCATACAATTAGATTTTTCCGCTATCGACTACGGCAGAAAATAGATCTTGTCTAGGTCTCTGAAGTGTGAATCGGATTTGCGAATATAGCCCATGTAAACTTGTATTACAATTAAACCAACTACAAACTACAATGTAGCAGTCTCCAAAGCATCAGAATTCATGTATACATTATAGTAGTGCGTACATAGAGTACATAGTACATAGTTATAGTTACATAGAGCACTATCATTATGTAGTTAATACGCAATGGGATATACTACACTGTGTGCTTTATAATCCCTCGGGTAAAGCCTTCTCGGGAGTTGGCTATGATTGATTGGAATGTTAGTCCTTTGTGGTTATGACATGATTCTACAAGTAAGGTAAAGTATTAAGTAAGTAACAAGAGAACAAAGGTTTATATATAGGTGGAAATAAATAAATCGCGTTGTAAATAAAAAGTAGGCTATGTCCTTCCCCAAGATGCTATCTCCTTGCCAAATATCATCAACATCCGTTTAATCAAGGAGTTTAGATTTTTATATATTATATTAGTATAGATATTGGTTAGTGTGGATACCCGGGAAGGGTAATGTGTATCATTTTGGGATCATGTAACTTGGAAGCCAATAAAATGCTCGTCAATAATGTAGCTTGCACTGTAAGTAGTTTCAAATTTGACGAGATATCTGCTTACGACATAATAAAAACGTTTAATCCGTTAAAACTAAAAAAAGCTGAAGATATCTGGGGATTATCAATAAACGTAGTCAACCAGTAATTGTAACATTAGCCCCATATCTTGCAGATATTTTCAACGCCTGTTTGAGGCAAAATATTTTTCCAGATGGTATGAAATGCAGTAAAAATGAACCCGGAAATTACAGGCCAGTTTATTTGCTTCCTTGTCTCAGTAAAGTATTTGAAAAAAATATTAAAATCAATTAAAATATTTTTTTTGGACAAATTAATTGCTTTACAACTATCAGTTTGGATTCACAAAGGGCTGTTCCACGGTCGACGCTTCCGCCGTATTTGTTGAAAGTGTTTACAAGGCATGGGAAAGTAGAAATGATATTTTGGGAATTTCTTGTGACTTGTCAAAGGCGTTCGACTGTGTAAACCACGACATTCTACTAAATAAATTAAATTTTTATGGTGTGCAAGGGGGAGCTTTAAGTCTCATGCGATCATATTTGTCAGACAGATCAATTATGGTGGATATAAATGGTGTGCTCTCAGATGTAACAGACTCTACGATTGGTGTTCTTCAAGGGTCAATACTGGGCCCGTTTCTTTTTTTGGTGTACATAAATGACCTTCCATTCTATGCCCAAAAGTTTGCACAGGTTGTTCTATTTGCGGATGATACATCCTTATTATTCAATATAGGAAAGGTGACAAATTATGTAGAGATAAACCGTTCACTAAACAATGTTTATGAATGGTTTAATACTAATAACCTAGAATTGAATGCCCTTAAAACTAAATGTGTTAGGTTTTCGCTAGCAAGGAACAGAATATTTACTCCAATCAATATTGCTGGCCGAGATTTGAGCTATTTAGACTGTACCAAATTTCTTGGTTTGTCACTTGATAGTAAACTTCAGTGGGGGCGTCATATTTTGGAACTAGCAAGCAAACTGAGCTCAGCTACCTTTGCTGTTATTAAAATAAGACAGTTGACCGATTCTACCACAGCTAGAATTACATATTTTAGTTATTTTCACTCCCTCATGTCATATGGGCTGCTATTATGGGGAAACGCGGCTGATGCGAACAGCATTTTTATATTGCAAAAGAGGGCTGTGAAGGCTATTTATGGACTAGGGCCTAGAGTCTCACTAAGAGAGAAATTTAAAGATGTCGGTATATTGACCATGCCTAGCCAAAACATCCTGTCCAATTTAATGTACGCGCGTAAACATGCCCATCATTCTGTAAGATATAGCGATATTCATAGGTATCCAACAAGGAGCAAAGACAATTTTATCTTGCCTTTAACACGCTTAGCTAAAACCAATAGGTATTTTTGTGTTAACAGTATTCGTTATTATAATATACTACCCGAATGTATAACCCGCTTAGATGACAAAGCCTTTAAAAACATGTTGAAGCAAATGCTGATACAAAAGGCCTATTACAGATCTGATGAGTTCATATCTGCAGAGCAGAGTGTATCTGTTACTGTTGATGAAATGTCTCACAATCACAAGTGTCTTGCTTAGAATTTAAATGTAGCATAATATGTATATTATACAAAATATTGATATGTAATTTATTTTAAATTGTAATACTTACTCTGATAAGTCAAATTTATATATTTCACTTATTTTGATTGTATTGACATGGTATTTTATTAGCATTGTATTCTATTGTATTGACATTTTATTTTATTTGATATTGTTTTGTATCGACATTCAAAAGTGTACTTTTAAGCCTATTTGATGTAAATAAATTGAAATTGAATTGAATATCAAGCAGAATCACAGGCAGAGTAGCGTGTGGTGAGGAAACTTCATCCACCTCAGCTTGCAGAAGTGGATCCATGAACGAAAGTTTTCAATTATTAATAACTGCTCTGTAACTTGACTGACGCCAACTTCTTCATCTTCAACAGATGAACTAAGGCCAATGATGATGATAGATATTGATATGGATATATAATGGCGCATATTGACAAACACGGAGTTTACTCACATATTTGACGACCTCTGTGACGCAGTGGGCTAAAGCGCGGCTGTGACGCTGAAGGTTGCGGGTTCGATTCCCACCTCGGGACAAATTTTTGTATTATCTGCAAGTATTTGTCTCGGGTCTGGGTGTTTCTTTCTATAATATGTATGTATTTACAAAAATAAGGATATAAGTAGAGTATATCAGTCATGTGGTACAACCCATAACACAAGCTCTGCTTATTTTGGGGCCAGATGATGCTGTGTGAAATGTCCGGCATTATTATTATTATTATATTATATTGCTTTATCGGTGAGGACACCATTTTTTTTTTCTATTTATCTAGAATTTACTTTTTAAAAGAAAACTCGCTTTATACCCAGGTTTTTTACTGGCAGATTGAAATAAATACAAAACTAATTTTCCTTTGAAACTGTTTTGCAAATTCATAAACAAAGTGGTTATAACTGGAGAATATATTTATTTTTCAGAAACATCGCTATGTTTCAATAGTTAATAGTTTTTAATAAACATTATTATATTGTTCTTAAAAATTACAATTAACTTTGTAACAAAATTCATTCATTCGTGGTTTAACTTTACCAAATAACTCAATGTGGTCTTGGCTTTATAAAGAGTATTTCACTATTTAAGTAGTAAGTTGAACCTTTTGCAAGAAGATATAAAGGTGTACATATTCTAAAGACGTGTTTGCATGGAGTCTGCGGTTGGCGGCTTCACACTTGTTGTTCACTTGTAACTGTTCTACACCACACAACGCTAGTTTGTCTTTTGTGTCATTAAATTACTAAAGCAGAGACTGACTTTGTCGGAGTATGAAATGAAATAACAGAGGTTATCTTAACTTATATTTTTACAACATTTAAGCATAGGCCTTGAATCTGTTGTTTTGATAGACATAAAATATAGTAAAATACAAACGATCTTATTTTGTTTGCATCAAAGTCTAAATTAGAGTAACATTTTTAAATAACACTGAACTTTAAAAAACTACTGAATTAACGTTTGACGTGTTTTAGCATTTTAGACGCCATATTTTGTTGTTGATTAAAACTGCGGGAAATCTTAGGTAATTCAATTCAATAATGGATAAATTAAAACTACACTTTTAACTTATTTTAAGATTTTCATTTCAAACAGTTATTTTGATTTGGACTTTAGTCTCAAACAAAGATAGTTCTTATTTAACGTTATTTTATTTTGTCCAGCATTGTATGCCCAATAGGCGATCAGAATATTTTCGTAGCTCTTGCAATTTGAGCTTGTTTTATGTGAGTTATGGTTTCTTCACTTTTGACGTTTATTAACCTTTATTTTGCAACTTATACCTGATTACTATGTATCAACCACAAGTTTAATAAGAAGCGTAGAGGCTCTACGGCTGCTACGGCGTAGACCTCAAGCAAATACAGAGAAACAAGATTATGTTAAAGCACTCACACAGCTTCAATCTATAATCAAATTTTATATGATTAATTGTTTGGTAGTACATACATATAATTAACAAATATAATGTATAATAAAGTTTACCTCATATACGTACAATTTTAATCTGCGCTAAGTCTAAAATAATTGAATTTCATAATCAAAATTGTTGCTTCGCATGATCAACTTCGATCGGCGGAAGTGTAACCTACGAGTATATTGTAGCTTAACCAACACTGTTACAATTAATAAATCAGTAGCTCTCGCCTCGGCTTTGGCTAAAACTACCTTACATAAGAGGCATGTAATTTCCAAAATAATGTACCTTATATAGTATTTATTGTGTAACTTTACTACTACTTGTATTTTGGAAAATAACAATATATCCCGTGCTTTATGGCTGATGATGATTGCAATGATCATCAGCCTTATATGATTATATGAACTGGATATGGATCGATATATAATCATAACCGCAAATTTTGCACCACAATTTTTTTAACTTAGTCTTTTTCTAAAGTACTTTACCTGTGACGTGGTGGATATTTTAATATGTATTGTTGTTGACGTCAGTAGATGGTATTGATGCTTACTGTGAGAAAAATTCATGTGTTAACATCTATATCTACTTAGGCAGTAAGTAAGGTACTAGGCACGAACAGCAGTGCTGTTCTAGCGTCAAAATGGCAGTGCCATTGAGCAAGTTGATTAAAAGACGTGCAAGTTAGGTAAATGTAATGTAGGCGATACATGTGAAAAGGCATATACTATTTGATACATTTATAACACAATAATTACGTTAGTCACGTTCTAAACCTTTTACCGTATTTCACCGCCATTGTGTAACAATAATTAAAGCAGTTTTGTGAAAGAAATATCTCTAACAAAATGTTATACAAATGGACGCATTTCGTGCCAACGGTAAAAGCCGCACCTTATTAAATACGACACTATTTTATTCCTACCCTTTCATTTTCATTTTGGTCACCAACGAATATAGTTCCGTTCAAAAGCGCGATGACGATGCTCTGCAAGACATTGAACAAACACCTGGTACTCCTATTTCGGCGTACCAAATACACTTGCGGCAACTTAACTCTCCATGGACCCAGCTTTTTCGTGCGAGAGGACGTCCATATTATCTACAAACTTATTTACTTAATCATCTACATTCAAGTCTGGATAGTTGCCGTCGTTACCATCCGAGGGTATTATAATCACTACAATATAAACACGATACGGTTCACGACGCAAAACGATTATCTCCATTGGAACACGACATTTGCTTCAGTAACTGTGTGCGAGATCGCAAATATTGACAAAATATGGAGTCTCGGAAAAACGTTTGGCAGTCAGTACAACGATAAATTGAACCACTTTGTTGAAGACATAGCCTTTTTTACTGGGACATGTTTCAGCTGCTTATCCACATGTTTCAACGAGTCGATGTGCTTGGAAAATTACGCACAAATAGCTTCGTATTTCCACACGTCCTGTGAAGACTTTTTTATAAGTTGCATATGGAACGGACTTCCTATAAATTGCTGCAAATATTTTAAGCCTCTTCAAACAGAGTACGGTCGGTGCTTTTCAATAAATAATAAACATTCAGTTCATAGTGAAGCGCTGTTTGTTACGTCAGCAAACCAACTGGGTATCCTTGAGATGACTTTAACGCAGGACTACGAGGCATTCCTTCATTCACCCGAAGACGTACCATTCTGGAACATGGAATACGATAGAAGAATAAGGGTTATTTATGGAGCGGCGGCAGCAGTAACTTTCTCCATATTGGGAGTTGTGAATGAGCCAGAAGTTTCTTTAATAACACCTGAGAAGCGAGAATGCAGGTTCCCAGAAGAAGTGCCTGATAACTACTACGCGTACAATTATTACAGCTATTCAGTTTGCATTTCCCAATGTCGTATAAATGCTCAGCTGGAGCTATGTAACTGTACGCATCACTTATCTCCATCCTACTATGCGGATCTGTATTGCGATCTAGAAGGCTTACAGTGTTTGACGAAGCACTACAAAACTTTACGAAAGCTTAAAGTTCCGGGGACGAACGAAACTGGATTAGATTGTGATTGTTTGCCTTCGTGCAGCGAGCCGGATTACAACGTGATTGCTAAAGAGCTGGACGAACCTGAGAAGGAACTGAAGGTAAAGCCGGTGCGCTTTCTGTTGGGCAATAAACCTTACCAGCGGATCACGAGGCAAGTGGCCCGTACGACCTTAGACCTCGTCGTGGCTATAGGAAGCTGCTTCGGACTGTGTTTTGGTGGATCTTTGCTATCTATTGTTGAAGTGGTCTACTTCATTTTTTTGAAGAGGTGGAAGTATATCAGTGGAAAGTAAAGATGCATTTGAGAGGCTTTTGAACCTTGCTTAGGTATTAAGAGTAGTACCATAGTTTCGATAGTTAATAAAACAGCTGTAGAATTTATATTATACATTAAAAACAATACTAAAAAGTCATCATTGTAAAAACATATATAGCTCAGCTCAGCTCAGCTATCAAGCTCAAGTTTTTCTGTAAATAAACATTCCATCAAGAAATACGTTCAATCCTAAGGGCTTTAACTTAAATACCTTCTATAAATATTCATTGTGTCGAAAAAAAGCAATGAATAAGAGGAAAAAAAGTGAGGTGAGTAAGGTACAAGTGTTTAAATCATGACTAAACTTTTACGGTTGGGGTATTTCATTCCTCACTTTTTGTTTGCAAAAGCCTCAACTTATCACGAGCTGTTATTATAATAAACTGCCAGTTATGTTTCTCTTTTAACAAAATACTGTAGTAACGTAGGAGTTGTTAGTGAATTTACCTACATAATTGGGTGAGAAAATATGTCTCTACAAAGAAGTCGCGGCAAATAATTACCTAACCACACGCAATATTTTTATTACAATTTTTTTTTGAGTGTAACGATTCTTGTGATGGAGCCTTCGTTTTTGTTACTCGAGCTACTTACTGCACTCTATGTTTTATCAAAAGCAATGGAATACAATTTTTCATTAAATGTATGATAACAATAGCAGCAAGTTTTGCAGTAATAGAGAAATACAATAATAAAGTGCCATTCTCAACTACCAAGTAAATAAACAGAATGATAAAATAACAAAGCTCATGCCAGACGTAGCCGAGAGGTAAACCTTAGTGTGAACACAAAGATAAGTCAGCACGTGCGCTTGAGTTACTAGAATACAAACATCGTTGAAAGAAAAAACTCCAAATACTTAATATATTATTTTATTATTTATAATTCTCAAATGAAAATGTACCTGTATTCCCTAAAAACCATCCGTCAATAGATCTACTTTCTGAAATATTATAAATAGTGAAAACAACATGCATCGTGGACATGGTAGTTGACTCTATGTAGAGATTCAAAAGAATAATTGATAGGTATTAAATACTTCAGTTTCTACCTAAATATGGGATATATTTACTAAACATTACAGTGTATTTACTATTCAACGTGTATATCCATTCCGTAATAAAAGTATACACCAAATATGTGCACAAATTTCGACTTCGATCTCGTAACTTTAGTTTTAGGGCTCATACAAACTTTTAGGTTTTCCAAAGTTTCAGGTGTCTTGGAGTTAAGGTTTAACCTGTTCTTTTGGTCAGTGTCTTTACGAATTCAGTTTACAAACTAGAGCGATACAAATTTAAATGGCAGTTTTACCGAAATATTGACTCGTTTATGGAATAAATATTTTCGTATACTAAGAAAGTAAGCATTTATTGTATATATAGTGTATTTAGAGGCAGTAATTTGCTATTAAAATCTTTCTCGTTGACAAACTTTTAGTGTGTCAAAAATGTGATAGAAATTGATGTTTTGCTGTCAATTTAAAATCACGTAGTTGTATACCAATCACAATTCAAATTGAATGATTTTAATATCATTACATTAGGCATTCGTAATATCACAATTGCTGGAATAACATTTACCTGCGGTGCAAATTGCTGTAGCAATACCAAATTGCTGAATACCCTCGGAGAAATGCGAGATATTATATTAATTACTAGCTGGTAGCCGCGACTTCGTCTGCGCAGGATTAGTACTTCGTATAATTTTAACAGTTTTTGCAGCGCACGCCAGAATAGCTCGCAGATGGCAGACTTTTTTTCTACTTGACACTTATCGTTACATTTTGGACAATTCACACAATATCTTTATAAATTATAGCCTATGTGGTATTCTGGTGTATTAGCTATATTATTATAAAGCTATATTATTATTTCATTAATACCATTCAGTAGTTTTTGCGTGAAAGAGTAACAAACATACATACAAACTTTCGCGTTTATCCTACTAATATTATAAACGCGAAAGTTCGTAAGTATGGAGGAGGGATGGATGGATGTTTGTTACTCTTTCACGTAAAAACTACTGAATGGATTTTAATGAAACTTTATAATATTATAGCTTATACATCAGAATAATACAGGCTACAATTTATAAAGATATAGTGTGAATTGTCCAAAATATGACGATATAAGTGACGTCGACCTCTGTGGCGCAGTGGGCTTAGATCCGGCTGAGACGCAGAAGGTTGCGGATTCGATTCCCGCAGCGGGACAAATGTTTGTATGATCTGCAAGTATTTGTCTCGGGTCTGGGTGTTTCTATGTATAATATGTATGTTTTAACAAAAAAAAAAGTATATAAGTAGTGTATCAGTCATGTGGTACCCATAACACAAGCTCTGCTTACATTGGGGCCAGATGATGCTGTGTGAAATGTCCGGGATTATTTATTTATTTATTTTATTAGTGTCAAGTGAGTAGGAAAAAATCTACCATTTGCGAGCTATTCTGGCGTGCGCTGCCAAAACCGCTAGAGTTACACTTATGTAAAGGATGATGGAAATGTTTATCTTAAATAGACCTACAAAAAAGCCCGCCACAGCATAAATCTATATCTTATGTGTAAGCCATTATAGCCAAAATAGTGAACCATAACTTCAATAAAAATTTATAATTTATTTCAAATGCACGTTTGGTAGTAGATAGATAGATAGATAAAAGCTTTATTTGACATAACATTACAGACACAAAATAAGGTACAAAAATAAAATACTAAAACTTAACTACAAACATTAGAAGAAAAATAAAAAAATAAAGAACACGAACTACAACTAACACACAAAGTAGCTAAGAAACAGGTAGGTGCAAGGAGGTCTGTATGGTATGCCAAAAAGGACCAGTCTCAGCTTATTGTTACTCTACGCCATTAGACATAGGGCAACGCTGGTTTTCAGACTGAGCCTGTGTAGTGGTAGTAATAAATTGATTCCTAAATGAAAATAGATACCTTTATCGCTTCTGGTATTTAAAGTAGATAATAGTAGATTGTTGCACCGAGCGCAAAGTGAGTTATTAATGCACGAGTGTTATGTTGGTGCCCGAGCGAGGGCACTGAATTAACACGAGTATCTAGTTTCATTTAGGAATCAATTTATTACTACCACTACACAGGCTCAGTCTGAAAACCAGCGTTGCCCTATGTCTAATGGCGTAGAGTAACAATAAGCTGAGACTGGTCCTTTTTGGCATACCATACAGACCTCCTTAGCAAGGTGCGTAATTTACTTTTCTTTCAACTACCAATCTACCTACAGTGATAAAATACACCTACTCAAACTAAATATATGAAAAATCAAAGTTTTACAATGGTACAAAATGCGTGCCATTTGTTTTATTTCACCAAGTTGGTTTTATTATCAGCCAGTATCTTTTTGATCGAATGCAAACATTTTATATTAAACTTAATGGGAGATATTAAACCTCTGTGGTAAATTTATATCTAAAAAAATAAGTAAAAAACAGTACAATAATGAGATTTCATATAACATTACTTAGTCCATTGAAAAGTTACATTTGGGTATGCATTTGTCAGAGGACGCAATTTTATTTTTTTAATGTGTAGGGGGGGTCAGTAGAAGCTTAAGTTCAAGTTTGTGGGGTCGGCACCCTTGTCCCCCGGCCGCCATCTTGGAAAAGGGGGTGCAAAGGGTTTTCGCGCTGTATCTCGTAAACTAGTTACCTTACAGAAAATTTAATCAAACATAAAATGTAGCAAATTAAATTTCCTACAATTTTATTTCTATTACTTTTTATCGTCAAGTGACCAACAAAAAAGTTATAAACAAAAATAAATGAAAATTTTGTTTGTTTGTTCTAGGTTTTACAGCGCTCCAAACTTAAACGGATTCTCGAATGCTCATAGGGATGCAATAAAAACTAAAAATTAGGCTTACTTTTCTATCTATATTTTTTTTATTCATACAATTTATTATGATCTTAACATTCCTATGCTATTATTGAACTATGTTTGACCCTTTTACCCACCACCTATGAGGTATAACATGGGCAAAGTCAAATTTATAAAAATTTAATGCATTTTTTAATGCATTTTTTGTCACTGTCTTAGCAAATCGTTTGTATCGCAGAGTGTCTAGAGTATCGTCTTTATTTCCGCCATATAAAAAGACGAAAAAACGTTCGCCAACAACACTGAGTAACGATGACTCGACTTTCTCACTCATAAATAATTTAGTTCCACTTGCTAACTCTGGATGCTTCTGCAAAATTTTTATAAATTTGACTTTGCCCATGTTATACCTCATAGGTGGTGGGTAAAAGGGTCAAACATAGTTCAATAATAGCATAGGAATGTTAAGATCATAATAAATTGTATGAATAAAAAAAATATAGATAGAAAAGTAAGCCTAATTTTTAGTTTTTATTGCATCCCTATGAGCATTCGAGAATCCGTTTAAGTTTGGAGCGCTGTAAAACCTAGAACAAACAAACAAAATTTTCATTTATTTTTGTTTATAACTTTTTTGTTGGTCACTTGACGATAAAAAGTAATAGAAATAAAATTGTAGGAAATTTAATTTGCTACATTTTATGTTTGATTAAATTTTCTGTAAGGTAACTAGTTTACGAGATACAGCGCGAAAACCCTTTGCACCCCCTTTTCCAAGATGGCGGCCGGGGGACAAGGGTGCCGACCCCACAAACTTGAACTTAAGCTTCTACTGACCCCCCCTACACATTAAAAAAATAAAATTGCGTCCTCTGACAAATGCACACTAAGGCCTAAAAAATGTAACATTTTAATGGACTAACTGCACTGTTTTGATTCGAAGCAAAAAATACGTCCTTTGTGATCGGTTTTGTAGTGATTAATGATAACATTACCACGTAGTTGAAAGAAAAATATGTTTTTCACGCTATATTATTTGGACTAATATTTTATAAGTTACGATGATGATGTTTATGCTGAAGGAAAAACAACGTTAAATACTCATAGTTACACATATAGGAGCATACTGCAGTAGCTACCTATAGGCATATGATTAGGGATCTGGAGTGCTTAATTACCGTATTTCTTATGTTGACAATATTGTTACGTTATTATAGAGCGACTGCAACATCTCAATATTGTCAGGCTGTTATATTTTTCAAATGAGACCCCAAAATTATTTATGTGATAATTTTAATGTCATAATGTTAGTTATTTTCTACGCCACGCTAATATAAGCTACTAGAAATACTAATCCTGCGCAGATGAAGTCGCGGGCACCAGCTAGTAATTTTTAATAGTAAGATTTAATTAGTTAATCCAACGCGAAGGAATTACAAAGTGATTGACCTTGGGTTACTTCAATTTATATAATCAAATTATTCACAGTCTTACTTAATAATGTAGGCTAATATATACAAAATATACTAAGTTACAGTTAGTTTCTGTAATGGTTTTTGACATACGAAAACATAATTTTAGATTTATATTAATTGAAACTCAAACTGCCAACGAGATCTAAGCATTCGGGCTACTTCCATATCGCACAGAACATTTAACTCGCATCGTTTATGGTAATACCTGAATGCGTGAATAATTATTATTATATTTCAAAAACTATTGTTATGAAAGAAAGAAAGATGAGTTTATTTGACAACACAACACAGAACGAAAAACAAGAACAATGTTAAAGACACCTTGACGTCCTCTGTGACGCAGTGGGCCAAGGCGCAGCTAAGACGCAGAAGGTTGCAGGTTCGATTCTCGCTCGGGACAAATGTTTGTATAATCTGCAAGTATTTCTTTCGGGCCTGGGTGTTTCTATGTATAATATGTAGCAATTTACAAAAACAAAGTAAATAAGTAGTATCAGTCATGTGGTACCCATAACATAAGATTTGCTTACCTATTATGGCGGGTCATGTGCCCAAATAATCCCACTCTGTATTTGAAGCAAATCAGGTTTTAACTCACCATATTGCTGTCCCACAAAATAATTATAGGTACTACGTAAAGCGGCGGTTTTCAGTTAGGGTACAGCGTGACATCACAAATACATACCTCCTATCAATATACGAGTAATATTAACAATTTCACTTTTATTTGTACCCGACTGTATATATGGAGCATAATATAGATAGATAACTCTTTATTAACTACCACACGGAAAATTATAATAACAATAACTTAACTTATTTAAGGCAATACAATTAGCGTCCTAAACGCTAATAGCAATCTCTACCAGGCAACCGTTGGATGGACTTGACTATAAATTAATACAGAAGGGGCATGTATGCGTGTTGTATTTATATAATAACATAGTATGTATAAACTAAACAAATACTGATATAAATATATACATACATATGCACTCAATAGATATAATAATAAAGATAAACAGTCAAAAAAGTTAATAATATAGAAATAACAAAGTTAAACAGCACGACAAAATATGTTTAATGACCATGTTTTTGAAGATGGGAGGAGTCTTAGCCTATCTGATATCTACAGGCAGCGCGTTCCACAAGCGGCCAGTCTGCACTGTAAATGACTTTTTCCATCGAAGGTAGAGGAGTGAACGGGAATTTTTAGTTCATTAGTATCTGAGCATCGAGGGTTAGAGAGATAGAGAAATTCAAACCGTTCTTTGAGATAAAGTGAGTTGAAGGAGAGAACAGAATATTATAGAGAAGATTGAGAATGGGAGCAAATATTTTCAGTTTAACGCGCGTACGTGTGTTGAGCAACACCCCTACATTTATCAATATGTTATTCTGAAGGTTATCTCACTGGTTATGATATTGAATTATTAAAATTCAATATATCAGCAAATACACGTACCTCATATGAAGGCGTTACTTAAAGGTACAATTTAGACACTTTTAGAGTTAAAATTCACTGTTGAAAGCGGAGTTATTATTTATTTAAGAGCAATTGTATCGCTGACTCAAGAATTCAACACCGAACGAAAGCATTATTTAGCAACCCTTTACGAATCTCAGGCAATAAATTACACATCATTTTATTATTGGTTGCCAACTCTATACGTCTGAATATCAAAACGCGTTTTTAAGGGTTTGAACTGATACCTACAAGAACTCATATTAAATTACTCAATTAGGGACTCGCACTTGCCAGCATTTTTCTTATTACTCTTATTAGCATATTTTTTATTATTTTTATTAATACTCTAACAGCGTTCAAGACAACCTTTGTACTCTGAAGACAAACTAACTAAACCTCCTTTCTAATATATTGAATTCACAAACTCTATCGAGATTGTAGTCTAACTTCATGAACTATTCACAGACTTTGATCGTGCTTATTTTCAACTCGGAGCTCACTAACACATTGGTATAAAACTGGTTGACGGTGCTGGTTGAAATGCCAGAGTTTGTTTTGGCTAATAGACTGGTTGTAGTTTCGATTTCTGCTGCAGGCCAAATTCTAAGGAACAATTAGCCCATGACCTTATTATTGGATACCTGTCTTGTCATTTGACACCAGGTAAACGTTTATTTTTACTGAAATTTAATGTTATAACAATAACATCGCTATAACGTACGTAAATTTACTTTCCAGGCGTATAAAGTACACTTAATTAAAAAGTTTTCAACCTTGAGGCAACTTAAATGCGGGCGTTGTTGGATTTGTATTATAATTAGCTTGAAATCTTTGTTTAAACTTCTGTATATGTATTATTAGTATTATTTTTTATATATCTAATTAATATAATTATTATATCATAGCTGAAATGATCATGTATTGCAAAAAATTAATGAAACGCCTTCATACACTTTATTGTTCATCTGTTTTTTATTTTATATTTTTATTATTTTACAATTGTTTGTTTGTCACTTGTTGAAAACACTTTTATATTTTTTTTTTATTTTTATTTTTTTTTACGAACTGGTCGCAAACAGGTTCTAACGGAAGACCAGCGCAGGTTGTTTACAACTTGCATATGCTGAGTTACAGCCGTTTTATAACAGTAGGTATGTACTTGTTTTATTTTTAATTATGATTATTGTTTTTAGTTTTATTATTTTATTGTAACTTATTTGTTTGTGTCATGCTGAACAAATAAATACTATTATATTCTATTCTATATTAATCAAATAATTGTGCATCAAAGAAGAGATGTAATTTGCTCAACTGAGAAAGCAGAGGTCCGGGTTTCAGTTCTCGCCGCAGGACGAATAACCGAATCTAAAAAAATCTAACAACAACGAATCTTACAACAACCATTTTTTTAATTCTGTCAGTAATGTTAAATAGTTTATTCAACAAAAAGTTCTGCTGCTTTTATGCACAAGCATAAAAGCACCACGATCGAGAACGATCGCGAAGCCTTTAGCGCTATAACATCGAACGTCATGTAACGTTCAACGTCACATAGAAACCAGAGTTTGTCACGTCGACACTCGTAACGTACTTACTGCATAATTCATGAACCAGCGATGTTATAAGCAAGTCAAATCTCCGTGCTCCTCTTTATTAAAGAACATAATCTCGTGGCTAGGTATATGAAATTAGCGTTGTTTTGAGTTCTTGAATAGGAAAAATGCACATTACGTGTCTACAAAACCACGCTACGCTATTATATACTACTAGCTGACCCGGCAAACGTTGTTTAACCTTATTGAACATTAAAAAAAAATTTGGGGTGAGCCACCCTTAACACTTAGGGGTATAAAAATTAGTTATAAACCTATTCTCAGACCTACTGAATATACATATAAAATTTCATCAAAATCAGTCAAGCCGTTTCGGAGGAGTATAAACACGAAAACTGTAACACAAGATTTTTATATATAGGGATATACTACGCTATCCAGTATACTTTATATACTACACTATATACTTATACTACGCTAGTGGGTGCTGTCCAATTATAACTAAATCGCAAGTACATTCAACCAAAACCCATCTTAGTTTGAATCGTAATCCTGAATATTCTACGAATTTATGCAAGACTGCGCAGTGAACTTCGCTCTGATAGAGCTCACACCACCTGAAACTATATGATTCAATGTGCAAACTCAAGCTTTCCGAGTAAACAGCGTCCGAAATGACCTATCTTACTCCACTAATTCTTATGATTCTCGGCTAAAATACATATGATTGCATAATTTTTACATTACTTATTTGCTTACCCATATATTGCTAATTAAAATCATCAAAATAATAAATCACCTCGTCAATAATAAAAATCAATGTTGTGGAAAAGTTGATAAATACCAAAATGAGTGTATATTCTAATACCTACTTTATTTTTAATGCAAAAACTTTCAGCTGAACTCATTGTTCTTATACTGAAAGCGATGTTGAAACTGCTTAATTAAACTCGATACTTCGAATTTCGCAAAGTATTGTATTCAAGAGTTAAGGTATGTTTTACTTGAGTTTGTTGCTTGTAAGTTGTTATACTTTTTAATTTTACTTTGAGAAAACTTTCTTGTACGCCCACGGTCACGTGTGGTATTCCACTCGCACATAATATTGTGTAAACTTTATGGTGGCGTGGTGGCGTGCAAATAAGGAGGTTTTATGAAACACGCTCGTTCACGTGCTTGAATAAAAGCTACTTCTACTACAACTTGGTGTACCAACGTATTAGGAAAATACATCCAATGTTCAGTTACTGAAAATTCAAAATTAACATGCCGTACAAAGTTCAGACTCCATCTTCGCATAGATTCGTCACGTCTCGATTGGTTGATTGGGATTAAGCGATTCGTGCCGCATCACTGTTATGTGGCAGGCAAACTGGCCACAATGTAGTTAGCGTTGATTGTAAGTTTGCCAGTCTTACCCAACCTGGTTGTTTTATTGACAACACAAAGAAACGTGCTCACTATTGTAATCACCGGGCTCAGTAGTCACCTCAGAAGTAATGTTTACTTAGATCTTTGAGGATCTCTGAAGTCTGAAGTCAGAGGCACCTCAAACATGATAGAACAATCAACGTGACCGGCTGGAAGCCCATCGCAGCTTAGAGATTTAGATATATTTTTTGTTTCAGTGTCAGAATTCACGACTCAACTCTCGCAGCTGTACGAAAGACACTCTTCAGAACTTCAAGTTCTTGTTGCGAACTTCAGGAAAAGAAACAGTGAACTTCGGAAAGAGAGGTAAGTAAATTTTATACATTAAAATTTATAAAATATTTCGTTTGAGTACTTTGATTATAAATAGTTTCAGTGGTTCAAGTACATATTACACTCGTATTTACTGCAAGTAACCCTCTAAAAAAACATATCCCCTAGCTGCAAAACATACAATATGGGTATTGCATACAAAAGTCCTTATATAAAACATTACAAAGTAGGTGCTGAAACTCGATTAGTAAGTCATGCAATACACTGGATTCAATTGTAATCTTATATATTTTGTTATTCATCGCGTTCTAGTTGAAATTATAAAGTAAAAAAGCGATTAAATCCTGTTGTTTTGATACAGGAATTAATAATTGTTAACTCGATGCAATGGTAGTTAAGCCAAAACTATTATATTACTAGCACGATGATTAACTATTCTTCTGCTATTATAATAGGCGGGTTTATCGATTAAGTGTCAATTTATATCCAACAGCAATTAGCAAAGACAAACTTTGAATGATTTAACCTTGCCGTCAGAACCCTGTTTTATACAAAAACTTAAGTTGGAGGTGTCCCGCGGCTGTAGTCACGATATTGTCTTCAATATTCAATGAACCGAACAGACCTTCAATGCGTATATACTTATAACACAAGATGTATCACGCACATCCAACGCTTGGTTAATCGATACAAGGGCTTGTAAAGTAGCATAATAACGATCTTGCGATATATCTAACCTTTTATGGGACACTTGGTAAAATGTATTTTAGATGGCTGTCAGCATTAACCATCAGTATCTTGTTATTTTGTGATGGTTTATAAAATTTTAAGGGTCACAAAAAAATCAAAGCTGTGTTCAAAGTGTTCTGACACTCGCAACTTTAGCTGGCAGGCTGCCATTAAGTGACTTACAGCCTCGCGTTTTTTAAACATACTCGTGGGTACGCAATAATATTAGTGTAGCTAGCGGTCATCCTTCTAAATTTGTAACCGTCCTAAACATGTATGAAAATAATTAAACTTCAGCAAAGTGGTCGTGCATATTTCATTTTGCTTATGAAATAAGTACAAAGGTAAATGTATATATTTAAAGACATGAATGCAGCGACCCGGTGAAGATAGATAAGTAAATCTGACTTCATAGATTTTAATTTTAATCGACGTTAGACTCACTGAAGCGTTAATGTCTTTGTAGAGATAATGAGTATAACTTGAAGTTTGCATGAATACCCACGAACTGTTTACATCTCATGGGATCATTCTATTTTAAAATAAGCTTGTTCTGAGCAGAAATAACACAATTAATTGGTTTGATATTTGAATAAATTTCTATACTACTTTGTCATGAAAGGACCGGGAAACGATCAATAATACACAAAATGTTAGTTCGTCCAAATTTATTTTATCGCCTTCAAAGTATGCTCCTTTAGAAACGATACACTTACGCCAACGAATAATGCAACCTTCATAACATTTTAAACGCTTTTTCCCAAATTAAGTTTAGTTCTCGCCGCGAATTCTCCTTTATGTTTTCTACCGAATTAAGATGGGTGCCACGAAGTGGTAATTTGAATTTAGGAAAAAGAAAGAAGTCGGCTGGAGTCATATCTGGTGATTAAGGTCGATGTTGAGTTTTTGGTCAAAAATACGTTCACAATGATGACCTTAAGCGAAGGCTTAAGGCTTATGGCTTATGGCTTATGGCTTATGGCTTATGGCTTATGGCTTATGGCTTATGGCTTATGGCTTATGGCTTATGGCTTATGGCTTATGGCTTATGGCTTATGGCTTATGGCTTATGGCTTATGGCTTATGGCTTATGGCTTATGGCTTATGGCTTATGGCTTATGGCTTATGGCTTATGGCTTATGGCTTATGGCTTATGGCTTATGGCTTATGGCTTATGGCTTATGGCTTATGGCTTATGGCTTATGGCTTATGGCTTATGGCTTATGGCTTATGGCTTAAGGCTTAAGGCTTAAGGCTTAAGGCTTAAAGCCTTGTGTGATTACCGTGATGCAAAATTCAAGAACTTTCTTAACACAAATATGGCCTTTTTCGTCAAATTTGCTCCCTTAAACGCCGCATATCGCTTATAAAATATTATTTATTTACCATTTAACCTTCCGGCAAGAATAACGAGTGCACAACACCGCTATCGAACATCACTTTAACTTGATAGACTTTGACGTAGTTTTTTCGGTTTCGGTTCAGTTGGAAGACGCCACTCTGAAGCTTGTTGACTAGTGTGCATGTGTAACTCGTAAACCCACGTCTGGTCACCAGTAACAATGCGTTTCATAGATGTTGGGTCGGAATTGACTCATTCTAGCATGTCTTCAGCGACACTTAAGTGATTGAGTACTATTATATTTATATTTGAATAATTTGAAATCTTTTGAAAATATTTCAAAATTGAAATAAGGAGGCTGGTTTAACTAGACTGTCAACTCCAACATCAGGGTTTTCTTCTTCGTCTTCCTATAGGGGCATCTGTCTTGGTGTAAATTTTGCCAACGTCAAACAGTCTTGTTTTAATATCGGTAGTAGTCGATCGACATTTGTCTATTCTGAACATCATCACAGAATGGCCGTATAGAATTTTCTTTGATTCTTCCATTCTTTGGTAAAAAAATAAGTAAAACATAATACGGTTAAAATTCAGTTGTCTACACTTTTGCTAAAATATCACAATATTTTGACAATTGTTCCATTCCCTCCCAGGACACACATTTATGTGACGAACATAAATGTTTGACTGTGTCTGGGTGTTATAAAGTATTTTATGTATGTATTTCAAAATTTATAAGTATTTTATTAGCCTTCAGGTCACAATAATGCAAGCTATGCTTAGTTTGGAGCTAGATGGCATAAATTCTTATTTCGTGAAATAAAATATCAAAGGAAGCATTCAGATCTGAGTCTATATAGGCTTCAAATGTCAAAAATGAAGCCGTAGGCCATTGCCCCAACGCGTAATTTTATATTAGGCCACGGGTTAAAATAACAGAGTATAAAAGTTTGTGTTGTTGCTATGCTTTACTGTAGGTATAGTCGCATTGTGTCGAAATGGCAACACTTCCTTTAGTTATTCATGTTTATCGTCCGTTCTACAAGCGTTCGGCGTCTATGGGGAAAATTCAAACTTTGGGAAAGTTCTATACAAAGCTCGGACCTTTAGCATCAGTTTTGGTGTCGATATTATCGACATGTCAACTATTATCCAGTCAACTAACTTATTTTACTTTTAAGAAAATATAACAAATAAATAATGCCGGACGTTTTTAGCACAGCATTATCTGGTCCCAATGTAAGCAGAGCTTGTGTTATGGGTACTACACGGCTGATATACTACTTATATTTTTTTTGTAAATACAAACATATTATACATAGAAACATCCAGACCCGAGACAAACATTTGCAGATCATACCCGCACCCTTTGCGTGTCGGGCATGCCTTCGCCCACAGAGCCACAGAGGTCGTCAACATCAATATAGGTAGTTATAAATACCTATATTATGTAAGTACTTATTCAAAAATATTAGGCACAACATTTTCTGTTTTTATCAATGGTTGATATTGTTTGACAAACATTTATTTACAGAAATAATTACAGAAATGTACAAAATAATATACAATAATATAAAATACACGTGAAACGGTTGAGCTATCTAAGGACCGTTTGAACCGATCTATAGATAGCTCCACTGATCCAGATCAAGTCCCAAGATACTGGCGGCATTGCCATTCAACGTGGTAATACGGTAATACGCTAATACGCTGAGCCAGATAGGAGCCAGCTCTTGCAACTCTTGCTCTTGGTCATGCAACGTATCTACCAGACACCGTGAAATAATTTTGAAAACGCGGTGGGCTCCCCACGGGCCCAGGGTCTGAACTCCAAAACGCTCAAATATGTATCCCTTATCCAAACCAGCATATTTGCGGTTTTTGAGGTCCTCGGCACATTCAGCCGCCGCACCAGCCCTAACGGAAGTCCCCGACAGATGGGATGTGGCCAGGGTGTCTACGCAAGTAGCATCCCACACTAATGGCCTACCCATTTCCCAAGGGACAAGAGTCATACCATCAGGCCTCTTACCATCATCACGGATCAGACCGTTGGGTTCGAGAACAGCTGGTACGTTGACGCTGGTGAGTGTCCGACGAACGATATCGTTAAGACTGGCGTGGCTGGCAATCCTACCGGCGGCCCTATGACACGATGAAAATTTTGACAAAATGAAAAGACTAAAATATGTGTTTTAATCCTAGGTACTTACAATGTATACAATTATTGTCTACTAGATGACCCAGTAAATTTGGTTTGATTGTAAACCACGCCAGTATTGAAGCGAACAAATCAAAAAAACAATTATTCAAATTGATCGAGCGTTTTTCGAGTTTTTGCGAGACTTTTTGTGAAGCAATAGATTTTTATATGTTGATGTGTTGAGCTATCTATAACTCTGTTTAAATTTCGTAGATAGCTCAACTGTTTCACATGTATTTTATACTACTAGTGGTCGCCCACTGTTCAAAATTCGACCATAATTAATTAATTCGTTCTATGCGTTAATGCGTTCTGCACTCCTTCTCTATAAGTGTGCGAAATTTCATACTCCTCCGTCCGCGCAATTTTCGTAAAAGGGGGGTACAAAGTTTTTATTTCACTTATTAATATATAGATTGTATATTATTCTGTACATTTTAATTATTTTATATATATATATATATATATATATATATATATATATATATATATATAAGATTTTGTACTGTTGTGTTTCAGTAAGTGCAAATAAAATAAAATAAGTAACTTACGCTACGTCTACACCCCAAAAAACTCCAAAGACTGATGTTTTGCGCCTGCTAGCTCCCATGACGGTAGTACAATCAAACTGACTGTCTCTCCAAGACACAATTTATTCTGCACTTAAAATAAATGTCTACAATATTTCACAGTCACAGAATCTTAGATGTTGGTAGAGTTGGCACAAAGCTGGCCTCATCTCTGTAAAATAGTAGTGAGTGACACACACACTACTTTTATTAAAATCCCAGGTCGTAAATATATATATAAACGGTATAAACGGTCGAAATAATTATTGAGCAAAGAAACTTAAATATAAGCAGCTTAACATTCGCTTACTTTCGCAATATTTGGTAAATATTACAAGTACTAATAAGTATAATTAGTAATAATAAGTACCTGGATGACAGATCTTTGCTCGGTATAAAACACGGATAAAACGACGTTTTCTAAAAATGAAACAAGATCGATTTATCGCCCCTGATACCCCCTCCATACTAAATTTCATGAAAATCATTGGAGCTGTTTCCGAGATTCAGATTATACTTATACATACATATAAGAATTGCTCGTTTAAAGTTGTTAGATAGATAGATAAATATTGGTGAACAGTATAACACATCTAGCCTCAAACAAACCAAAGCAAGTATTATGGGCACCAGATGTCTGATAGAAAATATAATTGTCTATACTTATGATATTTTATAACACCCAGACGCAAAACAAACACCTATGTTCATAAACTACAGCGGAAAAGACAGAGCTACTACCAACGCAGTTCAGAGGCCAGTCGAAGTCACTGATGGAGTGGAGGATGTTGATGGTAATGATGATTATCATGTTGATCAAAGTAATATTTTGGAACATTATGAGTCTAGCCTCTCAGCTCTGCCTTTTGTGACGGAGGATTCGATTCCATCCAAGGACAAACATTTGCGTGATGAACTTTTATGTTTGTACTGTCTCTGGGTGTAATAACGTATCAATATATGTATTTAAAAATATATTCTTATTCTATACAATCAACAATCTTCTGGTCACTATTATACAAGCTATGGTTAGTATGAGGCTAGATGGTGTTGTGTGCATTGTCCACTAATATTTATTATTTATTTATTTAACTCTAAAACAAATAAAAATGGAATAAATATATAAATAAAAATAGTATTATTCGAAACGTATTCGTAGTGAATCTCACAAACCTATCATGAGATGGTAAATAAGTTAGGACAAAGCCTGCATTGAAAGCAGATAAGGAACCCAATACGCTAGTTTAAATTGAATTTTGCCGAGAAACCCGATGCTACGGATATGTACCTACAAAAGTTGATAAACCCGACATCATCGGTTATTTGTAACCAAATGAAGCAACGACGGTGAAATTGTTACACATTTTTCAACAACAAAAATTTGATTACACAATCTACATAATGTGACATCTTTTGGTCTCAATTTTCAGCTGAACATCTTGCTATAAGTAGGTATTTACAAACACAAATCCATTCTATCCTTCATCGCATCCATCGAAAGCTAATCTCATCTAGTCACCCCAGTAAAAGTGACATCCTTTATTCCTGATAAAATGTTCCCAACAAGTCATCTATCTCAAGCAGCCGCTCAGAATTTTATTCAGCACAAGAAGTAGAGCAGTAATATGCATGTAATGGAAATTTGACCTACATGATGGTCTCCTACATATTCATGGTTTAATACTTTTTTTTTTAAATAATACCGGACATTTTACACAGCATTTTCTGGCCCCAAAGTAAGCAGAGTTTGTATTATGGGTACCACATGACTGATATACTACTTATATCCTTTTTTATTTTGTAAATTATAAACACATAATATACCCAGACCCGAGACAAATACTTGCAGATCATACAAAGATTTATCCCTCAGTGGGAATCGAACCCGCAACCTTTTGCGTCTCAGCCGGACCTAAGCCTACTGCGCCATAGAGGTCGTCAAATACTGAAAACTAATAGGTAAATAAAATTTACAAAAATTCATAATAAAATTAGGACATCGCACCCATCCCTACCTAGCTGTTAACTAAGCATAGCTTATGTTTCCGGATAACTGATAGATTACTGGGAATACAAATATTTGTGCGAAAACTTGATGATGTTTGCATGTTTCGTCGACCTCTGTCGCGCAGTGGGCCAAGACCCGGCTAAGACGCAGAAGGTTGCGGGTTCGATTGCCGCCGCGGAATAAATCTTTGTATGATCTGCAAGTATTTGTCTCGAATCTGGGTATATCTATGTATAATATGTTTGAATTTATAAAAAAATACATATATAAGTAGTTAATCATGTGGTACCGATAACACAAGCTCTGCTAACTTTGTAGCTAGATGATGCTGTGTGAAATGTCCTGAATTATTTAGTTATTTATTTATGTTTATATATGTTTGTTTGTCATCTACTACTACTTCTGCTACTGAGCGGCTGAACAGATTTTGATGACTTAGTACTTGGACTTAACGGACCTAGTATATATGTACTATGTAACCCGGATAAGCATAAAGGCTACTTTTGATGTAGTTACTAGTATATCGCATGTAAAGTCGCGGGTACGAGCTGTTTATAGATTGCACGTGTAGTGTGTGAACTACACTAATGTATTCTTAGCTAATTGCTAGAAGCCAAAAACTGTCTTATGTCCGTATAATATTTTGGAGTATCTTGCTGCCACCTGCAACGTCTGTATAAGTTGATAGATTATAATTGGAAACTGATGTCTTTCCATTCCAATTTCAATTCTCCCAATTAATATTATACAAAAACATAGAAGAAGCTAAGAGATAAACACAGTGCAGCATCTACTCAACGATTGAAGCATGCTCTTACCATTTACAAAGAGGTACGCTTAATTAGCAAAGCAAGCCGCAATTTCTTTCAATTAGTGAACTTTACCATGCCTACCTATCCATAGGAAGCTAATTTTGCTCTTAAGTATAAAGTTTTTATTATAAGAGAACCTTGACATCAACCTTTACCTCTACCTCTATAATAATCTCAACTTTAACATTGCACCACGCGTTCAAGAGTCTCATTAAAAATGTTAACTTCCTTTTGCAATCCCGTTATTAAAGAAAAGCAGAAAGAAAGAAAATACATTTATTTGTAACAACATACACATAAAAAACAATTATGGTGGTACACTCAAAATAAAAACAAAGACAAACAGAAAAGACAACTTAAATTAAACTAAACTAAAGATTGAGTGTCAAGAATAAAACTTTTTAACAAATAATTACGTTTTAAAAACTAAAAAAACCGACTCCATTGGATACAATTTGAGACCATAAAATTTGTTTAATTTTTAGTGGAAAGTAGGTGTATTTTGTTTATATAATATATAATATGGGTAGACAAACTAAACGCACTGCTCTGCACTGCACTTAACAAAAATATCATAGGTGTATACAACTTTTAGATTTTTGATGATAGTTTAAAAACCGCTCGACCAATTTCGATAAAATTTAAATGGGACCACCTGGTAAGTATACCGTTTAAAACAGAATTCAGGCGTATTTGAGTAATTGGTGAACATAAAAAAAACCGACGAATTGAGAACCTTTTTGATACTTCATCAAAAAGGAGAAGGTTCTTCGGAATCTTTTTATTTTTTAAATTATTAAAAATTCAACTGAAAAGCAAAACATAATAAACCTTTTTTATTTAACCTTAATAACTAAGTTCTTAAACTAATGTAAGTATACCGTAGTTTGTACCGTAATTTTGAGTCGCCAAACAAACAAATTATTCTATTATTATATATTAGTAATTACATTTATTTGTTTGGTCAACTCGAAACAATTGAATAGTAGGTAGTTACTTAATTGCAAAGCCGGGCAGGCTTGCTAGTTTTTTTTATATAGTTCAATGAGATATTTATTCGATTCGATTCGATATTTATGTACATCACTATGCATGTTCCTCATAAATGTCCCCATCCATGGTTAGACATTACAAAGTGATTCAGCCCGCACCAAAGAATCCAACTAATATTATAAATCCGAAAGTAACTCTGTCTGTCTGTCTGTTTGTACGTAACAAACAGACAGACAGAGTTATTTTTCACGCCTAAACCGCTGACCCGATTTTGATGAACTTTGGTATATAGATATATGGGACTTTGGAGGAGAACATAGGCTTCTTTTCATGAAGATACCACGCGTGCGAAGCCGCGGCCCGCAGCTAGTATCAAATAATAGGTACAAAACCCGCAATTGCCTTCGGTGTGCCGGAACCTTTATAAAGCCTTTACTGATAACGTTATCACGTCACTCCTTATCATTTCGTTTGATGTGATTTATTTTCTGTATCGTGATGAAAAATACTCAATTTTAGATTGTTATTTTATTTTTGACTACCACTATATCATATTAGTAAATAAATAATAATAAATAAAAATTTGTCGACGACAACACGACCCCCAAACGAAGCATAGCTTGTATTATGGGTATCAGATGACTGATAGAATACTTTTATATGTATGATACACACATGAGGCATAATAACACTCAGACAAAGAACAACCACCATTGTTCATCACTCAAATGTTTGCCCTGGTAAAAAATCGAACCCCTAAACTACTACGCAGAAAGCAGAGCTACTACCAACTGAGCTGACAGACCAGTCCAGTAAGGTCGAAAGACCTCATTCTCATAGCCTACGACTCAACTCAACAACTGATGCTCCTCAAAAATATTTCCGTAAATAATAAATAAGTTAATAAAACTTTAACTGTGTGCATAATGTCACAGTGGCCAAATAATAAGCGATGAATGTCTTTCATTCAATCAAGTTCCGTATTGTCCATTAAATGGAACATTCAATAGATAAGCAACATTTACACACGAGACAAGAGACATTTCCTAATTAGCATATTAACATAAGAACTATTGTGTAAGTGCATTAGGGCATGAGGGTAACTCGGGGTCTGAATTGTGATTGTGCATTATGCTTGGTTAAATCCAAATATTTTGCACGTCTTATCCCATGTTAAAATTAATTTGGCATATTTTAAAAAGTAAAAATTGGCAAATGTGTGCCGGACCACGCCCTCACAGTAAGACGGTAAGGATTATGACTACTGGGTCAGGTCCCAATTCAAAACCATTGATTCGCAAAATCATAGATAAAATAATTTTATCTCATACATCTTTATGTATATAAATTTTCTGTGCGTGTGTTTGTAATTAAACTCCTCCTAAACGGCGGGACCGATTTTTATGAAGTTTTTTGTGGGTGTTTAAGTGGATTCGAGAATGGTTTAGATTTACAATTAGATTTTTTTTGTCCCGTTCGCGACTTCGTCCGCGTAGTCTAGCTAGTAGTCACCAAATCATCAAAATCTTAGTCACCGCGCAAATTTTCCTAATTTTTTTATAAGAAACTTCTATCTCTGAAGAAACTGTTTATTAAACCTGGGTCTCGACTATCTTGACCCTTACAAGTCGAGAAGGTACCTCCAAAAATTTATTCTCTCAAAATGTTTAAACCAAGCTTTCTGGTAGATCCTAAATCCTAATTATGTGAGCTAGAAGTCTGACAGACAGACGGACATGGTGAAACTAAGAGAATTCCCTATAGACTTCGGAACCTAAATAATTACGTTTTAAAAACTACAAAGAAAACCGACTTCATTGATTGAAATTTGAGCCTATAATACATTTTTAGTGGAAAGTAGATGTATTTTGTATATATAATATGGTTAGGCTAAATAAACGCACCGCTCCAATGAGACAGCGAGGTATGAAAACACATGAAAACATCATCGATGTATACAATTTTTAGATTTTCGTTGATTTTTCAGCTCGACTGATTTTGATAAAATGTATATGGGACCACCTGTGAAGTATACCCTTTCAAACAAAAAAAGAATTTATCAAATCGGTTCAGCCGTTTTCAAGTAATCGGTGAACATACATAAAAAAAAATCCGACGAATTGAGAACCTCCTCCTTTTTGATAAAGTCGGTTAAATAATCCAAAAGTAAATAAAATACAATTCGACGATGATTGTCGTGTCTTCATATTGATGCTGAATTTTTTACATAGTCAATGAAACATGTTTGAAAACGTCAAATTATTGATAAAATGAATAACTACAGTGAAACTATCAAACTTTTCGCCATTGAAATATTTTTACGAGAAGCAAAAAAAAATATGTTTTGTACAATTTCAAAGCACGGTCTGGCCATTGAGGCTTTTTCAACAAAGGTTGAATAGAATATTGAATTACTTTACTCTCTCGAATCGAGCTCTGCAGCAAAATAGAACGGTATTTCACTGTGCAGTCTATAACATCTATGTAAATAACAGAAACTGGAAAGGTAACAAGAACAATAGAAAGGTGAGACTCGGGTTTTATTCTTGATTCTTCAGTACTTTTCAACCCAAGTAAGATATTATATTATGTATGACGGTTCGATTCCCTCCCTTGTGTGATGAACACAGGTGTTTGTTCTGTGTCTGGGTGTTATGAAGTATCATATGTGTATTAAAAAATCTATAAATATTCAATCAGTCATCAGTGGGGCGATTATGGAACTTTGATACTATCAAAACATTGATACTAATAGCTTTCAGTTACTATTGATGAAAGTTAGAAAGAAATAAAGAAAGAAAGAAAGAAAGCATATAATCTGTCCACTACGCAAAATACAATAGAAAAAATAAGGAATAGGATGTTTACAAAACAAAAATTACAATAATGAACCTTAAATAAATTTCCTAGTATCTAGGTACATGTGGTGGCGAAATGGTACTCAGCTCAGCATAATGCTGCCGCATGTTACCATGTGACAGCGCTGGTCTTCCGCTGAGGCCAGTATTGATTTCACGGACATCTTGGCTTGAATCAGGATTTACAATCAATTTTTTTTGTATAAAAGTAACATAAAATATAAAACAAACTACACAAGATACATTTACTCAACAAGATACAACATCAGAAAGCACACAAAACAAATTAATAGGTATTTAAAATATAAACACAAACCCAAAACAAAAATAAAAAAAAATAACAGTAGTAATAAGATGAGTACAATACATACATACATTACAGAACAAATGAAGAGGACAGTTGCAAAAACTAGCTTCCCCTATGCCAGGGCTGGTCTATTTGTATGGAAAAAATATGTTGCTTTAATTTTACTTTAAAAATATTAACATTCAATATATTTTGAAATGGTGGTGGTATGTCATTCTAATACTTTGTGGCAGCGTAGCGGAAACTACCTCTAAATGCAGCAGAGCCATGTAACGGTGTTGCTAGTAAAATAGAACCTGCTCTAGTTTTGTACCTACTGTATTCCTGGAGCCAGCGCATTTTGTTGAAAAGATACTCAGGTTTTCTACTCTTGATCACCCCAAACAAAAGTATAGCAAGGTGAAGATACCTTCTCCAAGACATCTTAAGCAGCTTGGCATTGTTAACATAAGGTGTCACATGTGCTCTAGGCGGAATATTAAAACAAAACCTGGCACAAGCGTTTTGGACGCGTTGTATCAATCTCTCGGTTCTGTAAAATAGTCTGGGGCCATAAACAGTATCAGCATAATTTAATTTGGAAAGGACAAGAGCTTCAGAGAGATTGACATGGAGATCAACGCTCAAACAGTTGTGAATACGATACAAAACTTTTAACCAAAAGAAACAACTCCTAACACAATCAGTGATATGCTTTTCAAACCGCAACTCACTATCCATTATTACTCAAAGATTGCGAGATTCATTTGTGCAACCAATGGGCTCCCCCAAAATGCTCACCTGAGGTGTCTTGAGTTTAATGTTATCAATTTGCTTCCATGATCCTAGTATCATATACTTTGACTTCGCAGGATTTAAAACCAGACATTTATTAGTTGACCAGATAGCAATACGGTCAAGGTCTTCATTAAGTTTATCCAATGCTTGCGATGCATCCTTCGGAAGAAAAGATGTATAGAGTTGCAGATCATCTGCATATATGTGACACTGACAGTGATGAATATATTTTACAATGTCGGAGCAGTATATTACGAACAACAAAGGTCCTAATATAGAGCCCTGCGGAAAGCCTCTAGGAACAAAACGAGGTGAAGACAGAACCTTTTCTCCATCAGGCTTTGAGATTTCTACAAGCTGCGAACGATTCCGGAGATAACTATCAAACCAATTTGTAGTATTACTATCGAATCCATAGTAACTTAACTTTGAAATAATAATGGTTGTGTTTATACTGTCAAAGGCTCGAGAATAATCCAAAAGTACCAGTAAAGTTCCCATGCCCTGATCCTGTGCAGCAAGAATATTATCAGTGACATCAAGTAAAGCAGTAGCATTGCTGTGAACCTTTCTGAAACCAGATTGAACTTTTGGAAGAATATTGTTTAACTCTACATAGTGAGAGACCTGATCATGGACTACTCTTTCCAAGATTTTAGAGAGACAAGGTAGAATGCTGATTGGTCGAAGATCTTTAAAATTACCTGGATTCGCTATTTTGGGAATAGGCTTGATAACTGCTATTTTCCAGAGGTCAGGGAAGGTGGACGTAGAGATAGAGAAGTTTATAATGTGAGTTATCGCTTCTAAAGAGTATGGGAGAGTCAACAAAATCATGTCTAGATTTATATCATCGAATCCCTGAGCACTAGATTTCAGTAAATGTAGAGCTTTATAGACCTTATCAAGCGAAACAGTTTTTAATTGTAACGAGTCATCACAGAACCTATTGTGTTCGTAAAATGTTAAATTAGATGTATCTATATTATTAGAACCAGGAACGTTCAGAAAATTATCATTTATGGTTTCTGGGTCATTCAGGTGATTGGGTAGTTCAGTACATTTGTCTTGGGGGAAGATACTGCGTTTCAAATTTTTCCACAAATTTACAATGTGAAGTTGGAGTCAAACTATAACTCCACCAGTTTACAAAGTACGATTGTGGTACGAACCGTGTTTAGCTTACTAAACATTTAAATACATCGTATATGATTGATTGAAATAATGCCTATTGCTAATCGAAATTGATAGACATTGATGCCGATTGCTAATCGAAACTGATAGACATTGATGCCGATTGCTAATCGAAACATATACATTGATGGTATCAAGAGTTCCATAATCGCCCTACTGGTCACCATAACACAAGCTACGCTTAGTTTAGGGATGGATTTTGTTGCATTGTCCACAAATTATTTTTTAATTCAGAAGTGAAAAAAAAACGAAAATATATATATATATATATATATATATATATATATTCGTTTTTTTTTCACTTCTGAATTAATGGATTTATAATCTTTTTTATATGACTTTATTAACAAACAGATTCATTATCATCATTCACACTCTGACTTCACAGCTAGGTATAGATAGATGTTTAAACGATAGCCCAACAGATCCTGATCACTGCCAGAGGGTAGCGTCCCTAAGACACTGGCGACATTGCATTAACTGGTCTCACATCTCAGATGGTAGTAGCTCTGCCTCCTGCGCTGTATATATGATAGGTTCAAATCGTTCTACCGTCTTGCCGACGGCGGTTTGAAAGAGTATTAAACATAAAAAACAGTGAGTCTGTAGGTACGATTGTTACTCTTTCACGCTTTAAGTTCAGGAAACTTGTGAGTGTTAAAGCACTCACTGACACTCGCAAACTTTCCGGACAGGCTAGGTGCCTCTCCGAAAGATGAGCACATCACTAGTGTCGTAAAACTAATTAACAGCGTCCTTCCGCCTTAGGGCAACAACTAAATAACAACTTCAAATCGCGGTGAATTCCTTGACATGCCAATGTTACTGAACATGCTCGTTACCTTGTAAACAGATGCGGTTTCTGCGTACGAACGAAACATGTCTCATATTTTAATGATGTATTGGGTTTAGTATTTAGTATGTATTTATGTTTATTTTGTGTCTGGGTGCTATAAAGTATCATAAGCATGTATTCAAATATATATATATTACTTGCTGACCCGTGCCCACATCGTTAGGCGGTTACAAAAAATATTAAATTACTAATATCCCCATTAAAAAATAGATAGCTATTCATATTATTGAAATAATTACAGAGATTAACAAAGTAACGATAAATATTGATAGATGGCGTTAGTGGCCATCTGCGGCTTCGCCCGCACCGTTCCGTTCCCGTTGTTTTTCCGGAATAAAAAATAGTCTATATCCTAATCCAAGTTACTAACTATACCAATTTTAAGTTTCATCCATACCATGAATATATATATATATATGTAACAGAAGATTGAAGAGGTCTCCGTAGGTGTAAGCAAAACGCGTGAGACAGTTGAACGTAACTTCATTGTTGTTTTATATACAATGCAGTACATATCCCTTGAGGCGGGGTAAGTAGCCTGATTAGGTAGGAGCTAGTCACAGGCCAGGCCAGGGTTCGGAGAGTCCGTACTAGTCATGGGTACTTCGCGAACGAATGAAGTAAATGAAGTACTTCATACGGAAGATTGTCTTGTCATATACTTCACTACTCATTCTAATGTGTCTCTAGTTCATTTAGTTCACTTTATATCTTTTGCCTTGCTGCAAACGAAAATGTATCTTGTGTTCTTTGCCATAAGCCTGTTATTTCTTATAGTACCTAGTCGTTTACTTCAATGCTTTACTTTAGCATTAGCATCACGTTCGACAAAGACGACACGGATAGAAAAAACGGTGTTATGGCGTGTACATAAGGACTAGATTATTTTGCACAATTTTTTCAACAATCGAAGTGTAAGAGTAAAGAGTGATAGCTGATATGGTATCTCTTTCTAAGAACTTACAATTAAAACAAACCCTTACGCCGTTGAAATAAAGTGCTTTGATTCTTTGTTTACGTACGTTTGGTTTTTTGATTTTTAATGTTTTGTTTTTTGTTTCTATTTTGAATTGTTGAATTTAATTTAGTTCGTTATTTGCGCGTTATTATGAGCGCGTCTGACCCACTGCGCTGGTGGCACGAGCGGCGTTCATTTTATCCAATTATTTTTAAATATGCTCTAAAGAGACTTTACTCGCCACCTTGGTCCCATGACTCCCATGCGAGAGAATATTTTCAAAAACCTGACATATTCTAAATGAGCGTAGAACAAGACTGACAACAAAGAAGTTGTCACAACTTCTATTAGTCCATTGAAAAGTTACATTTGGGTATGCATTTGTCAGAGGACGCAATTTTATTTTTTTAATGTGTAGGGGGGGTCAGTAGAAGCTTAAGTTCAAGTTTGTGGGGTCGGCACCCTTGTCCCCCGGCCGCCATCTTGGAAAAGGGGGTGCAAAGGGTTTTCGCGCTGTATCTCGTAAACTAGTTACCTTACAGAAAATTTAATCAAACATAAAATGTAGCAAATTAAATTTCCTACAATTTTATTTCTATTACTTTTTATCGTCAAGTGACCAACAAAAAAGTTATAAACAAAAATAAATGAAAATTTTGTTTGTTTGTTCTAGGTTTTACAGCGCTCCAAACTTAAACGGATTCTCGAATGCTCATAGGGATGCAATAAAAACTAAAAATTAGGCTTACTTTTCTATCTATATTTTTTTTATTCATACAATTTATTATGATCTTAACATTCCTATGCTATTATTGAACTATGTTTGACCCTTTTACCCACCACCTATGAGGTATAACATGGGCAAAGTCAAATTTATAAAAATTTTGCAGAAGCATCCAGAGTTAGCAAGTGGAACTAAATTATTTATGAGTGAGAAAGTCGAGTCATCGTTACTCAGTGTTGTTGGCGAACGTTTTTTCGTCTTTTTATATGGCGGAAATAAAGACGATACTCTAGACACTCTGCGATACAAACGATTTGCTAAGACAGTGACAAAAAATGCATTAAAAAATGCATTAAATTTTTATAAATTTGACTTTGCCCATGTTATACCTCATAGGTGGTGGGTAAAAGGGTCAAACATAGTTCAATAATAGCATAGGAATGTTAAGATCATAATAAATTGTATGAATAAAAAAAATATAGATAGAAAAGTAAGCCTAATTTTTAGTTTTTATTGCATCCCTATGAGCATTCGAGAATCCGTTTAAGTTTGGAGCGCTGTAAAACCTAGAACAAACAAACAAAATTTTCATTTATTTTTGTTTATAACTTTTTTGTTGGTCACTTGACGATAAAAAGTAATAGAAATAAAATTGTAGGAAATTTAATTTGCTACATTTTATGTTTGATTAAATTTTCTGTAAGGTAACTAGTTTACGAGATACAGCGCGAAAACCCTTTGCACCCCCTTTTCCAAGATGGCGGCCGGGGGACAAGGGTGCCGACCCCACAAACTTGAACTTAAGCTTCTACTGACCCCCCCTACACATTAAAAAAATAAAATTGCGTCCTCTGACAAATGCACACTAAGGCCTAAAAAATGTAACATTTTAATGGACTATATTTATAAGTACTAATTGTACATGTTTGGCATTGGCAATCACCAATGTAAATTATGTACCTATATATTTTGTAAATTTAAATCATTGTAGGTACATATCTCAATTTTTAAGTACCTACGCCAACCTGAATTTCTTACAACAAACATACTATCTACCTACCTACCTATCTACCTATTTTATAGTTAAAATGTTTGCCTCTGGTTGACAGTCCTAAGCCTGTAAAGTATGAAGGAAAATCGAGATATAAAAATAAAAACATTTCATAGTTCATAGCACTAAGGAAGCAACTCATTTCTTCATTTCGTTCGTCCAGTTGGACGAACGAAATGAAGAATAATTATCTAAGAACTAAACGTACTAAACGATATACCTGAAGTAAATGAACTACTGAACTAAATCAATGAACTACTTCACTTAGCCGAAAGATATACTTCATTCTTTTCTTTTCACTGACACATTTCGCGCATGGCTAGTCCGTACCGCCAACCGTGCGATTTCAATCGTTCCCTATATTAAAGCCCAGCTGGTTCGGTGTAGTCAGTATCCGCACTGAGTATCGTATCGTATCCCTGAGGCTCGATATTATGATACAAAAATTTTAGCAGCCACTATATAATGGTCTGGGCAAAACGCAACGATAGCGCGTTCTAATTTTCTCTGTGGTGACATCTAGTTTGGTTTTAGGTAAACATTGCATTAATTGCATATTGAATGTTTTGGATGTTACATATTATATATATATATATATATATATATATATATATATATATATATATATATATATATATATATATATATATATAGTAATAATCATAGTCTTCTGGTTCCCATTGTGCTAGATTGCATAGTTTGGGGCTTGGTGGTGTTGATAGAATTTTCCACCAGAATGTTTTGCCATCTAGGATCTTATACAAATATGCTTATCGTGTTATTAGTTATTAAGAACTAGCGTGGTGAAAGGATATCAATGACGAATGTAATCGCACAATACTCCGTGAAATAAATGAACGTACATTAAATCGAGTGCTGTCTTTTCCAGCTTGCAGCTAAACGATTTTTGGGTGAAAACAAATTATACAGAGCAGAATTCAATCTACAAAAGCTATACGCCATCGGGCATCTTGAAATGAGTATTGTGAACAAGTCGCCTAGTATAGTAGCAGTAGGGGTCATAGGGGTATAGGGTTTTCCTTTTTGTTGTTAAAAGTTATTTGTAAGTAAAAGCCGCCACTATAAATATCCTCGCAGTAGTTGGAAAACTAAATAACTGTCAAAACTAAAATCGCGAGAAAAACGCGATTTACTATTTTTTTGTGTGTAAAATGGCTACAATTTTTTAATTTGGTAATATTTTTACCATACATATTTTGCTATGTTATAGATTGTTATTAAACCTATTTTTCAATCTAACGATCTTACATGTTGGTTCATTTGTTTGTAAGAAAAAAAATAAAAAACAACTATGTAATTTTCCCTCAATAACATTTTTATGTTTTTAAACACTTATTTATTTTTTAATGGCAGTTGTTTAGTTCTCCTAAGTCAATGTTCACTATACAAGTAAAAAAAGCTAACATTAAGTGCCTTTATAAAATTTTCCTACATTAGCTAAATAATATAATAGCTTATTATTTACTTATTTTACTTCTATTTCCGTTTTTATCCTATACATGGGTGAAGATTTTCATAATACTACATAGTTAATTTTTTATTAATAAAACCATCAAAATGTTTTTTTTTAATTTCATTATTTAGATGATGAAATAAAAAACCTTTGAAACACCTTCATTCTTCTGTTAGGCTTATAGAGGCAAACTGAAAACGACTAATGTTCATTAAATTTATATAGGTAACTAAAAGAATTTGTGGAACACATTATTTTTTGGTATCAAAAAGAAATAAGGAACCTACGTCCACCAAAATACCAAAATATCTATTAAAACAAAAATTATAACAGTCAGAGTACTTTCAGTCTTACTTTCAGTCTATTAGGTATCAACCGTTCAATGGGTTGTATGTAGAGTGCTAAAAATTAACTATGCCTGCGGAAGTATTAATTACTTCCCAAACCAACCACCACAACCAAAGATACCAAACTACCCAATTTAGTTCACCACCATCTTTGGTAGTTTGGTATCTTTGGTTTTTGTTTGTTAGCAACCTCCTTATTTACACATAATCTTGCCTAAAATTACTCTAATCAGAATCAAGATTGCAAATCGTCAATCCTTGTGTTTGATGAAGGCAAACTTGCATACCATGCATGTAATTAGGCAGGTATGACGTTCCTTCTGCAAAGTTTTAGCCGGTTCTTTTTTCTTAGCTTCCGTAATCGGAAGAGGGTGCTCGTATTTTTATCGGCTCGTATTTGCCATTTTTATTACTTCTTGGGTAATATCTATGTTCCTAGGCATTATTGTCCTCCTTGTCATTCGTCCAGTAGTGCAAGACGTGTCCATCGACATGTATGGACCATCGTAACCAAATCAAAATTGAATGATGCCTAGAATCCGTTTCTCAAATTTAATTTGCAAGCATTTGATTTTTAGCCAGTTAACTTTTTCCCTTCGGTACAGATGTTTCGATTTTTTATTATTTTGCCAGTCATTTAACATCTATCATGACATTATGACTGGTCTGTTAGCTCAGTTGGTAGTAGCAGCTCAGTTGAGTCGATTCCCTACCAAGATACACATTTGTGTGACGAACAGATGTGTTTGTTCTGTGTCTGGGTGTTGTTATAAAGTATCATAAGTATGTATATAAAAATATATATAGTATTCTATCAGTCATCTGGTCACCATAATACAAGCTATGCTTAGTTTGGCGCTAGATAGTATTGTGTGCATTGTCCACAGATATTTATTATGTTTATTATTATGTTTATTATTATGAAAGCTTAATTTTATAGACTGACATTTTTGCTGTGCCTTGTCGATCGCGCTCTATAAATTATGCGTTTCCAGTCAACAATAGAGTAAACTCAGTGAATCCTTTTTATTTTTCGATTGCACTATGCCTCCTAATCTACCACCTCCCTCTAATCTACCGCCATAAAACTGTGACCACTTTCGAGATATTTTTGTTCGACTTCACACAATTTTGGGTTGGTCTGTACAAGATGAAGCAAGTAAGCAGACATGTACTGATTACGATTTTGTCCAGAGCATGTATATGAATGAAATGTTACATGACTTACTTCTTCTGGGATTTTCTTTATATAGGCATTGATTGTTTGCTATTTTCATAGATCCTCTTTTTTTGTTAATTTATGCCCATATTAGGCAATGCGCGTTGTTTAAACTAAATAACTTTTAATTTTGTCATATGGATGGTCCAATAATATTTACAAAGTCTCTCACTGTTTATAACTGTTTATGTACTGTTTATAAAATTATAAACAGTTAGAGAGTGGAAAATTGAATAAAGGTTATATTTAATTTATATAGTACCTTACATCACAATCATGTTACACGAAAAATTATATAAATGCTCTTATTTAATTATTTCTAACTGCATTGTTCCTGCAGAGCATAAAATGTGTCGAAGGAAAACTGAATAATTAACTTTATGCATTTTATTCGCTCGCAAAGTGACGCATGATTACACTTAGCTATTTTATTGGCAAGTTAACTATATTTCCTTCGTTACTTTTTCTTCATTTCTTCAAAGTTTATTTTTCCATCTGTGACGCCTTGACATATGCATTTTTGTATATTTTTTTAATGAAAGATGATATCAAAAATTTTGTAACACAGAAAGATGCAGCTTGAATTGGACTTTATGAAAATGCAATAAAGTCGATTTGGCAAAATGTGTTAGTTATTCAGTTTTCCAAATGCAGCGACAATATAGCTGATGATTATTATCTAATTGATTTGATTTAAACAAATGCCCCTTAATTTGTGTATTTGTACACACTTTAATTAAAACATTAAATACATTTAACTAGAATAACCATCTTATAACTACTATCGACAACTCACACACACACCCACACACACATGCACAAACAAAACACTAATTACTTTACCTACTTACACTACAATCACACATATCTACAACAAAATAATTTCGATCATAATATACCTTTATCTTATCTTTTTAACCAATTTCAAATAAAGGAGGTTACTAAATTCAACCGTATATTTTTTTTGTGTGTTCGCGGTTATCTTCGTCGTTTATGAACCGATTTTGATGATTCTTTTTTTGTCGGAAAGGAGATATCCCAAAAGTGGTATCCCAATAAGGATACCTGGAGCTGATGATGGCATCCAGAGAAATCGTGGGGAACCTTTGAAAATCGTAATGGCGACTAGTGTCCTGGCCAGTCATCTAGCCGGCATACAACTTCATAGCATAATTATAAGCTTTAGTGTTAAGTATTAAGAGACCGTTTGGTGAGTCCCTGTGATCTGGCAGGCAGGGGACCACACTAGGTCTAAAAAGCCTGTACAGGGGAACAAGAGCTAACCTGTGGTACATGTTATTTCTTTATTGGCATATAACTATTTTTATTATTCTTTCTCTACCAGATGAATTTACTGGACAATAAAATTTATTTTTTTACATTTATCTTCGTTCTTACATCATTATAACTAATACATTAACCTATTTAAATCTTTTAACAAAATGTACGTTTTGTTTATCAGAAATAGGTAAGTAGTAAGTACTTTGAAGTCATGAAAGTATTTTAAGGGTAGCTATTAATCTTAATTAAAAGCTAGGCGGCAAAATTTAGTTTTAGCATTTCAGTAATATCATAAATTCTTATTAAACTCTTCACGTGCCGCACCCATTCCTAAAAAATCCTAACTCATACAATCCATTACAGCTAATTACCTCGTTACTTCAAAAATTACCTGCGTCGGTTACTACTTATAGTTATACATAACGGTCATTGAGATGGCACATTTTGACCATAAATTTATTTTTTCTCGAGTTATTACCCGTTTTATTAGTAATTTTGGTGTTTTTATTTATATACAGCTAGAGTTATTGACTCTGTTGTCATTAGAATAAAAGCTTTGTTTCTTTTCGATTCGAGTAAATATAATCCGCAGTTATTTTATATGATAGACACCATTTTATATAAAACTAGAGGTCGCCCACTGGTCGAAATTCGACCATATTTAATTACTAATTAATGTATTTTATATGTATAATTAAAAAATATATTAGCATTCTGTACTCCTTCTCTATACAAACTATAAGCGTGCAAAATTGATACTCCTCCGTCCGCAGAATTTTCGTAAAAAGGGGTACAAGGATTATGCTTCACCTATTAATATATAGATAAGAAATGAAGAACGACAAGACAAAACTTTGTGACATACTATAAACAATTGACACTTGCAAAATTTACATTATTATGACACAAACGAAAAAGAAGAAAAATAAATTCAACGCGAAATAATTCGCAGTGCACGCTAGGCCTGGTCCTGTTAGAGGCATTTTTTTGCAAAAGAACTCAAACCTTTCAAAAAAAACCGTGTCATATATTTGTGTCACTACAACACTCGTAAACTGTATTTCACGTTACTTTATTCGCTAGAAAAAAGGTCCGCTTTGAAGTCAGATCACACGTTTTCGTGTTACCCTGAAATATGTAAAGCAATAAATCAAGTGGCAGCTATTTGGATAGAAATGCGGTGTCATTGCGACAGTGTCAGTATTAGCGGCAATTAACCTTGACGAAGCCGTGATCTTGACTGAAGCAGGCGTCTACCTGGTTGATCGAATCACATCGTAAAAACCCTAATCCACATTCTATAAGCTTTTGTTCAGAGCACTTTGTAATATATCACTAACAAAGTTTGAAGATAATAAATGGTTGTCCTAATCTGTGCAAGAATAACAAAACATAATAAAATATTTGAAACTAGCTACTGCTCGCGGCTTCGCACGCATGGTACCTACATAAAAAGTAGCCTATGTCCTTCTCCAAGGTCCCATCTATCTTTATACCAAAATTCATCAAAATCGGTTCAGCGGTTTAGACGTGAAAACGTAACAGGCAGACAGACAGAGTTACTTTCACATTTATAATATTAGTAGGAATCAACAGCTTACAATTGTATGCTTCTAGTTCTGAAAATGACAATACTTTCATACAATCTTTCATCCCCCTTTTCAACCCTTAAGTAGCTTATGTCCTTTCTCAGGCTTTAGACTATCTGTATACTAAATTTCATTTAAATCGGTTCAGTAATTTTGGCGTGACAGCGAGACAGACAGACAGACAGACAGAGTTACTTTCGCATTTATAATATTAATATTATAGTAAGGATAGTAAGGATTTAGGTAGGGTAAATTCCTATAATGTAATAATCCCCTGTTTAATGATTTTTTAAGTAATACTATGCCTAGGATAAAGCCACGAAAGATAATGGTGCCAAAGATAGACGCGCGATGCCAGGCCCGTGTACGCTTAGGTTAATATCAATTATAATAACGTTTTAAGAAAAAAATATAAAAATATTATCAGTGTACTTAAGCAACTTTTAGATTATGTTTATTTTAAAAAACCGCTCGACCGATTTCGATAAGACCACCACCTGCGAAGTATATCCGTTGAACAAAATAATTTTCCAAATCGGTTCAGGGGTCTTTGAGTAATCGGTGAATATAGGTACATAAAAAAAAAAATTCCGACGACTTTAGAACCTCCTTCTTTTGTACATCCCTAAGTTCCGACTAGACAAAGTAAATAATTCCTTTATGGGAAACACGGTGCGCTTTTATAATAAGCTTAAACGAAATTTTAAGCTTACATAAAGGGTCTTGTGAGGAAAGCGTAGAGTTTAAATTATATAAGAAGATAAGAATTGTCTAAGGATAAGATAAGAATGCATGGCCTCGTGTTGATCTGTTTTCAGATAGTTAACTGACAGATTTGCAATGTATTGAAACTTCTGTCACCTTGTATTCGTTTTTCGTATATAAACCGTCGCTTTTTTTAATAAGGCCCGTGGTTCACATGGCGTGCCTGGTTCACAAAAGCATCAGCATAGCAATGAAACGCTTAATAAATACAATATTTTATCATACAGGACATACAGGGACGCAAAAATCGGTAACGCCCGCACTGCGACTTTGAATTTGGGCTTTGACCTCATCTATTATGCATAGTATGAGTCAACTCAGATACCTTTGTAGTCAACAATACAATAAAGTGGCTATATATAGTGAACCGTTACTGTTTAAATTATTGATACGAACTGTTAATGCTACTTTTTTCCTACAGCCGGGTATTCCAGTATTTCGTCACTGTATAATATTACAGAACTTTCAAGATATTTTTGATAGCAGCATTATACTACTCTGACAGAAAAGTACCGGAAAAAGATTAATAATATAGAAAATGTTATTTATTCATCCAAATTTATTTTATCGCCTTCAAAGTATGGTCCTTCAGAAACGAAACACTTACGCCAACGAATAATCCAATCATCAAAACATTTTTAAACGCTTTCTCCATAATTGAGTACAGTTCTAGCCGCGAATTCTTCTGTATGTGTTCTACCGAATGGAAACGGGTGCCACGAAGGGGTAATTTGAGTTAAAGAAAAAGAAAGAAGTCGGGTGGAGCCATATCTGGTGAATAAAGTATAAACTATAAATAAAGTAAAAATAAATAAATAAATAAAGTATAAATAAACTCGATGGTATTTGTTTTTCAAGAATGTTCTGTCCACAAATCTGGCTTTTTTCGTTGAATTTGCTCTCTTAAACGCCGCATAACGCTCAAATAGTATTTATTATTAGTATTTATTATTATTTATCGTTTGACCTTCCGTCATGAATTCCGAGTGCACAGCACCGCGATAGTCAAAGAAAATAGTCAACACGACTTTGACATTTGATCGAATTTGGTGTGATTTTTTCGATTTCGGTTCAGTTGGAAGGCGCCACTCCGAAGCTTGTTGACAAGTTTTCATCTCAAACTCGTAAACCCACGTCTCATCACCAATAACAATGCGATTCATGAATGTTGGGTCGGAATTGACTCGTTCTAGCTTGGCCTCAGCGACTCTCATGCGATTGAGTTTTTGGAGAAAATTCAGGTCTTTTGGGACTAGCCGAGCGACAACATGTTTCATACCCAAGTGATTATTTAAAATGGTACGGATTGACTCGTGGGACTTAGAAAGTTCAGCAGCTATCTCTCTCTGTTTTTGATAAAGTTGATTCACCGTAAAACTTCTGTAACATTTTCAGGGACTCCGAACACGAAATTGTATTGGCGATGCAAAATTTAAGACAAACTCTTTGTTCAATGTTTTTGTCCTTTATGAAATTCGGAATACACAATGGATATGATACCTACCTAAAAACAGCACTGTATTTAATCTAAATAACAGATGCAACTCAAACTCCGCGCCAATATGGAAAACAGTTGTGCCAATCTAACAATAAAAAAAACAAAACATTGAATTTGGAACCATAAACAAACCATCCATTCCCGATACTTTTTTGACAGAATGTACAACAACTCGTATGCTCGTTTTCACTCTAGAAGACTCTAATAATAATAAATAAAAAAGGCCGGACATTTCACACATCATCATTTGGCCCCAAAGTAAGCAGAGCTTGTGTTATGTGTACCACATGACTGATATACTGCTTATATACTTTTTTTTTGTATATATATACATAAGACCCAAAACAAATACTTGCAGAACATACAAACATTTGTCCCGCGGCGCGAACCTAACCGCGTCTCAGTCAGGTCTTCGCCCAGCTGAGAATGAATATTAATAAACGGTATATTACTTTAGCCAGGCAACTTGATATTTGTATGTAGTTTAACGAAGTTACATAGCTATTTCACTTTCAAAACTTTCGTGAGTTGTACTATACATTTTGATAAACACGGGCTTTACTCACCCTCATGAAGATTCTCTAGATGAATCGAAACAGTGTCGGTGCCTCCAACGACAATATAATACGTGAGTAAAGCCCGTGTTTATCAAAATGTATAGTGACATGGCTCTTCTAAAATCCTTATTTTTTCTCGTGATATTGCTATTGTTGATATGTTTTATTCAATAAATTGAATTAATTTTTAATAACTAATTAATTAATTAATTGTAACCTCATAGCACCAGTGTGAACAACTTAATGTCTATTATATGTCTATTATATTGCAATGTAATTTGAACGACGAGGAATCCCGAGAAAATAAACAAATGACGATCGACTAAGATTTTATAACCAAACAATCACTTGACACTGGCAAAATTGTCAACAAAACAGATGCCATTATTGGAAGAAAAAAAATAAAATCTAGGCATCAGGTTAACGATAACCTATAATAAATCTTGTGCTTAAATCGCTAGATTACTAATCTTGTTAGGTCATCGCATAGAAACTTGATTTTAAACATACGAGAAATTACGGCGATTATTGTTTCCTTTGATGGTACGAGCACTCATACAATATTCCAGAGTTGCCTGTCTAAAGTAGCTTAATTATATTATAGGTAGCAGATTAGAAATTAGATTTCTAAGTACCTGCCTACGATAAAATTATACTAATTAACAGTACCCACGCTTTGAAGTCTTACGGCTTTATTTGATTAAATAAAATAGGGACTTACCAACAAAACCTTTTAAACTTGTAGATGCAAATTTGTTGTTGCTATAAAGTTATTCTCTAGACACTCTGAGGTTAGAGAAAGCTTAGTAAATACTCTCAAATTCAATAAAACCGAGATCATTGCCCTTTTAAATTGAAATGTAAATTGTGTATATTCATATTATACTAAGAATGAAAAGTAATATTTTTATCTATTTTATTCAAAGTGACATGCCATTTGGCACCAATTTTGGATAATTTTCTAAAGCTATCTATGGTATTCACTTTCAAAACTGTAGCGAGTTGTTCTGTAAATTTGAGAAACACTCACTTATTTAAATACTCAGAGCTCTGGTCTAGTGGTAGTGGTAGTGGCTCCACCTTCCGATCCTAAGGTCGTAGGTTCGAATCCAATGCTGCACCAATGTATATTTATGATCAAAAAATGCGCTATACCAGTACTCTGAAAGGTTTACAGAAAACATCGTGTCGGCATCGTGCCGGCAACACCAGGCATGTCATAGAACTTAAAAATAAAAGTTCTAAGACATGTGCGAAGCTTCTGCTTCTGAGGTACCTTAATCTTTTCACCTCACAAGTTCGAAATAAACGGTGATACGATAAGAAGAAGTAGAAGAAGACTTTCATTTTATTATTTTGTCATTATACATAAGACTTTTATTATTTTGTCGTTGAAGGCACTGACACTGTTTTCAATGATCTAGAGAATCTTCATAGGGATGAGCTTGAACCGCAGTTCGAATGCATCCGTTCACGTTGACGATTCGCAATGTGAGTAAAACCAGTATTTCCTAAAATGTATAGTACAACTTATGAATGTTTTGGAAGTGAAATATTTTATCACTGTGTTTTTATGGGTTTGTTTGTCGTGTGACTCACTATCGGGTTTATACGATAGTAAGTACTCATGGTAACCACAAAGACCACTGATTATGAGCGAAACTTTGGGCAAACGCTTCTATATTTGTATACGTTCGATATTATGCTTTTTTATCTAACTGATGAGAGTTATATAAGGGCTCTTCAAGGGGTTTTATGGGATGAAGAGTGTTGTTGACTTACTCCCACTTATTGAGAATGTTTGAGTGGCATTCATTATGTTGGTTGTAGTACGTTATGAGTTATGTAGGACGCTGTACTATACCGAACTTATTTGTCTTTATTACTTTGCAACAGCAATATGCGACCATCTCAGTACTACGAATTTTAAAGCAGGTTTCAATGTAGGTACGGTATATCGTTAAATCTAAAACGAAATACTTGTTTATACGTTACTACCCGGCTATGAAACATCTTTATGAGAGCAAGGAGGTCGGAAAAGACAGCGGTAATAGAACACATCATTCACACACCATTGTGGTTACAATACTACTATATAATTACAGAAATTTACAGAATAATATAAAATACACGTGAAACAATTGAGCTATCTAAGGATCGCTTAAAACGATCTCAACTGATCACTGCCAGAGAGCGGCGTTCCCACGACACTGGCGGCATTGCCACGTTAAATGGCAATGCTAATACGCTGAGCCAGATAGGAGCCAGCTCTTAGGTCACGCAATGTATCTACCATACGCATATCTACTACTATTTTATATTATATATCATTACTAGCTGCTGCCCGCGGCTTTGCACGAGTGGTACCTACATAAAAAGTACCCTATGTCCGTATGCAAGGTCCCATATGTCTCTATACCAAAATTCATCAAAATCGGTTCAGCGGTTTAGGCGTGAAAACTTAACAAACAGACAGACAGACAGAGTTACATTCACATTTATAATATTGGTATGGATATTATTATACTGTCAAAATCTTATATTTATATGCGGCACCGTCGAATACATCTAGAAAGCTAATCTTTAATCTTTCATTTGATATTGGTGAATTTGGCAGTTCCTTATTTGCTTTGCCTAAAGCAGGAAAGATAACAGTACAGTATATGTTATAAAACTTGACTGAAACTCGTCAAGTATGTAATTTCCAAAACTATTTCGTACATGTTATAAATAAAAAACAATTCTGGTGGTTTTTGTTTTCTGCGTTACTTTAATTTGTCTACCTTTGTTTGCGTTTTTGTGTACATTTGTTGTTGTGAACGAATTTGTACATTAAAGAGCCTAAAGCCCCAAGCGATTGTAGAAAAAGAAACAAAATTACATAAACTAATGTTTTTCAACATAAATGTTATTTACGAAATTAAAGCAGAAAGTCTTTGAAAGCGACATGCCCCAAATGTCCCAAATGACTGCTCACGCTCTTTCGCGATGTTAGAATATGCTTCAATGCTTACAGTCCGGGCTCACGTGCTACTTAGGATTATTATGTGCAAAATATAGCTCGAGCACATTAGAGTTTGAAGTACTTAGGACTCGTGTATTTTTTATTTGTTCATCGTTGCATTTGTAGAGCAGACCAAGAACATCCATTAAGGAATATAATGGTTCAAAAGTAAAAATTATGATTTACGACACCTCTGTGGAACAGTGGGCCAAGGTTCGACTAAGACGCAGAATGTTGCGATTCCCGCCGCGAGACAAAGGTTTGTATGATCTCCAAGTATTTGTCTCGGGTCTGGGTGTTTCTATAAATAATATGTATGTATTTAAAAAAAAGTAGTATATCTATCAGTCACGTGGTACTCATAACAAGCTCTCCTTACTTTGGGTCAGATGATGCTGTGTAAAATGTCCGGCATTATTGATTTATTTATTTTTAATTGATAACTAGCTGCTGCCCGCGGCTTTGACCGCGTAGTTCGTAGATAAAATGTGGTATATATGTAAATTTTGGTCTATACCTATGTATATCTGTACCAAGTTTCAAACATATGTAATAAAACAAACTAACTAAACCGGCCACGCGTTACTGTATCTCAGTAGTTCTAATACGTTGAATCAATATAGTAGGTGGAATAGATTGTAGTATCAAGCAATCGAAACACGACGCCATCAACCAAAAACTTACCCAACCTAAATAGCAAAAGATGTTGAACTTAACTTACACTGCCATCTATTACAAACTTATGGAACTTATTGTAGGAAAACATTAAATTTGCAATAAAAAAATATTGAGGTCAATAATCGAGGTAAAAACTACCCTATCATTCAAGATTTAGCAAATTACACATAGTATGCCAGGTCAGTATGGTTAGTTAGGTACCTAGTTCAAAAAATACAAAAAAGAAAGATTAGTAGGATATCACTCTACTAACATTTGTACGAGTACTTATATATTCTAATGATTACCACCCAGCTGACGACGTTTTAAGGGCTCCGAAAACTACATGGAACACAATGTCTGTCTGTCTGTCTATTTGCCCTCCCCTAATCAGAGCTGTAGCTTAGAAACTGTAAGTTTACGATGACAAAATTTTCGTAAAATCTCGTAAAATTTTACGATGATACAAGACTACGAAGCCGTGAAATAAAAACTTGTGGGGGCTAAGTTTTTATTTTATTTTGATAACTAGATGGTGTTGTATTTTTTTTAACCCGACTATTAGTCTTATTTACTGATTTCGGAAGCTTTTTCTGTGCGTGGTCCGACATGTTCTTTGCCAATATTTTTTTTTAAACCACGTGTTGGTCTTCAAACATCAGCAGTAATGGTACGGAGCTGCCGTAGCTTATAAGAGATTTTCACAAGTTACTTACAACAATCACAAACGATATAAAAGCACTTTCCAAAAATAAGTGATATCATACTTATTGATTTACTTATACTACCGTTAAAGTAATTTATTTCTTAAAACATTTTCCTCATGGAAATTAAGTGGCAGCCATGATAAATCGCCACGCAGTCTGATGGATGTTTCTTGCTTCGAGACAATAATTTCGTGAAAATGAGTTTCATTTACCAAGGAGTCGATATAAGCCAAACGCAAGACCAATATACGATAGGCAACTCGAGACAGTAGCGAAGGTATTTATTTGAGGTCGGCCCTTTGCTATTTAGTATCTTAAGTAGGTACTTAATGTATATAAAAATATATATGTATTCTATCAGTCATCTGGTATGATTAGTTTGGGGCTGGATACTTGGGTCCATCAACATTTATTTATTTATTTTTATAAATATGTTATTAAAATAGCCAGTCTGTAGGTTTTTATTTTGTGATTTTTTTAACGAAATTTCGGTTTTTTTCTTTCCTGTGGCTTTCAAAAGGAACAAAAAAAGCGTGAAATAAAAACTTTTTTGACCAACTTCAAAAACAGGAGGAGGTTCTCAATTCGGTTGTATTTTTATAGACTGAAATTTCATTCAAAGAACAAAGTAGGTTTTCTTTTTAGTTTTTAAAATGAAATTATTATAATTTACTGACAGCTTTTTATTCATAATGTCAGAGTTTTGTTCTGATATCCACTTACGAGTATTATTAAGGGATTCTTCGCTTGTCATTTCATGAAGTAACATAGCTCTGCTAATTTAATATTTTTTACTCGTTTTATTATTCAGTAATTTTAGCGGAATTTTAATGAATTATATGTGTATTATAGTGCAATGTGATTTGAACGACGAGGAATCCCAAAAAAAATCTAGACGGCCATTCCGCGATGACGTTTAGAAAATTCTAGATTGACAATGGACCATCGACTAGGAGTTTATTTAAACAAATTGACTATAAACAAATATAATCACTTGACAATGGCAAAATTGACATTATTATGTCACATGTCATTAACAAAGAAGAAGTATTATTAAGTATTAACTTCCAAGTTTGATTATATTTCTTTATATTCTAAACGCTGTCTATAATATTTATATTCCAAGATTATAACAGTATGAGAAACATTGTACGTACAAGTTTCGTCGAAGTTTTCTAATCAAAATGATGCGGAGAACATGTTCCAGAGGTAAGAAGACATCATTACACGAAGTCGTGTGGCGTTCCATTAGTAATTAATGTGTGCTTTTGTGTAGCGGTTTCGAGGGAAAATATATACATATTTGCTAAAAATAAATACAAAATAAACAAATATGAAAAAAGAATGAATAATAAATTATTTTGCTGTTTAAACTTAAAACTAAGAATTTAACAAATAAAACAATAATACAATACACATGGTTTAAACACAATGTGCTTAAACCATGTGTATTGTAATATTGTTAGGGTAATAAGGTTTCAATAAATTTTAATATCTGACGATCCCCACACTAGGCAGAGTCTGTATCGTGAGGACCAAGGTATATGCAAAAATAATCATTTTGGTTAGCTATTTTTATAGGTACCCATAATACAAATTAATTCTAGTGTACCCACACTATTTATTGGGTATCTATAAGGTTTAACTAAGTATATGATTTGCTAACCATATAGTTAAAACTAACTAAGTGCTAACTTAGTTAAACCGTATAGGTAACCTCGGTCGGTTTGCAGCAGCATACGGCTAATCAAATTCCCACAACACCATCTAGTACTAAACTAAGCAAAGCTAGCACTATGGAAACCAGATTATTTTTAGAATACTTACATACTTATGATACTTGATGACCTCTATGGCGCAATGGGCCAAGGGCCAAGCCAAAGTCCAGCTGAGACGCTGCGGGTTCGTTTCCCGCCGCGGGACAAATGTTTGTATGCAACTATTTTTCTCGGATCTGAGTGTTTCTATGTATAATTGACCGAGACAGCGCGGAGCGCGAACGAGTGTCTCCGTTTCAGCTTAGGCAAAAATGCTTTCGTCTGTCCGGCCGGCGTCTGTCTGGATGTTCTCCTGTACAGTGGCATTTGTCAGATGATTCTCGTGGAATTTTGTGAGCAGGTTCTATAACTATATAGAAGTTTTTTTCGATTTCGATTCGAAATTTTTCAAAATGGTGGAGATATGGGGCTTGAAAACGTAAAAAAAGTTATATTTTTCAGTCATTTCAAAAAAAGTTTCACGAGATCTACAGCTCACAGAGCCACTAGTATGTAAGTATGTATTTATAAACAAAAAAATATATAAGTAGAAAATCAGTAATGTGGTACCCATAACACAAGCTCTGCTTACTTTGAGGCCAGATGATGCTGTATGAAATGTCCGGCATTATTATTATTATTATACTGTATACATACTTATGATACGAGTAGGTATAACACACAGAACAATCACGTATGTTCACTATAATAATAATAATATTTCACGGCGTCTGGTAGATACATTGCGTGACCCAAGAGCTGGCTCCTATTTGGCTCAGCGTATAAGCATTGCCATTTAACGTGGCAAAGCCGCCAGTAACTTGGGAACGCTGCCCTCTGGCAGTGATCTGGATCACGGTCCTTAGATAGCTCAACTGTTTCGCGTGTTATTTATATTATTGTATATTATTCTGTACATTTCTGTAATTATTTATTATTTATTTATCATTATAATAACGTCTTATTCAGCAATAACGTGTTTGCAAACTTACAACTAGGACGTCTCATTATTTTAAACTATTCTATTCTAAACATTTTAGGTTGTGGTAAGTTCGTAATATTCGTAGCATTTAGCAGTTAGGTAAAGTCAAGTAACTACTCTCCGTACTAGTTTGCACTGTTTGATGGCAGCTTAGTCTATGCTCTTCAATGGCAGCGTAGGGCTATTACTTATAGTGAAACTAGATAAAATTTAACAGACTAAACTAGGTAATACATTACACAATTTTTTGTCCTGCGTAGGTTATGGACTGAATCGAGCCCATAACCTACGCAGAAGGAAGTTACTACTAACTGAGCTTTGTAACCAATCTATAGAGTAAACACATATAAGGTAGATTAACACACGTCATCTCACTCACGCAACATTAAACAAATAATTACGTTGTAAAAACTAAAAAGACAACCAACTTCATGTATATACACAAGGTAGCTACTGTAAAACGTATGGCAGTTTCCTTGAATATCCTTCGTCTTCATCATCAGACCCCTAATAACAGTAACAACCCATCTAGGTGTAAAGTTCTCATCAATACAAATTAATCAAGCCCAAACACGAGGTTATTGCTGTCAATCGTTGAGGAGTTCCCTCGACTGTCTTTTGGCTCCATCATCAGATCGACTCCAGACCTTCATTAATAGTAGTGCTTTAAAATAATTAATCAAAAAAATAACAAACGCACTAATCGCCACTACGATTTTCAAAGGTTCCCCTCGAGTTCTCTGGGAGGCCATCATCAGATCCTAGGTTCCTTATCAGTTCATAAACAACGAAGTTATCCGCGAACACACATAAAAAAATATACGGTTGAATTGAGAAACTTTCTTTATTGAAGACGGTTAATAAATAAAATAAACATTAGCGGACAATACACACACAACACTATCTAGCTCGAAACTAGAGCTAGCTTGTATTATGATGACTAGATGACTGATACTTATATATTTTTAAATGCAAACTTATGATACTTTATAACACCCAAACAGAACAAACACCTATGTTCATCACTCGAATATTTGTCCTGGGAGAGAATCGAACCCCCAACATACAGCGTAGAACGCAGAGCTACTTTCAACTGACCTGACAAGCCAGTCATTGCCATGAAAATATTGTGGTATTAATAGCATGAGCGAGTGAGAGGACAATAAATAAAACCGCCATAAAACATTTCCGACTCGTATCATTATCGAAACAAAATTTCTTATCTGTTTATTATACGCGTTCCAACTTTAATTTACAAAATTATAAATGTTTTAATACAATCACAATTTCAAAACGTAGATCGGCCAACTGGTGTTATTCATCGTGTCTTCCGTCTAGTATTTCTAGTTTGTCACTACGCGTCACCACGTGACTCTATTGGCTACTACCAGCTGTTGGCAAGATCCCAGTTTGGATCCAGATGACATTACAAAGTGTAAATTGTCGACTTCTGTAATAGCTCTCGTCATCGTAGGCGATTGTAAAATTCGTAACCTTGAGTTTGATAATGAACTTAAACCTTAACTGAGGCAGGCGAGTGGTAACAAACACTTTCATGTATTTGAACTAGCTCATGGCTTCACACTTGAGTACCTACATACATAAAAGTTGCCTGTGTCTTTCCCGGGAACCCGATTCCGTTGTTTCACATTTTAAAATAATTACGTTTTAAAAACTAAAAAGACTACTTACCTCATTTATAAAAAAGCAAAATATAAAAATTTCATTTCATTGAAGTGGATGACAGGATGATATTTTTTTTAATTTTTTTATTTAAAAACCTAATTACTCTTTTTCCTAATACCCTAATTTTTAATTAATTACCTAATTCCCATATACATTTCAAAAAATATCTAGGTAGTATCTGGGACCAATCGGGAAGTATATCTTTTTACATAAAATCAGATTATTTCAATTCGGTTCATAAATGAACGGAGTTATGGTAATATGGGCATAAGGACATAATATTGTATTATGTAATTGTTTTTACATGGCGTGTCTAATTAGCTAAAACACGTCAATTACACGTCAAAGTTAAGAGGTGTCATTTAAAAATGTTACTCTTATTCATACTTTGGTGCAAACAAAATAAGATCTTTCGTTTTTTACGAAGTTATAGTTAGTCCGGAGAAATAACAGTATGAGGGCCACTATCTTCCTACGAAATTTCATCAAGATCCATTTATGTGTGGTATCCACAAATAGACAGGTATACCATCGAACTAGTACTAAAATAATAGTAAATACTAGACTTTAGATATAATTAATAATAAATAAATACATTTTGTTATACAATGCACACAACACCATCTAGCCTCAAACTAAGCATAGCTTGTATTATGGTGACCAGATGACTGATAGAATACATAAATATTTTTAAATACATACACATACTTATGATACTTTATAACACCCAGACACAGAACAAACACCACATGTGTTCATCAAATAAATGTTTATTCTATGAGGGAATCGAACCCTCAACCTACAGCGCAGAAGGCAGAGCTACTACCAACTGAGCTGACAGGTCAGTCATATACTTTTAAAATTACAATTTTAGTAGATAGATAAATAAAGGCATTTATTTTTAGCTACAATCTCACACATACATAATACAACACAAGAAAAAGAAAGAATTTAAGATTTTTTGTATGGTAAATACTTCGATCAAATATACCCTTTGATCGAAGGGTAAATACAAACAAAAATAATTAGTACAAAAAAAAAACAAAACATTTACATAGGTGTCCTATTAATCCATGATGTGTTGCAGCCAGACAAAGCCAGCCCAGCGCATATTTTTGCTCATAAAGTAAACACTGATTATGTATGGATATGAATAGGTCTAGTATAGATTATATCAATTTAAACAACCGAAACTAAATGCTGAAGTCACTTTGTAAGTACGTAAGTAAATCCACCCAAGCTTCAGTCTACCCGCCTACACAGTCTAGCAACATACTTAGGTTGATTTACTGAAAGTGCATAGCATCCCACTGGATATTGAATGTCGGCGAGTAACAATAAAAGCTATTTTCGTATCATATACATTCGTTAAATCTATCGAGACTTTGAGACATTTACTAGAAAAGTGTTTTTTAATAGAACAGCTTCTATGAATGTGCAAAAGATCTACAAATGTAAATAGAACGTAACTATTTAGACCTTTAAAATAACGTTAAATTTAGTAACAGCTTTAAGTCCACTTCGACCATAAATAGATGGCTATCGCGAACATTAAATACCTACTTATAGAAATACAGACATTTCCGTTAAAATGTTTAACACATTTATTTTAAGATAGTTAAAGGAGTGTACGGAATAATATACAATAATATTAAAGACATGCGAAATGCGAGCTGTATAAGGAGCGTTTAAAACGATCTATAGATAGCTCAACTGATCCAGATCACTGCCAGAGGGTAGCGTCCCCAAGACACTGACAGTACTTCCACTTTGAATGGTAATCGCTGGGTAAGATAGGAAACAACTGTTGGGTCATGCGATGTTTTTACCAAACGCCTTGAAATAATTTTGAAATGTTAATGTTAAACTAAATGTGTAAAATACCAGAAACTTTTATCAAACTCGACAATATGAATTTATTTAATTACCGCGCCTTTGCGCAATTTATTCTTAATAACGGATCAGGTTACCAATTAAAATATTTTGCTTTCAAGCACATGTCAAGAGTAAAATTTAAAGGGCACGGGAATATTCTGGCTCTTCGCGCTCGTAAAATGAGAAATTCGAAGGTAGCATTTGAAGTGACTTTAGACAAGTAAGTTTTTTCCTCTAGTATAATTAAGCTTCTTTCTTTTTACATTTTTTTATATAATCTGTACCTGTGTTTACCTGTGTTTAAATCACCTATTTATTTCTTTATTAAGGCAGGGCGCAAACGTGGACACTTTTGTGTCTTGTGTCAGATACAGACTACCGATGAATATTCGATTTCTAATAGAACCAGTATGAAATCATCCACTCCCTGCGCATACGAAAACATTATTTGTGTCCAGTTGCTCCTATTTCAAACATACTCATTGACGATAAAATAGTGTTCAGTGTCGGTAACTGGAAACTAAAAGTCGTCAGTTAAAGACACAAGCAACATTAACAAATTTCCTTACAATTGTACTGAGCAAAGGAATTGTATTGTAATTATACAAGCAACGAATTATACCAGTGGCCAGTACTAACAACGGGCGACTGTGAACACCGCTACAGAACACAGCAACTACCCCTAGGTTCCCTGTACGGCATAACGATGGTATGCCGTGTCGGCAACAAAAAGTGTCTACGTTTGCGCAGCGCCTTACTGTAGATCTGTTACAACCTTCGATCACATATACCTCTAGATTCAGTTTTGCATATAAACACAGCGCGAAAATTAGCTCGAATTTACTACGCTTACCTATCTAGGTTACAACTGATTTAAATCTTTATTTATTTTCTTTAGTAAAAAAGAGCCAATAACCTCTTAAAATATGTCCGTAATATAGCTGTAACGCTATATGACGGACATTACGACTATCTTACATCAACAACAATATTATATAAAGAAACTAAAATACTTAACATTACACAAACATTCTCCTACAATACGTGCATTCTAATAAAAAAGATCCTTAATAAAACTATTCAAACAAATTTAAATTTAATTGACAATTTACGGTTAGAAAAATTAAATATAAACTAAGGTGCAAAAATAGACTTTATGTGCGACCCCCCCAAACAGAAAGATATGGACAAATGAACATTATGTTCCAAGGTACTCAAATGTACAACAAACTACCACACAAAATCAAAGAATGTGTAAGCCTAAACATGTTTAAAAAACAGCTCAAACAATTTATCGTAGACTCAATCTAAAATTCCTAAATATAACACTAATAAAATACTACTTAAATATTCATAATAAGTTCATTTCTAAAATAATTTACTTATGCTTGTTTTCTATAGGATTATTAATAATAAATAAATTTACATTAAAAAAAAACTCCTATTAAAATCTTAAAATAACGATTGTCTCTCGATACTAAAGCATAGTGGGCTCGTAAACAGTAAACTTTTTTCACACCACCTTACGCGCTCGGTGCTTACATACACACAAACACACACACAGCTCTGCACTCTGCATTCAATCGCAGTCTATTTATAATAACAAGTAAACACAAGTTCCGCTTCATAAACTATTCGACTACCCTATTAATTCTGTTATAGTTTGAGTGTGTCGATATATTCCTATCTTTTTGCAAACAAAAACCTTGCTACTTACCTAGTTATTAAGTTATTGTTTTTAAGTACTGCATGCTTTGCCACTAGCTTAACAAAATACCTACATAGGTACATTAGTTATGTACCAGTTAATTAAGTAATTTAATTTTCATGATAAGTGAACTGTATTTTTGTTCTTATGAGAATAAACTCTTTAAACCGACATATTTTACGCTTTGTAATCACATATTTACACTTAGCGAGTATTTTACGTATGTCCACTACATTACTTCTCGAGAATCAAAGCTTTAGGTCCTCGGTATATTCGGTTTTATTGAACTTATGGTCCCATAAAATGCCCATTTCGTTTTATTTGATCTCCACCCGAGGTACGAGCACATCCTTTGAAGCCTTGGTCACTAAAACGAGTGGTAAATACTGACTTAGAAATGTGTCTTTGCGTCAAATGCTTTGATAAGCATGTTTATGTTTTTTTTAGTTCGTGATAAGCAGGTGAGTTGACCGTTTTTAATAAGTGTCAAACTGAAACACCCACAGTTTGTGTTTAAGTCTGTACTTAACTAATAGATAGACATATGGCTTTGCCGACTTTTTTATCAGTAATAATGAGTAGGTACTAGAAACATGTATTACATTATTGCACTTTCAAAACTTTCGTGAGTTGTACATCAGGGTGAGTTTAATCCCCGGTCCGCTCGTTGCCGCTCGAGTTCATGGTTCGCAATGTGATGAAGATTCGGTGCCTCTATCGACAAAATAATACGTGAATATAGCCCGTGTTTATCAGAATGTTATGTATTACATTATTTTATGTATCATCAATAGTCAAAAACTATAGTTATAATTATAATTATAACTATAGTTTTTTTTAGATAGTAGTTTTTTCGCAGTGCACGCCAAATAATGACATTCATATACAAATTTTTGGTACCTAGGGTTACATTATTGCGATTTTCGATTTCGTAATTTCGTCTCTAGTTTTTTTGTAAAAAGACTCCGCCCATGTTACTTGTTGATAATGTAGCTTTCGGTTAGGAAATTTTCGAGTTTATCCATTTAAAATAAAATGAAATAAAAATTTTCTCTTTGTTATATTAGTTTCGACTAAAACATAGCAGTTTTCTAAAAAAGCTATGTCTTGAAATCGACGGTTATCGATCTGAGTTGATTTCTAGAATACGCCATTAGAATTGTGTAAGAATTGCATTGCAGCCCAATTAGATTTCAATTTCGTGTTTAACATTTCAGTTATGCCCGCAATGTAACGAGTGGTAGGTACAGTCATCAGCACAATGTAGCTTTAGAATTAAAGAGGAATTTGAGTAAAACACTAAACAGACCTTTACTCTTTATTATTTTAATTTAGATTAGTTCTCATGTAACTTACATGATGTAAGTGACTTCGGTCTTATTGAGAATAAATATATATGAACTGAACTGACCTGTAACTGACGCCAGACTGACCTAGTTGTGTCGCCAAGTGTGTTGTCTGTCTCTGTACCTGGTTTTGGCAATGGCGTCATTCTTACATTTTCAATACTACTAAGTACTAACAAAAAATTATATAAGTAGTATATCAGTCAAATGTGGTACCCATAACACAAGCTCTGCTTACTTTCGCTGGATGATATTATGAGAAATGTCCGGCATTATTATTTTTATCTATAAATTAGGAAATAAAAAAAAAATTGTTTGTTTTGTTGTCATTTTGGCATTTCAAAGGTTTAACTTATTAAACTATTATGGTATTCACATAATCACATATTTTTTGTTATAAACGGTACATTCCTCATGTTTTATGCCTTTTCTATTTCCTGATATATTGCCAGAGTTGCATTTGTGATCATGGAGTATAGAACAGTGCCGAAATATCAAGAAACGAAAAAAAAGTCATCTCGTTATAGTTAAAAAAATTTCACGGGTTTTTGTTAGTGACTGTACGTTGTATAACTATCTGGGATTCCGAGAACATAAAGTTTTATCATGTGAACTGAACATCTGGTTAATTCCTCGTGTCGCGGATATAAGCTTAACTCTGTATTGTGGGCAGAGTATTACTGTTGGTATTAACTTTAATGTTATAGTGTTTGTATGGTTTAAGCGTTTGGCACTGTTTCAAATTTGTGAATGAAATATCTTTTGTTATCACTAGTTATTTCTAACTAGTGTGGTGAAAGGTTTAAAATCTCAGAAGCTTTATTCGTGCACTTTGCACATTTCTAACTTTTTATGTTTAGAGACATGCTGGTTTCCTTACGATGATTTTATTAATGACTGGTGCTATACCAGCTCCAGTACTCTCAATCATTTTTAGAACGGAAAATACATTAGTGCGCGACCGATTGTAGGGTTTAAACCTTAGGATCAAAATCGTCTACTACCACTAAACCACCACTGATATAATGAAATATCGAAATATCATTTTAAGACAGTGCCCACAGCAAAATATTTTTTGTATTGAAAATGTTTTTTTTTCTTATTTTTTTTTTTTTTAAATTTATTTTTTTATCCTTATTCAGTGGCTATTTGCTCGTTAATTGAAGGAATATTAGTTATAAAAAAATATAGCATGTATTTTCTATACTTTGCCTCCTACTTCCTCTTTTAAAATTGTTTTTAAAGTAACAGTTAATGAAATAATTACAGAAATTTACAAAATAATATACAATAATATAAAATACACGTGAAACAGTTGAGCTATCTAAGGAACGTTTAAAACGATCTATAGATAGCTCAACTGATCCACATCACTGCCAGAGGACAGCGTTTCCAAGATACTGGCGGCATTAGCACGTTGAATGGCAATGCTAATACGCTGAGCCAGATAGGAGCCAGCTCTTGGGTCTTGCAACGTATCTACCAGACGCCGTGAAATAATTTTGAAAAATAATAAAAAAAACCTGTTAATTGTATTATAAAATGTCTAAAATATTCAATAATCAAGATCCCCTAAAGATGACGACTTTCTAACTTGCAGTTTACACGAGGTGGCAAGTAAGCTAATTAAAACATTACCCGTTAAACTTTTTTCGAATTGTTTTTTCTAAATTTTTCTGATAAAAATATCGCGATTTGAGCATAGTGAACACGCGTCCAAATCAATTGATAAGGGAGCCATATGAAGCGTAACATAGATACTTTAGGTTTTCTTATCAAATCGATTATGTTAGACGACGATATGTGATGTCAGTACTTCCATAGATGATCGCAGTTGTATTTTCACCTGCGCTTCCATGCTTAGAAGGGAACGAAAATAGGTACGCAAGTAGCTGCGTACCTATTTAGCAGCAAGTAGAAGAAGAGTCGGCTTGCTCGAAATTACAACATAAGCTACATTTTTTAAACTTTGATAATTACAAACAATTATATTATTCGAAAATAATAATTCGGTTAAATGTTTTTTAAATAACTAAATACTTTTTGAATAAATTATTATATAAAAATACCTTATCTGGCAAGATATCTTTGGGATTGTCTTAATTTTCAGAAGTTTATTATATATTTTTTTTATCGAAGCTATAATTTTTTTTTTTTTAATCGGTTAATTTAGCACCATGATCCTTGAGTATCTTGCATTCAAATGTCAATGTCATCAGGTAAGCAGGATTGAAACAGGCCTGCTATATTGAAACTACTGTGCCTTAAGCTTTTATTCCCGGCTTTTCAAAATTTGCTAGGCCATGATGGCTGCCTTTGAGCGGCCTATTCCTTCACCATAGTTGGCCTTTGACTCATACGAAACAAGAAGGACCATGTGATTGCTGATGGTTTGTTTTATAATAATAATAATACCAGACATTTCACACAGCATCGCCTGGCCTCAAAGTAAGCAGACTTTGTGTTATGAGTACCATATGACTGTTACAATACATTAATACTTTTTGTTTAAATATATACATAGAAACACCCAGACCCGAGACAAACACTTGCAGATTATACAAAAATTTGTCCCGCGGCGAGAATTGAACTTTGTTTATCTCAGCCGGGTTTTGGCCTACTACGCTACAGAAATAGTCATTATGATGTGTCTGAGGTAAAATGCATATCTATACTAATATTATAAATTTAAAAAGTCTTTCTGTTTGTTTCTTTGTTACGGCTAAACGAATCATGATGTCAGATCGATTGTGTCTTTGGGAAGGATATAGTATACTTTTTATGTAGGTACCACGCGTGCAAAGACGCAGGGTTAAATTAAAATTATACTACCTACATTATTTGACTTTGATTATACGTCAAATGAAATTTCCCACAGCTTCATTCGCGTTATGAACTTTTCGAAGCTCGCGGCGCACTTAGGAGTTCAAATTTGAGAATCCTTTCATATGCATCTCTAAACTGGTAAAAGAGGAAGTTTGGGCGCTAGTTCTTGACATTATTTGACGTCCATTGTGGCGCAGTGGGCCAAGGTCCGGCTGAGACGCAGAAGGTTGTGGGTGCGATTCTCGCCACAGGAAAAATTTGTATGATCTGCAAGTATTTGTCTCGGGTCTGAGTGTTTATATGTATAATATGATGTATTAAAAAAAATATAAGTATAATATATTAATATACTACCTATACTAAGGTACTTATCATATTTACAAGGTCTGCTTACTTTGGGGCCAGATAATGCTGTGTGAAATGTCCGACATTTTTTTTTAACTTTTAATTGCTCGTATAAGATAGCTTGATAAGTAATTCTAATGAAATTATTATTTAATGATCAAATTAGCTATCTATAGATCGTTATAGTTCTTAGAAAACTCAACTGTTTCACGTGTGTATAAAACAGTTGAGCTTTTTTTCGAAACATTTATTAAAATAATTCTTTAGTAGATCAAAATAATAACAATAATAAAACACTTATTCAATATTCAAATAGTATAATAATATACGAAACCAAAATCTTAATTCAAAAATATCATATACAAAAGTAGGTATATAAATAGAAAACACAATTACAAAAATCTAAATATTATATTTTATGAAAGGAAAATATATTTTCAATTCTGGTTTTACGTAAAGATACAACAATGACGGCGCGTTTTATACAAATCTGGAAATAAAATTCAATCTGTTGTCCACCCGTTTCCTAGCTTTGAAAATCGCAACGAGCTTTTGTACGTAAATAACGGTAGGAGCAAAAATAAGTATATATCTAAACCGAGGAAAGAGATGTATTAAATCAGTCATATTTACTCATTTAATAAATAGCTATTGCTAGCTAGTTACTATTTTTTTACGCGTCTTTACTAGTCGGATATATAGTACTACGAGTAGTTCCAAATATTACCCCCGTAGAAGCTATTAACATGCCCCTAAGGCGCTGCGCAAACGAAGACTTTTTGTTGCCGACTCGGCACACCATCACAGGGAACCGAAGTTGCTGTGTCCTGTGGCGGTGATCAGACACAGTCGCCCGTTGCTACTACTGGCCACTGGTACAATTCGTTGCTTGTTTTCCGTCAGTACAATTGTAAGAAAGTTTGTTAATGTTGCTTGTGTCTTCAACTGACGACTTTTAGTTTCCAGTTGCCGACACCGAAAACTTTTTGATCGTCAATGAGTTAAGTCATTGACGTTAAGTCGGAGCAACTGGACCCAATAAAATATTTACGTGTGCGCAGAGAGTGGATGATTTCGTACTGGTTCTATAGAAGTTAAATATTCATCGGTTGCTTGTATCTGACTTAAGACAAAAAAGTGTCCACGATTGCGCCCTGCCTAAAATCAAGAAAAATAACGAAGTCCCTTTGGTATGCAAGGTTGGCATAATTAATCATTAACGTGTCAGGCCTCATTCTCTCTTTAAATTTGATTATTGGTGCAATAAATAACTATATATATAAATTTATTTGCAATATAGTAGATATATGTTTATTTGTTTTTCAATAATTACATTGTATTGAAGTTGTGCTGTCACGTACGGAAAATGTAGTAATAAATATATATATGTATACTAGCTGGTGTCTGCGACTTCGTCTGCGCAGAATTAGTACTTCGTGTAATTTTGGTTTTTGCAGCGCACCCCAGAATAACTCGCAGATGGCAGATTTTATTCTTACTAACTTGACACTTATCGTTATATTTTGGACAATTCTCACAATATCTTTATAAATTATAGTCTATGTGTTATTTTGATGTATAAGCTATATTATTGAAAAGTTTAATTAAAATCCATTCAGTAATTTTTGCGTGAAAGAGTAACAAACATTCATACGAACTTTCGCGTTTATAATTTTGTAAGGACTAGCTGACCCGGCAAACTTCGTACCGCCTCAGAATCAATAAATAAAAAAGCCAGCATTTTTTTCATATTTACTCACCTTTTAAACCTTCCCTGGACTACGACAAACATTTCAACACCAAAATCAGCTAAATCAGTCCAGCCGTTCTCGAGTTTTAGCGAGACTAACGAACAGCAATATATTTTTATTATATAGATATACTCGTATTATATAAACACACACACACGTAAAAATAAATATACATGTATGTATGGGAGACTAGTTATCAGTCTCCTTCATTCTCTCCCTCTCTCTCTTACGGTTTTTCGTAACGCGATAAATTTTTCGGCTAAGTCCGGCAAGTTCATAGAATTATTTTCTCCTTAAGTTTTTAAGCATTGGTGAATACTCGCCTTAATGTACTGGACAGATGAATAAACAGAGTGACGGCCTTAAAAAAAGCTTTTTATTTTGTTTATACTCAGTTAACTGACCTATATTTTACAATTAACTGGCCAATGGTTAGCATAATTTTAAAGAACTTTATTTGTTTTATAATAGCCTTTTGTTTTCGAAGTATTTGTTAGTTTTATAACCAAAATATTCACTTCGGCTGTATACTTTTGTGTATTATGTATTACGTTTTTGTATGCTCCCTGGGCTTTGTTTTTATTAGAGCTTTAATTTCTGTTTAATAAAACAAAACCTTGTAACGAAATGAATAACAATCAGTTATTTATTTCTCTAGTTTACCTGTTTTAACAAGACTAAAGGTAACCCAAGCTTTTCTTTTACCTACACAATGTTATTTCACTTTCGCTGTTGTTATTATTTCAAATCATGGATACATTATAAATTACTACCAGATCTTGAGCATTGATAGTAGTTTTCTGATTCTAAGTTCGTGAATACGAATCTGGTCGTGCAACAATGATCATTTTATAACTTACTTAAAAAAAAGGAGGAGGTTCTCAATTCGTCGAATTTTTTTTTAATTTATGTTCACCGATTACTCAAAGACGCCTGAACCGATTTGGAAAATTATTTTTTGTTTCAAAGGGTATACTTTCCAGGTGGTCTCATTTAAATTTTATCGAAATCGGTTGATCGGTTTTAAAAAAATAAACGAAAATCGAAAAATTTTATACATCGATGATATTTTTAATATACATGAAGTCGGTTGTCTTTTTAGTTTGAAAACGTAATTATTCTGTTCGAAGAAGTCATCATCATCATCATCATAGCCTTTAAGAAGTCCACTGCTGGACATAGGCCTCCCCAATAGATTTCCAGGAAGAACGATTTTGAGCCCTCTCCATCCACCGACTTCCTGCGATCTTTACAATGTCGTCAGTCCATCGGGTGTGGGGTCGTCCTACGCTTCGTTTTCCTGTCCTTGGTCGCCATTCGAGAACTTTTATTCCCCAACGGTTATCAGTTCTGCGAGCTATATGGCCTGCCCATTGCCACTTCAACTTGCAAATTTTGAGTGCTATGTCGGTGACTTTGGTTCTTCTACGGATTTCCTCGTTGCGGATTTTATCACGTAGTGAAACACCCAACATAGCTCTCTCCATAGCACGTTGCGCGACTCTGAGCTTGTGTATGAGGCCAATAGTTAGCGACCAAGTCTCAGTTCCATATGTCATCACTGGCAACACGCACTGATTATAGACTTTCGTCTTGAGGCTCTGCGGTATCTGTGACGAGAAGATGTGCCGTAATTTCCCGAACGCTGCCCATCCGAGTTGGATTCGTCGGCTGATCTCTTTGTCGAAGTTGGACTTGCCTAGTTGAATCGTTTGACCCAAATAGACATAATGGTCTACAACTTCGATTATATCGCTCCCAATATGTACCGTTACGGGTGCAATATGAGCATTTGACATGATTTTTGTCTTGCTCATGTTCATTTTAAGACCCACCTGTTGGGACACGATATTAAGGTCGCTGAGCATTGTGCCAAGGTCTTCCAGAGATTCTGCCATGAGGACTATATCGTCGGCAAATCGAAGGTGAGTGATGTGTTCGCCATTGATGTTGATACCATGTCTATGCCAGTACAAGAGCTTGAAAATATCCTCCAATGCAGAGGTGAACAGTTTCGGAGAAATAACATCTCCCTGTCTCACCCCTTTATGCAATGGGATTGGATTCGTGCTCTGGTCCTGGAGTCGGATAGACATGGTGGCGTTACTGTACAGACATTTCAACACTTCGATATACCGATAGTCGATTTGGCACCGCTGGAGTGACCGCAACACTGCCCAGGTTTCGACAGAATCAAAGGCTTTCTCATAGTCCACAAACGCTAAACAAAGTGGCCGGTAGACATGGCTCAACAGCGAGATGGGCCTGTAATTCTTTAAGAGGGTGTTATCCCCATTCTTAAAGAACAGTACCACCACGCTCCTGTTCCACGCCTCTGGCGTAAATCCCTCGAGGATGACGGAGTTGAACAGCTTCTGGAGGACCTTAAGTACCGGTGTTCCACCCGCTCTCAGAAGCTCTCTCGTTATTCCGTCTTCCCCCGGTGCCTTATTCTTCTTAAGCTGCTTGAGAGCCGTTCGAATCTCGTATAGGCTGACGTCCAGGATGTCTTCAGTGTAATGTCGGGTTAGGCGGGCTCTTGCATCGCTAGTCGTGCTTGTAGTAGGACTTTGCGATGAGGTGTACAGTTGTCTATAGAACTTCTCGAGCTCTCGTAAAATTTCTGGCTTCGAGGAAACGACACTGCCACTGTCGGTCTTCAGCTTCGTCAACAGACTTTGCCCAATAGACAGATCTCTCGCGAACACTTTGGAACCTTGGTTGCGCTCTATTGCGTTCTTAATACTACACGTATTATAGAGACGCAAATCGCGTCGCATAGACTTAGAGATCTGTTTATTGAGCGAGCTGTATTTCGACATGTCCACTGAAGACTGCAGTTTCATTTCGCTACGTTCTGCCATGAGTTTAAGAGTGTGCTCAGAGAGTTTTTGAGTTCTACCTTTGTGCTGGGTTTTAAAGAACTTTGACCCAACGGCATGGACAATTTCCACCAGACATTTATTTCGTCCACGGATCCGCATTCGGCGAGGCATTGGAAGCGGTTTTGGAGTTCCAACTGAAAGCTCTCGGGGTTTTGGATTTGGGCAGGACTTCGGCGAAGAGTAGATTTCATTAGACGGGACCTCTCTAGCTTTACGTTAAGATTTAATGAGCCTCTAATCATTCGGTGATCACTGCCGGTTTTGACGGTTTTGATGGTTTTTTTTCGAAGAAGCGCTAAACAAGTAATCTCAAACGGCGAAGGAAAAACATCGACATATTGTAGAATCTCAAAAGTGGGATCTCATATGCCAAGTGTACCCTCTAATACCCTCTCATGCGCACTTTAATTTACCACATTTTAAATAACTAGCGACACAATGAGAAGATACGATCCGGAATAAACGTAGGTTAACAAAAATTAAGCAAATAAATATGTTTTCATCCTGAATTTTTAAGTCAAAGATTGTAAAGCATCCTACTGTAAGGCTCTGGTAAAATAGAAATGAATAGAGTTCAAAACATTACATCTAAACATTCGCTAAAGTGGTAACGAGTATCGTGCAGAGAAATTCTCTACAGATGTTCGAAACGCAAGATGGTCTATATCCAACTCGTAATTTGTTGTCTCCGGCTGATGCTGAGGCACATGTTGTCTGAACGCGCTATCTCGTGAGAGCTGCTTTTAGTGCACTTATTAAAGGTGTGTCAAGTAAAGCACTTCGCGGCTTGAAGTGCTTTTAGTGTTATGTATCAAAGAGGCGGCGCTAAGTTTTGTTTATTAGGTTGTATGTATGTAAAGTAACAATCACGTTCACGTGAATTGGCTTTTAGAAATATTGGCTAAATAATTTTAGTCAATATTTCAAGGTACCTCGTACATAAATGAGGTACCTCGTTCGAGGTACCTTGAAATATTATACTCGTTGCATACGTGCAGGACAGCCTAGCGCGCACTGCGGATTTTTCCGAGATGAATATTTCCGCAATTAATAATTTCTTGGTTTAGCTTGCTTTAGCAGTTTTATCCGCCACTCGCCACATTTTCCGCTACTTACGGTTAATTCCTCCAACCGTGGTTTTTTTTCCGCCACGCCCGGTTTCTTTTAACCAACTGTTGTTTTTACGCCAATTCATAAAGGGTTGATCAGCGAAAAAAATTGCTTCAATTTAAATTTGTTCAAATTTGCAAACCTACTAGTCGGAAGTAACGGATAATTCCACACGCGCGACTAATTCAATGTTCCAAAGAAGGGCATGAAAAAATCGCCGCGGATCCGCGATGCGCACTAGGTCTAAAACAAGACAATTGAAGGTTCAACGCCCGCGTGTTGTGATGTTGTGGTTCCATGGTTTCTTACTATCTGCGTAAGAAACCATGGAACCACAACATCATACTGAGGACAAGATTAGTATGGATGTGATTGCTTGTTGCTTATTTAAATAAATGATTGAGCAATCAGTATGAGCCTGTACATTGTGTACACTTACTGTAATATATTAAGTATGTTGTATTATTGTAATAACCGTTGGTAGACTGTATATATAAAAGAAAGTCGTGTTAGTTACACCACTTATAACTCAAGAACCGGTGGACCGATTAAAATGAATATAGTTAGTAACTTGGCTTAGGATATAGGTTATTTTTTATCCCGGAAAAACAACGGGAACGGGGCGGGCGACGCCGCGGGTAGCTTCTAGCGTCATCTATCAATATTTATCCGTTACTTTGTTAAGCTCTGTAATTATTACAACAATTTAAATAGCTATCTTTTTTTTATTAGTGATATTTGTACTTTAATATTTTTTGTGAAGACAAAAAGAAACAAGAAAAAGTTAGGAACCAAATAAATAAATAATTTATTTTTACGCAATATGCCATATCAACGAACTAGAACTATGATCCGAACGTACGTATTGTAGTTAAATTGCGGACACGGCTGGATTCCTATATACCATAGTGTTCGTTTTAAGCTCCGTATCAATACAAAGCAGATGCTATTCTCAGATTGGATCGAACAACTTGGCCTGAACTGTATTGAACTATTTATAATTTGAAATGTTCTAACGTTATGGTTAGTGTTTGTGGTACAGGTAAGCAAGATCCACGCATATTTTGAATATACCTCTCACAAAAAAATCCGATAGATTTTTGATTGATTGACAGATTTGTTTTTTTTTTTATATTTTTTTATGTGAAAGGACATACTTTTTAATGGTTTCCATAGAAATTTCATGAAAATCGGTTTAGCAGTTTGGGTTTTAAATCAAAATAGCTGAAAAAAAATTGTTATCCAAGTTAACGTAATTTTGTATTTTTCTTTCTAAATACTAAATAACGTGAAATAAAAACTTTTGAAACGACTTCTAGAAAAGGAGAAGGTTTTCAAATCCTGTTGTTAAGTGCTCAAATTCATTAATTCATTCAATGAAGCCGGTTTTCTTTTTATTCGTTTATAAAACGTAATTATATTAAATACCAACACTCATAAAACTTCATTTTAAAGGTTGTCCAAATCTAAACGCTATTTCAATTAAACCAAAATAAAATACTTGATTATTCCAGCGCCTGTTAGAAATACCCACACTAATCACGACCTCTGAATCTTTACCTTTCACTCCCTTTCGAGTATCTTAATTTCCTGCCACAGACCGCACTCTTCACTGGAAACTACTGGAATGTGGAAGCATTATTAACTAGAGATTCCACATGTCAATAACATGAGCTTTTCAGCGCTTTATTCTATAAGCACTGGTGGTACTGGCCCTACCTACCGAACAAGATTTTAACGCACGATGCGTTAAAATTTAGTCGTGCACCAATGGAATAGAATAGAATAGAAAATTGAATTGAATTTTCTATTGAATGGAATAGAATAGAAAATTCCATTGGTGCACGACTAAAGTGCACCAATGGAATTTTCTATTCTCAAACTCTCAAGCTCAAACGACTCTTAAACGATGAAGGAAAACGTCGCAGGGAAACCAGGATGACGTGAAACTTAAAATTTCGAAGAAGAAATATCGTGCACGAAAAGAGCCTATGACTACTGAATCAAAAAAGCTAATCTTAAAAAAATACTAAGACCCCATGGGACGCTCTTTAATTCTTTCACCACACTGGTTCGAAATAACTGGTGACACGATCAGAACTCCTGTTCTATCTTAATTTATGAGTCTGGGTGTTATAAAGTACCTTATGTACTTATTAAAAATATGTAAAAAGTTTATCAGTCATCTGGTTCCCATAATACAAGCTATGTTATTTTGGGGTAAATAGTGTCGAATGCATTGACCACCAATATTAGTTCATGCAATAATTTATTTAATTTTCTATATTAGTTTCCTGAAACAGTCTGAACTCTTCGCAGAAAACATTATTAGTAGCTAGAGATTCTTCATATCCTCTGTAATTAGTGTTAACCCTTCATTCTTCAAAGGAATGTTCTGTGACTCTGAAAAAGGTTTATTGACGTCAGCCGTTGAATAGAATTACCAATACCAATCACGTTCCTTCCTTAGCCGTTCCTTTGCTTCAGTAACCAACGAGCCAATCTTTTTGTCAGGCCTTTGATTAATTGCCTAGATTAATACAAACAGCATGTAGTTGAAGCGTGTAACTCTTTAAGTTATCTTGACACAAAATATCTTTATATACTTATATTTTGTAGCACTGCAAAATATGTTCTTTAAAATTTAAACTTTTAATGAGACCAAAACCAGCCAGATACAAATAGTATAGCCAAAGAGATTTTATTAGATAGACAAGTTCATACATACTATAATGCGAAAAGACTTAATCCCCAACCTAATACGTATGCTAATTAAACAATGGTCATAATTATAAGTCTTATAGACAGGTGACTACATCGTGCACGGAATAAAGACATACCTACCTTGTTTATACCTTGTCTACAAATAAATTATAGTAAAATAGATAATTGATCATTATTCTTACCTGCGGCAAACAGGCACGCTGTATGACAATGCTAATTCTCTGACTAAAATAGAAACATAAGTAGATATGAATTCTACATGACAAAATTAAGTTATAAGTTATATGTCAAACCGGAAATATATAAATAATAACCAATAAACTAAACGTTACTAAAATAAATAATATTTAAATGAAAGCGAATAATCGAGGTCGGTCGCTCCAATTACGATCGAGACTCGTTCATCAGAATCATCGGAGGCGTCCAATAAATCGAATTTCAACTTTCAATTCCGATTCAAATCGATTGAGGTTGATTTGTATTTGCGTTTGTGATTTCGATTTTAAATTATAGAGGTTAAGATAAGCCCTTTACCGACTCTTTTCTACCGACTGCCGACGAATTAACTCACTAATTCACAGCCAAAATCGCTGGTAGTAGAGGCTTGAAATTTGAACCTTGTATCTAGTCTACCCAGTATAAAAATAATTAGGATAACATATATGTACATACATACATGTATTAACTAGGTATGTAGCCAATAATTAGATACAGATAATAATATAAAATACATGTGAAACAGTTGAGCTATCTAAGGACCGTTTAAAACGATCTATATGTAGCTTAACTGATCCAGATCACTGCCAGAGGGCAGTCTTGTAAGTAAATAACTCTGAAATAACAAGCGTAGTGTTAAAGTTTGGACGAAAATAACATTACGCGTGCGAATACGAGCATTCCACTTGTAAGGAATATAAAATAACGCCTGCGAGTCAAAAATAACTTGGATTTAAACATAGCATAGTGTAATACACATCTTAAGAACGCTGTAGGCCTAAATAAATTAAATTAAACCGTGCAGCAGAATATTATAATCAGTTCACAGTATATATTATAAAACAAAGACCACAATCGCGTCTGTTTGTCTATCTGAACGCGATAAACTAAAAAACTAGCGAATGGATTTTCGTACGGTTTTCACCAACGGACGGAGATTTTCATAAAGTTAAGGTGTATTCAGCCGTGCGAAGCCAGGCGGGTTACTAGTAATATATAAAACTATTAAACTACATACTACTATTTCGTATGCGGCAGTAGATACCTAACTCTGGTACGAGTTAATACGCCATCCGAGAGCCTCCACTTTGTATTGGATTCAATGTACACTAGAAACAAGATTAAGCATTGGGAGGTGGTTATATTAAACAAATAATCCCATGTGAACGAAGCTGTGAGCGTTTCACTAGTGTACAGCAATAACTAGCTTGTGTTATTACTCAGGTATTTTCGCTATAACAACCTCTCGTAACATGAGAGCGCTCACGTCAGCTTGAATTTCGACTCGTTTGAAATAGTATGATAGCACTTGGAGCTAGGCAAACTATCGCTGTAAAATTCTTATATACGAGTATCTACTTGATATTTTACTTTATTTTATTGAATTAGAACTAACTGTTTCCCTATGGCTTCGCACACAAAAAGTAGCAAAATTTCATCATGATTCGTTTAGATCAGGGGGCCGACCGCGATAATTTTAATGTTAATGCCAGAGCTACTACCAATTTCGAATCGCGTATTTTTTTAACAGCTCTGTCAAACGAATGATTTTGATTTGTACCAACTAAATACAAAACGTTTCCGTTTCAATGGTAAATACGTTGACAAATCCCCGATTGCCCTGCTGGTAGACAAGCAGAGCCACTATCAAACTTAAAATATTGGTGTGGAAGTACGGATATTGAAGATCGTTTTGATTTTAGAGGATTATCTTTTAAATAAATTGGCCAAAGGCATGTAAACGCTTAAAAGGCTTTCGCTAGAAAGAATAATAATGACTAGTGGTCAAGCCCGAAACCATTTCAACGTGGATGGCGCAGTGGTCCAAGGCCCGGCTGAGGCCCAGAAGGTTGCGGGTTCAATTCCAGCAATGTTGCGGGTATAAGTGGTATATCAGTCATGTGGTACTCATAACACAAGCTCTGCTTACTTTGGGGCCAGATGATGCTGTGTGAAATGTTCGGCATTATTTATTTAACTATAAGGCTTTCTTGTTAAACTTCGGAGCCCTAATAATATATCGTTGAATATTTCATAGAAAAATAACAGCCATTTTTATTAGAACTTAATTAATAGTAAGTAAGTTACTATAAGTAGAATCCTCGATGCTTTTGGTCATATCACTACTTTATCTGGCTTTGACTTTGTGTAATAATTGACAATTTAAAAAAATACTTTACATGACCGGCTTCACAGCTCACAGTTCTGCCTTCTGTAGGTTGTGGGTTCAATCTCACATCCAGGACAAATATTTCTGAAGAACATTATGTTTGTTCTGTGTCAGGAAGTTAAATAATGTTACATACATATGTATTTGAAATTATGTAAGTTTTCTGCTTCTCATAATTCAGGCTTTGCTTAGTTTGGGGCTAGATTTTGGTGTTAGAATAGTCTACTAATCAATATACATTCTGTCAGAAATGTATTAGTCCATTAAAATGTTACATTTTTTAGGCCTTAGTGTGCATTTGTCAGAGGACGCAATTTTATTTTTTTAATGTGTAGGGGGGGTCAGTAGAAGCTTAAGTTCAAGTTTGTGGGGTCGGCACCCTTGTCCCCCGGCCGCCATCTTGGAAAAGGGGGTGCAAAGGGTTTTCGCGCTGTATCTCGTAAACTAGTTACCTTACAGAAAATTTAATCAAACATAAAATGTAGCAAATTAAATTTCCTACAATTTTATTTCTATTACTTTTTATCGTCAAGTGACCAACAAAAAAGTTATAAACAAAAATAAATGAAAATTTTGTTTGTTTGTTCTAGGTTTTACAGCGCTCCAAACTTAAACGGATTCTCGAATGCTCATAGGGATGCAATAAAAACTAAAAATTAGGCTTACTTTTCTATCTATATTTTTTTTATTCATACAATTTATTATGATCTTAACATTCCTATGCTATTATTGAACTATGTTTGACCCTTTTACCCACCACCTATGAGGTATAACATGGGCAAAGTCAAATTTATAAAAATTTAATGCATTTTTTAATGCATTTTTTGTCACTGTCTTAGCAAATCGTTTGTATCGCAGAGTGTCTAGAGTATCGTCTTTATTTCCGCCATATAAAAAGACGAAAAAACGTTCGCCAACAACACTGAGTAACGATGACTCGACTTTCTCACTCATAAATAATTTAGTTCCACTTGCTAACTCTGGATGCTTCTGCAAAATTTTTATAAATTTGACTTTGCCCATGTTATACCTCATAGGTGGTGGGTAAAAGGGTCAAACATAGTTCAATAATAGCATAGGAATGTTAAGATCATAATAAATTGTATGAATAAAAAAAATATAGATAGAAAAGTAAGCCTAATTTTTAGTTTTTATTGCATCCCTATGAGCATTCGAGAATCCGTTTAAGTTTGGAGCGCTGTAAAACCTAGAACAAACAAACAAAATTTTCATTTATTTTTGTTTATAACTTTTTTGTTGGTCACTTGACGATAAAAAGTAATAGAAATAAAATTGTAGGAAATTTAATTTGCTACATTTTATGTTTGATTAAATTTTCTGTAAGGTAACTAGTTTACGAGATACAGCGCGAAAACCCTTTGCACCCCCTTTTCCAAGATGGCGGCCGGGGGACAAGGGTGCCGACCCCACAAACTTGAACTTAAGCTTCTACTGACCCCCCCTACACATTAAAAAAATAAAATTGCGTCCTCTGACAAATGCATACCCAAATGTAACTTTTCAATGGACTAATCGGGAATGGATGATTTGTGTATTAAATAAAGAGTTTGTCTTAAATTTTTCATCGCTAATGGATAGCTGCTAAACTTTCTGTATCTCACGAGTCGATCCGTACCTATTTAAATAATCACTTGGGTATGAAACATGCTGTCGCTCGGCTAGTCCCAAAATACCTGAATTTTCTCCAAAAACTCAATCGCATAAGAGTCGCTAAGAACATGTTAGAACGAGTCAGTCGGTTCCCGGTACTTTCTTGACAGAGTAGTATATAAAAAAATACATACCAAAAGCGTTGTTTGTAAACTATTTTTTTATGCAAATAGGCAATGACTTTCTTGCGAATAAGTAAAGTTCCAGATGAAATTTGGGTTCAAAATTGACAAGGTAATAAACTTTTCAATGACGTACCCCAGGCAACACTGAATAATATTACCCAAGCAACAAAGTTTTATAACGACCCATTTCATCGGCTGATAAACATAGTTCTCACAAAGAAATTACAAAACTCTGAACTTATATGGCTAATCTACTGCAAACACACAGTTTAAGTAATAGTATGTTCAGGACTTTGCAGCTATGGAAAGCTCTAACAAGAAACCTATAAAAGTTTTCTAGTTTGTTTGTTCGTGGCTTCTACACTGAGACCTTTATCATACCTCAACTAATCAATGCTTAATACTTGGTAAAAACTATATATATAATAGTTTCTTCAAGATAAATTAAACGAGCATAACGCCTACGAAACCAACTTTCCTTAGCCTAACATACGTTTGGCTTGTTTTAGCTGCCTGAGTGCGTTAGGGTAAAATGAACGGGGTTTGTGATGTTTTTATAAAGCATATTATTATATTATGACTGCTGGATTTCATATTATACCTACTGGTTGGCAATTTCGTTAAAAGCTTCTACAGTTAAAACTGGCTCGATTTATTACCAATGAGTGCATTGTAATTTTCTACAAAAGGTACAAAAAGCAAATAGATCGATTCAACCGAAACGGTTTCATGCTGATATAAATAATTTAGTTTAACTTACATTGTCCAGGAACGGAGCAGGAGCGGGAGGCATTGTAGCGTGCCCTCTACGAAGCTACGAAGCTATGGCGTGCTACGCCAAATTACGTAGCTCCATTGTGTAGTAGCTAGTACTGTCACAGAATACTTATTTATACAAGTACAGATGATGGACTCCACGAAAGCATTTATATAAATAGCGAACCTTGCTGCGACGCAACAAAGTGCATTTCAGCTCGTACAAACGCTTATCATAATATTTACGTACATCGTGCCTCTCTATCTATCGCGTAACTCTGTTAGTCCAGTTAACTTTACTGTTACTGTTCTATACTAGTAAGGTTTTGACGTGATAACGTCCAATAAATTCCTGAACGCCGGCTGCACGCACGAAAAGTTGTCACGTTCTGCCTGAGCCGAGCATGCAAGCAAGAGTGCGGAACAAGCGATAGAGAGGCACGATCAGCCTAAGCGCTCGCCTCTTGTGACGCATCTTAATAGGTTAAGAGTATGCAATTTTTCATCATTGTTTTCTTATGACGTTATAACGTAAAATTATCATCAGTTTACAGACAGCCATTTTTTTTACGTTATATTCCGCCAGCAAAAGAATATAATACAAACAATGACAATAGAATTCGATAGCCATATAATCCAATATTTGGTTGGAAATATATGATTTTACGTTCAGAATTTCCCTTTACGTGACGCTAACGAGTACTTCTGAAGAAAAAGTATGGTTCACAAAGTCGTTTTATCTCACATGTATATGCGACAACCAATTTATGTATCGGCGAACGAATATTTCTACCATTGCGATGGAGTATGAAGGTAATATATTCCTCATTGAAATTACATAACATATATGATCGTACAGTAGTGATTACCCTGATGTTTGTATACCAGCCTTTAGGATACATGACATCGAGTAATAAATTGTTGGAGTTGAACGACCGATGGCATAACTGTATACCCACCTTATATCGATCGTGTAACGGGCTATATTGTAATGAATGTTGTTCTTTAGTTTTTTCTTTACTGAACATAGTCGAACAATAGATAGATAGATAGATAGATAGATAACTCTTTATTGTTATACCACACAGAAAAATACAAGGAAATTTAAATAAAAGGAATACAATGGGCGGCCTTATCGCTAACAGCGATCTCTGCCAGGCAACCTTTGGATGGATTGGACTATAAATAAACAGAGAAGGGGCATGTTGGTGTGGTGTTTCAGTAAATATAATTATATACTTACATAATCTTTAAATAAACTAAATATAATACTGATATAAATAAATACATACATACATAATAGGTATAATAATAAACAAATAAAATCATAAAAATCATAGCTCAAAAGTAGGTATTATATAAAATATCAACAATACAGAAATGATTAGGTATAACAGTACGACAAATAGTGTTTCATGACCATATTCTTCAAGACGGGGAGAGACTTGGCCTTTCTAATATCTACAGGCAACGCATTCCACAAGTGGACAGCAGCGGAACAATAATGTTAAGCCATTCACTATTCACAAATTTCGTTTACTTGGATGACATATTTTTGAATGCTATTTTGATTTAAATACCAAACCACTGAACTGATTTTGATGAAATTCCTATAGAACCAATCAAAGGTATCCTTTTACATGCATACTAATATTATAAATGCGAAAGTGTCTCTGTCTGATTGTTACGTTATCACGGATAAACGGCTAAACGGATCTTGATTAAATTTAGTAAAAAGATGTATTGTATTCGGGGCTACTTTTGTCTCAAAAAACAAACTTGAAGGAGGTAAAATATGGGATGAAAGTTTGTTTGGGCAACTCATATTTTCTATAGTTAGGTATCTGAAAAATCATATTTAGGCTTTTGGTAAGAAGTAAAGAAATACGTGTTTCAACGTTTTTGCAAAATCATCCCCGAAGGTGGTAAAATAGGGTATTAAACTTATAAGATGTTCTTTAGATGCAAAGAATGCATTCCTTAAAAAAATAACAATAAAGCTTCTAAGCATACGCGTACGAAGTCGCGGGTAACAGCTAGTAATAAAATATTTTTAAATCGGTTTATTCATGGAGTTATAATATGGGTACAAACATAAAAAAAAATACTAAAAAACAAACGAATTGAGAAGGTCCTCTTATTTTTGAAGTCGGTTAAAAATAGTGATTACCGAACTCGACCAACATTTTTGTTTGTGTATTTAGGTATTCATACATTACTTGTACTGGCCTACTGGGCATTTCGTTACTGGAACGTTTAACCTGTACGAATCATTATTAAGATATAATTCTTTAGGCTGGCCTGACAGCTCAGTTGGTAATTACTTTGCCTTCTGCGCTGCAGGATGAAGGTTCAATTTCCTCCTAGGATAAACATTTGTGTAATGAACATAGATCACTTTCAAAACATTCGTGAGTTGTACTATACATTTTGATAAACAAGGGCTTTACTCACGTATTATTTTGTCGATGGAGGCACCGACATTGTTTCGATTCATCTAGAGAATCTTTAATTCATCCTCAATAAAACGTCAGATGTCAGTAGAGAGAGCTGCAGCTTACCTACCGTTTGTGAAAGGGGTGACGGATAAAATTGGACACCTGTTGCGAAGAAAATATGGCATCAAGACAATATTCCGACCACTTACTCAACTTAGACAATTGATACGCTCTCCTAAAGACAATGACCCTTTGAGTGTACCTGGCGTTTACAAGATTCCTTGTGATTGCGGAAGCTCCTACGTAGGTGAAACTAAGAGGAACATTTCTACCAGTCTGATATATAAGTAGTATATCAGTCATGTGGTACTCATAACACAAGCTCTGCTTACTTAGGGCCAGATGATGCTGTGTGAAATGTCTGGTATTATTATTATTATTATTATTATTAATCGTGCTTCTTGCTTTTATATTATATATAATATATTAAATAAATTAATCTTTTTTTTTTATGTATGTTCACCGATTACTCAAAGACGCCTGAACCGATCTCGAATTTTTTCCTGGTTTCAAAGGGTATACTTCCCAGGTCCCATTTAAATTTTATCAAAATCGGTCGAGCGGTTTTTCATAAATCAACAAAAATCGAAAAATTGTATACATCGATGACATTTTTAACCGACTTCAAAAAAGAAGGTTTCATAATTCAACCTTAAATATTTTTTTATGTGTGTTCGCGGATAACTTCAGCGTTTATGAACCGATTTTGATGATAAGAAGATCCCAAGGGTCAGAGGAATCGAGAGGAACTTTCGAAAATCGTAGTGGCGACTAGTGCGTTATTGAGTTGTTATTTTTTTCATTATGTATGTAAAAGCACTACTATCTAATGAAGGTTGATCTAATGATGGAGCCGAAAGACAGTCGAGGGAACTCCTCAACGATTTGCAGCAATTACTTGTTGTTTGGGCTTGATTAATTTGTATTACTGAGAACTTTACACTTAGATGGGTTGTGACAGTCATTAGGGGTCTGATGATGAAGATTTACAGTACCTTACCTACCTTGTGTATATTAATAAATAAGTAAATAATCTTCCATTTCCTCCCGTGGATGTCGTAAAAGGCAACTAAGGGCACACACACCGGGGGATTGGGCAGCAGCACCCCCCGAGTACTTAACACTAAATCTGCGGTCACCAATCCGCCTGCCAAGCGTGGTGACTATGGCAAAACCCCCCAATAAATGATAGACACAATCAGAAGACGGCCCCCAGTTCCCGGCAGTTCCGCTATTCCTGGTATAGGTGGCGGCCACGGTAACGGCGGAACAGGGGGTGCGAAGAATCTCCGGCAGAGGTCCAGCTACCAATCCCAACGACCCCTGGCCCTGGCAACATACAACGCACGCACACTGAGGACCGACGAGAAGTTGATTGAGCTGGAAGAAGTAGTAAATAAGTTGCACTAGAATATTATAGGGTTATCAAAAGTCCGAAGAGAGGGAGAGGACACGATAATCCTAAATTCCGGCAACTTATTCTACTAACGGGAGGGCGATCAACTTTCTCAGCACGGTGTCGGATTTCTCGTCCACAAATCCCTCGTTAACAACATTGTAAAGATCGAAAGCGTGTCAAGCAGGGTGGTATACCTTATACTCAGAATAACCAAACGGTATTCGCTGAAGGTCATATAGGTGTACGCACCTCACTCGAAACGTCCAGACGATGAAGTGGAGGCTATGTATGATGACATTTCAAATGCCATGCAAGCCTCGAAAACACACTTTACGGTTGTGATGGGGGACTTCAACGCGCGGCTAGGTGTGAGGAATGGCGATGAACTGAGAGTGGGGCAATTTGGATTTGGACAGCGGAACCAACGGGGTCAGCGATTGGCCTACTTCATGGAAAAAGAGGGACTCTTTATGATGAACTCCTTTTTCAAGAATCGGTCGTCCAGGAAATGGACGTGGCTTCACCCCGGAGGACACAAACGCGAGATAGATTTCATCATGACTACAAAAAAGCAAATATTTAATAATGTTTCAGTGATTAACAGGGTTGGACAGGGATCGAAGGCAGTGATCACCGAATGGTTAGAGGCTCATTAAATCTTGACGTAAAGCTAGAAAGGTCCCGTCTGATGAAATCTACTCTTCGCCCAAGTCCTGCCCAAATCCAAAACCCCGAGAGCTTTCAGTTGGAACTCCAAGATCGCTTCCAATGCCTCGCCGAATGCGGATGCGTGGATGAAATAAATGACGGGCTGGTGGCAATTGTCCATGCCGTTGGGTCAAAGTTCTGTAAAACCCAGCGCAAAGGTAGAACCCAAAAACTTTCTGAGCACACTCTTAAACTCATGGCAGAACGTAGCGAAATGAAACTGCAGTCTTTAGTGGACAGGTCGAAATACAGCACGCTTAATAAACAGATCTCTAAGTCTATGCGACGCGATTTACGTCTCTTTAATACTTATAGTATAAAGAACGCAATAGAGCGCAACCAAGGCTCCAAAGTGTTCGCGAGAGATCTGTCTATTGGGCAAAGCCTGTTGACGAAGCTGAAGACCGACAGTGGCAGTGTCGTTTCCAGAAGCCAGAAGTTTTACGAGAGCTCGAGAAGTTCTACGGACAACTGTACACGTCATCGCAAAGTCCTACTACAAGCACGACTAGCGATGCAAGAGCCCGCCTAACCCGACGCTAACTGAAGACATTCCGGACGTCAGCCTATACGAGATCCGAACGGCTCTCAAGCAGCTTAAGAACAACAAGGCACCGGGGGAAGACGGAATAACGACAGAGCTTCTGAGAGCGGGTGGAACACCGGTACTTAAGGTCCTCCAGAAGCTGTTCAACTCCGTCATCCTCGAGGGAACTACGCCAGAGGCGTGGAACAGGAGCGTGGTGGTACTGTTCTTTAAGAAAGGAGATAACACCCTCTTAAAGAATTACAGGCCTATCTCGCTGTTGAGCCATGTCTATAAGCTGTTTTCGAGAGTAGTTACTAATCGTCTTGCTCGAAGGTTTGACAACTTCCAGCCTCCCGAACAAGCCGGGTTCCGAAACGGTTTTAACACCATAGACCACATCCATACGCTCCGGCAGGTTATACAGACGACCGAAGAGTATAACCGGCCACGTTGTTTAGCGTTTGTGGACTATGAGAAAGCCTTTGATTCTGTCGAAACCTGGGCAGTGTTGCGGTCACTCCAGCGGTGCCAAATCGACTATCGGTATATCGAAGTGTTGAAATGTCTGTACAGTAACGCCACCATGTCTATCCGACTCCAGGACCATGGCACGAATCCAATCCCATTGCATAAAGGGGTGAGACAGGGAGATGTTATTTCTATGAAACTGTTCACCTCTGCATTGGAGGATGTTTTCAAGCTCTTGTTCTGGCATAGACATGGTAACAACATCAATGGCGGACGCCTCACTCACCTTCGATTTGCCGACGATATAGTCCTCATGGCAGAATCGCTGGAAGACCTAGGCACAATGCTCAGCGACCTCAATATCGTCTCCCAACAGGTGGGTCTTAAAATGAACATGAGCAAGACAAAAATCATGTCAAATGCTCATGTTGCACCCGTACCGGTACATGTTGGGAGCGATATAATCGAAGTTGTAGACCATTAAGTCTTATGAGGAAATCCGTAGAAAAACCAAAGTCACCGACGTAGCGCTCAAAATTTGCAAGTTGAAGTGGCAATGGGCAGGCCATATAGCTCGCAGAACTGATAACCGTTGGGGAATAAAAGTTCTCGAATGGCGACCAAGGACAGGAAAACGAAGCGTAGGACAACCCCTCACCCGATGGACTGACGACATTGTAAAGATCGCAGGAAGTCGGTGGACGGAGAGGGCTCAAAATCGTTCTTCCTGGAAATCTATTGGGGAGGCCTATGTCCTGCAGTGGACTTCATAGAGGCTGTGATGATGATGATGATGAAATAATCTTGGACATTTCACACAGCATTGTGAAATGACACAGCACTGGCCCCAAAGTAAGCAGAGCTTGTGTTATGAGTACCACATGACTGATACACTACTTATATTCATTTTTTTTTTGTAAATACATACATATTATACATAGAAACACCCAGACCCGAGACAAATACTTGCCGATCATACAAACATTTTTCCCGCGGCGGGAATCGGACCCGCAACCTTCTGCGTCTCAGTCGGATCTTAGCCCACTGCGCCACAGAGGTCGTCAATATACATGAAGTCGGTTGTCTTTTTAGTTTTTAAAACGTAATTATTTATTTATTACTAGAACACCATGAAACCATACTTTTTGTTTCTATATCGGTCATATGAGACTATTCCTGTATGCTTAATAATAAAAGAATAGTCTCGATCATCCGTATCAACAGGGGCGGCTCGTAGTATTTTTCTTTCGAAAAATTGTCGCTCTCGCCTTCGCTTCGCGTGGAGGCGGATATTTAGACTTATCTGTGCCAATCTGACGAAATTAAATTCGTTTTTTTCCTGGCACTTCGGTAGCTAAGCTTGCTACATTTTTAGAAATAAATACAAATTTATACCTTTGCTTAGAGACATTGTTATAATTTCGTGAGTGATTCTAGTATTATGCCTGCAGGTTCATATTAGTATATTAACCTGCTCCAGCTTCGTACGGGTCTTTTTCTTTTCATGTCATTAGTTATTTTAAACAAGTGTGGTGAAAGGATTTAAAGTGCACTTTTGAGGCTCCTTTCGTGCACTTAGCACGAGTCATAAATTTTTTAAGATCTACGACACGTCTGTTTCCTTACTATGTTTTACCTTACCGTTTAAGAGTACAGATACAGCGCACTTAATTTTTTTGATATACAACATCCGTTTGAATCAGTTCGTGGTACCTTAGAATTGGAAGGCGGGGCCACTACCAGTAAACCACCGGTGGTCTCATACGGGTGAATTACGGGTTCACATCATTCGTACGAGGTTAATTATACACTTAAATCTTTCAATCACTCGGTCCATTCGTAAAAACCATGAAAATCCCTTTAGTACTTCTTCTTCTTCGTTAATAGTCATATGTCATGTCATGTGTCATAATAATGTCAATTTTGTAGTGTCAAGTGATTGTTTGATAATAAAGTCTTAATCGAATAGTCGATCGTAATTTGTATATTCTAAACGTCATCGCGGAATTGACGTTTAGAACTTTCTCGGGATTCTTCGTCGTTCAAATCACATTGCGCCATATTTTTACCACAATTTATTCATTAAAATTCCGCTAAGATTACTGATTAAAACATGCAATAGCACAGGAAACCATAATTAATCTAGAAGTACTATGTTACTTCATGAAATGACAAACGAAGAATCATCCGTTTGGTAGTTTTAGAATTTATTGCTTTCAGTCAGACAGACAATATTTTATAATATGGGGGAGACTGGAAGGGGGGACTTTGTTTTATAATATCTACTGATACTCTATTAGGGTCTGCAAGCGTATATTATGAAATGTTTACGTAATACGAGATATTTACCATATGTGAGTCTTACTGCTTCCCGATATTTCAGCACAATTGCAGCGCCAAAATCTCAGATATTTTTTTTTTTTATTTTTTTTTTATTCAGCACATAATACATAATCACGAGATTTATCAGATTATCTGGTTATCATGTTAAAAACTATGATAATTTCAAAAACTTGTATTATTTTTAAATAAGTTTTTATTCCTACTTATAACTTACTTATAACTAGCAAAGATGCTAGAACTCTATATTAAACTACCGTCTTAGTGAGTAACACCACTGTGCCAGGTATTCAGCTTTCAAGCAGTAATTTGCAAGCATTACTATGTTTAGATTTGAAGGGCATTCCAGAAAACTAATGGGTGAAAAGACAAAAAAATATCTTACCCGGTTACCCACTTAGGGTAGACATCGGGTAGACCCGAAGGTAAGTGGATGGTGGATGTTAGACATCGGGTTTTTTTCTGGCTCAGTTTCATAAAAACCATTTGAAAATAAATTATTTGTTAATTTTTCTAACTATTAAAAAATAATTATGACAGGTCAGGCAACTCAGCCTTTTTCCAAAGCACAAAAGCTTCATACGCACTCGTGTCTAAGCACTTATACAAATGTGAAGGAATAAGCACTTATACAGTGTTTATAGAGCACCTAATTCAACTTGTGCTCGGATTTCCTATGTTACATGAAGTAGCATAGCCATCACTATCAGACTAGTGCATGTTAGCGCACGGTAATTGGATAGCTGCTGCATAGATGATACGATGAGCCCAACGTACACGAACAACCAGTGATGCAATTTAGGCTGACGACGACCGGTACCGACAGGATTATTCATAAAATAATTACATTTTAATTTAGAAAATCACCTTGAAAATTGTAATGAAATGTGAGCCCATAAAAATACAACCGAATTGAGAACTTCTTCCTTTTTCTGAATTTCGAAAGATTATAAAACGTAAAATAAAAACATTCATAACCTGTTGTATTTTTTTTTTTAATTGAATGAAGTCGTTTATTTTTAGTTTTTAAAACGTAGTTATTATATTATTATTTTAAAGCTACTAAAAACTAGCTATAGCATAATATAAATGCAGCGTATTCAATACAATTTAGGGTAGTAGGCAATGTTGACAAAAGGTGCTCCGGATCCCTAGCCCCGGGCTATCGTACGGCCTTTACAAAGCTCTCAGGTAAGCAGGAAATCATCACGGTTACGCTACCACTATATATTTACACTGCCTGTGACCAGGATAAAACCGTTGCTTCGTGACCTCTTAACCTTTGCCTCCTCCACGTAATTACCACTAAACCCTGCTGTGTAGACTTGGATTTAGTTGGCTTAAAGTGAATCTTACTTTCAAAAGATGGTTTAATCTTTTTTATTGAATATTCTAGACTTTTACCGCAAGAAACGGCTTTGTTCAAAACCAGGCCGAGCGCGGTAATTTTGAACGTTTGAACCAAAGCTCAAACTCAAAACGTTATTTTTGACGTATTACGTACCGCGCTAATAACTATAACGGAAACTATTTAGCCCTAATTTGGATTATATGTGTCAAACTTTGCGGGATCGCGTTATTTTTGACGGTGCTTTCAAACGAACGTTTTTGATTTAGTACATCCTAATAGTCTGTGCATAAAGTAATACTAATATTAATAGCTAGTTCTATATATTCTACATACAAATTAGTTCGAAAGATAAATTCAACAATAAAATCGTTCAGGAAAAATAGCGCGGTACTATTTTGACTTTCAGATTAGCCATATCCAAATTTGGCCAAAACCAATTCCTTCAATGGCAATTATGTTGACAAATAGCGCGATCGCCCTAATGAATAAAGAAAGAAAAAGAAAGAAAATACGATTGTTTGTAACAACATACACATAAAACATATTAAGGTATACTCAAATAAAGACAAAGAAAAACAGAAAAGACAACTTAAATTAAACTAAACTAAAGATTGAGTGTCTCGCATTCGTCCAAGGGTGCTGTTACAAATTAGTGTCCTTGTAATGCCCTTGTAATAAAAATAATGTAATGCTTGTATTACACATATAAACCTTCTTTTTGAATCACTCTATCTATTAAAAAGAACCGCATCAAAATCCGTTGCGTAGTTTTAAAGATCTAAGCATACATAGGGACAGACAGACAGCGAGAGGCGACTTTGTTTTATACTATGTAGTGAAGAAAGAGATAGAACAATGCAAGCTTGTGCATAAACAAGTATGGCCTCAAACTCCAATAATGTATTGTTAGAATTAATATTTATTCCAAAATATTTTTTCTGGGATGAGTCAGTAACCAAATGCGCTGTTAGTCAGTATACTGTACTGAATAAATACATCTAAGTATTTTCATGTCCTTACTATTATAATAAATCGAAAGTGTCTCTGTCTGTTTGTCAGTCTATATTTTCACGTCTAAACGGCTGAACGGATCTGAATTGGTAAGCACATGGACTGTATTTTATGGTACCACGCGTGTGAAACCGCAGGCAGCAGCCTAGTTTTACAATATTTAAACAGAATTATTTTTAGAAGAATATCAATGTCAATATCATTATTATGTTGAGGGTTGAGGGTTCGATTCCCTCCCAGGACAAACATTTGTGTGATCAAAATAAATGTTTGTATTGTGTCTTGGTGTTATAAAGTATCACAAGTATTTATTTAAACATATTTAAGTATTCTACATTATGTATTTACAAGCTATGCTAAGTTTCGGGCTAGATGTGTGAATTGTCCATGAGTATGTATTATTATTAAATGAAGGCAAAGTAGAGAAACAATGCATATCATAGGATTAAAAAACTTTGTAATAATGTAGGTAGCTACATTATCTACGATTCAATCTGCAAATGAAGCTTCAAATTATAAGCTTTCAATCAACTCCCAATAGGAGCATTTGAGCGTTTTCGTATAATCCCTTCACGTCTGTCATTATCAATGAAATTCGATGTGCAACATGTATGTTGAATCATGCTGATAAATCTATAATCAGTATGGACCAAAACCTTTTCAATTGAAATATATCTTGTTATAAGTTCGACGTGTGAATGTCTGTGTATGTCTGTGGCATTTTAGCTCCCAAACGGATACACCGATTTTTGATAGGTCAGTTGATCGAGCATGTTGTCAGCTATGGTAAAAATTCTTGTCGATGGAGGAATCTGAGCAATTTCCACATGTCTGATCGATTCGAAATTTGGTATCCTGTTACTTCTATGATATTGCTAGTTTTTTTTTATTATATATTTTTTTTCTCTGGCAAAGGTTTAATAGGTAATACATGCTTATCATTTTAACAATAGTCTTAAAACCTCTGTTAACCTGTTTTGTGAAAACTGGTGCCTGTGAAAGGTTCGAAGACCTGTATGACAGGTCACTAGTAACATGGTAACCTGATGATGGTACAGCATCACATGGCTTCTGCAGGGTACTTAACTCCTTAGATGTACAGTAAAGATATATCGTGTTTGGGCGCACTTCAAAGGTAGACAGTGGTTTTGATTTCTTAAATAATGAGTTTTTTTTGAATTTTATGTGTAATTCCTAGTGTGGTACCCAATAAATATTATTTTTGAATGCTCTTCCTGTTACATTTTTCTATAAATCTCCTTAAGTCATTGCTTGGGTGATATTTACCATAAGATTTTATTTCAGATAAAATATGAAATTATTACAAAATTTTAGACCCAATAGATTTATAGTGCAAATCTTTGATAGCGTATAAAGATACCATCACAGAAATTGGGTATTTAATTTAGTAATGGGTTTGACGTCACACCGACCACACGAGTGACGGCAACTGCGGTGAGGTTCCATTAAGAACCGAACTCAAAGTGATGCTCCTAAATGTTTTTAGCACCGCTGTTATGTTCCATTTTCACACAGGATACAATATTAACTGATCGGCGCTGAAAACTATTTATGAAAAAAGCTTATTGAAGTTTAACACTACGACGATGTTGTTGTAGGGATTTCTTTAATATATATATTATTTGTGTGGTGTTTTTTTTTTAAACACCACACACATGTTATTAAAATTTCAAACCTATCGACAAAACCAACATAAAGAATATTATTATTAAATAAAGAATGTTATTATTATACATATATTTTTTTATTTTATATTTGTTGTCTGAAATCCCTACAACATCGTCATAGTGTGCTACATCAATAAATTTCTAATTGTTTGAACAAGCCAATTCTTTCATAAAATAATGCCGGACCCTCTCGATGGACTGACGACATTGTAAAGATCGCAGGAAGTTGGTGGATGAAGAGGGCTCAAAATCGTTCTTCCTGGAAATCTATTGGGGCGGCCTATGTTCAGCAGTGGACTTCATAAATGCTAATGTGAAGAAGTTATCACTTCAATATTTCAGAATAAATAAAAGTGGAGATTACAGAGAGTATGTCATGTATCTGTGTGCCACAGTAACAAAAAGGTCTCGATTCGACTCAGTATAATATGCCTTGCAACTTGGAGGTAGCGCTTACCGCTTGTATTCTGTTGAAACCTTAGTTTAGGTAATAACTGTTTCTGTTTAGATAACGTATTTATCGCAATATCATTGAAATAACTGAATACAAAATTTCCAATTCCAACCTGTGGGAAATGCTCACATCCTTTCATCATCTAGAAAAGATCTGATGATCTTCAAATGGCTGAACAGATTTTCTAGAATCATAAGTAACACGCTCGATCATATAACCTTTAAAATAAAAAAAAACTAAATTGGTTCATCTGTATGGAAGCTATGATGCCACAGACATAATACAAGAAAGTACCGGGAAACGATCAATAATACAAAAAATGTTAGTTATTCATCCAAACTTGACACGATAACAGATGTAACTCAAACTCCGCTCTTAAATGGAAAACTATTGTGCCAACAAAAAAAAAACCGACCAAGTGCGAGTCGGACTCGCGCTCCGAGGGTTCCATACAAACCTATAGATATATAAGTAAAATTTCACCCATCACGACAATCGAGTCATAGTTGGATGATGTAACTAAAACTTTTTAATTTTATTTAAAAAATTATTTGCTTCGTACCAAATTTCACGATTCTGAGTTCACAAGAAGTACCCTGTAGGTTTTGATTCCCTTGCGAGTTGCGAGTTTGAATATATGCGACTTAAATTGCTGTTTCTCTTGATTGCGTTAACATAGAAGTTTGATTTTGTTACAGCTTAAAGGTATTAATAGACCTGAGTATTTTATATGAATTTCAATTTAATACCTCTACGCGTTCATGAGAAAAGGGGTAGTAAGTTTAAAATTATTAAAAAATATTTTTATTATATGATGTAACTAAAAATGTACGTTGCTTCGTACTAAATTTGAAGATTCTGAGTTCACGGGAAGTACCCTGTAGGTTTTGATTCCCTTGCGAGTGTCGAAAATTTGCGGCATAAACGGCTGTATCTTTTGATTGCGATGGCTTAGAAGTTTGATTTTTTCACAGCTTTAAAGGACAGTAAACCTGAGTATTTTTTACTATAAATTTCAGCTTGATACCTCCACGCGTTCCTGAGAAAAAGTGTCTTAACAGACAGACGGACGGACAACAAAGTGATCCTATAAGGGTTCCGTTTTCTCCTTTCGAGGTACAAAACCCTAAAACCAACAAAAAAAACAAAATATTGAATTTAGAAACTTAATCAAATCATTCCCGATTCCATTCCCGAAACTTTTTAACAAAATATATATACACAAACACACACGTTAAACTTATAACACACCTTTGTTTACTTCGCATTCAAATATACTTGTGATCAGTGAGAAATCCGTGAATAATCCCATTGACCTTACTTGCATAATGATTTTCACATACATTTTTGTCCCTGATTCTGTAGTTTCGTCGGACTACTATTTCTTAAAACACGAACGATCTTATCATGTTTGCATCAAAGTCTAAATTAGAGTAATATTTTAAATTCACAATTGTTAAATTCACTGTATTTACTAGTCATCATGGAAGGAGGTATTGGAAGATTATTTTTGGCCGTCTAGCGATGCAAACATTGTGCTATTATATTATTTATATTTCTAGGATGATTTCCGGTTTTATTAGTGTCGGAAATATAGATTAGCTTAATTATAGAAGTTTTAGGTGTTATTGTTAAATTGGTTTTGGGAAATGAATGATTTAAATGTTCAAGCAATAATAATAATAATAATAAATAAATCAATATTTCTGGACAAATGCACACAACACTATCTAGTCCCAAACTAAGCATAGCTTGTTTTATGATGATTTCTCTATGAGTAATAAAAAACCTTTTGAACATTGAACTGCCAATTGTGTCATTACTTTGCCTTGCCATCCCTCCCTTTGCTTGTATCGTGCCGTTCAATTAGACATTTTGGTGTTTTTATTTAAATAGAGCCAAAGTTATTGACTCGGGTATAATTAGAATAAAAGCTTTGTATTTCTTTGTGATTCGAGCAAACATAACCCGTATAATTATTTTATATGAAAAATATCATCTATTATTATAAAAATCAATCCCCATTTTCCTTGGTCACGGCATCATGCGTGAGCGGCTATACCGATTTTGCTAATTATTTTTGTTGTGATTGTTATTGTCAGGAGAAGGTATAGTTCATTAAAGTTAGTTAAACATCTAATTTTCGATGCAACTTTCTAATATTGTTACTATAAGAAAGTTGCGTGGAAAGTTAAAAAATTTGAGAAACTTAACGACGATGTATACATACTGACATAACTGTCAGTCGTTTGACAGTTGGCGCGATTTCATATCATGGTTAAGACAGGACAACGTCTGTGGGGTCCGCTAGTTTTATATAAAATAGAAAATGACGAGCGACAAGATACTACTTTGTGAAACATACCTATACACAATATAAACACTTATATAAATAATATAAACACTATAACACAATAATATAAACACTATAAACACTGTGAAAATTTACATTAATATGACAGATGCCATTAACGAAGAACAAGTTGTTGATTAAAGCTGTAGAAAATCCTAGGAAACTCAATGAAATACAGGAATTAAATGTCAATTTTAATTTACTTTAGAAATGTTATTCCAAACCGTTCCTCTAATTTAGTCATTGGTGTAATCAAAATAAGGCCGATCATAAATTCGGAAATTTTATCTAGTTTGCCGAAACTACATAATTAAAGTCTTAGGTTCTATATCTTGTGATAACAGCGTCTGTTGAGCTTGGATTCAATTCTCGAATGGTCCTCCGATCAAGTACGTACCTAAATAATAATAATAATACAGGAATTCAAAACCGCTAAACCACTTATTTGGGCGAGTACCTTACGACAACCAATCGTCCTTTTCAGGAAACCTCTGCTATTTCATTGGCACTTGAGCCAACCAGCTGATCTCGAATTATTTGGAGAATCATCCCTTGCGCAAATATTAAACTTCACGAGAGGCGCTTACAACTGAACGATATTCCAATATATCTTTCCAGATGGCACCCTTCACCTAAGCAAATTGATTTCGAGATCATTTTGATATTTCGCTGAAAAAAATTATACTTAGGTACAGATGGAAATATAATGTTATTTTGTCATAACACGGCTTCTTTTTAGGGTTCATAGTTTCGCTATGTCTGTATGTCTGTCTGTCCGCCCTCAATCTTGCAGACTATTAGTTTTATCGTAATTAAATTTTACACTGTACTACGTATTAGTGACACCTACAAAGTTATAAAAAAAATCAAAAGTAACGCTTTATACGATATTAAATTGTACTACTCCATCGTGTGGCATATCGTTGGGTAGGTCTTTTAAAGATACTAGGAATTTTCTTATAAAGATTTTCGGTACAGATCATCATATCAGCCCCTAGAAGTCCACTGCTGAACATAGAACATAGGCCTCCCCGATAGATTTCCAGGAAGAACCATTTTGAGCCCTCTCCATCCACCGATTTACCGCGATCTTTACAATGTCATCAGTCCATCGGGTGAGGGGTTGTCCTACGTTTCGTTTTCCTGTCCTTGGTCGCCATTCGAGAACTTTTATTCCCCAACGGTTATCAGTTCTGCGAACTATATGGCCTGCCCATTGCCACTACAACTTGCAAATTTTTAGTGCTATGTTGGTGACTTTGGTTCTTCTACAGATTTCCTCGTTGCGGATTTTATCACGTTGTGAAACACCCAACATAGCTCTCCATAGTACGTAGCGCGACTCTAATCTTGTGTAAGAGGCCAAAGTTAGCGACCAAGTCTATATGTCATCACTGGCATCACGAACTGATAGTGAATTTCGTCTTGAGATACAGATACATTTCGATACAGATATTCGTTTAATAAATACTAAGCTTTGAAGTGGCCATGTTTGATAAAGGTCGTGTGGTCGTCGTCCCCCTTTTTAAAACTATGAACTCTTTCTACTAGCCCTAATTAGATAAATGCTTATATCAAATACGGAGTTCAGTTCACTGATTGCAGATATTCTTGCAGGTTTACTGATGGCAGGATTTAATTATCATTATTATTAATTATTGTTTTAATAGGTTGTAATACCCGTTGGTATTTTAATTTATCTTTTAATTTATTCCCGACGTTTTGGAGAGGCAGCCCGTGACCATGATTATTGCAACATAAATACCATGTAACTACTAAAAAAAATGCGTGAATGTCGTGGATCACTCGGTTGGAACGACGTTATTATCGTAGTATATTATTATTGATAAACGTATTATATTATTGATTAACAGATACAAATTATGAATTACTAGCGTCCGAGAGCAATTAAATGAAACGCAGAAATATCTAATGAATTGAAGGAAAGGTAGGAAATTTCGTAATGGATATATTTTTTGAGTTTTTTTTTGACAAACATCACCCAATTGTACATCATCCAATTCATGTAATATATTCGTTGATTCGTTCATCTAAATAATTCATTCGTGTCACCCTACGGATAACCGTCTACACTAAAGAAAGGATCGTGACGGAAATTCATGACGGAAAAATCTTACACTTTTTTTCGCATAGCCCCCATCCGCCAAGTCCTACCGTGCGATAAGCAACTTCGTTCCAAAAATAATATTAATGATAATAAATATTTGTAGAAAAACCACAGAACACCATCTAACCTAGTATAGTATTATGTTATCTGTGCTCAAACTAAGCAAGCTTGTACTATTGTAACGAGATAGATACAACAAACATTCATACCTATTAAATACTAAACCAAATACCAATTAGAATACCATTTACATCATTAAAATATGAGACACATTTCGTTCGTACGCACAGAGACCGCAACTGTTCACAAGATAAACGACCGTGTTAAGTAACAATGGCATGTCGTCGTCAGGGAATTCACTGCGATTGTACCTAATATAGTAAGAAATTGTTGTTAGGTACCTGACACACCCTTACGCGGATGGACGCTTGTGATTAGTTATATGCCACTAGTGTTGTGCTCATGATCGAACATAGAGGTCCGGAATGTCGACAAACTTGAGTTTTCAAATTCAAATATATTTAATTTAATACAATCGCAAGGATCACTTTGAAACGTCTTACATAAGGTGAATTTAGCTGCCAATTCCCCTTAACCCATAAGTGCGAGAAAAATTGACATGTCCAAACATGTCCTGGTCCTAGCGCTTTTTTGTATGATCCTTCTTATAACTAACTAGCCTAACTATAAAAAACGAAAACAAGGTAACAGTGGTTTATACATTGCAAATCTGTCAGTTATCCTGTCTGAGGGTAGAGCAACATGAGGCCATGTAATCTTATCAACAATATAATCATTTATATTATAATATACGCTTTCTTCACAAGACTACTGCTTATGTAAGCTTTAAATTTACACTCACAAGCTTTCCGAACTTCTTCTTATCGTGTCACTAGTTATTTCGAACCAGTGTGGTGAAAGGATCAAAGTGCATCTCAGAGGCTTCATTCGTGCACTTAACACATGTCTTCAAACTTTAACTTTATAGGTTCTACGACGTACCGTTTTCCTTACTATTTGCATTCAGAAAAAAATATTGTTACAGTAACAACAATACTTTAACGCCACACAACCGTCAATAGTTGATTGTTCCAAGAACAACCTTTTTATTGTCAAACTAATTTTGTCATTCTACAGTAATTATGAAAATGGTTGAAGTAACAATGTTATCATTTTGATTAACAACAGTCGCCATTTTGTTGTTGCGACAAGGGTTGCATTGTTTCCACAACAACCTTATTTTGTTAGTACTAAGTATTTTGCATTGCAACCATGACAAAGTTACAAATGCCATTGTTAGCTTAACAAAGTAGATTTGATGCATGAACAAATGAACTTTGTTATTTTAACTACCCTTTCTACTGTTACTTGACTAACCTAACAACGGTGACGTAATACATTGCTATTATAGCAAACTAACTTTGCCTTTATACCTATGTCTACTTTGCTAACCTAACAATGGTGATTTAAGACATTGATACTGCAGCAAACATACTTTGCCTTCATACCTATGCCTACTTTGCTAATCTAACAATGCTGATTTAAGACATTGCTATTGCAGCAAACTTACTTTGCCTTCATAACTATGCCTATTTTGCTAACCTAACAATGGTGATTTAAGACATTGCTATTGCAGAAAACCTACGTTGCTTGAGAAGGTAGCAACGTAAGTTTGCTGCAATAGCAAAGTAGGTATTATATCGCCATTTTTAGGTAAGAAGATGCTGTGGAAGGATTAGGATTCATTAACAGAAACAATAAATTAAATGTATTATTTTTATTACAATTTTTGCTTACAATGTTATCTTATATTATTACTTGTTAGTGACAAAAGATAACTTAGGACTTCAAATTAAAGTATACCCTCAGGGGTAACACCGATGCAATAAAGAGTCTACGAGGGGTTCATTTCAAAATATAAGTTTATTTACTACGAAAAAATACACTAATTGGCGCAAGCGTGATGCAGCGCGGCGCCGCTATTGTTTTCGTATTATTTCAATTAAATTTGTATATTTTTGCGTAGTAAATAAGGTTATATTTTGAATCAAAGTACGCGCAGCGTCGCTTTGCGTCGCGTCTCGCTGTGAGCTGACAGCTGACCCCTAGGGGTAACGCCGACGCAAAAAGTCTTTGTCATCGGAAAATATATCATGATACATTTTCCGATGACAAAAATCCATTGGTGCAAAACTCGATTCGAACAAACGCTCTTAGCATCGGAAGAACAATTTTACTTACAAACTCATTGTTTTGTAGGTATGTTTAGTACTCATTCACGCTGCCGCCGCTTTGACCACTAAACGGGTTGGGAAGCCTTGAGTTAATATAGGCTACTTTTTAACCCTTAAATTTACCATTATGAAATAGCACAAGTATTTGGCAACCCGTTCCCACATAAATTCAATGTTTCTAAATCCACCAAATGACAGGCAAATAATTTACTTATTTTTCTTCGTTAATGGCATGTGTCGTAATAATGACAATATTGCCAGTGTCAAGAGTTTATAGTATGATGTTACAAAGTTGTATCTTGACGTTATATAAAATGGTGTCATTCACATTAAATAATAACAGGGATTATTTTTGCTCGAATCACAAAGAAACACAAAGCTTTTATTCCAATTATTCACACCCGAGTTAAAACAGTGTCGGTGCCTCCATCGACAAAATAATACGTGAGTAAAACCCGTGTTTATCAAAATGTATGTACAACTCACATATGTTTTGAAAGTGAAATATACTTACCGTCTATCTTATGATCTGTCAGTGGTCTGTCATTGTCAATGATTAAATTCTGTATTAACACCTTATTTTAATATTACAAATACTATCTAATGCGTAAAAATAGGAAAACAGAACAAAAGGAGAAAAAAAAAGTTAGGTAAAGTACTTACAGAGAAAAAAAAAAGTAGGTAAATCTTACTTCTTAAAAATAAAAACAATCTAATAATAAAAGGAACTAATACCTACACTAAATAATATTATGAGTATAGCTATATTTATACAAAACGTTCTCACAGTAGGTAAGGCACTGTCTCTCTATCGTTTTCCAGTCATCCGCAAACAAATCCGCCTGAGGATGTTCAGTGAGAAGCATATTTAAATGTCACTGTACGCGGCAGATGGGCGACTGTTGTCGTGAAACAGTGCGTGCAGGTGTTGTTGCAAGCAAAGGGACACGTCCAGGTCTAAAGCGAGTACGATTCTCAGGAACGGACAGTTGGGACAGACAGTCTAATAAAGATGGCAACTAGTTTTAAAACATGAAATCAAGGCCAATATCCTTATTATTTTATCCTTATATTCATTATTATTATTTTGTCTGTATTTCAAGTATCTCAAAAATGCAATAGCTACTTTTAGCACGTACTGGACTCGGACTCTCCCGCCATTCTGTGATGCGACAGATTAATTTCCGTATCCGTAATTCTGGCTCATCACTACGACCTGCCAATCGTTGACAGATGACTTTCAGTTACCCTCAATCGTACTTATAAAAGGAAATAGAGGCTATTTTGGTGTGTCACTAACATGGTTTGCCGTGACACCGCGACGTGCGAAGTAGGCTTTTCTGCCACTTATTTCGTTGGCTTAGCTCATTATTTTCCTTTTCTTTGTGCCCGTGATATTTATTTTATTTTTGCCAAAAAATATCTACTTTCTGCGGTTTGAGTGCAAGAATTGTAGGGTTAAATTTTAATTTTAAAAGTGTGACCAAAAATATGTTAAAGCATGATGAAATGTCGACAGCACAAACACATAAAATTACTTTATTTTCATAACCAACTAAGTTTCTAAGTAACTACATAAAGGGTAAGCCCAAGACACCTCATTAACTATTCAGAGAGCCAATTTTCCTTTTTCTGGCTGATAAATGACAACCGCTTTATGTTATAACGATTTTCTTGGCTACTCAGTCACGTTTAGGTACCGACTCTTTTGTCTATTGGTAATTTGAATCCAGCTTGTGCACACCTATGTATAACACTACAAATTATATATATACACTACACTACATGAATATTAAAAATAGACAAGATTGATTTTTGTTTGTTTATAATGGATAATCTTAAAAATTACTTAACCGATTTTAAAATAAAATTGTTTTATCTGTAGAAAGCTATAGCGATTATCTTAGGCTGAATTTTGTTTTCAAAAAAATTAAGATCCTTACTAAATTTGCAACAAGGGAACTCGTTCTCCCGTGCACCCTTGGAAGCCTGGGCGGATCGCTAGTTTTATACATCTGTTAATAACAGATAACCCTTTTTAATAGACGACAAACTTAACTAAAATATACATTATTATTTTATCACATTCTTCCTACGTACTAATAAATTGTATGCTATAAGCGGGATCCGAAAAATCCTAATTTTAAAACACACCTATCATCTATTATAACACCTGGTTTGACAAACAATAAATGATTATGATTGCTTTATAACTATCACATTCCTCCTACCTACTAATAAATTGTATGCTATAAAAGATTATGATTGCTTTATAACATGCTAGTCACCCAATAACTACCTAATTACTAATATTTTTTCTTGTAATAATATCATCATCCCCATCATCATTCAGCCTGATTGCACCCACTGCTAGGTAATAGGCCTGCTAATGCCACTCTTTCCGGTCCCTAGCAGGTCTCATCCAGTGGTTCCCGACAACGCTGACTATATTGTTCGACTATATCGTTCGACTATTGTAATAATATAAAAATTGAAAATTGAAAACGGGGATATCGGATGTAGGGTACGAGGATTGCACGTTTGAAATGGGACTGGAAAGGTCATGTGACTCGAATGCATCCTGAAAGTTGGACGAAGCTCGTCACTCAGTGGGTGCCTGATAGTCGGAGACGACACGGCAGACCCAGGAAAAGATGACGAGATAATCTGGATGCATTCGTGCCAAACTGGCAAACTGTGGCCATGGAGTGCAAGGAATGGAAGTTAAAGCGGGAGACTTGTCCAGCAGTGGGACATGATAGGTTAAGGAAAATATATAAAAATAACTTTTACATTAGTTTAATTTTGTTATCATTGATTACTTGGACCTGTCCCTATTTGGGTCAGCTGGATCGATCACTCTCTATATACATAACTAGCGACCCGCCCCGGCTTCACACGGGTGCAAGGCTGATACTAAATATACAACAGAATATCTTTATATACAACGTTATCTAAGAGAATAACATAACCTAAGAGATAGACATATACAATCGCAGTCTTTTTTTAGATCTTCTTAAGTTGAACAATATTGTGGTACATTATTTTGATCTATCTCGTAGGGATCAGCCAGCGTTTGCAATGTAAGTGCAAAAAATTTGTTTATTTACGACATCGCATTAAAAACCTCTAAAATTATCAGTGTTTCTCTACTTTATTATGCATTTATTATACATATAAACCTTCCTCTTGAATCACTCTATCTATTAAAAAAATCCGCATCAGAATCCTTTGCGTAGTTTTAAAGATCTAAGCATACATAGGGACAGACAGACAGCGGGAAGCGAATTTATTTTATACTATGTAGTGATCCGCAGTACGCCTAACTAGCGTTATGATTAGATCAGACCCGAAGTAATCCTAGTGAGAATTAAACCCAGTGAGAATTTAACCTCTATACTACTACTAAGTCCTGGGTTTTTATGTTCGAAAAATGTATATGCCATACTTTCAAACGGTGAAGGGAATCATCGTGAAGAAACCGGCATGTTGACGAACCTAAAAAGATCGGTGACATACTCGAAGTGCACGAAAAGAGCCTCCAAGGCGTACTTTAATCCTATCGCCACACTTGTTCATCATAATTAGTTACACGATAAGAAGAAGAAGACGCCTAAGTATTTAGGAAGAGTTTAAAACTTACATAAAACGTAGTATTTTAAAAAAAGCGTATTATAATATAAATGACTTTATTAATGATAAGAATGCATGGCATCATGTTGCTCTGCCCTCAGAAATATAAACTCTCTGACATGAATTTTTCGTAGTTAAGGTAGTTCTAAGATGGATCATGCAAAAAATGTGAGCCGTCACGTGATGGCTGGCAGATGTGAAACATCGAAATTATTTTGAACAAGTAATAGGCATTAAAGTACAGATTAAGACAGTAACTAAATATGGCATGATGAAAAAATACAATATTACGAATTTGCACCATGGTTTAGGTAGGTATGTAATTAAAACATAAACAAGTGTCGGAAGGTTAGGTAGGTGAGAAACGAGACCTACGAGAAAACTACCTACTCTAATCTTCATACCCAGGTGAGCCTAGCTGTTGAGTTTGCCTAGAATAGAACCCACGCATAATAAATAATTCCCAAATAGTAGGTACGTAATACCTACATACAAGTACCCAACATACTTTCATAATGATTGCTAGGTTTGCACTTACCTATGTACCTACTCTTGAAATTTCACCACAGATAGATTCTACGAAATGCGTCGCTCCGGCCCAGACAATGACAGCGCTATATGTAAGAAGTGTTTGGCTATGTTATAGAGGATATGCGAGCTGAATTGAACTTTGTTGCGTCGCCGCAAGAGCTATTTATATTCCATCATAGCGCGTCGTTGCGTCGCCACCGACTGTATCGCCAGGCCAACAATTACGTTTACCTCTAGCCTATAGATGTTTCACATCAAAAAAGCGCTAGGATAGGACGAGTTTCTTGCCAGTTCTTCTCGGGCTTGGGTTAGGAAGAATTGTCACCTAAATTAGTATGTATAACGTTTCAAAGAGATCATTGTGATTGTATTGAATAAAATAATTTTTGACTTTGACTTATTGTTTAAGTCAGTGGTCAAATCTAGGCCGCCCAAACACCTTCATCATCATAGGCGGTAAAAACCTGCGCCATAACCTAATGAAAAACTAATTTGCTGGATATTTTTAATAAAGAAGACTGATCAAAACCGCGTAACGCTTTATCCAACAAAATAAAGGCTTTTAAATAAGTCTGTCCCATTACGTCTATCAAACATCAAGTAGGGATAAAAACGAAAACCTTCATCTGAGCAGAGACAGACAAAGCCTCAAATTCAAATAGACGTAAAGAAAGGCCTAATCTCAGTGATAGTTTGATCCAATGCCATCACATGATAGACAGGCATCTATTGAAAAAGGAATTCCGTAATGTTGTTTTTACTAATATTATAAATGTGGATGTTTGTGTGGATGTAACTACATAATACTTATTAATACAACTACAGAACGATCCATGTCACATTATATACGAAAAACGACGGTTTGGTTCACATTCGTAACTAAGATTCCATAACTAGATATTATATCAGGATTTTTTTAACTATTTTATAACCAGATGTTAAACAAGACTATTTTTCCATTTTTATAATGAGAACTTCTTTTTCATGTATAGTCTCCTGGTACACTGGACAAATTAGCACTGGCGTGACGCTTCGGCGGCCGCTGCCGCGGCACGCTCGCTTTGCTCGATCGCCTTGCGCGTTGTTTTTTTATACTCTAACATAACCTAACTTACTGGTTTCGATCTGATTTAACTATTTCTCCTGATTCTATTCTGTCCCGGTAGCTAATTTGTCCAGTGTACCAGGAGGCCATACATTACTAAGAGGTTCTCGTTATAAAAATGGAAATAAAGTCTGGTTCAATAACTGGTTATAAAACAAAGTTTTTTAAACTTACGCGATCAGAACACATTATTATAAATACTTACGGGTATTTATCGCGTTTATTTACCTATTTTTCCCGACGTTTCGACAGGTTTACACTCTGTCGTGGTCACGGGATGACGCAAGCTCTGCTTACTTTGGGGCCAGATGACGACATCTGAAATGTCCGGCAATATTTATTATTATTATTATTGGTAGACCTCTCCTTACCTTATATAGTTGCTTGGGTCTTAGATGTAAACTCTTCGTTAAATTCTATGCAGAATCAGTTTATTGGTTGTTTACTGGCTCAAGTTTAACAGCAGCACTCAAACTATTTCTGGTGGTAACCCAAGCATAATTGCCTATCTACTTGCAATACCGTACTATTTACACTTTTCATTTACACTTCACACAAACACACTAAAAAAATGTGATTGGTATCTAATTTAGCCTAAAACATTTCAAATAATTATTTAGCTAAAAGTAATTGCTTGTGGCCTATTTTTACCTATATTTTTTGGCCTAATTCAGATAGTTTGGATTTGTTTACCTACCTCTTTATCTCTACATAAGTTCTAAACGAGTTGAATACAAAATTAGTACGGCATAGCTAAACTTTATTATTTCTAATCTTCTTTTCTAATATAGAAAATTTGAACAGTATTTGTAACAAAACTCCTCCGGAACGGCTTGACCGATTCTTATGAAATTTTGTGTGTATCTGAGAATAGGACGTGTACTATTTTAGTACTTACCCCTTAGTGATAAGGGTGGTCCAGCCCAAATATTTTTTATTTTTCGGTACAATATTTTTGGTTTTAATTTTTTTATTATTTGGCATTAAAAAAAACATACAGACCTAAATTTTCACCCTAATACCACCATTGTTATTTTTTACCAAATACCAATACCAAAATATTCACTAGAAATAATTTATATAGCAAAAGAACGTTTGACGGGTCAGCTACTACTGCTATAACCGCGAATACTAGATTACGATAGAACATAATACATGATGTTTAAGGGGTCGGTAATCATAACTTAACAAACGTAGAATATTCCCATTAACATACATAATAATTTTCTAGTTTCATGTAAATAACATAATCTAAAGTTTTATGTAAATTTGATTGGCCTGTCGGCTCAGTTGGTGGAAGCTCTGCCCTCTGCGCTAGGTTGTGGGTAGATATTTGTTGTGTGTCTTGGTGATATAATGTATCGTAACCATGTATTCAAAAATATATAAGTAAGCTATCAGTTAAGTTTTTAGTTTGGGACTAGTTGGTGAGTTACTTAAAATTGATGCCGGGAAGACCGAGCTTTGCTCGGTATAAAACTAATAAAACGTTTTCTAAAAATTCAACCTAGCTAGATCGATTGAAATTGAAATTAAATTTAGTATGCTGGGGGTTTTGGGGGCAATACTCTCGAAATCCCCATCAAACTAAATTTCATGAAAATCGTTGAAACCGTTTCCAAGATTCAAATTATATATATACATATGCGCTGTAGGATGAGGGTTCGATTCCCTGCCAGGATAAACATTTGTGTGAACATAGGTATTTGTTCTGTGTATAAATTATCATAAGTATGTATTAAAAAATATATAAGTATTCTATCAGTCATTCAGTCACCATAAACACAAGCTATGCTTAGTTTGGGACTAGATCGAGTTGTGTGCATTGTCCAACAATATTTATTTATTATTATTATTTATATATACAAGAATTGCTCGTTTAAAAGTATAAGATTAGATAGATAGATCTATAAGTCAGTCACTTTAGTCTATCTGTTCTGTCCCCTACGTGTTTTATGAGTGAGTGGTGAACATTATTGTGTAAGGTTATTAGCTTCAGCTTTCTAGGAATAAAAATCGTCTCGACACAGTTTGAGAGTAGTTCAAAAGTATATCTCGCGGCTCCAACCACTCAGAAAATTGAAGGCGATTTCTTGTCAATTGGGACAGTCAATCACTTTAGCGATGAAACACTTACGCGAGCTACAGAAAGATACAGTTACTGTAGCGTGCTTTCAACAAATGGTTCAATCCATCGTAAGAGTAGGCACTCGTATGATTCGATTTATACCGTAAGATTTTTTGTTAAAGTTGAATATTAATAATAATTGATTACCATGTGTATGGTTCTCCGTGGTATGATCGATGCTCCTGATGTCCATGATGACTTGGCGAGGCTCTACGTCCCCAACAACTATTGCAGTATCAGAAAGCACCGACTGTTCCAGGGACCTTTTTCTTGCACGGTTGCGTACGCACAGTCTCCCATTGCACGTACTCTTTCTGCACTAAATGCCCTCTTGAATGAGAGCCCAGAATGTGATGTGTTTGCGGACGGATGGAAGGTGATTCTATCTGAATGTCTGAGATTCTGTGAGAAGTCTGTTTGAGTGTGTAGATAGATGCTTACCTTACAACCAGTTAAATTTTTTATTTGTATTTTCATTTAAGGTTTCTAGTTTTGTTGTTTTTTAATTAGTGTTATTGACATGTTCTTACTAATTAATAAATAATAAATTAATTAATGTCGTACCTACGGAAGAAATAATTCATAATTTAAAACAATACAATAAGTATGTACCTATATAATGTTAAAGAGCATAGATAATCGAATCATTCGTTGTGAAAGCTACAATACTGAAATTACAAACAAAAACTTCGGACTCTTCTTGTTTGGGAGATAAAAATCCACTATCGCCCAACTACCGAAACGTCACTTAATTTTATAGGGTACTTAGGTGACGTTTTTGTCACATTCCTCATATAATTTAAAAGGATAACAGGCTCTGTTCTCAAACTCTTAAAAGGCATTTTAGTATGCGGGCAATATTACTTTAAACATGCCCTACATCACACCATGTCCAAGCACCATTGGTTGATGTCAGCGGTATCATGACACAGCATCTGCCGATAAAGGCCCTTATAGCTGACAACCGCAGACGTGCTAGAGTGGACGGGACAGTACCAAGTGGTGACCGCTCAGACCGAACGAAGTAGGTACGTTGTGTCCAAACTGTACGCAGAGTAGTTTAGAGTGCTAACGAACACTAAGTAATGAGGAAACAGCTATCTTAAGCAAGACGCTGGCAAAGTGAGCACAATCTTGTATAACCAAACTAATGTATAACTACAAACGACTTAAGTACCTATCTATACATATAAAAGAGCTTAACCTGACTGACTGACTGATTCATCATCGCCGAGCCTAAACCACTGAAGCTAGAAAGCTGAAATTTGGAAGGTAGCCTCCTTTTACAGCAAAACCACCCACTAAGATGGGATTTTTTGAAATTCAAAATAGGGTGAAAAGAGGAGAAAACGAACGTATGAAACTTTTTAACGCGTGATGCGATTTGCTTGAAACATAATATTAATAAATAAAAAGCCAAATAAATGGACATGTGTTTCAGGATTTTTCAAAATAACCCTCATAAAGGAGTAAAATGGGGTGTGAATGTTTGTATGAAAATGCCAAAGTAAACTGTCTGTTGGTATATTTTCACGTCTGAGCTCCTGAACAAATATCAATAAATTTTGAGATAAATTGCGTCCTGAGATTTATGCTACAATTCCTTTAAAAAAAAATGCGGATGAAGTCGCGAGCAACAGATAGTACAATATTAGGCAGATAGGTATGAACGGACGAGAATTATGCATGTAAGAAAAGGCATATATTATGTAAGTTACTTCCATGAATTCCTAAAGGACTCCTTACGCAGGGACATGGGGAGTCTAGGGAGACATAATAATGTTACGGAACATAAATTTACCTGGCAACATAAACTACGAAGAGATGTTGTAACAGTAAAAATTGTATTAAAAGCATATTAGCAAATGATAAGGAAGGCAATTTACTTGTCCTGTATCGGTGTATCATGATAACACAATGATGTGACCTGGTTAGTTATCTATCTATGAACCCATTGTCGATATCGGCGCAGCCCGGGCTAAATTCAAAAGCTAGAGTTCGTTATTGTTGATATGGTTAGCAAAACAGGTAGCTATCTTAGTGCCTGACTGAAATATGAGAGATATGAAGTGCAAATATTTGCCCCAATCGACTAGTGATAATGTGTGGTTTGACACTTAAATATCAATAGGTTTCTAACCCTAATACTTTTGTTTGGCTGACGGTACCGACGTGTTCGAAGAATAGAACATATTTTTGCTGTATCAAGCATGCTGCATATTTAAAATGGCTTACGGCGAATTTTAAATTTTCTATTATAAAACAGATGCCTTTTGTGAGCTGGAATAATGGATATAAGAATTTATGATTTACCTCATTTCTCTCGGCAAACTTAGAGCATAAATAAAAAGCAATTTTTATTTTGAAAACGGCTATCCATTTCCATCAAACATCGGTCCTTAGCTAGATGATTAACTTCACAAATATCTTTTGAGAAAAACCGTTAGATTGAAATCGGCTCATTCATTTGAGAGCTACTCGTATGATGCTTCTGATGCTGGGAACGGGACCGACAAATATTTCAAACGACGAATATTTCGAAGATCAAATTGCTAGTTTTTTACGTTTTAAAAACTAAAAGAAAACCGACTTCATTGAATTAAAATTAGAGCCATATAAAACTCAAGACCATTAAAAACTTCATTCCTAGTTTTTCACCCTTGGGAGGATAGTTTTATTTTCCGCTATTTAGTACTTAATCATTTTTCGAAATTCGTAAACAACCGTGGAAAATCACAGGACAGTAAAATACAAAATATCTTAATTATATATTTTTTCCAGCTATGTTGATTTAAAAACCAAACAACTGAACCAATTTCGACAATTTTTTTATGGGAATAATCGGAAAGTTCATCCTTGTTTTAGTATTGGAATTATGAGGTAACAAACATAAAAAAAACGAACTGTGAACCTGTTTTTGAAGTCTGTTAAAAATACAAACAAAACTTGTTTACTAAAAACGTTCAGAGCCGCGTATTTCCCCGTATCACAAAACAAATATCAGTACAACGTCCTTCTCTCCCAAAGGAACTAAATTTCGTAAAAATGGCAAAGGGAATTAGTTTAAAACATGAAATGCCTTGTTAATTTATTCATAATTTAGGCGGATCAGATAATTTGGCACATTGTGTGCATAATGAATGAATGAGAACGTATGTAATTAAATTTCCGCTTGATGAAAAGCCATTCTGTACTCATACATGTATTCGTAGCTTAAATGATTGAGAGAATACATTTTATCGTTAGGTATGTATTATTTTACCCTTTGTCATATATAATCACATAATTAGCTAGCTTCGCGTTTAAGTATGTTTTATCCTTGTCATTCTAATGTAAATGAATAAAGGATTTAGGACACATCCCCCAGATTCCACATTCGCCATAAATCAAAAATATTTTAATATTAGTTCATTTTGGTCATTGATGACTAATAAGGAAAACGAACGATTCATTCGCCAGAGTTATGTATCTAGAGAGACGAACTATATTCTTCTGGCGCCTCGGTGGCCGCTGCCGCGGCACGCTCGCATTGCTCTATACTCTAACATAACCTAACCAACTGGTTTCGATCCGATTAATTTCTGAGGTGTACCGTTTAGGTACACACGTGGTCCTATCCTGGCTATTAATGAAATCTTTCAAATATGGAATCTATTCTTATTTTTACGTATTCGTAACTTTATGACAAACGCGAAATCTGTCGAATGAGGAATCATGAATAATATCGTTTCGTCAGAAGTTGAAAAAATCTGACGAATGCGGAAGAAATAATTGATTTGACGAATGTGGACTCTGGCGGATGTGTCCCAAATGGAATAAAGATTCAAACAACACACTAGCTATAGTGCGTGATTATAAGATAGACCCAAAGTAGTTATTTATTATTTATTAAGTACCTATTCATATAATCCCGACGTTTCGATTATGCTACCGTGGTCTTACTCAATGCTAGATAACTCTTTATTGCTATACCACACAGAAAAATACAAAAACAATTATTTTACAATAAAAGGCAATCCGATGGGCGGCCTTATCGCTAACAGCGATCTCTGACTGATGGAGTATGTCAAACACCATTCTGAAACTCAAATAATATTATTCAATACAATCACAAGGATCACTTTGAAACGTCTCACATACTAGGTGAATTAAGGTCCCAATTCCCCCTATCCTAACTCCGAGAAGAACTGGCTACTAACTAGCTTAACTACGAAAAACGAATACAAGATTACAGTAGTGTATACAATGCAAATGTGTCAGTTAACTGTTTGAGGGTAGAGCAACATGAGGCCATGCAATACATATCGCCGAGTAGCATGGGTAGTTTTTCAAAACTACCTCTACGTGGTCTTCAGATTCTGAAATGTCCACGTCCACATTACGTTAGGTAGATTAGAACTAATAAATATGGGATAGTCATTTGTTTTATGTTTTTTCTTATTATTAATACGTGAAGCAAAAACTTTGTACCCCTTTTTACGAAAATTGCGCGGACGGAGGAGTGTGAAATTTCGCACACTTATAGTTTATATAGAGAATAAGTACGGAATGCTAATATTTTTTTTAAAATTATGCATAAAAAATACATTAATTATTAATTAATTATAGTCAAATTTCGACCAGTGGGCGACCACTAGTATAAAGTAAAATGATTATCGACATTGACTTTCAAAAGGCTTATGGAACAAACATAAAACTGTCACAGGTTCGACCTGTACCACCAGTACAATTACGCAAGTTTATACTCAATCAAATCGTTTGTGTGATTAAAACTACTATTGAAGCGGAGTCATTCGTTATATTCCTTTGTCAAATTGAAATGAGGTTTTTATTGAAATGAGGGAAAAGAGTATTTAGTTGAAAAGAGAATGTGGAATAAACACTATTATTATGAAACCGCTGACATTTGTATTTTAACTATTTGTAGGTTCGATTCCCTCCCAGGACAAACATTTGTGGGTAACATAAATGTTTGTTTTGTGTTTAGGTGTTATAATGGATATTTATGTATTTAAAATATGTATTATATCAATCATTAGTAGGGCGATTATGGAACTCTTGATACAATCGATGTCTATCAGTTTCGATTAGCAATCGGTATCAATGTCTATCAATTTCGATTAGCAATAGACATTATCTCAATCAATCATATACGATGTATTTAAATGCTTAGTACGCTAAACACGGTTCCTACCACAATCATACTTTGTAAATTGGTCGAGTTATAGTTTGAAACCAACTTCACATTGTAACTAGCGATAGAAGCCGATAGAAATCACAGCGATCCGTAATACCAATTCATCAATAGTAACTGAAAGCTATTAGTATCAATGTTTTGATAGTATCAAAGTTCCATAATCGCCCCACTGGTTCTATTCGTCAAAGCAACACTCAATTTAGGACTAGAGAGACTGCACTACATTATAAATGATCTCATAATAAATTATTTTTTAAACTTTTCAGCAATATATTTACGTTTTAAGAACTAGGTATAAGGAAAACCGACTTCATATATACCTATATAAAAATACGAAATTTCGTTTATTTGGATGACATATAATTTTAAGCTATTTTGATTGTAAAACCAAAAAACTACCGAACCGATTTTGATGAATTTTCTATGGGACCAATCGAAAAGTATAATTATCCTTTCACTTTAAAAAAACAAATCGGTTCAGAAATGAAGGATTTATGAGGTAACAAACATAGAAAAACAACCGATTTGAGAACATTCTCCTCTTTTTGTAGTTAGTTCAAAAAGCTCTATAGCTCCTGAGAAGAATGAAGCTTGACCTTTAATTGAAAGCTTTTAACTGTATTAATAGACACTTAGTTATGAAATTGACTTTGGACAATTTATACATGTATTTTCATTTTTATTGGGTCTCCGTATACCTTGCTCAAATAATGATGTTTCAGCAATTATTATGCATGTAAAGGTAAAAATTCAGCTTCAACTCCTGAAAAATATCGCACTCTGATTGAAATATTATTGACAGGCACTCTGTTGTAGTAGGCTTTCGACAATGGATATATGAAATTGTTATACATATCCGTTCAGTCCAGTTCATTACATAGTACGTTCAGTTTTTCTATTGGACACTTTCAATGTGTCCGTGTTTTTTATGGGCAAATAGCGTGTAGGTCTGTTATTCAAATACTTATTTGATCTTATTTTGTCCTCAGGGCTGCATGTCCATCGTCTCTCTTCCACACATGGGAGACACTACTCCAAGAAGTGGAGGCCGACGTGATGAGCTACAATAACGCTGCATCATCCCTGGAGCGTCTGGTCTCCACTCCGCTTGTAGAGAAGACTTTCCACATGAAGGTGCAGGCACGGAAGGTCTTTGCTCATCGGGAAGGCTGTGAAGTGATCTTAGGGAAGGCTGATGACCAACTCACTAAGGTATGTTTTTTCTTGTGGACAGAGCCCCGAATACTTGTACTAAAAGTCATGTGGAAACTATGTATACATCTAAACTTAATATCATCGTTACTACTATTATATCAATATATCTAACTCCATAACAAACACAGTCAAAATCAAATAGATTTTTTTTAAACGTCTTACATACTACGTGAATTTAGGTGCCAATTGCTCCTGACCCAAGTCCGAGAAGATTTGACAAGACACCAAAATATTAATCAAGGAATTATCATGAAAATAGTACAGATACTTCAAGCCCGTTAAAATATTATTCGAAAGGCTTTATTTTTGAAAAGGGTAGTTTAGAAAAAATATTCTACCTATGATTATACAAATGGTAAAAATATTAACATTTAACATTATTATTTAAGAACATTGCTAGCTATGAAGTCATCAAATAAATGAATACTTTATTTATTTGATTACATGACAGTACATTAATTTATTTTTATTAAAAGCATGTTTGTACCTACCTACTTAGTTTAAATAATAATGTATAATTAAATATTGCATGCAGACTACGGTTATCTAAAATGTATCACAAAATAACTGTTACAACCCCATATTACGCAGTAAATTACTTTGATTTGAAGTATTTAGTAGTAGGTAGTTAGTTACCTTCACGTCCCGACGAGAGATATGACACAATAAATAAATATTCTGTTGCGGAACAATTTTACGTGAATATTTATTTTACAATCAATTTTGGTGCTGAAATCCTTTTAGGTTTGTACCAGGTCACTGCCGGTGACATTTTAGTTACAGGAGCTTGAAAGCTTGAGCCTTCATAGAGGTTTAAATGAAATACAACCACAAATTAATTTCCAATATTCAGAGGTAAAGGAAAGGACGATGGATTGGATGGCAGAAGCAAACGACCAAATTATAAGGCTTATTAAGTAATATCATTTCGTCACTTTGTAGGTTCAATATGAATTAATAATTTTGTTTATTTTGGAAAGCAATACCTAATGCCTTATTAGGTACTAGCTGTTGCCCACGACTTCGTCCGCATTTTTTTTTAATGAATTGTAGCCTAGATCTTTCCCCAGAATGTAATTTATCTCCTTGCCATACTATAAGTTTCAAACCAATCACACCCACCAACCATTAAAAAGTTTTCATACAAACATTCACACCCCATTTTACTCTTTTATGAGGGTTATTTTGAATCCTTTTGAAACAAGTGTTAATTTATTTAGCATTTTCAGTATCCAAAACAAGTTTCTAAGAAATCACAACACCCCCGTTAAAAATCAAACCCATACAAACTTTGACACCCCATTTTACCCTTTTGTTAGGGTTATTTTGAAAAATCCTGTTACACGTGTCTATTTATTTTGCATTTTGTTAATTCATATCAAGTTTCAAGCAAATAGTACCACGCGTTAAAAAGTTTCATACATTCGTTTTCACCCTTTTTTCCCTCTTAGGGGTTGAATTTTTTGAAATTCCCGCCTTAGTAGGTGTTTTTGCTGTAAAAGGAAGCTACCTTCCAAATTTCAGCATTCTAGCTTCGGCGGTTTCGGCTCGTAGATGATGAATCAGTCGGTCAGGTTAAGGCTCTTTAAGGTTAAGGTATAGATATAATTAGGTGGGTATACATCAGGAATCCAGGTTGTTTAATGAAGGTTATTTCATAATTACATATACTAATAACTCAAGGCTTTTGGAAGCGTAGGTAGTAGGTAATTTTCAAATGGTCAGATAAAATTGTATCCAGTGCACTTACCTAGCGTAAAACGTTACCTAATGTTCCCAAAAACAAACACGTTCTTGGTAAAGATATTCATCATTGGTTAGGATCGGTTTGGAACTCATTTAGGTATGAAGATTTTGAATCCTCTAAAACAATAGATTTGGTGAGAGCACTTGTGGTCTAGTAATGGCGGGGCAACATCCGATCGGGGATCGAATCCAGTCGTGCACCAATGGATTTTTACGATCTAAAAAAGAATGTACGCTAATCCAGCCCTTTCAATCGCTGTACGAAAACATCGTTAGGAAATCGGCATGTCGTAGAACCTTAAATTGTGCTAAGTGCACGAAAGGAGCCTCTGAGACGCACTTTTCACCACACTGGTTCGAAACAAAGAGTGATACGATAAGTAGAAGAAGACGATTTGGGATCCCTAGGAACAAGCCGAGCAAGTCAAGTCAAGTCAAAAGATACTTTATTCAATACAATCACAAGGATCACTTTGAAACGTTTTACCTTCGATCACATACACCTCTAGATTAAGTGTCGCGGCCTCAAAAATGGCCCGAGGCATAAGAGCACAAATAAAAGTGTGGTCTTATTTGAGTTCAGTATGCTCTGACCACAGCCAACTTGCGGACGCGCTAAAATGACCTTGGTGTGCTTTTAAAAACTGCGACAATAACCACCGTAACAGTAAAGTTTCACAAGGAGTGTCTTTCTTCCGTTAAGTACATGATATTTTCTGTTATACAGTACTTATATCATTATTAAACAATTGAAAACAAGTATTTTATCATTTAGCCAATATTCGCCATAAATAAATGCAACAATTCTACCCACAATCGGTTGGTCGTTCGGTTGTTATGAAACAAAATGCATGGAGAGGTTATATTTTATTAAAATAAATTATGTTTGTAGATTTCCTACTGATCCATTTCGGTGTGCAGAATGGATATCCATAGTCGCGAAAGAACGAGGACAAGAATTTTACAGACCTTGCCAAAATTCGACTTTATAACAAGTTAAATCTATTTAAAGGTGATTAATAATAAGTATAATCGACCGGCCATGATCATTTATTTAGAATAAATGTTTTAAACTACTTTTAATTTATCAGTGAAATGTAATAGAATTGACGAATAAACTACATAGTTCATAGATTAAAATAAGTGTTGAAATGTTTGTCAACAAAGCGAATCCATGAATTCCTATAATACGTCCTGTAATTCCGATAAATGTCATTAGAGTAGCGTATTGTGATTACAATTTTAAGTTTTAATGATATGATTATAAAGTTAAATTTTCTAAGCGCCCACAAAGCGCCCCGCCAACATTAATACAATTTTTCGAGCTCTCGTCAGTACCGCGGTGCTACAGGTCCTATGTTAAATGCGCGTTAGTCCAAACTAAACCATAATTGAAAGAGATAAGGTTGATTATTATTAAAATACTGAATTGATTATTATAAAAATTAAAATACTATGACGTTGCGGTATTTTTGTATTTCTTTATAGATAGGTAAGCATAGTAAACTCGAGCCATTTTTCACGCTGTGTATATATAAAATGCAACACTGAATCTTGAGGTATATGTGATCGAAGCGTTTTACATACTAGGTGAATTTAGCAAGCTTGAGGAAGCTTGAGGTTTCATAAAATATAGGAAAAAACAACAATGCTTCTGAAATTTCCGGGACGAGCAGAAATAAAGAATTGAGCTGTCCAATTCTCAAAAGATCTAATGCGTATCGCGTATCTATTTCCGGTTTTCGGTTGGATTTGTTCAGGGAATCGAGTTAAAAATAATGGGATTATTTTACCCATTTCCGCTGGGTTTCCGCCGACTACGTCGAGTGAAATCATCGCAAAAACAAAATTTTATTACCGCGATAGATAATTCAATAGATTGAGAAGTAGGTACTTAAGTAAACAATAGCCTTGCCATAACACACTATCAAAAAAACAAAGTGTGCCGTTTCTAACTTTCTTATCGTTCGTGTCTGATTCAAATTAATTAAAAAGGTCAAATTAGGCAGCATGATGATCCCTATGTGAAGCTTATCTTGGCTTTATTATATATTTACACAGATTACCGCTACTGGTTGTATTAGGCACGCCAAAGGTACGTCTTGGTTAACATTTGGTCTTGACGACCTCTGTGGCACAGTGGGCTAAGGTCTGGCTGAGACGCAGAAGGTTGCGGGTTCGATTCCCGCCGCGGGACAAATGTTTGTATGATCTGCAAGTATTTGTCGCGGGTCTGGGTGTTTCTATGTATAATATGTATGTATTTACAAATAAAATTGTATATAAGTAGCATATCAGTCATGTGGTAAGTACCCATAACAAGCTCTGCTTACTTTGGGGCCAGATGATGCTGTGTGAAATGTCCGGGACTTATAACATAGTAAAGCAAAACCCTTAGGCCCAAAAGCAGCGTTATATGAGAAGCTGAATTAAGTAGTTCTAACTAGCTACCTTGTTAAAACTTTCCCTAACAACCGTTATGATACGTACCTATAGTTTAATAAGATTTCGCTAATCCAGCTCACTTAAATTGTAGAATATTAATAACGAATGAGTAGGTACGTATCGTAAAAATACGTCGGTCCTTACCTCCGGTTATAGGCATGATGTAGACGCCTTGGAACGCGATCTCCAAGCATTCGGTTCATTGGAATCCAACTGGGACTCAATCAACCGTGCCGCTGCACCGGCTTCACGCTCTACCCACTAATCTATAATGATTGAAATCGCCGGCTAGGTGTTCAATATAGATTTGATTGTTATGGATCCATCATCCAGTGAAGGATTTATCAGCCGGCTCAGGGCGGCAGAATTTAAGGACGGCAAATTTGGGGACGTTTTTTTTTTTTATTCTTAATACCAAATGTTCGGTAGAAACGAAACGTAACCTATTTAACGAAAGTCTGTATTCCACCAGTCTATTTGATTTTAGTAAGACGGCTTACGTCAATAAAATACGAACTCAAAATTTGCCGACCCTAAAATCTGAAAAATATTAAAATAATCTGGGAACTGGCAGTTAGTAGAGGTAAGGACGGCAAAAAATGGAAAATCCGCCACTGCTATCACCAAACATTTGGCGACACATATATGAGAAGAATTTAGAACATATTATCCCTGAAAAGAGTTGAAGATGCTGGTTCTCTCGGTCTCCGAAGTATTAATCTCAGAATCGCTATATAAAATATACTAAAACCAAATTAATCTCCGACCCAATCCCTCCGAAGAGGTAAACAAAACACTTACAAACTACGACAAAATGAAAATAGGTCCCCCATTCATATCGCACACCCTATTCGGTAGGCGGGGAACAGATTTTACAAGCACCATACCGATATTAACATTACAGAGGTATCCAGTCATGTCGTGTTAATTTTATTTAGGAGACATAAAACCCGCTACCTAGTTTATGATATTTTAATGATACCTACCGTTTAGTTTGGCCATATTATTCATGGTGATCAGGCACATGTTCCACTAGGACACCAATATTGATATTTAGTCTGGAAGTTCTGTCTCCAGTCTACCCTCCAGTCTATCTTACGAGTATAATTGCATTATTAGCTGGCGTACCGAGAGGCCTATTACATTACGACCGATTTTTTTTATTAAACACCCGTCTTTGGTGTTCTTATTCAGAGAAACTGAAACTTGACTTATTGTATTCTGTTTGTTTTCTCCAAAATTACCAAGTAAGTTTTAAATAAATTACGCGACGGCACTTTGTCTAGCTCATGGATTGAACTATTACTGTACTAAGCAAATGAAATTAAAAATATATAATTATATCTCTAATTATTATCTTTAATTATTATATCCATAATTGTATAATTATATCTTTAATTGTATAATTATAGGTATCTATAATTATTAGATTAGTGGTTGAGTTTGAAGCGGCTTCGGAATTCAGAAATATGTATCTATGGGAGATAACCCACATATATTTAATATACAAAAAAAAACCCTTTCAAAACTACAACATAAGACAAACAAACATTACATTACAAACAAAAATTACTCAAAACGAAAACGTTCAGAATTAACGTCATTTTACTAAGTACATTAGAATTAATTAATTAAAATTATACTACCAGAAGAAAAAAAAATTCATATATTTAATTCAATCATAAATTAAAAAACTTTAAATAAACGTTATTACAACTGCACAACTACCTACCTACATAAATTACATAACGCAATGCGTCGGCCGCTTGCACTCAGTAATGCGGCATTTTGTTATAGGCCTCTAATAGTCTAATATACTGTCACTCTAATGTCAATGAAAATGAAAACAAGTCAGCAAAAAAAGTTAAAAGTCTGTCAATACCCTTTTTCTCAAGTACGCGTAAAAATATGAAGAGATTCAACTTCAACTCAATCAACTTATCATCAACTTATATCTACGATCCCTTAGAGGTATAAAAAATCAAGCTTCTAAGTCAAATATATAATGCTTATTATTCCTGGTATTTTAACTATCTATTTAAATAGGTGTTATCTGTATTTGTGTCTATCGTTTAAGTAAATATATATAAGTATTGTGTTTATTGCGTTTATTTGGCTATATATAATGTTAAAGTTCATAATTTAGTGCACTCACCAATCTGCCAATCAAGTTAAGCTTTTCTCCATCCAAATATTGTCTGGAAGAAATTGTTTACTTAGCGATAAGACCGCCCATTGTACGTTTTTATTTTCATAAGGATATATAATAGTAAAATTGTTTTATTCAGTTTTAAGGCGTACAATAAAGATTTGCATTCAATCAAATCAAAAATACAGACTAATTACGAGTTAATGGCGCATTATGTTGTTGACCGTTGAAAGCACTGGTCGATTTATAAGACTTTATCACATCAAAAACAAAAAGCAATTAATGTAGAGATAATAAAATAAAAATTGTTTGCGATTACAAATAAGCATGACAGTGACATATAGGATGTATCGAAGCATATTTTTAACTACAAAGTAGATTATTTTTGGTCGTCTTGCGAAGCAAACTGCTCACCAGTTTTTTTCTGTTCACCAGCAATTCAAAAAGTTCCAACTCTTGCTCCACTAGTGACGGACTGGTGACGTCACCAATGCGATTAACAACATAGACCAAGAACAAGGACGGTATCCAATCCATCATACCATATGCCACAAGTGAATAATTTAATATAGAGAGAGACTTCCGTGTTATGAGAATTATGATATACGCAATTCAACATGTTAGTTTCAGTAGACATCGGCCTGAATATTTTACAATAGGTAAATATTCGAGTCTGCCAAAAGCTGTGAGTTATTGATATGTGGGAAGATAGGTAAGTACATTGTGAATATAGGCAGTGGTAATAACCATAAATGCATTTTGTAGGTCCAGGTGTGTTTAAGTACATAATAAAATATAAATGATTTCATAGCTTTTAAAACATGAGTGATTTGTGCTACACACGGGTTTTACTTACGTATTATTTTCTTCACTGTTTCGATTCATCTAGAGAATCTTCATCAGGGAGAGTTTTATCCGAGGTCCGCTAGTTACCTCTCGCGTTCACGGTTCGCACTTAATATGAATGGAAACAGTGTCGATGCCTGGATCAACAAAATATATGAAACCCGTTTTTATCAAAATGTTTCATTTCATACCTGTAGGTTTGATAACCCTGATGAAGATTCTCTAGATGAATCGAAACAGTGAAGAAAATAATACGTAAGTAAAACCCGTGTGAAGCACAAATCACTCATGTTTTACTAATAACCCTGATCGGTTATTACGAAAAAGCCACAGTAGCAAGCAAATTTGCTAAATTAGGCGCAGACAATCTTTTATTACGGAAGTCAGCCGCTGCCTATTTCTCACTTGTCCAATCATAAACTAAAATACGCTTAAAACAGAAATATTTCTGTACAAATAGTGTATTTGAAAGCAGAGATTATGTAATTTACGGCTATTGTAAATTACATCATCTCTGCATCATTACAGACATTGTATCAAATAAAGTAAAAAATATGTCCACGGGATCTTTTTCCATAAAATAGAGTGAAGATTCTTCCTCTGAAGTGACGAGATGTTTTATTTATGTTGAGCGGTGATATGCATCGCACAACTTTAGAGAATTTTGAGAACATTTCTTTGCATCGTCCTGTTCCACACGATATTGCAGCGACATCCGCTGCAAGGCACCGGTATTTAATATCCGCTGAACCGAACGTTGTTTTGCCAACTGGCATCCTTTGTGACGAGACAGGCTAAAGCAAGCTAGACAAGCAAAGGATAAGCTGAGCTTTACCTAGATATTACGAAGCTATGCATAGTCTTCTTCTTTTCGCGTCTAGTTATTTAAAACCAGTGTGGTGAAAGAATTAAAGTGCGCCTTAGATACTCTTTTCGTGCATATGCAACATGTTTTCGAATTTTTTGGTTTCTACAACATGCCGATTTTCTTAGTTTGTTTTGCTTCACCATTTGAGAGTACTGGTATAGCGCAATGAGAAGGGGTAGGTATGTTAGTGTTTAAGGTTTTATCTACCTGAATAAACACTTTAACTACTTACCTACCTATGGTTTCAATATTATAAATGTAGCGTCTGTTATAAAGCGGTCATAAAACATATTCGGCTTTCTTAAAACACTGGGATGTATTACCCAAAGGATGGCGTTGAACGTAGACACGTTCGACGCTCAACCTTTAGATCCTTTATCATCCCTTAGATTACGATCAAAGGAAAAATTGGAAAAAGCCTATGTCAAAGGACAATCAGATTAATAAACTACTATAATAAAAATGTATATTACCGATATTTCAATTTATAACATAGTTTTTAGTTTTATAGTCTATCTTCTATATATTATTATTATTATATTATATATAAAAAATGCATCCATACTTCTATTTATCACGCCATAACTTGCGGACGACTTAACCGGCTCCATTCATATTGTTTTTTTATGTTTTCTAATTCGCTGTAGAATGTTCTTTCGGAAAAAAAAATAAGAAAATGGTGACATGGGCTACTTTTTATATACGTAGGTACCACGCGTGCGAAGCTGCGGGCAGCAGGTATATAAAAAAAATAGTATAGTATAACATGGAGTTTACAAAATTGTAAAATCTGCCACTAAAGGCTATTTTAATTTTAATACACATTTGTATTTCTGACGAAACAACCTATGTATAATTTAAAAGAGATTCGAAATTTACGTCTTACCAACAGTTTCCACAGCGTTCTATTGTAGCAAGGTTATTAGTAGTCATTATACTGTGTAATGTCCTTTCCAGAGCCGCTCGGACTACAGAACAGCGTTCCTGAATTACTGCAACAGTCCAAATCCAGCCGCATTGGCCACGTACTACGATTCGCACAACACGTACGTGCAACAGTTGACAGCCACTAATGCAATGTTGGACCAATACCACAAGTATACACTGCCAACCATATTACAGGTAAGGGCTCTATGAGCTGCAGACCTGGCGAAAATTTTTTGAAATTACTGAAATATAACTTTTTTGACGCTATCAACCCCCATATCACCGCCATTTTGAAAAATTTCAAAAAACTGAATCCACAAAAAAATACTATATAGCTATAGAACCTGCTCTTTCACAAGAAATTTCAAAAGAATCAGTTGAGAAATGCGACCTGTAGAGGGAAAGCGCGGGCTGGACAGACATACGAAAGCATTTTCGCCAAAGCTGAAACGGAGACACTCGCTCGCGCTTCGCGCTCGCTTGGTCTAAAAACAGAAAAAAATGGTAGGACCCTACAGTAACAGTTCGTCTTGATGGGAACCACCACAATGCCAGATATTCTGCCTCCAAGCAGTTGTGTATTATTTTGTACACAAATTTTATTGTGTTTATGTTTGAAGAGCACTGGAGCAAGTCAACTGGCCAAACAGTTATAAGAACTTATGTCTATATAGGGCATATTTAAAAAAAACATTGCTAAGATACTAAATACTTCGACTCTGTAGCTCTGGTGATATTATTAATAGGCTGCCCGAAGGCCATCGTCATGGCAACAACTTTTGAAAAACCGAGACCGACGTTTAACGTGACACTGATGCAAGTAAAGACGTAAATGCCAATGTGCGGGCCAGGTTCTGTTGATCAGCTAGAAACATGTTTAAATTCAAGTTACTACATAGTTAATGGAAATTCTTGTTTGATAAATGAATGGCGATAGTTCGCTCGTACGAATAATGGGCGAAACAGAATACGCTATTACGGCAAAACAAAATAAGCGGATTACTCTATCTTAGCGAAACAACTAACGTCACCGATCTGTATATCCCGAGACTCCAATCCAATTAGATTAGGTAGTATTAAGAGACAGTACACGGCCTTTTAAGCTTTCAATCGAAATTTATTTCATTAGCTAATGTCTTATGTACATAAAAGCTGACTTATTCAAGATATTACGTTCCAGAACATTTATATTTTCATCATTATAATGGACAGCTTCATCGTAAAACGACAGCACCAAGATAGGTATTTAATAAAAATGCTTCAAAAGTATTTAAATTGGCTCAGCTATGTAGTTTAGCACTAAGAAAGGTTCTTAATAAAGATAAATAAAATATTACTAAAATAAAATACTTACAGTATTTTATTTTACTAGGTTTCTGAATTCAGGTATAGGTAATTGAGCTTCAAGCCAGATATTCATTAAATAAAAATGATCCAAAAAGTACTTAACATGACAATTTTAGATAATTTATCATCAAAATAGGTAGGTATTCAATAAAGGTTTCTCCAAAAAGTATTTAACTTGACTGAAATATGTAATTTATCATCAAAATAGGTTGGTAATCAATAAAGGTGCTCCAAAAAGTATTTAGCTTGACTGAAATAGGTAATTTAGCATCAAAATAGGTTGGTATTCAATAAAGGTGGTTCAAAAAGTATTTTACTTGACTGAAATAGGTAATTTATCATCAAAATAGGTTGGTATTCAATAAAGGTACTCCAAAAAGTATTTAACTTGACCAAAATAGGTAATTTTGTATCAAAATAGTTTGGTATTCAATAAAGGTGCTCCAAAAATATAGACTACAGCAAAATAGCAAAATAGCTTGCTTGTGTTGCTCAAAACTTTTAGAAACATTTTGGACGGATTAATCTCGCAAATGCCAGTTTTTATCTACATTAAGTTTTATTTTTGTTTTCAGGAGTTAGAAGAGATACTAACAGACGTGACCACAGCAGTCAGCGAGGCAATCTGTCAAGAAGGAGAAATCATATCTGACAAGGTAAAACCACAAAAGCTTCGTTAATTATGCGACGGCCGCAATGGAAATAGAAACGGAAATACGGTCGCCGGTCGACGTCTCATCTTAGGTACCGACATACCTATTCAAAAGTTTCGACCCCAGTCCTCAGAAAACGATAAGCTCCTTCGAATTTGATGAATAATTAGGTAAGTAAAGCCCTACTTTAGTAGTTTTAACATAAATTTGAAATCATTGGTTTGAATAAATCGCTATACTTCTGGGAGCGTTTTCCAGGATCTAAATTACCTAAATTGTTTAATACATTATTTATGTTCGTACTCTAAAAACAATTAAACGTATGCGACCTTAGTTATAAAACGTCTTTCAACTTGAACATTGCTTTAGCATAGCTTAAGATTTGTATGTATCTTTCAAGAAAGGATGGCACGATTTTAAACAGTGAGTAAGTTTCAAAACTTTCGTGAGTTGTACTATACATTTTGATAAACACGGGCTTTACTCACGTATTATTTTGTCGATGGAGCACCGACACTGTTTCGATTCATCTAGATAATATTCATCAGGGTGAGTTTGATCCGCGGTCTGCTCGCATTTATAAGTAAGGCCGATGATGTTCCAATAACCATTTATTACGTGTGGTAGGGATTGAAGGAATATAAGACACATTGAAGGTATATTAGGACCAGCTCGAAAGATTATTAAGTAATTTGACTTGAAAACTGATATAATAACTTCAACGACATTACAAATACCGCGAGACAAATGTTTGTATGATCTGCAAGTATTTTTCTATGTATATATGTATTTACAAAAAAAATGTTTATAAGCAGTATATCAGTCATGTGGTACCCATAACACAAGCTCTGCTTACTTTGGGGCCAAATGATGATGTATTAAATGAAGGGTATAATTATTTATTTATTATTATTTATTTGAGTTTGAGTTTATTTATTAATAACAAAATAGTTAGAATTCAGTTCGGTGTATGTTTAGATATTTGTTTGTTACGCAATTAAGGCTGCGGTTTATGGTATCGATTTGAATGAAACTTGGTATAGATATATTTATTTAGACCTGGAATCTATCTAATATAATAAATCCGAAAGTAACTCTGTCTGTCTGTTGATGAATTTTGGTAGAGATAGATGGGACCTTGGAGAAGGACATAGGCTACTTTTTATGTAGCTACTACGCGTGCGAAGCCGCGGGCAGCAGCTAGTGTAATATAAAGCTACTTTTGATCCACGTACCACACAGGCAAAACCGTAAGCTGTTACTAAGAATATATTCTTTAAAATAATAAATAAATAATGCTGGACATAATTTCACACAGCATTATATGGCCTCAAAGTAAGCAGAGCTTGTGTAATTGGAACCACGTGACTAGTACTGCGTCTAGTTAAGCCATAAAGTAAACAGACCTTGTGTTATTGGACCTACGTGACTGATTTTGTAAATACATACCTACAGAGACAAATATGTGCAGATCATACAAACATCTGTTCCGGAATCCTTTTGCGTTTCAGGCGTGTCTTCGCCCACTGCGCCACAGAGGTCGTCAAACTTACGAAAACTTAGCAATGATAAAGATTGATCGTGATACTCTATCTAATGATTCATCCGTCTTCATGTTTGAGCTCTGTTTGGAGTTCCAATGTGACCACGATGAGTCAATGACTGATAACGAGGAAGTGAAACTCTTGCCACTGATGACTTGATATTTGGCAGAGGCATACCTACAATCAGCAAATAATATACCGAAGTTACCTTAGTAAAGACTGACTGGCTTCACGGCCTAGTTGGTTATAAATTTGCCTTCTGTGCCATAGGTTGTGGGTTTGATTTTCGCACACAAACATATGTATGATTTACATGCATATTTGGTTCTGTGTGTGTATGTTATATCATAAAGTGTGGTATTTACGTGCATATAGTATCATAAAATGTGTATTTACGTGCATATACGTATTATATCAGTCAAGAGCTAAGGAACTCCTGATACATTCGATGACTACCGGTTACGATTAAAAACAAAAAAACAAATACATAATAAATAAATAGTCCCAGAAATTTTACACAGCATCATCTGGCCCCAAAGTAAGCAGAGCTTGTGTTATGGGTACCACATGACTAATACACTACTTATATACTTGTCTTTGTAAATACGTACATATTATACCTACATTAAACACCCAGACCCGAGACAAATACTTGCAGATCATACAAACATTTGTTTGCGCTTCAGTTCACTGCGTCACAGAGTTTATGCTCCATGATCATAGCAATACAGTCATTGCATGTCTTACAATCAACATCAACCTTCCATAATACCAATTCATCAATAGTTACTTAAAGCTGTAAATAAACATCAAAGTATCAATACCTTGTCAGCCTACCACCCTTACGAACAAAGCGCTTTGCTTCCACATTTATAATGCGTACGCCAAGGATTGGAATGCTTTGCCGTCGTCTGTCTTTTCTGAAAACTACAATCTAGTTCTCTTCAAGTCTCGAGAAAATAGTAAGTATGTATTTCAAAATATATAAGTATAATTATTAGTGTTCTGGTTCCCATAGTACAAGCAGCGCTTATTTCGGAGTTAGATGGTGATGTCTGAATTATTGTTCACCAACGACATCTGTGGCGCAGTGGACTAAAGTCCAACCAAGACGCAAAAGGTTGCGGGTTCGATCCCCGCCGCGGGACAAATATTTGTATGTTCTGCAAGCATTTGTCTTGGGTTTAGGTGTTTCAATGTATAATATGTAGGTACGTATTTACAAAAAAAAGTATGTAAGTAGTATATCAGTAGTGTGGTACCCATAACACAAGCTCTGCTTACTTTGGGGCTGGATAATTTCAATTAAATATTTTTCAAAATATTTTCTTTCAAAATGTCCGGCATTACTTATTAATTTATTTTATTACAACTTACCTTCCCAAATTGCAATTTGAAATGGGAGAATTTAGCGAAGATAAGTCAATGTCAAAGTTAAGTCAAACATATTTTTTTTCATCACATTCTTTACATCAATTTATGGCCAGTCAAAATAGACGTTTTTTTTAGTCAACTTTGCACTAAATTTCCGATCTAAATTCATTTTTTTATTAGGTTTAGGATCACATAAAAGTGATCCTAAACCTAATAAATATTAATAATAATTTTTAATATATAATAATATAATATAATAATATTTTTTTATATTTTCACAAGGATTACGTTGATACGTCTTACATACTAAGTGAATTTATAGGCCAGTCAAAATAGACGTTTTTTTTAGTCAACTTTGCACTAAATTTCCGATCTAAATTCATTTTTTTATTAGGTTTCGGATCACATAAAAGTGATCCTAAACCTGAAAATGAATTTAGAAGATTCTATTTTGACTGGCCTATAAATTCACTTAGTATGTAAGACGTATCAACGTAATCCTTGTGAAAATATAAAAAAATATTATTATATTATATTATTATATATTAAAAATTATTATTATTATTATATATATTAATAAAAAAATGAATGTGAGCATAAAATCACAAAATGCTGACAGATCCAGGTGACGCTTCGAGCGCCATCTTGAAAAAATGATTTTTTCCGATATCTTGGAAAGTATGCACTTTAAGGTAAAAGTTATGGAGACCATTATTGTAGAAAATAAAATTTCGCATCTTTTGTTGCTTGTAAACTTTTTTATAAAACTTACCGTTTACGATTTATGGCCCATTTAATGAACCGGTTTTTTTATCGCGCCGATAACTTTTGAAATATTAGATTAATCAATAAAATGTGTCAATTCATTTTTAAAGATCAGTTTATTTTCTACAACTTTTGTTTCAAATTTTTTTTTCTAATGTCCATACTTTTTGAGTTATAGGACGTTTAATTTTGGATTACCAGGCGTAAAGTTGAAAATTTCATGATACGCATAGAATATAATGGTACAAATTCAACAAATAAATTAAAAAAAATATCCCAATTGTTTATGTAGTAAAAAATTAATAGTTCAATTCCTTACCAGCAATAATAACAAACTTTTTTTTTATTTGATTTTATTATATTTCGTACAACTCAAAAATAGTTATTAATTATAATTAAGTATGTCATGTTCAAATGCTATAATAAAATGAAAGAAAACGAAAGGGGAATATTTTAAAAAAAAATATCGCGTTAGAAAAACCGGTTCATTAAATAGGTCATAAATCGTAAACGGTAAGTTGTACAAAAAAGTTTACTAAAAACAAGAGATGCAAAATTTAATTTTCTACAATAATGGTCTCTATAACTTTTGCCCTAAAGTGCATAGTTTCCGAGATATTGGACAAAAACGTTTTTTCAAGATGGCTCTTGAAGCGTCACCTGGATCTGTCAGCATTTTGTGATTTTATGCTCAGTAAGTAATCCTAAACTTTATAAAAAACAGAATTTGGATCGGAAATTTAGTGCAAAGTTAAATGCTATTTTGACTGGCCTATTAGGTGCCAATTCCTCTTAACTCAAGTCCGAGAAGACCTGGCAAGTATATACAATAGAGTGTAGTTGCGCTTCTATCTCGCAGCATTCATTCGATGATTTGGGTGTTACTATATCTAGTCCTCTCTAGTGCAAAGTTGTGTAGTTCTGATAAATTGATCACACTGGCCGCTTTGGACGCGGTAGTTGATTTATGAATAGTCTAACTTTGTTACGAATAGTAGAACTGAAACTATTTCTAACTAGTTATCAGAGAATAGTTCACTGTTCAGGTAGCTAGATGAAATAGTTATATTATAAATGAGAAAGTTTTTGCGGATATTTTGGATGTTTATAAGCATGTATTATGATTTTTTGCTTACGTGACCAAAGAGTATGCAATATCCTATAAGAAGAGACGGGACACGATAGATTAATTATAGACTAACCCTTATGTCAATGTCAAAAATTAGATAAACTTATATAGCCAACCAAACATAAACGAAATAGGGCTGTTCAGCAATAACATTTAAAATTTATCGACATCGATGAATGACCTGACCTACCCACGGTTGCAATTCGTAAGTGGTATTGATTTAATTATCATTTTGTGGTGGTAAATGAAAATCCAGAAGTTTTATTTAACACCACAAAACAAGGTGCTAGGCTCAGTATAGATTTGGATTCAATATTAAAACGTCATTAAAATAATCAAACAAATGTATTTAAAAAAAAATTATAAGTACGTCCTCTTCCTGATTATCATAATAATACCTGTAATAAAAAACGAACACATAAGAAATTACATTTTTACTTTTTAAAATTGACCCATTCGCTTGCGGTTTTTCAAACCTTTGATGCTTCTTTTCACCATGGCTAGGCTGTTTAACTGTGTTCTTTTTTTGGAAAGTTTTATCATCAAAATGCTTTCTGCAAACAAATTTTAATTCATTAGGTAAGTTTTTCAATTGATAAGTCCTCATTGCCTGCCATTTTCACCCATTTTTACACCTAAAAATTATAGCATCGAAAAAATATCGATGTTTGTAAAATGTTTCGATGCACCCCTCTATTACTGAGATTACTGTTATTATAATAATATTTTGTTCCAAAATGATGTAGGTAGGTGCCTATAAATTGATATATTGGTTTAAGTTCTACTCACCACCCCTCATCCAATAATATTTTTATTCAATAATAATAATGACGGAAATTTCACACAGCATCATCTGGCCCCAAAGTAAGCAGAGCTTGTGTTATGGGTACCACATGGCTGATATACTTTTTTGTAAATACATACATATTATACATAGAAACACCCAGACCCGAGACAAATACTTGCAGATCATACAAACATTTGTCCCGTGGCGGGAATCGAACCCACAACCTTCTGCGTCTCAGCCAGACCTTAGCCCATTGCGCCACAGAGGTCGTCAAGGGATCATCCAGGGGAAATCTGGCCATAAAAACCGCTTACTACCATATTTTCTTTGTGAACGAAATCCACATACCTACCTCGCATTACACGCCATACACCTCTAAATTTTCCTGGAAAACAGGAATTTATTAGAAACACACTCATTTTTATCATGCTAGCTGCCTTTGAAACCTTATCTATCAGTATTTATTACAATTTAAAACGATTATTGAGTTCGTAAACAACATGTAAACAATGCAAAAAGTGTCAACTAATAATAATAATAATAATGCCGAACATTTCACACAGCATCATTTGGCCCCAAAGTAAGCAGAGCTTGTGTTATGGGTACCTCATGACTGATATACCTACGTCTTTTTTTTTTTAAATACCTGCATACATATTAGACACACCCAGACCCGAGACAAATACTTGCAGATCTAAATACTGACTGACTGACCAATTTATGTCAGTGCTGGAATGAGGGAGAAGCTAATATTTTCCATTACATCAAGTTTAGCCCTTTAGCATAGCTTGTTTTCTTTTTTTTCAAGTCGCAGCAGACTGTACGTGACGTTAGGACTGAATTTCAAAACACCTTGTTTTCGATACGCTGAATCCCAATAAAACCTTTTCCCAAAATGCCTGAAAGCCAAAATGACTGAATACTGTTATAGTTGAATGACGTCAGGATTTATGTAGGTACCTACAGAGAATGAAAAAATAAAAAAAAGGTTAAATGATATTTCTTAACTATTAAAATACTAGCTCAGAGGGTAAAAAAATAGATTGGCCTATGTGTTATTCTAGAACCTAGACTATCTGCATCTACATTACCTGCAACGTCACGTAAGCGATTTTTCGACTTGTTCGTATAAGGACTATACGTTTTCGACTACTAACCCAACTTAATCAACAGAAGTATTCTTCGGTCTTGTCTGTCTTGTTCTGTGTTTTTAGCATTTATGTGTGGCTCAATCATTCCGTCACGGCTAAACAGATTTGGATTTAAATTGTTATATGTGGTCTATGACGTCTATGACCTAGAACATCATATTCTAGTTACGCGCGCGAAACCACAGGCAAAAGCTAGTAACTAAAAAAGGAGTTACGTCCTAGCTAAGTCAATTTTGTAAAACCTACCTACCAAACCTACCAAAGTTTAGGTGACCTCTTGGCGGTTCTGCGCACCTAGTACATGTTGCTATTACAAATGAGACGTTTTTTATTCTCATTTTGTACATACATGAAATGGAATTAGTGGGATTGATGGCATTTTTAACACGCTTCTATTATAACTTTTAAAACTATCATGGTTTTGCACATAATTTTCACTCAAAACGGGATATTTACCATGATATATGAGTTTTTCTGCTTCTCGATATTTCGGCACGGTTGCATGCGCCATGATCACGAGATAAACTTATAATAAACTTCAGTTTATCTCGTGATCATGGCGCATGCAACTGTGCCGAAATATCGAGAAGCAGAAAAACTCATATATCATGGTAAATATCCCGCTTTGAGTGAAAATTATACGCTTCTATTAGCTTGGTATCTATCTATCTATCTTTGAACGTGATTTCCATCCCCTTCAAATCGTCGGCGGATAGATTTGAGATAGATGGATGGATAGATTTCAAGGACCGATGACAATCCAATAATTTAAATAGTTTGTCCCATTATCCTGATCAGGACTTTCAGGATTAGCGATTTTTCAAATCCGATACCCGGTAATGTCTTTGTGCCAAGTACGCGTTTAAACAAAAATAATAGTTTAGAAAAAAAAACTAAAAACACGCTTTTGTAGATAACACCGGACTAAAAAGTAGAAAATAAATAATAGTTAAAAAAAACTAAAAAACACGCTTTAATAGAATACACGCAAACTGAAAACTGAAAATAATTTGCAATAAATTAAAATTAAGAATAGTGTCATTAACAAAAACAATTCTTTCATTGTAGAAAAGCGTGGGGTGCTTGATATATCAATTGTTATATTTTAATGACAGATATTGGTAAGTAGAAGAGTCTTAAAAAGCAACCCACGCTTTTTATAACTAAATATATTTTTTTGATAATCACTACTATTCTATATTTAAAATTGTTTTATTTTTCTACTTATTAGCTTGCTTTTCTATTAAAGCGTGCTTTTTAGTTTTTTAACTATTATTTATACAGGTAGGTATTAGCAGCAACGGCAATTGTACATCTAGGTAATTATGTAGGTATCTTGTAGGTGCGTACCTGTGGCGGTAGCAGACATTATTTCTGCTAAAGGGGAGGCTGAAAACCAGCGTGGCTGAGCCCTCGACTTTTTCAGTTCACCACTTATGAGAATAAATTGATCATATTATTGTTATATTAGACATATTGTTATAACCATAGCCATGTACTGTTTTGCTCCATTACTGTCTGATATACATGCCTGTCTTTTTTTTACATCTAACTAAGTGTGTTTTCTAAATAATGCCGTATGATAAAAAAATATTTGTACACACTTTTACCTAAGTAATTGAATAAGTAGGTACCTATCTACTATAAAAGTTTGATTTGTCCACAGTCTAACAACCAGCTCCGTCGCTACGAGTCGCTCTGCGCGCAAGCTCGTGCGGTATCCAGCACAGCTGATCTGGCGCACTTGGCCCGAGCGCTGATGACTGCGACACCGCCGATGAGGCCTCCCAAGCGGGCCTTCCTTCCGCCGTACCCGCCAGAACCCGACGACCCACCACTAGATGTTACTGCGGTAAACATCCAAAGTCCAAGCACAGACACATCAAACTCAAAACTAAATTTGCTGACAGACGTATCAAAGTAAAAAAGTTTAAAATTAGGGAGCCATATTATGACTCACGCATGTAAAATATTTCTTAAGAAGTTTAATTTAAGTTAGGGTCTCCGTTTATTATCCCAAAATATAGATACATATTTAGGGATAATAAACGGAGTCAAACTCTTATATACACAAATTAAAATAGGGTGATGCGTAGCTAAGTGTATGGCTGTCAATAATATAAGCCCAAAATCAAAGTCAAAAGATATTTTATTCAATACAATCACAAAGATCACTTTGAAACGTCTTACATACTAGGTGACTTTAGGTGCCAATTCCTCCTAACCCAAGCCCGAGAGGAAATGGCAAGAAACTCGTCCTGGTCCTAGCGCTTTTTTACATTATCTTATAACTACCTTAACTACGAAAAACTAATACATAAGAGTTTATACATTTCAAATGTTAACTTTCTGAGGGCAGAGCAACATAAGGCCATGCATTCTTATCAATAATATAGTCATTTATATTATAATACGCTTTCTTTATAGATATTAACAATAGATTAGCTAATTTGTAATTATAAGATAGGATCAAAAGTACCCAAAAACCATAAAAACCTCTTTGAATCGTCTTACATGCTTAGCTGATTTTCTTGTAGATTTCTATTCCTCGACAAGCGGCGAAAGCGGCTTTGCATCCTCTCACGTACGGATTATTACCTTCTGCGTAAGAAGTAGGCATTTTCTAAATTAAATGTTTGATGCCCCTGACTATTCTACGTGGACATCCGATAAGATCTAAGTAACTAAATTTCTGATGAGATGTCTACCGAGAACCAAAACAAAAAAAACATTATTGTTTTTCCACGTCAAACTAACTCCAAAGTGAAATAAGAGAACGTATTACAATTGATGACTGTGGTCCAACATAGACACAGCTCTTAGCTGATCATGATTAGACGATGCAGACGTTGTGTTACCTAGGTACCTTATTTTGAGCCAGGAACGACTTTTTATATGAAAACGAAATAAGCGATCACGCTAGTAGGTAATTTGTACCTACCTAAGCGCTTTAATCAGCTGTAGTAAGGTAGGTAAGTAAGAAGCGTACCTTCCACGCAAAATAATATAAATGCCGTTTTAATATTTTCTGTGTTCCTCAAGTATGATTAGCGAAATTATAAGTCTTTCGACAATCGTGATCCACTTACGACTCCGAGTGGAACAAACTTTGATTTTCACGATTTTAGCCAGCATAATACGGAATGCAGAAAAAAAAACATTTTGGTACAGCAATTATTTTAAATTTCGCGCTAAAAGTGAAGAACCAACTTTATATAACATAAATCAAATGCTAGTATTTTTCTAAACAGGAAGCGATGCCGCCAGTGCTCAGAGGCGAAATGCTACTCGATCGGATGGGCGGCGCGCAGGCCCGATTGAGCTACGAACAACTGAGAAAAGACGCACAGGATCTCGAGATTCAAATCAAACAGTTACAGGTTAGTTAGTTACCTACCTTTACCTTTTGAAGCTGTGATTTGTCTCGCTGCGGTACTTTTATATTATTATTTAGCTAAGTGCTGTAAATGTTATCCTCTGCCGGTGCTATAAAATACCGTACCGCTTGCATTAAGGATAACTAGGGGACTGATCACGAAATGTGAATTTTACTTTCTAGACTTAGACAAAAACTGATGGAATATTAGTTCAAATATTAATAGATATAAGTATGTAAATTTGGATATAAAAATGGAATAGAATAACAATATCAGAGCCAACAACCACACAACCAAACTATTTTGTCAACCGAAACGACAAAACTGTGAACGCAACATTACCAGTACAGCTTGCAAAACAGAGCCAAATGTAAATTCAATACCATTTAGGTGCTCAGTGTTATAATTATAGTAGAATAGGTTGGTTCCTATTATGTCGACATATATATCATTACATGGTGTAAAACAAAGTCGCCTCCCGCTGTCTGTCTGTCCCGATGTATGCTTAGATCTTTAAACTATGCAACAGATTTTGATGCGGTTTTTTTTATAGATAGAGTTATTCAAGAGGAATTTTTATATGTATAAAACATGCTTAATATAATAGAGAAACGCTGATAATTTTAGATGTTTCTAATGTGGTGTCGTAAATAAACTAATTTTTTTGCGCTTACATTGCAAACGCTGGCTGAACCCTACGAGATAGATCAAAATACTGTACTACAGTATTGTACATCTTAAAAAGGTCTACACAAAAGTCTGCAATGGTATATGTCTATCTCTTAGGTTATGTTATTCTCTGAGATAACGTTATATATAATGACATTCTGTAGTATATTTAGTATCACCATTGCACTTGTGCAAAGCCGGGGCGGGTCGCTAGTATATATATATATATATATTATATTGTACGTACCTTAGCATCATGTAATGTACGTTATAGAAATGAACAAATATAGGTAATATGAGGGTTAGTTAACATTATTAAGAAATTCTACTTACTCGTATATACCTAGTAGAGTAACTTTCAATTTTTATAGATCAAAATAGGTAGATACTCATTTATATGAATATACTTGTATTATTCATAATGTATACCACCTATACTCGTACTAATCATAATGTGTACCTACCTACCACCTCCTAGTTTAGATAATCGTAAGCACTCATTTAATATCAGGAATATTTTCAGGATAACTTAGAATCATTGGCTCGTCTCCAGAGCAGGGGCTTGGAAAGTAATTTGTACAGCAAAGTCAACGAGATTCAAGTAAGTGACATAAATACCAATCTACGCCTACTTTATTAAGGGTTGCCAAGGAATGTTTCGGCCAAAAATCCGTAAAAAATTTCACTCTCCATTTAAATGATTGTCCGAAATTCTTGATTTATTTCAAAACGACAAGTCAAAATAAATGAATTAAAAATTAATTAAATTACATAATAAGACAAGTAAGTATTTTATTTTTAAACCTACGATTTACTAAATTAAATTATTTACGTACCTAGTAAATTTCAATTCACTTAGACTTGTAGGTAATTTCTTAATAAATCAAGAACATTCACTATACCTCTGGGAATCCAGGGTGTTCTGGCCCTTCTTATGAAAACGGCTTTTAATAAGGTACCTATTGAATTTAATTGAAATTAAGTATTTTAATTTTTTTCCTTAAGTTGTTGAAAAATAAAATCTTTTTTTATTTGGAACAAGAATAGTGATTAATTCAAGTACTTAGGCACTATATGTAATGAGTATTATTGTATCGTTTATTTTAATGGTTTGCTACACAGATCGCAGAGTAGGTAAAGTATTTTTATTACCTATCTACTATTTTTTTAGTTATTCTATAAAACAAAGTAGAAAATAAAATAATTGATGGTCAGTTAAAAACTTACAACTCAACACGATCACTACCGCCATCTATGATCAACACGCGGAACTTTTTGGGCCTTAAAAGCTCAGGCCATGATCCAAACGGTACAGACATTGTTGTTATGGTTCTAAGGGTGAACTTTTATTTGAATTCCTATTGAGTCTAACCTACCAAATTTTCGCTTCCTGATCAGAAAGTCTAACTTTTAAGTTGCCTAAGAAGTAAAATGCCTAAATGCCATGTCAAAAAAGCAAAATGCCTAAGATTTAAAAAACCTAAAACGGTAGTAGGTAAGCCTAAAGTGCTAATTGTATAAATGTGAAACTGCCTAAGAAGCAAATAGTCTGAAATGCAAAACACCTACAAAGGAAGATAACTAAATCTTGCAGGCTGTTACTTTCACTTTAGCAAAGCCGTAAAATATAATGCAAAAAAAATTGCTCTCACTGATACAGAAGGACGAATCACTACTACTAATGCAGTAAATTTGCCTCTACTACCGGGAGCTCGTATAAATGAGGGATGGATAGCAATAGTGCAAGAGTCCAATAACAGCGAAAAAATTACACGGTTTTAACTCTATTTCGAAAGACAGTGGATTAAACTGATGCCTACGATGATTAGCTGTGCTGGAGACACACCGAACTAATAATGGTCTGGAAGGGTGGCATCGACGCCTCAATGCTCGTGTCCCACCGAACTCTACTTTTATCCTTTTTTTACAAAAATTGGAGGCTACCTGGCAGGCTCGTCGTTTGAAAAACCGTTTATTTGATAAAAATAACAGGACCAAAGGTGACATATTGTTCAATAAGCGGTACCGAAAACAATTAGAGATTCTTAACAACAATATTATTACTCCATTACAGCTTCTTAACAATATTCGTTTTCTAAAGACGCGTATGTTTCGCGAAGAAGAAGAAGAAGGATATGAATAAGAATCGTGAATAACATTTAAAAAATAATTGCAGTATTTTATTGTACTTATAAGCGTCCGCCCACGACTTTTCTCACATGGTACCCAATGTATATTCCAAGTTCATGCAAATCGGTTCAACCGTTTAGCCGTGAAAGAGCAACAAACATCCTCACAAACTATTTATAATATTAGTAGAATAGTGTTACTACAGTTTTAACCCGTTATTATGTATAACTCATGGAAGAAAAATTGTGGGCGTTATTATACTTCTTAAACATACTCGTTATAGAGAGCTTTAACATTAGGCAATTTCCTTCTTAGGTAGGTATTCTAAGTTTGGCGAAAATCTTTTCAGGTATACTCCTTCTTAGACCTTTGACATATCAGGCATCACACATGTTAGACCTTTTATATTTTAGGCACAATGGGACTTTAGTCATTTTTCTGTTTAGATTTTCTGTAAAATAGTCATAACATTTTAGGCATTTCACTTCTTAGGCAACTTAAAAGTTAGACTTTCTGATCAGGAAGCAAATTTTCTTGAAAACTATCATAAATTATGTTATAATGATGAACATCGTTCGTATAAAATCTCTCCATGTGGACTTTCCTATTTTTTTTCTTTAGTTACACAATATAAAAATTATGTTCTATGTAATCTAGATTATGTGGTAAATATTTATTTTTATTAAGTTCGACATCAGAAAATGGTTAAAGAAACTTGTTCCTAAATTAAATGTACTAACACAAATCTTATACCTACCAATTACAGCGTTTTAAAAGTAGAGTATGGTAGGACCACGTGCATTACCTATTTGCTGCCTTTTTAATACCTTTACAGGAAGACATGTCCATCAAGAAATATGACTACAGAGCAACACAGTTGCACCTTGCCGCAGTTAGATCTCAGGTAAATAGATTTATGTTTTATAATAACATTATGATTAATTGTGAAATTTGCATATTTAAGTAGAAATTTCATTCAACAAACAGTGTCAAGTGGACCTTTTAATTTCACTCACTCAACAACAGCACAGAAATTACACTGATCAATACGAGCGCAGCTGGAGCTACAAGCTTTTTTATTATCGAGGTTATTGAATTAAATCATGTTTTTGATTAGATTAGTTTTTTACCATGATCCTTGGGTATCTTGCATTAAATTGCCGATGACATCAGGTAAGCAGGATTGAAACAGATGGGCTGCTATATTGCGACTATTGTGCCTCAAGCCATGGGTTTTCTCTCGATGTTATCCATCATTGTATAGAACAATGGCGTGTGTGGCCTGTTTATCAATTTTACACAACGCATTTGAGCGCGACTGAGTTACCATGACCAGAGTACCAGAAGGTAAGAGTGCCACCACTACGCTATCAGTGCTAAGTATAAGGTAACTGTGGTATAGGTAATATTGTATGGTAAGTATTTAATTTATTCAATTTTTTTAATTTACTATTACAATTTAATGATATTCAGTGCTTAGGGTATTATCAGTGCTTATGAACGGTACCTAGTAACTACCTAGGTACTTGTAATTCAGAAAAGAGTATTTTATTAGTTTATTCCATATCATCTAGTTATATGTACCTACATAAGATAAACTAGATATAGGTATATATGAGTCGATTAGTATCAAAATTGGTCAAATCCAAAATGTTCCATTTTTAATATTTTAATGTAGCAATATTCTTCGCACTCTGATCTAAAAATAGAAAATATCGAAAGCAGTCAGATCCACATTTTTACTATAGAAAAATTGCTGCTAAAAATGGCTATGGTATCAAAACTAGCCAATTCCAACACTACTGATATTCAAATTTAGTCAAATCCGAATCGACCAATCAGCTTCGAGTATTCTCTATGGCGAGTCCGCCATGTTGGTATCAATGTCGCTCAGTCCATGCCGGAGGCAACGTGATTTCTGTGAGTTTTTAATTAAAACTGTGTGTAAAAATGGAAGAAAACCCAAACCAAATAGTGGAAACACCTCCAAACTTATCCAGGAAGCCTTTGCAGCAAAAAAATTCATGGAAGTGCAACAGGGCTAAGATTTCTAGGTAAGTGAAAATTCTATGAACAACAATGTTGGTTTCATTATCAGAGATTCTCAACCCAAGAATGAATGTCCTATTGAAGAAATAATTATTAATACGTAGTGATTTCGGCATTTTTAACAGTTTTTAGGGCTCTCTACCCAAAGGGTAAAACGGGACCCTATTACGGGTATTTTTTGTGATGACGACAGCACATCATGCGTTTTGGAAACGTTTGAAACAAAACATGTTGGGTTTCCGTGGTGCAATTGTTGCTGAAGAGCGTGTTAGTTTTATTTTTTTGGTATTTCAAAATAATGTTTTCATTTCAGATATTCACCTAAAGCACCGCCAAATATTGTAGTGCCGTGCCAACATTACACCAAAGCCTACAGATGTACTTCGCTGACAAAAACTGACATAATAAAGTTTCATAACGCCTTTTTTAAAACCCCAAACAAAATTCAACAAGATAATTTCATACTGCAATACACAAAAATATCTCCCATACAGCGTCGCCGTTTAAAGACTGGAACAGGGAATAAGAAAAATGTTAGTGTTGTTTACTATGCGCGAAGAAGAACCTCCATGATACCCGTATGCAGAAAAACGTTTTTAACGATTTTAGGATTGAAGAAGGGAAGAGTAAACGGTGTGATTTTGCGCAATACTAAGAATGATGGGGCATCAGCAACCGAAAATAGAGGAGGAAACCGTAAAGAGAAAGCGTTTGCAGGACAAAGAAAATCGATTAAAGATTTCATTAAAAAGTTGGTGCCGCTTGAAGTTCACTACTGTCGGAGTAAAATAAAGAGTAGGCAGTACCTTGCGTCAAATTTAAGCATCAATAAACTTTACAGAATGTATATCTCGCAAGCTAGAGATCAGTTCAAATGCGTCAAGGCATCTTATTTCAGAAGAATTTTTAACACTTCATTCAATATTGGTTTCGGGTGTCCGGCAACAGATGTTTGCTCAACGTGCTTGACGTTGAAAGAAAAAGTGAAACATGAAAAAGACGCCAGTAAGAAAAATGAGCTTATAATACAAAAAAGAGTGCACGATTTAAGGGCTAAGGCTTTCTACAGTCTGTTAAAGGAAAAAAAAGAAGAATTACTGACTTTAAGTTTTGATTGTCAAAAAAATCAACCCATGCCGAAAGTCCCTGACCAAATCGCATACTATTCGCGACAACTGTATATCTATAATTTTACAATCGTGTTAGGCAGTTCCAAAAATAGGTTGACTAAAGAAAATGTTTTTATTTACACATGGACTGAAGATGAGTTGCCAAAAGCATCAAACCAAATTGCCAGTGCTGTTTTTCACTGCCTGTGCTCAAGTGTCGAAAAATACGAGAAGGTGACTACCATCCGATTGGTTGCTGACGGGTGTAGCGGACAAAACAAAAATACATCAGTCCTAGGAATGATCTGCAAGTATATTATGGATTATGCACCAGATCGAATAAAGACTGTAGAAATGCTGTTTCCAGTGGTTGGTCACTCATTTTTACCAGCAGACCGCGTATTCGCCCAAATTGAAAAAAAAATAAAAAAAACGGAGGTAATGCCTAACCCGCAAAGTTACCTGGAATATTTTAATGAGCACGGGACTGTTTTAAAATTAGGAACAGATGCAGAGGTCTTTGATTGGAAAACAGCGAGCGCTAACGTGTTGAAAACTACAAGCGGGATGCATTTTTCCATAAAAGAATGCAAAAGGTTTTTTATTAGACGGAATAAAAAGAAGAACAATGTTGAAGTGCGAGCAGAAGGATCCTATCGAAACACATTAGGTGCATTTAAAAATATTTGCAAAAAGCAGAAAACTGCCAGTCAAATAAATCCAACCGGCGTGCCTATGAACGTGGCTGTTAAAAAAGAAAAATTAGATGATGTCAAGAAATTACTAATAGCTCATTATGGGGAAGAGTGGGAACTTTTGTCAGAACTAAATTATTTCAAAAATGTTTTTGAAAAAACTGATTGCAATGTCCTTCAAACAGATGAAACATGTGAGCCGGAGGTCGAATTGCCAACTCTGATTGTTTAACTTTTTCTTTATTTGCTTAATTTACTTCTAAGGTTAAAATGCATAATGTAAAAATATTCACTTTTGTTTTTCTTTTTTAACCTATAAATTTTGTCTACACAATATCCCTTCGTGTGTGGCGGCAATTTAGCACGGCGTCGCTCATCTGTGACGGCAATTTTAGGAAGTCGCGCGCGGTAACGGCGCGTTTGATTAAAATGACGATATCTCTAAAGTTTTGTATAGAGCTACTATATAATACTTATATCGTTGAAATTGTTATGAAATAACCTAATACATTTAAAATGTTTTAGTCCTGTTTTACCTTGCAATGTATTATTAATACCAACTTGAAATCAGGTTGAGCGAATTTATTCCAGTTTATTGTACAAAAGTCGTGATAATTAATTAAAAAACTAATTATTTGCATAAAAAGTATCTATTGTATTTACAATAATATATACATACACACAAAAAAATCAAAAAACACACTTTCTCCCAACTTTTTTTTTGTAAAACAAGGCTTACAAATACACGAGTCATTCCGAGCGGTCCGGGCGCCGGGCAAAAAATAGGGTCTGTTTATACTTCGATTCTGAGAATACTGTAGGTCAAGTGGCTTAGGGTATTAATTTATACCATAGTTTGGTTCATATACTTGTCACAGACGGAGTTTCAGCTGTTAAAAGTTTTTAGTTTACGAGGAATCGAACAATAAACAAAGCACTTGAAAGTAAGCGCAAAAACGATCCTCTCAAAGTTTGGATCACAAGATAAATTCTGTTGCATTTATTTTAAATACAAAGTATCATACTACAGTAAGATGATATTTAGAAATCGATAAGAATAAAAAAAAGACATGTTGCCCTAGTAAAACATTTCTAAAATCAACAACCAAAAGGAAGAATTTCACTACAAAATCGGACTTCTAAAGCGCTGATCAACAGACAAGGAAAAAGTAGCATGATACCATTAGTATGGATAAGACCGCAATAGTGTCGCATTTGAACTTGAACATAAATTGAAAATAAATTATTAAGTCTACGATTAGTTAATATTATAAATTATATAATATTAGCTAATATAAATAAATATTAGCTAATATAAATTATAATTCGAGAGGCACTCACTGGATGAAAATAAAACATTGCAGTAGACTAGATCTTTTGGCAAAAAGTTGTCTGTCTGTCTGTTTGTCTGTCTGTCTGTCTGTCTGTCTGTCTGTCTGTCTGTCTGTCTGTCTGTCTGGGATGAACAATTTCAAAACGATCAAAGGTGTGGTACAAAAAAGAGATTATAGATACATACATAGAATGTAGAATATAATAAAGAAATATATATTTATATATATATATATATATATATATATATACTTTGTATATTAATAGTTATACAAATTATATAATATAATTAGGAATGAAGAGCTGGGAAACAGGGAAGGCATACGGTTTTTTTGCAACCGACACAAAACGTTTTAATTTTTTTCTTGCAGACCACGCACTGCCGTCGCTTGTGTTGTTTGCCTCCTGGGACAAACCCGTACTCTTCTAAGTGGTGGGTTATGTTTTGTGTCGGTGCAGGCGGGACAGAACGACAGGAGTGCTTGGCTAGAAGTGATTTAATTAGTGTCATACGGAAGTTACGATGGGTGATAGGAGAAGAGTGACGATAGATTATATAAGAGTTGAGGACGGATATGTTTAAAAGCCTCTTGAAGAGTTTTTTGTACCAGACCTTTGATCGTTTACGCTCGACGGGGTACATGGCGAGTAGTTGGTCTTTTTTATCCACTCCACCCATCATGATATTGTAGTCTAATATCAGGGTGGGTTTGGTGGATCCTCGGAGGGTCTGCCGACGGTTTCCATGGTATGTCGAGATCATTGATACCCTATTTTTATCTCGCCATACCATGACGTCGACGTCCCCCGAGGTAAGACCAGTAATCTGGCCTGGGCGCATGTTTCTCTTCGTGAGATTGTGTAGGGCCTGCGGAACGAACTTACGATCGGTCCGCAGGGTTCCTACACAGTCAAAGCCTAGACATTTCAGCCGTCGAGCGAGACACGGAGAATTATAGAAATTGTCCATCCACAATGTGTAGCCCTTATTTTCAAGTCCTTGTATTAGCCGCAACACAGTGGAAGGAGTCGACGCTGCAAGAGGGTCTTCATTGTGCTGCGGCGTAGTCTTTTTATGTGCGTGAATCTCAAACCGCCATAGATAACCTGTTTGAGATTCACAAATTTCATATGTTTTAATACCTCTTTTGGCTGCTTTATTTGGGATAAGCTGGCTCATTTCGAGCCAGCCTTTCCACATTAAAAGACTCTCGTCTAGTGCAATGTTCTGCGTGGGTGTATATAGATCCTGAAATTTTTTTTGCAAATGCGACACTATTGGTTCTATTTTATATAACTTCGCCTCGGAGGTTCCCAATTCTAGTGCACACATGTCGTCGTTATTATTAAAGTGCAAACATTTATTAATAATTAAGAACCTGTCGATGGACATGTGTGCACTAAAACCAGGAGTATAGAATATGTCAGGGGAGGAAGACCAGTATTCCTCCATTCGGGTCTTTATCACCACCCCCATCGCCAGGACTATGCCGAAATAGACGTAAAGTTCGTCGGTGGTGATGGGAGTCCACTTGGCGATGCGGCTGGTTGGATGAAGACAATTGTTCCGGAACATCTGGTCTACCAACTGCTGAGCATATCTATTTGTCTCCGAGACTATGTGCTCCATGATTTGCCGATCCCATATGTCAATGAAAATGTCATATGGGTCGTCACGTGGAGTTGTCGGACCCACATTGATTTGGGAAAACGTTTCCCGTCTCAGTTCAGCTGGAATCTGAGCATCCGGAAACTCTTTCCATTCAAATTCATAACTGCAAGGCTGGTCCGTCGCCGTTGGAGGAACTTCGGCGGGTGTAAGTTCAGCGGCGGGCGCTGGGTCAGCGGCAAGCTCTGGGTCAGCGGTGGACGCCGGTTTAGCGGCGAGCTCTGGGTCAGTGGCGAGCTCTGGGTCAGCGGCGGGCGTATCTTCATCCTGGTCCAAGGGTGTCTCCAATAAACTCCGGAACACCCATGGAATGCCAGAAACCACGTTTCCCTCGTTGTCACTCTCTTCCGAGTCCTCTTCGCTTCCTGTAACAAAATGATGGATTGGTTTCAAATCTGGTAAAAACCAGAAGCCTGGCCATAGCCCTAAGCCAAGCTAAAATCAGCAAGTACTTACCATAATTGATGAGGGCAATTATGTCCTCGGTTCTTATTTGCTGAGGACGACGGCGAGGAGGCGGAGGTGGGAGATGCCGCATCGGAGAAGCGAGCGGGCTTGGAGAGGCTGGTGAAGAAGAGGTAGGTGCTGGGGTCGGAGAGGTAAGTGCTGGGCTTGAAGAGGCAGGTGTAATTGAAGCCAACTCCCACGCCTCACTATGCCACTCCTCAAACCTAGAACAAAACCAAGTGTTGTATTTCACATCATCACTCTAATATTATAAATGTGAAAGTTTAGATGTATGGGTGGATGTTTGTTACTTCTTCACGTCAAAACTACTTAACGGATTGGGCTGAATTTTACTTTTTATCCCATAAATCAGTTCCCGTGGGATAGGAATCACCTTTAAACGTTTCCATAGAAACAATGTGTGCAAAGCCGCGGGCAGAAACTAGAGTTTCATAATTTTTCTTTATATCCTTAGGTTTGCTGTAAAAAAACTCTTTTACTTACATTGCTGGTGAAGTGGCCGAATACAGTGATGGTGATAGTGAGGGTGGGGCCGACAATGCTAAAGAAGGTGCCACCGATGGTGTTGGTGGTGCCACCGACCGCGATGTTCCTGCTTCCATTGATCTATGTAGACATTAAAACAAAAGTTAAAACTTGCTAGGAGTTAGTATTATAATAAAGATACTGAAATAAAACTACTTACGGTCGCCAATTGCGCATTCTTTTTGGGTGCAAGGCTGTTTCCAGGCCCTGCCCCTCCGGCAACACATCAATGTCACACAACGTAAGCCTAAAATTTAAAACAATTTAATGTAATCTATAATAATAAATGTAAAAATCGACGAAACTAAAATAAATAGAATAGAATAGAAATAAAAAAAATAGATCCTCCACTTTTTTTCGAAGTCGGTTAAAAATAAGAGAAAGCGTTTAAAGCAAATAAACTAACTCGTCAATATTGCGAGGTCCTGGGCGCTCGTGTCGGGTGGCACGGCCTGCGTGCCCTCCACGGCGCCCGCTAGACCCACCGCGACCCAAAGCCACTCCAGCTGCCTCCACCACCTCCACCACCAGCGGTGCACTAATGATCTCTGATCTTCCTTGTCCACCTCGGACACGCACACCCCTTCCCCCTCTCGGACCTCTAGTACGAGGACCTCTAATACGAGGACGGCTAAAGCCACAAATATACAATGTAAATATAAAATAAACAAAGCAGAAAGAAATATGCAAATAAAACGCAAAAATAGAACATAAATGTTACAAAGCGCAAAAAAAAACCTACAAAAAAATACGTGACCAAAAACATTAAAATTGAATACACGCTAGTCTTATCCATGTTAATCTTTCATCCGACCAAAACTCACACAAAATGGCGGTTGACCGCAAATCCCCTGTATGTGGCAAGGACACCTAAAGGCTTAATTGGGTTGCGTGTTTTTTTATTTCAATTTTTCGCAAATACCCTGTGATATTTATAAAATTTTGGCTTTGTAACAATAACAAGACAAATAACAATATCCATGATGCCAACAGATAGCTATCATTTTTGTTTTTAGTATTTGTAAGAAGCGAAAATGTATTGGCTTGACGCCGACATGTCGTCGCAAAATTCCGGACGATGTTTGTTGAAATAACTATTTAGGTCTAAAATATTTATCAAATACACAATCTACGAACTAAAAACGATTAATTACTTACCCACTCATGTTTCCAGCGAAATAAAGCACAAAAACAACACAAAACAACGTAATAAACTGGGATTTGCAATGTTGCAACGCCGGCGCGGTTTCGAGAATGAGACACGACTATTGTAAAATCTAACAATTGTCGATGATGGTGTTTAGAGAAGTAACATGTGGCGTTTTGCCATCCTTGTTATTACCCCTACGCATTGTGCAAGTTTGAGCAGGAAAGGAATAATTTTAGCAGTCACACGGTCAATAAATACGTCGCACGTGTTCGGGGACACGCCGTGTCCGCATAACAGATGGCAGAACGTGACCGAAGACACGGCGTGTCCGCGCCACAGACGAAGGGATATGTCAATAATTTTCCTTTGGGGGTGTACCTCAAACGAAAATGTTTGACAACCCCTGCCTTTCCTTGCCACTATTTTCATAATAAGCCAAATCCTTTCAGCTAACATTCAAAAGCAGTTAAATCCACAAACCTAACTATCAAACTAAGACAAATCCACACTTTGTTATCAAATTAGGTCAAATCCAATCTTCGGAATAAGATTTTGAGCTTTATTTGTATGAGTCGATAGGTTTATAATGATTTATCATGTTTTGACAACAAAATACTATAAGCTGGCAATATTCTTAATGTTTTCCAATGCTGCCATAAAACAAAAAGAAAAAAAATGCATACTGTAAATTTACCTTAAGTGGACTTGACTGGTTTTGATACTATACGACTCATATATGCAGAGTCCTTCTTGCTAGAGTTGGACACCTCACTTAGCTAAGTTTGTTTGAACGAAGATGAATGAATGACTGTTTTGTAAATAAAAACTTGATGGAATTCTTTTCAGAAAAGAGCATCCAATGCGCATGCCTATTCCACATTTGAACATGCGCAGAGTGAACGCTTTTCCAATCGATATTCTTGAATATTCCCGCCAATTTAATTTCAGAGTAAATAATCACCTTATTTTTGGGTTTTTTTACACCAAATATGACTAAATTGACTAATGTTTCAATAGGTACCTACTTCTAAGAGTAGTCAAAATCTAGGTATTATTTTGTGTTAACTTAGTTTTATAGTAGTGTTTCAGTTTACGTAGCCACGATAGCCTCGACGAACTCCCAAAAAAAATGTATTCTACTTTTGTTTGACTGTGTAGGTAATTTAGGTTTGACTATTGTAGGTACAAACATATTTGTTTGAAAGTTTTTCGCAATATCATACTACAGTCATAAAAAATAATAGTTCTATCATTCTGACCGTTGTTGCCGCATTGCGCACAGCATCCCGCTCAGTCTGAGAGAAGATCTCGTAGACCAACATAACCTACCGCGTCGCGTCGTCTATTTACATAATTTTAGGGTTTATATCAACAATCTTAATCAGAAATCGAGTGTTAAAAACTAACTAGCAAAAAACGAATACACACAAGAGTAAACATAGGAGTAAAAACAGACCATAAAATTAAGTTTAGTGTGAAAATGGGCTGGATATCAATGAAAAATCATATGGTAAGTAAAGAAGGTACCTCCTACCTACCTATTAGGTTTTTCATTTTCGCAATTTCATTGATGATACAATATCCTTAGTAAAAGCAAGCTTTTTTGTAAGCACATAATGTGAGTAGATAGGTATTTTGGTTTTATTGTAGTAAACCAATCTCTTTGGTTTTAATCTTTTTGTAGGTAAGTAGGTACCTATAAATATTGATTAGTAAGTACTAAGTAGGTACCTAGGTAGATTAGATACCTAACTATATCCATAAGATAAGTTAATGGCAGCAAGCATCTAGTATTACCTATTTAAGTAGGTAGGTACTTTATGTAATATGTAGATACCTAGGCTGGTACCTATAAAATTTAAGACACTTATGCTTTAAGATATTATAGGTACACCTACTAAAAGAGATTTTTGATGAAGTCTAGGTAGGTAGGTTTAAAAACAAAGAAAAGGTAGCGTCAACTCGCACTTACTTATTAGGTAAGAATTATTATTCTACTTAAATAAACAATATTTAACTCTATTGCATAAATAAAGAGTAATGGCTGATAGTGGCATAGGGCACTAATATTATGTCAGTGTAGTTCAATGTATGTAGGTAACATACCTATGGACTACTGAGTTACATTAAAATCTAGGTGTATCTGAATTACACACCTAGGTACCTACATGTAAATACTCGGACTTAAAAAAACGATTGTAATCGAGATAAATTCGTAAATTATACATAAATAAAAATCTATGATATCTATGAAAATCTATAAAGAAATCTTGGGAATCTTGAATACTTAGCTGCCTACCAACTTTCTGAACTATGGACCTACTCACAGTCACAGACCAAATAAAATTAAAACCTACTACAGTATGCACATCATTTCTTCATTTCAAGTCTGTAGTTGGTAGTATAAGCTGCGGGAGTTTCATCTATCGTGATGTGAGTTAACACGTTCCCAGCGGCACTGATTTATCTGTACTTTCCATTACTGCATTACGAGACGTTTGAAACCTCGTTCTGAACCAGTGGCTGTAGTAGCACGAGGCTTAGTAACCCCACCGCTCACAGGAGACAAAAATCCTTTTTTTGGCGCGAAATAAGGCGAATTGTACGGTTTTTGTCGCGATTATTATTATCAATGAGTTGATTAACCTAAATCTACCGCCGCCTGTGGGCAGATTATTTACCTGTTTTTAAATATCGGTAATTTTGAATTAGATTTACCACCCAATTCCTCTTCATCATCAATAATATTATTAACTAACTTTCTTCGGCAACGTTTCGACATCTTATTATATCTTCGCGGGCGCAGCGTTCAACGTTTTGCACAACACTAACCGCGTGAAGCTAGCGTAGGGTGCGGTACGAGGTGTGCGGGGGTACGAGGTGTTCGCAACCTCGTAACGCACTGTATTAAACTTGTATTTATTCAGTTCGGTACGAGGCCTAAAAAATCCGGTATTAAGGTAGGTATACCAAAAATCTCGGCATCAATAGCACATCTCAGATATATAGTTATCTCTTTCCTAGACTGAACCAGACGGAAGTTACGCCTCTTGCACAACAGAGAAGTTTAAGTTTTTCCTTACCGCTATAAAGACGAGACACGGACGAGGTGTTTCAAGCCTCGTTTCGCACTCATCGTGTATGTATAGAGTGTATGTATCTCATATCTCGTGTTTGTATAGAGGTGTAACTTTCGTATACTACCTACTTACTCGATATAATGAGGCGAATGTACCTGAAAACATAACGATATACACCTCTTTTTAAAAATTTCGTATACGTCTAGAAAGTAGGTAGTTTGGAAAGATTAGACCTTCGTGGACACAGGAAAGAATATTTGAAATTTTGAATTTGGAAGATCAGTTTATATAGGTTTTTTTTATTATAGGTTCGTCAGAAAAATATGCTTAACATACTTAATAGATATCTAATATGGATTCTACGTTTGAAATTTTATTAAAACACGATAAAATAAACAAACTTAGAACACATTTTTCTTCGGTTATAGTTATATAAAAAAACTAGGTACAGATTATTTTTGCTCGAATCACAAATAAACACTAAGCTTTTATTACAATTATTCACACCAAGTCAGAGAACTCTAGCTTTATTTAAATAAAAACACCAAAATTACTAATAAAACCGGAAATAACTCAACAAATAAATAATGAGAACGAAATGTTTGCTTCTCAAGACAACCAAAATTAATATTCACTAACATAGTATTTAGTATGTTTTGTAGCGTTTGATTGACAGAAGAAAATTAGTTTGGCACTGACTTTGACTTTTCGAAGCCATTTCCCGCTTGTACAGCGCTACTCATAACGGTGGTAAAATACAGAACTATTTTATTTACGCCTTCTCCCTTTGAGTTTGGCTTGTTTGTGTTTTTATTTTGGTTTTAGATATTTTTCTTTAGTAATTTGTGTAGTGTGAACATTATTGTGTTGTGAATAAGATTATAACTTCAAAGTGGTATTTAATCAAGGTGAGTCTTACATTTAAAGTTCTCGTGTTTAGTTATGTAATAGGAAATATCCGACAAAATATTTTGATGACGACGAAATAAAATGTATGTAGGTGCGCGTAGGTAGAACGGGCTTTCAATAGTTTTGGCCTCACTAAACAAAGCAAGTTCCAATACTTCTAACTTTTTTCTGGTCTGAGAGATAAAATTAGATTTTTAATAGCTTTTCCGTTCCTACGTATGATGTTGTGATGTCACGTAACCTCAAAATGCATTCTAAAAATGGATTTTAAAGCTTCATGGAGTAACTTTGTAGGTGCTGTCTTATTATATAGATAAATCGTTATTCCTACATGTTTCGTGTGTAATTAACATAAGCCGATCTCCCTCCAAATATGATAAATTAACCTACCCGGTTATTTAGGCGGGAAACGTGAAAGATAACGTTTATGATATATATACTATAATTAAAAATAATTTTCAGGTATCTTCTGCAATAAAAACAAAAACCCGAAAAGAGTTATACAAAAGATGAAGAAATCATCTTTGGCAGAAAAGAAAATAAATGGCTACCAGTCTGATGACGACAAGATACGCTACAAAATCAATAAAGAATTCTTTAACAACAGTGTGAAATCTCCGAACAGGCTTAAACAAATGATAAAGCTTAACATCGATGATGATAATGCTCGCTACAAATTTCCTCCCACAATAACTAAGTTAAAACCAGAGACAAAACCTAAAACTAAAACTAAAATCAAAGTAAACTTTTGGAGCAACAAAGACAAGCAGTCAGGAAGCAGACTTCATAACACAGAAGAAATGAAACCCAATCGTAGACACACAGTTGCTGTAACTGAACTTACCCCTGAGATCAAGCTTAAACCAGCAGTAAAAGTTCTAAAACGAGTATCATTCCTTCCAACACCGCTGTTCTCTGATAATCACATACCTATGGTTACAGTACCTGATGACTTGACTATACAGTTGAATGAAGAAGAGGCTAATGATTTACACCAGGATTTAAACCAAGCATTTGTTAATAATACAAACAGTAACAAGTCAAATGGGACTCCAAAGAGAAAATCAAGGAATTCTCTTCAGCAGACCAGTCCTAATAGTTGTAAGCGGAAGTTGAGTCATAATGATTCAGATTTGAGAATCGATGGCAATGAAAATGAGCTAGAGTTTTTCACAAAATATGTTGTACAAAAATTAAGGAAAATGGAGACCAATCAGCGTATTTATTCAGAGAATTTAATAAACACTGTTCTTATGTTAGGTCAACTTGGTAAGCTCAGCGGTAAATCGAAAGTTGGAGATATTGAATGATAATTTTAAAGTAAAATGAAGTGAGATAATATTTCATTTTATGTTATACCTATGTTTCATGTGAATTAGTTACTGAAACATTAATATTGTAAAACAATCAATGTTTTGGTATTTTTTTTTATGTGACACAATGAAAGATGTAAGTTATGGATGCTATCTAGGATTTATTTAGATTATGTAATGTAATCTATAATACTGGAAAAATAATTTTCAGTGACTAATAAAATTGTCTAAAAAAGTAAAAGACAATAATTGAGTTTATACCTACATTATTTGACTGGCTCCATAGCTCAGTTGGTAGTAGCTCTATCTTCTGCACCGTAATTTGTAGGTTTGATTGCCTCTTGAGAACAATCATTTGCATGATGAACATGGATGTTTGTTCTATGTCTGGGTTATAATACAGTTTATCAAGTGTGTATTTAAAAGTATATAAGTATTCTATCAGCCACCTGGTTCCTATAGTATTTAGTATTTAACTAAGCTTTGCTTAGTTAGGGCCAGATGATTGTGTAAATATCCTCCAATATGTATGTTTATCATATTTCTATATATTGTTATAAAATTTATTTACAGAATATAATAATATACAGTAATATAAAATACATGTAAAACAGTTGAGCTATCTGAGGACCGCTTAAAACGATCTATAGATAGCTCAACTGATTTTGTATAAATGATTTATGAGTGGACTAATCCAGATATATTTAAAACCTTGATTATTTATAAACTTCAGGAAATAATAACAAATATATAGAATCTGTTAACTTTACAACTTGCAATGCGATTTATTTGTTTTACCAACTGCTTTAATTTCGATGTAAACAAAACAGCAATCAAAATTATGTAAGTACTTTGTACGTATTTATCAGGGTTTTAAAAATGCGCCTAATAATTCAAAGGGACCCACATAAAATAAATAACATTCGATTATATAACTTATTTATCTTTGACTGTTTCATACATAATGAATAAGAGTCTTAGTTATATTGCTAAAGGTCTGCAGAATATTATGAGTAATCAATTTATAAACTTAACCAGGAAGCATCCTAATATAAAAGCCTACAACCTATATTCTAGCTGTAACTAGACAAATACAGATATAAAACAGTTCAAACGACTGAACTATGTTTTACTAACATTGTATATATCTTTTTGACAATAATAATATGTTTATTATTGTCATTTTTTCATATTTGTAGCAGGGTTGCTTTATTCAATCCAAAAGATGATACTTGAGATGATTGTGAGATGATTATCTCACACAGATGATATTGGCATCTCACCTGACAATGCAATATCATAGTATACTTCTATGTTAGATACCTGGTCCTGTACTACAGGTTCTATTACAAAACCTATCTCAGGCACCAGTCTCTCGTAAAACAGGTGATAGGACCTGTCCTTACAAATTATTGTAGCATTAACTGTTGTACACCTTTTTTAAGAGAAAATAAACTGTATATTATTATTAGATAAATCATATTGTTAAAATCTAAGTTTTTGTTGCATAACTGTGTGCTGATAACAATGTTTTTTTTAGTTAAGATTCTGTCCATGCTACATTATAAAAATAAGTACAGACTCACATATACTAAGTTTCTGAATAATAAATAAAATGTTGTCTATGAGATCAGGTTATGTGACATTGAGTACATAATATTTTGTTAGTTTCTATTTAATTTATTTAATGTAACATAGTAACTAGGACCTTTTTTGCCACATCTACCTACATATAGGTACATTTTATTTGACTAGAAACATTTTAATGTATGAAGGCACATTATGTTATCAATGATATTACATACACATGATACAATCTTTAAAATACTTGGTTCATGTATACATTCTAATTCTGCATGTGATTCCACTGAAAATAAGCACAGGATGTAATTTTGGCACAAAATAGGTTTTCGAATAATGTTTAACTTCATTTATTACTATACATTTTGAGAAACATATTTTACTCTCTTACTATTTTGTTGATGAAGGCACTGACACTGTTTTGATTAATCTTTAGATTCTTCATAAGGATTAGATCCGAGGCATTCTCGCTCTTGTTTGCGTAGGAGTAACCAATGCTTCTCTAAATCAAACTCACGTAAAAATCAAGGAAGTTTTGAATGTCAAATATTTTATCACTGTTACTTATTTTGTTATTAATAATATTTTCATATTTTTTCTGATATTTGATAGCTCAAATGGTGGTTTAATCTTCAAAGATGTCTTAGGTCTTAATATATACATATTTCTTAGATTTACAACGAGGCCTTGAGGTCAACCTCATTAATAAAAATATTATATAATTACTTAGCTGTTTTGTAATTTATGCAAAAATGACTTCCCAATAGGTTCTATTTAATTATTTATTTGTAGTTTCTTATGTGTTCTGGTTTTTGTTTAAATTATTGTATTTTTTTATAGATCTATAAGTAGATAAAAACCTAAAAAGATATTGTTTTTCTAATTCTTGTATAAAGGCAACTGTGCACCTCTTTACGCTGCAGCTGGTCTCTGTTAAATTCTACATTAGATACTTGCTTGCTTACTTAATATACTTAAAGTAAATGTAGGTAACCTACCTTCCTACATCTTTTTTTTTATGTTAAAGGTTCAAAACGAACCAATCGCCAGATTCCGTTTGCCTGTCGGGTTTTTAGTGCAATTTAGACCTAGCATACTTTTAAATTATCGATACTTCCGATACGGGTCCTATTTGCGTAGTCCACTGCAGATAATCAGTTGGTAAATCTTAAATAGTCTCAGTTCCGTTGTTTGCAAACGGTTGCCTGGCGACGACGTCTAAGCCGACAGCCATGCTATATCCGCCAAACTCCCAGTTCCGTCGCGCCCGCCCTATGGAGCGGACCACCCCGGGTTGAACATTCTAATCATAGCATATCCGCGCGCTGTTTGAATTTTTCCGAAGATCTTTTGTTTTCCGAAGTTTTCTACAATTTTTTTTCAACTATTTTTATTTTATAATTTAGATTTTATCTCTTTAAAAATGGACATAGTCCATCGCTTGCACTATCTGGTGCTCTCTCAGAAATCAGAGCTTATGACAATGGACCGGGAACAAAGAATGCGAATGCGTCGCCAGTCAAGTCTTCCAGAATACAGCAAAGCTAATAAAAGCAGACAGCGATTCGAGCAAGCCTATTTTAATGATGTAAGTTCCTAAGATAAGATTCGAACTTTTAAGTTGTACTATGTACCTAATAGGTAGGTATGTATACTCCTTACATTTTATTATTTCAACGTAGTATTCACCTACTTTGCTTACTAATGTAAACAAAAACTTCCTGAATATCATTAGAAAATACCTACACATCCAATTGTTCCTTATGTCAGTATCTAGGTAAAAAAGTATTTTAGACGTGAGTCAGGCAACTGTTACGGTTAAAGCAAACTTACCTTTAAACTATTTCAAACTTAATTAAGTCAACATAAAATGGAAGATAAAGGATGAGACTTTCTGCTGAAAAGATAAATCCTTTTCAGTGGTTGTCGCGTCGCGTCGTCCGTTCACAATACGATAAGAAAGCTTTATGGTCGCTGCTTTTATTTGCTCTTGACACGAATCCCAACGTCCTTATCTTGCAGTTGAATATTCAAAGGAATGTGGTTAGGTTTGGTTAGAACTACAGAAAAAATAAAATCTTAATATCAGAGAGAACAGTTCAAAGTTGTAATAATTGGATCACACGCGATCGTTTTAGTAATCGCGGACGTACGAGCATTGGTGCTTTAAGAGAATGGCGTGACAGTTTTGGCGGTGCGTCTAGTTTCAATGTTAAAAGGCTAATGTAGGTACAGTGCGTTATAATGAGTAGGCTGACTTGATGGATCGAACCTGACTAAACTGACTAATTTATCGCTGCGTAGCAATAACTTTTACCAAAACGGTCAAATGCGTGATAATATTATGTGCTCTAAAAACTTCGTATTTCATCGAAAATGTTTTTCGACCTTTAATTTCCATAAAGTTATGCCCAACTTTCATAAAACCTTAGGGACGACGGCGGCGCCGGTCTCATGAAAAATAAGATGTTAATGTAGTCACGAGAGGGATGGTATTGACAGCATTCATTTTTCACAAAAAGTTGGTAAAGGCTTAAAGAAAGACATGTAAATAAGCTGAATTTGCATGACACTGTGCCTATCTTTGAAAGGTCAACACTTAATTTACAAGTTCCGCTCTTCATAGGAAGAATAAATTTAAAGTTAAATAATGTTATGCCTTCTTCTTTAGTTCTAAATTGCCCGGGTATGTTTCTGTCATGTAATTTTTCACGCAGAGAGAATTGTTTGCGGCGAAAGCGGACAGCGGCGGTGGAGCAGTAGACCGTAAGCTGTCGTCATCTTCGGCTGGTAGCATGAAGAACAAATGGCTGAAAGCCTTTAGAAGTCTGAAGCCGCCGAGCGCTCCGCCACCTCACGCTGGTCCACCAGACAAGTAAGTGCTCCCACTTGCAAACACTTACATAAACATAGTTATCGATACTTAGGTAGGTAACTTGTTTACACTCATTATAAACAAACAATTTGTTTTCATCACTGACTAATACACGCAAAACCCACATTGTATAATAATAGCGAGGCGTTTAGGTTTTTTTTACAATAAAAAGGCAAACAGTCTTTCGGTTTGATTGTTCAATACAATAGAAATCGGAATCAGATATTGGTCAGCTAAGTTTCAGTACCTACCCTAATTGCACATTGTTTACATTTGTATTGTAAGATTATGAATGATGTCCGTAATTTTAAATTGATCCCAAATTATTTCTGTCTAGGAAATATGATTCTCTTGTCCTCTACCGCATAGACTAAGATGAATTATTTTATTAGGAAGTTAGAAACTTTATTTCAAATAGCCACTTACTCGTATTTACTCGTAGCACTAACATAATTGAGTCCATCTACAGCTACGGCGTAGGCATTACTCTACGGAGCCTCACCAACGCTGTCCACTTTGTGTACACTGTCGGCTTTCGCAGCAAATCTGGAGCATCTAAAAGCTTTTAAGCATTTTCCATTAGCACGAAATCGATTTCTTGTGCATTACTAAATACTTGCCAATTCCTTCAATGTTTTCAGAAACAGAAAGTAAAACTTTATTACGTAATTCCCCCTTTACTGCGGTGGGAGTCGTAGCTCAGGTTAATTGACATTTATAATGTACCGTGGTCTCTGGGACCACAACAATTTAAATTAGTATGCAGCAGCTTAGAAGCCGTATCAAACTGTTTTAATTACGCCTGGCTTTGTACGGGACAAGTTTAATTTATAGAGCTCATTATTGCCTAAGATATAAGAATAGCTTTATTGGCTCTCGTTGGAATTGTGTTCCAATGCTATATATTAGTGTACAAAATAGTCATATTCAGGAATACCTATATGCGTGTTTTGTAGGTACCTAACCTAATTACAAAGCAGCTGATCAGCAGCATCAGCAGACACAAGTTATTCAAATAAAATAATAAAAAAAAAATGTGCAATACCTACTTACTAAGTAGTACTTAAATCAAGTCCTTACCAATATTATAAACGCGAAAGTTTGTATGTATGTTTGTTATTCTTTCACGGAAAAACTATTGAATGGATTTTAATGAATCTTTACAATAATATAGAATTAATTGTCCATCCATTCTGCCATCTGCGAGTTATTCTAGCGTGCGCTCGGGCACCAGCTAGTACCTTATATATTAATGGGTTTCTTCTCCTGTTTCTCTATGTAGATACAGATCGGAATGATCAACATTTTTGTACAAGGAGAGCTAAATTAACCACTACTAAAGTTAATTTAGTACCTATAAGCCTTTCTATAAGAAAGGCTTACGAAAAGCAATTTTTCTTCCCAATATGTCGTGTTGAACTTGGAAAGCTTGGCTTGAGCTTCAGACCCAAGCTAGTCAGTCAATTTCACTTAAACATGCTCGTGTTCGCCGTAATTGAACGAGCTAGATTTCAATCTATGGACGAACTGAGCGGTCCACTTTGGTTTGGAACCAGCCTACGATATAATACCTTGGGATTTACTTTCTGTTCTGTTTTCTTAAAAACAATATTATAAATAAATCTGCCATTGCTTAAAATCAGCCAAGCTTTTGAAAGAGCATTAATTAAATTTCACAAATAAGATTAAAAAGGTCTAGTCTAAATCACTTATGTGGCTTCTTGGTACATGGTAACGACAGTATTAATACATAAAAACAGTTCTGATAAAATACAACTATTCGCTTTTTAAAGATCATTTATATTCGTCATGACAGTATTAGCATGTGTTTTTTGTTCTATAATTAGAGTAGGTAGTTATAATATTAAGATACTAACACATATTACACCAAAGACCACATTAGGTTAGGTACCTACTTACTTACAAATAATACATAGGATTTTATAACAAATAACAAAGTAATCGAAGGCACCTACTCTGCAGCGCGACCTTGTTAAAAAAACATGCAAAGTACAGCATCATTATACGAAAAATGTACACAATACCTACTCAAAAGAAGTGGCGTTACTACGTGTCTGTGTCTACTCGCACTTCAAATGTTGACTCTGAGAACTCTAGTGTTGAACGAACAGTGCTTGAAGAAATACAAAATCATAGCATAATTGGAGTACTATGCAAATAATAACCCCGAGATAACGACAGGCATACATAAAATTATAGTCTTTATAGAAGTGCTATGCAAAACGGCTAGCTTCTGTTGTTGAATTCGGTTGACACGAAACAAATAAGAAACATATTAGCTGAAGCCTCTCTTATTTTGTCAAAATATCTTACGTTTTGCCTTCTTACAACAAACATCAACTCAATATAATAAAAGTTATTCTGAGCTAAGGAGTAGGGTGTGCCTTAGGGAGATGGAAATGTGCTTATCAAAGTCATTTACGTTCTAACATGTTTTCCATAATACATATTATGTCTAGTGAACTGAACATGACTGAAATATGTTTATTTATATAAATAATTTGTTGATTGATGGGTTGTGTATTTTTTTAGAGGTTACTTTTTACATTCTGTAGGTTTATGTATAAAACAATTTTAGCCACAATTAATCCAACTATTTTAGTTTTTTTATAATATGTCATGCTCCTAAAATAATTGGATCACTTGTATACTTACTAACTAATCTGTGGTGGCCTCAATGCTCGTGATTCGTGAAAACCCGCGAAGCCTTCCAAGTTCGTTACCTGCTCTAACCAAATGCATTGCCATATCACAGGTTTCTGCACTATTGACAGATTTTAATTTTGTTTATCACTTTTACCTTTATGTTCATCTTGATGTTTCTCTCTTTTTGCAACGGTAAAGAAAAAATCAAATGTACCACGCGGTGTCGACGGTTATGGCAATGAGGTAACTGTGCCCCGTAGGTGTGAACCTATGTCGGTACCTAGATGTGTTTACTTTACCCCTGACAATACTCTCGAACTTTCATCCTTCTACACGTAGATAGTGATATTTAGCATGTTACACGAGCCTCTCACCAGCTAGTTAGCCAAACACGCTCCTCAGCAATCCGCTTGACTACCCTTCTTGCGCTTTTCGCATCAATGGTCTTTTATTAGAACACAGTCAATTACCTATTGTGGCTGAGCTTTCATGTGATTGTCTGTAGAAGACGTAGTGCTGTTTGAAGGTTGGCGTAATGGCCTCACGGGAGGTCATTAGGTGCGATGGTCGACGGATGATTATCGGCTACTTACTGATTCAAATACTATCTACCCTTGACCTTGGGGCATCATCGATCAATATCTATGACGTGTTACCGTCTGTGACAGTCCGTAGAGAGCATACCAACCAATGTGATAAATTACCCACTCCATACAGATTTGCTTGAATTTAATTGATTGTAGGAAAGATATTGTGTAAATATTTGCCGCTACTAGGGGTTTGAAGTACAGTTTACAGGAACATAAATCATCAGACATGAAGGCTCTATAATTGCATTGTGTTGTGGGTTAGAGAACCATAGCCAAGGGGTAAACAGTTTGACAGCCAATCAAAATGTGCTTATAAACCTATAAATTGCAGTGTTCTTTGTAAATAATTTGAGTTGGAGCTAAAATGCGGTTTATATTGTAGGAGGAACGGAGCTTCGAGAGATGCGATACGGGGCGGCGGAGATTCCGACGCCCATAACTTCCAAGAATACACGTACAAGAAGATCACGCCTTGCGACGTCTGCTCACAAGTGCTGCGAGGTAAGAATGCAAACTTGAAAGATGGCTAACATTTCTCATCAGAAAATATACTTATTTACTTCAGATATGCATATTAGTCGCTATTAAGGCTTTGGATACGATAGAATAAGCTGATTGATGGCTTTTACCATGGTCATAAAATAAACCACAATTTTTATCACAGAAAATACTTTTCTATCCATTATAATTTGGAAGTTTTACTTCAATGTCAATGTTTGCCTTTTGAATAAAGTTATACACTTTTACGCGCCGACTCAATTATTGACACGCGATTCACAAAGACTACAGTTGATTTAAATCAACGAACCAAAGAGCTCAGATTCGTGTTTTCAAACAAATATTTACAAGCAGATCTAGTAAATTGACTGCGCTGCACAGGCTGTGCCTGGCACGTAAGCTATTCAAATAATAGATCTGTATTCGAGCACTTTACTAGGTGAACGGAATGCTACAGTTACGTATATTGAAACTCTCAATAAGTCAACTGATTTGATCGTGTCTGGTAGAGCAAAGGTAGAGTTGCTTTTTAAAGTTATTCGATTCGCTATGTATGGAATAATTTGATAAAGCGAACCTATATCGACCCATTGTGTGATGAACTGAGGTGTTTGTTCAGTGTCTGGGTGTTATAAAGTATGGTTTTAAAAATATATAAGTATTCTATCTGTAGTCTGATTCCTATAGAACATTATTTAGGAGTATCATACTTATAGCTATATTAATGACAGATCTAGGAGGTACAGAGTAGAGTATGTACCCATTTGCGCCTAAGGTGAGCATAATAAGGTTGAATTTTCTTTGGAAACGCTTTTTTTGTTTGGCAGTCATAACAGTAATAGTCATTTGAACAAAAAACGTGTGTTACCTAGCAAGAAATATACATTTAATGTACTAACATACAATAGCCTGCCGACACCTGCTATTTGAATTTTTAACTAATTTACCTATGTTTTGTACCTATTTTCTAATCGACTTCAAAAAAGGAGGTTCTCAACTCGCTTGTTGTTTCTGTTTTTATTCTCATGACTCCGTCATTTATGAACCGATTTAAAAAAATCATTTTCCACCAAAGGACACTTCCCGATTGGTCCCATAGAAATTTCATCAAAATCGGTGCAGTAGTTTTGTTATTAAATCAAAATAGCTTGGATGATATACGTCATTCAAGTAAACGAAATTTCGATATCTTGCTTTCCTGTGACTTTTCAGTGGTGTTTACGAATTTCGAAAAATGATAAAGTATTAAAAAGCAAATCATAACAACTTTTTCAACCGACTTTAATAAACAGGTGAAGTTCAAAATTCGGTCGTATTTTTATGGGCTCAAATTACATTTAAGGTAGTCGTTTTTCTTTTTAGTTTTCAAATCGTAATTAGTCATATTACGATAGTACCTGCCTAAAAAATAAACCAGGTCTCACCTTAAATAATAACTAATTTATGTAATATTAACCGATATAACTTTGTAGGTTGACTGAGCCTGCGCGTTATTTCATTTCAATTAAATAAGGTAACTTATTATTTATATTGCTTATAGCGTGCTGAACACGAAAGAAATTAAGGTCACGCCTGGCGTGAAACCTTTGTTCGATGTCGTTTACCCCCAAATTCCGATAAATTCGAGTTCCTATTGACTTAGTACGTTACTGTTAATTAGTCTGTAGTTACTTTTAGCTAATTAAATGTGAAATTATCGTACTGACTAAACCTCGAACACTTCGTTGAACAGCGTTTGCTACTTGCGGTGCGGGGAAACGTGGATATGAGATGAACCTGAAACAGTGCCTCAATCATTGACTAAAGAAGATTTTCTAAAACATTTAAATAGAGATTAAAAAAAATTTCTTTATTTCCACATTTGTTTTTTTTTGTGTATAAGCCTCTTCCAAGAATGAATAGGGATGATTTCCAATGATCCCTATCCCTTCTCCTGTCTCTTATATTTCTACGCCACTTTGCGTAGAAATATAAATCTACGTCGTTCTACCTTTTAAAAGATATTTATCTTTTTCTTTTTATTTTAAAGGGTATCCTGTCTGTAACAATGTGGAGCCATCATTTTGACTAGTCTGTCAGCTTAATTGGTAGTAGCTCTGCCTTTTGCGCTGTAGGTTGAGGGTTCGATTCCCTCCCAGTATAAACATTTGTGTGAAGAGCATAGGTGTTTGTTCTGTGTCTGGTTGTTATAAAGTATCATAAGTGTGTATTTAAAAATGTATAAGTATCAGTCATCTAGTCACCATAATACAAGCTATGCTTAGTTTGGGACTAGATGGTGTTGTGTGCATTGTCCAGCAGTATTTATCACTACATAGTATAAAACAAGTCGCTTCCCGCTGTATGTCGCTATGTATGCTTAGATCTTTAAAACTATGCAACGGATTTTGATGCTGTTTTGTAGATAGAGTAATTCAAGAGGAAGGTTTATATATATAAAACATGCATAATATAGTAAAGAAACACTGAACATTTTAGAGGTTTCTTATGTGGTGTCGTAAATACACAAATTGTTTTCGCTTACATTGCAAACGCTGGCTGAACCCTGCGATATAGATCAAAATAATGTACTACAGTATTGTACACCCTCAAAAAAACTACAAAAAAGTCTGCGATGGTATATGGCTATCTCTTAGGGATAACCATTCTGTAGTATAATTAGTATCAGCATTGCACCCGTGCGAAGCCGGGGCGGGTCGCTAGTGCATAATATAGTAGAGAAACACTGATAACTTTAAAGGTTTCTAATGTGATGTCGTAAATAAACACATATGTAGTAGGTACCTATATTTAGTATCAGCATTGCACCCGTGCGAAGCCGGGGCGGGTCGCTAGTTATATATATATTATCTATTTGGCTTCTTTCTTTTGTACGTGTCCACCCCATTTCCTCTTTTTCACAAGCCCATTCACTTTTCGAATCTTTGGTTTTGGTTTTTTCTCTAATTGCAGTGCTTCTGACTCTATCTCTAAGCTTCATACCCAAGAAGCTCTTTATTTTACTCTGGCATATCCTCAGTCGATCTAGCATCTTCTTTGTTGTTGGCCAAGTCATCGACGGCATTAATTTTTGGGTAATTCTTTGCATTCAAATATATATTTCATGACCAGGTATTTATTCCATGTATTATTCGTCTATTTATTTATCGTTCGGTGCACGAGTCGAATGCAATTAGGTGACCGAGGTAGATATACGTGAGATAATAGGTAATAAAATTGTCAAATACCACTCACTCATTCATCACGAAATCTCAGAAACCACCGAACGGATTAAAATGAAATTTGGTATGCAGCTTCCTCTAGGGCCGCTAAGGAAGGTTTTCAAAAAATACACTCAGGATCATGGTCAAACCGCGAAAACCACGATTATACTTTGTAATTTTTCCGAAACATTTATTCGTTCAATAATGATCTTGCTACTTTTAATCTACCACGTGGGAAACAGCTATTAGGTAATAAAACAAATAGCAAGCTGATGATGAGCAAGAGAAGCTGAAACTATCAGAAATGTTCGTGGATGATTGACTCATATCAAAAACGGGACTAATCAGATGTTCTAAATTCCTTTAGATTATTTTTCGTTAGAAACTGAGTTTTTCTTATTATTTTTGTTTTGTGAAGAAGCTTTTGTACCGTCGTCGCCCGTACACGTGCCTGTCAAGGGTAACAACGTGCTTACGGTCAAGGTCAACGATAAAGACTAGACATGCATTGAAAGTTGATGACTGTTCGAATTCTGTGAATTGATTTGTAATGCCTTTCGAATGAGTCTTTGAATTTATGCTATTAACTGAGTTATATATCACAACACAATTAGACTGATTGTGTTGTGACCAATCAAAATAATGTTTTCTATCGTTAAGTCACAATCAACCTGGATTTTATGTTAACACTATGTTTGTTATCAATGTAATTTTTAATCGTCTTCAAAATACCTAAAATAAAGAGATCAAAAGACCAAAAAAGTATCCTTGATTTGAAATTCAAACCAAGTATCTAACCAAGTAACCAAGTAAATATAGGTATCTGGTATCTTTTTTTCTATTTTATTCTGTCCCATTGCTCTGTAGCGCAGTGGGCTAAGGCGGCTGAGACGCAGAAGGTTGCTGGTTCGTTTCCCGCCGCGGGACTAATGTTTGTATGATCTGCAAGTATTTGTCTGCTGTCGGAGTGTTTCTATGAATAAAATGTATGAAAGTATTTACAAAAAAAAGTATATAAGTAGCATATCAGTCATTTAGTACCCATAGCACAAACTCTGCTTACCTTGAGGCCCTATGATACTATGTGAAATGTTCGGGATTATTTATTTATGTATTGCTAGGCAAAGGTATCCCCCTTATACTTGCGCTCCAGGACCATATTTTGATTCGGATGCATCCAGATCTTCTCCTAGGTCTGCCGCGTCGCCTCCGACTATCTTCGAGAATTCGCGCACCCATTGAGTGACGAGCTTCGCCCAACGTTCTGGACGCATTCGAGTCACACGACTTGCCAAGTTCTATATCAAACGTTCTTGTTCCCACATCCGCCCGTTTTCGGTATCTCGGACCTTTTGCTTCTTTTGCTCTCCAAAACACTGCACTCTATAGTTCTCTGGCAAATCTTAATGTAAGATTTTTGTAACTCTGTCAAAGACCATGTCTGAGCACCGTACGTTAGTAGGAAACTAAGTTTCTATACTTACTTTAGAAAGTTGAAAAGAATCAACACAATTTGAAATGGGAAAAAGCGTAATTCTGGTTGTTTTAGTGTTTTGGTTAAAACTACATTTCCTTCATGAAATTTTACTTGCTTTAGTTTTACCAAACATTTGGACAGTGTACCATAAAAGTATCTGCCAGGACTGTAGTCCTGGCGTTATTTGGAAAGGGAGGGTACTCTTTATCTAATTTATCGTAACAGTAATAAAAAGATAAAACAATACATAAAATAAATAAAAAATACGTGAATGTCTTGGAACACTCGGTTGGAACGAAGTTCCTATCGTAATACATTGATAAACGTATCTATTATATTATTAATTAAAAAATAAATGAATGAATTACTAGCGTTTGAGAGCAATTAAATTAAACGCAGAAATAACAAATGAATTGAAAGAATGGTAGGAAATTTCGTAAAAAATATATTTTTATCAAGTTGATGATGTGCAATAAAATGTTCATTGAATTCATTCGTTCATTTAATTAATTCATTCGTTTCACTATGGATAACCGTCTCCTTTAAAGAAAGGGTCGTGACGTAAATTCGTGACGGAAAAATCTTGCACTTTTTTATGTCTACCCCCGCAAAATCCGTACCGTGCGATAAGGAACTTCGATCCATAAATAATACCCGTAAAAAATTCACCGATTGAAAAATGTTGATGTTGTACCGGGAATGTCAGATGAAAAGTTTCCTTATCGAAGTACTCGTAACCTGTATAATGATAGTCTTAGAAAAGTTATAAGTAAAAATACTTTACAATATTAAGTATAGAATAGGGTTTTTTGGCTATCCTAAATATAGTATGTTCTGCCAATCACATTGGCAATATCTTTCACTTATGCGACGCGCGAGGAATTCGCTCAAATTACATTTGTCTCTCGTTTCTTGTGTTTCATCCTCAACGCTGAAAGAGTGGTGACAGCAATCATACTTGTACTTATCAAACAATCTTGGAGAAGATTCTGAAATCTTGAACATGATTCAAGCTTCAGTCTGAGTATATAAATCAAATTACACAGTATAAAACAAAGTCGCCTCCCGCTGCCTATCTGTCCCGATGTATGCTTAGATCTTTAAAACTATGCAACAGATTTATGCGGTTTTTTTTAATAGATAGAGTAATTAAAGAGAAAGGTTTATATGTAAAAACATGCATAATATAGTAGAGAAACACTGATAATTATGGAGGTTTCGAATGTGGTGTCGTAAATAAACGCGTTTTTTTGCGCTTACATTGCAAACGCTGGCTGAACCATACGAGATAGATCAAAATAATGTACTACAGTAGTGTACACCCTCAAAAGGTCTACAAAAATGTCCGTGGTATATGGCTCTCTTAGAGATAACCATTCTGTAGTATAATTAGTATCAGCATTGCACCCGTGCGAAGCCGGGGCGGGTCGCTAGTATGTATATATATTAGTGTTCAGCAAATAGGATACCTAAGTTATCTAAATTGTATTGTGTGTATATTTATGTTATCTACCTATCGATTCGTTGGACATAAAAGATATTCAGTGTTATCGAAATTTAATTCACTTAGCAGTTTTCTTGTCTTTAGCTTGAAAAGCGATAAATCATGTAAAATAAATATTTTGCCTAGTTATTTATACAGGAAAGGTCCTGCAACATATGGGTGCCATTTAGCAAATGGTGTTTTGTGCATGATAGTCGCAAAAACCTGACAGTAGTTTTTGTCTACAGGGCACACTCGCCAAGGCCTCCGATGCCGTCTGTGCAAAATGAACGTTCACACAGACTGCATGTCTTCAGTAGGCAGGTGCCAAACCAAGTCTCGTCTGCTTCGGCGACAGAAGAGCACCTCAGAAATTGAGTCGCATCGCATTCAAGAAGCACCCTTCGATGATGAAAGTAAGTTCTCTTTAGTTAGGGTATTGCTAGATCGTGCAGAAATCTAATGCGTAAAATAAATAGTAAACGTTTTGAAGCTTATAATGACATGAGACAGAAATTAGCAAGGTCGTTAATGGTTTTGGCATATGCTAAGCTATGACGATCATTTCTGTAATTGAATTATATTCTATTGATCTTAGAATAATAAATAAAAATTAAATAACGGTTATTAATATTAGTAATTGAATTATATATATATTGTACTTATTAAATGCATAATAATACATTCAGTACCTAACAATGACAGGAGACAACGATATCGTAATTGGTTTTGGCTATAACAATTGTTAAGCCATGACGAACCTTTCTATAATTGAATTCCATTCTATTATATAATATTAAAACAAGTTTAACTTAGTACATATCATGACAGGAGATAACAATAACCAGACCGCAACGCAAATGGTTTTGGCTATATCAATTGCTAAGCCATGACGTATCTGACAATAACTGAATTATATTTGTCTTATTAAAAATTGAGAGATTTCTCTGTTTTACTATTCGTTTTATGTAGTCTGGATTTCATTTGCTATTTAAAACGCTAATTTCATAGTAATGCTGTAAACAATTGATTTCATATATCAGTTCTTCAAACGAAATTTTGTGTGTATGCTATGTTCTGAATATATAAATGAGACTTACATTAGCTTTACATAAGGCTCATTTATGTTTGCCTTTGCCTCAAGTTCCTTTAGAAATTTTCATGCTGAACATTAAACCAAATACTAACTCGCAATTAACTTGATATAACTGAATTTAAAAAAAGTTGTAATATTAAGTTTGATATTAATTTTGTGTAAAAAGCGAGCGGAAAGTATGGTAAGTTCTTGATTACACTTGAGACTTGTATTGTTGGAATATGTTAAAATTATAGGGTTTTTTTCAGAAATGGTTATGACGTAATGTTTCGTGGTTTCTTTAGTATAAGAAATAGCAGTTCTCTCATACCTTTAATAATATGATCACACTGATACACTAATATTATTAAAATGTCAGCTTAAATAAATGCTTTGGCCACGCTATTTTATAACTTGTTTATTCGCAGTCACAAACTGCATGTTCTCGCAATGAAAAGTTGTTAAAGTTAAAAGTTATAAATTCTATTGCGACACCAAACTGCAAAGGAATATTAAGACCTACCTATCGATAATTAGCGGTTATTTTCTCGACTAAAGAAACCACGAATTCTGTAGAAATAACTTCCGAAATGGCTATGAATCGGACACTTGACTACACAGCTTTCATCAAGCTAGCAAAGAACACTCATATCACGATGATACACCATAACACGCATCGGAACACAATCGGAAGCTAAACTTAAATTCTCCAGGGGTGGAGGACGGTTGGCTGCCAGGACAGAGACTCACCAAGATCTCTTTTAAGGGGTCGGTCGGATTCGATGATGATTTCGATAGCTTCTGTGACGAGGGTACGGTGTGTGACCCCTGTGTGACTCCGAACGAACCGAGCATTCGAAACACTAACAATAGATGACCCCTCAGCTCAGATACTGTACAGAAACAGTCACTAACAAACTATACTGGCCCGTCCCGCGCCCTCATAGACATACACGTGCGAACGTGCTTTCATTACGACTCAACTTTCAAGACACAATTACATTTAAACTAGTCCATCTTATGAAGAAACTTTGTCACCATTAGCATAAACCTCACTATACAATAAAACTTCAGTTGGTCAATACACAACTGAAAATTAACAAATACTTGCACAGTCCTTAGACTTTAGTCATTCGTTGAGTTAAAATATCGTCAACACATTGAAAGCACGTTCGTATGCCGTCAACTCCTGCGGAAGCCTCGTACGACGCTGAAAGTTCGCGGCGTTGCTGACTGTGATTTCGATGCTCAGAGGAGGAGCTGGATCTCACGTACCAAGTCCTGAAGCGAGCCAACGAGATATCGAAGCCGGGCGGAGGCGCGGGAGGGCCGGTGGTGCGAGTGTCAGCAGCGCCGACGCCGACGCCGACGCCCGAGGAGCCGGCGCGATCCCCCGCGCGCCAAGCCACCACCGCCGGCCTCGCCGTCGCCTCGCAACCCGTCTCCTCCAGCTCAGGTCTCGCAGGAGCCGCAGTCTTAGCTCACTCGTTTTCAGTAGTGTCGAGTTGCACGCCTTTTAGTCGCGAGCGCAGGGTGCGGGGTTCCTACTGAGGGCGGTGCGGTGTTGTAGGCGCGGATGCTGCGAAGCCGGACACTGGTGTGCGACGACGACTCTTCGCGGGCGTCAAGAGTCTCTCCATGTGGAGCTCGCGCGGACGCCGTTCCTCGCCGCAGCACCGGTCCATTTCCCTGCCGGAAAGTACGCCCTCGGCCACGGCTGTCCTAGCGCCAAGCTCTCTCAGTCACAGCTTTGTTTGTCCCGTCTGCATCACGGTTACGGTGCCTCGTTTACCTACCTTGTGTGTTCTGTATTTTATGTTCCTTTTATTTTGTTACGCGATAGCAGTGTTAGATTAGCATAGGACTGAAACTAGTCGAAGCTCGGCCAACACCTTAGATTGCTTGAACCTGTCCTCTCGGCCCTGACCCTCCCCACTCGTACCGATTCGTGATAGGCGTTCGCATTTACATAACCTCCCCGTCCATAAGATCCGTGTGACACCTACCCTATTTAATTAACATATGTTTTATATTTGTTTTATATGTATTTTATGTTTTATTTATTTTGTTTTGTTCGCGCGTTATCTTTTCAGAAACCGAGGTGACTACGACGCGGGCTTTCGGGCAACCTCTCTGTTTCGTTAATGAGAATGGCGATCCGCCTCCTTCGATTCTCAAGCCCACAGCGAGCGTCCGCAAGAAAAATTGACTAGAGACTCTCATCGCTCGCGAACCCCTCGACACTAGCGCCTCTCGTGTGCAAGAGCTCTGACTCAGCGCGGCGGCAGTCCGGTTCCAATAACCGCTTCACGGAAACATTATATTTCCCTTTGTATTGCCCCGAAGCGCCCCGCGTTCTGTGATATGTACATATTGTTACTGTTACAATAAAATTCAAAATTTTAATTCTCTTTTACCTATTTGCCCTTAAGCACTTTATTTTAATTCGGCGATCAACTGCGCGTGGATGTAAGTGGTGCATGGCTTTGAGGCGTGCTGGTGACTGCATGAGTTTTTTTTATCGGCAAACACGATAACGACACGATACGCTACCGTTGCTATAAGTACTTACCTCTAACCTGCACTTATGACCTGACTTCACGACTCAATACTTCGCTTCTATCACGACCTACCGGCTCACTATCAGTACAGCTCGCCGAACGCCGAGTTACGTCACCAGTAATCTAAGCCCAACCTTTACAAAACAAACAGTTACACTAGTGTTTTTGTTCGCTTCGTTTAAAACTAGTCCGGAGTTTATGTTTCTTGATTTTCAGGGCATCCCGGCTTTGTAGAACTAGTAAGAAAATAATAACAGCCTCGCTACTGTTTACTTGTCCACACAGGTTCGATGAAGAATTCCAAGAGTGCCCAAATGTTGAGGCAGGCAGACCGCACCAGTCCCTTACCTGGTACAATTTAACGACCCCCGTAGTATTCTTCCACGTTGTTGCATCGATTGACCTTGATCATGAGATGCCTTTCTGTCACATGGACTGCTGACGACAGAGTGCATTATAGATTTTGTTCAGTTTTATAGTCACTGGGATGATTACGAGAGCTTTCACTTCTAGACGGTGTTGTTTCTGTGCTGTATTCTTTGAGCGAAATTATTGAAGCCCTAAAATATATCCGTCCTTTTCGAATAGACTGAAATGAAAAGGACAACGATAGATTTAGTGGTACCAATATCAATGCTAAGAGAATGCTGCATAGGGTCGACATTCATATCTGAAACTAATTCCACTGACTTGTAGTTCTTGATAGAGGTTATACCATCACTACTCTTTGCATTTCCTGTTACTTCCTTTTTTGCACTGCTTATGCACATTTATAAACGAATCTATTTGGATTAAGTAATTTAGTTTGCTTGTGTAATTTGTTATAAGTAAAAATACCTAAACTAAATTAATTATATTGATAACTTTTTCACAATATTTTTTTGTCTGAAACTAGCGGCTACCGCAAAATCACCTTTACTAACCTCTAAATAGATGACATTGTGAAAAAGATATTTTAAATAAACATACTTACCTAACATTTACTGACCAAGTTGTGCCTTTTTCATAGCCTCACATAAAACTAACCATTGAATTCAATAACATTTTAATATCACTTAAAATTTCACAGAACATAATCATAGCCAGTTGTTTTGTAAAGGGTAAGTTCTCATATTGCGTAATGTTGTAGCGCCCCACTCACCGAGACGCCAAAAGTTGAACCTTAGGATGAAGAGTCTTTCGCTGGATTCACCGGAATGCGGGGAACTGAGGCGTCGGCCCCAACGCGAAGGAACCGCACAAAGCAGCCGTGTCCTGTGTACGATATGAGTATACGACACATATACCAACAACCGGGTCCAAAAAACAAATCTACCAATGGTCTCCATCCACTCAATGCAAAACTTCCACCTAGTAGATATAGAGTTGAAATCAAATGGTGTTTTGAGTCGCTGAACGTTTCGTTTATATTTTTCAAGAATGAGTCCTATTACCGAGACCTAAAGTGTTATTGTCAAGTGGAACCGCGGATTCCAATCCGCACATTGAGTGGCTTTGCAGCTGTAAAAGTTATTTGGGCTCGGGGTAGATTGATGTCGAGCGATGTGGCCACAGTGTTCTATAACTTCCTTGGCTTAGCTTGTGTGTGTCTGTCTAGTGAGGTGTTATACTTCTGATGCTGTCTAGACTCTAATGTGGTGCGTTTTCGACGTCACAGATATACAAACTGTCGATTGGCAACGGAGAAATCCTGAAAATTCGGTCTTTGAAATTCACTTTCAAATTACAAATTCATGAAAATAAACCACATGCAATATTCATGTCGCCAATCACTGTTGCTTTACGTGTTCTGCATAACATATTCACGCATGATTTAAGTTTTTTTTCTTTTATTTCTAGGTATCTCCAGAGCAGTTTGCATGAGACAAAGCTTAAATAGAAACGATAACCTTCCCTCTCACTATTTCACACGTTCATGTACGTTCACGTTTATAGCATGCACGTGTACGACTATGTTTAGTACCAAGATATTTTCATATTATCTAGTATGAGCTTTTATTAAAACTCCTTTGTTTTCAAACATAATAAATATCCCTGTATTACTGGAATATCGATTACCTACTGATACATTGTTGTACACGATGTTTACTGATAAGTAACTATCTATATTGTAGTTCAGCTTATGAGTTTCTATTATCTATGAAACTACACAATAACTCTTTAAATTAGGTTGGAATATATCCCGAGGACATATACTTAGGTAAGTTGTTTTGAGATTTTGTGACTACAAATTCTACTAAACAAATTCAATTCAGTTCGCTGATTATTTGCTCAACAAAGTAATAGCGACGGTTGTTCTCTTACAACTTACGACATCGAATAATACTCTATCCTATAACCGCATAATTAGCTAACGTAACGTTGCCTTTAGGTTTTGTCCTTGTCACTCTAATGACAATGAATAAAGATGGCAACATATTTAAAAAATACATTAGTAAGTGTGTGTTTATAAGATAGACGCTAAAGTTCAAATTAAAACTTGATACCTGCTATTTTGTCACTTGGGCCACAAGCTATTTCTGATGGCACTTATTACAAAATCTCCCAAATATATAGATTTTAACCTGCGGTCTTATTTTCAAATTTTCTAATATCCTTTGAGGAAATGTTTTCTGAATCTATTATCCTCTTGGAGAAAGAAACAACAGGTGTACTTATACGTGTTACCTACAGTCCAAATTTAACACATTGTGTAAGTGACATCGGGTATTTGTTGCCCTTCTCATATCCAGGTAGAAAGAAGGTTAGTACATCACAAATAGCTTAGAGACAAATAACATTTAGAGATGGCTATTTTTCTTCGATTGAATAACAAGACATGATTGTTACCTTAAACATTAGCAGCTTTAGAAAGATCTCTCAGCTTCTGTCAAAAGTAATCATTGTTAAAATAGTGCCATCCCTTTTTGTAAGATAATGTCAAATTGTGACAGGACTAATATTAATCAGTGTTTAGACACTGTTCAAGTGAGAAGCGTTTATAAGTAAGGCCATAGGTACGTAGGCTAAAAATGCACGTGATAGTAACTGGTAAAACCCTATACCTATCTTCTACGTACATCTCGTAGCTCTATCGTTTGCCACTTGTTTTAACTAGATCCTTGACGATAAAACCAATGAATTGTAAATAGGATGGCTTAGACCTTCGATCCTTTCAGCGAAGGAATTAGAATCGCAAGATGCTCTTAAGCGCATGGTAGAAACGAACCGACGCTTGCATAATTTAATTTGCCATCGGAAATACTATAAAGCTGCTTGTCTAATAAAGCAGGGCCAGAAGAATCACTGAATTTTTTTTATGCGATTCCTTCTTTCACTATGAATTTCTAGTACCGCTTTATTGTACATGCGGCCGTATGAGGGTGAACAAGCTTGAAATATTTTATGCAGTCCAATTTACATACGAATAACGTTTTGTCTATTTCCTTTTGCGTGTTCTGGAAGACTGATATTGCGAAATCAACTAGAGTTTTTCTTTCTCTAAAAATAATGTTTTTTTGGCTCTGAAACTCTAAATTATTCAAGGTTTTGCTGCTGACAAGAAAATGTCGAAAAGAAAAGAAAAAAACTAAATATACCACTCAACCCTTGTAGATATTGGATGACATCTATTCCTGAACATGCAAAGAGAAGGATACTCACTTTGGTTTCAGCCTTTTTCAGTACCTTTTGTACATGTATTATGTTAACGAATTTTTGGTTATAAACGAGAATTGTTTTCATATAGCGCCATCTTCGCCGGTACACAGCCGACGGCATCTGAGCGCGCGTGGTGGTAGAATGAGCAGCGTTGATTTACCTGACGAGCCTGATAAAAGCCTGTCGTCTAACAGCGCCAGCCCCTGCCCTTCGCCTGTGAAACAGACAAGCGTGAGTAATTGAAATTTTCTTCAATAATAATAAAATTATAACCCCATTACATAATTTCAGCGTTATACTCACGTATTATTGTATCGATGGAGGCACGAAAATTTTGAATTTGTTCTTGCAATCTTGCGGCGGCACATATCATATAGCACTGGGGATGGAGTGTCTTTCAAATAACCTATCAATTGTCGAATAATCGACAAACTTGATTGAAATATGTCGGTAGACCAGAATGACTGATGTGCTTTCACTTTAAAACGTTTCAAATCATTCTAGAGTTTAGTATCCAATCCACTCAGCACTCAGGAATGAGATAAAGTTACGCCGCTATTTCGTTGCTATTTGCTCGTTTACTGATGTATGTATTTTCAATAAATTATCTTCAACCTCCTCATTTCAAATTGTGTTTATAGTTAAACTAGTGACCCGCCCCGGCTTCGCACGGGTGCAATGCTGATACTAAATATACTACAAAATGTATTTATATACAACGTTATCTAAGAGAATAACATAGACTAAGAGATAGACATATACCATTAATTGCGGACTTTTGTGTAAACCTTTTTAAGGTGTACAATACTGTAGTACATTATTTTGATCTATCTCGTAAGGTTCAGCCAGCGTTTGCAATGTAAGCGCAAAAAAGTGTTTATTTACGACACCACATTAGAAACCTTTAAAATTATCAGTGTTTCTCTACTATATTATGCATGTTTTATATATTTAAACCTTCCTCTTGAATTACTCTATCTATTAAAAAGACTCTCTACTCTACTCTCTACTCTATCTATCTATTAATGATGATAAAATAAATGAACAATTCCTGACATCTAACACAGCGTCATCTAGCCCCAAAGTAAGCAGAGCTTGTGTTATTGGTACCAGATGACTGATACACTTTATATTTTTTTTTTGTAAATACACACATCTTATACATAGAAACATACCCAGACCCAAGACAAATACTTGCAGATCATAAAAGCATTTGCTCCGCGGCGGGAATTGAACCCGCATCCTTCTGCGTCTCAGATAGGCCTTCGCCATGTTATTGTTAATTCTGTTATTTAATTATAAAATTAAGTCTAAATCTCTTATTATTCATCCTCTTCTCCTTAAGTTAACGTCGTTTTAACTTGCAGCATACACAAATTAAAACAATATCAGTTTTTTTAATTCTTTATTTGATTGTTTTCTGGTAAAAAAATCTATTTGAGCACCGTTTAAACCCGTCAAGGTCATTTGCTCAGGGTTATAATATGATTGATAAAATTAATGTAAGTATTTGATGTAAACACTATTTTGCTAGGGTTTAGAAAAATAATACGTGGTGTGGAACTAACCGACGAGTCGGACAACAGCGCAGACAAGCGTGAGTGACTTATTCGATTTAAAATCCAAATACATATTAGCAGAGTTCAGTATCCCATGAGCATTTACGAATGAAGAATGAGTAGCGTGGAATTACTCCAAGAGACTAAACTGAACGTAATAGACTGAAATTATTTGAATCGATTTATAAAACAAGAGAAGCGATAACATCTATGGACATAACGTCTATGGATCTAATTATTGAATCGTTGAACGCATTATCATTACATGGTTTTAATAGGTTCAGTCAGTCACAAGCTTTGCATAATTACGATATGGAAAATCCCTACTGTTCGATGAACATCGAACACTTTAGCTTAGTCAGCATATTGGTCTGATAGGGCCGCTCAACCCATGTGGTTTACCTAGCTAGTGTTCATTCGGACAGCGGACAGTCCACACTAAACTTCATTATGAGCCCGTGTCAGTCTACTGTTGAACATAGGCCTCTCCCATGGCACGCAACTGAGCTCGATCTCGATCGATTAGCTCTCCTCCAATCTCTACCTGCTGCCATACGTATTTCGCCCACATTGCGCCCTACACTACGTTTGCCAACACTCGGCCTCCACTCAACAATCAGCCTCATCGGTCATCGTTTCTGGTTCATATGTGACCTGCCAACTGCCACTTCGGCTTGTTAATTCGCTGAGCTATGTCGGTGACCTTGGTTCTCTGACGAATAACATTGTTCCGGATTCGATCCGTAAGAGAAACTCCGAGCATAGCTCTCTCCATGGCTCGCTGAGTGATCTTGAATTAGTGGACTAGTCGCACGGTGAGTGGCCATAGTTCGGCTCAGTATCTCCACAATCTTTAGCATTTCTCATCATCTTTAGAATAGCATATTAATATAACAGTAAAGTTAGATAATTATCTTAAATCCAGCTATCTTATCAAACAACTCAATCGGAGATACACGTACTGTCTCGTACACAAAATACGTTTATTATATTGGGAAGATGCTGTAGGCTATAAGTACTAGCTAACCTACGTATGTATAGGATAGGTACATTATGTAGGTGTGTATTTACACTTTATTGAGCCCTTAAACGATGTGACGACCTTCGGTTCAATAAGTGCATTGCATTTCTATAAAATGATGACAGTTTACAGTTTTGTAGCGAAATGCATCGACGCTGCAGAAAATAGCTTTTTCCAACAGAAAACTATAGTCAACGTCGTTTCCGAACGTCTGCATTTAACAACCCTCCAACTCAGGTCATTTTATAGGAGAGCACTAAAGATAACCTTTTGTTTTTATCGAGTTATAAAAATATCAAAGTGGAATAGCAGTTGAGGTAAAATAAAACAAATTTGATGACGTCACGTTACACGTCGTTAACCGATGCGACACTAATACGCGATTCTCTTAAAAAAAGAACAGCGTTTTAATTTTTCACTTCAATGATGCTGAATGAGCGTTCAGTTAAATCGTCCGAATGATTGCTTCATACAGGTTGACGAAATGAATTTTTATCGAGAAAATTTTCGATGTTCTGCGCACCATTGGCTAAGTCTAGCTTACAAATTGGGTAGCCAGCCATTTACTTGGGTTCATTGCATCGCACGTTGGCCAAACGTTTTCGCTAGCAAATGGTTTTATTGCCGTTCTTAAAATATGTTAGTGGTAGTTTTCTTGTATGAAAGAGCGTTATTATATTAGTTTCTTGGAGTGCCGCCAACCGATTTATTACGCTTTAGGTTTCAACTACTTTTATTCGCGAGAAAACGCTTGTTCATAATGTCATTCCTAACATTAGTTAAGCATGATTAGTACCTTAAGTTATAACCTAACATAAAGTCAAAGTAAATTTACCACATTTGACGCAATTGAGAAATACAGAATTAGGAAGCTACAGTACATAAGTCTTACTACCTGCTGCTCGCGGCTTTGCCCACGTGGCAGGTAGATAAAGAATAACCTATATGTTTATCCAGGTGATCGTGATTCAGTACAAACAATAATAAATAATAATAATAATAATAAAGTTTTTTAAACTTACGCGATCAGAACACATTATTATAAATATTAACGGGTATTTATCGCGTTTATTTACCTATTTTTCCCGACGTTTCGACCGTTTATACAGACCAGCTATTGTGCAGCCGCCTAAGTTATATGATCTGCCGAAGGTACATAAAGCTGACGCACCGTTACGACCAATAGTAAGTCAAATAGACTCGCCGACTTACAATCTAGCAAAACACGTCGCTGGTATCCTACAGCCACTTACGCGAAAGACGTCGTCTTTTGTGAAGGATTCGCGCCATTTTGTCAGCATCATCAGGGACATAAAGTTGGAACCCGGAGACTTACTGGTGAGCTTCGATGTTGAGTCGCTTTTCACCAACGTTCCTCTTAAAGATTGCCTTGGTGTAGTGAGACATAGATTGAGTGATCACGAACTTCCTGATCAGTACATTTTGCTCCTTCAGAACTGTCTTGATGGAAACTTCTTTTTGTATCAAGGGCAACATTACCTCCAGATAGACGGCGTAGCAATGGGAAGCCCTGTGGCACCTGTTCTTGCCAATATCTGGATGGAACATTTTGAATCCATGATAGACCTGGCAGCCCATGGTATATAACTTTGGAAGAGGTACGTCGATGATGTGTTCTGTATAATTAATGGGAATAACCAGGAAGTCGATCAGCTAACTAGTTATCTGAACTCCATACACCCTAAGATTCGCTTTACACATGAAATGGAAGAAAACAGAATGTTAGCTTTTCTCGACCTTAAAGTGATGGTAAAATGTGACGGGACCTTGTCACACACAGTGTATAGAAAACCTACACATACAGACAGATACTTGAATGCAGCGTCACACCACCATCCAAGACACCTGGAGTCAGTAGTCTCCTCACTAGTAAACAGAGCTCATGACCTTTGCGATCCTGAACATCTGCAGGGTGAGCTGGATCATGTTAAAGGGGTTCTGAAACGGAATGGCTACAATACTCGAATCGGATGTCGTTCTAACTGGAGGCGCAAACAGGAACACATTGATGTGAAAATACAGCCTGCGTTCTTGCCTTATGTGAAAGGAGTTACGGACAAAATTTGTAACATGCTCAGTAAATTTTCAATCAAGTCGATCTACACTCCACTCACCAAGATGACGAAGTATCTACGAACACCAAAAGACGTCGTACCTCTGCAAGTTCCTGGGGTTTACAAAATAGATTGTAGCTGCGGGCATTCCTACATAGGCCAGACTAAACGCACGGTCGCGGAACGTGTTAAAGAACACATAGCGGCGGTCAAAAATCGACAAGTAAACAAGTCTGCAATAGCAGAGCACATAGTGGACTCAGGACCCAATCACTGGATTGAATTACATAAACCTCAAGTTATATGTAATGAAAGGCATTACTATAAGATAATGGTTCGGGAAGCGATTGAAATTAAGAAATATCCTAATTTCAATCGTGAAGGCGGTTTCAGACTTTCTGCCTCATGGAATCCAGTTATAGCTAAATGTACTCAGCGTAGACCAGTTTCTCAATGCGTCATAGACACGTTTAGTGTTGTGTGTCGCCCGAGTGTGCAGATGGACATTTCTATTTCGAAAGAACAAGTGAGGGTAGTTGCAAAAATGCTGCCCCCGCTTCGCAGAGGCGGTAGCTCCAGTACTCCAGTCATCCCGTGACCACGACAGAGTGTAAACCTGTCGAAACGTCGGGATAAATAGGTAAATAAACGCGATAAATACCCGTTAATATTTATAATAATAATAATAACTTTCATATTTATATAATCGTAATGCTCGTAACACAAACCCGCGACTTCACACGCGTGGTTTCTTCATAAAAAGTAGCCGATAACTTTCCCGAAGATACAATCTATCTACTTTCCAAATTTTATTAATATTATTCATTCATTCACTGTACTCGCCATAAGACTTTTAATTTTTCTAGAATTTGGACAACTTCTTCAAAACAAAAGTTTGAATTTCACTTTCAAAACTATCGTGAGTTGTTCTATACATTTTGATAAACACGCTTTACATTGTACGCCGACATTGTTTCGATTCATCTAGAGAATCTTCATCAGTGCGAACCGTGAACTCGAGCGGCAAAATGAATCGAAACAATGTCGGTGCCTCCATCTACAAAATAATACTTGAGTAAAGCCCGTGTTTATCAAAATGTAAAAGTATTCTAAAATAGAGGCAGACTAAAATAAATTTGAAGAGTTTGTTGCCTCTCGGCCAGCAAATTTTTAGATAGGCATCAATAAATTGCCAATGCGCTGGTAAATATGCATCGATAGCATAAATGAGTACATCGATTAATGTAAATAAAAGAGATAAACTGCAATTTCATAGGAATTACCTAATATTAGTATAGTAGGATGGGATAGGTTGATAGATAAGCAAATAATAGATCTTCCTAACTTAAACAAACACCAATTCAAACTATGTATCTACTGTTATATTTTCAGAAGCACTCCCGCCTTTTACCGACCAATCTGTACGTGATCCTATACAACTTCAAGTCCCGTCACGCGGACGAACTGGATCTGAAGGCTGGGTATAAAGTCACTGTGATTGACACCGCGGATCCAGACTGGTGGAAGGGCAAGTGCCTTGGCAAGATTGGCTTCTTCCCATCCAAGTACTGCACCAAGTTGCAAGCTGGTGAACGTCCATTGCAAGTCACGCATAATCTGCAGGTAAGAGTAAAGATGCTGGTACCCTTGCCTTCCGATCATATATAAACTAGCTGTTGCTCGCGACTTCGTCCGCATTTTTCTTAAAGGAATTGTAGCTTAAATCCTTCCCCAGGATGCAATTTATCTCCTTGCCAAAGTTTATTGATAAGTTTCAAACCAATCATTAAAAAGTTTCCATACAAACATTCACATCCCATTTTTCTCCTTTATGAGGGTTATTTTGAAAAATCTTGAAACACGTGTACATTTCTTTTGCATTTTATTTATTCATATCAAGTTTCAAGCAAACCGCACCACGCGTTAAAAGGTTTCCTACATGCGTTTTCACCCCTTTTCACCCTCTTAGGGATTGAATTTCAAAAATCCCGCCTTTCGTGGGTGGTTTTGCTGTAAAAAGAAGCTACCTACCAAATTTCAGCTTTCTAGCTTCAGCAGTTTCGGCTCGGCGATGATGAGTCATTCAGGTTAAGCTTTTTTATAGGTATAGATTATTATTATTGGCATCAGCCTACACTGTTTCACTGTTGAGTTCGAAAAATGTATGTGCGGCAATGCCAAACCTAACAGAATGGTAGGCGTGTGTTTATCGGTCAGGATTTCTATAATCTGCAATATAGTCCGGTCAATATAGACATTTAAAATAACAAAAATTCCCGGAAAGCCAAATATTGGTGGAGAGCTGGGGTTTACCATTACAAATAAAGTTTTAAAAGTCCCCATCGATCCTATGTGTGCTTCAAAAGTTATTCGGGGTCAAAGGTCAAAATTTGAGGTTTTTTGGATTTTTTTCGAAAACGGTAAGTTTTATCAAAAAAACCTCAAACCAAAGTTGTAGATCTTAAAATTCTCTACAAATATGGTTCTAATGATTTTTTCCTAAGAGTTACCATTCGTGAGATATTGCGATTCTAAGAGTCACACTATACATGATATGCACATATAAGCCACGTATATACATATCAGGCACTTAAGATATGTATAAATACATATCTGTGTCTCTTTTATGTATACTATACTATCCTGAAAACATTTATTGAAAAGACAGTCAGTCCCTAACTGAATCCCCTCTACCCACGTGGCCTTGAAAAACATCTGGCTATTCTGTCTCTTTCTATTGTCCGTAGGTCTCGTTCATATACCTGTTTCTTTTAGTGCTAAAGGTTCAGTTCAAGTAAATATACGTACTTATTACAAGCATCTACCATTTAAGTTATATGTGTTATTTTATAGCTCGAAAAAATGTCTCAGTTTTGCTTTATTTGCAATAAACTTTTAACTGAAAATAAAACAGTTGTGGTTGATCGTGGAATGCCAAATTTAAGCCAACCGTTTTCGAAAAAAATCAAAAAAACCCCGAATAACTTTTGAAGCACACATAGGATCGATGGGGACATTTAAAACTTTATTTGTAATGGTAAACCCCAGCTCTCCACCAATATTTGGCTTTCCGGGAATTTTTGTTATTTGACCACTATTTTTATGTCTAAATTGACCGGACTATTTAGGCGGTAGAGGGGTACAACGACGATGACAACGACACTGATATCCCAAAAATGGCCACTTAAAAGTTTAAAATTTATCAACGAATCTGTATCAAAAAACTGTTTTTAGTATCTTTAAAAGACCTATCCAACAATATGTCACACCGATGCCGATGGGCAATAAAATAATAAAAAAATCAACCACTTAGGGGAATACATAAAAACCATTTTTTTATTTTATTTCACAACTATGTAGGAGCCCCTAATACTAGTCCGGTCAATTTAGACATAAAAATAGTGGTCAAATAACAAAAATTCCCGGAAAGCCAAATATTGGTGGAGAGCTGGGGTTTACCATTACAAATAAAGTTTTAAATGTCCCCATCGATCCTATGTGTGCTTCAAAAGTTATTCGGGGTTTTTTTGATTTTTTTCGAAAACGGTTGGCTTAAATTTGGCATTCCACGATCAACCACAACTGTTTTATTTTCAGTTAAAAGTTTATTGCAAATAAAGCAAAACTGAGACATTTTTTCGAGCTATAAAATAACACATATAACTTAAATGGTAGATGCTTGTAATAAGTACGTATATTTACTTGAACTGAACCTTTAGCACTAAAAGAAACAGGTATATGAACGAGACCTACGGACAATAGAAAGAGACAGAATAGCCAGATGTTTTTCAAGGCCACGTGGGTAGAGGGGATTCAGTTAGGGACTGACTGTCTTTTCAATAAATGTTTTCAGGATAGTATAGTATACATAAAAGAGACACAGATATGTATTTATACATATCTTAAGTGCCTGATATGTATATACGTGGCTTATATGTGCATATCATGTATAGTGTGACTCTTAGAATCGCAATATCTCACGAATGGTAACTCTTAGGAAAAAATCATTAGAACCATATTTGTAGAGAATTTTAAGATCTACAACTTTGGTTTGAGGTTTTTTTGATAAAACTTACCGTTTTCGAAAAAAATCCAAAAAACCTCAAATTTTGACCTTTGACCCCGAATAACTTTTGAAGCACACATAGGATCGATGGGGACTTTTAAAACTTTATTTGTAATGGTAAACCCCAGCTCTCCACCAATATTTGGCTTTCCGGGAATTTTTGTTATTTGACCACTATTTTTATGTCTAAATTGACCGGACTAATAGTTTGCAACAGATTTAAATATGTACGAGATCGTTTGCAAACTATGTGTTGCAAATTATGTGTTTCTCCTATTTAACTTCAGTTGGTAGTTGGTAGTAGCAGTTGCCTTCTGCGCTGTAGGTTGTGGTTTCGATCCTCGTTCAGAACAATCATTTGTGTGATGAACATAGATGTTTGTACTGTCTCTGGGTATTTTAAGGTATCATAAGTTTGTATTCACAAGTATATAAGTATTCTATCGTGAATAGAAACCGCAACCTCCTGCGTTCTAAAATAATTAACAGTTAAATTAACAACAATACCAGGCACCACATCTAGTGTCAGAATTGACAGATTATAAATGGATAATTGATAGTCACTCCTGGACTTTGCTGAAATCCATTACAAAACATTAAACAGATGGACAAATATTTAGTACTAAATATTTGTCCATCTGTTTAATGTAAATTAACAGATTTATGTAAATTATAAATAACCGTTACTTAATTAGGCAGCAGGTTAGTATCGCAGTCGATTTTTGCTACTATAGCACTGGCCCGCAATGCTTTCTTATCCTTGCCTTCTATAGAGAACGGTAAGGTGAGTTAACACTAGAGCATTCATCAGCATCATCTAGCCCCAAAGTAAGCAGAACTTGTGTTATGGGTACCACAGGACACAGGATACATATGTAGAAACAACCCGACCCGAGACAAATACTTGCAGATCATACAAACATTTGTCCCGCGCCGAGAATCAAATCCGTAACCTTTTGTGTTGTATTTCTGACATCGAACCGCTCTAATGTATCGCTCTCTTACGAACCGACGATTTGCACAACGCTCCACGCTTTTTTACGACTACTGCTAATTTTACAACTAACGAACGAATTTACTCATAATGTAACATCTCGATAAAATACATAGTAATAATGCTCGCTTTGCATAAAGGTAAAGTATAAAGTACTAATATAAAGTACTACCTAAGTATAAAGTATTTTATTTCTATTTGTACAAAAGAGGGTATGTAATTTTTTTTTACAAATGAGATACAGAACAAGTAAACAAGTAGGTATTATAAAGATAAATATGAATGTTATTGTGTAGGCATTTATAAATAGGTATAATTACTTATTATACCAATGTTAAAGTGCCCATCCTTGAAATCTGTGTATCTTTTAGTTTTCTACGGAAAAAATGTGTCATTTGTATGCATACAAGTGTGAATATGTATACGGCTTGAGAGGGTGCGACAGTGCAAAGTAAGGGGGCATCCATTAATTACGTGACGCGTTCAGTGGGAGAGGGGGTCGAGCCAAACCTCACCCAATCTCACGTGGGAAGAGGGTGGTCTCGTCAAATATAACTTTTTTTTCGCTCGAATCAGTGTAAAATTGCTAGAAAACTGGGTAAAATTAAGTAAAAAATGTTTCTCCATTGAAATATGACTATGAAAATATGAAAATTGGCAAAATTGCCTCACGTAATTAATGGATGCCCTAAAATTTTGAGATGACTGTTCTAAATTTTTTTTATTAGGTACCTAGTTAAATATGAGAAACACATTATATGAATAAAATTAGTTAGCTATAAGTACAGTACTTTTATAAAAAAATTGAATTTACTAAAAATAATACTTATGCGTTCAATTACTAATAAACTATAGTAAGCAAGTCCTACTCTTTTAAATTAGTACCTGGATGACCGAGCTTTGCTCGGTATAAAACACGGATAAAACGACGTCTTCTTAAAATTATACAAAATTTCATGAAAATCGTTGGAATCGTTTCCAAGATTCAGATTACATATATATATACATTTGTTTTGAGTAGTTTATATACAATAATTGCTCGTTTAAAGATGTTAGTATATCTGATTACGCCGCTAAGTAGTAAGACGACTTCTATCACGATTTAGTATTTTTTTTAGATACTTGAGTAAGAAGACATGACTAAAACCACTATAACATTTGTTTGTTTATTAACCAGCCAATTGCCAGGATTCCAGACACAATAGAAAATCTATTATGTCCATTATTACGCTCATTAGAGGTTAGAGGTTAAACAGGTCATACCTATATTTTTAGGGCTATGGTACTAAATTTATTTGTTCTCATTTCAGGTGTCAGACGGAGACAACGGACTTATGCTCCTCCGGGATCAAATAGTGATCCAAGTCGGTGACGAAGTGGACGGCATGGTGATGATCCGCTCCGGAGATAACCGCCAAGGAGTCTGTCCGGTCAAGTTTCTTCAGGAGGTGTGACGCTTCAGGCTACCCTACTTAGACTTTGTAAGTTATACTCTTTTTATGGCTCTCTATTGTGCCAGACAGAACTACTCTATAGAAATATAAAATAAATAAATAAAATAGCCTTTATTGCTTTATTTTTTTTTTACATAAATTAGGTATCGGTTAAACTAATGTATCAAAAGCAAAACAAAATTTAAGAATGCATACACAACATGCAAGTGCTTAAAGTGTAGATGGGCTGGGCATATGATAAGAGAGAAGAGGGAGAAATGGACGAGACTAATAACCGAATGGCAACCACGAGATAGCTAAAGAAATAGAGGCAGACAAACTAGAAGATGGGAAGACGATATCAGGAAAATAGCAGGTCCAATATGGACTCGCATAGCGCAAGATAGAAACAAAGAAATGCCTGCACCAATGTTTTCGTTACGATCCTACACCTTTAATATATAAAGGAACATAGTTTTAGCCCAAAAAAAATATAACTTACCTCAAAAGTTTTAACACTATCTCTCAATCAAATCCATATTTTTACTGCGAGGGATTCTTTCCTTTGTCGGAACTCAGTTTATTTTGTGCTACCGTAAATAGGGAGTATATTTTCTACAGCAAACACCACAAATAACACCTATCAAGTCCCAACATCATACAAAATGTATACAAGGCATTCACGCTTGTGCTGCCATCTGCAAATAGCATTGCTTGGTTTTTATAGAGTGGTATTAAAACCGAACTGCAACTAAACGACACTTTTGGACATGTTTTCGTATTCTGCTAATATGACCAACGGGTTAGCTTATACAACATTTTTGCGATGTCGCCAACGATAGATTTTTAAGTCACTCCTATTATGACACCACTATTCTGGGTGCCAGACAGAACTATTGAGTTTTATTTTACTCTCGTTTAGAATCGAATCGCAGCTAAACATTTATCGTGTTTTCGTATTAGCTGAATAATAAACAACAATTTAGCTTACCCTTCGTGTACGAAGTCGCCAACGATCGAACGAATCATCTTTTGTTTGGCCATAACGATAGCGAAACAAAATCTAAGCTGAAACTTAAAGGGATTGGAATAGATCAATAATCGTTATTAGTAAGGGTATATGCTCCCTGACCCGGATCAGGTATATAAAAAGAATATCAGTGACGATAAACGATAAATCTTTTCTCAACTTCATGTATATAATACTAGAGTATGCCTTTTCGTTTTGCACGTGTGGTACCTTAAAAAATAGTATATATGCTATTATATATAAGTAATTTTTTTGAAGTGAAAACTTCTTTTAGCGCGGTACGCATATTTTTAGATGAGGTAAAACCTCTGGATTCGTGACACCGTTACCGTCTGGGGCGAGACGCAGCCGGCTGTCGCGCTCGCCCAATTTGATTATAAACCTTAATTCACATGTTTACAGTCTACTTTTGTATGGAGAAGTTTACTGAGTTAGGTTCTTTGATATAGACGCAGCCGGCTGCTGCGCTCGCCCCATTTGATTATAAACCTTTATTCACATGTTTACAGTCTACTTTTGTATGGAGAAGTTTACTGAGTTAGGTTCTTTGATATATTATCTACATTCTGAACAAAACATATTGCATCATCTGTGTTCGTTCAGTATTTGATTGGCAGTCGCCATAATTACTGATTTTGAAGTGATTTATTACTAAACTCTAAGGCGCCAAAATAAGTTTTCACTTCTGTCGGCACTCCCGGAGTGCAACCCGATTTTTTTTTATAAGTGGTATAAGTTTAATGAAAATCCGTTCAGCCCTTACGGTGTTATTGAGCCATAAACAAACATATTAAACATCTTATCATCGACACAAACATTCGCATTTATAAAATTTGTATTTAAACATTAGAAAGGTAGGATTTGCCATTTGTAATGTTGGTGAGATTGAGGATTGCAAGGTTTAACGTAGGGACGATGGCTAAAAGAGGAAAAGAGCTAGCGGCTGTTTAAGAAAGGAGACGTATAAATATCAATGGCATGTTAGCAAGAGACGAAATAGGAGTGTACGAAAGTAAGGGAAGTCGGTGTGGGCTATAATTTCGTGATGGGTGTTAAGAGGGTAAACGAAAGAGTGATAGTTCTAAGGCTGCTGTTAGGAGCTGTACCCTTAAATATAGTGACTATGTATACGCCGCCGAATAAATGTTATGATGTAGTGAAAGAGATGTATTGGGAGGTTTTTGATGCGGTTATGATGGATCTTCTACAAAATAAAAACGTATACATTTGGAGGATTATGACGGACACGTGGAAAGAATGCAAGGTGGTGTGAAAGAGCGCATTTTGGATGAGGATTTGGTAACATGAACTGAAAGGGAAAAAGTCTGTTACAAGCAGCCATTGCTTCTGCTCTTGCAGTGGCAAACGTATTTTTCAGAAAAAGAGATGAACATCTAATAACTTACAAAAGCGGTAATCATACTACCCAGATTTATTATTTCCTTGTCTGACGAAACAAAATCAAAGTAGTCAAGAGTAGATAAATAATCAGGCGTAACTTTGCGGACATCTATTTCAAAACATCAAACAGCTGAACCAATATTTAGTACTATACCGCCAATCTATTTCTAATGAGTTAGACACGATGAAGACGCATGCACTGCCCTCCCGCTCGCAATTAAAAAGCCACGCAAAGCGGTAATACAAAGGTACATCTATCCACACATGGAACTTAATCTAAGAAATTCGACACGTGTTTCGCCTCTACACGAATCACCCTCAGGAACAATTGACTCGCTTAGCAGTGTAACGAAAAAACAGCAAAACAGCAGGCTCGTTGCTTCGCCGAGCGCTGAAATGAAAATAGAAATAATTGATTTTGCAAAACACGATGCAGTTGGCATCGTGGCTAACTTATTAGAAATAAATTTCCTAAGCATTGACAGATTAAACCTATATAATTTCTAAAACTATCATGGTTTTAAACATAATTTTCACTCAATACGGGATATTCACCATGATATTTCCCGATATTTGGGCACAGTTTATCATGGCACATGCAACTGTGCCGAAATATCGGGAAGCAGAAATACTCATAATTATGATCGTAAATATCCCGTTTTGAGTAAAAATTAGATAGAAAAATATTTAGTCCTATTCCACTAAATATTTGTCTATATCTATGTTATATCTATCTATATCTATATCTATACCTATGTTCAATGTTAAGGTATATTGAAATTTCAATGTTGCCAGATGATGCCTTAGAATCTCAGCATCACTTACTCATCCTAGCTATATGAAGCTTTAGACTAAAAACAGCCAATGTGAAAAGGCCTCATCCCAGAATATACTGGAATTTCTGAATCGTGTAAATAAGATGATTGAAATAAATGGTATGGAAGCAAAATCATTGAATGAGTGTTAGAATTAAATAGCAATTTGTATCAGAAGGTGTGGGGAAGGCAAGGTAAAGAAATAAGATCCATTCGAATAGTTGTTGACGGCTGCTCGTCTGATCGATTGGCAATTAATGCCGGTGTACCTCAAGGGTCAGTGCTCTCTGCCACACTGTTTTAATGCACATAAACGATCTGTTTATGCCCGGAATTAATGGGTATGCGGACGACAGTACAGTTGTGGAGAGATAATTTGCCAACACACGAGCCAGTAAAACTGACATTCAGAAATACAGAGACAAGATGCTTATGCGTCTGGATTTGTCTCTCCAGGTCGTGTCTGATTAATGCGATTTCAATCTAGTCAAATTCAACGCATCCAAAATGCAAGCTTGTCTCTTTTAGGCGAAAAAAAGTGAGTTTCTCCAAGTCCCCGTTTTCCGAAATGTACCGGTTTCTGTAGAAGATCATCTCGAACTCTTGGGAGTTTGACTCACTCGGACTTTCAATTTTGGCTCCTATATCGAGTCTAAAGCCAAGACTCCTGCCATGAAGTTTGCCATATCTCCTGCCATATCTCTCCAGTAAAAGAACTGTTGCGCCGACCCCACATAAAGTGGGATAAGGCCAGGGAAATGATAAATTCGAAGTACTAATTATCGAAACTTAAAACTTTTATGCACTGCTGTTACACGAGATCTGTGTGGCAGTATCAGCTGCGTCACTCGGCGGAGCAACACTGAATACCAGATACATAGCAGGCCTTACACTCCTGGATCAAAATTGTATGCCGTTTTTCCGTCACTGTGTATACTCTGTTTCTATGTTTTATACTCACTATACATTTTGATAAACACGGGCATTACTCACGTATTATTTTGTCAATGAAGGCACCGACAAAATTAGCAAGGATAATACAAAAATGTGTTAGGACCAGACGAGTTTCTTGCCGGATTCTTCTTGAACTGGAGTTAGGAGGAACCGGCACCTAGATTCACGAGCATGTTAAAAGACGATTCAAAGTGGTCCTTGTTTTTTTTTAATAAAGAATGGATTTGATTTTTGATTTGAATTGATTATATATATTAAAATTAATCATACAATTGTAATTTCCAGAAACGTGGATCCCCGTCAGACGAGCCTTTGCATTACTACGTACCAAAATCAATCCGCAGTGCACCAGTAACACCTTGCGAGAGCGAAAACTCCACATGGTCCGATAAAGCGTGGTCAAAGCAAAGGTACCTCTCACCAGATTTCGACCCACCGTACGAGGGATCCGCCGACAAAAGTCAAGACCGATGGAATAACTACGATAGAAGCTACAAACGGTATGATAAACACCATTATAGGTATGAAAGAGATTACGGTGATTCCTCGGTCTACAAGGGTAGTGATTATTTAAAAAGTGATACAGCGAGTGCGTGTGCAGGGTATGATAAGGGAAGCGATGCTAGATATGAGCGTCGGTATAATACGGAGTACGATAGGTTTGAGGAGATTTCTTCGGAAACTGGATACGAGAAGGGTAATTGTGATTATGATGATGGTATGTGGTGGTGGAGAAGACCTTTGGGGGTTCGGCGTTCGCAGTGCAGGCGTTGTGGAGCTTCGTCGTCTACTAGGCCATTGAAGATGATGCCGTGTGCGGGCGTATCGCAGGAAGATACGGATAGACGACCGTTGTCACGCGATCGTCCATTGCTATTCTTTAAGCAAATGTTTTTGTAAGCGTGCTATTGCGCACTCGATAGGCTTAGGTTTTCAGGGCGTTTCGATTAAACCAATTTCGATATAACGGAACTATAACGTCTTTGAAATTTACGGAGTTCAGTCGAATTGACAATTGTTAACATCATCTGATATCATCTGCTGCGGAGGATTTAGACATCGATTGGGATTCTTCGTTTGTCATTTCATGAAGTAACATAGCACTTCTAAATTAATATTCTTTTCTTGTTTTATTGCATGTTTTATTTAGTAATCTTAGCGGAATTTAAATGAATAAATTGTGACTACATAGGACAAGTATGGATAATTGAATTATAAGTGTATTATGGTGCAATGTGATTTGAACGACGAGGAATCCCGTGAAACTTCTAGATGGCCATTCCGCGATGACGTTTCGAATTGACAATTGACTATCGACTAAGACTTTATTAACAAATAAACACTTGACACTGGCAAAATTGTCGACAAGACAGGATGTCGTTATAGGAAGAAAAGAAGAAGAAAGAAGTAGACATCGATTGTCTAAAGTAATGTAAGCCGTGCTATCGTTCGTGACGATGTAGATAAGAGTAGGGTTTTCAACGATAATTGTCCCGATATATCGATTTTAGGAGCTCCTGGACGATTCCTACATCAGATTGTGCTTCGTGCCCTGTGAAGGCAAATAAATTATTTCATTGAATCCGAACATGGCATCTAAATGATGCTATTATGTACGAGTATATTTAATTATTTATATATTGGTGTTTTGTGTGTGATATTAGATATTCGCAAGCAGAGTGTAAAATAAACTCTGTTTGTTATAATAATTTAAAATCATGGATATAATCAATGTTAGTTAATATTGATGGTAATTATTAAAATTGCGGCCTATATTGCTTTTAAGTAACGTTACGTTCCTTATATATTATACGTTTGATATATATTATATTAATATACCGATTTATATAATAGTTATATTAATATATATTTAAATGTTTTCTTAAGTGGGATGAAATTAAACCGTGTTTGTATTTTGTAATGGTACGCAAAGTGTTCAATGTACATTCATTTTTGAGAGTTTTCGGATAATTGTTTAAAAATCACCTGCGGCCATTACGTTAGCTAAATCGCAATGGCATTCGCAAATTTAGACAGGTATCATTTAACAATTTAAGCGATGCCCAAAACTTTTTATTGAGCATAGCTGAGTTTGTTAAAATTATGATATTTATAATTGCTATATTACATTACTATTTAACTTACGGAATAAGACCGCAGGTTTATTTTAAAATAAGTATTTGGTTTGTGATTCTGTTGTTGCATTTCCAAACTAAAAGTAACTAAAATAGTTACTTACTGTTTTAAGACTGGCCTGTCATCTCAGTTGGTAGTAGCTCTGCCTTCTGCGCTGTAGGTTGAGGGTTCGATTTCCTTCCAGGATAAACATTTGTGTGAAGAATATAGAGGTTTGTTCTGTGGCTGGGTGTTATTAAGTATCATAAGTATGTATTTAAAAATATATAAGTATTCTATCAGTCATTTGGTTACCATAATACAAGCTATGCTTAGTTTGGGACTAGATGTTGTTGTGTGCATTGTCCAGCAATATTTATTTATTTTATTTATTTATTCTTCATCATCATCATCATTATTGACAGCCTGTCTTCACCCACTGCTGGGTAAGTTTGTACCATCCACCCGCAGCCCGCGACTTTAAATATGGGTTGACGATGACAATGACGACGGTTGAGTAAAATATGGACTATATATTTTACTAAAATTTATAGGATGGCAAAAGTCTAATTTAGTTTTAAATAACAACAACAGAATTACTACCAATGTAATGTATTTACAAATTCTCTAACCGCAATCTTTATTATTACTATGCTTATCTTGAAGTACTGTCCCAGTTCGGAAAACATGATTATTTCCAAAAAGTCCATGTTCAAAGACATTATGTACGGTGACATATCATTTTTGAATATTGTAATGATCTATATTAATTTTACACTATAAGTAGAAATATGCAATTATTATATAAGATATATAAGAAATATTATATAATAAATTATTATATGATATCTCTTGTTTATTTACAAACATTATTATTATTGTAAATTACGTTTTTTTTTGTTATATTTGATTTTTGTGTATGTTTGCTAAAGTACTTTACAAAACTAATAACCTTCCATCCTTAAATTACATAATTAGCTATTTTAATGTCAGTGAATAAAGATAGCTACAGATTTAATGAACACATTATCGAAAGTGTAATTATAGGATATTACTTAAAACAGTTTATTTACCAGCATAAGTATATACATACTAAGTATATTATACTTACACACTAAAAATAAATGCAAACAAAAAATAAATAATTTAATGACCAATCAAAATGTATACGATTGGAACAATCGAATCAGCGACAATTCCTAAAACAATTTACTTAAGGCGGTACCCTGAGCAAAGGACCTTTACGTGTTGTATGGCGTTCAAATCGCGATATTTTTGATCAGAAAATAAACGAATAAGAACTTTAAAAATGTTGAACGTAGAATATTGATTACTTGTGTAAGCTGCAAATTAAAACGACGTGAACAACTATTTAACAATTTCTTAATTAAATAACAGAACTAATTATATATATTAATATTAATAACTTTAAACAAAGAAGTTGGAGTCAAAATAAAAATAAAAACACCATGTTTTTTCTATAATTACTATTCCTTCAATAACGATCACTAAATAGCAACAAAACGAGACACAAACAACACAACAGTTTTAACTATTTAATGGGACTATATTTTAAGTATAGTACGAGTATACATTATATTAGATGGTCTAGCTTTGCTATACCAAAGCTAAAATATATATTTATTTTTACAGTTGCAGTTTAGGTGTGTAGGTATTTATAAATTACAAAATAGTTACTAGTTGAATAGTTTTCATACACGAGGTCATTTGCTGATGATACCGCCTTAAAAAAACGAAAAAATCTACAAATTGTTACAAAATAACAAATTAACAATTCAATGTAGATAACATAACATAATATTCAACTATCTTCAATCTGTCATAATTAAATACAGAAAACAAACTATACAGTTATTATTAAACATGTGCCAAATATAATGTCTGGATACGCCTTGTCTGTCTCACTTAGACATTCAAATATCTAATACAGACATCGATTTAAAAAAAAAACTATCAAGCGTGGTAGTTTCAATCGTGTGTTTATTCCATTTCATGTAATATCTCCATTTTACATAACTCTACTCGTATTATATACTCATGGTTATCTGACAGAGATTGCTATCTAGCGATAAGACCGCCCATTGTAGCCCATGTAGTATTATTTATTATAACAGTTCAATGTATTTGTGGTGAGCAATCAAGTATTTCCTATACTATTCTATATAGACGACTTGTTTAGCAGGACATAAGTTGTTAGAGATTCACTAAGTACATAGACTAATTAAACAGTAGACAGGCAATAATGTCGCAATAAACGAATTAAATGCAGAGTTAGAAACGAAATAAATAGTTATACAAAAATACATATAAAAAATAAACATTAATTATAAATAGATATTTAAATTGTAATGCTTAGATTATCTGCTTAGATATGTTTTTGTAGTTACGCTTCCAAAAACTTTTAGTTTATCATTGCATAGACATAGTTACCACTGCCTACGATTTGTTGGGAAACATGAAGTAAATATATTTAATTTTCTGTGAAATTAGCTTGAATGTCCTTAGTTCTAGTTAGAAGATAGTAAATTTAATTAGCTGTAACTACTGAAAAATAATGTAGTGTATGTATAATGTATATAAATATATATATATATATATATATATTGATATACATATAAATATATATGTATATAAATAAATATTTATATACATTGTATATGTATAATGTCGTGTAGTCGACTATTTAATTCGATCGTTTATTTCATTTAAGTAGTTTTTCTAATTATCTAGAAAAGTTTGAGCCATCTTACGATAAACTCATTTAAAGCATTGAAGAAAAATAAGCGATCCCCATGGAAAGTGCTTCCAGGGTGACTGATAAATATAATAACATGGAAATAATAAATGGACTAAAACAAATGCCAATTCTATTTAGTACATTTAGTAATATTAGAGTATAAACTCAATTATATCGTGTCACTTTAGACGTTTTGATTAATAATGAATCGTAATTTTGAACTTTATTATATTTCATAGGTGTCTGTTTTTTTTTCATATTATACAATATTTTCCTCACTGTTTAAGCTTTACTCATTTAAAACACTGCTGAGATAGTAAAATGTAGAATGCACGTTAATTTTTTTGTTAGTGGCACATTGATATTAAATGTTGTGTACCCCATCTTCTAATATATGTAATTTCAGTTGACACGTTAAGCCGTCCCCTAAAGTTTTAAAAATAATGTTATCAAAACAAATAATATAAGATCTTAGCATAGTACATTGAAGTATATAATATTAGAATAATAACAGCACTGTTCCTTGTTAAATGTATATAATTTTAATATTATAAAGTTTATATCTTCACTATGTATTTAAAATATGTACTTATGTGTATATTCAAAACGCCTTATATATGCATATTTACCTATGCAGTCCCTTTTCAAATATATTATTATACTACACATTTCCTAAAATTATTAGTACTTATTTCATTGCGAAAAGCAAAGCTTTCTTCAATAACATTAAATAAATTGTGTGTAGGTATGACCTATTAATACTTATAATTTTGATTCGCCCTGCCAGTATGGATGTATCGATTGATATATTTGACACAGACTCTTTACCACGTTAATTCTGCAATGGAATAAAAGGGCAACTCCAAAAAGATTTATATATGGTATCCTTTTACAACCGTCACTTTCGTTCAAGTCAAAATCACGGTTTTGATTGGTTCACCCATGGTTTTGACGTTTCTCAAATAGTTTTGATTGGTCAATGGTTTTAGTGTTACCATATATAGATTGTCAAATTCCACAACTTTCGCAGAGTTAGCGTGTCTATACTTTATTTAACTACATTCTCGTAGATCAGAGGGGATGACTCTCTCTATCGTGAGTCTATACAGCTTTTATATATTTTGTAAATAATATGTGTGACAACTTGTTTCAATAAAGAAACTAATCTTAAATGTTAAATTTAGTATGACATCTCTCTCACTCGCATAATACTAATAGCCGTATTGTGTGAGGATATGACAAATTAAATGAAATGTCATTTAAGATTTTTTTCTTTATTGGAGTTATACATGAAGATATAAGTACTGTAAAATAAGTTTATAATGTCCATGTTTACAGGTTTTTTTAAAAGCTAACTTTATTATTCAAAAATGTCTATATGTAACATTATTTATTTCACTTGTTTAAACCATTTAATTTGTGTAAAAATATATTTATATACCTTACCTATACGAAAACAGGAACCAAGTTTATTATAATAGTAATATAATGTTATATATCTAGTGATTATTAATAAAATATTAGGATATTGTCATTTATAGGCACCCGCTAACACCACAGTGAGATGTTTGTAACTAATATAAAAATAGATAGGTATAGAGATAATTAGGTAGGTACATATTTTCTAATGACAAGCTTATCTTAAGTTGGCATTTATATTGCTTTTTAAGATTAACTTATCAAATTATAAATATGTCCATTTATATTTTTTTAAGTAAGTAGGTATTTAAACTTTCATGAAGGTACTTTCTTTAACTTTAATAATGTTATGATTCATTTTGAATAAAGTTTATAAATACCTCCAAAAATAAAAAAAATGTGTGCGTCTCGGGACGCCCGACAGAAGTGATAACTTAAACTAATAACTAGCGCTGTTAGTTAGAGTGAGAGAGGAGGAGCCCGCCTACCGCTGCCGTATGCGTGATAGAAAGAGAAGCCAAACAGGCCAAACGAAGCGGTTTACCCTTCCATACGAAGTTATCACTTCAACATGATAGGTAAACTTGTGATTAGAAAACTTTAGATAGAAACCTACACGTCGACGTCATGTTTGTTCAATCAGCTAGGATTGTATGATTCACTGCAATTAGATAATAAAGTACCTAGTTACCCATAAGTATTTTGATTTAGTCAGCCATATTTGGATAAACTCAAGAATATAAAACAGTGTTTTTCTAAACAAAACCATATAGATTGCTTGTATTTTGTTGATGCGTTGTTTTAAAATAGAAGGTGTTGAAATAGAATAAAATTAAGATTTGTGTCACTGAATTGCGTTTTTATTACATTTTCGAAGTAGCTACCCTACCAATTAGGTACCTTATATTTTTTAAATATAATGCCTGACATTTTACACAGCATCATCTGGCCACAAAGTAAGCAGAGCTTGTGTTATGGGTACCACATGAAATTAAACTTTTTTTTTAAATACATACATTATGATACATGAAACACCCAGACCCGAGACAAACACATGCTGATCATACTAACATTTGTCTCGCGGCGGGAATCGAGTCTGCATCCTTCTGCGCTTTATCTACATATTATTTCCAGTCTGTGTAGTTCTGTGTACGGGAATAGAGGACATTATTCTGCAAATATTAAAACAACACCATTAACAATGATGACTAATGGTGCAGGCTCGAACGATATCGAGGCGAAATGTGAGTCTGGTTCGATTCCCGTGTCTTAAATTAACAGCCATTACCGATGGGTTACTGTTTCTCCGAGTGTGTGTGTATCTACTGCTCATTTTTCAAAAGATTTCTCGAGTAATAAACGATTTTGAATGCCCCTGATCCTATCGTTTCTACGGAGTAATTAAATTTCGTAAAATAAGAACGACCTGATTCTAGCACCTAATTCGCAATAAAAGTAACAATTAATAATTACAGTTTATTATAATAATAATTGTTATTTTGTTCCCATATCGAATTGAGTATCTGCAGTTTTATTCAACACCAAATTAGATGCCGTCTAAAATGAGCTAAAACACATAATATTAGTAAATTAAAGAATCATTAAATATGTTACTTTTATTGTATTCTAATTAGTCCAGTGATTCAACAGAATGGAGGTTGTTTATAAAAAAAATATTTATAACTTAAATAATAAAGACATACCTTTTCTGCTTAAAAATCATAGATAATATTATAGACTACAGCTATGAATATATAAAATAGTCGTTATCTTTCGTGCCCTCGTATAACGTAGGTATCGAACCGAAACAAGAGGCAAGCCAACCACGCAACATGCGCAGTCCGTGCGAGGTTACCCTACTCGCCTCCGAGCCATACCGGCGTGTGTCGATAACCCTACGAGCTGCGCGGTCATATCGTATGAACCACGCCACTGACGTCTCAAACCGCTCACATTCCGATACATTCGCACACCGCGCCACTTTCATTTTAACATTTACATACCATATTTATACAAAAATACCTAAAAAATATCTTATTTGAACAATGAAACCAACAATCAATAATGTACGAATGCCAGAATGCTTATAAAATATTACGACATGATATCGCCGCACTCCTCTGCGCTGCCTCTGCCGTTGTAGCATTCCACTGCATAGATGGCAGCACTGAAAATATTTGTCATTCCGCGCATTCCTTGAGCTGTGGGCTCGGCTCAAATGTCAAACGCGACTATTTCGTCAACAGAGCCGTGGCGCGATAGTTGGATTTTATTAAATAATAACAAATAAATACAATAGTGTGCTAAACAGACAATGGGTAATAAACGGTAGGAGCTAGTACATTTTTTGCGTTGCAGTATTCAGCGGCGTGTTGTGTTGTTCTGACGGTTGTAATATTTTTGCGAGTGGATTAACATACCTATTGATTTTTCGCTGTTTGCCGGTTTTATAACGTTGTTAGGAAGGTTTCAGTTATATAGAACGTTAGTTTACCCACAGAAGATATCAACAAACCAGTAGTTGTTGTTCGGAAATTTATAAAACTGTGAGAAAATAAACTTATCGCGTCGCATTGTGGAATCATCGTGAGAAAAACATACACACCGTAAGTACTTATATAAACATTCGTACTATTATATGTTTAATTTATTTTAATACTCTTTATACCAACTCTTTTTTAGATAAAGGTACTTAGTAAGTACTTTACTGTTAATTATTGTTTTGGTATGTACTTCCCAATCTAACATATAAAGTAGGTACTAACTTACTTAATTACTTACTAACGATAATGTTTCAGAACAACAAACTTAGGTACCTATCTGTGTATCTGATTTTGAAACTAAATAAGTATGGAACCCAACACAAAATTAAAAAAAAAATTACAACCATAGAGATTTCTCTAAAGGCACGCATTAATAACATGACATTGGTGGTAAGTCCTTGCAAAGTTATCAGAGCTGTGAGTATCTTAATTCTTTTCATAAATATCTTCGCGAGGCATTGACTCCGATAAGTAACTCTGTACAGGGTACAAATACTTTGATGTTACCAACTTGTTACCGGTTTGATTTGAGAGCGCAAGACGCAAAAAATTTCGCCGCTACGCCAAGGCATCACCCGCGAACATAATAGAGAGGAATGCGACCGTATCACAGATTACCGAAGACATACTATGGTCAGACTGCGCACATACGTTGTGTTGAATGGCCGACACGATAACAGCGATAAAACCTTGTACGATTAGCCAACACGAGTGACCCCGCGGAGATCCTGTCGATTTATTCAAATGCTAACCGACCCTGATGCTTGGCAAACTTTTCGCCCGCAGCCGACATCCCACTTAGCAGGAAATTGATTCAAAAGTGATTTCGAATCCTTTAAACCGTGTTGTCATGTCACTTTAGTTGGTTGTAATCATTGATCGCTTTCGGCTAAGGTAGATTTTTATGATTCATTCATTCAATTGGTTTATCGGTGAAACTAGCGTAGTTGTGTCTTGTAGGTATCTCTAAGTACAGGTCCTCTCAATAACACGTAAAACTTCCGCATAACAATATGATGACGATGCGTAGGTACTCAGCCAACCGAAGCCAACAATCATTCCACTGTCCTCTTTATAAGTACCAGTTAGAACTTATAAGATAACCTACCAGTTAGTAGCTATGTACTCGGTAAATTGAAAAATTGTAAGTACTAGGTAGGCTACTGATAAGCTCACCAATATTTGCATTTAAAACTTTGTCAACCAGCCAAGTATAGGTACTACCTTGAGTTCTTGACAATTTGAAACAAAAAATGCCCTAAAATATAGAAAAAGTATTAATCGTCCTAAAATATTAAACTTTAAAGTGCCAAGTATCTACAGCAAAAAAAAATCGGTGCATCGCTTGTAATATGGGAAACAGATGACTGATAACTGGTATATTTTTAAAACAATAAAAGAGTACAATAGAGGAAGAAAAGTTAATCAAATGCTTCAAGTACTTACAAACTAAAATTGCATTATTAACAAGCACAGCACATCCTCAGTATAGACTAATAATAATAAAAATATGTGTAGGGAAGCGTCTGAATTCGGCAGCCCTATAAAAGAAACATCTGCTTATTCCCTCGTCCCCTCGTAGCCACGTGCGCAGGCGCACAGCAGGGGTGGCAACCGTCGTTAAAGAACCCGCACCCTAAATGCGGGCAAACTCATGCTTCCCAAAACCAACCTTAACACCAACAATTACAGCTGGTTTTAGAAAGTTTTTATCGCCGATCTAAAATAGAGCATTATTTTTAACGTACGGAATTTCAAGGTTCGACCACCATGTGGCTTTCGTTGAGATAGTACCTACTAGGTGTTAAATAGTATATATGTATATAGGTAAACATATATGTATATACCTAATTTAATAAAATTTGATTTTATCCCTCAACTAGAATATATTTCGACAATGTTAAAATTGTATCATTTATTAGGCAAACTTTAGATTCTAATTGCATAAATGCTTCAAATCCTCCAAAAGACATTGTTCAGAGCTGATGATGCTGGAAATGAGCGAACCAAATGAAATCAAACAAAGCTAAGAATTATTTTGCAAATATCAATTAAAAACTCACACTGAAATTGGTTCATCCGTTTGTCCCACACAACTCCCAAGCATCAAACTGATAACAAGACTTAACGTTAAGGCGGAGGGGGTTATAATTATATACAATATAGATTGACTATTCAATAAACAATGGGTATTTCCAAGCATTTTTTTTAATGTTTAAAATAAATCTACCTTCTACAACGAGAAAGTCAGCAATAGGCAGCAATGTTTGATGACAAACAGATGTCTGTTGGGGCGGTAGGAGCAGCTGATGTGTATGTTTTTAATCTCTTTTTATAGGTAGGAAGACCAGAGCGGTAACAATAATTTAACTGAAAAAGATTGGTGGTTTCTGTGGTTTCGCCGGTTCCAAGCCTTGTGCCAACGGCACGGAAGGAGCATCAGAGGCGCACTTTAATCCTTTCACCACATTTGTTCAAAATATCTAGTGACACGACAAAAGTACCCGATTATCAAACAACGATCTTTCTTTGTTTTCACCAAAGTCAGAATTAGAGTAAAAATTTTATGACGCTAATAAAATTAATCGAAACTACATGTACTTAATTGACGTGTTTAAGTAAATTTTAGACACTTTGTAATTCAGTGTTAAATACTGATTATCCTAGAAATTCAATTGAATATTGGAATAAAATGACAGTTTTAACCTTATTTAACACTGGCATTTAAAACAGTTAGGTACTCTAATTTGGACTTTGTTGTAAACCAAATACTGTCGGAAATTTTTACTAGTCCAGCGAAATAACTTAATCACCAGCAATGTATTTAAAACAGACAAAATTTTATCAAGACAATTCAAAGATTTGATATCCATCGAAAGGTTCACTATACACCACCTACAGTTTAAATTGGTACATTACATGGTACAAAATTAAAATCAATATTGTTAAGTTCACCAGTCCATCATTAAATCTGACTGTCATTGCTCAGCACGACCTGCATATTTTGATTTACCTACAACTAGAGTATACATTTCACACATCCCGCACGTCAAACATCCGTTTCAATTTCTCACTAAAAATCTAACTGGAATTTACGTGTCATACCATTACGACTCCCTGTGTTTCGTTGAATGGGTTCGTGACTATCGGACGCTGTGTAGAGGTATGTGCTCGTGTACTACACAGGGCTGCATACCATCGCATAGTTTTCTGTTAGTCGTGACTCCGCCTCTAGCCAGAATGATTCTATTGTAGTTATTGTACCAAATTCCTCATCATCAACGCAGTCGTCTCATCGCTCGTCAATTCTTTTGTTTACTCTTCCCTTTTTCTACACCTCTGTACCTCGCGTGAGAATAAACATGAATCTCGTGTGACTTTTGAAATAACTACTTTATGTACAACTTTGATAAGGAATTTTTTGTCCATTATAATTTATAATTCATTTAGGTAACTTCATCGGAGGTATGCCCACGAGGCATTCTTGGTACGAGTGGAATGCAATAATTGCATACTTAGGTATAACATTTTATAGGGATGGCGCAGCGTATTATGTTATAGGTATAGGTACCTATAACCAAATTTGATTTAAAATGAAGATGATACGTGACATCCTATTTAATTATATTATATTTAATTATTCTTACATAAAATACACTGGCTCTGATTTTATACTAGTAATCTTCTAGGTCGAAATAACTTCACTTATATTTTATATTGTTATTCACATGTCTATTCAATATATAATAGCCTAAACCTACTGTTCATTAGTAACAAAATAATTTAGTCCAATATAATCTTTGACGTTTTATCTACTGGCTCTACATTAGATAAAATTTCAATTAGTGGTAGGTAGGTACTTTACCTAAATTGTGTCAGTAATTTTATTCTATTTGGTAAATACCTAAGTACTTGGTTTGTTCCTTAAATTAGAGAATTCTTCTGGTATGTGTAATGAAAATGAACAAACAGGAAATTGGATTAGTGAATGAGGGCAATATCGTTTAAAGTGTTGTTTATTTTTCAACTGTAGATACCGAATTGTAATCTTAGGTTAGGTACTTTTGTATAGGTATAGGTACCCAAAAGTACCTAACCAGTTTTTGCGATTTGCTTCATGATGTTTCACAAATATCACATCAATCAATTGTGTTCTCGTCTCGGCAAATAATCACAAGCACGTTTTTATTGGAAGAATGAAACTGTCATATTTTCGCATATTGTCTGGCGTGGTTTGCGCGGTTCAGTGGGGCATTGGCTGCGTTCCCGGGACGAGGTATGCGGCCGACCGCCACGTTTCACAACTCTTTGTTTGATCATCTGACTCCTCACTTATTTACGTGGTGTTCGTACAACTTGGCGCACGTCTGTCCAGCGTCTAGTCTACTCGCATATCGCGAGGAATTTCCGCCAATTTAGTTTTCGCATGCCTGTATGACTTTTAATTTGCGATATTTTCAAACTGAACGCGAATATTTTCACGAAACCAGACATGGATTCCTCGGATTCTTGGGCGTGTTCGATACTCACCTACATAAAGATTTCATGAATATTTTCATCAGCGATTAGAAATAACACTTTTCGCCTCTAGATTTTAAATTCAACAGCAAAATGTTGAGGCAAACGTAACCTATTATGATTATTAAATCAGCAATTTAAAACAATTCTGAAGGAAACAATGACGTGATCAAATTGTATTAACCTGGATCTCTTAGAATTTTAATATTTAGAACTGAATAACGTTGTATTATTGAAACGCACTTAATGTTAAATATTTCTCCTATCAGGTAGTAATGGAGAAGGTGGAATCTGCGTTAGACGTGCTTTCACGCGCGGCGACCATGGTGCAGCCTTGTCCTGCCTACCCCGCTAGTGATTCTGAAGGCTTCGGTAAGTATCTCCTATAAACACCTTTTTTTTATATACAGTGAACTGCCAGTCTGAGGATCTTAAATTGTCCAATTTTTATTTATTTATTTTTATTTATGTAATTCAGGGATTTTGGATTTGTAGGTAAGCAAACATAAAACTACAAAATAGTGTTGTTCCTCGACATCCAAGGCGGTCTCACCTCAGTATAGTTGGTATGGTATAGCAAGCGTAGGTATATTTTCTAGGTCTTACCTACCTCTGCGATCAAGGTTTTTATACTACAACAGACTCGCGTAGCGATAAATGTGTAGATAAACAACTTCCTACCTAGCGTCTATTAATTCACTATTCTCGCGTTCCAAGAGTCACACAAATATTTTTGAATGTTTTTGATGCTGATCCGGCTTACAAAAGAATGTGGTATGAAAACAAGGATATGAAAAATCTCAGCTTCGCATAATTAGTTAGTATTTCATTGTGGCTATTAATATGGCAACAGAATGATATCGGCTAGCGAGATGGCACGCGGCCTTGTAGGCGGGTCGCATTCCTGTACCAACTGACATTGTTGGAACTACACTAGACATGACTAGACTCTTCTATTTTTCAAGAAAAGTGGAATTGAGCATACAATTTTAGATTGCTACAAAATTTTCAAATTAAAAAAATTATAGGTCACTCAAAGTGGCAGTAAAGTTTCAAGAATTAAAACGTTATCAAACGGCATTATAAGTACAAAGAGGCTATTGTTCAATTCAGAGTGGTTGCGATAAAGGCTTCATTGACGATTAAACCTCAGTTCCTATGGCCGGAATTTGACCGTCACGCAACGGCTTCGCAGTTTTGTTTGATACGCGCTCAAGCGAAACGTCCGGGTTTCGCGAATCTCAATATTACAGATGTTGCCAGATGTCGATAATGTAAGCAAACCAGTTGGCGTGTCTTTGTATAAGTTCAGATGTATTGTACTGTACCTCAAAGTTTGTACATACGATGCGGTACCTACAGGGTTCTATTTATATTTCGTTTAGGCAAAGCGTTGATAACTTTTTATAACAAAATATGAAATCAGATGAAACCTCATGTTTTTTGTAGGTATATTGTTTATTTTCGTAGAGCAATAAATACAATTGAAGAAATAGGCTTTCTCTAGTCTAGACAATAACTTGACAATGGGTTTAAACATCGATGAGAAAGCTATGCTTTCCGAGAGCAACCGCGAGATCGTCTAGCGTCGCGTCCGTCGTGAAACGCGTCCCAGCAAATTTCGCCGACCCACTATAGCTGTCTATCCGGCTCAAAGCAACCCTCTACCAGAAATATCCGCATACCACGCGGACATTATACGACACGCGTTTTTTTGCCATAATGCATCAGTAATTACAGGTTGTACGATGTTGTTTTTATCGACCTCGGATAAATTCGCCGCCCCACATTATAAATATGCAGGCAATAAAGATATTATCGATTGAGATAATTAACGTGTAACTAAAGAATGTCGCGATAAAAAATTGTGAAATTTTGAATTCTTGCTGTCGCTTTTTGTCGATCTATATGCCTAATCAAAATGCGATCACGCAATTTATATATTAGCGGTGTTCTTGTTTATTGAATGTTTACAAACAATGGTCGGATCGTGGTTAATTATGCAACGCGACGACAGCGCACGCGGTCCGCGCTCACTTTCGATACGCGCGCCTGTTCGAGGAACATAACATTGCGTCGGTCGGAGACATTTAGACGAGGGCGCTGAGTGTCCACCGGCCGTAGACATCGCCCAGCACGACGCCAGAGAAAGCGTTCAGGAATTTGGCCGTCCCATGCCCCGCAATGGTGGATTCACTATAAGTACTTAGGTACCTACGAGTAAATAGTTTTTTTAAAATACATTACATCTTTTTGTTGCTTTCTGCTGCACGATTAAAATTTTTGAATGTCCATAGGTTCTACATTGCGATCATTCTTCTAAATACTCAATAGAATTTGGACAAACAAATCTTAGAATCATATTAAATGTGAAAAATTTGCTTATAATCCTTAGCTGACTTTAGGGGCGTAAGATATAGGTAGAATCAAAGGTTTTATCTGTTGCACCATCTGTTTTTATTATTCTGTAATTAACATTTCCATTAATTTCCGCTTTATTTTATGACTAGCGAAGACATCGACGATAGAAAATCTCACTGTGGTTATCAATTTATCATATCACTACGAATGTAGCCGTTTTACAGCTCTCTAGAAATGCAATTCTTGGCATTCTATCAATCGCATCGAATTGAAATGGTTTTTATTGCAAATGATATTGGAGTGAATGTGGCTTGCACGTGTATACGTATGTATATCCGGAACGCAGAGGCGGTGTGTTACGGTTTCGAAAAGAATGCTGAATGTAGGTTGCGTTGCGGACTACAGTTACGAGCGTTCTTGCTGAGGTTTACCAATTGTCGATGACTATATAGGTAATTGTAATAATTTGCCAAAGTAATATATTTTCAGGATCGTGAAATGTGGAATTTAGGTCACTTATTATATCTATTATGAACAGACTAGGTTCGTATACTCAGTGGTAAAGCGTAGAGCACGCTTTTAGAATTCTAAAAAAGCAGTGACTAAATATGAAAGCTACATTCCAATGTGATGTGACAGCGTGGTGCACAGCATCGGCATTGCTGCCGAGGAAACTTTTATATATTCTGTGGTGGGGGGCACGCGCCGAAGGCATCCAATGAAGTCATCATATAGAGTAGAATTTCTAATGGCCAACGGATTCCATTTCGTTGGCAGCGAAGCGAGAGTGCAGCTATTTCAGCTATTCGGGCCGCCGCTTATTGTTTCAGTGATATAACAGTCTAACGAGTACCGATGATTTTTAGTGCGTAGCGACTTGCAGATAGAAACTTTACCTATTGGTAAAATGTAAAATTATATGGAGTTTTCCGAATCTCTAGTCTAGAGCTTACAACTTACTAGTTACTACGACAGCTTGTGCGTTAGATGTTCCTATCACTTTCTAAGCATCAGCTCTCAGAACTTTGATATCAAGCCACCAGTGGAACTCAGTGGAACTCAGTAGCTGGAAATTTTAATGCTGCAATAATTTGGGCCGAACTAGGTGATTGTTAGTACGAGTAGGTACAAAACACATAATAGTTACATTGTTACTCACCCATTTGATCGCATTCCGGCCACATTATGGACGCTTTATGGCGATACTATAGGGTTTTATGAGTTTAACTTGAACTATTGGTATGAGTGTAAGTGTTATAGAATTGGTAGTCATAGTTTAAACAGCTTGTAGGGGTAAATGAAAACTATTCTATGAAGGGAAGAAATTTATATTAATATAAGTACTTAGTATTTTTAGGGTTCCGTACCTCGAAAGGAAAAAACGGAACCCTTATAGGATCACTTTGTTGTCCGCCCGTCCGTCTATCCGTCCGTCCGTGTGTCTGTCAAGACCCTTTTTCTCAGGAACGTGTGAAAGTATCAAGCTGAAATTTATATTGAATACTCAGGTCTACTGTCCCTTAAAGCTGTGAAAAAATCAAACTTCTAAGCCAACGCAATCAAAAGTTACAGCCGTTTATGCCCCAAATTTTCGACACTCGCAAAGGAATCAAAACCTACAGGGTACTTCCCGTAAACTCAGAATCTTGAAATTTGGTAAGAAGCAACGTCTTATAGCACAGATATAGGGAAAATTGCGAAATCCGTAATTTTTTATTTACATCATATAATAAAAATATTTTTAATAATTTTAAACATACTACCCCTTTCCTCATGAACGCGTAGAGGTATTAAGTTGAAATTCTTATCAAATACTCAGGTCTATAATACCTTTAAGCTGTAACAAAATAAAACTTCTATGTTAACGCAATCAAAAGAAACAGCAATTTAAGTCGCATATTTTCAAACTCGCAAATACTCGCAAGGAAATCAAAACCTAAAGTGTACTTCCAGTCAACCTAGAATCTTGAAATTTGGCATGAAGCAATGTTTTATAGCACATATAAAGGAAAAATTCCAAAAACCTTAAATTTTTAGTTATATCACATATTTTAGGGTTCCGTACCTCGAAAGGAAAAAACGGAAACCTTATAGGATCACTTTGTTGTACGTCCGTCCGTCTGTCAGTCCGTCCGTCTGTCTGTCAAGACCCTTTTTCTCAAGAACACGTGGAGGTATTAAGCTGAAATTTATATCAAATACTCAAGTCTACTGTCCCTTAAAGCTGTGAAAAAAAACAAACTTCTAAGCCAACGTAATCAAAAGATACAGCCGTTTATGCCGCAAGTTTTCGATATTCGCAAGGGAATCAATACCTACAGGGTACTTCCCGTGAACTCAGAATCTTGAATTTTGGTACGAAGCAACGTCTTATAGCACAGATAAAGGAAAAATAGCGAAAACCGTAAATTATTTGATAGATTTCATTTTGCAATAAAAATACCATAACTATGACTCAATTGTCGTGATTGGTGAACTTTACGTGCGAGTCTGACTCGCACTTGGCCGCTTTTTTATATCAGTATCAGTATTCATATTTTGTTAGTCAAAAGTTAAGTCAAAACATTTTTTATTCCATAAAATCACAAGGACCACTTTGAATCGTATTCTTACATGCTAGTGCATCTAGGTGCCGGTTCCTCCTAACCCCAGTTCAAGAAGAAACTCTGGTCTGGTCTTAACTCTTTTTTGTATGATCCTTGCCAATTCTGTAACGGATGCCAAACCAAGTTAGATCAAATACATCCCAAGCTTTTTTGTCATATAAATTTCTAAACATCCAGTAATTATACGAAAATAAGACGTTTCGGTTGTGTTACAATACCTGTGGTCGCAAGCTGACTGGATGCTTATGGAGTTGTCGCCGAGTAGCATGGGAAGTTTTTCGAAACTACCCTCCCTTGGTCTTCACATTCACGAAGCGTTGGGAGTATATTAAAAAGTAATGCGATAATGCGATAAATATCTGTTAACAGTCGAGAAGCTGGGCCCGTGGAGAACAGGAACCCACCGCGTTTTCGAAATTACTTAACGCGACTGGTAGATACATAGCGTGACCCAAGAGCTGGCTCCAATCTGGCTCAGTGTCTTGGGAACGTGTCTAGTGTCTAGGGAACGCTGCCCTCTGGCAGTGATCTAGATCAGTTGAGCTATCTATAGATCGTTTTAAACGTTAGTTAGCTCAACTGTTTCACGTATATTTTATATTATTCTATACATTTCTGTAAATAAACTAGTTAACTATTAAAACAATAATATAATATTACTAGCAGCATCTCGAGGCTTTTGCGCGTGGCACTTACATAAAGTCTTTATTATATTCCAAATCAAATCGGTTCAGTCATTATTGTGTGATTGAATAACAAACAAATATCCCTACAAAACTTCACATTTATAATATACTAGCTGTCCGCGCGCAGCTTCGCCCGCGTTTAAGATTTTTCCCGGAATATAAAGTAGCCTATTACACCCGGGGATACTGTTTCCAACAGTAAAATATTTATCAAATCGGTCCAGTAATTTCGGAGCCGATTTAATACAAACAAACATACAATCAAATAATTCCTCTTTATAATATTAGTATAGACAATATATATTATAAGTTACATTATTTTGACTATGAATAGTTTTGAATAGTTATGAATAGTTTCAAAGTGATCCTTGTGATTGTATTGAATAAATCATCTTTTGACTTTGACTTTAATAGATACATAAAATATCTAAGTTTAAATTCCTCGTGATGTTATTAGTAAGTTACGCATTTCAATTCGTTCCGTAATTCCTTTAATACAACTTCATTATAATATGCACCGTAATACCTCAGGAATGTAAAATAACCTTCAAATGTGTTTAATTTTTAAGTTGACCTCATGACGACATTACTTACCTATGTAAAGTAATGTTTATTTGAGATAATAAAATTCTCATTGAGCAGTCAAAATTAGGCTCTACTTAGTAAATATGCATGACATCCTGGCAACACCCCTTCATACTATGATGTGGAATTGCCGAGTCTAAGCATACAATTAAGTCCTACTTACCTACGTTATGTGCCGAGGATCTCAAAAGGCGCAAATATGCCGATTTGATACGGCCTACATATGAGCATTTTGGAGTCGAGACCCAGGGCCCGTCAGAAACAGGAGCACATCAACTTCTAAAAATGTATTTCACGGTGTCTGATAGGAACGTGACCCAAGAGCTGGCTCCTATCTCGCCCAGCATATTAGCACTGCCATTCAACGTCGCAATGCCGCCAGTGTCTTGAGAACGCTACTCTCTAGATCAGTTTAACAATTTATAGGTTGTTTTCGTCTCTTAGATAGCTCAACTGTCTCAAATGTATTTTATACCATTGTACATAAATTATTCTGTACTTTTCTATTTTGATTTTAAACAAAATTTACGACAATCTCTAGGAGACACCTAAATCGGGTTCATAAATAATATGAACAAAAACAATTGACCAAGACGACCTCTGTGGCGGAGTTGGCTAAGACCCGACTGAGACGCAGAAGGTCGCGGGTTCGATTCCCGCCGCGGGACAAATGTTTGTACGATCTGCAAGTATTTGTCTCGGGTCTGGGTGTTTCTATGTATAATATGTAAGTATTTACAAAAAAAATATAAAGTTGTACATCAGTTATGTGGTACCCATAACACAAGCTCTGCTTACCTTGGGGCCAGATGATGTTGTATGAAACGTCCGGGATTATTAAAAAAACTAATCAGGTCCTAAGCCATTTCTACACCATCTAGTTAGCAAACTACAAGAATTGATTACGAAATATTTCATGGCTTTTTTTATGGTTTACTAATCAAGCTTTTACTCATAACCTAGTTAAGTCCTAATGTGCTGTTGTTTAAATTTTTTTAGCCTTATTTTTGTTTATCCTGGCAGTTTAGCCTTTTAGCGGAAAAACTGTTTAAGAAACCTGTTTATTTATATCATGATATTCCACTCGATGGGATAGTAAAATAAAAAAACTACACTCTTTACTCTGTTTACACTTGGTAGGTTTTCAAAGTTTTTATTGCATAGTTTAGAGATCACTATACGTATACCGTGCAAATTTGTATTAAGTTATATCTATGAGCTAGAGTTATATTTGGTGTGAACAGACAGACAGACAGACAGACGGGCACGAACAGACATTCGAGTTCCTTGTTGGACTTCGACACTCTAAAAACGTTTCACCAACCGTTTGGCGCTATCGAAAGTTTCGACACCGACTGGGCAGTATAATGCTAGGCAACTAATACACTGATAGAAGTGACAGAGAGTAAATAAGCATTCCATAGTCTGTGGACAAGATCCACTTTCTGTTGGCGTTCATATTGCGTGATTGGTCACGTGACTTATCGCAAACGAATGTCATTTCCATACAGTTTGATTTTTTCGCTGGAGTGAACGCCACAAGAAGTAGACCTTGTCTAGGTCTTGCCCGTTTTCTTTAAATAGGGATAAGTTAGAGAAAACGGGCATAACTAGTTAAGTTATGAGCCCTAAGACTTACCTCGTCTGCCAAATTTACATTTTAAAACCGTTTAATCGAAGCTATTGGTTCAGCAGAATTGGGGGCCAAATATATTTACCCTCAGCAATTATGGTAATATTTTATCTGGATTGCGTAAAAACTCGTTTGTTGGTTTTACGAGACATTGGGACACCACATAAGGCATCTCCTTGTTGCTATTCTATTCAGCAAAGCATGTCAGGGCAACCACGTAGGTACCTGCGCTACGTGGTGCTATGTGTGATATTATGTAACGAAAGATTGTCGCGTATCTTTTGTAGCATGAATATAACCTTAGGGTCTTTCACTTAATTAAATATTAGAGAATATGACATTAAAATGCTTGGATTGACAGTAAGTCTTACGGACTTACTGTCAATCCAAGCAAAACTCAGGCCATCATAATTGGTAGTTCTAGGCAAATCGCTAAACTTAACCATAATCTTCTCTCACCTATATTATTTAATGGTACACATATTCCGATCAGTCAGTCAGTTAAAAATTTAGGTATTATAATGGACACTAAGTTGACATGGCAGCCGTGGATTAATGAAATTAGTCGAAAAATGTTCGCATCATCTGCGTCTTTACGAAGACTTCGTAATTTTCTGCCAACCGCTACCAAAGTTATGCTTGCACAATCCCTGCTCCATCCAATATTAGATTATGCAGACGCCAGCTATCTTGATCTATCCGAAGTCCATCTTAACAAACTTGAGCGTCTACAAAACCTCTGCATTCGGTTTATATTTGGCTTGCGCAAATATGACCATGTTTCAGAATTTCGCATGAAGCTCAAGTGGCTCCCTATTCGTTTTCGCCGGAATGCTCATATCCTGACGCTGTTATACAACATCCTTTATCTGTCTTCATCTCCCCACTATTTAAAGGAACGTTTTATTTTTCTGCACCAGTCAAACGATCGTGATCTGCGTTCGTCTGACACTCTCCAACTCCTTACTCCTGTTCATAGTTCAGCTATGTATGGTGAATCCTTCACTGTTCAAGCTGTACACTTATGGAACTCCTTACCTTTATCTATTCGCTTATCTAAATCTATTCATATATTTAAAATCAAAGTCCATAACCTTTATCTGTCTTTATCTGGAAACTGCTAACTGGTTGTTAGCTTCTATCACTATAGAAAGTTGTTTGATGGTGGGTATGTATGTCATCTTTCTTTGTGTAATTTTTGTCATTTTTATAAATATGAATTATAGGCATTTTTATAGTTATTGTTATATTTTGTATTTTTATGTATTAGATTAAGTATAGGTAACTTTTTTTTGTACACCGCCGACTTTTTGGTTTTTTGTCTATCCTGTCCATCCAAAGGTTGCCTGGAAGAGATCGCTTTTAGCGATAAGGCCGCCCATTGTACAACTGTATTGCTAATCATTATTTTTTTGTATGTTCTCTTGTGTACAATAAAGTGTTTATCTATCTATCTATCTATCTAAAATGTTTTGCTACCTTTATTCATGTCCAAGTATGACAAAGATATACCTTAACGCTAATTATGTAATTTTGATATAAAGTTACAATATATTTACAACAGCAATAGTCATCGATCGTAACTACTTAAAAGCATTAAATTTCTACAAATCTTCTAATTCATTAGCATGCCTTTTGGTCTGCAAAAACACCCTGAGTAATCCTACTTATCCGGGCAACATTTTACGTTCATTTAAATTATGATTGATTATGATTTCTCTTGCATGTTAGAAACGTATTGAATTTATAATAAGATATATCTTAGTAGATAAAAGTGATAACTTCTACTAAATTGTCAAAATTTTGTTGACGCTATGCCTTAATGATGTCTTTTGAGATGTTTCCTCGAAATGATTTGTTTCATGTTAAAGCAAGTACGCCTTAGTGAAGTCATAATTGTACTAATGGCGGTATGGTCACCGATCATTGCAGTTTCAGGTAATCAAGAGCAAATTATGAGGAAAAGCTGTAACCTATTTCTTGCCTCGTTATCCTTAACCGATTGTACAGTACAATATTCTACTGATGCTGCATTTTGGTTGCCAAGTTTAGGATGTTTGTAATTTTTTCCAATTATACCTAACATGTCCATCCATCGCCAATTTGAGACTTTTTGGTAAAACGAAGGTCACGGGCGAAATGCTCATTTGTTATACCGTCCGCAGCCACACGAGTCCGTCACGCTCTGTCTGCAAGGGTAGCATCATTCATAATCATTAACAACAGTTTTCTACGTTCAACGTACCTTGTAACCTAAGAAAGTACTGTGTAGTTTACTCTTTTGTAAAGTTTATAACAGAACATTGTGACCGTAAAAATAACATTCAAATATATGCCCTTAAGAAATGACGTACTGATAAATACTAGGTAGAAATAGTTGTTATGATATACTTGACCGTCGTCGGTTGATACCTTTAAAACTTTATCAAAGAGTAAACGTAAACATCTTTGTGCCCCTTTAAACGACCTTAGTTGAAGGCCCAAGGAGCAATTCTCCTAAGTACTATACATACTACATTTGCTTACCGACGACATTGTATTGATTTCACCGCTATATTTTTATTTGGCACAGTGCTTCCCCCTTCTAGAAAGGGCAAACACTTTCTTGCAGGGCTGGTTTCGAGTCGGAAAAGGGTCTTGGTCGCATTGAATAAGGCCCAACCCTGAAGTACTCAACTGGCGACGCTAGAGGGCGCTTTCTAATGTGCCGTACAGCCGATAGATGACTCTACTGGTATAGAGTCACAGGCAGTTGTTTGAGGTTAAAATAATGTTATTTGATGTTTTTTCTTATTGGCTACGTTTGCACAGCGTTCGTAGTCCGTCCAAACAAACATATTTATTTCCCAAAACTCTTCGGCACGTGTTCGTTTTCAGAGAAAGCATCCAACTAAAATAATTGCTTAATGACTGTTACAGTCAGAAAGTAGGTAGGTAGGGCTCACAGATTTGCTCGTCTGAACTTCGCCAGAGAGCACTTAGAGTTTTATTGGTCTAATACAGTATTTGAGATGAAAAAACGTTTAAATCAAGTCAGCATGTGCGTCGTAACCTTTGGCGATCAGGTAAAATTTCCGTGAAATTTATAATGCATACAGCCAAGGATTGGAATGCTTTGCCGTCGTCTGTCTGTCTGGGTCTCTTCAAGTCAAGAGTAAATAGGTATCTTCTAGAACTGCATGCCCCGTCGTCATGGTCAAACGTATGTCTATCTAAAAAATAATTATACATATGGGGCTGGATGAGTGCGGATGGTGTAGGAGAATTGTGCTCTCTACCTCCTCAAGCGACGCCGACGGCTGCAAATTATATCAACGTACTTTAAAATGCAATGTAAAATGCTACCGACAGTCCGTAATATTTACCCGGAGAACGAAGTGCCACAATTTGATTTTGTTCAAGACAATTGTTCAATTCATAATGCGAGGTTCGTAAGAGCCTGGTTCCGTTCATACACTGACGTAAGGGTAATTCCGTGGCCCTCAAGATCACCGGACCTAAACCCGATAGAAAATCTTTGGGGACTTATGGTCCAAAGATGGTCGCCTCAAATGAAAGAACCATACAAGCTCTTATTTTCTTTCTTATTCTATTATTTCAATTTGGCAGGAAATGCGGGGAACCAATATTTGCTCAAGGCTTGTTGGTTTAATGAGGTCTCGTCTCTTAGAGGTCATAGAAGCCAATGGCGGTTACACCCGTTTCTAATTTTCTAATTTTTCCAACCTCTTCTAAATTTTACCATATGACTGCGGTGTCGTTGATGCTTGTGATTGTGACAATTTAATAGAAGGATCTATTACATCTATTTTTAGCTTTTCTTTCTTACAATATAAAAACTAATCCCAAAATAAACTGTTTTATTGAACGCATATTGTAATAATAAGTTTAATACATAATTTGTAAATTCCGACAGGTAGACTCGCCTTGTGTCCGAATTTTACAATTTTATGTAACTTGTGATCATTGGTTCCATCAAGTTCAAACTAAGAACAGCTGTCACGTAACAAACAGTATTCATAGTTATCAATAATCAAATAAAGCTGACAATAGAAGCTGTCGGATCAGTTTACAAGCAAAACTATTCTTTATCACATATGAATCTGCAAACGGCATTCAACCTTAGGGTCGTAAACCAATTTTTTGGTCGACCGTACCTAGTATGTAAAGTACTAAAAAGACAACCGACTTCATGTATGAAAAAGCAAAATATCAATATTTTGTTTCATCCAAGAGGATGACATATTTTTTGATGATGATAATGAATCGGAAATCCTTTCGGGAAGTATATCCTTTCATAAATGACGGAGTTATGAGATAACAAACATTAAAAAAAATACAGTCGAATTGAGAACCTCCTCTTTTGGAATCGGTTGAAAAATTGGGCTATATGTTCATCCAGGTCCACATTGATCTTTAGATTAGATCAATGTGGACCTGGATTGATTAGGGACCGATTTGGATATAGATGTAGAAAAGTCTAAATCGGTTAGGACATTATTGTGTGATTGAGTAACAAATAAATATCTAAAGATACAAACGTCCACACAAACATTCACATATTATAATATAAGCGGTTTCCCGCGGCTTTGCCCGCGTGGTTGGTAAAAAGTATAAAAGTAATAATTTAACGAATTAATGTTTCGGAAAAATTTCAAAGCACAATCACGGTTCGACCATGATACCGAGTATTTTTTTTAAACCTTTCTTAGCGAGCACCTACGGCCCTAGAGGAAGCTGCATACCAAATTTCATTTCAATCCAATTCAATTTCGGTGGTTTCTGATATTTTGTGATAAATGAGTGAGTGATATTTTACAAATATATAGAAGATTAGTAGGATAAGATACACCTACAGCATAAAATATGATTAGGCTTACCAAAAGTTAATAAATATATAATAAATATTGGTGGACAATGCAAACAACACCATCTAGCTCCAAACTAAATATAGCTTGTATTGTATGGTGACCAGATGACTGATAGAATACATCGTTATGATACTTTATAACTCCTAAACACAGTACATACACCTACGTTCATCAAATAAATGTTTATCCTGGGAGGGAATAAAACCCTCGACCTACAGTGCAGAAGGTAGAGCTACCGTCTGAGCTAACAAGCCAGTCAATTGTAGGTTTAGGTATTAAGTACAATCAGGTTACGAGGTCAATCATACAACATCTGTAAACAGCACTTCATACAAAGAAGTCAATAAAACACAGTAGCAGACTACTTACCTAACAACGAGCCTCGGAATGCGGAATGTTTGGACGTCGCTTCCCGCACTTTCGCTCCAAACATCCGCCTTCCGTACGCCTTTGTTTGTTATGTAAACAACCCGACATCTTCATTCAATCAATAATGTTAGTAAACATGATATAATTGTGCCCTTATTGTTTTCGTAGCCGAATTAACGTTTACCTATCTCACAATGGGCTATTTAGGACTGTTGTTTTAAGCGGTCGATAGTTGTTTAATGAAAACATATCGCGGGTCAGTTATTTGTTCCTAATTAGCTTCAAATAGTTTAAATAAGAGGTACCTAAGTGTAGAAAAATCTAGGCTCACAAACAACCCTTATTCTATTAAGGTGTTTAATGGAGCTTTGAAGCAAATGCTTAGGTATATTTTTACTACCTGCAAAATCTCACAAACTTAACCTTGTTTGAAACAAACCTATTTCGTAAAATTCTGTTCCATAATAAACGACAAAGTTGCTCAAACATACAATTATTTGTAAGGGAGCTATGCTACACTTTACAATATTGAAACGGGTATTCATGTGGGTATACCGGCGGCTGCCAAAATATTCGTGTTTGTAAACGTGCCTTCAGGGTTCGCTCGCGCTTCCACTCCTTAACAATACATATTTCTGCTACTTATGAACACTACCCCAAAAATATAACAGCCAATTTAAACCATATGAATACGGCTTAGAGTGTACATTAAAGGAGTTTGTAGAACTCGTTATTTTGTTAGTAGTCATGTATGATTCTTGTTCGCCCTGCAGACACGGACGCTGCTACCGGCGTCACGCAACCGACAATCAATTCGAATATTTATTGGTAATTTATATTTGAATAATCACCACCTCCAAATATTTTACAATTACAAATTCAGTTCCGCTGTGGAAATAAAATTTAATGATGAACCAGTTGAAGCTGAATTATAATCTAGAGTCAGCGAGATGATATTACTACTATAGTTGCTTACTTTTTAGTAGAGAGGCGTGGAGGTCATCGTTTGATAGTTTCAAAAACGGGTTATGGATACCATACTATTAATTTGTCTGCATTTTTTGCAGCTGACGAAATTAACTGCATAATTTTAACTAAAAAAAACTCTGAACCTATCGAAGGACAAGTTAACATTAAAAGAAGTGGTCATGAGAGTTTTATTCATTAAAGAGATCCCCAAACAAAATCTTTCTTATGTATTTGCATGAGTATGCTAATAATCTATAAATCACAAAACGTTTCAGTACCTACTCGTTTATTTTAGAGCTTTACTAATTCCAGAGTCTTAGGACCCTAATGAGCTGTCTCCTTGTAGTTTCAATATTGTATTGGTATGAATTTTAGGTGTCTACGTTCGGTTGCAGGAAGAATAACCTGCTTCGGTTGGCGATCCAAAGTTGTCGTAATGTAAGAATGCGGAATAGTACTCGTGTAGGCTCGTACTCGTACCTACGTAGTGATGGTTTCGTGTTATGCACAGGCATTTCAGATCGTGAGTGCACATGCAAATGTTGGGAAAACTTATGCAATTTTACATAACTATCGCGTTAGTGTTTTCATTGGTATTTCATATTTAATTACAACGAAATTTACTTTGTTAAATAAATTTTATCAAGTTCTTTTATCTTTTTGTTGAGTGCCAGGATCAATAAACTGCAAAAGAAGGGTCGAGTAAAATTCGACAAAGGGTCGGACCTTTCCTTTCAAAAAAATATTCCCGTAGGCTATCTAAAATAAATAAAAGTTCGCAAACATCAAAGAGCATCTATTATAAATGAGAAAAAGCTTATTTCCGATGTTGAACGGGAGCCAACATGCCCGTACCCACTTTAAAATAATCGATGCTCGTGCAAATAAACAGCCCCAAAGGGTAGGGTGCGTTTAGGGCGCTCCCGCGGTCTCTCGCGAACGCGGTGCTACCGGTCGCCTCAGGGCACGCCTGCTGCCTGTCCAATCTGAGCGTGCCCTTCCGACAACCCTCGGCATTGGAATCACAGATCAAATAAAAGTTCTACTTCAGTAAAATTCACACCAGCAAAACTATCGAAAACAAAACAAGTCAAGTTTCAATTCAAATTCTGTTCAGGGAGTTGTAGGTATTTACATATAAAACATGAATTCAGTATGGATGGATAATGAATAAATGTATACCTGTACATTTATACATTATCTCTCCACACCGAATTCATGTTTTATATACCTACCTATTACATGGACCTACCAAGGTACGAGGCTACCTGGTGACTGATATTGCCTGCGAGCAAAAGGCAACCAGTCTTTAATTCAGGGGCATCAAATATACAATTTTACTGTATCCACCTAATTTATACTTTAGTGTATAGTAGAGTAAAGATCGTTTTACAGCATCAGCCGATTTAGAGTAACACAGGCCTTTAGGGATGTCGGAAATAATATCATAAACTGCTTAGATGGAGATGATTTCTGATTTCCGTTTTATTGAGCCGAGATGGGAGTCGATTTATTTGAAGGATGTTTTGGTAATTGCTTTGCGAGAAGTTGTCGATTCAACACAAATTTACTTTTCGAGTAGTAAATATTGGATCGCGGATTTTATCAGTCCATTGGTTTCCGCGATTACCTTAAATTAAATTGGTTACTTTAAATTAATGTTATTAAAATCTTCCAATAACCTTCATACCCTGAGTCTACTAAAAACGATTAATCGTTTTTACTGTTTTGATCTTATTGTACATCTTCTTCTCTTTACCTACTCGTACATTGGATTAGTTTCTGTTTTTCAATCAAAATCATTATATCTGCGTAACAAGTGTGTCCCAAGTTTACTTACAGTATTATATAACATTAAAACCGGGTAAAAATCTCAATACTTATTGTTGTTTGTTTTCTTCTTAAGCTCTTTTCTTTTTCTACAAATTGCCTAACTTATCAATTCAACATAAGTTCGTATTCCGCGCGCAAACTAAGTAAATATATTAAGGCAACTCATAAGAAGGATATTACGGCAGTTTCATTACCGAACACAACACAATAGAAGGCCGGCTTAGGTCCAAAATAGGTGTCCTTTCACTACAGTACAATGGGCGACGCGGTTGAATGGAGGCCCAGGGCAAAAAAAGAATCATTACAATCAGAAAATTAGAATAAAGTAAATTAGGTTCTTACCCAAGTACCTAAGTAATTATTTTCTGGTGAGAGTGACGAGGGAATCCTGGAAGAAAATAAAAACTAAAAATACGAAAACACATATTACCTACCTACTTCATATTGCATTGTAGTTATGTGTTTTGTTATAACATAGAAACGTTATTCCATCATTCTTTATCGACCTAAGTACACTTAGTTGATTGTCATAGACAAGAATTCTTTCCCATTTCCAATTGTGGGAGCGACCGACCTCGCGACCTCATTAACATTCCAATCTAAATCTATTTCTACTCTCTGTGTCCGCCGACACAGTTCCCGATATCTTGTTATTAATTTCTCATTTCATTTCTATTCGGCGAATCCCCCAGACTTAATTAAAGCAGCGGCGCCTAACTTTACCTGCCGGCCGGCCGGCCTTTGCCTCCGCGCTATTAGACAATAAAAAAGTTAATGCCTATACGGTCCTACAGAGCGCGGCAATTTCTCACAGCTTCGACTTACCCTCCCCCGCGCCAACCGACTCCGCATCAAAATAAAACACAACCTCTCAAGGATACAACCACCGTAATTTCAGATCCAACATATAATCACAGCAGCCTCATTCAGAACCCGACTCTGTTTCAAACACTATAGCACTAATTTTACTCTTGCATCGCATAATGCAAAGTTGCAATCGAATGCAAGCCTTACGACCTTTGGAATATCAGTTAATATTGCAACGCTACCTTCGATGAGGTTGTAGAGGCGAGAAGAGAGACGTGAAGGGGGTTCATTAATCCCCGCGCCCTGCGCGCACGCACTTTCATGAATGGACCGAACAGGTTGATGTGTTTTGGATATAGGATGTTCTAATCTTTACCAAAAATAAAAGAGACCTTTCAACGTGAGATCATCCTACCCAACCCAAATAAGGTTGAGTGTGTCCTCAATAACTTTGCCCGGATCACGAGCGAAACGTGCTTCTCCATTCATGTGAAGTGTATCAATTTCATCGAGATAATTAAGGTCACAGATTATTGTGAAACAGTATTGACAGAGATGCCATCTTCCAAATTTCGTGTTGTCATCATTTCCTTTGTTGCATGTTGATTAAAGTACTTAGGTACATGTGTAATCTTTTTTGTCGCTCTCATTTTTACCACCATTGTCTTTAAAACATTCCTCCTTAAAACAGTGTGGTTGGATTCTCATTAATCCAACCACAACTGCCTTTGTGAATCAGATTACTTGCTTTGCAGCGGGTGTTTTCTCAATTTAAAAGCACCTACATAATAAATGACTGTTTTTTCATTTTATTGCATAAGTTGACCTGTTTGATCGCATTTTTGCGTCGTTTTTTGTGAATAAGTGCTGATTAGTAATTACTCTGGAATCTGGGGGTGCAATGTACAAAGTTGCCGGCGCGGTCAAACTGGTTCCAGTAACATCCTGTGCATGAGGCTTTGAGGCGAAGGAAGCGGCTTCACGTCCGGCCGCGTGGATGTAGCGTGATGCTCTTTTTCCTTTTCGGTTTTTGTTTTTTGTTCATCTCATTTATTTATTCCAATGTAATCTCTTCCAGTTCATTTTTTATTCAGTCGGCCTTCAGTGTTACCTGTGCTGGGACGCCAATACGTCGTCTTTAGGGATTTTTGCATCTTATGCTAAATTATGCAGCTACTGTATTCCGTGATATTTACCTCCTCTTGAGTCTTGTCTTGCCTTCTATTCTACATTCTATTGTGAAATGTTACTGTGAGTGATAAGTGGTTTGTGTTGTGTTTGAACTGTGATGATGGAAATACCGCATTACCTACTTCTTCTGGCTCGGACATCGCTGGAAAATCTGTATCAGCTATCGATGGAGCCTCCACAATCGCCTAAGTTTAACCTGCCGCTATGGCAACCATGGATCGGGTCTCCTCAAAAAGGTACCTTCCCCTGCTAGTTAAAATAATGATAACTGTTACATCAATAATCCACGATCTGCTAACAAATAAGTTATTTTGTCAATATCTGCTTATATAAGAACATGGTACGCTATTAAATTATTGATACACCTGAGTAATATCGGATGGGAAAGTAGAAGTTGTTTAGTGTCAGGATTAATATTTGGGAATAGTTAGGAATTTTGTACCTACATGGTACAAAATAATTTAAATAGGATTGCTTTGAATGTAAATAGAAGACGCTCTTAGTTGATTGACAAGATACTTGATGTAGGATCAAGAAACGAGGGAGTAAAATAGAGAGCATTGGTTCATGGGAGCATGGGTTCTTCTTGGATAAACCTTCCTACCTTTCTCAAAAAAGCTTTCAACTTCCAGAGACACCAAGCACGGCCTCTAGCGGCGAGTCCGAAGGTGACAGGACCCTGTCTCCTGAAGCACCAAGGAACCCTTCAAAGGAACTCACTGGAAAATGGAGAAGGGAGCGAAGATCCACCAGATTACCTGATTACAGGCCGAGGTGAGAATCTATATATAAATTAAAACATAGGTAGTTGCTTTATTAGGTAAGTTACTGGTCCCGTGTTCCGTCTTTAGATCATGGCGAAGGCGAACTTCTAAATCTGTCACCAGTTGCAACTCCAGCTCCATCATTAGCAAATCTCTTTGATTATACGAACGAGGTTTAAAGTTTCATAAGGTCTATTAATAGTAAATTTGGGCGCATCGTATTTATATGAAGGCGGGACCTTGAGTTGAAAATCGCCACTCTCCTCAATCAGCCGTCATTTTACTCCTCTTTTACCCATATCATCTTTCGCACAATTCATCCATTTTTTTTATAAATAAATAAAATCGTATTTTTCACACAGTACCATCTAGCCCTAAAGTAAGCAGAGCTTGTGTTTTTGTCATGACTGATACTACTTAAATAATTGTTTTTTTTTTCTCCCTCATCCCTAATACCCCTCCACAGTCATACTAAACATTATGAAAATGAAGAGAATTGAAATTTCCGTTTGATTGTTTCAGAGACAACGGCAAAATGGCCCTTCGGTCGCAGTCGTTCAACGAGCGACGTAGCGTGTCAGTTGCGCGCGCGCAGCCTCACAGCGACGGAGATCTGTCAGACGAAACAGAAGACCTACCCATCAATATGATTGGACGTGCTGGGAAACGTAAGTTAGCTTTACCTTCCTTTCATACTAACTTTACTTAGAACGTCTCTCTACTTCTGTCAACGGTTAATTACTGATTGAAATAGTGCATCCCTTTTTGTAAGATAGTGTTAAGTAGTGACAGGGCGAATCTTAAGCAGCAGACGTTTTTAAGTGAGGCCGTATATAAAAAAAGTTTTTAATGTTGTTACTTTTAAACGTTGTACGGTGTTAGGTAATATGTAATACAGAAATGAACACTGAAAAATGCAGTAGTAGGTATAACTGTGACGCAATTTCCAATAACAAGTATATAAACAAGTACATAGTCCGCTTTTTAGTCGCTTAATTAGTATTCTGTTGGAGAAAACATTCAAATTGGGCAATGGGCCATCAAGTCAGCTACGCTATTACTGAAGTTTTATGTTAGGTACTTTTACAATTTAAGGTTCACTCCATCCCGTCGAATTTGAAATACTTTTGTTATCTACCTATCATGATTTTTAACATAATTTCAGTCAGAACGGGATATTTACCATGATATATGAGTTTTCCTGCTTCCCCATATTTCAGCACGCCATGCGCCATGATCACGAGATAAAGTTCATCTCGTGATCATGGCGCATGATCATACCATATCATAGCGCATGATATAAAGCAGATAAATGGTAAATATCCCGTTTTGAGTGAAAATTATATATTGATCACTTGATAGACCTAAATGTACTCTCTATATATCTAATGTCTGTTGAGAATGTTTTATACCCTATTTTACTTGTACTGTGAACTGCAGAACAAATAATACTTGGTACCTACAAGATATTTTTTTTTCAACGTAAAATTATGCAATCTCGAAAAACAATTATTTATGTAAATATGCATTAGCGCTACACGCAAGAACAAATTTGCTAACGTTTTCGTTCAAACGCGAATAAATTCCAAAGTCATGACATCATTTGCACGAAGGCGCTAACTGAAAATATTTGCTAAAAACTGGCTTTAAAATATTAGCCAGATACTTGTACTTAACCTGAAGTTCACCAACACAATATTAACCGGCTGTTTAAAGTCCATCACTAGAGATTGCAACTGATACGAATGTAGTCGAAGCAGTACCTAGTACCTACACATCTATATATTAATACGTGAAGCAAAAACTTTGTACCCCTTTTTACGAAAATTGCGCGGACGGAGGAGTATGAAATTTCGCACACTTATAGTTTATATAGAGAAAGAGTGCAGAATGCTAAAATTTAAATTATGCATAAAAAATACATTAATTCATAATAATAATAATAATAATAATAATAGTCCCGGACATTTCACACAGCATCATCTAGCCCCAAAGTAAGCAGAGCTTGTGTTATGGGTACCACATGACTGATATACTACTTATATACTTTATTTTTTTTGTAAATACATATATGTATATTATACATAGAAACACCCAGACCCGAGACAAATACTTGCAGATCATACAAACATTTGTCCCGCAGCGGGAATCGAACCCGCAACCTTCTGTGTCTCACTAGGCTTTTAGCCCACTACGCCACAGAGGTCGTCCATTATTTATTAATTATGGAATTTCGACCAGTGGGCGACCACTAGTGTATAAAAAAGCGCCTACGTACAAATCCTTATAAAAACTCTTTGTTAGTTGTAAGCTTTGTTTTCGTTATTGATCTCGTTCGTTTGGCCCTCAAACGGTGAATGAACGGTGAATGAATGAAAAGTTCGTAAAGAAAACTACATATCCGTAATTTAAACCGCGTGGTGGATTAGGTTAGGTGCCAAATTGTGGCGTTGTAAATAAAAATGCTTACCCACCGTCCACCTCCCTGAGACCATCTGGGTGATCTGTTGAAAGTTTTTTTTACAACGACACCTCTCAGATTAAACATGAACGCGCCTTACTTTTTATTGGTGACGGTACACCTCAGAAATTCATAAGAATGAAACCAGTTGGTTAGGTTAATGTTAGAGTATCGAAAACAACGCGCAAGGCGAGCGAGCAAAGTGAGCGTGCCGCCGAAGCGCCAGAAGAATATAGTTCGTCTGTCTAAATACAGAACTCTGTCTAGTTGCTAATCTGTAACCTAAATAATCTCTATGCACTTCAAACCTGAAGAGTTTTCGATAACAAGGTGGATGGTGGAAACTAAATATTTCCCAAGGATCAACCAGATGAACAAAGGTGAGCCATTGTAAAAACATCTTTCCAACGCTTCACCCAGATGCTCTCAGGGAGGTGGACGGTGGGTAAGCACTCGTAAATAAGCTTGGCCAGCTACATTACGACGCTCAAACGGAAGCTACGTATTTTATTCTGATTAATTAATAATAATAATATTAAATTACCCTTCGCAGTTAGCACTGGACATAGAATCACTATTCAGGGTAGAATAGTTGGGTAGGATAAGACTCATTCACTGTCTCGAGAAGTAGACCAGAGTCTCAGAAGTGAGTGGGAACAATTGTTTGCCATGACGATCTACCGAGTGTTATTCTTATGGGACTGAGAGGAACATACACACACACACGCGTCCACAAATACACGTCCACACACACACGGGCACACACACACGCGCGTCCACACAACGTCCACACACACACGTCCACACACAGCACCCTTGCACACTCATTCATTTAACACATTTTTATGGGCATTTTGTTTGTCTAAATGATATGTTAAATTAGAACATTCTGGTAATTCTTTGGAGATGGTTAATAAGACAATAAAATTACGTTATAAACTGCATCACAATCATTTCCGTAGACTACTGTAATTATTATCGAACATGAATCCATATTAATATTCGAAGGTGTTTCACATTGGCTTGCCATCTGTCACGTACGGAATACTAAATACTGTGTAAATGGGCATGTGCCAAATATAATATTAGGACGTTCAAGGCGTTCAAGGGCATGTGCCAAATATAATATTAGGACCCTTTAGACAAAAGGGTGAATCTTCAAAGTATTAAGTTACTAGATATCGGAGGTGTCTATCAAGCCCGAGATTTAGCTGTGATCATGTTTGTATACGAGTGTATACTTTTGTGATGTCAAGCTACTCACATCACAGGGAGTCCTAGTGTCCACAAGCCCCTAACATTTCTACCAAACTTAAAACTAGCAATAACTAATAATAGGTACTTTACCTAATTAACACTTAACTACACCTTTGATTAATGTACGTGTGATCTTTGTTAATTTGTTCCTATTTCTGTTCTTTTTATTATATTCATGGTATTATCTACTATCGGTATTGTAGGTAGGTATTATCGAACATGAATACTAATTGACCGAGCGAAGCGAGTGTCTCCGTTTCAGCTTAGGCGAAAATGCTTTCGTGTGTCCCCCATCTGTCCGGGTGTTCTCCTCTGCAGGGCGCATTTCTCAACCAAATCTCGTGAAATTTTGTGAGCAGGTTCTATAACTAAGTATATAGATTTTTTTGTCGATTCAGTTTTTGAAATTTTTTAAAAATAGCGGATATATGGGGTTTGAAGACGTAAAAAAGTTATATTTCAATAATTTTGAAAAATGTTCCTGAGGTCTACAGCTCGCACAGTCACTAGTATACCATGTGTCTATCTTATAAACACACACTAATGTATTGTTTAAATCTGTTGCCATCTCTATTTTTTTACAAAAGCTTGACAAGGACAGAGCATACTTAAACACGTTTGCTAAATATTTGATTATAAGAAAAAAAAAGGAAAAAGGTACGTGAGAAACAACCAATTATTATTACCAAGGTTACCATTTATTGTTTTCAAACTTATAATTTTAGATTAAATATATGTTTTGTTTTGCTTCAGGCCCGCCGCCGGAGTACCCGGGCAAGCACGAAGCCCCCATCGACATGAGGCTTCGGTCCCGACCCGCGCCGCCGCCTTACAACCGCCCTTCTGTTATCAAAAGCAACGACACACCACCTGGTACGTTTTTACCTTACGATTACGATTAGTTCTTTTTTCTCTCCAGTCATCTCGGTGTGCAGTGTTTAGGCAGTGTTCAAGTGAGACGCGTTTATAAGTAAGGTCGCCAAAATTTAGGTACATTTAGTTAAATACAATTCAATTTATTGACACCTTATTTATAACAACATTACACATCTATATAATAAAAATCAATAGCTGTTCGTTCATCTCGCTAAAACTCGAGAACGGCAGGACTGATTTAGCTGATTTTGGTATTGAAATGTTTGTCGTAGTCCAGGGAAGGTTTAAACGGTGAGAAAATTTGTGGCATTGCAACGCATGCCGGGTACAGCTAGTACTTAATAATAATCTCATGCGGTATAAATAGGAACACTGAACATTTCAACTTATTATTACTTTCATAATTTTCAGTCAAAACGGGATATTTACCTTGATATGTGAGTTTTTCTCCTTCCCGATATTTCGGCACAGTGGTGTCTTTGGTAAATATCCCGTTTTGAGTGAAAATTATTTTCAAAACCATGAGAGTATCAATAGTTATTATGTACTACCTATGGGACAAATAGTTAGCAAGAATAGAGTGAGGTATATTACATAATTTTTAAATTGTATTATACAATAAATGCTAAATATTGGTACAATAGACACAACACCATCTTACCCAAAACTGAGCATAGCTTGTATTATGGTGACCAGATGACTGATAGAATACTTGTATATATTAAAATACTTTCATAATATATTTTATAACACCCAGACACAGAACAAACAGTATACTATAATGTACATAGGTATAAAAGTCTTGATTCCGTCACGATTAAATTCCTTGTGCATTCATTAGTATCAAATAATAACGTTTTAAAAACTAAAAAGAAAACCGCCTTCATTGAATAAAATTTGAGCATAAAAAATGCATCTCGTTACCAATAAAAGAAAAAATGAAATAGCAAATAGCGTTTTCTTTTTTAAAATATATTTATTTGTATTTATAACTCCTTATAAATACATAGCTCGATTAAAAGTCTAAAACAAAATTTCTTCCCCTATTTATTCACCCTTAAGGTTGGTATGTTTTCTACCAATTTAAATGGGACCAAACGAACAAGAAATAATTTTCCAAATCGATTCATAAATGACGAAGTTCTGAGATAACAAACATTTAAAAAAACATCCGAATTGAGAACTTCCTTTTTTGAATTCGGTTCAAAATACACAAGTGCAGTAGGTATCTAGTTAATCAATTACCAGACTCGGAGTAATGCAACCAATAAATAATAAATAATTCAAACTTTTGCTAGCTACTTTCCAGTGGCGAGGCATCTGAGTCAAGGTCTTTTTGTTACTGTCTTTTTATCGTGTCACTAGTTATTTCAAACCAGTGTGGTCAAAAGACTAATGTGCACCTCAGAGGCTTCTTTCCTTTCCATACATGTCTTCGGACTTTTTAAGTTCTACGACATGTGACCTCACAATGTTTTCGTTCACCGATCGAAAGAGAGTACTTGTAAAGCGCACTTCAATTTTTTTGAACAGAGAAATCCATTAATGCACCACTGGATTCGTACCTATGACCTTAGGAACGGAAGGCGGAGACGCCACTAGACCACAAGTGCGTTTTACCACACAGATACATCACAAACACTCTGTCTTCTCCACTTTTTCTCCTGCAATATATATAAATCTGGTTTTACTTTTTGTGTGCGCTTGGGTCACAAACCAATGAGTCTCTGTCTTTTGTATATTCTATCTAGTCTATGTCTACTAAACTTAGCCTGAGCCTAACTCGGGTTCGATTCCCGCCTCGGGGCAAATGTTATAATATGTATGTATTTACAAAAAAGTATATAAGCAGTGTATCAGTCACGTGGTGCCCATAACACAAGCTCTGCTTACTTCGGGGCCAGATGATGCTGTGTGAAATGTCCGGGGTTATTTATTTATTTTCAAAAAACTAGCCAACAAAATTCATGACAATTCATGCCTCGAATTCGCTTTCTTCTATGGATTTAACTTCTGGCGCAGCGATGTTGGAAAGTAGTAAGAAAAACTAAACAACCTCCCATCACAGCTATATGGCGCTTAGCCAGCTTTCCTTGGCATAAAGGATAGCGCCATAAATATATTCAGATAAGGAGGCTCAAGGGGCACCGTCGTTGAAAGCCTTGCTATGTGTGACACCATACTTTTGGGCACATAGTATAAAAAAAAATACTGGACATTTCACACAGCATCATATAACCCCAAAGTGTAAAACTTGTGTTCTGGGAACCACATGACTGATATACCACTTATATTTTATCTGAATATTACAAACATATTATATTATATATATTATATTATATTACATCTATCTATCTATCTAATACCTTTTAAAGAGTAATTCTTGTATATAGGTATATAATAATCTGAATCTCGGAAACGGCTCCAACGATTTTCTTGAAATTTATTATGCAGGGGTTTTCGGGGCGATAAATCGATCTAGCTAGGTTTCATTTTTATAAAACGTTGTTTTATCTGTGTTTTGTACAAAGCAAAGCTCGGTCAGGTACTAATTATTATATCTGCAGATATAATATGTAAATATCTGCAGATTATACAAACCTTCAACCTTCCGCGTCTCAGACGGTTCTTCGCCCACTGCACTACAGAGGTCGTCTGTAATCCATAAGACTTATTATCTGAAGATCCGTTTAGCCGTTAAGGCGTTAAAAGGTATTAACAAACAGACAGCGACACTTTATAAAATATTTATAATATAGTTACCGTTCTATAGTTGGTATTGATTCTATAGAAAAAACACCACATTCATAGGTAAAGAAAGACCTATAATTTTACAAATATGTAGTTTTTCAGTCTATGTGTTTATTGCCTTTTTACGGCTAAACCACTGAGCGGTTCTTGATGAAATTTTGTAAGATAGATTGATTGAGGGAGAAATTAGGCTACTTTTTATGTAGGTACCACGCGTGCGAATCCGCAGGCAGCAGCTGTTTGAGTATGTAGGTAATGATTTTGTTGCATTTTTCCTTCAATTAGGAATATTTTGTTACACAACGTACGAGTAGGTACTATTGTAATATTTGTCGAATTGTAGGTAATTAACTTTTGAGAGACCCTTCAAACATTTTGAAATATTCTTAAACTACTGATCATGTTAAAATTATAAATCAATGAATTATCCTGAAACATTGACGGTCATATAATAGTCTTTTTAATTACAGTTTTAAATATATTTCTTTATAAAACTAATTCATCCCACTGTTACGCATTACAGCACTTATAAAAATAGGTAGGTATGTACTTTATCGTACTTTATTTTTAGTCTTTTATCTACCAGAAAGAGGACCGTAACCCTCAAGCGGCAACCCTTGAGGTTACCTAAAGAGTACCTGTTTATTTATGACTATCATTCTGTTTATTGCAGGCTCGGTGTCAATGTGCGACCCGGTCATAGACGAGCACTTCAGACGCTCCCTAGGCGACGACTACATGAACTTATTCAAGAAGAACGCAGAAGCCCCCACTCCTAAACCCAACACCGAAGACCGAGCCAGTAGCCCTATCCAATTCAAAGAGGAACAACCAAAGCCACCCAAAATAATAGCCATGGATGTCGACGACGCGAGCGTATCCGTCGACGATCACTTCGCGAAAGCACTAGGCGACACCACGTGGAAACAAATTCAAAGCTCCCGGTTAAAAGAAACCGAGAAAATAACCTCAACAAAACACGTTGACGACCACTTCAGCAAAGCGTTAGGCGATACCTGGAAGAAAATCCAATGATCCAAACTAGAGAACCAGCCGAAAGATCAAACGAAAATTATATCGAGGAGCGGCGTCGTAATATAATAACAATAGGAACATCAATGCGGTTCGCTTTATAGCTCGTTTTACGAGGCCTTTCACGACGCTTACTGGAGTGTCGATAAATTCCCACTAAAGCTATCATTTTAATAATGGGTACGAATAATGTGCCAGTAACGTTCTACTCTCGTTTAATTAGAATCCATGACAACTCTGTTACCTTAGGTTTTGGGTAATGTATTTGAAATGTTTATTTAGTCACTTAGTAGTCACCAGTTATACTTAAGTTATTACCTCATTGTGAGCGCTTTTGCACAATTCACTAGTAGACTAAGTTAAGTAAGTAATTTGTAAATATTTGAGAGAGTAGTTTATGATCTCGGGAGATTATCTTCCGGGATGTTGGTTGTATAATTTTATGATTTTGTGTGTAATGTTCCTTGTGTAAAATGTTCTATGTATAAGTGTTGAAAAACTAGTTTTATGCTAGCTTATATTGAGCTATTTTAATAATGCAAGGAAGAAAATGGTCCGCGCATTTTCTTTTATAACAGAACCATTTTTTGGAATATAGAGACATTGCATGTCAGACACGAATCATTTTCATTAAACTTTACAAACTTTCATTGACAAGAGATCGTATGCTGCCTAGATCGAATGATATCAGCCATTGAGTCTACACTAGACAGAAAACATTAGTGCCTAAAAACAAGACAAGAATGTTATTTTGATAAAATATACTTACCTACAATTAAAACATAACGATCCGTTATTAATAATAATTTAGACGAGTTAAAATATTAATTATAAAAATCATTCTCAGTTGATCAACTCTGAGAGTTATGCAAAGATTTGGATCATCGTAAGATCACAAAGAACTTATATTTATATCGTGTAATTTTAGAATATTTAGAAATACTTTAACGTAAATGTATTGTTTTATGTGAATATCAAATCTATGATTTCCTATTCGTACTAAATTGAACGAAAAGCAGCTGGCTGCCATCGTTTAACGTTTAGGTACTTTTAGGTTGATATTCGAACCCTGTATGTAAATACGATTTTCCTATTTATGCACTGTTGGTATTATAGTTGGAGGAAAGCAAATACACATAGCCTTGAAATTATTCGTTTTATTAAAAAAAAACAAATACTGACTAACCCACAACAGCCTACTGTCCATGTCGTCAGTCGTGTGTAAAAAAATGCTGGACATTACACACAGCATCATCTAGCCCCAAATTTGTAGATCTTGTAGATCATGCAAACATTTGCCGATTCCCGCGACGGGAATCGAATCCGAAACATTCTGCGTCACAGTCTCTCCCACTACACTACAGAGGTCATCGGTTTAGCAAGTATATTAATAATAGTACACACAAGTACATAAGTTCAAAAAATATTTATGCAATAACAAACTCAATTTGACATCAGTAGGAACGAAAGTTTTAAATAAAGAAAGTAATATTGTGGAAGTAGGTATATCTAATTATGAGTGCATCTAATTACATTACACAAAAGTTGGAAAGAGACAACGCCAAATATCTATGTTCTTATAAATACAGAAACTTCCACACAGAATTCGAATCGCGATAGTTATAAAATCTTCAGAATATTATTTTAAATATTTAGCTACCCTAGGACGACTGCCTCTTGTTGATACTACTAGCGCTAAGCTGCCCAGATTACGAGTTTATGATTAAGTTTCTCAATTGAAGTGATCACTCCGATCGATCGAGGCGCTTGCTATAATTGAACTGAATTTAAGCGAACATCTCTATCGCCAACATGAAACTTACACGTGTAAACATACACGTATCGCTAGAAGCGCTCATGCGATTATGTGTATAAACTAAAATTTCATGTTGTTGATCGAGGTACTCACTGAAATCACCGTCCAAAACTATCAAATAATATACAATTACGTTTTAAACACTAAAAAGAAAACCGCCTTCACTGAATGAAATTTGAGCCCATTAAAATACAACCGAATTGAGAACCTCCTCCTTTTTTGAAGACGGTTAACACTACTGGAAAGTCACAAGTAAGCAAAACGGGAAATTCCGATTACTCGGACGAAATATTTTTTCAGCTATTTTGGTTTAAAAACCAAACTACTGAACTGATTTCGATGAAATTTCTGTGGGACCAATCGGGAAGTGTATCCTTTCACATGAAAAAAAAGTTAATCGGTTCATAAATGACGGAGTTATGAGGTAACAAACATTTAAAAATAATTCACAGGCGAATTGTGAACCTCCTCCTTTTTTTGAAGTCGGTTAAAACTATAAATCTGATTTCTGTTACAAAATGTTACAAGAATTGGAACGTTTAGCGTGGCCCTGCTTTAGGTAAGTACAGAGAAAATTATTTACAACGAAAAAGTGTAGTGCGGTCCACAACATACACAATCATGAAAGTAAACAAAAAAAATTACTACGATACATAGTACAACTACAGCTATAACATTTAGCTAAGTAGGGTATATCTTATATGTCATCTTTATTTACTGACATGACAATAACAAGATCAGCGCATATATGATTACAAGATAGAAGGAAATGCTACGTGAAAAACAATTATTATATTAATATAATCAAGGGTTTGCTTTTTCCTGCTCGCGGTCGTCCACATTCGAGCACTGAATTCGAATGGTGCTAGAGGATATCAAACTCTATTCACACACTCAAATACAGTTATCAAATTATGGATCAATTCTTGCGAAGTTGCTGGATTCTTCGAGGTTTCAAACTTTGAGATGCATATTCCGCTTCAGTGCACGTTTTTGAAAGGTCTAACTGGATAGATCCGCAAGCGAGTCCTGAAAAATAAATTGAAAAACTATTAATATCTCATATCTACAACTACAAAAGGACAGGTATTTCAACAATGGGAAGATTGAAATCTATAATTGACTACGTACGAGGACTCTCAAATTGACAAGGCAGAATTTCACAGCACCCCATGAGACCACAGAAGTGGCTTTGGTAACTAGAGTGAAGTAGGCTCGGTTACCTAGACGACACGCTAGAAGCGTTGAATTGAAACTCGAGCAAACCGTGTAACTCGAGTGTGAGCAGCGTAAAAAGTTCGCACTAGGCTCTCAAGATCTCAATATATACACATGTTTTATTGTTTGTATATATTGCCCGCTATGCCAATAACCAATTTCTGGAGTGGAAAACACACATTTACCCGCAAAATACGTAGGGTTGCTGTCTAATAGTTCCCACGCAAATGTAGGTAAAATACCTAGGTATTGTAACACTGAGATATTGGTGGCAATTGGTTCATTTCTAAAATTAGGAATTGTCTAAAATATATTTTAGTTAGTCTTAGCATTTGTAAAACCTATTCGGTTGGTACCATCTAACTAAATTAGGAACGCTTAATTAAGTTAGATAAAATTAAATTAGGATGAGTTGGTAGCAGCAGAATACCAAAGGTTAATTTGACAGTTCAAAACCTAATTTTAGCTAACATTAGTTAGGTTAGTGCCAACATAATTGAGGCCATTGTAAGACTGACATGCGCTTACCAGGATCAACTCTAACTTGGAGTTAGTTAAGTTGACATTAGCCTAAACCAAAAAGTCTTAACCCGTGTCGCGTCAACCGTGTGTCGGACGACACGCGGGGGCTTCTGTTCGAGATAAAGGTACCCACTACCTGATGGGTGGAACTGGGGGTTTGGTAAATAATAGTGTTGTGTTAAATTAATAATTTTGCAAGTTGTTGAGTGATAGTTGTAAGTGACAGATGTCGCAACCCCAAAACTTTAACGCCATCTGTCGAGCCCCATTTCCATGTGAAAGGGGTTCTATAACATGAACGAAGTATAAAAGCTTTATACTTATAGGTAGTTAAGTAGTAAATATAAATATTGTAAGTTAACCTAACCTCAAGCCAAGTCGCTCTAGACCACGTTTTCTTTAATAAACATTATCCAATCATCTAGAAACCCGTGGCAACAACACGATTAATTGCTGGCAAATTAAACGTTTTCTAAGAACCTGCGAGCTCGGAGACCTACGACCATTATTCTAAGTAAGCGCACGTATTCGGGCACGTGTTCTGATCGCTTGAGGTTATGTGACATACCATGCTTCGTCCAATACGTAATCCAATATCCCCAATATAATCGTTGATTGGGAGTTTGATGAATAAAACTCCCAATCAATCAATGCTACACCTGAAGCAAGTCATGTCATGACATTTTATTATAACCACAGGCCATTGTAACCAGCTTTTAAATAAAACCATATGCGAAATGAAATTTGGTATCGAACTCCGTGGTGTAAAAGGATTGTTTGCTGTAAATAATTTGGATGGCATGTGGCAACGTGTTGAGTGCACTCTACGGTCTTGCGTGCAGCGTCTAGTTTGGCTCTCTCCCTTAATTCCCCCGTCATCGCGTCCAAGCCAAACCGTTCCATCTACGTGTACGGTGAACGTTTTTATTATTTACGTGTACCTAGTAGCGAGACAGAATAAACCGCAGTTGGTACGAGCACCTGTCCGGTATCGATCGGGTGGCACCTCGGTACCACGCCGCCGCGGCCGCGCCCCCACGTCAAGACAGCGCGCCACGTGTGAAGCAGGTTATCATTGACTGACAACCAGCGCTTCCCAGCACCGAAGAATATCATACAAGGTACCTAACCTACGTACCTAAAACATCACTATTTTATTGTTGTGTCCTCGAAATCTTGCAGTAGCCGCCGGTAAGCCCCGGTTCCGGTAACCAAATGGGTAATACCTGCTTTTTACGTAAACACACACACGGGACACACAATATGAAAATAAATGGTTCACGTGTTACTAACTCGATTATGACATGAAAATAGGCCGGTTTCATTAGTTGGTAGACCTACCTATGTCTATCAATTTGTAAAGGGACACGGACGCTACATTGATTGGACGATTTGGTATTTGGAGCAAATTGATTTGTCTACGAGTATTTGAGTGTAATAAGTATCTTTATTAGTAGATTTATATACTTGATTTAACCATTATTTTATCTACTTACATTTAGAATAGGATTGTAATATGATTCTTGTGTAACGTACAGTTTCTCAACATTAAAACATCCTATGGACTTCACAGAAAAGCGGAGGGGGCATCCGTTTAAATATTAATAAATAAATGAAGCAGGAAAATTACTAGATTATATCGATAGTGAAACGTAGGTTATGAATAAATAATAGCACATTCGGGAAAAATAATTTTCCTGAATGAAAATGGCTTAGGGAGAACTCATTAAATAAATAGTACCCAAGTTACGTAAGTTACTTAGGTACTAACTTATTACGTAAGTTACTTGTAAGTGCAGATAGGTACTTAATAAGTAAATATTTTTTTGCATTGATAACACAAAAATAATATTACCGACACCCCGGTTACGTTGTGGGAAACTGAAGTTGCCACGATAGCAAGATTCAATTTTAAGTAGTAGGTACCTACTTATAACGAACCCCTTTACATAAGCTATGCATTGAAAATCTCACGATCAACTTAGCTGCCGTCCTAAATTTTTTAAGTACTTAGGTAAGGGCAATGTAGAACGGAGCGAAAATTAATTATTCATGAACATTTTAGATGTAAAAGAGGTACGAGCCTGAAGAACAGTTTGTAGAGACTGAGACTGCGTGCACACGCACAAACTTTCGCATTATAATATAATATTGCTTATTATTGATAATAGCAATATTTTATATAGTGAAAGTCTGGGGTTGAAATGAATGAGACATTTGGAAACAGTGTTGATAACAAATTACAAAGACTGTTACATTGCTAGATTGTACATATACCAGATCGGATGTAGGATACTAGAATCATATCTAAACATAAATTGTCGGACACATTTCGTTGCTAAACGAGGTTGGTATCTGATAGTGGCTACCAACAATCCCTCTTTATGTATTCAGTCAGGATCCTCGCGAACGTCTAGGTATTTTGTTTGATTTCATTTTCATCGGAAAACTTATCCAAACTTCGCTTTTTATTTGCCCATTCCAGCTTTGCCTGAGGGCATTAACTGTTTACCTACTAGAACTGCTATTATGTATGGCGACCTAGATACATAACAAAGAAAGACTGCTGGATAATTAACATAAATTGAGAGAGAAGATTTCACTGCTCGTGAAGGTGCTATTTTCATTTACTGTACGCTGAGCGTTAATATTTGAATTTCCCGTGCGAATAGTGTATGTTCCGAGCTAACCACAGCCAAGCCAGTGTTCGACAAGGCCTTCGCCTCGACTGGAACAAGTGCAGGTAGGTACGAGTACATTGAATAGAACAAGAACATCTCGTGATAAACTAAGTGTATTGGTATCTACGTGTTCGAGCTCGATTGTCGTGCGCATTTTCATCACAGCGCGCCGAGACTACGGACCTAAAGTGAGTCTTTTTTTATAAAACGTCTCTATCTACGAGTAGCTTGTTAAACTAATTTGTAGGAGTACTAGCTTTCAGAATTTTATTTCCTCTGAATTTCTCAAAGGGATTGCGCTTTCTTCGACGATTATTAGTTGTAGGTACTCTGTTATGTACCTATAGTAGGCACATAAATAGAAAGTGTTTGGGTACTGTATTTATATCAGTCTTACTTTGCAGCTAGATGATGCTGTGTAAAATGTCTGACATTATGGTTATTTTATAAGTACACAGATAAGTTTTGACTTGTCTTGTTAATTCTGACGTTAGTTTTACCTACTAACTTTCCACCGACTCACTCAGGCTCTAGTTTTCTATTAGGCAGAGCTAAATCCGGTGTGGTTATCGACGTCGATAATGTACTACTTGTACGACCTTGAATGTTACACCCTAAACTACGAGTAGGTATACTAAAGATCACTTTAGCGGCGCCGGCGTTTACTATTTTCTGGACACGATTGGTCCTCGTGAGTTGTTCATTTCGAGATATACGGATTTTTACTTGCCTTTATCTTCATCACCGGTGTTTTTACCAACAAAATAATATGTGAGAAATACAGTCAAATCTAGTAGTTTGAATCTTGTGCAATTGTAACAATCGTTTTGTATGAAATTCCACCAATTGTATTAAAAAGCGCTCACGAGCTCATCGTACCGTACAAATAACACTTTTCTAAAGCATCGAGATATCAAATGCCAAATAACCCAACCTCAGTGATAAACACAATTTCACTCGCGTTTAAACAGTTACTGTTGTCCAAACTGCGATGCAGTGGTGACTGATGCTGCTAGTCCAGGGATGGTCATTTAAAGCAAGGATCGGTTCCGCGCGAGGTACCCTGGACAATCAGCTGAGCGCATCCCGTGGCTGCACACAAAGCCTGTAAGGGGATACTTCCTCCAACAAAGGTTCTAGCTCCGAGTCTAGGCTGTGAATAGACGCTGTTCTTGATCTGTTGTTTCTGGTTTAAAAAGAAAAGAACAAAACATTGATTTACAGTTATATCGCTGTTAACCACATTTAATAAAGTGATGCTATCACATATCAAAGCTCAAGGAGGAATCAGCGTCTAAATTCAAATAAAAAGTAGAACGGTTCAAAGTTCCTTGTTTGAAGTGATTGATTTAAATAAAAAAGATTTGACAGTGTCTAAACAAACGTTATATTCGTGGACGTTATTCCTATATTTGTGAGCTAAGAGCTCCGTCTCCGAGAGTTGTCTCCTAGAAATTATACCTACACGTAATTTTGAATTTAATGATTGTGCTATCGTAACTTTTCACCAACTGTAAACTTATAGCGAATAAACCAACATGCCTCTAACATTCATGACTGAAACAATAAAAATAAAATACGATATTACAGAACTCGCAAAGCAAAATAAAAACGAAACAGTAGCGCGTCGATCAATATTTACGTAACATAATTTCTTGCTCACGTTAACTTAAACGGGAAAAGTTTCTTGATACTTTCTTGGAAACGTGTAACCGATGAGATTCTGCGTGTCTTAAGAGTTATTGTAAAGGTCTATACATAGAGGTTAGGTTCGTATGAACGTTATTCTTCACCCAAATCAGTTCAGCCAGAAACATTCAAAATTTCAACCATTCAACCAATTGCTTAGATAATCTAGTTAGCGTATGACGAGATAGATTACATAGACATAAAAACTACTTGGCTTGATATAAAAGTACTGTAATCGTGGGCCCTACGCTATTTTTCTACCAGTTTATTCCCCTAGCATTAGCCGTGACATTGATCTAGAACGACAATTATTACTTTGTTGAAGTCGTGATTCAGACCAATTACCTGTCGTCGTAATTATCTTCACAATGTCAATCAATCGTTGTTTAATAATGCTATCAACGCATGACTAGCAGTTCCTAGTTAGGCTCCTTTGAACCAAACTAGGAAAATAAATTTCCCATAAGCATTAAAAAATCCCTTTTATCCCCCTATATAAGTAACAGGGGCTCGCTAAAATCTTTATAATTGAGTTGAAGAATAATATATTCGTATAATCAATACACCAAACAAAAGCAGTAGATTTATTGCATAATGCGTGCACTCAGGCAGACACTACACTTTCAGAATTTTATGATATTACGTAAGTAATATCCTGCTACAACCTACCCAATATCAGCCGCCTTAACACGTGATACCGTTGCGACACACTAGCTAACGCCACGTGACGAAAATAATGAACCATGTAGAGGCAGCTTTGAAAGCTTACAAACATAACGTTACATGGAAACTAATGAGTTGAAGGGTGCGATCATTATTATTTTACTAATGGATCGCCCTCGATATGAATGATGACTTCGATTACTTTAACCTGAAGATATCCTTTAAATGTTTGTCCCCTTCTGTATCCGTCTAGAGAAATAATCATAATTAAATAGCTATAGATAAGATTAGGTATTAGAAAATAATAATTTATCTCATATAAATCGAAAATCCATACTGCTCTGTAGTTTGATTAGGTGCTACATAAAAGTAGTCAAATCTTATGTTGTATATTAGGTATGAACTTTGGATTTTAGGACATGACAAGGCCTTATTTAATATAATAAACGGGCAGTATCAAAAAACCTTTAATGCGGGTAAAGTAGCGAGCATTTCACTAGTAAAACGGAGTACGTATTATAATAAAGTTGGCTTATAAAAAGCTCTCTCAGGCGCCAAGCGGCTGTCATTTGATGCCACATATCTCGTTGCGCCGCGCCGGGTTCACCGTTATGAATGGAAATCGTGAAGCAAATTATGTTTTATGTTTAGAGTAATTCATGCAAATGAATATCAAATAGTAAAACAGGGAGTTTACGGGAACAAGGTTATGTAATAAAACAGAATGTTCACACGCGGAGTTGCTACACGGATTAAATACGTAGGTAGATGCTTATTACAATTTGTGAGGTTTTGTATTTCTATTTCGCAATAATTGTAGCTCTGCAATGAATACTATAGACACAATTTTCGCTCAAAACGGGATATTTGCCATTATATGTGAGTTCTGTTTCTTCTTGATACACAACCGGGCGAATTTAAGCGAGTAGGTATGCCAATTCTAATTGATTTCATAGTAAAATATTTTCCATATAAAAGTAGGTAACTCAAAAAGTCTTTAAAACTCACTTCGACAATGAAAACAAACACCATTTACATTTTATTCAATCAAAGGCACTTATTAATTCAAATGTTCGTGTAAACCAAGACAATATTCGCCTTTATTGACGCCATTTCATTGTAAAGAAGCCTTTTAAGGCTCATTTGTGTCGCTACGCCGGAAAATACCTTCGCAGTCTACCGCGGACAATAAAATGGTGCGTGTAAATGTTGTTACCAGCCCCTTAGATAAATATTTACTAATCATCATCATTATCAGAAAAAGGTAGTAACGGAGTGGTGGCCAAGTGGCGGATGCTCGGCCAAGAAGCAGACCGCACGCTCGATAGTCAAATAATATAGTCAGCGTTGTCGGGAACCACTGGATGAGACTTGATTAGGAAAGAGTGGCGTTATAAGGAGGAGGCCCGATTACACCCAGCAGTGGGGTAATCGGGCTGAATAATATTAAATTGTTTGTGTTAAAACAAAACAACTTTAAGACATGGATATACTTTGAGGTATCCTGGAATGTAGAATGTGTAAACATTCTACATTCCAGGATACCTCAAAGTTTCGACGAAGTTGTGTGGGAGCTTATTCCATTCACTGACTTCATGCAAACTGCACTATGTCACTATTTCTGAATCTTTATAACGAATGTGGTTCTACCGAGGATATATACTTAAATTTTCTCTTCTTCTACCGTACTTAAATTTTCTGATATGTTGGCGATTTCGGCTCTTCTAAAACCATACGAAAAGAGGATCAAAGATATATTTTACGTTTTCAAGTGCGCTGCCTCTTCCAGTGTCAAACTGTCAACCCCATTCATTTGCAGCGCGCTTTTGTTTCGTTTTCAATGGCCATTTGTTTAAGAGGCAGGTGTCGAGTAGCCTTTCTTTGCATAACAATTATGTAAAGGAACTCTTGTGAATAACAGGAGCTCACATTATACAGGCAAGTCAGCATTTTAACAAAGTATGTAAGTAACAACTTCGCCGTCGCGTCGCGTCGCTTCGTCAGGAATATCATAGGGGTGTACAATAACTTTGATTCAGGCCACATCACACAAGCTATATAATAACCGAAAGACGTCCGAAACTTGGCAAAAGTAGGTTTTCAGTAAACGGGCACAGCAGTTTGTTGGTACGAAACTACATAGTGTCCCAAGAGTTACTTATCCTGAAACGATTTTTTAAGTGAACACTGGAGACCTGTTCTTGAAATCAATAAACGATATATCGGATCAATAATCGTCCAAAACCCTACTATTACCTACATCGTTTCAACTCTTATTAAACAAAGGGAAGACCAACATTACTTTTGAAAACCGATGTCGTAATTGTTCACTACAGACGATTCGATTGTTTGAATTTAATTCGACGTACATTTCAACGACTTTATCGTTTCGATACACCGAAATCGGTTCCCAGAGTAGACGACCACAGTACATGGGAATATCGGAAGGGTAGGTTAGATACCAATCGACAAACAGTATTATAAAATTAAATTGTTATTGTACAATAATAAAAAAAACGTGTGAAAAAAAAGAAGTGATAACTTAAACTAATCTAACTAGCGCTGTGGGTTAGAGTGAGAAAGGAGGAGCCTGCCTACCGCTGCCGTATGGGTCAGAGAAAGGAAAGCCAGACCGACTGGCGACGTAACTCGTTACGTAACGAAGCGGTTTACCTCCCTATAAGAAATTATCACTTCAAAAACAGACAATTGTGTACACGACTGTAATCACAAGGCTTGATTTGACATCTTCTCAGATATCTAGTTACATAATGGAATATTGAACAATAAGATTAAATCAGAATTCTTAAGCACTTATTTTAAGGATGTTCATCAAAAAAACAAATTTATCTGTAGATTTATGTATATTAGTTATTCGTTTTTATTATTATACTACCAACCCAGAAACTAAGCATATCGCCCACCCGATGGTAAGTGGATACCGTAACCTATGGGCGCTAGCAATGAGGTAACAAACGCGCGTAGCCGACCCTAAGACATAGTTATTGTGTCTATTCAGTAATTTCACTAACACCAGTGTGTAAACCTCAATGCAGAATACTCAGAATAATTTTGGGTTTATAAACCTGGATCTGCATGGAGATATAAACAACAGTAACAACAACCCCGATGGTTGTGGCCTGCGGTCGCAGTCTCACTACCTCACAACCGCATTCGCTTTGACTACGAGCCCGATAAACGATTGAATTTCAAATTGTTACCAAATACCTATTAGGATGAACAAAACGAGCTACGCGATTTTACACCTTAAAGCTAGCACACAAACTATTTGACAACTAAGAATACCTATAAACATAGGTACTATGGGCGGTCTTATCGCTAATTGAGCTATTTCGACCATACAACCTTTGGATGGAGAGGAGACTAACTTGAATAGAAAATTGTGGGGGTGCACTAAATTATGAACTATGATTTTAATATTATTGTATTCAATAAACGTATGAACATTATTAATACTTATATACTTACATAAACGATATACACAAATACATATAATACATTGCAAAAGTACATAAACATATTTATATTAAAAATGAATATTATACATAGGTACAAACAGATCTATGAATGATTCATATATAAATAGATTCTGTAGGTATAAGGAAACCATCTGTATGTAAGCAGGTGATCAGAGGTTTCGTAGTAAGTAACATTAATTAGAACGAAAATAATTGCTTGCCAGACGGTATGTATAATTACTAGGTAATGTATGGTTGATTACAAACAAGTCCCCTTCCGACCTTCTGGCTCGTTGATAAATAAGGCACATGTCCATGTCAAATAGCAGATTGATCAATCAAAATCAATCATTTTGTTTTGTTCTTGTAACAGTCGCTTGAAGAAACAGGAAGGTTTCCTAGAGATTTAAAAATCTAATCGAGACTGTTATTTCCGCTTCAGATTTTAGCCTAAGCACTTACTGATTAAGTAGTTTTTGATAGAGATATCTACTACAAATTCGTCTCATAAAGATATCGGATAGATTTTCTTTAAGCCACCAGTTGTATGGTATCGTAATTAAAAACGTGATCTAGTTCGACTTAGTAGGTATTTTATGTACTTAACGGAATGAACTTATCGATTTTGGTAACTATCGACATACATAGGTAACTAAGAATCGCGAGTACAAAACTCGAGCGTTTTACATTATGGCTTATCATATCAACGATATAGCTAATATCGGTACTTCAGATAGGTATTTTTGACAGAGCCTAACTCATCGAGAGAGGAGCTCGGTATCTGATTCTCAAACTTCTCCAATTATTATGATAAGGTGAGGTGGGTTAAGTAAGAGGAACCTTTTCGTGTCAAAAAAAGATCTAAAACGGTATTAAATATATTTATTATACTCGTTTAACTTTAGTCAGATTGACTCTAGGTTTCTATTGATAAAGTATCGTATTAATATATAGTTACTTACACCAATTAACGAAACTATCTACACAATTTGTCTTAACTTGCCTTCTACTTTTTTTTTGAGGCAATGTTTAAAAACTAAACAAAGATTTGACTATAAAGTAACACTCAATAACAAAAAAATCGTATCTTATTATATAGTGCACGAAAGGAGCCTCTGAGGCGCACTTTAATCCTTTCACCACACTAGTTAGAAATAACTAGTGACCCGATAAGAAGAATTATATACTTGGTAGCCTTTTTCGTCCCGGTATATAGACTACTTTATGTTATTTTCGCACTGTATTCGTAATATGGCGTTAAGTATATTTTCTATTATATTCTAATCTATTGTATATAAGCTGTCCCGTCCGAGTTATTATGTTTTATGTTTTATACATTAATTCTGCTATTCGGGGCAGAGACAAATCCAACAAATCAAAAATCATGAAAACCCAGCCGTTTTCGAGTTATAATTGGTGTAACTAACACGACTTTGTTTTATAATAATAATGCCGGACATTTCACACATCATCTGGCCCCAAAGTAAGCAGAGCTTGTGTTATGGGTACCACATGACTGATATACTACTAATATACATTTTTTTTGTAAATACATACATTTTATACATAGAAACACCCAGACCTGAGACAAATACTTGCAGATCATACAAACATTTGTCCCACGGCGGGAATCGACCCGCAACCTTCTGCGTTTCAGCCGGACCTAGGCCCACTGCGCCACAGAGCTCGTCGTTTTATTATAATATATTACATACATATAGGTACCTGTTTTACTGAAAAACAAAACGAGCACATAAAACTATCTTTCAACTCGTGTTTTTAAATCCTGCAGCAAACAGTGTTATATGTGTGACTGCATCGAAGCTCTAAGTTACATTTAGTTTTCAATGTTTGAATGGTTAATTGAGTGTTCTTAGATTTAAGAAAAAAAACAGCCATTTGAAGATCATCAGTTCTTTTCTTGTTGATGAAGGCGTGTTAGCAACTTCTACTGGTTATGTCGATTCGAAATTTGGTATACTTTTAGTTCAATGGTATTGCAGGAATATGTTAACTTTGATCAGATGCTGCAGTATCACCTGGACTCTGCAGCATACCCAACTCCTCACCCACACGTAGCAGAGATATCGTGTTTGGGTTCATTTGATTTAATTAGGTTATACATAATTTTGATCTCAGGGTTTTTGAATTTGTTCTTTTTTGTTTTCATACTTCACTGTCTTATTTTTTGTCATAATGTCTTCAATGTTGTAGCACGGAACCAAATCCTAATTTTCCGTTACGTTAACTGAATTTACGACAGTAAAAGCTATGCAATTGCCTAAATAAGGCGAACAGACCAATTCCCCCGTGATTTCTTTTACCCTACCTTACCTTATCTCGAGTTGTTTTTGTTTCAAAGAAAGCAATGTTCTAATTAAAAACACTGAAGTCGCTTTCAGACGGTGCATTCTAATAAAAAAATGTACTTAGGTACTACCTAATTTAGTATTTGCTCCATTACTACTGCCACTCCATTTTGGATATTTCATACAACTTTATAAACCTCGTTAATAAACCAACGTGAGAAACGGTGAATGGCCAAACCGCTTATAAAACTTATAAGAAAAATAGATATACGAGTATTACATGTTCATGTAATAAGACATGCTGCATGCCATTTCGCCACAATTCACGTCCTAGCTCATTTGTTTTTCTTCTTTTTTTGTTTTATTCAGTAGTAATTAATTTTGGGATTTCCTAACCTAAAGACAATGTCATTTTTATGTTTTTTTAAAGAACGGATACTTCCTGCGTGACTTCGTCCTAAGTTGTGGAGAAATCGCTGCTGATAAGGGTTTCATTATTATCAAGGGTTTTGCTATGTATGATAGGTTGTTTACTCATTTTGTAAAATCAATATTTTGAGTTATGTAAACGGTCCTTTTACCTACATGAAAGGGTAAGCACAAGTTCCAAGAAAGCCTTTGTCAACCTCGACGGGAAGGTACTTATTATGTTTAGAGTGGGGATGGGGACTATGAGGACAATGCTTCCTTTCGTTTTAATCTTTTATTCTCCGCATCTCAAAATGTTTGACGGCTCAACCGCTTCGGACCATTTATACCTCCCGAGGGATTATGCTTGACAAAGTGAACTAAGTAGCAACAATTACAAAAATATCTGGAACATTTGGACAAAGTTGGGACCCACTTACGGCGATCTCAGAATTACTTAGATAACTTCCTAATGGAAGGGTAGGACAGCGTAGCGGGCCTCCCAAAGTTCGTAATGAACACATGCTATCTAGGCCGTTACCAACTACACAACCTTCCATAATTTCGTGAACTATTTATCGGTACATTTCTCACTGGGGCTAGCCAAGCGGGGCGTGGCATGCTGCAGTAAATATAAATTCAGCTCGTTGTAGTCAGTTACTACAACATCGTTTTTTTTTGTATGCAAAACTATTGCGACGCACGACACAACAAAAAAACACATAGGTAGTAAACATATGTCGTTCGTCCAACAAACGTTGTTATCGAAACCTTTTACAGTCACCCGTGATATCTGCATTATACAGGATGCTGATTTTCTATGCTAAGCAAATCAGCATTGGAAGTTATGGTGAAGGTTCTACTAAGTCTAACCCTAATTTGTAAGGCGGTTTGGAAATGGTGTTTGACAAAGGAGGGTTTTGTTTGCGCGCAGAGTCGAGTTTCGGGGAGCTACTGAAGCTACCTGCGGTTCGTAGACGTGTTGACATGGCGTTGAGCAGGCTCACCACTGGGATCTGTTTAAACAAATAGCAAAGTGTGTCAACTTTTTTTTACCACGTAATACGGTACTGTTGTTAAATTTTTGTTACTACAATATCGCCTAACACAAATGAATTGGATAAGATAATTAAGATGTAGACGTAGAAAGGATATATCGTGTGACACAGGTTTGAGAAACAAGCCATTACGAGCCTTATTTAAGCAGCAATAAGAAACTGTAAGGGCTACTCGAAAAGTTTCATATTGCCAACTTCTCATGTTCCAATGTCTCTCAATGTTAAGATGTAGCATCAATAGAAGAAATATGAATGTAACCATATTAACTTTTTTCATTATTTACGCTTGAAACCTTCGAAATAACAAGATATGTGACTTCAAAAATATTCAATCAGAAAGATACCCATCTAGATAGTAATGGTAAAAGTATTCTAACCAATCCGCCCATTTTACGTTGGGTCTACCGTACCCTATTACAGGCATTTCCATACCAATTTTCAATCGTGATATTTATGAAAATATATTGAAACTAGCTATTGTGCTCACGTCTACCTACATAATATTTACTTAGGTCTAGACTAGATCATGTAAATACCTACCCATATTATAGACTTTCCACTTACCTAAGTTAGTAGGGTAGGCACAATAACTCTATTCTCGCAAACTGAGGTAGGTACTTATTATTTTATTTAGCTTCGTTGGATTTATTATTCTACTCTATTATAAAGATTAGCGTAATCTATGTAATTATTAGCATAATTAAGGTAAATAAGCCTTACGTATACATATATGCAGGAGTTTGGGGGTTAACTGATCTAGATAAATGTCAATCTCAGTAAAAAAACATTTCATTTATTCAGTCAGGTTCGTGCCCAGTTCCGACCCGACCGTATTTCTGCCGACTAAACTGTAGTTTTAATAATGTTAGTAGACCACAAGTTTTTATAATTATAACGTGATCAAGATCCAATTCACAAAAGAAACAAAGATCAGATTATATATGGGTATGATTCAAGCTGTTGCCAAACAAAAATTGATTTTATATTTCTTAAATAATAGGGTTTGTCCGCAAAATAGACAAAACAATACAAAAACAATTCCATAATAAATTAAATATAATCATTGGGATATATTATGAGGTATCAAATAAATATTTTTGTTTATAATTTATATAGGTTATAATAGGTTTGCACTGATAACTATATAATCCAATTAAATGCTAACCTAACCTAACGAGGTTTTTATTCATGAATGAAGTACGATTTTATTTGAATTTATGTGACGACCTCTTTAGAGCAGTGGGCTAAGGTCCAGCTGAGACGCAGAAGGTTGCGTGTTCGATTCCCGCCGCGGGACAAATGTTTGTATTATCTGCAAGTATTTGTCTAGGGTCTGGGTGTTTCTATGTATAATATGTATTTATTTACAAAAAAAAATTGTGTAATTAGTATATCATACTATGATATATATATCATATTATATGATATCATATGATATGTATATCATACTATCATACTATGACATATCATAGCATGTGGTACCCATAATACAAGCTCTGCTTACTTTGGATCCAGATGATGCTGTGTGACATGTCCGGGATTATTTATTTTTTATTTTATTTATTTATTGATAATCCATCTCTTATTTTAGATAAAGACATTATCTAAATAAGAGATGAATATTCGTGCATTCGTGGCGATAGATGTATTTATTAGATGATACAAGTTAATGGCAAATATAAATTTTGCTGCCAAATATAGTTCCCATTATATAGGTATACCTACACCAAACAACTTACCTACTCATATCAAAAAGAAAAAAAGGGAGAAAGAAAAAGAGACTAAGCCTACTCAAGTAAGTAAGAGAGTCCCTGCTAATTCCAAAAAATACTGAAAAGATGGTTTCAATTCTAATTACTTTTTACAGAAACGCACGTATAGATTTCTAACTAGAAGGTGCTTCAAACTCGGTCGCCCTCGGTATTCGATAAGTAAGGTTTGGAAAGGCTGTCCTACCACATAATCTAGCATAGTTTTTGAGCATTCTCTGTCCTTGTCATTCTAATTTCAAATAGAGATGGCAATAAATTTCAACAGCACAGTAGAGAGTGTGTTTAAAAGATATACTCTGTCTCTCTATCTTAAAATACGTATGTTTCACTCGTTGCTAGCTGCATGGCGTCAAAGCAAGTAACAGATTCAAACACATGTTTCGGAAAAATTACAAAGCATAATCGCGGATTTCGCGGTTTGACCATGATCCCGAGTGAAGGAAGAAGAAAATCAGAAGAAGCTGCATACCAAATTTCATTCCAATACGTTCGGTGGTTTCTGAGACTTCGTGATGAATGAGTGAGTGGAATTTGACAAATATATAGAAGATAGAAGATAGGTTATATAGTGTGAAGTCTGGCTGCGGATGATGATGATGATAATTATGAGTATAGTCTATGAGAAAGTGTATAAACCAATGATTTTTTTCTGGGACTTAGGAAATCTTAAAAAATCTTAGCGCGGTCAAAAACAAGTCCCAGAAAAAAATCCGCAAAAAATCTAGATAATAAATATCAATGTTTTAAAAACTAAATAGAAAACAGACTTAATGGAATAAAATTGAAGCCCAATATGTTTACATCATATTTACATATATTTTACATCTATGTTACCACCCTTAAGGCTGCTCTTTTCAAATGTATTTATTTATAACGACGACGGCGCAGTGGGCCAAGGCCCGGCTGAGACACAGATGATGATGGGGCTAGATAATGCTGTGTGAAATATCCGGCATTATTTATTTATCTATTATATACCTCATAAATAAGTTAATGGATTAAAAATCCAATACAAAAAGGGTGAAACTTTTTTTTTTAAATTGAAAACGGACAAAAACGGGAAGTACCTATAATGTGTAGTTTCCAAAAATAAATCCACATCGGTTCGAAAATGAAGATTACGGAGTTCTGAGGTAACAAACATAAGAAAATACAACCGAATTGAAAACCTCCTTTTTTGAAGTCGGCTTAATACAATGAACAATCCTTACTAATATTATAAATTTGAAAGTTACTGTCTGTCTGCCACGATTTCACGCCTAAACCGATGAACCTATTTTGATTAATTTTGGTATAGAGAGAGATGGGACCTTGGAGAAGGACATAGGCTACTTTTTATGTAGGTACAACGCGTGCGAAGCCGCGGGCAGCAACTAGTAACTTATATTTTCTTCAGTAGCACAATAGAAAAAAAGAACACAAGGAGGCAACAGCATAATGAGAGTACACAACAACGGCCACTAACCAGCAGCTACGACTATATTGTACGTAATGTAGTAAGCAAGACGGTTGATACTGTATTGCTTATACTTTTAAGAAAATCTTTAAACGCCAACTTATGAACGTCGCTCTATGATTCAGATAAAAATCCACTTGAAGAACTTTATTTCATAAAAGTTTTTTAAGTATCGAATATTGAAGTTGGCGAGATATTCGTTCCTCGCGGGGATCAAACTTCGCGGCCAAAGATTTTTAAAGAGGATTTCGAAAACTACTTTACCTTTATACTACTTTTTTTGCAAGTTTTCCAGCAGGGTATTTTTCTGTCAATAAGTTTTACTTCCAAGGTTTCACTCGTGGCATCACTACATAGTATAAAACAAAGTCGCTTCCCGCTGTTTATCTGTCCCTATGTATGTTTAGATCTTTAAAACTACTCAACGGATTTTGATGCGGTTTTTTTAATAGATGGAGTGATTCAAGAGGAAGGTTTATATGTATAATACATGCATAATGTAGTAGAGAAACACTGATAATTTTAGAGGTTTCTAATCACATTAGACAGTCTGTAGAATATTTAGTATCAGCATTGCACCCGTGCGAAGCCGTGGCGGGTCGCTAGTTATCAATAACAAGTCGAGACTTTATGTTACTGTGGCACACAGATACATGACATACTCTCTGTATTCTCCACTTTTATTTCATCTGCAATATATTTTTCTGTATGTACCTACTGATTGTGTGTTTTAAGAAATAAATTAATGTCTATGTGTATGTCTATGTTTATGTCTTTAGCCGTTAGAGATCGAATTTAGCATACTATGAATAATGCAAACCAACACAAACTTTGGCTTTAATAAGTAGTCTGTAAACTCTAGGTCCGTCCCGAAAATACATTATATTATTTACAAATACTTTTCACATTTATTATATAGTTCACGTATTCTGTCTTTTATCAAATATGTGTGGGCGGAGATCGTAATGAGATTCGCGACTTCATCAATCCCCGAAAAATCAATACATACGAGATCACCTAATAACATGAATCCTTGTGTTGTGTCTGCTTCTGCTTGTTATGAAATTTCGGGCTAAAATGTTATCTGAATAAGGATAAGACGCTTTTGGCGCCTTAGGTCTATGAGGAATAATGACTAGGTATAAAAATGTCGAATTTATAAAATTAAATTGTCTAAGGCTATTTAATGCCGAGATATCGAAATGATATAGTAAATATTACCAATAATAAAAATGTCCAGTAGTCAAAATGTGCAATCATTCTGGCGCTTCGGCGGCCGCTGCCGCGGCACGCTCGCTTTGCTCGCTCGCCTTGCGCGTTGTTTTCTATACTCAAACATAACCTAACCAACTTAAGTTTTGATCTGATTAATTTGCTTACGAAAGCGTTGGTTAGTTAGAATATCAAAGGTTTCTAATTCCGAGTTTTGTCTAAATAAGACATTTTTATGAATGCACATTATTATGAATGGACATTTTTATGAATAGGTAATAATATATGTCTCCAATTTTCTTTCTTGACAATAACACATTCTTAGTAATTTTTATACCTAGTCATTTTTCTGATAGACCTAAGTCGCCTATAGCGATAAGACTTACATTGGAGCTCGAAAAATTGTATTTTAGTAATATTAAGATTTATAATAATACTAGCTTCAGCCCGCGGCTTTGCACGCGAGCAACCATAAAATTTTAGTCATTCGGCGTGATTTAGCCACAAAAAATAACGCATTTATAATATTTGTAGAATAATTTTCAGAACTGTGCCGATCATAGAATCAGGAACGATTGAGATAGAAAATCACAGAAATATTCTCTCGAATAATCCATGACCGTTGTGGGTAATACATAGCTACTTACGTCACAATAAATTTACTGTATGCGTTGTCTGACACGCACTGCACCAGTTATTCAGAATAGTAATTCAAGCCAAGCTGAATCTAAATATATCGCAAGATAGCTTATTTTCCACTGAGTCGCTTTTCAGTTACAGGTACCTTTTACTGGTAGGTAGTGTAAAAAAGGAAAACGAAGCGCTTAACTAAAACTTTTTCCTTCACGGTTCGTGACTTCAGAGCAATTTGAGCTTTCATAATAGTGCCGGTTGAGATATTTTCTCAAGTGTAGTACCTACTATCTAGTTTAGAAATTCATGAAGCGTGCTATACCTTCTCATGTTGAAGGCATAATTAGATGAGTTTACATTTTACGCAATCTATATTAAAAATAACGCGCTCCTAGTTTCGGTAAGCACCAATGTTACCAATGTAAAAATGTCTAATAAGTGTAAACAAATAATAAAAGATATACGAATATAGATACTATTAGTTCACAACGGACTGAGATCTTACGATTGTATTATATATACGAGTATATTAAGTATTTAGTTATCCGCAATGTCTGCATAGAGAACAAAGGTTATTGATTATTGTCCGATGTTCTCTTCAAAATCCAATCAATCAAACTAGAGTCCTACTTAAATTTTCCCACTTAAAATATTCAGTACGATCTAATGACGGAAGCGAGATCTTACCACCCACAAAAAGATAACCTACATAAATAACCAACAACTACTCACGCATTTCTTTTCAACTAACGAGCCTTACCATAACTACCCATTTATACTTTATTGTACAATGCGAATTATAAATAAACACCGAAGAAATTTCTAAAAGTTAAAGGCGAGCGAAGCGGGCCAAAATATTTATCGTAGCGAACGGAGCGTGCTCATTCCTCATACTTCACAATACTTATACTATCTCACTTCACAATAAATAAACTTATTAAATTTAGGTGAATTTTGGATGTAAGGTACTTAAACACATTGTACTCGTAACAGATTAGCTAATTTCAGAGAAATTAGCATTGCTAGTTCTGTGCTACTGTATACTACGACACAATATTAAACTAAATTAATTAAGTAATTAAATACTTGGTGTCCAACAACACCTGGCAAACGAAGGGAGCTGCAATTTTTGTTCAATAAGCATAAATAACCCACTTCGCTCTCCTTAATTTTCAGTAGCTACTTACTTTGCGTTCTCTTATAATAATAACTTTATATTAAGGAGCATAATTCGCTTTTATAAGAATAAGGAGCATAATTCGCTTCGGATTGGTAATTATGGTAAGGCTCGCTCATTGAAAAAAATTGCGGCTCGCTTCGCGCGCCAGTTGCTTCAGGGGAGTTGCTAATAATATAGACATACTTCAATCGTAAGATATGTATTGTGTTCATCTCTTACCTTATTTTAAGTGAGAGAATTTAAGTATTAGAGCAGGAATTTGGATCGGTTCAATTTTAGAAAGACATCGGACATATTAATATTATTAGTAATTAGTACCCAATTATACTCTACCAACCTACTTACACAGACGTTGCTGTTACCCAGCAAGATACTCTTAATATAAAAGAGCGCACTACTAGTATTTACCTACATTGTGCCTCTCTTTTTGTCACATCTTTATCTCGTCTGGCGCGGCTTTGTCGAATTTGCCCAACAGGTAGGGTGCTTGTAACTTCGTATTCAAAGTAAGAAGTACACCTGTCCTGGCCTGTACTGTACTAACTATTATGTATGTAGCATACATAAATAAATACAGTAGTACTCATTTATAAAACACACAACGCTACAGCCTACTACTACCTTTTCCAGTTCTATAATCTCATTTCATGCAATATGCTCTGTAATTTTATTCAGGCAATAATATAAGCTCACCAACACAACCAACGCAACGGCTGACGATTTACGTTAATCTCCGGTCAGACCGCAACAGGATTGCGTCACATGGAAACTGTGTTGTTATATAATTTAAGCTTTATTGCGTTGGCATTAAATTCAATAATTGCTTAACATGAATTAACTTACTAGTACATTTTCTTGTTGATTATTTTTGATATTATGTACTCTGTTACCTTTTTACAACGAATCGGCGTAACGGATCTTGATAAAATCTGGTATGGAGATAGATTGTATCTGGGGACGATCATAGGCTACTATTTATGTAGGTACAGCGCGAGCGAAGCCGAGGGCAGAAGCTTGTACGAGACAAAAATTAACGTAGTCACTTTCTGCATCTTACTCTTCGTATCTTTGTCCTAGTTCGTAAAGTTTTAAATGGCAGGAGTCGACTACGCCATCGAGGAATGTAGGCTAGTTTGTAATCTAGGCTGACTTTCAGTTACTGCAAAGTAGCAAATAAAACGAATGAAGATATTATTTTGATGGTAGGATTATTGAAATACCGTAGCTACGTAGCACTTGACTGTGTAGTTCGTAGCTATATTCACGACATTTCGTAGCAAATGTTTCGTACACTTGACTGCTCAAACATAGGATGTTGAGATAGTTTTTTTTATGTTTGCATGTTCTATGGTTGTTTATTTTGCTTTGACATTAATATATGTTTGTCTTATTTCATTGGTCCCTTTGGGCACCCTGCCAGAGCATGATATATAAGAGAATAACGCATGATTCATTCTCGTTTTTTGTTTTAGTCCTATGCGAATGTGGAATAGGTTGAATAACTTTGATTATTCGTTTCATTGCGTTTTATTTGATGTTAATTAATTTTGCGTAGCCTTTTCAATTTAGTGAGAACGTGCTTGAGAAAGCTTAAGCTCAGATTGATTTAGCAGCAGTTATTTCTACGCGTATTAATTATTTCTTATTTATTATTATTTCCTTATTTCTCCTTGGCGTTGATAAGGTTTTACTAACAGTAGCTTAACTGGCCCCACAGCTCAATTGGTAGTAACTACCTTCAGCGCTGTAGGTTCAATTCCCATCCAGGACAAAATTTTGTACATTGAACATAAAAGTTTGGTCGGTACATCGTATGAGTTTATAAAAGGTTAGAAAAGGTCTCAAATACTAAATATACATCATCTCCTAAAGTACCGGTATTTACACTTGCAGCTCACACAATTAATAAGAGAATAAACTTGATAAGACATTGTACATAAAACTTATTTTTTTGATAATAAAAAATTGATCTCCCAAAAAAAGCTTAGGGCACTGCCTTAATCACAAGGCCTGCCAGGTTTTTATAGTACAATCTTTGCTTATAGATAGTGCTGTGTGAAATTTTCAACCAATTTTTTTTGTCAACTAATATTTATAATAGCAATTGATCCTTTGAAATAAATTAATGACGTGCGCAATTTTATCGAGTAGAACCTAATACGTTAAGTCAATAGTTAAATTAGTTAATAGCATCTAAGCATTTCCGAGCCTTGGAATGTATATGTTATAAGCTGTTAGTCTCAGCTATAAATAATAAGGTTATGAAGGTGAATGTGATCCATAACTCTGTGAGCTAGGGCTAGTACTTGTAGCCATAGCACGCACAAGCGTATTAATACGCGCGTTTTAAACTGCGCTATAATTGACCAAGCGAGCGCGAAGCGCGAGAGAATGTCTCCGTTTCTGTGAATGTGTCCGTTCCGTTTCGAAATTTTGTGAGCAGGTTCTATAACTATATAGATTTTTTTTTTCGATCCAGTTTTTGGAATTTTTTCAACATGGAGGCCTACAGCTCACAGAGCTGTTAGTGAAATATGTAATTTTCAACGCAGTTTTCCGTTTGTGCGTTCGCCTATATATGATTCCATGTTCCACTGAATCGTAATAAATTGTGAAGGGCAATTTCAATTACCCATACCGGGAGTGCCTTAACGCTAAGAGCACAAGTTCCTAATTGAAAATATCGTGAAGTAAAACCAAAGAATACGAAGGCAATTAAAAGCTGCTTGACCAATCAATTCGATTGGAAATTGGGAAGTCTCGTCGCCCATCCAGCAAATTTTAATTAAAAACAGTTAAGTGAAAAATAAATGTTGAATTGGTTTTCCTATGAATTGTTTCCTATAAATTTACTCAATAAATGCTAAATGGAACCTTCAACTTTCATTGCAAATACTCGTAGAGCTTTAAAGTGGGTGTTATTTGTGTCAGCAAATGATCGAGGTAGCCCGAGATCAGAACATTCAACCCTAATTGATACAAAAGAATCTTCAGATATAAGGCAAGCTACTGAATAGACGCGCAAAACCAACCAGAATATTGGGAAAATTGCGTCACGTAAAAATCAATAGCATGCATTGTGTTTAGTGTTTCTATTTCGATGGCAATTAGATAAAGTCATAGTATTCCCTTTACGCATCGTTTCAATCGAAACACAACTTATCATTATTATCGCTTGTCTGCTCGTGAAACAGAACCTTCAAAGACAAGGCTGTTTCAAAGCGTTGCAGCGTCAAAGGAAACAGCGGCCATCGAGTACAAGTTTGCCTGGCAAACAGCTTTATTTCGCACCAATCAAAGCTATTGCTATAAAACGCCGATACGACCGACCGGGGAGTTGCCAGACATGTGATATGCCTATATAAGTATTTACCGCAGAAGTTTAGCTCCTAACAGTCTTTTAACCACAGAATAATATAACTACTTCTAGAAAACTTATTTCACTTACCTACCTTGGCAAGTAACTTGCTCTCCGTTTTACGGCATACAATCAATTGACATGTCAACCATACAAACGTGAATCCTAATGAGTATTAAACTAACACTTCGGTACTTCTATAGGTGCACTTATTAATAAAAACGTTTTAAAAACTAAAAAGAAAACAGACTTCATTGGATACAATTTGTGACCATACAATTATTTTATTTTGAGTTTTTTAGTGGAAAGTCTACTTGGTCTAATTAGACGCACTGCTCTGCACTGCACATAACGTAAATATCATCGATGTATACAATTTTTAGATTTTTGGTGATAGTTTAGACCACCTAGGAATTATAAAAAAAAAAGAATTTTACAAATCGCTTCAGGCGTCTTTGAGTAATTTGTGAACATACATAAAAAAAACAAGATTCCGACGAATTGAGAACCTCCTCCTTTTTTATGAAGTCGGTTAAAAAAGGCTTCATGCATTTGAACCATTTTGAATCTTAAGCCATCACCATACAGCTCGTGTTATATTGAGAGCTATATGGAGTGTCACAGTTCACTCAGTCCTGCTTTGACTTGATCGAGCTTACGAGTGTTGAATTCTAGTTCGCGAAAGGGCAATCTGATGTGTACCGTACAGGTGCAAATGTTTTGCTATATCGCGACTTCTTGAGCTAACTTGATTCAATAGAGTTCACTATCATTAGCTAAGTAGGAGAATGACGTTTTACAAAATTTCCCCGTTATCAAACAAAATTTACCATCATCAAGCTCTCTGCCTGGTGCTTTGTTTAAGTAGCTATAATGTGTGATTTACGTAGGTACTAAAACAAACATCTACTGAGACTACTGTACAATCTATTTGCAAAGCATGGCAACATGATAACAAAACAAAGGCTTTGCGAAGACAATTAATAACAGTCCTTTGTCAAATAAATACGTATCACGAAATAAAATTAACGAAAAAAAGGCTCGTCGTGTTCAAAACCCCTGACCAGTATAGCAATTTGCAAATATTTGATGTAGTTAAACTTTACACCTGGACAGCGATCTCGGCTCGTTTCATTTCACGAAATTGGCAAATAGCCTAATTCGTGACAGAACAATGGATTCAAAACGGAATAATTGAACGGCTTGGTCAGTGGATTAGCTGGCCACGCTGTTTCAGTTGTCTGAATTGACTTAGCTAGAGAATAGTCAAAGCATTTTAAATTATTTAGCAACGCCAACGGCTTGAAAGAGCTTCTACTCACAAGGAGTGTGTTAATTTTATGAAAGTTTAAAAAGGGTGCCACAAGATCATCTTTATAGAAATATGATGTTGAACTACACATCAACTTTCACAATCTTTTAACAGTGCCGCCTACTTAAATTATGAACCAACAATAGTTAGAGGTATCTAAACAAACAGATTTCATGATAGGCAAGTACTTAGTTGTATAAGTATATCATAATATACTTATACAACTAAGTAACTAACAACTAACTTTATATCATAATAATTATGGCAATTGAGTTTGGGAAATGCGAGCATGTTATACAATTTAAAAGTCCACGTCAATAGTTTCTGCGCCTAACAAATTTGATGAGGGAAACTGTTTTGTGAAACGACTCAACTCTGAACATACTGCTATATTAAAATGAAGCTTTGGCGAATATCCAGAATGTCATCAATGTCCATGATACCTACATACCCAATGCTATGCTATATAATGCTAATATCCTTTTGGGCCTTACAGAAAAGACAAGTACTTAATTTATTTTAAGCCAGCAGATATGGTAGAAATAACCCAATTAGGTACTTATTGCAAACTTGACTTGTTAAACTTTTGCCGCTGTTCATCCGAACTTTTAACTACCAACCTACTTACCTTAGTAATTGAGTTGACTAAAATAAATCACACCCATCTGATTTTCACTATTGAACTAATAAATTAGGTGGCTTTAGGCGACAAGTTCTTTAGATCATTATAACAACAATATTATTGAATTGTGTAAAATTTTGGTGTTGGTGTTTTTTTCCCACATCAGTTGTTACTGAACCGACTTTGGTGAAATTTGATTAAGTACCTACACGAAGGACACGTAGGACGTCGTTTGTACGCGAACGAGTCATGGGGCGATCAACTAGTAGGTACTGCATCAGATAAGCTCGGATGCCACGCCACATTCTGCAATCCTCACTTAAGAGGTTATCGATTCGCTTTTGCAGCCCTACTTAAAAACATCCGCAATGCACAATAATTTTTTTTAAATATACCCCGAAACCGGAATACTTATTTCCAGAACAGTTTCCCAGCAAGGAAATGCAATTGAGAACATTCTAATTAAGTCTCAACATGCCAACTTCAGTCGTGCGAAGAATTAAATATGCCAGAAGATAGTTCCCGTACAGTTTGGGAAAATGTGAAAATGTGAATCCTCTTGAGAGGCGTTCTTGGCGTCAGACTACCCACGCACGCTACACCACACCTACCGGAAGATACGAATTCTGTACTTATTTCAAACAAATTTCATATTGATGTCGTTGCGAAACACCAAGCACGGAGACGCTAATCTGATTAACCGTTTGTTCTCAGTGTCTGTCGCAGCCAATTGTCAAAGAGATTGCTCGCTTGGTCTTTTTCTAGTGAGGGGCTGAGGGGTATTGACAGTGAACACGTTTTTCAGAGCGATCAGTGAAATAATCGACTAAATAAAAAAAAATCGGGTTGCACTCCGGGCTAAGACAGACAGAAGTGAAAACTTATTTTGGCGCGTTAGAGTTTAGTAATAAATCACTTCAAAATCAGTAATTATGGCGACTGCCAATCAAATACTGAACGAACACAGATGATGCAGTATTTTTTGTTCAGAATGTAGATAATATATCAAAGAACCTAACTCAGTAAACTTCTCCATACAAAAGTAGACTGTAAACATGTGAATTAAGGTTTATAATCAAATGGGGCGAGCGCGGCAGCCGGCTGCGTCTATATCAAAGAACCTAACTCAGTAAACTTCTCCATACAAAAGTTGACTGTAAACATATGAATTAAGGTTTATAATCAAATGGGGCGAGCGCGGCAGCCGGATGCGTCTCGCCCCAGACGGTAACGGTGTCGCGAAACCAGAGGTTTTACCTCATCTAAAAATATGCGTACCGCGCTAAAAGAAGAAGTTTAAAAAGGTAAAAAGTTTTATTTCACGTATTAATATATACATAGATAAGCACAGTTATGAAACTGGCACGAGTTGTGTATACCTATAAAAGAGCTCAACTTGACTGACTGACTGACTGACTGATTCATCCTCGCCGAGCTGAAACCGCTGAAGCTAAAAAGTTGAAATTTAGAAGGTAGCTTCCTTTTTTACAGCAAAACCACCCAGGTGGGTTTTTTTGAAATTCACCCCTAAAGGTGAAAAAGGGTGAAAACGACTGTATGAAACTTTTAAATCCGTGGTGCGATTTGCTTGAAACTTAATATGAATAAATAAAATGCAAAATAAATGGACATGTGTTTTTGGATTTTTCAAAATAACTCTAATAAAGGAGTAAAAGTTTGCATGGGTACTTTTTAACGGGTGGTGTGATTTCTTAGAAACTTGGTTTGGATACTTAAAATGCAAAATAAATGGACACGTGTGTCAGGATTTTTCAAAATAACCTTCATAAAGGAGTAAAATGGGGTGCGAATGTTTGTAAGGAAGCTTTTTAATGGGTGGTGGGTGATTGGTTTGAAACTTATCAATAAAATTTGGCAAGGAGATTAAAAGCATCCTGGGTTCCTCAGGGTTTAAACTACAATTCCAAATTCAAATGAAATGAGAAATCAAAAAAAAGTAGAAAAGAGGGTAGCTGATGCAGTTTTAACTAAGTACTTACAAAGAAATATAGTCTACCTGTTGTTTTCATTGCATTATCACAGAAGTAACATTTAGGTATGTTAGGGCAAGACAACTAAAATGTTTTTCTGTCGGTAGCTCTACGCACACTTTTCCACTTAATGAAATCCTAATAGAACAATTTATTTAAAACGTCTATCCCCTGAGATCTTGAAAAATAAAATTCAGCAACGGAAGAAACAACTTTTTAGCCTAAAATCTTTTACTTTTCCGCCAGAGAATGGAATAGATAGACAACACCCAAATTGAAGCTAATAAGACGAAATGGTGTTTGTTACTCGTCTGTTTTCATTTTCTTTGCTGTGTTGGAGCATTCTTTGAACTGACGTTGTACATTTTATGGTAAAAATGTATCATTATGGAAATCTGGTACTGTGAATCAAATATTTTGTTTTTTAAGGAGGGCTAATTTGTGAATTCATGGGATGTTGTGATTGGTGAATTGCCGTTGCCTTCTTCGTGGTAAACATTATAGATACCACTCATCTTGTACATATGCTGGCCTTTAAAGATTTAGGATTACTAGCTAGGGCACAGAATAAATTACCAGGTTTAGGATTAAGGTATCATTCCTACCATATATATTGTACAAATTGCTGGATTTTACAAGCAAGAAGCTTTTAATTATTAATGCTGTTCTTTGTTTCAAATAATTTTACCGATGCTGTTTTACCCATTGCTTTTATAATGAGCTATGATTGAGTTATAATTGCCTGAAGAAAAAGTTATTAACTTTCTTATTTAAGACCATTTTAGCCGCACCCCTTGCATAAGAGGTAGTTATACTATACATAAGCTTAGCTATTAAGCTAGTTATACATAAACTTTTCGCTATGCGGGTTACAACAACTTTATGCAAACATTAAAAATAAATCCTTTTTTATGCCAACCATCCATACTATCTACAAGATATATTGTAATAATCATTTAAAAATCATTCTCTAGGCACATTAGTAACCTGAGCACCAATGTAAGTTTTAAAACAAATAGGTGACTACCTACTTTGCTATACGAGTAAGTCGGTATTTACCTAAAGTACTTATTCAAAGAGACAGTATTTTTTTAAACGGGAAAACTAAGGAAATAACTCAGCCAAAGTACTTTTACTTGTTCTTAATAGAGGACCAAATTGAATACTAAAGTTTGTAAGTAGGTACATCTTCTCCCACGCCTCCTATTTTTCTTCTCATTAAATTCCTCGCGGGTTTCGAGACAATTTAGCTTTCCCTCAAGACGAACGGTTCTCATTGCTCAATGTCATGGAGTAGGTAGTGTGGTTTTGAAAATAAAACCTGAACCCTATGACAAAAAAGGCTGTCAGGTTATTCGTAGGTACTGGTCCTACAAAAGTTCAGACCACATATTCCAAATTCCAGAAATCAAATTATAAATTTCGCTATGGCGTACATTTTCATGACGATTGGGATTATACCATTTGTAAGCATATTAATTTCCATTTGATATGTAGGTACTGATTGGCAGCTCTAACACGATCGACGTGGTATTGCATTGTCATTTGCATGCCAATGAGCAAGCTCAATGCGAAGGCTCGTTAAGCTCGTCGCTCTAAAATAAATGATCACTGAAATATCAAAGCTACCCTCATATCGGTTCGTCTCGCTAGTCGCACGGAGCCAACAATAGAACTCATCCACCCCTGAAGCGGCTTTGCTATTCTCGTCGGGGTTGTCATTGACCCAGTTCTGCGGCCGAGACGAAAGTTGAGCTGCAACTTGGTTCTATTATGTTAAATTAGTTCTAATAAAGTTAAATGGCTTAGGTAATGCAAGTATGGCACACCAGGCACTAGGCGTCGCGACTTGGTACAACTTTCGCCGCATCGAACGCGGCTGCTACGAGTATAACGCAACGCCCCGCGCCACCGCGCGCCTTGTGCTTATCTTATTGTTATTGCTGGTACAAGTAGGTGATACCTAAGCCTGACGATCATTTCGGTCGTTGCTCTTTGAATCCGCAATTCATTGGGTATTCAAATAAATTCCGGATACAATTGATAAATGTTACAATGACGAAGAGCTTTACTAGGCATTGCCTTTAGCTGATTGAACAATTAATGTCCTATTTCCACGAGAGACCTGTCGGTTCTGTACTACATAAAATATCTAAATGACGTTTATGATCGGGGCTGGGACTTTGTAATAAAATAAAAGCGAAAGATTAGATAAAGGTCTTTCAAATATTTCGTCCATTTCTGTGGGTTTTGTAAGATTTAAATAAAAGTTTCCTTTCATTCATTGACATTTCCTGGCCTTATCCTATGTTTTTGGCGGACGCCTTAAAACCTTCTGCAATAATAAAATACCTTTTGCATCTCGTATTTAATTATCTTCGCAAATAGTTGGGATAGGTTAAATAATACCATGAATTTTACGTTTTACAGAACGACGATTAAATCTTTAGAAAAGACAGTAGGTATAACATTCAACAAAACAGCAGTGCACAAAGTTTAATTAAATATTACCTACAAGTTTTACTGTTTTTTTTCTATTATTTCTCTAAATATTGTTTTCATTGAATACTGAAGCTAACAGCTCGCTGGTTAGGTAACCAACAGTGAGAACAAGAACAGTGAGAAATTAGCGGCTTATTAAATTATGAAAATGTTAAACTACCGTGTTTTAATAAGATAAGGAGGTCTTAAACTTCGTTTGATTGAAAACATTATTAGCCCCTGGGACAAATAATTATTTAATAAGTCCAAACCAAACAAATAAACAGCTTCTAAAGTTGATTGTATTTCATAAAGTTAATCCAGGTTCGTAGCAGTCATCAAAAGAATTGTGGTGAGCAGTACCACAAGTCAGAATTGTATTTCAAAGGCAAAGTCGGTGAAACCTCAACGGCAAAATGTATTTTCTAGTTCAAATCAAGCGAGAAAGAAATTCTGTTATAAAGGTTCAATTACGTTTTGAGAATCGAGATAGGCTGGGGCGTGGTTAATAGAAATACTTTACAGAAGGCGTGGAGGCCTGATGAGTCTACAAACCAAGCTGTTTGCATTATACTTTTTATGGTAGAGTATAAAAAGTAAAAGGCAAACTTATAAGTAAAGACAGGTATAGTAGATAGTAGGTACACTTTTTTTAAATTTGACCTACCTTATAAATAGGTTTTTTTATCTAACATAGCCATAAAGTAAGTTGTTAACAATGAAAGATACTAACATCCAAATTCCTGCACGGAATGTTGTAAAAATGCTTACATGGTTAATTTGATTTATTCAGAATGACTAGGGAGGCATTAGGCAAGCTAGCTACGCAACGACAGCTTCAGAAGAACTTGGCTCGAATATATTATTCTAGCCGTGGCGCACAAAAGCCCTAAGAAGATCAACGCAACATTGAGTCTGATCACGCTCTCCTTTGAAACCTCACATAGCGAGGCTCGGTGTTTCTTGTTATTAAATAACTTTTATCGATCCTGCCTAGCGCTCTAGTCTACGTTAAGCCCCTCTTGGACTAGGAATTTATAACATGAATATCTACAAACAAACAGTCACCATGAGAAATATAACAATATAAACAAATAATACGATAGATGTTGTTGAGACGTTGTTTTCTAAATAGCTAGTTTCTTGTTTGCTGAAATGTTTTCTACTACAATTTAAATTGAAATAGTCGGTTGTAAGAGAAACAATATTTTGAAGTACAACAGCAGCTTGCAAACTATAAGACAGAGGAAAATATTTTTCATTAGATAAATGTTATTGAATAAAACATCATAATCATAAAATTGTAATAGTCGGTTGAAAGAGAAACAATATTTTGAAGTACAACAGCAGCTTGCAAACTATAAGACAGAGGAAAATATTTTTCATTAGATAAATGTTATTGAATAAAACATCATAACATTTTATCGGGCTGCTGAACTCGGAGACAGATCAAAACAATCTTGTCTTGATTTTTATGTTTGTGAATATGTTATGTGTCTAGCTAGAGCGTTGCGACTAACTCATAGATACTTGTTATAAACTAGCTGCTTTCCGCAACTTTTCCCGCATATAGATAAAAAATATAGCCTATTATATTAATCCAAGTTCAAATCTCTATACCAAGTTCCAAGTTTAGCTATTATAGCGACATTGAGTAACAAACGAACATCCAAACATAAATTTAGAAACATCCAAATCCTGCCAAATTTTCACATTTATAATATTAGTAGAATAGGATAGTAAGATGGTGAGAGGGAACCTGATTGCATGATTGGATTGTGTTTTTTGCCAACTCGCACAATTTAATATAGGAGTAGGAAGTTCTGGTTTATTTATTGGAATCTGGCCTAGTTATCGTACGTTGTAGTGTAGCACGGAATAATAAAGTTTTGACTCGTTTGTGTAAAGGTAGGGCGTATAAATATTTATATTACTTAGGCCCGTTGATTACAGAATATTTGCACGTTCATTGTACCCGAACGCGTGGAAATTACGTGGAAAGATTCGAAATAATATCCAACTAATTCTTAGAGAGACACATCTTTATATGCGAGGCCTTAGTGCCCTAAGGCTCCAGTTTGGCATGATTTGATTTGAACAAATCAAAATTTAAAAAGCAACCATAATTAGTTTTGATGAGGTCAAAATAAGGTTACATTCGAACTCATATAATACCAAACAGTAAGAGAATGATACATCGGACGTAGCTGCGTTTTAACGCCATATTCTACAAGCTATTCGTAGGCTATCGATCGGAAGCTAAACGCATAAATGATGGAAGTAATGCAGAGGGTTGTTTGTGCCACGTAGTGGGTTTATTGGTCGTCAATAATGTGAACGAGAGGGATCCTTTTGTTTATTCTGTGGTGGTGGGGTGAAAAGGCATTTGGCGACAGGCAGTCTGTGAATATTCGATCATTCCTAGCGCTACTTTTGTGGTGATAGAAAGCATAAAGCACAGTAAAGCTCAATTACTCAGGGTGGATAGGTTGGATGGATAAGTCTATCGTTAGTTTTCGAACTATACAACAATTTTGAACTAACTAATCATTGGTTAAGTTATAGTCTTCATGCTCTGAGCGCCGGAATGCGGTATAATAACATAAAGTGCCTAGGCATAACAATGTTCCCAATTTCACAATCGACCAACGATATGGATAGGTCCTAACCTACTTACCTAAGTAAAAATACTTGTTCCTGCGAATGAGAACTAACAAAGCTTTTAGCGGTACGTAGCACTATGTAACAGCCTTACTTACTAGTACACAACTACATACATACAGTATGTAAATAAATATAAATACGGTAGTAAGTAGTAAGTAAAAAATCCTTTTAGCTAATAGATTTATGATATTTTATGTAAGATTAGTAAAATACGTACAAAATAAATAAATAATCCCGGACATTTCACACAGCATCATCTGGCCCCAAAGTAAGCAGAGCTTGTGTTATGGGTACCACATGCATGACTGATATACTACTAATATACTTTTTTTTTGTAAATAGATACATATTATACATAGAAACACCCAGACCCGAGACAAATCGATCACGAGGACGAGGACGACCTTTGTGGCGCAGTTGGCTAGGACCCGGCTGAGATGCAGAAGGTTGCGGGTTCGTTTCCCGCCGCGGGACAAATGTTTGTACGATCTGCAAGTATTTGTCTCGGGTCTGGGTGTTTCTATGTATAATAAGTATGTATTTACAAAAAAAAAAGTATATAAGTAGTATATCAGTCATGTGGTACCCATAATACAAGCTCTGCTTACTTTGGGGCCAAATATATTGTGTGAAAAAAAAACTTGCAGATCATACAAACATTTGTCCCGTGGCGGGAATCGAACCCGTAACCTTTTGCGTCTCAGCCCATTGCGCCACAGAGGTCGCCTAAAAGGATACTATTAAAATTTTGAGCAGCTTGATGTAGGTATATTTTATAATCATGTATTAAATAGGTACTTCTTAGCGACGTCAAGTGAAGTAGAAATACGAGCATGTATAAAATGTCCATTTTATATAAAAATCTTTCTAATATCGTCGGTTTTCGTCCTCCACGTAGAAACTCCGTTTCACATTTCCTTTAAAATTGTAATGGCCTCACGGCGAATCCGTTTACTGCTACAATTTACACAATTTATTTTTCGTTTACCTACTGTAATTGCTGCCAATTTATATGTTAAATAGGTCTTAGTTTTAAATAAAATGTCATATGCATAGGCATATTCTTTTGCCGCACGTTGTATGTGAAAAATTAAAGGTTCTCAACTCAGCTTACAACATTGAAGGGGTAGCATGACGGAGAAGCTAAAGTCTTCTCATCTGAAGATAAGGCACGCACGGCTGCCACTGCGAATTTCATCACGACCCTCTGTTTTGCGTCTTTATTTACTTTGCGGTAAAAATAAAAGCGAATTGACGGTACATTTCATTCAACATGATACTGCCAAGGTTATATAGCAGGTTTATTGAACCTGTTCCTTGCAATCTGTTTTAGTTTAAACTAATCCATTAAACGGTCGATGGCTCAGAGTTAAGTTCGCAATCGTAATCAACTTGGATTTAGATAGACTTGTAAGAACTCCGAATTCACCACTTTGTCTACATAGAAACCAGACAATCACTGAATATAATATACTTTGAAATGAATATCGTTGAGGTACGTACAATATATACCATTTATTTTTTTAGTACTAAACCGCATGTCTATTCACACTTGAAATACTTCTAGGTATAATCTATGTAAATATATAATGTTTTCCAAACATTTCTAAGAAAGAACATCTATCGACCTTCCACGGATCTTACGAATTTTTGGGTACCGTACCGCAGCGTTGCCTGTCGACAAGGAGATTTAAATATTTCCGAGCCCTCCCTTACGCAACATACAGTGTCAAGCTAACGCGAAAGTTGGCGGACGCGCCGACCAACGATAGAAATGGATTTTTATAAAATAAACTTGAAACGCTATCTGTATAATAATGTAGTTTCGCTTTTGTAAGCGAAAGTACCTCCAGGAGATAAAATTGAGCTTCTACTCGTATCTTCCTACTGTAATTGATGAAATCTGTACATCAGCAATACATAAAAGGATGACTGGATTAGCCGTTAAGAGCTTCTAAAGAAGAGATAAAGTTTAGTCTCCTATGTATCAAAGAAGGATTTAATAAGATATTACGTTAAGAACTCCTTTGTAAGTAGTGACTAAGAATGTTAAGCAAGCCAAGGTAAAATAGAAATAAAAAACTGGACAAATGCGAGTCCGACTCGCCCACCGAGGGTACCGTAAAAAATTTTAGGTAAAATTAGAATTATTCTTAGTACCTACCTATACTTATATAAATTGAAAACTATACATTATAAAAATAATTTAAAATAAGTTTAAGCTTGTGCCAATTAAACCCTTTCATACGATACCCCACATGACACGGTTAACTCAATTCAAACTTTGGACCGCCATTCCTTGCAAACAGACCCTGATTTTTATGATTTAATTACAAATGTAGTTTTCAGATTATTTTCTATACTTGTAGTATAAGACAGTATTACATGCCAAATTTCATAGTTCTAGGTCAACGGAAAATACCCTTTATGTTTCGATTCCCTTGAGAGTGTCGAAATATATTCGTTTTTGCGGCATAAACGGCCGGATCTTTTTTACGTTTCAAAAAATGAAGAGGTTTTCAATTAGATTGTATTTTTTTGTGTATGTTACCTCATAACTCCGTTATTTATGAACCGGTTTAAAAATATCTGTGAAATCTGTGAACTTATAAGCGTTCTTGAGATAAAGAGTCTTGACAGACAGACAGAGGGACGGACAACAAAGTGATCCTATAAGGGTTTTGAGGTACGGAACCCTAAAAAGATTGATTGGGAAACTTTTCCTCTAACAGTTCTAAAATGTTGAAACATCACACAAATTCAAACATTAGGTGAGGTGAGGTTTTTAATGAACAACAAAATGTAGGCTCTGGTAATTGAGGCGCGCTTTTATGCCAAATGAGACATTATAGTCAGAGATTGCCAATTAAATATTTATTTAGTTGATGAAAATGTGCTGACGCGTGGTATTTCAAATAAGCAAATAAATATTTCTGGGTTAAGGAAACCTTTTCGATGACATTTGAATTTTATCCTAATAATAAAAAAAAAATAACAGGTAGTTACCTTTTTTGAGTAGGTAAGTAATATATCTCGTATATGGTTTCGGGTTTCCGCGTAGGATAATCAAATGTAAAAGCGGAGGTGCGCAAATAAATAAAGCAATATTATAACCTCTTCACGTGGAATCGTTCAAGGGATTCCATTCCCACTTGAACGATTCCACGAATCTATGTTATATAACAATATTGTGAACGACAAATACCTTCATAAAAAAAGGTTCTGGGTCCTAGCTAGATTCTAACGTGAATATGACGGATACGTTTATTGGATGATGGCAATTTTGTGTGTCCTCAATATTTTTTTCGGCAGCTAGACAATTGGTATCGGAAGACGATTACCTTCGAATGAAGAAAATTGTTTCGAAGATTTCACATGCCTGATACCTAATACTAAAAATATCTGAGTGTAAGTAATACGCTTAAAACTTTTTAAATATAATTTGGTACCTACATAATCATTTTTGAAAGGCATAGAGTTTCATGTTTAGCGTAGGTACATTATGTCAAACGATACAACCACGGAAACGACTTAAATATACATGGTTAGTTAATTTAATAATATCAGCTAGCAAATAAAACATTATCTCGGTAGTGTAAGCATTATAGGTATTTATTGCCGCTGCACGAAGCCCATCGAACCAAAACGGATTTCAACCGAATTTAAAAAGGAATAAAAAAGCTGCGAAAGCACAGCAGCATCGAAACAAGGGATGAATAATTCAAACACAAATCTGTTGGTACGGACGGGCGGACCGTGCCACCGTGCCGCCAGCGAAGCTCTGCTTGGTACGTCCGAGCTTATCGACGTGACGGTTATTCATACAATAGAATTCAAATTGCGAACACGTACGCCTACGTACAATCATTCAATTTTGATCATTACTGTTATTACGGCACATTCCGGAATACAAACCGAGCGACAGCGTATAATTTTCTAGACTATTCCTTATCTTTTACTCCGATTACTCCTAAAATAACTAAGAGTATCAAGCGAACTATACTGGTTTTATTTTCATTTTAAGGTGTGGGTGGGTAACCTTTCTAAAGGGAGAAGGTAGGTAAGAAACTAATTAATATTTGAAACTAACCTTATCTATTCCGTAGCGTGTAATAAATCAGCGAAGGATTGCGTGTAACCAGAGCCTCGGTGTCCGGTGTCGACCAACCTACCGCCCTACAACTCGACTGTGTATTTCATATAGGTAGAATTAACTAGAATATCGAATGACGAAGAAATCTAGAATTTACACACATTCTAGTGTCAACGGGTAGGTATCGTTACATTCAATATGTATTTAAACACATTCTAGTGTCAACGGGTAGGTATCGTTACATTCAATATGTATTTCAAAATTATTTTGCAACAAACCTAAGTTACGTTGTTTTTGCATGCTGTGGTTACAGACATAGAAATCGACCGCCTGATCTTAGTTGCAATCTTGTCAAAAAATTTGCATATATATTGAATTGGAAGCGTCCTACAAGACCGTATATGTGTTTCTAACTAATATGGACACACTTCTAGATAGATCCCAAGTAGGTAAGAGAACTACGACAGTCTGACCTTATCCTTTAATTAGATTACCTAGGGTTTAACTTGTCAAAATAACTTCGTGTATGCTGAGATGGGCCTTTGCCGAAATTAATCTCTATAGTAGCTCACATCAGCTCACAACACATGTCATCTTAATGGGTATACTAGATAAAACTAGATGAATTTATGATAAGAATTATCTATACGTTAATGTACTTCTTATCATACATTAAAAGTGTCACTGCAAAATAGGATAGGTATACAATATGCTTCATAAGCGAGGAAAACGACCGGAAAGCTTCTTACAGCAACAGTTGCATCGAAATAAGATGGCCATAAATCGTCAGCTGAGTAGAATTGGTAGCATGGCATTCCATCGTAATATTTATTAATGATTTATCACAGAATGTGAGCCTTCCCTCTTTGCAGACGGTGTAAAATTGTATGAGGTAGGTATATGCCAATTCGTCTCACAGATCCTTTTATTGTGCAAAGCATCTTGATTCGATAACAAACTGGAGTATTTTAAGCCACATGACTCTCAATGTAAAATAATTACGTTTTAAAAATGAATAAGAAAACCAACTTCATGGAATACAAATTTAAGCTGATATAAAATTTCATCACCTAGTTTTTCACCCTTGGGGTATGTACCTACATATGTATTTAATTTACGCATTTTAGTACTTTATCATTTTCAAAATTCGTAAACACCACTGGAAACTCACAGGACTCACAGGAAAGCAAAATACGAAATTTCGTTAATTGGTTCATATTTTTTCCAGCTATTTTGATTTAAAAACTACTGATCCGATTTTGATGAAATTTCTATGGGACCAAGAGGAGAGTAAAACAAACTAACCTTTCACATAAAACAAGAATTTTTCAAATCGATTCATAAATGACGGAGTTATGAGGCAACAAGCATTTAAAATAAATAATAGTTAAAAAAACTAAAATACACGCTTTATATAGAAAACCAAACTAAAAAAATAGAAAATAAATTTTAATAAATGTAAGTAAGAAAATTATGTTTTATTTAAAAAAAGCGTAGGGTGCTTTTTAAGATATTATCGAAATGTTAATCCTTCTTCTCATATCTGTCAATGAAATATTTATAACTATTGACACCCCACGCTTTTTTTTATATAAAACATTTTTTTCTTTTTTACATTTATTTAAATTTATTTTCTATTTTTTAGTTTGGTTTTCTATATAAAGCGTGTTTTTTAGTTTTTTAAACTATTATTTATTTCATGCATTATGGTGAATGTTGGTACACCGTAACTGTCATACATGTCAGAAAATATTGTTTTATTAATCCAAATGTTTTATAATGTTAAACCGAGTATTTATGATGTCCGTGTGCGTCAATAAATCCCTACTAATATTATACATGCGAAAGTAACTCTGTCTGTCTGTCTATTTGTCACGTTTTCACGCCAAAACCGCTAAACCGATTTTGATGAATTTTGGTATAGAGATGGATTAGATGGATATAGAGATGGACTTTTTTTGTGGTACCATGCGCGCGAGTTCGCGGGCAGCAGCTAGTAAATAATAAATGTTCTATTTGCCTGATAATCGTAGGCTTAGCCGGGTTTTAGATTCATAGTAATATCAGCCAGTGGTTAAAGTAATAATCAGAAATGTAATAATTATGCAATTAAGTATTTGATGAGATAATTAGGTAATTAGGTCAAAAAACCATCCAAGAAGTTACGAGTCGGGTGAGATCGCGTGCATTTTTTTTATCGTTTTTATTTACTTATGCAATGAAAATTTCATGAGCTTCAACCCACGGCTTCTCCCGCTTAGAAACATTGACACCTTTATCCATCATATGAGGGTATATTTATGATTGATTAAAATGGGCAAGCGCGTGACGGACCATTCACAATAAAAGATTCCAATGTTTAAGGATTAAAATTAATAGTGGACAGGGTTCTAACACATTTAATTATCAAGCAATAATTAAACTAATTGATTATAGGGTTGTTGTTTAGATTGTTTACAATATTGTAAAGCTTTTCTACTTTAGCTATGATAAATTTACATATTATTTCACTTTGTGTTAACGTAAAGATCTGTTATGTATTATACGACCAGCAGTCTTCTGCAATACAACAAATGAACTAGGTACCATATAATATTGCAATGCAAGCTATAATATTATTTGTATTTTATATTGTAGCATACTGACGCGGCAAAGTGCGGTCGTGACGTCATAAACGCACACATTGATCGCAGGACGTTGCCTGTTATCACGTGGGGCAGGGGCAGACTCACGTTTCGCCTACAATTTTGCACTTTTTTATAACAAGAGCTTTTTATTTTTACGATGACACCAAAAGGAATCTTATATATTTTATTAGGTATATTGTATGTTTAGGTGAAAATTGTATGAATCTGTGCTTATATTTTGTTAAACTTCTTTTTATCGTGTCAAATAACTAGTATTTCAAACCAGTGTGGTGAAAGGATTAAAGTGCGCATCAGAGGTTAATTTCGTGCACTTGGCACATGTTGTAATAAAAAGTCTAGTATAATAAATATATTACCCCGTTAATCTGTCCCATAGGGTGTATGCAGGGTACCATGCAAACTTTCTAAGTGTGCGTATTTTTTTGTAATTGAGGTAGGTACCTAAAAAAGAAATAAGGTATATTTTGCACAAACAAACACAGTGAACACTAGGGTCTGCTTAAGGCTGATCTACTTCATACTTTAAATCTTAATATCATGGAAGAAAGGTTCTTTACATATCCATAATATTTACAAATGGAATATGAATCATTCATAAATTGACACATAGGTATAAAGTCAGCTTATTTGGTACACAATATGATAGATTGCTCGGCTTTTAGTAGGGCACGGCTTAAGTGATAAGGTAGGTGATCTATGCAAGTAAAGTACATTATTGTACTTATCAAAATGATTTGTCTTTCATGAATAAGGAATGATCCAGGAATGATGCATCATCTTAATGATCCCCAAAAGTGTACGTTTACATTTATGTCGACTCTAGTAACAACATAGATATTTTAACAAAGTCGCTTCCCGCTGTCTGTCTGTTCCTATGTATGCTTAGATCTTTAAAACTACGCAACGGATTTTGATGCGGTTTTTTTAATAGATAGAGTGATTGAAGAGGAAGGTTTATATGTATAACACATGCATAATATATTAGAGAAACACTGATAATTTTAAAGGTTTCTAATGTGATGTCGTAAATAAACAATTTTTTTTGCGCTTACATTGCAAACGCTGGCTGAACCCTACGAGATAGATCAAAATAATGTACTACAGTATAGTACACCTTAAAAAGGTCTCTCTAAGGTTATGTTATTTTCTTAGATAACGTTGTGAAAACATTTAGTAGTATATTTAGTATCAGCATTGCACCCGTGCGAAGCCGGGGCGGGTCATTAGTAAATAATAAATAAATAATCCCGGACATTTCACACAGCATCATCAGGCCCCAAAGTAAGCAGAGCGTATGTTATGGGTACCTCATGACTGATATACTATTTATATACTTTTTTTTGTAAATACATACATATTATACATAGAAATGAATGCCAGGTTTTTTATAAGCAAAATGTATACTTTTGTAAACTGCAAAAGTTAATATTTAGATAGTAAAACATCATGTTGTGTGTTTTCCTCGTGTTGTGTGTACACGAAGGGGTATTATAAGGTAAAATATTATAGCCAAGTTGCATTAGCTAGCCTGCATAAATTAGAATAGACGTGGTTTAGTAATCCATTCATTCAGATTTATAATAATAGCACACTGAAAGGCAAAAAATATAAAAGCGAACAGCATAAAAACGGTAATAATAAAACGAAAATGAAGATTATTTTTGTGAATATACAATAGACTGGTCTATTGAAATATTTAGTATCCCTCCGAGACAGATATACTAAGTAGGTACGGTAAGGTATGTAAGTACCTATTTCAAATCTTTACAACTGTACTTTTACTCCGGCAAAGTATGAAATATTGACACGCTAGAGGAACCAAGTAGGTATATTAGGTAGGTAAGTAAGCGATATTAGGTAGGTAAGTACCTATGTGACATGCATGACAGACACGGATTTGGTATAATTGCATTAAAAAGTTGCACAAGAGTCGTGTAATATCTCTATTGTATAATAGAAGCTGAGCTCGTCATACCTAGACTTTACAGGGTTCTGTAGCTCATAAGGGAGAGAAAGACCAAGCGCGTGCCGGACCACGCCTTGTAAAGGCTAGCCTAAAGGCTAGAATAACTAGCCGTCAAACCCCAAGCCTATTCAACAAGTTGGTAAAAATTATCAAATATTGGGATGAAGTTATAAATACACGAATGGATAAATAATACGTCATGGTGTTTCACGATTTCGCTTCTGCAAGCACCGAGGGTACTTCGGTACGAACAGCGTAGAAGGGTCAGCATTTTGACGCTGAGAGGTCATTGACACGAAGCATTCATGATTCTCGTACATCGTATATTTTAGCAAAAGGTTTGCTAAAATATGCTAATGGAGCTGACACAATACATTTTAGAAGTATGCAGGTATAGAGCTCTGTATTAAGTAGGTAGGTAGTTATGTACTTACTAGAATGAACAACCAACAAACTAGGTAGGTACTAAGTATCAAAAAAATATTTAAACACAGAAGGAAGGTAGGAATAGATTAAATTTTCTGAGAATTATAGCAATCGGTATTAATTATTAATGATAAATTAAGACGTAATAAAAGAACATAGTTACCTTCCTAGGTATCTACTAGAGATAGTAACGAAAACGCAAGAAAGCGAATCTGAAAATTTCCATTCGGTCATAAAAGCTTTTTGAAATGACAGCCAACCAACGGTTATCACAATGGTACAATTTACTAACTTACCGACCGATATCCACACAGCCCGATTCAAATGGAGTTCACGAACTTACCACAAGCGCTTCATACAAATTTGTCCCTGAGTCCCACCAATTCGAAGTTATACCGAACACACAACGCACTACACGGATAGCAAATAGTCATCGGTCGATAATACTCGTTCACTGCAAAGTCGAGTGAACGCTGCACGAGGCACGCTATTCATCCGACGCTCCTACCACACATACTATTATTCTCAAGTTATTAATTTACACGCACGTCCAGTCCACTCATGAGAAAAGAAACCTGAGACGACCACAGCGTTCGAAACCTTAATACTTCCCTTTGCTGCAAATATTAGATGACAGAATTGAAGGCGTAGCCAATTGAGAAGCGTTAATTTTGCACATCTCAAACGAGAGAACTCAATTTTCGAACTTATCGATTCACCTGGCGGTCTTACAATTTTCACTTATTCGTAAACTTCGCGAGAACTTTTAAAACATCACAGAGCTACGAAAACTTTGCGCCGCGTCAGTCGAATACCAAAATAATATGAACAATAAGGGGACAGAAACCGAAGTTGAGTAATAATAAGAGTCTCGCGTGGGGATGGTACGGAGGGTGCATTGTGCACCGGCGAAATTTTGGAAGGGCCCGTAGCGAAAACCCTTGTTTGTTCCCCCTGCACTTGCGCAAGATGCGAACCAGTTTTGATTTTGTGAACCAGCAGTGGAGGCTCGTTCACAGGGGTCTTTCAAACAGCCCCGCTACCGCGCGTAACGCGCAAACCGGTAACCATTGTCATGGGTTATATATGCTAATAACTTTTAAAAACCACTACAATGTTAAATGAAAAAACGAGATCTTATCTGAAAATATTCAATTTCACGACGAGATTTATTCTTACAAAGCAATCCTCAACCCTATATAAGCCTAATCACATTCGTGCGTATGTGAACATCCACCTAGCTACTGTAACTGTAGTTACCTAATTACAAAGGTACTTACAAACTGGATTGTTTTCTCAAAGGATAAAGGCTACTCAAAATGTAGTAAAAGCGCCCTAGTTTTCTAGGTACTAAACCGGACTCTTATTTTGGTGGAGCAATCTTTTAAACGTATATTTACGAAGGAATTAACCCCAAACTGTCAAGATCTAGGTAGATCTAGTACTTAATAATTACGATCATTATAAATATACGATATAATTAAAAAATAGCGGGTTTAGCTTCAAATCATTAGTCTGAAAATATAAATCATTTCTCCATTAGGATACTCATCTATAATCTAAACGTCTAAGCGAAGCGATCGACGCGACGCGGTGACTTTAGTCAGCCGCACAAACTCTTCAGTAGGCGCAGCAAAAATGCATGCTATTTAATTTAGCATAATATTGTGTTATAAAAACTAAAAAGAAAACCGATTTAATAATTAATATGAAAATACAAATTTTTCGAAATATCGTTAACATTTTTTCCAGCTATTTTGATTTAAAACCCAAACTACTGAACCGATTTTGATTAAACTTTATGGGGCCAATCGGAAAGTATATCCTTTCACAAACAAATAATAAAAAAACAAACGAATTGAAAACCTCTTATTTTTTTGAATTCGGTTAAAAATAAAGTTTGAGCTCTTGAATAAATAAACTATGCTCGTGTCGGTATCGTTTTTGAGTTTTACTCCAAATAGTATTTATTTACGCCAAAATGGCAGTTTTTAAAATACGATTTTTTTGATACTGGTATCTTTCAAATTCATATTTCTTTACGATTCGTGGCGATTAGAACGAGCCAAATTGATATCACTCTTGGTTTTGGTTGTTTTACATCAGACGGTGGTATGATCGTCCTTCGACATTTGTATTGTTTGTAAGATAAGACTAGTTTACTCTTAAGGAGAGCGACTACTTTCAATCCAATTTGTGTCAAAGCCACAAATCTCGGTAAGCACAAGACGGGTTTTTCGAAAAAAAAAACGATTTACAAGTTTCGAAGTAAGCCAGTGGGGACACTGGCTGCCAGCAGTTGGTGGAAACATTAGAAGTGAATATATTTAGTACTTATAGATTCTTTATAATGTTACCAAACATTCCTACACGACCACATAACACGTAGGTAAGTACTTATAACTTCTCATCTTAACCTGATTTCATCCACTATAGGGTAGGCATATCTGTCTCCTTATGTGATCCTATGTTAAGTAATCTTGTCCGACCGCGGCCTGCGACTTTTGACTATATCGTTGACACAATCTTGCATATGGAACGGATACGGACGACCGTCCTATACGACGATATACAATACCTTCCTATAAGGTACGTCTATACGTATATGAGGTATCACACAATGGCGAATGTTTTTGTGAGATGTTATCACATTAGCTGTAATTTTTAGCGATAGTTTTACCGTAACATTACCAGGAGACCTCCTAACTCTGAACCAAACACACAAAACAAGGAAAATGTACTTATCAGGAACAATCATAATAAAAGCTATATATTTTCATAATTTACTACCTATGTATTTTGTCATCTAGCTGAACAGACATTATCCTGTTTGTTGAAGTAGTGAGACAACAGATGGCAGCATTCACAATTTCAGTGGATACGCCTTAGAATAGCGCTGCGCAGATGTATCGATCTGGTGAACACTCGTCAGTATTTACACGAGTAAAAATATAATGCAGAAATCTATATAATTTTAAGAAATCAAGCCATATAAACGCGTTTTTCTACTACAAAATAACTCTGTAATTCAATGTGCAGCTACGTCAATTTTATTGACTTGAAATATTAAATGTTTCTGCAACTTTTATAGCGATAGTTACCCGTTCGCTAGTCTGGCAACACATAAATGTCTATGAATTTGACCCCGAAGCTCGTGTTCGGAGCAGAAGGAGAGTGTGGTGCAGGGCTAGGCCCTTCGTTTGATCTTCATCTCAATGAATATTGTGTAAAATGGGCACATAATAGGTAAATAAGTTATTTTTACGTCCTTTTTAATTATTTCAATGTTTTAAACGTAAAGTGGGCCAAAACGCTATCTTTCAAAATATATTGCGGGCCAGTCGTTCGAGTGCTAATGCCAAGAAAATCATCAAAAGTCGCGCAATACTCATTTTATTACTATAAAATGTAATACTAAATGTTATTTTTAGCATAGGTTTGTGACTTTTACGAGTAAAAATTTGCGGATGCCCTAAATTAAGATTTCCTTCATATTTTGTGAAATTAAATGGATCATGATGTCCTCGGGATTTCGGTGAATGTGTTGAGTGAGACAATGGTGTATCGATTATTTTGCGCAAACTAAATGTCATCCCGGTGCCGTAGTGTTAATATTAGAAGTCTGTTTGTGATCACGAATACTATTGTCTAGGCATCAACGCGTTTTATATTAAGCATGCAGAACTTCAATTTAGTTTGAGTGACCGAAATAGTGTCGCGTCGCGGAGTCTCTTTCTAATGAATTACGGTCATCTTTGACAAATATCTATTTTCTGACCATTTTGTGCGAGATATATCCTCACACGAATAGTAGAAAGAAAAAAATATCTTTTAAATAGATAAGTATTCCTAATTCTGTAATGTGTTAGATTGTTAATGTTCGGACTATTAAATTCGTACTAAGTCTTACCTACATAAAATAGTTTTATGTGTAAATATAATGTAGGTACTAGGTAAATAACAGAAAAAGGAAAATTATATCTCAATAAACATGCGAGCTGTTAGCGACTAATCTAATTTATTAGGTACGAGTACTCAAATGGAGCCTTCTGTATTCAATTCTTGACATTTGCTTTTTGCCCCTGTTATTTATTAACAATATAAGAATAGATTTTCTAATTATCTATTCTTTTTATGTGATGTACTTACCTACTTTCTCCTGTCTCCTAATTATCTTCAATTCATTCACGTTAATACTTTAGTATCTTTGTAGGTACAGCTACTTACCTAGCCTACCTATGTTGTTACGTTAATCGTCTAATTGGATATTTGCTTCTTGTTACAGTTTCCTATCATAAAGTGAAGTTCTGCGCTCAAACTCTACGCAGTAAATTGTTCATCTCAAAAACATCCAAGTAAGTACGAGTTCACAATGTCTAATAATCCAAATCGTGAAAGTGTCAGTACTCGGTTTTCGGACAATTATGACTTGAAAGAGGAGTTAGGAAAAGGTGCTTTTTCAATTGTTAGAAGAGCGGTTCAGAAGTCTACCGGCTATGAATTTGCTGCGAAAATCATCAACACCAAGAAGCTATCGGCTAGAGATTTCCAAAAGTTGGAAAGGGAAGCTCGAATTTGTCGAAAACTTCAGCACCCCAACATTGTAAGGCTACATGATTCTATTCAAGAAGAACATTTCCATTACCTCGTGTTCGATTTGGTAACCGGTGGTGAACTGTTTGAAGATATCGTAGCTCGAGAATTTTATTCGGAAGCAGACGCATCTCATTGTATACAACAAATTCTGGAATCTGTTCATCATTGTCACCATAATGGAGTTGTACATAGAGATTTGAAGCCGGAAAATCTTCTGTTGGCCAGCAAGGCCAAGGGTGCCGCGGTTAAACTGGCGGATTTCGGATTAGCTATAGAAGTTCAAGGAGAACAGCAAGCGTGGTTTGGATTTGCTGGAACTCCAGGCTACTTATCACCCGAAGTACTTAAAAAAGAACCATACGGCAAACCGGTTGATATCTGGGCATGCGGAGTAATTCTGTATATTCTATTGGTTGGATACCCACCTTTTTGGGACGAAGACCAACACCGACTTTATGGTCAAATCAAAGCTGGCGCTTATGACTATCCTTCACCCGAATGGGATACTGTCACACCGGAAGCGAAGAGCCTTATCAACCAAATGCTCACGGTTAACCCAAGCAAGAGGATCACTGCCTCAGAGGCTCTAAAGCACCCATGGATCTGCCATCGCGAGCGTGTGGCTTCTGTCATGCACAGACAAGAAACAGTGGATTGCTTGAAGAAGTTTAACGCTCGTCGCAAGCTCAAAGGCGCAATTTTGACCACAATGCTTGCTACGCGCAATTTCTCTGGTAAGTCGATGGTGAACAAGAAAAGTGACGGCTCACAAGTAAAGGAGTCAACTGATAGCAGTACTACATTGGAAGATGATGATGTGGAAAAAGATAAGAAGGGAGTAGATCGATCTTGCACCGTCATATCTAAAGAGCACGACGATGAAGCGCTCACAAAAGCGGATTCTTTCGGAAAAGCTCGTGGCGACAGCAACGCCACTTTGCGACGAGCTGAAGTGATTAAAGTAACAGAAGTGCTTATTGATGCCATATACAATGGTGACTTTGAGACTTATTCCAAATTATGTGATCCCAATGTAACCGCATTTGATCCTGAAGCTTTAGGCAATTTAGTTGAGGGAGTAGAATTTCATAAATTCTTTATTGAGAATACTCCGTCTCAAATCAAAACTAATACAACGATTTTGAATCCCAGAGTGCATCTTCTCGGAGACGATGTCGCTGTTATAGCATACGTTTGCGTAACACAAAGTGTGGATGCCGAAGGAAGGCGAGCTACACACCAGTCACAAGAAACGCGCATTTGGCACAAACGCCACAACAAGTGGACAGCAATACATTTCCATCGCTCCTAACTAGGTTCTTCTAATATCCAGATTCTAACGACGTCTGAGGATCGTGATCTTATGAAGCAAGTCAGGTATGAAGAAATTAAAATGCTTTGATGTGATTGAGACCACATAGATCCTCAACGCTGTTACGAAAAAAATTACTATCCAATTCTGCTAAAATTACCTCCACGAATTTTATTAGAATTCTTTGGTAATAAAAAAGAATAAGTTAAACACTTATTAGGTAAATGTTATCTACACCAATATAAGCAATTCGAAACTAATTCTTATCCGTTTATATATTCGATAACTTTTAAAGAGCATACGTGGCTAAAATGTGATACAGTTAAGGTTGAATCCAATGCTTTGCGCTTGTTTAAGTAGAGTGTACAAAATCCTGATCTCAGCCACAATCGAAGATTGTCAACGAATTCACAGCACATCGTTGCTGACCATTACAAAATCTCTTAATCAGATCTGATATTGAATCTTCTCTGTAAGTAAACCCGCTAATATTTTAAAGGTTTAGAATTATTAGCACATTTCTCAAATAAGTCTCTCTACAATTTTTAACTATGAATGTTTTGTCGTGCTTAAAATGGTGTTCTATTTGTTATCAAATACCTAGCTAGTAAGATTTAAGTAACTAATTGATGCAGTTATTGGCACTACGCATCTATGAGCTTCGAAGAAAAGGAAACTCTTTTAGTTTATTGCAAATTGTTTGATTTATTGTGTGTAGAAGTGTTTATTTAGTTAATTTAATACATAAGTGTCTGTATCTAACTTAGTGCAGTTTTCCTAATAATATAATTTAAGTGAATTATATCAATTTTGTCAATTTTAGATTTAAACTCTAACATTATTATACTGTGCGCATTGCTTCTTTGGGGTTCTTCTGCCATTTCTAAAAGTATTACCGAAAATGTTTACAATGCCATAATAATTTAAATCATTGCGTTCGCAACTACCTGATAGATTGAGGCAGTAAGCATAGAAACTAAAAGTTAGCTTGAAATTTAAAAGTGAAAACTGTGTGCAAGGGGGTGATATGTTAGTTGGTACTCGAATTGTCGAGAGGAGCTTCGTCAACCGTGATATTAAGTATTGTATAATGTGTAGTGTTTGTGCACAGTTTTACCCTTTAAAAATGCTCTATCTTGTCGGATACTACATAAAAGTGTTGTAGTCTTGTAGATATTAGTTTCAGTACCTACCTACTTATATATTTCTTATAAAATAAATATTAAAAGAAAGGTTTTATGTATGTACCTACCTACTATGTTTATCTACGTGTCCTAGAATGTCGGAGTTGAATTAATTAACATTTGCTTATTATTAGAAAACTGAAAAGTTAGATGTTATGGTTGTATTTCACTGTATTCTCAGTACATAGAATTGTGCCATTATTATTGACTTTAGTGCCAATAACTGTATAACTAAAAATGTATTCTAGTCTTTATTGTTACCTACGCATACTTAGTATTTAATCGTCATTCTAAAGATAATTTTGAAAAATACATGTACCTTTAAATAAAAGTAGGTAGTGACTACCTACTTACATAGATATTGGTTTTGCATAATGTGTGGTTCAGCCTTCATACCGTTTAATAATTATTTTTAAATAAGAGTGTTGACTAACTAGGTCTTTTATTATAATTTTGTATAGCTAACTATCTGGCTTTCTAATGTTGTAGTTTGGTGTCGCGTTCTTTATATAGACACAGTACAATGTACATAACTACTTAATATGATATTAACGAAATACAATTCATGTGACCTTCACACACAACTGTAAAATCATGTTAAACATTATCTAAACATTTCGCTCGAGTGTTAGTCAAGTCTTTCAGTTAGGCACCTACCTAAATGTCTTACTTATTAAATGTATGTACATTAAACTCATATTACCTACAAGGAAAATATGCACGGAGTTGATAGGTGCTCCTAATATTATGCAGTTCCTGCTTGTGTAATATTCTCCTGCATGCGGGTACTTCCAACACTTTAGTCACATTATCTCTGTATGCGATCGTTATGACGTCGAAGATTTTGCCTTCATGATTTTGAATAATTAAAACCTAGGTAGGTATACCAATCACTTCACTGAAGAAACCTATGTAGGTAGGTACATAATGAAAAAGATATTACGCTAGCAGGACTTAACAACCTTTCAGAACATGATGCATAAATATCTTCGAGATCTCTTATTTTGTTGAAAAGACAGTGCTTACCTATTGAGTCTCACCTTCCTTTCTATTCATACAAAATTTAATTAAAATACAATTAAGTACGAACATCCTATATAATCGATCGATTTTTTCTATTTCAAAATTGTTCAGCTCTCCACTAATTGTGACTGCACGTTACCAGTTTGTATGCATTTATCTCACAGGCTTTTTACATTTAGGGGAGCTTTTAATCATATTTCGATTTTTCTATTGGCTGCTATTTTATTAATATCTTCAAAAAAAACATATAAACAAATCAGATAGTTTCTTATTCTATAATGTACTTAATTCACGTAGCCATCTGTATCCTAATAATAAAGGCTTAAATGTTGAAATACCAATTTGCTCTTAGGTAGAATGTGTTGTTGCATGGAAGTTACCTACCATGTATTTAACAATTCCTGAGAGATGCAGTGTTTATGAGAAAAGGGTGCCGTGCAATATGAAGTCTTTTGAAATTAGAATATTTAAACTAATATTTCTGTTGTTTGTGTCTCATTCTTATATTAATGTTTATAGGATGTACTTTAACTAATACGCTGGTAATTTTCATTGTAGTTAAGTATAAAATCTTTTATCTAGTACTTAAATAAATTGCTTTTTAACAAATTTTTCAAAGCAAAATAATATAATGTACTTAATGTTGCAAATGTAAATTTTTAAGTCTTTAACAGATTATATTGTCATTAGGGTGTTCACATTGATGGAATATGAAATTGTGTGTAGTAAAATAAAGAACTAATTGCACCTTCCCTAGTTATACCTATGGTTGAGATTATTTTGTAATGTTTTGTAGTATTAATAATTTATTACCAACCAAAGTATTTTGAATGCACCAACAATTATTTAGAATTACTTCTCTTTATTAATGATGAGCTAAGTTTTTTGTAGAATAATTTCCATATTATGTGGAAGTTTAGATATATCAGTATGTTTGTATTTTACATAATTTCTTGAACTTCTGCATTGCCGATTATCATGTATTGTAAAATTCTCTAAAATAAAGTTCTTTTGATCTATATCAGATTATTTTAATTCATTTTTACTCTGAGAATAACAACATTTTAACTTATGTATAGATACTTAATAAGATTAATGTAATTAATATGCATATACATATAAAACTACTAAATATTAAGTAGACTACTTACATAATTTATGTCACAAGCATCTAATTAATTTACATACATACATAATTTTACTACGTAGAAACTCTATATAATAATCTAATTTACTGTATGATAGATGCTAAAACTATTACCTTATCTATTAAATGTCCAATAGTTTCATTTTCATGTGTACTCCTTTGCAGCCATCAATGGAGACATCAAAACTCTTCAATACCTTCGCTAGTTGATGCTCAGATATTTTCTTAGGTCCCAATTCAGTTTCAATACATTTACGGAGATGCTCTTGAGTTAGTGATTCAAATCTAATTATCTGTTTATTGGCTTTAATTTCTTTAAAATGATCTTTAATGTCTGCCGGAAAAGATTCATCACATTGTCTTTTAAAATTATTGACAGTTATGCAGTTATTATATATAAGTAGGATAGTTACAACCTTTTCTAAACTCTCACTTTTTGTCAAAAGATTTGTGATGTGTTCTTTGATGTCCAGATCTTTCGGGCTCAGATCATCAACGATAATTATTGCATTCTTACATAAAGTGAGGCCAACCATAAAATCAGTAGTAAAAGTTTCCATGAAACTAGGCATTGTGTAGTGATAGACATTGGAGTGGGATCCAACATGTTTCAGTAATATAGAGGCTGCAAATGTTTTCCCAACACCTGTGCTACCATACAGAATCAACACTTTGCTTTCTTCATTCACGGTAAGTCCTTCAACCAATGCATCAACTGCTTTACTTTGGCCATACAGCTTATTGGAAAGACTCTTTCTCAACATATCTAGATTGATGCTATCACTGCACCGGATGTTCACAATCTGATAAGTAATAGCTGAAAGAAGCAGCACCAATGCAGCAAAAACCACTCTAACTTTAACTGCATTATGAGTACTTGATGTGTCTTTTGGCATAGTGATGTGGAATTTTTTAATAGTTGTATAAATAGGTGTGCTTTGGTCAGATGTTGTGGGCTGTACAGTGTCAGTGACCTCATCTCTAGCTTTGGTAGGTGTAGACATTAAACTACTGTTCATTTTCCTTATAAATGTGTCAATTTCATTGTTCGCGTCATTGAAGGAAATGTCCATGTTATTAATTGAATGAGCACTTAGATCTATGTCCATTGGTTCAAAACTCAAGTTATTCTCGTCCATAATACAGTTTACAGTCAAGTAGGTAGGTAACTACCTATGCGTCGGATATATTAAAGTCTATTTTAGTATTGTTGTCTTGCTCAGTCACCTCCTGCATAGAATGGCTGAATCTCTGCAATCCAAGATAGGTATTCCCTGCAGAAGAGAAATTAGTAAGTATAAGTAAGTAACTGGATTATTTTAATATGGTGAGTGAATTTAGGAGCACTGGTGGTGAAGTGATAGCACCCGTCTTCTGATCCTTTAGTCGTAGGTTCAAATCTGGTAGTGCACTAATGTCACCTAGGTATTTACAACGATTATCAATACTTACAGAAGAAAACCGCTATGATTTTATGATAATATTTAGTAGAATGTTTATTTCTAAATTAAATTCACGTCACACAAAACTTGAAAACTCGAACAAACAAAAATTCAAAAACAAAAACCCGGCAAGTAAGCCATAAGCTAAAATAAAGCAAAGCAAGCAACCATAGAGAAATACTACATCAAGCAACCATGCAAGCAAGCAAGATCCACAGAACCTCACAGATCATAATAATATCACAAAATATTAAATAAATCAATCGCCATCGACGCCTGGGCCGGCGGCGCGGCGGCTAAAACATTAAACATTGAGCTTTCGGTGAAACAAGTCCTATGAATGTTATTGGAAAGTAAGATCAAGTTTTTTCAAGAGATGATACCGTGCCGCTGCCTATACAACATATTAAAGTCATTAATTATTCATTACGCATGGGACCCGCCGGAGGCGCCGCCAATATTAATATTAGGGTATTTAATTTAGTTTTACTCGATAAATTACAGGAACCACTTTGAATAAATACATGTTACAATTCATGATTCATGCATGACTTGTGGAAACACGGTTTGTGCATGGTTTGCATCTGTAAAGTAAAGTAAAGTAAAGTAAAAATTTATTGTATGAAATACATGTGGTATATGGCTATTATCTGAATATATAATATATTCTGCCATGTTTGGCGTACAATTTATTTAATTGATACATAAAATTTAAAATGTCAGTTCACAATTCAAAATTAAAATAAAGTCAATAGCAAAACAAAAACAATTTTAAGGTCAGAAAATAATAATACTAATAATTATAAGTAATATTAACACATTTACAGTATTTTTTTATCATTCAGGAAGTCATCTACTGAATAATAACATTTTGTTTCTAAAATGGGTTTTAACTCTTTCTGAAACAATGTTTGCGGTAGTTCTCTTAATATTTTAGGAATGTTATTGTATATTGTAGAAGCCATGCAGAAAATGCTGTCGCGCTTTAGCGTAGTTTTACAGCCTCGTACGCAGATTTTCATCTGGTCTCGTCTATTACGTTTCACAATATCAGAAGGTCGAGAAAATCGTTCAGGGTGGTTTTTAACAAACATGGCTGTCTCTTAAATGTACAGGGAGGAATCTGTTAAAATGTTATACATCATAAAGTAGGCCTTACATGAATCCGTTACTTTACGGCGAAACATGGCTCTAATGCAGCGTTTTTGATGTTTAAAAATTTTATCTACGTCTGTTGAATTGCCCCAAAATATTATGCCATATCGTTTAATTGATGCTATTAGTCCGTGATATGATATGAGTAGGGTTTCATTATTAACGATTGGGGAAAGTTTGTGTAACATATAAACTATACTATTCATTTTTTTGCCTACATGTTTAATATGAGATTTCCAATTTAGTTTTTTATCAATATGAAGTCCTAAAAATGATGTTGAGTCAATTTCTTCGATTTTGTTATTATTATATTGAATTTCAAAGATAGGAGGTGCATCAGTATCGCGTTGTCTGAAATGTGTAAGTTTAGTTTTATTAATATTTATTTTTAAATTATTGTTATCTAGCCATGTTATAATAGATGTTAAGGCTATGTTTATGTAAATTTCATAATTTGTTACATTAGTATCACATGATATGGTGACGGTACTATCATCAGCAAATAGTGACATCGGTTGGTTAGTTACTTTTGGTAGATCATTTATGTAAATTATGAAAAGTAAAGGCCCTAATACAGTACCTTGTGGAACACCATATTTAATTATACGTTCCTTAGAGATATCTTTCTCTTCAAGTTTAGTCTTATAATTTATATTTTTTATATCAGTCAATTGTTTCCGATTTGTGAGGTAAGCTTTATTAATTGTAGAGAAACACCTCTGATACCATACATTTCAAGTTTATTTAGTAAAATGTCGTGCTGTAGGTACATAGTCAAAAGCTTGGGTCATGTCACAGAATATAGAGCAAACCAGCTTTTTTTTATCAATATTTGTCATTACACGAAAAAGGAAGTCATAAATTGCCATAATATAGTTTTATTTCCACGGAAGCCTTTTTGCTCCAAACAAAATTTTTTTTTTTTCAAAATAATTATTAATCTCTACATATAAGTATTTTTCAAATATTTTAGATATTACGGGTATAAGGGAGATAGGTCTATAATTATCCATGGATTCCTTGCTTTGTTTTTTATGTAACGGTCTAATAATAGAAGTCTTCAGGGCTTCTGGGAACACTCCTGAGCTCAGGCACAGATTAATAATGTAACTAATGGGCTCACATATACTCCGAGCGACTGATTTTAGAACTTTTGTGGATATTTCGTCATATCCACCGCTATTCGTGTTATTGAGGGAAGTGATTATATTGAGAATATCTAACGGAATACTTGGTTTTAGAATATGGAGTCACTTTGAGTTGCCACCAATGACGAAACGTTGTTACCTGAATTTTTGATTGGTATAATCTTGTCAATGAAAAAATTATTAAATGAGTTTACTATATCAGTAGCGTTCGTAATTGTTTTATTATTAACTGTGAATTTATAATGTCAGGATAAATATTTATGATGCGTCTAAAGTGTACCTATTTCATGAAAATTAAAAAGATTGCATTACCTAGTATTTTTCAAGCAAAAGCAAATCTATTACTGCAAGTAATATGCTCTAAGCTGTTTATTTGAAATTCCTACCCTTGTACCAAATCTACTAAAATGTTTCAACCTTTACCCCCACCAGGCTCTTCCTAAAAGTTAAATGGAGCGCACAAAATAAGTGCTTAGCCTAATACACGAAGGCATTCTTAATCCTTTTCCGTTCATATACAACTTATAACGAAGGTGAAAGGTTGGTTTTAGGTTTTGACATATTGATTAGATGACGCGTGAACTCGATTTCGTTTACCCTTATGTAGATGATTTTTATGCTTTTTAAAAGACGAACAGGAACACGAAGATTACCTCCATCACATTATTCAGCAGACTAAGAGACAATGGTGTTGTCATCTGTCAAATGCCACTTTGTAGTACCTATCGGAAGTCACTTTCCTAGGTTATTCTTAGCCGAAGGCGTCCAACCTCTTGACGCGAAAGTAGAATCGATTGAGTCATTTCAATACCGAAGACGGTGCGAGAGCTACGGCGATTCTTAGAAATGATTAATTTCGACAGAAGATTTATACCTGGAGCTGGGGATATTACAAGCCGCACTGAATGTTCTTTTAATGGGTTCTATCAAAGGTTCTCACTGAGTGCACTTAACAGGTGACACACTGATAGCTTTTCAAGGATGTAAGGATAGTCTCAGCTATGCTGGGCTACTGGCGCGCTTCACTGCCAATGCAAGCTGGCTTTCGTAACTGACGAATCTGGCACTGCAATAGGAGCGGCTTTACAACAGCCGAAGGACGATATGTGGCAACCACGTTCCCGCAAGATTACTTCAGCTCAAAATAAATTTTCGCTATAATATGACAGAGAGCTGTAAGGCTCATAAATCATAGAAATAACAGGTAAGAAAAAAAAGTCTGTTGTGGTTTAATTAGGTACTGATTTATTTCGCTGAAGAAAAGACAAGTACCTACCTACTAAATAAGGACCATCGGCGAACGAATAACACTTAAAGATTAGATTAGAAGAAAAAAAAAATAATCGTTAAGTGCCGAGAGAGTACGGGGTATGGGCAAGGCAGCGCATGAATATCGGAGGCATCAATCATGCCTCGCAAAACCTTACAAACAGTAACAATTTGATCACTAGCTCGTCTAGTCCCAAGGGAGTTTATTCCAAGACAGCTTTGGAGGACCTTGGCGAGGTATACGATCGGGTAATAATCAAATTTCCACTTATACAAGTAAAGTACCTACCAAAAGTTCCGCCTGGAGAGCCAGACAGTCCGCCTCGCATCTATTTTTTTAACATAAAATTCGTGTAAAGTTTTAGGTCATCTGCGTAGAGAAGACACTCTGCATGCCTAGGCACAGTATGTAAGTCGTAAGTAACTATTATTTAAAGGAGCAATGTTCTAATAAAAAAAGACTTTATTTATTTATTCAATACTAAATTGACGTGTTTTTAGTTACCATGCAAATTACTGCAGCAGCATAAAATGCAGTATATCCCAGGAAAATCTATGAACTAAATATAAAAATTGCAAAATTAATCTGTTTTAAACTGTCACTGTCAATTAGGACTTATAAAAACAAGCGAGCCTTAAAGTAGTCGCTTAACATTTATTTTATTTTATTTTAAAATTTTTGGAAAACTTACAGCTAACACAGAAATGATACAGACAAAAAAATATGTGCCTATAAAATAGAGTGGCCTCAACACGTAAAGTTCGGACCGCGCATCTGGGACTGCGGTCCAAACCGCGGATGGATCGGTGCAGTTTGGACCGCTAGTCCGGTCAATCTAGACCAAAAAATGAGAGTGAAGGTACATAAAGTCCTAACATGCTGAAAATCAATAAAATTGTTCAAAACATAATAATAAATAATATTTAAAAGTTTCCCATCATTCCCGTGTATGGAACATTTATTATTCAAGGTCAAAGATCAAAAAAATAAGTTTTTAACGATTTTCAGCAAAACGGTAAGTTTTATCATAAAAGTACTGAAAACAAAAATTGTAGATCATAAAATTATCTATAAAAAATACAAAAATACTTTTTTCCTACGAGCCACCGTTTCTGAGATAAACGATTCAAAAAGTTATAAAAGTTGTTATCATCATAATATGCATGAGTACGCCATGTATATACATCTCTAGAGTTGTTATATATTATATATTATAATATATATATATTATGTATATTATATTATTGATTATATTATATATATTATAAAATATACATAAGTTATAACTATGTAGGCGACTTTCCTACACAATAATTAATAAACCCATAAAATATATATTTACACTTAATATTATATATACACTACATTTTACTTCATATACATTAATCTAATAAATATAATATAGATTTAGTTCAATGTGCTGAAGTTTTTAAAAAGAGTAATTCAAATCAACAAGAAGTTATCACCAACGGCATCCGCTTTCTTCTTTCTATGTACAGAGCTCCTAAAAAAACTACCTGTTTAGATAATGCATGTCATTTCGTTAAAAATACTAAAAATAAAAAACAAGTTCAATTAGCTCGTCTTCCTCCAACCTCAGTTGCTGCTCAAGCCCAAGCTCAAGTGTGGCTTGGTTATCAGCTAGACCCAACAGACTGGGGTTGGAAGTTGGTCAACAATATATTAGAGCCAGTTCAAACTTTACTCCGACGTGCTCCGGAAAAACTGCTGAACACAATTTTTTGCAACTACAAAAAAAGATGCAATGCTAAATTTGGTTGCAAAAAAGTCGGACTGTATTGTTCTCTGGCATGCACAAATTGTACATGCCAGAGAACAAAACAGCACTTCAGCATTAAAGCACGACTGGCCTTGAGTCGTGCTTTAATGTTGAATCACAAACAATGAAGGATTCGTTTGATTCCGACGAAGCGTCATGCGACACATCGCTATTGACGCAATTTACTTGCATCCAAAATGAAGAAGAAGAAGAAGCAGAAGAAGAAGAAGAACAAGAAGAATTTGAAACTTACGAATCAGGCGAATGAACTTCACCACTTTTTTTTAATTTACATCGCTTTTCAAATTTTTGAAAATTTCCGTTATTTTGCAATAGTTTCACATTAAACAGGATCACAACTGACCCGTGGAGTAGGCCTACTGGGGAAACCACGTTAAAAAGCGCTAAGTACACTACCTCATAGGTGGCGTGGAAACGTGTGCATATTATGACGATAACAACTTTTATAACTTTTTGAATCGTTAAATCTCAGAAACAGTGACTCGTAGGAAAAAAGTATTGATGTATTTTTTATAGATCATTTTATGATCTACAATTTTTGTCAAAGGTACTTTTATGATAAAACTTACCGTTTTGCTGAAAATCGCGAAAAACTCATTTTTTTGACCTTTGACCTTGAATATTTTTTTTTCCATACACGGGAATGATGGGGAACTTTTAAATATTATTTATTAGTATGTTTTGAACAATTTTACTGATTTTCAGCTTGTTAGGAGTTTGTGCACCTTCGAATGTCTAAATTGACCGGACTACGCGGATCAAACTGTCGTGCTAATTACGATAAAAAATGTGTCCACAGATTGGAACGCCGGCGAATCTTACATAATTTAGGCAAACGATCCGAACTGTGCGTGTAAAGTGATTTTCAAGAGTTTCGACCGCAGTTTGGACTGGCGCGTGGAACGGTTTACGTTTCAAAAGTTTTTTGCTCAGTTCAGTAGTAAGAAAAATGGATACTCGCTTGGTCATCGCGTTAGCTGGATTTGTAGTTAGTTTAAAAAACGGCGAATGTGGGTAAAACAATACAGACGAAGGTTTGGACATTTACCAATGTTAAGAGAGTTACGAGAGTGTCACCCAGAAGATTTTAAAAATTACCTAAGAATGGATAGTGACGATTTCGATTGTTTATTAGCACTGGTGCGTCCCAAAATAACCAAGCAAGATACAGTTATATGAAAATGTATAACAGCAGAAGAACGGTTGGTTGCCACGTTAAGGTTTCTAGCGACCGGACGTTCTTATGAAGATCTCAAATATTGCCGATATTGCCGATATGGCCGATATATAAAATTATCAGCCAATCTCATTGCTCAATGTAATTAGTAAGATGTTGAGCGAGTGGTTCATTCACATATATACCCTATCATATCAGCCTCTATTCCTGTTGAGCAACATGGCTTCGTAAAGGGCCGTTCTACGGCCACTAATTTGGGTGTTTTTCTGGAGCATGTGAGTGATAGTATGGATGGTGGTTCTCAGGTTGATGTGGTCTACGCGGACTTCGAAAAAGCGTTTGATCGTATAGATCACATCATACTTCTGCGTAAGCTTTCTGTACTTGGCATACGTGGCAATTTGTTGAGGTGGATAGAATCATACTTGCGAAACCGATCTCAGGCAGTAATTGTAGGTGGTTTTTGTTCTGACTTCGTGGAGATTTCCTCAGGCGTTCCGCAAGGTTTAATACTGGGGCCTCTTTTGTATGCATCTTACTTGTATGATGTTGGCAAGTGCCTACATCATGCAAAATTTCTTATGTATGCTGATGATACAAAAATTTACATGAAAATAGGTAATTTTACAAATTGCGCCAAGCTTCAAGAGGATCTGGACAGGCTTTGTTTCTACTATATGAGTAACCGCATCAGTATTAACACTAGTAAATTCCATTATGTGTCATTTACTCACAAAATTAAACCTTCTTTATTTAATTATGAAATTAATGGAGAAAAATTAGTTAAAGAGACATCAGTCAGAGATTTAGGAGTATTGATGGACGCTAAACTATTATTTTCGGATCACATAACAAATGTTGTCAGTAGGGCATATAAATGTATAGGGTTTATCCTAAGAGTGAGTTGCCCCTTCTCAGACGTAAGTTGTCTTAAAATCTTGTATAACTGTTATGTTAGAAGCATTCTTGAATACTGTAGTATTATTTGGCGTCCTCAGTACAGAACATATAGTCAGAATGTTGAGATTGTACAGAATAAGTTTATTAAGCACTTAAACTATCGTTGTTTCCAAAAATTTAAAGACTATGAAGAATCATGTAGTCATCATAATCTCACAACCTTAGAGGATCGTCGCAGACTAACTGATATGTCGTTCCTGCATGGCTTATGCAATGGATACATTGACTGCTCAGAATTAATATCAAAAACCTTATCCTTTTGCTGTCCTAGAATTAGAACAAGACACACTAATTTTTTTGCAGTTTCGCGTTCTCGTACCAATTATGCTCAAAATTCACTTGTAAGTAGAATACACAGAACCTATAACAAAAGCTTCACCTCTGTCGATATATTTTTCACAGCAGTATGAGTGTTTTTAGGTGAGAGATAGGTGGTTTGCTGAGAGATGTTAACTAGTAAGTTTAATATAAGTGTATTGAGTAAATATATAGGTAGTGTCTATGTTTTGTACCTACATATAAAATGATATGTGTACATAGTGTAGTATAAATTCCTTCTTTTTATCACAAACAAAATCACATACACACACACACACACAAATTCACACACACACACACACACACACAGATTCACATAATTACATACAAGCATCACACACACACCATGATTACTGTCGTTTTTTTGGTTAGTTAAAATAAAATGTAAATCCGTTATTGGCTGGCTGTCGGTTGTATACTTAAGTTTTGTGTATCATATTTTAAGAGCTGTGGATTTTGTACAATTAATAAATAAAATAAAATATTATACGGGAATGTCTCCATCATCCTTAAGTAAATTAATACCAGAAACGTGTAAGGCAATTTATGAAACGCTTCTAAAGGATTAGGAAGGAAGATTACTTCTAAAGGAAGATTACATGAGGGTAAGTAAAATAAAAAAAATCTGTTGACATAAGTTAATTATTATAATTACAAGTAGGGAAAAGGAATGCACTCATCTAAACAAGTTCTTTTAACTTAAAAATTATTTATGAACTATTAGTTCGAAGATGCCCCTCTCTATTCAAGATCGGTGTAGTTATTGTAGTAATCTCTTATCATGCCCTGAGTGAGACTCATCATTGTCATCATTGTTTTGTGTAGGTTGGAGAGGCAGATTGTAGATAGCTTCAGTGTGTACCGATGATGTTGATGATGATGGCCTTGGCGTATTTGATGCAGATAAAATGATAGTTTTATTGCACTGTTTATCACAAATATCAGTCAAATCATATAATTGATTTAATATGCCTCTGCGTAAAACTGAATGTATTATTGTTTCAGCATATATGGCTTGAATACTGTGCATTTTCTCTAATTTTTTGGCAATTGTTATGGAAAAAGCTTCATACTCTGACATTTTTTTTTTTAATGCTTCTGTGCAAACATTTATGAACTTAATTTTAGTATCGATTACATTTGGTTTCTTCGCTTTCCTCTTGCTGCCTCTTGCAGGTTCCTGAAACAATAAAATTGATAAGACTAGACAAAACATGTCATTTTTTTTTTTGAAATTGGAATGTTTTTTTTCAGTTTCCTACGAGCAAAGAAGAATGGTTGGAAATTGCTAAAGGCTGGAAGCCTGGAAGATCAGTGGAATTTTGATAATTGTGGTTGGGCTCTCGACGGAAAGCATATTCGAATTATTCCACCTGCCAATTCTGGTGCAAAGTATTATAATTAACTACAAAAAAAATTACAGCATGGTTTTATCAGCTTTGGTCAATTCAAACTACGAGTTCATTTTCGTCGATATTGGTAAAAATGGCAGAATGTCTGATGGAGGATACACAATTACACATTTTTACAAAAAACTAAGAGATCAATTAAAATTACCCGAAAGAAGTGAGAACGTTGACAGTTTAAATTATGTTTTTATTGGTGATGAAGGGTTTGCTCTTAACAAAAATCTTCTAACGCCTTATGCACAAAGAGAACTTGATCATGACAAACGAATTTATAATTATAGACTCTCGCGTGCTCGTAACGTTGTTGAAAATGCGTTCGGCATAATAGCTTTCAGGTTCCAGATATTACGCACGCCTATTATTAAGAAACCCGAAAACATATGTTACAATAGTACTAGCAGTATGTAGCATTCACAACTTTATAAGAATGAGAAGTATTAAGTATATCACGGCGACGACGGTAGACAGAGAAAATATTGAATCTGGAACTGTTAGTGAAGGAGACTGACGAGGAGACGGCTCTGACCTAGCTAGATGTCTAGCTAGATTGGACAGACCTTCAATCAGAAATATCTCAACTTTGGCTGAGCAGAGCAGAGATGAATACAAACCATATTATAGTTTAATTCAATAGGTCGTGTGCCTTGGCAAGAAAATATGATTAATGCTGGCAGAGCATACCTTTATCTAACTATCTGGTGTAAAAGTTTTATTTGCATACTAATAAAATAAAGTTAGGCAATAATGTTGTGTTTTTAATTACTACTTACCTCTACACCTATGTAGTTGGGGTTTGGTGGTGATGTTATGCTTGTAAGCTGCTGAGATGTTGGTGTGTCGTTTGTACACTGCTGTGATGGTGGTGTGCAGTTGGCAGGATTAATTATAGTTTCAGATTCGGTTTCAGCTTCGATTGAATCATCCTCCGCCATCATATTAGAAATGCTTGGGGTCGGTATTTCTTGGTCTTTGGTGAACAAAAGATGATCGTAGTACCAAAGACTCGGTTTATATACATCATCTTGGGAGCTCCCACTTTTGTTTTGTGTGTCCGTAACTTTTTTAATTCCTTGCGAAATGCACCTCTTCAATTTTTTTTTTCTTTCTTCTTCTTCTAATCTTTTTGGTGACGAACTCGCGTTTAGCTGAAGCAAAACCTAATGTCTTGCAAAAATCAACAAGTTCATCATATTCTTTGTATCTCATATTCCTGTTGCTGTAGTCCTTACTTTTTATCTTCCACAGACATGGATGTTTACGGAACAAACGAATGAACTCCGTAATAGCTTCCACGCTCCAAACCGACATGTTTTTTTGCGTTCACACGTAATGCGCGCTCCAAACTGTGAGACATGCGCTCGCATCGACATGCCAGATCGATTACATCGAACTGTCAACCCCGCGCATTTACATGTACGTTTCGGAGCGAGGGATGGAACGGCGCGTGCTGTTTCCCGCGGTCCGAACTTTACGTGTGCAGGCCACTGAAGGCTAATTAAAAGTTTTCACAAATAGTTAGATATATTGTTATAGAAAAAACACAGTAGCGTAGACGGCATTAAAAATAGATTTAAAAATAGGTTTACAAAAATGAAATAGGTTTGTGATGCAAGAAAGGTTAAAAGAAACTGAATAGAATTAAAGAATCTACCACTAATCAGACGCTTAAGAGTAGTTATAGAGGTATTGATTGAAAAGGTCTAAGTCAACATCTACCTTAACCAGAGAGTTAAATAAGAGCTTGTTCTAATCATAAACGAGTTTTGCCTGTAATCGTCCTAACCATAGGAACCGATAGAACGAACGTTTGGTTTTCTAATTGATGATTAAAAATGATTATTATGATGATTATGATGTGTAATATCTGATATCTCACCTTGTTAAAAAGTTAATAAACTGTTGGATGACAGCACCAACCTCTCGACATATGGGTTGATACCAGCTGACAGGCAATTCAAATAATTCAATAGACAAATCAAACAGCTCGCGCTTCCCCGGCTTCCTGTTACACACTTCCGTCTCTTTTCATGAAATCATTCACACGGTTTGCAGAAAAGCGACACATCAAAAAATTTAGACAAAATTTTTACGAAAATAGGTCTTCAGGCGCAACAACAGAATCACGATCACTGCTTGCTTCAATTTTTTTATATATCCATCGATTTCTATTCATTCATTCCATTCTGACCATCTGTCCGTTTCTCTCACGTTACAATACATACTCTACTCTATGATGTACATCCCATTCATTTCATTCAACCAATCAATCAACATTCAATTCAACATCAACGTTATTTTCGAATCGAAATATGTGTGATAAAAATGATATACCAAAGTTTATCAATAAATCTTCGCCACCTTCAACCATTAGAAAAATTCGTAATCCATTTGACAAAGCACTAGTTGATAAGCTTCACAAGCCAATATGCAGGTAAGTTTTTAGAGATACCAAGAAACCAAGAATTAAGAGCTCGCTAAAAAATCGTAGTGCTCGCATTAAATTTGTTTACATGTTTTGAGAGCTAGAAGCAAGCTAGCATTATAACTCTTCAAAGACAGAAAAAAGTCTTTAACAAGTCTAGATTAAGTTATATCTACTTACCGTTTTTTTGTACAGTCCGGGAATGTGCAAAGTGTACAAAAAGAAAAGTACGGGTGCGTTTCGATGGGACATAGATCAGCATTGCACGTTGGTCCCTGCAGATATTGTTGCTTGTAACAGCCAGTTTGAGCCATCCCCTGATCCTGTGATGGAGAAAATTGCAGAAGAAGCCACAGAGAAGTACTCCTAAACACTATTACCTACTGCTAACTGCTGCCCGTGGGTTCGCACTCGTGGCACCAACATAATAAGTGCCCTTATCTCTTACCCAATTTAATTAAGATCTGTTCAGCTGTTTAGCTGTGAAAACATTACACTCACATTAGTTGTACCTATGTTGTAAGTGGCCTAAACCCTTACACATAATACATTCTATCAACTTACCAAATTTCTGCACATTTACCAAGTTCAGCTGTTTAGCTGTGAAATTGTTACAAACACACAGACACATAAATTCATAGTGTTATGGATTACTTACACTCGAATTTGAAGTTGTGCTAAGTATTATTTTACAAAAGGTATAATAACAAAAAGCTGTGTAATTTTACAGTCAAGTACCTATTACGTAAACTTTAACACTGCTTTGATCATAACCCTGTAACAAATATATAACACTAGCTGCTGCCTGTGGCTTCGCATGTGTGGTACCAACATAAAAGTATGAGTATAAACATAGAAGCCTATGTCCTTTTGCAAAAGGTCCCATCTATCTCTATACCAAAATTCATCAAAATCGGTTTAGAGGTTTAGGCACGAAAACATAACAAACATACAGACAAACAGAGTTACTCAATAGTCCAATATACTCAAGAATCCAATATTAGTATAGATTATTGAAAAACCTGTACCTGTAATTGGCTCTCAGTTTCTTTTTTAGTATTGTGTTGTTTTTATAGCTGTTGATTTTTTAAATATAAATATATAAATAATATTTATACAATGGCCTCAATTCTGTTGGCACCAACCTAACTAATTTAGCTAAAATTAGTTTTAGAACCGTCAAATAAAACTTTGGTATGGTGTTGTTACTAACTTATCCTAATTTAATTTCATCTAATTTAATGAAGCGTTCCTAATTTTGTTAGATGGTACCAACCAAATAGGTTTTACAAATGCTATGACTACTTAACTAAAATAAATTTTAGACAATTCCTAATTTTAGAAATGAACCAACCGAATTGCCACCATTATCTGAGTAAGTGTAGGTACTTACTCACTGGCAATTCAGTTAAAGAAAAAAGCCCTACTACCAGGACGAGTTTCTTGCCAGTTCTTCTCTGGCTTGGGTTAGCAGGAATTGGCACCTAAATTCACCTAGTATGTAAAATGTTTCAAAGTGATCCTTGTGATTGTATTGAATAAAATATCTTTTGACTTTGACTATGTCAGCTAAGTAAATCCTATATTAATGTTAAAATCATACTTTTTGCGCCTATGCCAACTAATTTAGTCATACAAAAATTTGTCCGTTTTTACTGCTATTTTAGTGGCTATCTGGTCATTATTTTAAGGAATAGTAGTTACAAAATATATATGATATTTATTTTCAATATTTTGTATCCTACTTCCTCATTTCAAATTGTTAGATTTATATTTTAATTATGTATTATATATTTAATTTGTCTAAATATTAAATTTTCTCCTAAAGTTGATGTTGTTTGAACATGCAGCTTATACTAGTAGGCGGAAGGTAAGCTATTTATTATTATTTTTACATTTGCTTTTTTTTCAGAATCAGTTACTGTTTTGAATATTTTCTGATAAAAAAATCGCATTTTGCGTATGTGAATATGCGGCAATATCATTTGATCTGGGAGTCGCCTTAAGAGAGATATCATGTCATTACAGGTTTTTCTCTCAAGAGATGGTAATGCCAAGTCCTATGGAGATGTCTAAGAAAGTGAAACCCTTACTGCATACATCCTGTGATGCAAGCATACAGATTGACTGCATCAAAGAAACTATAGTTACAAGAGATGGTAAGTAAACTGTCAAATTAATGGTATATTTAACGACCTCTGTGGCGCAGTCGGCTTAGGTCCGGCTGAGACGCAAAGGTTGCGGGTTTGATTCCCGCCGCGGGACAAATGTTTGTATGATCTGCAAGTATTTGCCTCGGGTCTGGGTGTTTCTATTTCTAATATGTATGTATTTACAAAAAAAAAAGTATATAAGTAGTATATATCAGTCTTGTGGTACCCATAACACAAGCTCTGCTTACTTTGGGGCCAGATGATGCTGTGTGAAATGTTCGGTATTATTATTATTATCATTATTATTATTATAAAGGCAAGGTTCACTTAGGGTACTATATATCTGATTAAATTACTTTGAATCATTTGATACATGGTGATGTTGTTGAAATGTGAAATATTGTTTAAAAAATTGACCACCATTATCCACCATTTATTTGTTTGTAATCTCTGTTATATTATTTGCTATTATTAAATATTTGCCATCTTTTTAGGCATTCTACATTTTCTTGTGTCTACATTTTGTTGTGTATTCTTGGCCAATATTTTTGTATGATTTTTATTAATATATACATACATAGAGGTAGGTACATAAAGTTCAAAGTTTTATGAGTTCATAATGTCATAATGATTTTCATAATTTTCATCACAGCTGGCAACCAGCTCGTACAGATTTAATCTGAAAATCATACAATTTATATGACAATGGTGACAATTCGGTTGGTTCATTTCTAAAATTAGGAATTGTCTAAAATATATTTAGTTAGTAATAGCATTTGTAAAAACCTATTCGGTTGGTACCATCTAACTAAATTAGGAACGCTTAATTAAATTAGATAAAATTAAATTAGGATAAGTTGGTAGCAGCAGAATACCAAAGGTTAATTTGACAGTTCAAAACCTAATTTTAGCTAAAATTTGTTAGGTTGGTGCCAACAGAATTGAGGCCATTGTGCCCAGTCCAGTCGTACAAACTTATTACATATTTTGTGAGACTCTTCTAAATTCAGTTTCAGCACAGACCATTCTCACCCTGCCACCTGAACTACCTCCAGAAATTGAAAAGCTACTACAGTCATTCTGCACATTTACACAGGTGATTGATAACACGGCTTATTAAGTAACTAGTATTAAGTATTGCCTCTGAAGCGCACTTTGATTCTCTCACTACACTAATAACTAGGTATGCAATAATCAATAGGTATCTTGTCAAAGAGCATTTACAGCTTCAATTTTTATTTAACGACCCCAAAAACAGAATAAACATTTCAATTTATATCTAAGTTTTATAAACAACTTTACGCTGGCTGGTTGGCTCCTATCTCAGCTGCAGTTCAGCTCTGTATATTGGCGTATTAGCATTGTCATTCATTTTTGCCGCCTGTCTTTTGGGTATGCTGCTTTCTATCTATAAATTGTATAAATGGTCCGTAGTTAACTTAACTGTTTTACATGTATGTTATACTATTCTGTGCAAATATAGAACCACGTAAAATCTACATTATAAAATTTACAAATTGTATTCAAATTGATTCAGTAGATGTGGCATGGTTAATTGATTAGTAACGAAGACTAGTTAACTATACTATTTTTTCGCTTATGAATTTCGTCATCACACCACGTCAATTTTGACCACTAACAAGTGTGTAAGCAATACCCTGTTTCTCATAGACAGGCACTATAGCAAGTGAAATTACTGGGTAAATAACATAGGCAATATAAAAAGTTTTAAAAACGTTTTAGTTACTATTAAGTTCTGATATTACTAGCGTGCATACTTTATTTAAGCAACTTACAAACAGGTAGGCCATTCCTCAGCTGTATGATTTCGCCATGTTATTTCAGAACCAAGTCACTATTAAGCTTTGGTATTACAAGAGTGCATAGTTTACCGTAGCAACTTACAAACAGGTGGGCCGTTTCCTCAACTGTAAGGTTTCGCCATGTTATTTCAGGGCCAAGTTAAGCTCTGGTTTTACAAGCATGCATACCTAGTATATCGTAGCAATTTACAAACAGGTGGGCCGTATACTCAGCTGTATGATTTCGCCATGTTATTTCAGGGCCAAGTTAAGCTCTGGTTTTACAAGCATGCATACCTAGTATACCATAGCAATTTACAAACAGGTAGGCCATTCCTCAGCTGTATGATTTCGCCATGTTATTTCAAGACCAAGTCACTATTAAGCTTTGGTATTACAAGCGTGCATAGTTTACCGTAGCAACCTACAAACAGGTGGGCCGTTTCCTCAACTGTAAGGTTTCGCCATGTCATTTCAGGGCCAGTTAAGCTCTGGTTTTACAAGCATACATTCCTAGTATATCGTAGCAATTTACAAATAGGTGGGCCGTATACTCAGCTGTATGATTTCGCCATGTTATTTAAGGGCCAAGTTAAGCTCTGGTTTTACAAGCATGCATACCTAGTATACCATAGCAATTTACAAACAGGTAGGCCATTCCTCCGCTGTATGATTTCGCCATGTTATTTAAGACCAAGTCACTATTAAGCTTTGGTATTACAAGCGTGCATTGTTTACCGTAGCAACCTACAAACAGGTGGGCCGTTTCCTCAACTGTAAGGTTTCGCCATGTAATTTCAGGGCCAGTTAAGCTCTGGTTTTACAAGCATGCATACCTAGTATATCGTAGCAATTTACAAACAGGTAGGCCATATACTCAGCTGTATGATTTCGCCATGTTAATTCAGGGCCAAGTTAAGCTCTGGTTTTACAAGCATGCATACCTAGTATACCATAGCAATTTACAAACAGGTAGGCCATTCCTCTGCTGTTAGGTTTCGCCATGTTATTTCAGGACCAAGTCACTATTAAGCTCTGATATTATAAGCATGCATAGTATACCGTAGCAACTTACAAACAGGTGGGTACTTTCCTCAACTGTAAGGTTTCGCCATGTTATTTCAGGACCACGTTACTAATAAGTTCTGGTATTACAAGCGTCCATCGTTAACCGTAGCAACTTACAAACAGGCGGGCCGTTTACTCAACTGTAAGGTTTCGCCATGTTATTTCAGGACACGTTACTATTAAGTTCTGGTATTACAAGCGTGCATCGTTAACCGTAGCAACTTACAATCAGGTGAGCCGTTTCCTCAGCTCTTAGGTATACTCAGCTGTATGACTTCATGTTATTTCAGGACCAGGATATATCGGGCGATTATGAGATAACAGCGAATGGTTCCCTCAGACGGAAGTTATACTTCGACGAGCATAGTGACATGGAGCATTATGACTCTGAACATACTGATGACGAGGTAATAGAGGCTCGACCACCTTCAAGCTTCGAAGCTCACACACCTATTGTGTTTAGTCCAGACTTGGTAAGAATATTACCTACTTATTCTTAGAACCTAATACAAAGTGTGTACATGTATTCCAAGTTTTATCGGATGTTTGAAAGATGTCATGGGTAAGAAAGGATAATTACTGAAATGTCGGTTGATAGAGAAAAGTAGAAAGGAAAATGTTGTGCCAACCTCCACATAAGGTGCAATAAGGGCAGGAAGATTATGATACCAAATTTCATCGAAATCAGCTTAGCTGTTACTAACAAGCATCTAAAATGTCGCCTTTTGTATAATATTCAATTAGATAGAGCAAGCAAATTCAAATAGTGCGTTATATCATTATATAACTGATTTCTTATGATTGCTCTGAATAAAATGACGACCTCAGAGGCGCAGTGGGCAAAGGTTCGGCTGAGACGCAGACTCAGGTTCGTATAAGTAGTATATAGTCGTATATATGAGTCATGTGGTACCCAGCTCTGCTTACTTTGGGGCCAGATGATGCTGTGTGAAATTTCCGGAATTATTTATTTATTTATTATGTTGACTTCGACTTAAGTAGTATAGTAGCAAGTATTATAGTTAGATCTTAGTTGAATGTGAATCTATGTTTATTGCATTTTTAATTTTGAGTTTACATCATTTCATCCATCAGGCTTTAAACGAACATTTTCTTTTTCCAGAGTCATAACGCGTCTACAAAAGGAATGAAGCGCACCTTCGGAACGCCTTTCAGAAAGGGTCCATCCTCAAGCGGGAAGCAATACCGGAATAAGATTCTTGACGTCGTGGATTTTGGGGAGCCTTGTTTCAGTCCCATAGAATTTCGAACGCCGAAACGGAACATAGACTCGGCGGCGTCTTCGTCACTCGCGTCCGCTTCTATCTCACCCGTCACAAAAACCACGTCTAGTGATGAAGAGGTAAGGATTTTTATAATGAAAGACTTTTGAAAGTCAATTTGCACTCTATTTCAAATGGCGCAGAGCAGAGATATGTACAACCACCGAATGCAATCAACGATGCATAAATAGCTAGAGAATACAAGGTGTTTGTTTCACACACAATATGTACGCTAAACACGGTTCTTACCACAATCGTACTTTGTAAATTGGTCGAGTTATAGTTTGACACCAAGTTCACATTGTAACTAGCGATAGAAGCCGATAGAAATCGCAGCGATCCGTAATACCAATTGGTTAAAGCTATTGGGAGTTAAAGCTATTAGTATCAATGTTTTGATAGTATCAAAGTTCCATAATCGCCCCACAGATCAGCTTGCTGTCGACATAATTACATACCTACCCACCTTATGTGCAGTGTTTCAAGAAGATACTGAAGGAACTTCTCAAATATTTAAAATTAAATCAGAAATCGCAGTTTCATTTTAAGTTCAGACCTATGAAGTCAACGAAACTATTGTATGGCAGAGCTCAAGTTAAATGGTTTTGTTTTTAAGTGTTTAATAAAACTATACACACTATATTAAAAATCACTTTGGAATCTACAATCTGGAACCCGATATATTAACAAAATTCATGCAGATCCGATCACCGGCTCAGGTGTAAGTAAATCTGCAGGGCGATTATGGGATCTTTCAGTAACTATTGTTGAATTGGTATTACGGAAGATTGATATTGATTGTCAAAGATGCACTCAAATAAATAGAAACTGAGATACCAATCCATAAAATAATGCCTATTGCTAATCGAATTTGATAAACATTGATTGTATCAAGAGTTCCATAATCGTCATACTGAGAGGTCTATAAAGCCTAAAATTATAGTAGTGTTTGTTTGTGTTTATTCGTGACAAATAATATTTTATTTTAGAAAAATAATTTTACATCACCGGAATCAGAAGCAATGGCTATTTGTCTGAACTGCGTGGCTTCCGAGGGCAAGGATAAAGGACCATGCTTCTGTAAAATCACTCCCAACAAGATTATCCTCAGACGAAGCGCTTCTCTCAAGGACTCGCCGCCGAGGAATAGAAAGGGATCCATATCTGAAAAGCGAAGCTTGAGTATGTCTAGCTTGCATAGAAGTAAATCGGTTCAAAAGCTCGACTTTAGTATGGATATGAGCATTGATGGCTCACTGCTCGACAACTCACAAGGTATGATTCATATTGCTTATTCGATTAATTTATTCAGGCGTGTCTTTGCGGAAATCCATTACAAAATATTGAATAGGTAGATTATTATCTAGTACTGACCCGGCAATATATTCTTATGAGTTAGACCAAATTTTCAGAAACTTTACACGTGTCTCGTCTCTTTACGAGGCATTCTCAGCAACAATTGACTCACTTCGTACTCGACCGAAGAAACACTTACACCGCAAATAGCTCCCAATCCTTTTTTCTTTTGGATTTAACTCATAAGAATAGATTGACGGGATAGTACTAGATATTAGTTTACCTATTCAATATTTTGCTTATTCGCTTTTGTTTTACATACCAAAGATAACAAGTTAAGCGAGATTAATCGCTTCACACTCTTTACTACTCTCACACACAATCCAATGCAATTTGTCTAAACCCTATAATATCATTAACATTTTCAAATAGTTTCAAAAAGATGTTTGTATATGTAATGTAGATTTTGACAGCAACAACTTATATTTCAGCTGATTCAGAGTTTAGCCCGGTTGAAGAAAAAGAGGCGGCTTGGTCTATTGTAGAGGAATCTACTATCCAAAGTTTGATCAAAACAGAATCATTCAGGACTCAGTTAAACGAAATACAATCGTCCACTAAGTTGCACAGTGTAAATTTGAACATTATAAATGACACGCCGGTTAAAGGAAAGAACAAAAGCCACATGCTGTCGCATGAAATAAGCAAAATTCGCGTCCCTGCGACGCTTAGCCCATTACACATGTCCCTAGACAATAGTCTACTAGACGTATCTGATAACGCGCTTAGCTTGGAAGATAAGAAGATAGATTTTAACACTGTAGATCTCAAATTCTTGACTGAAAACGTATCTCAATTTAACTACACCGTCAACAACGCGACTAAAGTTGGCGACGATGTATCTTCTAGTTTGAAGAGAGTGGACAGCGGATTTACCGAAAACACGTTCTATACAAACGCCTCTAGTTATTATGAAAGTGCCATAAAACCATCAGAACTGACTGTGACAAATGTAACAAATAATAAGACTGTATTGAAAGAGATATCTAATGTTAACTGGATGAGGGTCGATAGTGGATTCAAAGATGAAAACTCCACAGATAGCATGAATTTTTATAATGCCAGTGAAAACGCGAATAAGTTCCCAGCTTACCACTTCACTGAAGCTAAATTGGAGGACAAGGAGAACACGGAAGATTTCGACAGGTTTCTAGTGCAATCTAACAAAAACGAAGCCATGTCTATGTCTGAAATCTTCTCCGACGATATGACATTTAATTGCAATTTTTCTTCAACCCCATCTAAGAATAAAAGTCGTAAAGTTAACTCGTAATGATGGCTTATATTAGTTTTAAGCTATTTTTGATATTATGAATTTTATAATGCATTTATTATGTTAATTAGGCAATATAGATAGACACTTTTGTTGTTAATCCATTATTTTTATAGCTTTATAGGTCTTGTGTAACTGACTAGAATAGTTTTGCATGAATTGATTATTGTGACTTTGGATTGTGTTTACTTGAGTCAAGTAGGAATTAATAAAATTTCAAGACTGAAATGAGCAGCTTTTTATCATACTTATTCAAACGCACGTCTAATTTGATTTAAATTTCCCTCAAAACATTTATTATGCTAATAAGTATTAAGGCTTTCTTTTATAACTAAAAGGTAAATCATGTTCCTAATTCTAATTCCACCATCTCCTTTTCACAACAGGACAAGCAGCCGTACCGCTCAGTGCCATTCATACCTTGTCAGTCTACCACCCTTGCGAACAAAGCGCTTTGCTTCCACATTTATAACGAAGTACTTACAACCATGGATAGGAATGCTTTGCCGTCGTCTGTCTTTCCTAAAAACTACAATCTGGGTTTCTTCAAGTGAAGAGTATATAGATGTCTTCTAGACCTGGGTGCCCCATCGTCAGCCACATCGTCGCTTTACATCAGGCGAGATCGTGGTCAAACGTAGGTCTATCTATAAAATAGAATAGAAAATATATTTATTGTACATGTACACCTTATAAAATAAAACACAATATTAATTTAATTAAAGGTACGTTTAAAGTGGTACAAGGGGCGCTTGAGAGCGATCTCTTCCTGGCATCCTTTGGATGGAAATGATAAAATTCAAAAAATCAATAAAACTTTATTCAATAAAATAAGACCAATAAAAAAACCTATGATAAAAAAATTTTTATTGAAATTGGTCTACTCACACAAGCTATTAATAAATAGCTATATTACAACTGACATGGCCATTTGAGAATGAAACATTATAGTTCCGTCAATGCAATTCTATTTGTCTTCTGACCCCGTTAATTGATTGTAAACTGCGTACATATCTCACACAATCGTTTCTATATATAACAGCAATACAATACACGATTAAATGAGTTTAAATTGATGTGTACCGCGTCAAAATATGATCTGATAAACATTAATTTACTTACGGGTTGTTTGATATGCATACATACATAAAATAACGACTGTTTCGCGACGGGGTAGGCAGCGACTACGGATTTCCAGGTTCTGACAAGTTCTTTCTTTTGCTATTTTACTCTCATCACATTCCTCATCTTAGAAATAAGTTTAAAGAAATTAATATTATGTTAGTGCCTTGTCAGTATATATACGAAAATGTAATGTATGTGCACAAAAATGATAATTTATTTTAAAAAAATTGCGATAATTATAATATTAACACTAGAAATAAAGATAGACTCGCTGTTCCCACTGTTAGGCTCGCTAAAGTTAATAAGTCTTTTATAGGGCAAAGTGTAGATACGCTTCTATAACAAGGTCCCAAGCGACGTGTTAGATTTGTCGATTGGCAAATTTAAAAACGTAATTTAACAGCTATTATAAATGTAATTAAGCTGTCTATTATAAAATATCTGATTATTTAGATAACAAAAGCTTTCGATGAATCTGCTCCCACTCGACTCGGCATCCGTAACAAAATTGGCAAGGATCATACAAAAAAGTGCTAAGACCAGATGAGTTTCTTGCCGGATTCTTCTTGAACTGGGGTTAGGAGGATTCGGCACTTAGATTCACTGCATGTAGGAAGACGATTCAAAGTGGTCATTGTGATTTTATTGAATAAAGAAAGTTTTGTATTTGTATTCATACATGTGACTCAGCTTAGGGTTCTCTAGACATTGAAATTACTTATATCCCAAAAAAGTATATTAATATTTATATGCAATTAATGGTAGATATAACTGAGCGCTTGAGTAGACATAAATGCTGTAATCTCTTAGCCAATTAATACTGTTTACTTGCTCAGATAATTAGACTATTATCGGCACTTGCGCGTCGCTTCAAAGTCCACTTTAACGAACAGTTTTTTTATTCGGATGTTTCCATCCAGTCATACCTACAGGAAACAATTTAGGATAATCCTTATTAGTAGTTACGTTCGTCAAGCATATCACTTGTGTGCAAAAAAATATTTAGTGGAGTTTCTATAATGATTTTTTTTAAATCTAGGTAAGTTTTTGCATTACGCGTTGTCTTCTAAAGTCTTCTGTTTTGGTGTTTCTACCAAGAATCGTTAAATTTAAAAAGTAGGCCATGTTGTAGATATTTTTTTAGCCAAGGTCAGCGCAAATCATCTCAATCTTTGACACTACCCTAGGCATCTTAAAACGCGTAGGTATTAGTATTGTTTAATAGTTTTTTGCCTAAACAAACAAACATGCCAAATTAATAATTATATCTATTGTGTAATTCAATTCATAATCGGGAGACTTGTTCGTGCGTCAATCGTTTTTTAACAAATAGCTGTCTGTGATAACGTCATAACCTTTGCTATCTCTATTCCGGATCGTCTGCGAACTAAAAGCACAGTGCTTAAAGGATACAGTATTGAAGCTCGCTTTATACTTGTCAAATCGCATGGCCAACAAAATTATACCTGGTTCATACCTATTCTGCCAGGAAAACAGTGCGGGCTAATCTGACCCTCAGGCATTAACTCTCCATTTTGTTTTTATTATACAGAATAGTAGAATTGAAAGTTATGATGTACCTGCATAGTAAACAATCGTCACCAGAAATTAGCGTTGCTATTAAAGTGATTTTACTGTACTGAATTTTACGGTGTCATTCAGAGGTGTTTTTATTATACTGTTATAGTATAGTGGATCTGTTAAGTAAAAGAGGTAGAATGGTGCATTCCGGTCAGTCTATATAAAGCTTTAACCGTCGTACTTAGTCATTTCATTTTGTTTCACACCACACTATCAAGTGGACTATAGTTCGACAGACGTGTTTTCCGAGTTCATACTACGCGGTGGACGCACGTGCTCGGGCTTACCGGCTAAGTTTTGCTGCTGAAAAAAGAACGTTATTACGTATAGTTTTTAAGTTCACAGTTTTATTGCGAGCTTTGTGTATAAGTTTGAAAAATGTATAACAGAACAAGTGCAACGCTCATGCTGCAGACCATTATGGTGCTTATGGACAAGCAGAATTCTACTCATGTCACGAATTTTCCTGGAGGTTACACTGGTTAGTACTGCTTATTTGGTTTTCCTCATTCTATTTTGAATTAAAACAATAATAGTAGGTTTATGAATCAGTTTTTGTTTTATTTATTTCAATGTAAGTCTAATTTGCTACAAGCGCAAGTCCATAAACGTACAATGACCCTCCACAAAACACGATATCATCACAAACAACAAGCCACGCAAACTTATTACTAGGTATCTAATTACACTGATAAGCTTTTTCATGTGCAAATTATATCATAACTTTTCTAAAATAAGCGTTGCCTGCATTGGAATAAAGTTGACGTTCGTTATTTCAGATGATTTCGAGTTGGAGAGATGTTATCCTCCGTACGGTTGTTTCTCGAAGGCATACCCATGGACAGAGCACAGGCCCGACAATTACTTTCCCGTGTCACCTGAAGCAATGGCTGTGCAGTAAGTTACATCCACGTATTTTAGTACCAAATATAAAAAAAAGAAGTTATACAAGCTCTAAAATAAAACCTCTCCACAGAGGCCAATAAACCTTTGAGCAAAAAAGTTTAGGTCCCTAAGTAGGAAAAGAAAACAACTAAACTTTTTTTGCTACTTGTTTAACAATATCTTTGTTGATCAGAATGAATAAAAAAAAATATCCATAAATTTCAAATTAAGAACTATTAATTGTTTTAACAGTATTTATAGATTTGCAGTGTACTTAAATTTATGCAAACAATTTTTTTACAGACAGATTTATATGTCTGTCGATACAGATATTCTTTTGATAAATATTAAGCTTTGGAGTGCCCTTTTTTATGGAGATCAGTGTCGTCGTCTCGAACGATGTAATTAAGAGTAGAGTTTTGCACGATTATTGTCGCGATATATCTTTTATTCGTTTTACCGAGTAAACCCTTAGAACACTTATGTTATAAGCGACGAATGCTTATTATAAGCACTCAAGAGGGATAATCTGGACATCTTTAAAAGATAATGGTGGTAAATCTTGAAGCATAGGGATAGGACGGGTGGAAGGATTTGGGGAAGACTTGCTCAATAGTGGGACGAAATCAGTCAAAAAAAGTATTATATCAGTCAGCTGGTTTAAATGCAAGCACATGCGTTGAGTATATGGTATTATCTAGAAATATTTATTTATTAATATCTACGGCCTATGAACTCATACGAATTTTATCGTTGACCTAGCAGCGAGCCTCACTTAGGTGGGCGTGGTGCATTTAACAGTGTAATTTGTGTCATTTCAAAGATAATTTTGTTTAGATAAGAGTAGCCGCAGCCCTGATAAGTGCTCCGAACTCTTATCGACATAGAAAGGGGCGTGTATACTGCAACTTCTTAGTGTTGTAGTACTATACTGCATAGTACTACAACACTAAGAAGTAGTAAAAACACATGCTCACGACTGATACCCATACATACTCGTATGTATGCATTTACAATAAAAAGTACAGAAGCAGTATATCAGTCGTATGGTAATATTAACATTATAGGTCAGAAATAAAATAAACATAACAATGAGTAAATAAATAGCTAACTACTAACTACATCGCAACGTGACAAGAACAGATCCTATTTAAATTAGATCTAATGACAACATAAAAACAATACTAATATTGGACAATTATTACAACCTTGGGTAAGGTACTGCCCATGAACTCATCATAGGTGTAGAAAGTACGCTCGGGTAAGCCAGCACTTCAATTTCTTTTTAAAATTATTTGAGTTAGGAGCATTTGTGATAGTGTTCGGAAGTCTAATATATTGTTTTATTGTTTATTGAGCACCTTAGCTAACAATAAGTACAAGTTAGAGATATACATAATTTCTTAACCTAAGGAAGTTACAAGGTACATAATATTGTGATACAACTGACACCTAAACTAAGATAATAAAAATCCTGTATGATAGGTATCAGCGCCGACCCTCAATATAGGTGCAATTAAGCTAGAGAAATTCTAGATAAGTTAACAATAGCTTGTGCGGTAAGTACATATTAATAATAAGCACTCAAATGTAGGTAAGTATGATGATATAAACAAATTAAAAAGAATAAAATAAAACTGTTAAGTATGTCTGCGAGTGTGTATATGTGTGTGTGTGTGTGTGTGTGTGTGTGTGTGTGTGTGTGTGTGTGTGTGTGTGTGTGTGTGTGTGTGTGTGTATGTGTGTAAGAGAAGTTTGTATATTTGACATTTGTATGTTTGTATGAATGAATCTTTACAATTATATCCCAATGCGTGGTGAAAGCTTCGCATTAGGATACAATTGCAAAAATATCTTCAGTAGTATCGTAGTTTAATGATAACAGCCATGTTGTAAGTGTACGTTTGCATGTTCGCTTGTTCAATGGGAAAATTAGCAGCTCCTTGTTAATTTTGTTGTAAAGCCAAGCTCCAAGAAACAATGGAAACCTTTGGGCAAATCGAGTGCGGCAACTAGTCAGCGGTAGGATCTGGTGGTTTCTCCTAGTGGCTAGACGTGTAGTATCTGCATCTTGGACCACAGAAGAATGCTGCTTCAGGATGGTATTTAAAATAAAGAGTTGGCGGACTGTCAGTACTTCACATTCTTTGTACAGATCAGTTGTACGATAGAGCTTTGGTTTAAAGTAAATTACTTTTAATAAGATTCTTTGGGCTCTTTCTACACATATAAGATTAGTCTAAGCTGCGCCCCCCCAACAGGTTAGACAGTAGGAGAGAACTGACTGGCATAGTGAAGTGTAAATTAATTTCATAATACGATTGCCTGCAGAATGACGTATATACATCCAGACAACATGCGTTAGCTTAGATGACTTTGTAAGTGTCCGCGGTAGTAATGCGAGTTTGTTCCTGTTTCACGTGCGGTACGTGTGCAGTTCACCGTTCCTTACATATGAGTCCAGGTTAGTTCTCACGTATACTGCCACTTGATGTACTACTATACTGGGCAACGTGAGAAAGTGAGGTCTTACTGATACGTCGCGTCGCTTTGGATTTGCACTATCGCTCGTACGATCCATAACACAAGCTCTGCTTACTTTGGAGCTAAATGACGCTGTGTCAAATGTCCGGCATTATTATAATATTTGCAGTACCTACTTAGTTAGTATTCCGAACGTGGCTGGTTGCAACCCCATCGCCGCATATAAGAATACTAACCGATCCCCAGGCACACACCTTTTAATTGTTGCCTCTAGGGTTAAGATATGTTGGTAAGTTGGTAGCATCAGAATACCAAAGGGTTATTTGACAGTTCAAAACCAAATTTTAGCTAAAATTTGTTAGGTTGGTGCCAACAGAATTGAGACCATTGTCAACATTCCGAAAGTCCCGACGGTAATTAAAAACCAGTGCATGTTTGTTTCTCCTACAAACTTTCGGAGAGCTAGTCCATGTTAGCCTAGATCCATTGATTCACTTTATATCATAAGTAAATGTATTCGTCAGTGTATAAAGATAAAACTAGGGGCTCGTCCATGACAGTAATCAAACAAAAAAACAAATGTTTACGCCTTTATTTACCCGTTGCACTGACGTCATCAACGATAAACATTGCAGCGGCTATCTAAGGGTTTATTTGGGAACGGACTTCGGCCAGACGTGCTTAACTTGTTGTTTGTCTGACAATCAAACTTGCCCCTATTAAGTTTCTCGTGACTCTTGATAAGGTTTAAGGTTGCTACTCAATCGCCAATTTAAGACTATACGATTCACGAATGCATAGCCCTAACGAAGCATGCAAGTGCTCAAATGTGAACACTACTAAATATTAATTATACTCGTAGTAATGATGTTCGCGTTGAGCATTGTTTGACGACCTCTGTGGCGCAGTAGGCGTACACCTGCCTGAGACGCAAAAGGTTGCGGGCTTGATTCCCACCGCGGGACAAATGTTTGTATGATCTGCAAGTATTAGTTTTGAGTCTGGGTGTTTCTATGTATAATAAGAATGTATTTCCAAAAAACTCATCATCATTATCATTGCACACGTGTTGTGTGAAATGTCCAGCATTATTTATTATTTATTTATTGTTTCACATGTCTTATGCGTATTAAAACTCAAGCGCTTCCATCTTATTTATCGCAAAAAAATGATCTCGGATTCAATTCATGTTAGTTATCCAAAAAAATAAAAATACTGGCTAAACTGTATAATATTCTATTTTAGCATTAATAAATTATATTCATTAGTTTCCAAGAAATTCATTAACAGTGTAAAAAGTTCTGTCAAAAAAGCTTTATTATCAAGTCCTTTATTACGGCAGGAATGTTATTAAATATTTGTCCACGCATTGCTTTTTACATAAAGTAGCTTATATTTTTCCCCAACATACAATCTATCTCCTAACCAAAAAGGTATCATCAAGATCCGCTCTTGACTCTTGACAAGACATAGACATAACTGTCACTTAGCGATTTAGTTATTTATTAGCTATTTATTTACTCAATGCTGTTTCTTTTTTGTTTCTGATCTAAAATTTAAATAAATGACTATTATGACAAAGACACTTTCTAATGTATAATAATAGTATGGAATATCATTATCATTATCTTTTAGATACGCAACTTTTACTAGAAGAAACAGGAAATTGCCGGTGCTACTAGACGCGAACAACGTAGAGAAGATACGGAACGCGAACCTTGATCCTTCTGGACCTTTCTACTTCATATCTCACGGATTTCTAGAAGGCGGCCACAAAACTTGGGTATGTTCTCCTTATACCAGAAAGATAAATGCTTAAAACCTAGCAAATCTAATCGTAGGTATACAACGGCAATATCGCCAGTATTTTGGGGGTGCTGCCCTCTTGCAGTGATCTGGATCAGTTGAGGTATCTATAGATCGTTTTAAGTGATCCTTAGATAACTCAACTATTTCACATGTATTTTATATTATTGTATATTGTTCTGTAAATCAATTTTATCGTAGGTATTATAAAAAAAAATGGTTGTCTGTAATGGTTATCTTTTTACGAACGATAATTTTACGTGATAACGTCATAAGAAAACATTGATGAAAAATTGCATACTTTAACTCATTCACTGCCACCACGATTTTCTTGAAGTTTATCGAGATGCCGCCGTATAAAACCGCGGACACGCTAGGCGTGCTCGCGGCATTGCTACTTGGAAAAATAGTGAACACGCCGCGCGTGTCCATGGCACTGACTAAAGGTAAATTCTTTAAAACGGCTTTTTTTCTGTTTTAACTATGTTTGCCGGTTAGTATTTCTTGTGCTGCGCGAGGATAAAGGTGTTTACAATAGTGTCGTGAGTTTTGGTACTTGGAATTATGGCGAAAAATAGATTTTATGGTAAGTAAATGTATTATAATGTAATTTAAGGTTCTCAAACTTTTTTTACCAAAACTCCCATGCATCAATGAATAAAGTTTTATTGTGAACTGTAACATTGGAATTCTTAATAGTGCAAGTAGGTACCTACATTTGTTTTATTAAAATATTGGAGGCAATTCGGTTGGTTAATTTCTAAAATTAAGAATTGTCTAAAATATATTTTAGTTAGTATATTTTACATATTGACAAATCAAACCTGTTCGGTTGATACCATCTAACTAAATTAAGAACGCTTGATTAAATTAGATATAATTAAATTACGATAAGTTGGTAACAGCAGAATATCAAAGTGACATTTGACAGTTCTAAACCTAATTTTAGCTAAAATTAGTTAGGTTGGTGCCAACAGAATTGAGGCCATTGAGTGACAATCATATTTAAACGTATGTTCAGTCTTATATGAGTGAATTCAATTAAATTATTAAACCGATAAAAAGCTTTGAACTGCGGAAAATTTGTTTACGTTATTTATCTCGTATTATCATAATTTTGGTTCATTGGCTTTACCTAATTTCATAAGTAAGAATTAAATTCAAAATATTCAAATGAAATAAATTGATTTCTTATCTTTTTTTCAGGAAAAAATAAATTTGTACCGGAAACGGAAGATATTAATGATGGCAAGAATGAAGCAGACTACTCCCCTCCTTCAAAGCGTTCAAATATAGAAAGTAAGAATACAACTAAAGTTACCTACTAATGTATATACACTCAGAAACAAAGAGTTTATTCTGGGTAAAAGTATAGGTAGGTACACGAAGTATTGATGAATAGCTGTAAGATAAAATATAAAATCTGTAGGTACCTATTCAAATAATTGTAACCAAAGTTGTATAAGTACCTTCATAATTTTCTCACAAACAGTGGATACATAATGATTGAATATATATTTTAGTCCCTTTCAAATGTTTTTGTACTCGACTGTTCAAAAAATGGTACTTACATACCACTACAAAAGGTAAAGAAAGATGTTAGCTATGTTCCAGTTGCAAGTTACTTGTTTAGTTTCATATTATATCCTAATGTATTTTTGTTTTTAGCTAAAGATCAACACTCTCAAGAACTGGAATCTGAAAACACCTATTTTGAACAAAATACTCAAAGTTATGAAGACTATCCTATTATCTTAGGAAACGGGTATTCAGAAGACGTTTTTACTGAAATCAATATTAATAGTAATGATGGAAAAGGTTCGAGAAAAATACTGAAACAACATATTGCTACCCAAACTGATGATGATAGTACTAATATGAAAAATATTTCTATAGAAAGTATTGGTGTTCAAACCTTAAATCCTTTTGCAGATAATGAATATGAAAATACAAAAGACGCTAATTATCACTTTGGAATGTTTGTAAAACTAAATAAAGTAGAAGAAGAAGTAAAGAATAACAAAGTATTGGTTCACATAGTATGTACATACTATATATTTGTTAATTACCTAATTGCCTTTTAGGCTTACCTTTGTTTATGTGAACCAATACTTTGTATATAAACTATTTTTTTTAATTAGACGCAATTATCGAGATGGTCAAAGAAAAATAAAATAATACTTACCAATGTCGTCGTGTATGCAATCAAAAAGTCCAAAAAACACTAGCCGCGGTTGCCGTAAAGAGCAAATCACTAAACTCCAGAAACACTAGCCGAAGTCGATGTAAAAACATCGACTTCGGCTCCAAAAATATTTACACAAAAATATCCAGGAAGATAGGAACGCAAGTGCAACACACCGAAGTTCGGGACACACTGGTAAAACAAAAACAAAGGTCTACAATTATTATTCTATATTTTGTAGTTAATAATAACACGAAACATACTCGATAATATGGGAACCTGTAGTAGTGGTAAATCTTTTGTCGACACGACGACGCGATGGCGGCGGCTGCGGAGCGGCGGCATAGGTCAAAGGCGGCGTTTCGTTTGACAACAAATTCACAAGGATATATAATAATAATAATAATAATAACAATACCGGACATTTCACACAGCATCATCTGTCCCCAAAGTAAGCAGAGCTTGTGTTATGGGTGCCACATGACTGATATACTACTTATATACTTTTTTTTTGTAAATACATACATATTATACATAGAAACACCCAGACCCGAGACAAATACTTGCAGATCGTACAAACATTTGTCCCGCGGCGGGAATCGAACCCGCAACCTTTTGAGTCTCAGCCGGACCTAAGCCCACTGTGCCACAGAGGTCGTCAAACCAATCGTCAAACAAAATATATCACACTAGCTGATCTGGCGAACTTCGTACTGCCTTAGAATTAATAATTGTTGACAGCAGTGCCATCTGCCAGGCTGATTTGTGAATCTAAACCATCCAGGATGCCACCCAAACGCATACAAAAAAAAACATTCAAATCGGTCCAGCCGTTTATGAGGAGTTCAGTGACATACACACGTATATTAGAATTATATAATATATTATATAATATACTAGCTGTACCCGGCATGCGTTGCAATGCCACAAATTTTCTTATCGTTTAAACCTTCCCTGGACTACGGCAAACATTTCAACACCAAAATTAGCTAAATCGGCCAAGCCGTTCTCGAGTTTTAGCGAGACAAACGAACAGCAATTGATTTACATAATTATATATAGAGATAATTATACTGTACGTGTGTATGTCACTGTGTGTGAATGTATAATTATATAAAGATTATACATCGGATAGGTGCGTTTTTTTTTCGTTGATAGCGTATGGAGTTATATGAGCGACTTCATATATGACACAGTACTGTATACGGCAAAAATAACGGTCCTATAAATTATGACATTCCGTTTTGTCATCAAATACTGGTTAAAAAATCACATATCGCATGCTTATAACATTGAAATTAGCGAAGGGTTTAATGGAATAAAAAAGTTTGGGAACCTAAGGGTAGCTTCAGTAAGTGAACACGCCTAGCGTGTTCTCGGCACTACAAAATACCTATTTTTCGTAAAAAAATCTAACTGGTTTTTTTAGGGAACCGCTTCAATATGCCATAGCCTATCCCTTAAAAATGATGCACTAAAAATTTGAACAGAAAATCTGGCCTAGTTTTGGAAATATAACCGAAACATTCAAAACACGCCTGGCGTGTTCTTGGCGTAGAGACGTAGATTAGCCTGAACACGCGAGGCGTGTCAGTGGCAGTGAATGTGTTAACCTATTAAGATGCGTCACAAGCCGAACGCTTAGGCCGATCGTGTCTCTCTATCGCTTGTTTCGCGCTTTCGCTTGCACGCTCGGCTCAGACGGAACGTGACATTTTTCCTGCGTGCAGCCGGCGTTCATCGATTTATAAGACGGTTTTTATGTTGGTTACCTTATAACTCCATAAATTTATAAACCGAATTGAATTATATGAAAATATATAATATCCAATTGGTCCCATAGAAATTTCAAAATCGGTTTAGTAGTTTGGTTTTTAAATCAAAATAGCTTGAAAAAATATGTTATTCAAGTAAACGAAATTGCGTATTTTTATATAAATTCAGTCGATTTCATTTTTAGTTTTTAAATTATTTATTATGTTATCCTTGAAGTGGGATTTCCTTTCTTTCTTATCGGTTTGAACTCCAATTCAAATCAGTCAAAAGTTCCCGGACACAACAAACTTCAGGATTAATGGATGTTCTAGAATAAGCCAAGAACTACTGAAACTAGCGATACGGTTGAGTGGCCTTGGAGACTGACCCGGAACATCGCGCAGTTCATTTGCTGCTTTGTAACTTTATCATACCGACATCGTTATACAACTACTGATAACGTTGTATGAACTGTAGTATGAACAGTCTAATTGCTGTTACAAGTTCAATGTATGTAAAACCTATACCTACATGTAAATACATATCGACATACCACTCAAAATTTGCAAGTTGAAGTAGCAATGGGCAGGCCATATAGCTCGCAGAACTGATAACCGTTGGGGAATAAAAGTTCTCGAATGGCGATCAAGGACAGGAAAACGAAGCCCCACCCGATGGACTGATGACATTGTAAAGATCGCGGGAAATCGGTGGATGGAGAGGGCTCAAAATCGTTCTTCCTGGAAATGTATTGGGGAGCAATGAATTTCTAGGGGCTGATATGATGATGATGACATGTAAATACCACCAAAGATTTCCACAAAATCAATTATCCTTATCTGTTATTAATCTATGTGGCGTTGATTAACCCCTAACGAAGACAGGGTATTATAAGTTTGACGTGTGTCTAGTCATTGTGTTTGTCCAAATGAACCGATTTTAATTTTAATTTAGTTTTTTTTGGCTTGAAAGGGCATTTGATTAAGCACTTTGTTAGCTGAGGTTTAAGAAAATATGTTCAGCAGTTTGAAGATTATATCTGCTCTTTTCTGGTTGCCAGGATTTGCACGGCGATTATAAACTCTTAATCAGTTTTTATTAGTCCAAATCTACTTGGCATTTGTAGCAAAATTGGCAAGGGTCATACAAAAAAGTGTTAAGACGAGTTTCTTGCCGCATTCTTCTTGAACTGGTTAGGAGGAACCGGCACCTAGATTCACTAGGATGTAAAAAAAAATGTTTTAATGTGGTCCTTGTGATTTTATTGAATAAAAAATGTTTTGACTTTGCTTTTGAGTAATATTACGTACATTAGGTACATACGTTTGATTTCTATCTCAATTTCTGTTTATATGACAGCATGTCTTACAAGCATCATCAATCTTCCGTAATTCCAGTTCATTAATAGTAACTGAAAGCTGTTAGTATCAATGTTTTGATAGTATCAAAATTCCATAATCGCCCGGCTCAGCAACTTCCACAGGTCTTACCTATCTCCTCGCTAAATTACAGCAGAAATATTGTGTTTGGGCTCATTGGAATCGTCTTAATGAATAGGTTATAGATGTACTTTAGATTCAGTCGGTGGTTTTAAAATTATGAATGTTGGTGCCGGTATAAACATTCTAAAACTAGTATATTTTCCTTAGATCCAACAAATGTCCGATGCTCTTTTGAACTTGGAGGGCAACAAAGGAGCAACGGTCTTCATAGTGGACTGGCGAGGTGGTTCCCAGCCACCCTATGGACAAGCCGTAGCTAACATTCGCCTTATAGGAGCTATGACGGCGCATTTAATACACAATATCTATGTAAGTATCTGATCGAATCGATAAAGCTTCAGCGTACCTTTGCATATTTCTTGCCAAGTAATCCTATACTTTACCTGGTAATGTATATATCATCATATCCAACAACTGTTATTTAACCCTTAACAGTGGTTATGGTACAGTGGACGTGTCATTTTGTTACACTACCACTGACGCACGAATGGCATTCGTCTGTGATTTTAAAGAGTTCTGAGATAGTTATAAATCATAATTAATATGTTTTTTTTCTTTTCAACATGTTAAAGCATTTCAAAAATAAGGTACGAAGATAAATAAAATATTATTAAGTATCATGGAAAAATATTTATTAATCAATAAACATAAAGGTATCAAAATTAAAACGAACAAATTTCATAAATCATCTTAAAAAAAACTAACGTTAATAGGATGTTTTTTTTTTGTTTGTTTTCTTACAAAATTAAGACTGTTTTTATGAGATCTAAATAAAATTTTCAGAAAATCACATGTTTAGGCACTTTTTATTTGCATTAGTTGCAGGTCGGTTTTGAGCAGTGTAAGCAGATTGGCTGACCGCATATTTTACACCCATAACGGGCTCTACGTCGTTTCTGCTTGAAATATAACAATTCTTTAATGTTTCAAATCTTCTAATTTCAGGGCTTAGGGTAATTCGGTTCAGTCTTATCCTTTCCCCAAGATATGCCCAACGAGCTCTTGAGCTCGTGTGAAATTTGCGGTATTGCAAATCTTCGCTCTAAGTGCAGCGTTACTAAACGTCTTCCAAGCTCTTTCATAAAAGCTAGGTGATTCGAGGAGTTATAATTCGACATTATAAAGGAATTGGCAGCGGCAGTATTCAAAATCCTGTAGAATATGTCTAATGACACTAACACTGACCATACGAATAGCACACGTCGAGTCATAGAACTCACCTATTTAGACGTGGACTACGCGTCTGCTCACCCTCGTTGCGCACGTGTCACAACAAGTCAGGAAACTACCAAAAAGTGCTAGGACGAAATCCCGCGTAAAAGAAAGTTTTGAACGAATAACGATTTCGGTGACGAATGTCATTCGTACGTCAGTGGTTAAAGAAAGAAATAAAAAATAATAGAGTTTATTTGACTACACAGAACAGTAGGTGGCTATATTGGCTCGTTAAGTCGCCAGAAACCAGAGTTAACACGTCCGCACTCGCCTGTGGCTCTCACTTGACTGTTCTGTTCACTCCGCTACCCGCGCACCCGAGACAACATCGCTGTTGTAGCTCTATACACTGAACTGTAAACAGGAACGATGTTAACATTGGTTACAGTGAAGACAATGACCTCAATTCTGTTGGCACCAAACTAATTTTAGCTAAAATTAGGTTTTGAACTGTCAAATTAACCTTTGGTATTCTGCTGCTACCAACTTATCCCAATTTAATTTTATCTAACTTAATTAAGCGTTCCTAATTTAGTTAGATGGTACCAACCGAATAGCTTTTACAAAAGCTATGACTAACTAAATATATTTTAGACAATTTCTAATTTTAGAAATTAACCAACCGTATTGCCACCAATAGGTACATAAAGAAACCTAAAAACAATCGGAATAGATTATCAACTAAGCACCAAACGTGCAGCCAAACAGATTATGATCACAGTATAATGCCGCCTTACATGGTATAGGATACCATGCAAAAAAGAGCTAGTTTTCAGTCAGGGTTATTGGGTTATTTGGGGGTTACATATCGAAAAATAAGCTTACAGCTCGTCATCAACTATTCAAAGTCAAATTCTTCTTACAAATTATATTAAAATACCTCTTTTCTAATGTTGAAAGAGTTTTCAATACTGTCATTGTTTGACCAATGATTTCTTATTTCCAGGATGTACTGGGCTTGTCGAATTTGGATAATTTCCATTTTATCGGCCATTCTCTCGGAGCTCATTTAGGTGGATACTGTGGGCATGCATTGCAAAAGGTAAGGTTTTTATTTACTGTAGAGAAAATACAAATTTTTACATATTTACGCCCGTATTTCAGAACAAAACTCAAACTCTCTCTCTCACTCTGTGTCCGCTTCGGTTCTCGTTAACTTTGTTTACACGATCGCTCTGTACAAATATTGTTCAATTTAAGTAAACTTCGAAACTTTCAATACTTGTACTATCTCAATCGATAGCTAAACATAAATTACTTAATTCAAGTAAGTAGTAAGTGCAAAAACACAGTGTTATAAACGTTAAAAGTAAAAATATATGTGTGAATTGGCGAAGACTTCACAAATCTACCGACATTTTGTAACCAGCCACTGCACGCGATTCTCACGGTTAAGCTTGAGGAGCACGGGTTACTTTCGCCTACCTTCCGCTGCCCACCGCCGCTCACCATAGCCCTGCGTCATCTGTCACAGTGTAAGCAATACAGTGATATTACCTTACTAAAATGGTCATCGTGAAATGCTCGGGCTGCTTAAAGATCGGTAATGACCTAATAGGTATTAAATGCTCACTTCTTAATTGCGATAAACTTTACTGTTCTCAATGCATCAACATTACTGGCATCACATCGGAACGGAAGAAATCGTGGAAGTGTCCCTATTGCAGCGCTGCGAACAAAAAAGGCGGAGATAACAGCCTAACCCCGGCACGCTCGAGCAATGAATCACAAAATGTGACTTCGCGAAAGATACCGGAATCTTCGTTGGTGGCATCAGAAAACGTAACTGTTCGCAAGAAACCGGAATCTTCACTGGTGACAGAAGTTTCAGAAGTCAAAGAGCTGACCTCAGAGTTACGTCAATTAACTCAAGAAATATCCTCTTTGAAACATAGACTGGAGGAAGCTACAGAATCACTGATCCGCTGCCACTCTCGCCTCGACGAACTGGGTGCAGCTGTTGCCGCTAACGAATCTCGAATCAACAAAATTGAAGATCGAGAAAAGGAAGTGTTATCTCTTAAAACAGAAGTGACGCTCCTTCAACGGGATCTGAACTCCCAGGCTCAAGCCCATTTAAGGAACGAATTGGAGATATCTGGAATACCTGAGAGTCCCTCGGAAAATCTTCAGCATACGGTGCTGGTAATAGCTAAAAAGTTCGGGGTGGAACTGGTTGAGGGAGAAATCGACTGGGTAACTCGAGTTGGTGCTCGGCAGCTAGTAAGTAGCCTTCCAGAAAACAGAAAAGGAGTTCCCCGCCCTGTGGTGGTCCGGTTGCTCCGTCGATCAAAACGTGACATACTCGTAAAAGCGTCTAAATCTAGAAAGAACATTACAAGTGAAGATCTCGGAATCCAAGGCCCAGCCCTGAAGGTGTACTTCAATGAACGTCAAACTAAGGAGAACCGTATCTTATTTCGAGAAGCCCGAATTCGAGCAAAATCCCATGGTTACGCTTTTTGTTGGTGTAATCAAGGTTCCATTTATATACGTCAGCGCGAAGGTAAGGCTGCAATGCACGTGTCGTCTCGAGAAAATCTGGACAATATGCTTAGTCCTTGCATTGGTATTTAATATAAACGTTATCAAATGTATAATCTTTGTCCGGCTCACATCATATTCATATCATAACCTACAATTATTATTATGTAACAAACTCCATTATCCTTTATATTACTGTATATTTTGTTTATTAATTGAATATAATTTTATTGTATATTGTTTAATAATATGTTATTTATATAAAAATACAAATACTGTGCAGCTAAACTATACAACATTCAAATTAAAACAAATAAGTTGTACTAAAAAGTTACGAGCTTACACAACAAACGTTTACCGTAAGATTCAATCAGATGACAGCTATACATACGTTTTCATGTTACCAACATCGGTAATTACCTGTGCTAACAATCATCTAGATTAATGGATTTAGATCACATTATATCAGAATTAGATTCTATGAATATAGCTTGTCATGCGCTCCCAGTTCCCGAAGATGTCAACACAATTATAAGTTCCAACTTTAATTTTACAGTTTTAACGTTAAATATCAGAAGTATAAACAAAAATTTCGATAATTTTCTAATAACTTTCAATCGGCTTAAAATAAGTTGCGATGTAATTGTTCTAACTGAGTGCTGGCTCAGCGATACTTCTATCATTCCTCTAATCCAAAACTATGCAGTTTTTAATACGACTAAAATAAGAAATCAAAATGGGGGTGTAGTAATTTACGTACGAGATATCTGGCAACCGAATGTCTTGGAACTCTCCATAGACGATGCAGAATGTCTGCAAATTGAAATTCCAAATGTGATAACACTCCTAGGTGTATATCGTTCTCCATCCTATAGAAATCTTGACCCATTTATTTCTTCGCTGGACAACATCCTGACCATGAATGTAAGTAAAGAAAATCTTGTGATGGCTGGTGACTTAAATATTAATATATGTACAACTAGTGAAGGTTCGAGACTTTCCCCAGAAAGTCTCGAATATTTGTGCCTTTTATCAGAACACGGTTTAATCCCAGCTATCACGATTCCTACAAGAGGTCTATCATGTCTTGATCATATTTTTATTAAGTCCAGAGCCTCTTGTGTGGGTATTGTTTGTGAGTCTGATATAACTGATCACGAGTTGTTGATGGCGGGGCTTTCATTGAGTCAACAAAAACAATATATTCCTATGAACTTTACTTACAAGAGAGATATGGAATCTATTAATAGAGACTTAGGTTCTATAGATTGGGTTTCATTGCTTTATATGGATGATGTTAACGAATTAGTTAAAGAATTTACCAGTACATTAAATAAAATAATTGGTAAACACACAAAAAAATGTCTTGTTAGTCGTAATAAACGTATCCTAAAGTCATGGATTTCGCCTGGCCTTCTACGCTGTATGCGACATCGTGACCGACTACATATTCGATCGAGACGGAACCCTAATGATAATGTATTAAGAACGGTATACACTAGATATCGCAATTTTTGCAATAATTTACTGCGTAAACTTAAGCATGATTTTGAGAGGAAAGAACTTGAAAGTAATAAAAACAACCCAAAGAAGTTATGGAAGTCTATTAAGAATATCTGCTACTTATCGAAGACCAAACGTGAACCTATTGAGCTATTATCAGCACCTGGTACTATAAGCGCTAAGCAGTCACTAGACCGTTCCAATTTATATTTTTCGACAGTGGGCCAACAATTTGCTAATTCTATATTAACTGAACTTCATACTTCACAAGAAAATCTTGCTAGTGCAGTTAATGCCGATAATTCCTTCGTACATTCTTTTTACATGCACCCTACTGATACATCTGAAATAGAAAATCTCATCATGAATCTTCGTAATGATAAGGCTCCGGGCATAGATGGATTTTCAAATATACTTATTAAACAAATTAAAAATTATGTTATAGTACCCTTAACTCTTATATTTAATCGAAGCTTGATTACCGGCATGTTCCCTGATTCTTGGAAGCTGGCTGCGGTTAAACCAATTCATAAGACCGGCCCTAGAGACTTGCCTGATAATTATCGCCCAATCTCACTGCTAGGTGTTTTTTCTAAGCTACTTGAAAAAATTGTAAATAGAAGACTAGTTCAATATTTTGAAAAATGGAATATTATTTCCAATAGACAGTTTGGCTTTAGACTAGGTAAGTCGACGGATGACTCCTTATCACTTTTACTTAAAAACATAGTTACTAATTTGGATCAAAACAAGTGCTGCGTGGGGGTTTTTCTGGATTTAGCCAAAGCTTTTGACACTGTTTCCGTTCCCATTCTACTTACAAAACTTGAAAACTTGGGTATCAGAGGAATTGCACTTCAGTGGTTCAGTAGCTATTTAACTGAGCGGAAACAGTGTCTTTCAGTAGACGGCGTCACCAGTTCTCCCCAACTAATAAATTACGGTGTCCCCCAAGGGAGCATACTTGGGCCTACACTTTTTAATGTTTACATCAACAACATACTTAACTTAGACACAAACTCAGAGATAATTTGTTACGCTGACGATACAGCCCTTATATTTCATGGCCTCAATTGGCATGATGCTCTTGCTAATGCCGAGCAGGGTATGGCTACTGTTTATCGCTGGCTTCAATCAAACCTGCTGACATTAAACACACAAAAAACTAAATTCATATGCTTTCACAAGACTCAAGCCTCCAAGCCTCCCCCTTCTTTTTCCGTACTTAAAATTCATACCTGTAATAGTTTTTCCCCAAATAACTTATGTAGTTGCAAGCAAATTGAGAGAACAACAGTCATAAAATACCTTGGAATACTATTAGATGAAAACCTTAACTTTAAAAGCCATATCAGTAGCTTGGCTTCAAGAACACGTAAAATCATAAATGTCATGAGACTTCTTAGAAACTCCGCAGACTTGGACTTGTTGAGATCCATCTATGTCAGTCTGTGTCAGTCGATTCTGGCTTACAGCATTACTAATTGGGGTGGGGCCTGCAAAACCTTTATGATAGACTTAGAGATTGCCCAAAGGTCTGTATTAAAAACAATGTTAAAAAAACCATTTAGGTATCACACAGAGGACGTGTATAGGGAAGGTAAAGTTCTCAATGTTCGGCAACTATACATTTTGTACACGTCCCTTCAAGTACATAAATACGTCCTTAATTCTGACGACTATAAAAGTATGCTTGAGCGTAGAATCTTTAAACTTAATAACGTCTCGGTTAAAACTTCTTTTGCCCGGAGATTTAGTCCTTTTCTTTCAATCCTACTCTACAATAAGGTTGCAAAAATCTGCTCAATCAAACACTGCTCAATGTTTGAAGCCAAACACTCTATAACTACCTGGCTGAAAACATTATCGTATGAATGCACAGAACTTCTTATTGTCCCATCAACCTGATTAATTAGAGGTATCTAATTAGTTAGGATGATCTATTTATATAATTTTATTATAGTATATGGCATTATATATATATTATATGTTTATGTATCTTTATAATAACTATATATATAGAATATTAATATTATTATCATTATTATTATTATTATTATCGTACTTTCATTCAATGGTTAGCTATGAACCGAAGCTACAATTATCTCGTGTAATAATGATCGTATATCAAGGTACCTGCAATACAGATATATATCTAGTGTGGGTACCACTGTCAATAATTAGAGTAAGTTCGACACTCCATGTATAGAAATAAGACGATAGGTAGCAACAACTCATTTATTTTTAATGAAACTGTATCCATTTGTTATATGTGGTGTGTAATAAATATTTTTCTATTTTCTATTTCTATTTCTACTCTTGAGCCTGAGCATTGAGCATTCGCATAATAATAAATGTTCGTGGATGTTACACACAACACCATCTAGCCCGAAACTATACATAGCGTACAGAGCTTGTGCATACAATGGGATCTAAATGACTGATGTAATACTTATGAACTCGTTAATACATACTTATGATTCTTTATAACACCCAGACATAAAACCAACATCACAGAAATATTAGTCCTCGATGGGCATCGAACCTCCAGCGTAGAAGACTGGAGTTATTACCAATGGAGTAAAATATATAAAATCTGTTATCATTTTGATCTTAGTTTAAGTTTTGTTCTAAATTACAGACATAATTATACCTACCTAATTATTATTGTAAGTACTCGTATCTCACTGGTGGAATTATTGCGCTTCGCACAACAATAAAATTAATTAAATTTATTATATATTATATTTAATTTTATTGTTTATTTTGTTACTGAATTTATATTGTTTTAGTAGTTGATATTCATCGCGCGCATTCACCTTAAAATTTATGCCCGATGTTTCAGTTGTGTTGTAAAAATCATCGTGGTCGCGAGTTGGCTGAAAATAAAATTAAATGATTTATTTGCGTGAAATATGGTACTCAGAGAACATAAATACATAATTATGCAAAAGTTAAGTTGGTACTTACTTATGATTATAAAATACATTTTAATAATAATAATAATAATAATAATGCCGGACATTTCACACAGCATCATCTGGCCCCAAAGTAAGCAGAGCTTGTTTTATGGGTACCACACGACTGATATACTACTTATATACCTACTTTTTTTTTGTAAATACATACATATTATACAAGAAACACCCAGACCCGAGACAAATACTTGCAGATCATACAAACATTTGTCCCGCAGCAGGAATCGAACCCGCAACCTTTTGCGTCTCAGCCGGACCTAAGCCCACTCCGCCACAGAGGTCGTCGTAATAGCTTTTACCAAAGCAAACGGAACGTTAATTAAGTAATTCTTTGACACTATAAACATTTGTCAACAAGCGAGGTAATCATTTTGTATGTATTATGTGTAAAATGTATTATATGGTAATTCTTTTTCGAACTGGAAATAATAATATAGTGGTGTCCCTCAATTTTATTTTCGAATAAAATAGTCTAGGAAGCTACCGTCGTATAGCAACGGCAGTTTTTCAAATTCTGAAATGTCCACATTAACCGTATCCCCGCACTGATATCCTTGATCTACTCGTAAATTAAACCGTGTTTTTTTCATTACAGAAGTTCAATTTAAAACTCGGAAGGATCACTGGCTTGGATCCAGCGGCTCCATACTTCAGTAAAACCGTCACAATAGTGCGTCTTGACAGATCTGATGCGAAATACGTCGACATCATACACACAAATGCTTTACCACTCTACTTTAAAGGTAATTTTTCATGTTCATATGAACTAGTGTTCATGTCCAACCCCTTTTTAGCGGATTAGCAGTCTCAGGGTTCAAAGAGCTTTCTTGATGTAAATATGGACCTAGTTGTCATTTATAATTCTTCTTTATTTTCTTCCTATAATGACATCTGTCATGTCGACAATTTTGCCAGTGTCAAGTGATTGTTTGATAATAAAGTCATAGTCGATCGTCATTTGTCTATTCTAAACGTCATCGCGGAATGACCGTCTGGAACTTTCTCTGCTGTTGTGCGTAACGGCCTGATTGTGCTACAAAAATTCAAACATCCTCATAAACATTCGTTTTTATTATATTAGTAAGATTAGATTCTGGACATAGCTTAGCCAGCGTGGTAAGTAAAAAAAGTAACCTATAAATAATTATAAATATTGGTGGACAATGCACAATACACCATAGCCCCAAACTAAGCATAGCTTGTATTATCGTGACTAGATGGCTGATAGAATACTTATATATTTTTAAATACATACATAAGATACTTTATTACACCCAGACACAGAACAAACATCTATATTCGTCACACAAATGTATGGCCTGGAAGGGTATCGAACCCTCAACCTACAGCGCAGAAGGCAGGGCAATTACCAACTGAGCTGACAAGCTAGTGATATGTTATTCCGACTTCAAGCCTATCTAAACGTGATAGTTATATTACGTGATTGAGTAACATTTAAACATTAAATAGAAAGATAAATATTAAGAACTTTTCTGCCAATCTTTTCCTCAAAAAGAAATTCGACTCGCCTCTCTTGGCATGGAAGCCAGCGCTCAACGAAGCAACAAGTCTGCCTTGGTGTTTTTTCGTTGCAGTGCGGAGTGAGTCGATTGTTCCTGAGAATGCCTCGTAGAGGCGAAACACGTGTCGAATTTATTTGGATTTGCGGAATATACTTAATATTTATCTATCTGTTTAATGATTTCTAATGGATTTCCGCAAAGTCGCGCTACACAAATTTAAAAATTAGAATATTTAAATAATGTATTTTTTTAGGTTTTGGTATCACGGAGCCTATAGGCCATGTAGATTTCTACCCTAACGGCGGATCAACGCAACCTGGTTGCAAAGACTCTCCAAACTCCCCGAACAGAAACGACAAGGAAATGTACCAGAATGTAGTGAAGTTTGTCGGCTGCCACCATGAGAGGAGTTACCAGTTCTTCATAGAGAGCATCAACCCTTCGTGCCCTTTTACGGCGGTACAATGCGAGTCTTACGATGTAAGTAAACTACTGATAAATCAAGCCCACGGGTGCTCGGGTGCCCTTAGCAAACTAACTTTTGTATGGATTTTTTTTATCGTTTTTTAGTGGCTTTCTGCTCGTTAATTAAATGAATAATAGTAATAAAAGATATATGGTATGTATTTTTAATATATCCTCGTACTTCCTCGTTTCAAGTTGTTTTTAAAGTAATCGTTAGTTTTTTAATTTAATTATAAAATTATAAAATAAGTTTTAAATATTTGATCTTCTCCAAAAGTTGAAGTCGTTTTAATTTGCATTTTACACTAATAGGCGGAAAGTAAGCTTAATAATTAAAAAAAGGTTTAACGCATAATTCAGATATCTATTTTCAGATTTCCCTATTTGATTTTTTTCTTAAAAAAAAACGTGATTTGAGCGTGTCAAGGTTATTTGATCGTCGTCTTAAGTAGTATGTTTAATGTGAGGGTTTGTTCGGTAAAATGGTACACGATATATCGGAACAATAATCATGCAAAGCCTACTCGTAAAATGTTAGATGGTTCAATTTGAAAACCCGGGCTAATCCCTTACCGTGTTTAGAAGTAGGACATGCTGACATTGAACCTTTTTGGACACAGCACTATGTTGATTGGTTCGCGGAAAGTGCTAATTTTGGACCTAGTTGTGGGTACTTTCCTGTTTCATGTATATGTGCGCTGTATTCTTGGTCATTTTTAGTCCTTTTTCCACTCTTTTGTATTGATTGTTTTCTGTGTGTGCTAAATATATGTATTTATTTCTTTCTTATTTCTTCGTATCTTCTTGGACTTGGGTTAGGAGGAATTGACACCTACATATTATTATGCATATTATTAATGCTGGACAATTCACACAGCATCATCTAGCCTAGAATGATATACTACTTATATTTTTTTTTTTGTAAATAATACATATTTATACATTGAAAAACACCTAGACTCGAAACAAATATTTGCAGATGGTTTAAATATTTATCCCGCTGTGGGAATCTAACTTGCAAGCTTCCGCGTCTCAAGCGGATCTTCGCCCACTGCGCCACAGAAGTCGTCACAGATTTCGCCTTAGAAGTATATGCTGTGTTCTGTATGTGTGCACAAGTTTATAAATATATATTTTTTTACAGTCATTCCTCGCCGGAAACTGTACAACCTGCGACAACAGACACTTCTGCATTCCCATGGGGTACCACTCATACACCATCTACAAACGACTACAAAATGGAGGACTCGTTGATACTAATTCGAATATCGCTCTGTATTCTCTGACGGGTGGCTCTAGACCTTTCTGTAGTGAGTATAAAGTTTACTTTTACCGTCCGTGATGTCACCCATGAAAGGCCCAGTCTGAATACCAGTAGGGCGATTATGGAACTCTTGATACAATCAATGTCTATCAGTTTCGATTAGCAATCGGCATCAATTTCCATTAGCAATAGACATTTTTTCAATCAATCATATACGATGTATTTAAATGCTTAGTACGCTAAGCACGGTTCCCACCACAATCGTACTTTGTAAATTGGTCGAGTTATAGTTTGACACCAACTTCACATTGTAACTAGCGGTAGAAGCCGATAGAAATCGCAGCGATCCGTAATACCAATTCATCAATAGTAACTGAAAGCTATTAGTATCGATGTTTTGATAGTATCAAAGTTCCATAATCGCCCCGCAGCGCTGTCTCCCATAGGAGTGACATTAAAGCTGAGACTGGACCTGTTTGGCACCACAAGCGAAAAATATAATCTCTTAACATGTGTAATTTGGCCTACCTACTCTAATCATTTACCTATTTGTTTCTCTATGTCTTTAACCATTTTCGTGTTGTGTGTCAAATAAACCATTATTCTATTCTAGTTTAAAATGCTTCTGACATAATTATTACGTTAAAGTATTTACGTAACCGCGACCGCAATATCTGCGAAGTCAATGTCAAGTCGTAAAAAACACTTATGATTATGACGGAAGCCCGTCGCTGCCTATTATTCGCCTGTCGCGTAACCACAGATAAAAATACATTTAAAGCACAGGTCAAAGATTACAAAATGTCTATTAGACAGTCGACAGCAGTATTTGTAATTTGAGGAGGGTAGTTCGTTGAGGTAACATAAGCTTTAATCAGTAGAAAATTTAAAAGGCAATAGTTTTTATTGTTCCTGTTTTGATATCGCGATTTTAGAATCATAAGACATGACCTATGATATAAAGTTAGTACTTTTTAGGTAATTACTTGATTGATATTATCTGATCGGGTTCAAAATATTAGATGGTTTATAGTAAAGACAGATGAACGAATCTTTTATTAATGTAATGAATGTAATCTATTTATTATCCATATATTAATGTAATTGCTTCAGGAGTACATTACGAAGTGGTTCTTCAAGTTTCCAACTCCTCGGCTAGCAGGACTCACGGAGCTGAGCCAGGGAAGGTCTCCATTACGCTACTCGACAAATATAATAACAAGAGCGACCACAACTATTTAGACGAGGAACAGTAAGTATTCAACTGTTTAACTTTATATCTGAGCTATGACTGGGCTCTACAGCTCAGTTGGTAGTAGCTCTGCCTTTGGTGCTGTATTGTTAGATGCCTCCCAGGACAAACAATCGTGTGAAGAATGTAGATGTTTGTTCTGTCTCTGGTTATTGTAAAGTATCAAGTGTGTATTTACTTATTAATTTATTTATTAAATTCACAAAACTGATTGATGGCTGATCTTTGAAGAAATTAAAAAAATATAACACGTTAAAAATGGATTTCCATACACGATAGCTAAGCGTGTTAGAAATGAAATTCCATAGACTTTTACGTCCCGCATTTTAGTAGGCCTGAAATGATGTACTTTCTAAGTTATATTTGGAAAAGGAATGGGCACGTTTCTCAGTAGGTGTGGTATAAAGTTAAAGTTCGAATTTTTAAAAATCTTTCCATGCAGCGGATAATGCTGTTTTAGAACGCTAGTGAATTTATCGAAACTGATTACTGTTACCAATCAATTCACAATAACAAAAACGTAGTAACAATGTGTTAGACCCGGAACTCTGATTATAAGGTGTTTCATAAAAATAAAAGATGACCTTACATAATAAAATAACAAACAAAAAAGTTGCGATAGTGACGTGCGAAAACAAATGAATGTTAAATACAATTTGTTTTTTTAAACAAAGTTTTACGCCGTAGATAATGTAGGTCGATCACTCACTTAAAAACACAAAAAAAAACAATGTATCAATCTACAAAAAAAGTTATGGCTGAATATGCAGAATTTCTTTTTAACACTTATTGTGGATTGATTTTGGATAATTATAAATATAACATTTATTCAAGTATAAAAATTAATTACAGAATAATATACTATGATATAAAATACATGTGAACCAGTTGAGTTATCTAAGGACCGCTTAAAACTATCTATAGATAGCTTAACTGATCACGATCACTGCCAGAGGGCAGCGGCCCCAAAAAAACTGACGGCATTGCCACGATTAATAGTAATGCTAATTCTCTGGTCCAAATAAGGGACAGCTTTTGGGTCAAGCGATGTTTATATCAAATAGGTACCTTAAATCATTTTGAAAACAAGATGGGCTCCTGTTCCCCGCGGTTCTAAGGTCTCGATTCCCAAAAGTTTTTATCGTAAATATTAGTTTACATACCTACTAATAGTCCAGGATCCATGGTACATTTTTGCTTTTGATTACTATCAAGCTAATTTTCCGTGAGTAGCTTCATTTTGATAAGACGCCCAACAATTTCCTGTACGAAACTCTCTATTGTGGTATCTAACAGAGGAATCAAGGATAAAATATGTCGATTTTATGATTATCAAATATTTATTACTAACAGATTTTTTTTTGTTAAATCTCTAGATAATTATCTACCTAAATTATTCGAAAAAATATTTGTCCTACAAAATCTATGGTTTGATCAAAGAGTCCCCTTCTTCCAACATGTATCGATAACGAGGTCATCATAAATGATTACTGACCATCTTATTATTATTTTTTTACTTAGTTAATATTTATATAATTTAACAGTCATATTTTCCTACAAATTAAAATCTGTTAGTAATAAATATTTGATAATCATAAAATCGACATATTTTATCCTTGATTCCTCTGTTAGCTACCACAATAGAGAGTTTCGTACAGGAAATTGTTGGGCGTCTCATCAAAATGAAGCTACTCACGGAAAATTAGCTTGATAGTAATCAAAAGCAAAAATGGACCATGGATCCTGGACTATAATGCCAATTTTATTTGATACCCAACTTTTAGAACACTGAGGCGCTAATCATGATAATGATTTAATTCTTCCAGGAAATTCTACAAGCCCGGTGACATCGAGAAAAAAATGGTAGCTGCTAAAGATACCGGCCACCCGCCGATTTCCGTGGTAGTCGAATGGAAGTACGAGACCAATCTCTTCAACCCCATGACATGGCGTATCCTTAAGTCTCCTAGTATATACCTCGACTACTTGAAACTATCTTCTATTGAGTACAATACTGAGTAAGGAAAAATCAACTTAATTTTTACTATAAACGGAATATTTATCATGGTTAGAGTTTTTCTATATCCACAAGTTTTACAAGTTATAGGTCAACTTATTTCAATCAGCTTGGCTACATTATCTGGATTTGAGGTATTATTCACGTTGCGTGACAAGTTTATATAAATTATATATAAATAAATTTATATAAATAAATAAACATAAATATTGCAATCAAGGACAACAACATCTAGTCCCAGAATAAGCACAGCTTGTATAATGGGAACCGAATGACTGATATATAAAATACATATTTTCAATACATTCTTATGGTATTATATGTATAACACTCAGACACAGAAGAAGCATCTATGTGCAATCTACAGCGCAGAATGCAAAGCTACTGCTACAGTAAAAAGAGACAGTCAATGCAAACGTGATGTTTCAAAGTGATCCTTGTGATTGTATTGAATAAAGTATCTTTTGACTTTGACTTTGAATCATAATGCTGAATCCCGATAATGTAGGAGTTACAAGAAATAGGTTTACATGACCCTTTTCAATTCAATGGTTCACAAGGATATCTCACAGTATCAATAAGGTTGTAGCTGTGATGGCTAAGGTCAGTTATTTCCATCAGATGGGCCCTTAAAGTTAATATATATAATTATTGCCTTTTGCATACGTATTTTGTCTATTGTATCTTCTATATTTTTCTAATTCATTGTGTCGTGAATGGTTTGTGTGGTTTGCTAAAATTTAACATTACTGAGTATGTAATTTGCCATTATTGTCTTTTGCATTCATATTTATCAATTGAGCCTAAGAAATAATAATTATATCATAGATAATTGTGTTAATTGCTAACTTATTTAAGTTTTACTGCTGAGCGAGGTTATTATTCATTTATTTAAGTAAATCGTTTCTCTGGTCTTCACAATACAGGCTTTCCTAGTGTGAAGACCGCTGAAAGGTCTTTAAACATTGTATATGCTATCATATCAATGCAAAAAAAAATTATTTTCATGAATTTAGATAAATTTCAGCCTGGACACAATGAATGGCTGGGGGCTAGTGAAGAGCTTTCATGCACTTGTATATTGTAATATACGATGTAATGTTATCATCATCATAATCTACAGCCTAACTTTACCGACTGCTGCATATTAAGCCTCTTATTCGTACGTTACAATTTACGGGCCGCGTCTTTGACTGTCGCCTATACGGTAGACCACTTCTTACCTTAGGTAGTTTTACTTTGGTGGAGTTATTATCTAACTAACGAGTTTTTCTTTTCTTTCAGTATCACGGTATGTCCAAAACTCAACAAACCAGTGGTAGCAAACCTGCCTACTATTCTGAAAACCAAGTACTGCAGGTTCGGAAAGTAAGAAGATCGTAGTTGCCTTGTTTATTTCGACTTTGTGCAATGTATCTTCTGAAAGTATTTGGCTATAGTATTTGATTATTATATTGTAAAATACTGATAAAAATATAAATAATAATCTCGCTGTGTACTTTTGAAAAGAATATGTTTTCTACCATAAGTTAGGAACAGTAATGTATATTACATTTTAATTGTTGTATGTAAAAACTTTAAATAAATATTTAAGTAAGGCTGTTTTATTACTTAAAACGCTACATAAATGTATGTTTATAATATGTACTTAGCTAATAAAAAGTAAGAAGGTACCTACTGTGCTTCGTAAGTACCTACCTATATTAAAATTAGTTAAAAGAAATACATCAGTAACTACTATGTTCATCGAGTTTTTATTTGGTGCTACCTACGTCTAAAGCCGGAGGCCATGCCTACTTATATTAAAGGCGTCTCCAACCCAATACTAACTCTTAGGTTCACGACTTGCTACACTCAGCGCCAATCTAATTGCCAGATTCAATCCATGAGGGTGCTAGCCAAGGACCAAGACTCGCATACTTAATCTATAATGATTGTAAGACATCAATCAGGATGTACATTCCATGCCGATCACCGAAATCCGAATAGAAAAGATACAACAGGTTCATCAGGAATCTGAATGTGATCAACGGCCTTTCATCTGTCCGGTTCTCCGTGTGCTTTTTTATCCGAAGGACCGAATGACATCACTAAACTTTATAACTGCCACTTGACAATTTTTGACAACCACGTGTTTGACACAATTGATTGACGGATGTGGGCGATATGAGCAGGGTTACCAGATGTACAGTATTTACCGTTTTGTATGGTAATGGGGAGAAACACTGCCCTTTTATCCCGATGTGTGTATTGTTATTTTTTTCGCTTTGACATAATTGGCTGTCATATAGCATACTTTCTTTGTGTTTGTATAAAACAAAATTTATTTCCATATTATTGTTATAATGCCTCAGTTTTGCGTCTAGACTTTAAAGACAGAGGTTTAGATAAGTTCCCCAAAGCGACAAAACAAATAGTTGGGTCGCAGCTACAAGCAAAAATCTTTAAAGCAACAATAGCGCCCAAATGGTGTTTCAAACCAGAAGAATACTTTGCATATAAGATTAGTTTATTGTACTACACGCAGAAGTTAACTAGGCATCTCGCTGTAATGACGTCATAGTGATGTACTAACTGCATAAAAAATTCAAGTAGGTACCCCTATAAGGCCCCTCGACACTCGTGATTGTGACTTTGGGTTGTTCTGTTGGGTATCTCATGGCAAGATCTTTGTGCGCCGTAGAGAGAACGGCCCATTAATGCGGAACCAACATGAAATAGACTTGCAGAAGCTAGGAGATCCCAAGTGACTAGTTAACATGTTTGAATGCCTGTTTTTTGAGCAACATAGTATTATATCTATTAAATATTACTTAGGTTACTTTATTTTAGTAGTTCACACATTTTTTCTGTACATTTCATATATTAGTTTTGTTTTCTCTTATGCTAAATACTTAATACTCACTCCTCACTTCTCCACACATTACACTTCTCACACTTAACACACTTACACAACAAATTCATACAAACAACCAAACATCACTCTCATTTCACTCTTCATTTCCGTACAATTCCAAGTGTCTCCAAATCAACAAATTATGTTAAAAAAATTATGGCAAAATTATCACACTTCTGCTATCTTTTTTATTGACAATGACAATGTTCCAGTCCCTGTGTTGATCATTCCGTCTAATCATGGATAGTCGTAGTCAAGTAAACAACGATATCGAGCAAATCTCTGTGTTAAATCGTTTACAATGTTCTCCTGAGAATGTTGGAACACACATTGTTCAATATGGTACAGACAACGTCAAAATACTTCACGCTAATATCCGCAGCATCAACCGTAATTTTGACCATCTTTTAGTTCTATTACAGAGAATGAAACTTGAAGTAGATATTATTATCCTCTCCGAATGTTGGCTCAGCAAATCGTTTTAATCACTTCCAATCTGATTCTAATAACCAAAACGATGGAGTTGTCGCTTACGTAAAAAATGACCTGAAATGCATCATTGACATGCCCAGCTTTCACGACGCAAATTGTATTATTTTAAAGATAGCCAACACTCTTGCTATTATAGCTCTTTATCGCTCGCCGTCATTAAAAAATGTAAAACCTTTTCTCTCTAGCCTAGACCTCACGCTAAAAAGTCTAAACAACTTCAAGACTGCTATTATCATTAGAGATATTAATATAAACTTGCTTCCTGGAAATTCTGACCCAAACTCAGACGAATATCTAGATCTGGTTGCTTCACATGCCCTCCTTCCTGCCCATCTCATACCTACAAGAGACAAAAGCTTCATTGACAATGTCATACTTCGTTCACCTAATCCCGCAACTACTCTTATACTCAACTCTCCCATCACCGATCACATGCATAGGTATACTTCTCTGCTGTAAGTCTAAAACCACCGGACCATCTACATATCGCTTATCTCAACGTATGATGTCCCTGCGATTGCCGATTATCTGGAAAACACAGATTTTTCTCCACTCCTCCTCGCTAGTGATCCCGAAGCAATCTCAGATAACTTGATAAATATTATCTCCACCTCTATAAAAATAAATAGTCGAAACGTACTCATTCCTAGTCGACAGTGGCCCTGGATATGGCCCTGGACCACTCCTGGCATCCTCCGCTGCATTCGTCAAAAGGATAAACTGTATCGTAAGTGCAAAACAAATCCTGATAGTGAAACTCATAAGCTTATTTACCAACGCTATCGCAAATTTTGCAACAATCTTTTAAAAAAACTAAAACTGGAATACAATCAAGCTAAAATCCGTAATGTCAAAAATAATCCTAAAGATACTTGGAACGCTATTAAACAAATTGCTAGTCTTCATAAGATAAACTCAACCTCCAGTCATCTATTGAAGATGTGTTCCTCCCCCTCCCTTTCAGTTGATACTAGAGGTGTGACTAATATAATCGTAATAGGTACAAGGAACCTTATATAAGGACTGTATATTCATAACATGTATATGAATCTACAGTATTATGTTATTTGATATAATAATACGCGGAGGTGCAAGGTGGCGAGCGATTCTTTCTGTCTGACTAATACGATATTATATTATGCGCGCTGCGGCGGCGCGGCAGTTCCGTTATCCTATTATTTCATATAAGCTAGTAATTATCTATTACCTATTACGACCGCTGCGTTGCCAATCCGTGCACTGCAGGTGCAGAGCACGTGCAAACTTGTTTTTCGCTGAGATTTGATTGTTTGTTTTGACTATTGTTTTAGTTTTACCAATTAGGTACTTAGTATACTTTCTAGTGTCAAGTCAAGCGGTGAGTAAGTACCTAGTGTGTTTTTACTTAATCTTTAAATTTAGGAACCTAGTAGCAGAAATAAATCGTGCATTACCTACTGATAGTGACACGTGATTTATTGTTTTTGTTAAAGGTAGGTAGGTAGTACCTACATACTGAAACAATGAAGCGGTCAAGAACAAGCGAAGTTTGGACACAATTTACTGTGGATTCAGAAGTCAATAAAATAGCCGTTTGTAATTTGTGTAAACAAAAGTGTTCTTTTAAAACAACCGTTATGTTGTTTTAAACATTATGTTCTTTTAAAAGTACATAATGAATAGGTTCACTAATATTAGACTAGTATAAACTAATATTTTATAACAGGTATGATAACATAATACCATCAAAGCGATATATTCAATAATATGATTATGAATAAGTGACCCTAATACCCCATCTCTAGTTGATACTGTTAATTCCTTTTTTGCAAACATAGGTAAGTCTCTCGCTTCTAAACTCATTCCCATATCTAACACTGACCCATCTACGCCTCCAAACTCCGAACTTTTCTTGCCTCAGCCACCTCTCACTCAACCCCTCTCTAGCTCTATGGTTCTTTTTAGTATTGATAACTCAGAAATAGATTTGATCATTTCCAACCTCAAAGAAAAATGTGCGACAGGCTGGGATGGTATAACTACCTTGATAGTTACCTAAATCTGCGAGGCATATTCTTACTCCTATTTTATGCCACATATTTAACTTATCCATTGCATCTGGCATTTTTCCACGTGCATTTAAAAAAGCCATTGTTCATCCAGTATTTAAAAGTGGGGACCGAGAGGCTGTTACAAACTATCGGTCTATATCGATCCTGACTGTATTTTGAAAAATTTTTGGGAATTTGAGAAAATTATGAACTGTAGGTTAATTAAATTTTTATCATAAATTTTAATAACCAATATGGGTTCAGGAGTGGGAGGTCCACGTCGGACGCTGTCATTGAACTGACCGATGCTGTTGTCATGAACATAGACAAAAAGCAAAAAACGATGGGTGTCTTCCTGGACCTTTCCAAGGCTTTTGATACTGTTTCTGTCCCCATCTTACTGAATAACTTAGAACGCATTGGTATTAGGAAAATTGTACTTGACATTTTCCGTAGCTACCTCTCAGACCGATCACAGTGTGTAAAAATTGATGGGTTCATGAGTAAGGAGGAATCTATTTCCTTTGGTGTTCCCCAAGGTAGCGTTCTTGCACCTACCTTATTCCTTATCTATATTAATGATCTTTGTGACTTAAATCTTCCTAACTGTAAAATCATCACCTACGCTGATGACACAGCCCTTCTCATAAACGGTCGTACCTGGCAAAATGCTCGTGACAATGCAGAATTTGCTCTTAAGGTTGTTATGTTCTGGCTGCGATCCAATCTTCTTACTCTGAACATTTCCAAAACTAAATTTATGACCTTCTCCCAAATCTCTGCTGCACAACCGCCCTCATCCTTCTGTATCCTTGCACATGTATGTCCCAATGCTACTATTCCATCTTCCTGTGACTGTCTGCCTTTAGATCGCACCTCTACCTATAAGTATCTTGGGATTATGTTGGATAACACTCTTAGCTGGAAAAACCAAATTGACATTTCGGTGTCCCGAGTAAGTAAACTTATTTTTGTCTTCAAAACTCTACGTACTGTCATTAGTTACGAATTTCTTAAATCTATATATTATGCTTTAGGTCAATCTGTTCTTACTTACTGTATCCCTTCTTGGGGAGGCTGTGTCAAAACCCAAATGCTAAGACTTGAGCGAGCCCAGAGGGCAGTCCTTAAAGTTTTAATAAACAAACCTATCTGGTTTCCTACCTCAGAAATTTATTCTCGCACTCAACTTCCCACAGTCCGTCAACTTTTTGTTTTGCATACGATCATCAGAAAACATTCCCAATTAGTCTTTGACCCTACTGTTGTTTATGCCAAACGTACATCTGATATAGTTTGCAAAACAGAAAAACGGCGCAAGGCATTAGCCAGTCGCCATATCTACTTTATAAGCACAACACTCATAACAAAGTAAATAAGGAAATTAACATTTATCCCCTTCCCCGATATGTATGTAAACAAAAATGTCTTCAATGGCTTATGTCCCTGTCTTCTGATGACACTGAAAATCTTTTTAAGATTTCGGAATGAACACGGAATAAACCCCAAATGATTTAACACATGTCACTGTACCCCTTGCACACACACCTTTTACTAACTCATTTACTACTGCACCTTTAAACTCACCCTCACTCTACACGCACACACACACACACCCACACACACGTACACACACACATATACACTTACAAACATATACACTTACACACATACACACATACTCATACACGAACACACTCACACACTACAAACTTGCTACTTCATATTTAATATTTTTTGTGAAGGGGTCTACAATCCCCTTATAGTATACTAATTTGGGTTCTGTTTTATTATCTTCGGAGGTAGGCGTTAACATTCGCGACACAGTTAATTTAACTTCTGCGTAATGTTATCGTTCTTTCCATGTTTTTGTATATTTTTGTTTATGCTCCCAAATAAATACATTTTGATTTTGATTTGACTTTGCGAATGTGGGTGGGCACGTTTTCAAGCGAAGTTCACGGGCGGTTCGCGTGCGTATCTATTAAATTGAGTACTTAAAATATGTTTTGTCTCATTCTTACTATGACAGATGCTAATGTGTGACTGACGCTAAACATATTATAATTAATCAATAAATACATAATCAGCGTTTTTCAATAAGGGGGTTAAATGTAAGTAGGACGACCTCTGTAGCGCAGTGGGCTTAGGTCCGGCTGAGACGCAGAAGGTTGCGGGTTCGATTCCCGCCGCGGGACAAATGTTTGTATGATCTGCAAGTAAATAAATTCCCATCAATGTTCTTTTCGAACAACCAGTAGCCAAACAAGTTCGTTTGACAGCTTAATCGAAAGGAATGAGGAAACGTTTTTATTTCAATTTCAAAAAACTGCATCACTTTCAAGATAGTGTGTCATTCTCTTCGAATAGTTTTGCCCATAATCACTAAAAAATCTTGCCAACATTAATAACAATGAAAATATAAACACAAAGGTTTTGGTCAAATACGGTAATTTTCTCTCATGTGTACGGTATCCCCAAATATAGCTAGCGAGCGGCAACACTAGATATGGGTCGGATTTGTGTTGGTGTAGTATATTTTGTTGAATTCTTGTTTGAATGGAATACGTAACACCTGGTTATTGTGTTATATCACACCGCGCCCTGCTACCTCAGTGATACTTCAAGGGCAGAAGCTACCAAGATTTCGTCCTCAGTCATGGGAGACCACAGAAAGAAGAAGAAGTTTTTCTTCCGTAAACAAAGAAACAAGTTTTTCTTAGAACCCGGCTTCAAGGGATTTTTCTGTACTTGTAACTTCAAGGAGAAGGATTGTGTGAAGGAGACCTACAACTTGCTGAACGAATACGCTGGGAAGCTTTACCCTGAGCTGGGAGAGGAGAAACCCCCAGTACCACCGGATCCCGACGCGCCACCTGAAGACTGCTCCGAGAGTGAATCCGAGGAAGACGAGGACATCGGAGATATTCTTAAACGAGAGGTTGATTTCATCAAAAAGTGTTCACAAAAATCTCTTAGGCACAAACGGTTTCAAGTGGTTGAAACTGGTGCTTCAAATTGCATTTTCGTGAAGACGAATCTTCCTAGTCCAGAGGAGCTGACGTCGGCCATAATGAAAGACTTGCACACTACGAGGCTGCAGAAAACACGGCATGTGTTACGTCTCCTACCAATCATGGCAACATGTAAAGCAAATCTGCCAGATATAATGGAAGCTGCGGGACGACTTTTTGACAAGTACTTTCTGAAAGAATCGTCAACATTTGCTGTGATCTTCAACAAAAGATTCAACAACAGTTTGTCCAGAGAACTGGTCATAAAAGAACTTGCTGAACTTATTGTTTTGAAAAACAGTGGTAATAAGGCTGATCTAAAGAATCCAAAGCTATGCATCATACTTGAAATTATAAAAGGGATGTGTTTGCTTACAATTGTGGATAACTACTTTACTTATAAGAAGTATAATTTAAATGAAATATGTAAAGAGGAACCTCCAATCACCAACGACTGCGAAGGGACTCAAGCCAAGAAATTCAAAAGTGATGAAAAGGAACCCGACAAGGAACAAAGTGATAGTCAAAAATAACTTGTATCTCATATTTTTTACTATTCTAAGTATCTACAATATGTAGTTTTTCTACTTCTATGTAATTATTAAAAGCAGTGCACTGCTGTCTATCTATACCAACTCTTACACCAAAAGTTTTGTCTACTCGTAACTTTTTCATTAATTATATTCCTATATTAAACATTTATTCAATGTGAAGCATTATGTACATTTTTCATTTATACACCATTATTGACATTGTCAATAATATTGTCCTCATTGTTCTATCATAAACTAATCAATAAAGCAAAGTTATGCAATAATCACAATCATCTATTGTGGTTATGCAAGAACTTTATATAACAGACTGAAGCAGCACAAGTTTTTATGTAGGTACTGAGTTATGTAATGCAAAGGGGACCAATGATTGGGGCCTTGAAACGCGCGCGCGGGATAGATTGTAAATGATTATTATTGAAGTAGTTAGATACCTACTTTAATAGTCATTAAATTCAATCCCGTTTGTCTATTTACTTTTACGTTAGTAAATTGTTCAAGAAATAAATCATACATCCTGATGCATATATTGTGCAGGCAGCCGCGTTTAACTAATTGTAGGTATCGCTTGTTTTACAGCTCCACTTTCAATAATTCTTGTGTAGGTTTAGGAAGGTTCTACGCGATAGTCAGCACTCGAGAACCCCAAGTCGGGCGGCGCGCTTTGTTTTAGTTAGCACTAAGTTCCGCTAGGTGGCGCATCGCATATCGTTTTTACTAATTGTATAGTATCATGTTATCTATGACTTAACTAAATAATACGTAGCAATATTATGTAAATAATACAAGTACTCACTGTCCGATTCTTCTAAAGTAATAGCTTGCCTACCTATACATCATTGCTAAGAACTTACTTTTAGTTCCCTTTTTAGCCACCAAAAAAGGCCGCGATTTAGTTCGTAGGACTCCCGTCCTCGTGGTGGCATTTAGAGGCGGACGGCCCCTGCACTGCCCTTTCCTTTCATTTGGTATTGTCGGATTGTGGATATTCTTGTGGTTCTTGTTTCGAATACACGTACATAGATGGCGTTAGCTGAAACGTACTAATTTAGAGAGCTTAATTCTACTGAGTCCGATACATCTAGAATAAAATCATTCGTTAGTAGCAGATTTCTTTTCTCCATTAAAATAAGAACGAACCGTTTATTTTCTCATTCAAACATTTACTGACGGATGTTAAAGTACCAACGGATGTTTATATATCCAAGGAACCCGACATAAAACAGAACCTTCTTATGAAGTAGGTAACTAGTAGGTATCTTATTGGCATAATACATTTATTATTATGTAGGTAATTAGATTTTTTTTTAATTATTATGTAATTAGAATCATCCACCCACTCGACGTTGCCAGGCCCAAAGTACCAGGAGGTGTGTTATTAGTCATAAATTCATAAAGTTCTTGAATTTTTTGCGGGGAAACACCATCACTAAGCATCACATCATCATCATCACCATCACAAACAATATCACATCACGACATCCCGCTTGCACTTATGATGCAACACGTTGTAACAAGTGTTCCCCGTTCTCCACTTTACCCACAAATTTAACGGCCTTTTGAGCAATAACACGCTGAATTTTTTGGACTGTGGTGGTTGATGAAATACGAGTTCCATCCTTAAACAAAAGGTTTCTTTCTCCAAATTTTCGTAGAAACTTCCAACGTTAGTCCTATTGAATGCTGTGGCGCGCGCAAGGCTGCAAGACTCTGGTTTACGCAGGGTGAGATTCTTATGCCTACGCTTGAAGCTTCTCAACCATTCTTTTCCGGTCATTTGGTTTGTCTTCCAGGATTCAGGCATTTTCAAATTGTTTAAAACCGCTATTATCCAAATATCCATATTATCTCCAAGAATTAACCGTTTCTTTTCTCATACATACATTCACTGACGGATGTTAAGTATTAACGGAAGCTTATATTATCCAAGGAACCCAACATAAAACAGAACCTTCTTATGAACTAGGTAACTAGTAGGCATTTTATTGGCATAATACATTTATTATTTTGTAATTAGAACACGGGTCTATAAAAAGTTTAACAAAACAGAATTATGTAAATGTTAACCTATTAAAATAAAATAATCAATGGAACAGAAAAAATATCAGAATAACTTTTACACTAGGTATGGAATATGAGCCTATTTACGCCAAATTTAAACAAAAAAATTGATCGGCAGCAATGGCATGATATGATGAATGTATCTATGTACCTACTACATACCTATTACATACTACTACATACTAAAATTGACAGATGTAGTGCTTATATTTGATTTAGGAGTTAGGACACATCCGCCAGATTCTAAATTCGGCATAATTTAATTTTAGTTCAGATTGGTCATTGATGACGAATAAGGAAAACGAATGAAGACACATTCGCCAGAGTTTTGTAGGTACCTATCTAGACAGACGAACTTTATTCTTCTGGCTCTTCGGCGGCACTCTCGCTTTGCTCGCTCGCCTTGTGCGTTGTTTTTTATACTCTAACATAACTTAACCAACTGGTTTCGATCTGATTAATTTATTTATGACAAACGCGAAATATATCGAGTGAGGAATCATGAATAATATCGTTTTGTCAGAGGTAGAAAAATCTGACAAATGCGGATTCTGACGGATGTTTCCTAAAACTTACATTTATTCTAAAAGCAAAAGCAGCAAAATCTCTTTTATTGAAAGTAAGCATTGACACAGGTAAATAAAAGTTTACAACAGCAAAGCAATACCTACATTTCCGCAATACATTTTGACCTACGAGTACATACCTACATTGAAACAATTTCAAAATACTACCCAGGCAGCGCTTCGAACGAGTGAAAAATTTGTAACAAAAGTAGACAAAAGGACTCTTGTTACCTACAAAATTTTCACTCGCTCTGTAAAAACTGAAGTAGGCACCTACATTAACTAGGTAAAAGGAAACTCGCTGACTGAATCACTCAAGGGAAAAAAATAAACGAGAAACTGGCCCTAACGACCGTCAAGGGATGTCATTAGCTGATGTCCACTGCTGCATGACTCGAATTAGGTTCATCTACGGAAAAACTTCTGTAGGTACTTGGTAACTTGTGTTCTAGGGTACCTAGACATGTAGTAGTAGGTCCGAAAGTCTGATTAAAAATAAACTTTCTATCGTGTTTGAAAATGCTCTTATTTCTAATAAATCTGAGCACTAGAACACTGGTTTAGTGGTAGTGGCCTCGCCTTCCGATCATAATTCCGTGGGTTCGAATCCAGTTCTGCACCAATTTTTCTGATCCGATTATTTACCTATGTGCGCTATACCAGTATTCTCAAAAGGTGAAGGAACAAAACGTGCGGATGCCGGCATGCTGTAGATAAAAAGAAAAGTTTGAAGACATGTCTCAGGTGCACGAAAGGAGCCTCTGAGGCGTACTTTAATCCCTTCACCACACTGGTTCTAAATAACTAGTGACACCATAAAAAGAAGAAGAATAGCTTCTAATAAATGATTTTAAGTATTAATAATAAATGCAGTGCGCTTCGCTGTAATCATGTTAAAATTAAAACTGTTTTGAAGTTCGGTATTCAATTGTTCAAAATTTGAACCTAGTACCTACCTACTCTTATAAAAAATATATAGGTGAGTACTTACTTACATACGCAATAACACCGATTCGCCAAGGTAAAATCTGAAACCTCGCTTCTCTCGTTTAAAAAATGTTTTTTTGAAGAATCTTTTGAAGTACCCTCAGAGCCTTACCTAGGTATCTACACCTCCTCATAGAACTTGCAGACGTTAAAATTTAATTGGATTTTGTCTTCTGTGGCCATTAATTAGAAGCATAGGAGCAAATACGACTTTCTGACTGACTTTGAACCATTTTTGTGACACCTTACTACTTGTTGTTTATGTAGGTACATAAGTAGATTTAGAATTCCGTTGTAATCATCTTGGAAACTGAAACGGAATGCTTAGATCATGGTTCTTCCTGGATCAATTAAATATGTTTAATGTGTTACTTCTTTCCTCTCGTTTTCCTGTAATCTATGGGAGTGATTTCTTGAAAAGGGACTGACGTGTGTAACAGAAAGCCTGTACCTATTTAATTTGACCTACGAGCGCACGCGAAGGTATATTGGCCGTCAGATGGTACCTACCCAGAGGTTTGCCCGAGAGGTGTGTACTGTCAGCCAAGAGTGTGCGTGTGTGTGACGAGAAAGAGAGAAGGAGAACGAATCAGCTGTGCGTTTAAACATAGGCTAATAAAGTGGTCATCAGTAATTTTTTTATAAGACTAATCACACGGCAACAAACAGTGCTAGGCTGATTGTGATTATGAACGATCATAGTGTGGTTCAACCTCTTTGATAGTTCATAATTATTTTGGTATGCGATAGGATAAAGGCAAATTAATATTTTTTTTAAGGACAGAAATGAGCCACTGTGAGCCATGGGGTCTCAACAGTGGCTATACCCTAATTTTACAGTGGATATAGGTGGATCAGTGGATAATAAAGGGCAGGTTCTCGATAAAAAACAATGAGTTAGTAATACATTTATAATCAGTCTATTCTTTAATATACTAATTAAACAAAACAACAAAACGGTACCTCAACTTAATGACCTTCTTGGTCCATCAAAGTAAAATCACAAAATTGGATACTGACCTCATTGGTCTTTAAAACTAAAACAAAAAAAATTACGTTGACCTTAGGTTTTATATGGCAAATATGTCACTGGCAGTGGTCCCTTAAACTTTGGTGAACCGTAGACAGAGAAACCAACAGACACATGGTGATCGTGCTGCGTGTGAGATAGAACGATAGGTGGGTGGTGTTGCCACATTAAAACTTTTACCCTAGTCCTAAGTAATCCTAGATTTATTAGAGACGTTGTGTTGTATCTCTAGAGCTTGTCTCTCTATCACAAAACTCAAACTTTTATAACAGATGTGTGATATAGAAAAAACATAACAAAATGTGTGTACTTCATTGTTTATTATTATTAAAGCTAAGCATAACATTACAGAAATAATAAAACCATAAAGATAATACAAAGTCAAAGTCAAAGTCAGAAGATACTTTATTCAATACAATCACAAGGATCACTTTGAAACGTCTAACATACTATGTGAATTTAGGTGCCAATTCATAACCCAAGCCCGAGAAGAGAAACTAGTCCTGGTTCTAGCGCATTTTTGCATGATCCATCTTATAACTACCTTAACTACGAAATACTAATACAAGAGAGTTTCAAGACACGGTTAACTGTCTGAGGGCAGAGCGACATGAGGCCATGCGTTCTTATCAATAATATAGTAATTTATATTATAATATGCTTATTTCAAAAGACTATCTTTTATTTTAGTTTTAAATTTCTTAATAGGAAGTTTAGTTGCATTTTCAGGAAGCTTATTAAAAAAGCGCACCGTGTTCCCCATAAAGAACTTATTTACTTTTTCTAGTCGAAAAGTATTATTTATACAAGCCACCTTGTATGTATGGTTATTCTGGCTGACAGGACATTATTTCACATTAAATTGACTTCAAAATCTATGAAAGGTCTCCTCAGACCGATTTTAAGCAGCTTTTAAAGTTAAGGTGGCTGCCCTTGCTATCATGAATTACCTTGCCTCCATATATTCTATACAACATCGAACGATACTTACGTTAAATTGAATTATTAATATTCATACGAAATGTAACACATATTTGTATGTAAAATTTATGTAGTCTGGGGAATGTTAAGGTCGAATGCAGGCAACACCAAAACAAATAAATTATTTGTTATGATTTATGAATTATGCTGTAGCGAACAAAGTTCAGTTCGAAATGATGTTATATATTGTATATAAAAAATTAAAAAAGAGTTTGAAAGCTAATAACTACTCAAAAATACTTGTACTTACGAGTTAAAAGCCATATCGGAGAGTTTCCGTTCACAGTCACTTTTACATCCTAAAACGCTACATCGAACCATTATCTTTACAAAATCCGGTAAAGGAATTTATTATTTGCAATTCGCAAGTAATTCAGCGTGTTCACAATTTATTTTCAACTGTTATTTTTTCCGGTTATTTCACACAAAGCGAGCACAAAGCATCCAAACAATGGCAAACTGTCAAACGCGTCCTAGCACAGTAAGGTGCTGCGTGCTTAGCACAGTAAGGTGATCTTGAAAAAAACGGCACGCGACATGAAACAAAAAAATCAAACCAATCTATCTCGTTTCTTTACACTATGTGCATATAAGTAGTTATCTTTCTTGTATTAATGCGACGGACGCTATCTAGTCGTCTATTAGTTTCTCTGTCTACGTGGTGAACATTCAATTGAGACTGTCATACTGTGAGGACTGGCACAGGCGGACAGACGGACAGAAGCCGCGGAAAGCAGCTAGTACTTAAGAAAATATACACACTTGCCTACTACATAAATACCAGATGTTTTAACAATAATTAATGTTAAAACATTTGAAATATACAATTTTTATAAACATCTCTTGAAGAAATTATCTTATTATATACTCCTAAATATCTACTGATTATATAGAATAATAGCTGCTGCCCGTGGCTTCGCACGCGTGGTACCTACATAAAAAGTAGCCTATGTCCGTCTCCAAGGTCCCATGTATCTCTATACTAAAATTCATCAACATCGGTTCAGCGGTTTAGGCGTGAAAACGTGAAAACGTGAAAACGTCAGACAGACAGACAGAGTTACTTTCACATTTATAATATAGAATATTGTACATAGTTTGTTTATGAACAGGGCAATCTATGTATATCGTTATACAGCAAATAATTTTGTGTATGTCTGGTGCGAGATTTAGGGGTACCGAAATGCAGGACCGTCAGCACGTCCCGAACTTCCGAATAGTGAGTTCGGGACAATCTGTACCTACTACTGTTACAGGTCAAGAAGGGGAGTTGTGTCATATATATATATATAAATATATGAATACTAGCTACTGCCCGCGGCTTTTTGTGTAGCGGCTGCCGCGGCTACACAAAAAGTAACCCATGTCCTTCTCCAAGGTCCTCCATTAAAGTAGGCTCAGCGGTTCAAGCGTGAAAACGTGACAGACAGACAGACAGAGTTACATTCACATTTATAATATTAGTAGGGACTAGTGGACGTTACACACAACACCATCTACCCTCAAACTAAACAATGCTACTAGTAGGTACTAATAAGTATTCTAAGGCGCGTCGCTCACTGGTAAGTCGAGGCGCGGTCGCGGCGGCGTCGCGGCACGGTCGAGGCGTCGTCTCTATGTAGAGTCGGGGCGCAGGCGGCTATTTCACACATTCCATATTTATTTACAGTCATTATTACAATGGCATTCGTACAAGTCATTAATTTAAATAGGAAAAAAACTTGGATACATCCATATTTGAGACATTGTGACAGAAGAGGAGCATTCAGAGCTACACGTGACTTATGAAAGTATCCCGACAAGTTTAAAAGTTTCATGGAATATCACATGGTACCTTCGGTTTACTGTTTCGGTTTATTTAGTTTTTTCCAACAGTAAACCGTAATCAAGTAAATCAACCGTAAACAGTAAATAATCAATATATATGGAAGTTATCACAAAATTTTCTTTTTATATGAAACAGAGGCGGGTGAATAAATAGCCGCATCTTTGCTAACTACTGAATACTAAAAATATTGATTCGTTCCAATGGTGTGCCTTCCTGGTCGCCTCTTTCTATACAAGAATATGGAGTAACGACTGGTCGATTCGAGTTGGACGCTTGACTTACTAGTCTAAACGTAGCTACGCACGAAATGAAATGACAAAATGGCGGCAGAGTCGCGACGCGGTCGGGCAAGACGCCCGCGCCGCGCCCCCGCCTCGACTCCGCGCCGCTTGCACCTCGTCTGTGCCGCGACTCTTGTCGCGCCGCTTGTGCGCCTGCGCCTTGACGCCGCCTCGACTCTAGCTCGTGTGGGCGACCCCCCTAAGGCAATGTTTGTACGATGGGAAACAAATGACTGATACAATACTTATATATCTTTTACCACATACTTATGACACTATATTTTATATTTTTTCTATGTCTAATATAATATATGTATTTACACAAAAGAATATAAGTAGTATATCGGTCATGTGGTTCTCATAACACAAACTTTGCTTACTTTGGGGCTATAATGATGCTGTGTGAAAGATCTTGCATTATTCGTCTATTCTATTCTATTCTTTTTATCACCCAGACACAGAAACTTCTATGTTCTGCACACAAATGTTTGTTCTGGGTGAGGATCGAACCCATAACCTCTAGAGTATAAGGCACTTGGTACTTGGTTCTTGGTGAGTGGACTGGTTTCCGCAACTAGGCCGCAGGTGGGCCCTTTTTGCGTGACGGGTGGAGGCTGCTACTCCAGCCACCCGATATCCTCCAGGAATGCCAGCAGCGGAGAGTATAAGGCAGTTTTACTACCAAATGAGCTAAAAGGCCAGAGAGATTAGGTTACCTACATACAAGTACATACGAGTACATACTTAACACTGAAAAAAGCAAAAATATTGATGAGTCTCATACAGACAGACTCCGAATGCACAATATTTAAAATGACGACCTCTGTGGTGCAGTAAGCGAAGGCCCGCCTGAGACACAAAAGGTTGCGGATTCAATTCCCCCGCGGGACAAATGATCGTCTAATCGGCAAATATTCTGTCTGGGTGTACATTTATGTATTTACAAAAATAAAGTTTATACGTATTAAACCAGCGATGTGGTTCAAATAACACAAGCTCTGCTTACATTGGGGCTAGATGATGCTGTGTGGAATGTCCGGCATTATTTATTTATATTTATTACTTATTTTTATTTTGTAATTACCATCAACTCAAGTATTTATGTCAGCTTTATTTATATCTACAGGTCTTGTGTTGGAGAAGCTTGTTAGCGACTTCAGATTTCTGTAGAAGTGTTTTTACACCCACTTATTTGTATTATTTTCTGTAGATTATGTGTCTATAAATATTAGGTACATACTCATGCTACTTCTATACTAATAATTCGAAGCGTATGTCTGTTGCTTCTCACGGCTAAACGGCTGAACGAATCTTGATAAAATTTGGCACGGAGATAAATTGTCTTCTTAGGACGGACATAGGCTTCTTTTTATGTAATAATGTAACCATTTATGTAGCCATTAACATATATATTTTTTACTCACCTCTGTTTATCCTATTGTGTTTGCTAGATTTTCTCTTCTAATTTATATCTGGTCTATATTTAGGTATATTTAACTAGCGACCTGCCCCGGCTTCGCACGGGTGCAATGCTGATACTAAATATACTACAGAATGTCTTTATATACAACGTTATCTAAGAGAATAACATTGACTAAGAGATAGACATTATACCATTGCGGACTTTTGTGTAGACCTTTTTAAGTTGTACAATACTGTAGTAATCGTTGTAATAGTTTCAATGTAAGCGCAAAAAAATAAGTTTATTTACGACATCACATTAGAAACCTCTGAAATTATCAGTGTTTCTCTACTATACTATGCATGTTTTATACATATAAACCTTCCTCTTGAATTACTCTATCTATTAAAAAAACCGCATCAAAATCCGTAGCATAGTTTTAAAGATCTAAGCATACATCGGGACAGACAAACAGCGGGAGACGACTTTGTTTTATACTATGTAATTTTATATTTCTGTCTGGCCTGTCAGTTCAATTGATAACTTTGACTTCTGCGCTGTAGGTTGAAGTTTTAATTCTCCCCCAGGACAAACATTTGATGAACATAGGTGTTTGTTTTGTGTCTGGGTGTTATAAATTATCATAAATATGTTTTAAAAATATATATGTATTCTATCAAAAATGCTAAGCTATGCTTAGGTTTGGACCAGGTGGTGCTGTGTGCAACTGTCGAATTTTCTTGCAATTGTGGTAGAGCCAATCATTGTTTTAGACTCGCAACTTTAAGATTGAACAACGTCGTCATGATATACGAGTCTAAGTCTTGCTTATTTTGACTGTACTAAAAATCTTGTATGTGATTGGCAATCTTTTTTGTATGTGATGGGAAGGAGCCTACCAATATACTTATACTTATTTTGTTCTATAGATCGTTTTAAACGGCTCTTAGATAGCTAACTGTTTCACATGTGTTTTATATTACAACGAACGCACGGTACGGACATGGCGGATGGGGGCTAGGCGAAATAAATTGTAAGATTTTTCCGTCACGACAACCGTCTACACTAAAGAAAGGTATTTAGTGTAGACGGTTATTCATAGGGTAAAACGAATTAATTTGAATTGAATTATGTACAATACTAGTTTATTTTCACAACTCGAAAAAATATATTAATTACTAAATTTCCTACCATTCCTTCATTTCATTAGTTATTTCTGCGTTTCATTTAATTGCTCTCAGACTCTAGTAATTCATTAATTTGTATTTATTAATCAAAAATATTATACGTTTATCATTAATAATATACTACGATAGGAACTTCGTTCCAACCGAGTGTTCCACAATACTCAAGCATTTAATTTTATTGTATATTATTCTGTACATTTTTGTATTTTATTTAAAAATAAATGTACGTGTTGTATATAAGATTGTACGGTTTCGATTTACTTACATACTTCGTCCAGGATCCCGTGTGAGCCACACTTAAGTGGGTACCTACTCGGTCCGCTGGAATAACAAGCACAAAACGGACACCGGCAAATCCAACCCGAGTCCCGGATTTGTAACAAAGTGCGGCTTTGCGTTCACTTCTACGTAATATGGCCCAAACAACGCAGATGTTCGCTGCTGATTTTCAGTGTGGTTTCTGTCTTGGTTTCTGTCTTGGTTTCCTAGAATTCATTTCGAGAGGTTCCTTTATAATATGAGGCGGTTGCTTCGTATTTATTTCATATCTTTTCTTTACTTGTTCGATGTTTATTTCCTTATTAAAAATATCACGAACATACGAGTACCTATGACATGGTACTTACTAACATGTCTTAGGTAACTTCTGCTCGCAGCATCTACATAAAAAGAAGCCTACGTCTTTCCTTAAGATACGATCCTTTCACAATTTAATCTAGAGACGTTTAAGTCGCTACACGTTATTAAAATCATGAATGAAACGACCTAGTAGGTTGATAAAATCATGCCATAAGTAGTTTGGTGAACCAAGATGCTCGTCACAGTGCATCCTTATTCTTTACGTGTCGTAATTCTGAGGATGGGTATAGTTACCGTCAAACTCGTTTATCGTTTAACCGTGGAATTGTAACTGTTCGGATTTACACGGAACACAGTAGTTATGCATTTTTGTCTTACAAGCAAATATGCACAATTGCCTGAGCATACCAGTGCGCTAACATCTGCCGGCCCGGCACCGTCACTCTCAACCGTCTAACCGTAATATTTTACACAATTTATATTATTACCGATCTTTATTAGTCTTTTACATTGGTTACAAGCACTACCGTCACTTAACATTGGTACCTTATTAGATCCTACAACATTTCGAGTTGCAATTTGTCTGTGGTTGGGTGCGTGGTGCTGCACCCCTAATCGGTACCAGTGTGGTACAGCGGTCGACCAGCTTGGTCTCCACGGGCTATCTTCTCTTGGGAACGTTGCCCTCTGGCAGTGAGCTGGATCAGTTGAGCTATCTATAGATCTTTTTAAACGGGCCTTAGCTCAACTGCTTCACATGTATTTTATAATAGTGTGTATTTTATTCTGTACATTTCTGTAATTATTTCTTTAAATAAAAAAATATGTCTTTTATTAGTTTAATATATTTTTCTAATCATTCCGTGTACCTGTGTAAAGTCCAATAAAATACACTACTACAGTGAACTTTTGACTTTTCATTTTGTCTCCACACCAAATACCAACCACCAATAACTAACGCGCCTGGGACTCCCACAATTGAGAGTCCTAGCTTTTTACATGGTTCTCCTCTCCACATCCAAGTGACTCCGGTGTCATCGGTACTTCAGACTGGTACGGAAGCTTTTGGATATGTCCGTCACCCAGTGACTTCGGTGTCTTGCTGAAGATCTGGTTTTTCTTATGGTAGTATCTTGCGTCATCATGACATACATTAAAATTATATAAAACTGGTATAAAAGACTAATAAAGATTGGATATAATATAAATGGTATAAAAAGAATAAATAGGGTGAGATGGTTTTAAGTAACGCAGTGCCGGGTCGGCAGATGCACTGGTCAGCTCAGGCAATTGTGCAATTTGCTTGTAAGACAAAAAAGCGGAATTCCTGTGTTAGGTGTAAACCCGAACATGCTCCCGAGCTGAGATGAGGACGCATGAGGTGAGCAGATGGCACAAGAAATGACACACACATACAATTAAGCCTTCCTACCTACTAGTTATAGGTATAAACTTAAAACTAATCGGTATTTCCGTTCGACCGCACAATAAATAGCACCGAGTAGGACACAGGATGCCCTACACCACATCCAAGTGTTTTCGACAAACAAAAACGCTGCCAAATTAATAAAATACGCGTAGTATGGAGGATGGATGTTATGTTATTTTATTACCAATGTGTATTATAAATATTATTAGGTTACCATTTTAATTAAAACACTAATGATATTACTCAGTAAGTACATACAATAAGTTTGTTAATCAGTTTAATTACCTACATGTTTAATCCTGCCGGGCGATCATGGAATTCTGATACCATCAACACATTGATGGTAATAGCTTTCAATTGATGAATTGGTATTACGGAAGATTGATGTTGCTTGAGACATGCATTCATCTGAATATAAACCTTAGACTAAATAAATAAAGAATGCGTCGCGTTTAACCATGGTGAAGCCTCAAAACCGTGCTCCTCTGTGTAAGCGCGAAGGTTTTGTTGGATGTTAACTGGATGACGACGTGACATATATCAAGAGCATGGAACATGGTTTGGTTGTATAAGTGTGCGTGGGGTTTGGGGGTTCTGTGTAGATACTCGCAGTATTTACACAGAACCCCTTAAACCAAGCACGGTTTAAGGTTCACTTTGTTATGTTGTTCGCGGCACTCCGTCTTTGTTTTAATTTGATCTGAGATAAAAAATATAAATATATGACAGCTAAGGCTACCAGCACGGTAACTTGAGCCGCTAGTCAGTAATTTGATTAAAACAATTCACTTGGCTCACTAGAACCTGTTCGCTGCAATTTTTCACCATAAAGGTAATTTAACCCAATTTAGGCTTTGCATCGCGACAGCCTGTTACTAGCCGGCAATTTGTTTCCTGACACACGACAGACGCGGACAATGGACATGACACCATGCTAGGGATTTAACTTAATTGATAGAAATAGATTGGGATTATTTCTTTGACATTTTATCATGGTACCATAGCTCCTACATATATTGAACAGGTTTTCTCGTGTTAGTTCATAATTTATTAAGTAATCTAAGCGGAATTTTAATAAATAAATACATAGATAGATAGATAACTCTTTATTGCTATACCACACAGAAAAATACAAAAACAATTATTTTATAATAAAAGGCAATACAATGGGTGGCCTTATCGCTAAATAAATTGTAACTTGTTAGCAATAGTGTTACAATTAACTCTAGTTAAAATTCAAAAAATGTTTATTTGTAAACAATAAGTTGAATTTGGTTATAAATTTTATTGTGTTGCATTGTTATTCATACGATGAGGAATCCAAGAGAAATCTAGACAAATGACGATTGAACGCAACTTGGTGACGATATTTTAACAAAAGTATTATGAAAATACTATTTAAAAATACAAATATTTTATTACCTTGACGACCTCTGTGGCGCAGTTGGCCTAGACCCGGTTGAAACGTTCAAGGTCTGCGACGTTTGCGGGTTCGATTCTCTCCACCCGACAAATGTTTGTATGATCTGCAAGTATTTGTGGTGTTTCTATAAATAATACGAATGTATTTTCAAAAAGAAAGTATATAAGTTGTAAACCAGTGTTACACAAGCTCTGCTTACTTTGGTGCCAGATGATGCTGTGTGAAATGTCCGGCATTATTTATTTATTTACTTACTTGACACTTGCAAATTTGACACCAAGACAGATTCCATTATCGGAAGAAGAAGAAAAAGAAACAAATGTGCGGTAAGTATTTAAAAATATACTTCGTTTGTCATTTCATGATGTTACATAGCACTTGTAAATTAAAAAAAATCTCGTTTTATTGCATGTTTTATTCAGAATTCTTAGCGGAATTTTAATAAATAAATTGTGACTACATAGGACAAGTATGGACATGAATTATAAGTGTTTTATGGTGCAATGTAATTTAAAAAGCGAGGAATCCCGAGATAGTTCAAGACGGCCATTCCTCGATGACGTTTAGAATAGACAAATGACCATCGACTCAGACTTTATTATCAAACAATCACTTAACACTGGCATAATTGTCGACAAGACAGATGCCATCATAGGAAGAAAATAAATAATCCCGGACATTTCACACAGCATCATCTGGCCCCAAAGTAAGCAGAGCTTGTGTTATGGGTACCACATGACTGATATACTACTTATATACTTTTTTTTTGTAAATACATACATATTATACATAGAAACACCCAGACCCGAGACAAATACTTGCAGATCGTACAAATATTTGTCCCGCGGCGGGAATCGAACCCGCAACCTTCAGCGTCTCAGCCGGGTCTTAGCCCACTGCGCCACAGAGGTCATCAAAAGAAGAAGATGTATTTAAAAATAAATAAATAAATGGCTTTGCCCTCTGCGCGTAGATTGTGCGTTCTATTTTCTTACAGGACCAACATGTGTGTATTGAACATAGAAGTTTATTTTGTGTCTTGTTTTTATAATATCATCAGTATATTAACTAGTATTCCTTTATCTTATAATCACATAATTAGCTAGCGTGGCGCTCTATAGTATGCTCTGTCCTTGTCATTCTAATGTAAATAAATAGAGATAGTAACATTATTAAACAATCTATTAGCTAATGTATAAAATAGACCCAAAATGTATACGAGTATTCTCAGTTAAATGGCTTACTTAGTATAAGCTGTGCTTAGTTTTGGGCTAGATTCTGCTGTGAATTGTCCACAAATATTTATTAATGAATTTACTTTAGACTAGAAAACTAGTAGATTTTTGTATCTTTATATAATATAAATCTTCTGTGCGTGTGTTTGTAATTAAACTCCTCCATAACGGCTGGACCGATTTTGATGATGTTTGTGTGTGTTCAAGTGGATTTGAGAATAGTTTAGATTAACAATATATATTTTTTTTGTTTTCTTTTTAAAATGCGTGGACCACACGTCGCGAACGGGACAGCTAGTCTATACTAATATTATAAAGAGGAAACATTTGATTGTAGTTTTGTTTGTTTTGAATAGGCTCCGAAACTACTGGAACGATTTGAAAAATATATTTTCTCTTGGAAAGCTACACTATCCCCGGATGACATAGGCTATTTATCCCGGGAAAATTGGTTTGTCCCAGGAAAAATCCTCAACGCGGGCGAAGCTGCGCGCGAACAGCTAGTGTATTATTATAACAAATTACAAGGAATATAAATATATAAGTAATATATCAGTCATCTAGTTTCCATAATACAAGCTATGTTTAGATTGGAGCTTATTATTATGTGGATTTCCCACCAATACTTGTATATTAAAATAAATAGATGAGGATGGACGTTTATGTAGAGGTGAAAGAAAGGATGGATGGATAGTGTGAAAGGCGATATGATTACGAAAATGACGGCTGGTAGAGAGAAATACAAGAAAGACACATGTTATGCTGACCCTACTTAGCGTAGGATAAAGGCGAAGAAGCGGTATATTTTTCACAGTAAACATGAATTGATTGATCGGCTATTAATTACTATCATCCTTCTTTGTACAACTCAGCTTGATAAAATTGTCGTCATAGACATTCCCAGTAGTTAGTACAGATACCAATATCGATTGAACTGCTGTAAAAGGGTTCTTTCTCGAGATCAAACTTTTAAGTCATAGTTATGTTTTCACGGAGGAGGGCGCTGGTACTTGACACAGTATTTGTACTTCTGTGAAGATCACAGTTTTCAAATTGTAACTGTACCTTGTATTATGTTCCAAATAAATATATTTCAATTTTGATTTTCTTTGTAATTATACTACCAGGTATGAACTGAATGATCTACATTTTTCTAGCACTTCGGTGCATGCTGCTGTAGTTCGCTCGCTCGCCTTGCGCGTTGTTTTCTATACTCTAACCTAACCTTACCAACATGTTGATTAGGTTAGGTTAGACATGCGTTAACATCCTATAGTTTGTGGGTTAGACCGTTAGCATCCTATAGTTTGTAAGTTAGGCAGTTTGGCTACAAGTAAAATAATTTGACATACCGGTTACCTACATAAAAAGCTTGACCACGAGGAAGTACTCCTACAAGTATCTGTTGATGAATCAATCGCCATCATTTAAACTATTAAGACAACACAGTTTCAGAAGTACCTACTCAAATTAAAAAAATAAGTAAAAATCAGTTTATTACCAATATAAAACACTATATTACCCAATGCGTTCAATATTAAACAATATAAAACTATTATTATTAAAAAAATACACACACGCTAATGATTTCTGCCGCTTATACACATCAATAGATGCTTGAATTGAATTGCAATGCATTTATAAGAACAAGTTTATTACCTAACTAATTAACCATCGACAAACTAGAAAATTAACTTAGTCGGTGCAGTTACAAATGCTACCGAACCTCCAGGCTAAATATCTACATGCACTGTGTTCCTATCGATTATTTGAGAAGATACCTAGGTAGGTACGTAAACGCTCGCTGCTATGAACTGTAACCGGTGTCGGAGATGCAATTTCTATCGGATGTACCGACCTTCCGAGCTCAAGCTTCGATGAGGTCAGCTGAAGCATACCACGCTACGTTCCTACACCATTTCACACGAGGCTTGTCTGCAATATATCGGATTTGGCCTCATTTTATCGTAAACTCGTTATTGAACACTCAGCACTTCATCTGTATGAATGCAATGTTATTTTTATACCAAATGTTACCCTCACTGCATCGCTTTAGGATGAAATTTTTATTTAATCCTAAATCGGAAGTTAATTTCGTAGCTCGCTTCTACACAATGTAAATAACACAATCACCCTTCTCCACGACCAGCGGTTTATGTAGTGCGTTGTCTAATGTCTTTGACCGTCATGTAAGTATATCTAATACCTTTAAACGAGCAATTCTTGCATATATCTATGTATATATATAGTCTGAACCTCGGTAACGGTTCCAACGATTTTCATGAAATTTAGTATGCATGGGGTTTGGGGGGCGATATATCGATCTCATTTTTAGAAAACTTCGTTTTATCCGTGTTTCATACCGAGCAAAGCTCGGTCATCCAGGTACTGATTTTAAAAAGCACTATTGATTGATATATCAAAAATATTGTGATGTTAGAAAAATGTTGTGAGGTTAGTGGGCAGTTTTTTATACCAACATATTTATTTTACTATCTGTTACTAAAAAGGAATAGTCCAATCAGGGTGTTTTGCGATATGAGTACTTTTATTAACCATTTTTTTTCCTTTGTGCTAAGAAATTTTGCTTCTTGCCAAGTTTTATAATTTTAGGTTATGTTATTTAGGTTTCCATTAGGGTTCCGTACCCTAAAAGCTATTATACTTAGATACGCTGCGCTATATTTATCTTTAAATTTTAATGTTGACATGTAATAAATTGTTTGTCTTTTTATAGATTTTTGACATTCTGCTATTTGTGTTTTATTGAATTTGTTATGTATTATTATAAATAAAATATAAATAATCCCGGACATTTTACACAGCATCATCTGGTCCCAAAGTAAGCAAAGCTTTATTATGGCACATGACTGATATTTTTTTTTGTAAATACATATTATACATAGAAACACCTAGAACCCAAAACAAACACTTGAAGATCATACAAACATTTGTCCCGCAGCGGGAATCGAACTCGCAACCTTCTACGTCTCAGCCGGAATTTAGCCCTCTGTACCAAAGAGGTCGTCATATAACATTTGGACGACTTGGAATTTTTCTGTAAGTTCATTTGTGTTTTTATGTAAATAAATATATATATAAGTGTATCACTAACCTAAGGTCTCTTGATTATAAAGTTTCTTTCAGATTCCAGCTCGTCTTAATCACCTACTTGCCAAGATTTCGTATGAAAAATGCAAATTCCTATTAACTACTTGTTCCTGAGACTCAAGAGTTTCGAGAAGATTATTATCACGGGAAAGTTTAAAAGTCACAATAAAAATTCCGCGAACTTTCTAGAAAAGTAAAATTGAAACTCAAGAATGCGGTTTAAGACTCTTTTGTAGGTTATAGAATACTTATTTGAGTATAAATTCTAAATATACAATTTTGTCTCAAAATATTAAAAAAATTATGAGACAAAAGTGAATTTATTTAAGATCCTAATAACCTGTAAGAATAGTATGTACTTCCATAGAGTACTGGTTGTATTGTAATAGTACCTATCCTTCCGATCATAAGGTCGTGGGTTTGAACCTGCTCATGTCCCAATTGGTTTTTGCTTCGAATGCCAGTGCTCTTAAACGGTGAAAGAAAACATTGCGAGGAAACCAGCTCAGATTCTAGAATCTAAAACAATCCTAAAAGCAGTGATGGGCTTGCAACCTATCACGTACGGAATACTAACGGTGTTCTATTTGTAGTGGCCTCGCTTTCCGTTCCTAAGGTCATGGGTCCAAATCAGGCCGTGCACCAATGGTTTTTGAGTTCGAAAAAATTACGTGCGCTATACCAGCATTGCGATTATGAAATTTTTGATACAATCAATGTCTGTCTATTACTTTCGATTAGCAATACCTAGGCATTATTACATTGATTGGTACTACGTACGTTGGCTTTCAATCTCCGTTTCTATTCATATGGTAGCATAATATATATTACAATCAATATCACCTATACCTACAAATTCAGCTATTCGAACAGCGATTAGTATCAATGTTTTGTGAATATCAGAATTTCATCACACGGCAGTACTCTCAAACGATGAAGGCATATCTTAGGACCTAAAACGTTCGTAAAAATATGCCAAGAGCACGAAAGGAGCCTCTGAGGCACATTTTAATCTTTTCACCATACTGGTTCACAACTGTTGACACGATAAGAAGATGAAAGCGTTGGCATGTGTCAAACCAAATATAATGTTTGGTCATGCTTCTAAACGACTAATAATGTTCGCAAAATGATGTGTCGTTGGGTTTCGTTAGTGCAACGTCATAGATTATGGGGCTATCTTATTATCACGCTTTAGCTAATTATTTTATTTTATACTAGCTGCTGCCCGCGGCTTCGCGCGCGTGGTACCTACATAAAAAGTGGCCTATGTCCTTCTCCAAGGTCTCATATATCTCAATACCAAAATTCATCAAAACCGGTTCAGCGATGTGAAAATGTAACAGACAGACAGACAGACAAACAAAATTACTTTCGCATTTATGATGTTAGTAGGGATTTCTGACCAAAAGCCTAAATATGAAATTTCAAAACATTCATCCCCTAGTTTACACCCTTCAAGGTTGTTTTTTGAGACAAAAAGTAGCCTATGTTCTTCTTCCAAATGCAATATTTCTTTAATACATCTTCTTACCAAATTTAATCAAAATCCGCTCAGCCGTATTGCCGTGAAAACGTAACAAACAGACAGACAGACAGACAGAGACACTAAAGCATTTATAATATTAGTTAGACGTATGCAGAAGGCTAACTACAAGTTCACACTGAAAGATGTAAAAACTATATTTACATATATGCAAAATACAGTCTAAGTGAAAATCTACAATACAATACAATATGAAGTAAAATAGATAAATATTTAGATATAGTTAAAAATAGATAAAGTATCTCTACTATAAAAAGTATTTGTCACAGAGCAAGCGTTCGAGCTTGCTTTGATGTATTAAATATAGGACTATAGGATGACCGAGCTTTGCTCTATAAAATTATATAATAACTATAAAATTAGAAAAATGAAACCTAGCTAGATCGATTTATCGCCCCCGAAACCCCCTGCATACTAAATTTCATGAAAAACATTCGAGCTGTTTCCGAGATTCAGATTATATATACATGTCATATATCCACGAATTGCTTGTTTGAAAATATTAGATCAATATCTGCGTTTGCTATGGTATTAAATAAGGCGCTTGCTTGCTTATGTTGCTTAAATTGATGCTATCTTATTCATTGATATTAGAATGGCAAGAACGGACCATACGTATAACCCTAGTTAAATATGGGATCATATAACCATAAGACGTCACATTAAATCCTATAATAACTTACTAAACTGTGTTGGTTCGTCCGATGGAAGAGGGAACAAAAGTTGTTTCCAAGTTCCTGGAACCCCTAAGTACATATCTATTCATTGGATTTGCTTCGTAATACCTACTGTTAAAGAAAGGTCTTGATAAAAACAGGAAAATCACGCCCATGGGTAGTCATGCTCCGACCTTTCGTACAGTTTATGGTGGTTGTGGAGTTACGTAATGTTTTTTTTCAGTCTTTAACATAAATTATGGGCAAAACGAAAGTGGCGACTTATTATCAAGATAATAATAATAAATAAATATATAATTCTGGACATTTTACGCAGCGTCATCTACCCAAAGTAAGCGGAACATAGAAAGTGACCCAGACCGAGACAAATACTTGCAGATCGTACAAACATTTGTCCCGCGGCGGGAATCGAACCCACAACCTTCTGCGTCTGATCAGAACTTCGCCCACTGCATAGAAATTGTCATAGTGATAGTTATAAACTATTTAGTAACGGTTAAATTCTACTGTGTGAATGATTGATAATATTTAGAGTAAACTTGATAAGTATTTGAACCTACTCGAAGAATAACAAATGGGCTTATCTACGTAACAGGCAAAGCCACGGGCAGTAGCTAATTGTACATAAAATGAAGGCTATTGGATTGACACTAGTGTCTGCTGTTAGCTTCGCTACGTGCGAGCGTTGAGAGTTCGCTACGAGGCTACGAGTGTGTGCTACGCGCTACGCTAAGTGCTACAGTGCTACGAGCTCAGTTTCATTATTATTGTGAGGTTTGCGAACACTGTTTTATTATTCCTATTTTAGAGAAAGTTCCGCTTCTCAAAAGAAAAATGGAATCCTTATAAGAAAAAGGAATCCTAATATCCTTAGTCTGGAATATACTTGGTCGTGAAACTATACCTTGTGGTTCACTCTACACTACTTGTAACAACCTTGATGACATTACTTTTCTACCTCCAGACATTTACGCCGCAAATATTGGATTATTGTCATCTATGTTTGATAAAGTGGACGTTGCACTGCACATACCAAGAACGCTGCACACTATAACTCCACTACACTATGTCGGAGATACGGTTTGGCGTAAAAATTACGTCCAAAGCAATGCCGGTGCCTATTTTGGCCTAAATTGGCTCCTAATTTTGTAAAAGCTACCATCATCATACCATCCCTTGGTTTTTATCCTTGAAGATCTCAACGGTGCAGAAAAATGACACTATGGCAAAATGGCAATGGTAATTTTGTATATACTTATCCTAGTCTAGTAGTCTGCCTGTCTTTTAAGAACCTTTTTATTATAGCCGCGTTTAGTTCGAGTTGAAATCAATATCAAAGAGTACGGTTTCTTGAAGTTGTAAATAAATTAACCTACTAAGCTACAATGCAATCAATAAATATGGATAAAATATGGCCTTTCATTTCTTTATATTTCGACATTCGCGTGACGATGTTTGTCCGGTATGTACTAATTAACCAATTTTTATGAAATTAGGCTAACTGTGTGCACTTTGTTCAAACATGAAGTTTTGATCTCGATTACTGACCTCAATATTATTTCATTGCAAATTAAGTGTTTTCCTACAATAAGTTCCATAAGTTTCTAACAGATGGCAGTGTAAGTTAACTCAACATCTTTTGCAATCTACGTTGGGTAAGCGTATATTGGTTCAACGTATTAGAACTACTAAGCCACAGCAATGCGGGGCCGGGCCAGCTAGTTATATTATAAAATTACGAGTACATGAACGTGACGTATGGGATGGGAACGTTTTCCAACTACGAAGGTAAGTTTGTCCTTCAAACCGACAAAGTGTATTTTTCTTGAGGGCATAGTTCAGGGCTTTTATAATAGCACTGATTTGTACCAGTAATTATAGCCATGATGCTGAAAAATGTAGGTATCTAGGTACTAACAATCTGCTTACCAAATTTCACCAAGATCTGTTCAGCTTTTAGCCGTGAAAAGGTTACATATAGGCAGACAGAGACATTTTTGACTGGCCTGTCAGCTCAGTTATTAGTAGCTCTGCCTTCTACACTGTACACTGATAAACATTTGTGTGAAGAACATAGGTGTTTGTTCTGTGTCTGGGTGTTATAAAGTATCATACGTGTGTATTTAAAATATATATGTATTCTATCAGTCATCTAGTCACCATAATACATGTTATGCTTAGTTTGGGACTAGATGCTATTGTGTGCATTATCCAGCAATATTTAATAATATATTTTATTTTAGTAAAGTATATATTTGTATCGCAACGATATCACAAAAGTAATAAAAAAATGTGGTTTTTAGTTAAATAAAACACGAGATGTTAATATTAGTATTTGTTTAGGATACTTGAAGTTGTGATTGCAAAAGTAGAACGCTCGGCGCGATCTCCCCGACTCCCTCATCAATATCCGTTCTGCCCGGGGTTTATTTTGACGTGTCCTTTGTCAAGATGTCTTAGAATTACATTATAAGTCAATAAGAACCATATGAGATAAGAAATCAGGAATTCACGATAGTTCAAGTTTGACTACTGGCTTCTGTAACACAGTTTTTGCTAGTTTGGGAGCTTATAGATTGTATTATGTATAATTGTATTATATAAATAAATTTAAGTTCGTTTGTTTGTTTTTGACTTCCAGTTCATTTGGTAGGAGCTCTGTCTGGATTATTGAACATAGGTGTTTGTTCTGGTTGTTTTAAAGTACCATAAGTATGCATTTAAAAATATCTAAGTATTACATCAGTCATATTGTATATATGTGTGTACCATTCTATATATATATATATGTGTGTACCATTCTCGAATCCACTTGAACACAACATTTTTTATCAAAATCCGTCTAGCCGTTTAGGAGGAGTTCAATTACAAACACACGTACAGAAGATTTATATATAAAGATAGCTATAATTTTTGCGTTCGGTTATACATTAATACATCATATTTATACATCAATATATATATATATATATATATATATATCTTTTTTGAACTCGCGGATGATGTCACGAACGGGACAACTAGTATCTTATATATAATTTTCAAAAAATTCGTGAATTGTAATATTTTGAAAATCACGGGTTTTTATTCACGTAATATTTTGTTGATGAAGGCACCGACACTATTTCGAATCATCTAGAGAATCTTCATCAGGGTGAGTTTGATACGCTGTTCGCTTGCTTTCATTCGCGTTCGCGATTCGCATTTATAATCAATAGATAAAGGCCGCGGTAAAATCTGTTGCCATCGTTAATCATTGAATTTAGAATGACAACAGAGTGTGATTGAGATAGACCCTTGGATATATATAAAATGTTATTGTTTTTAGAGTTTCGTACCTCAAAAGAAAATAAACTTGTAGTAAGCCCAAGGTTTGATGGAGTGGTTGCAGGCAGCATCTGGGCGCGAAAGCACGCGCTAAGGTCTCGGCGCGTGCGCAGCGCACGGCGGGATGAAGCAGTCAGCCAATGCCGGAGCTGCACGTCAATATGGGTTTGCAACTAGCAGTATTAAAAATTAAACTCACTTGTTAATAAATAAATAAATATATATATTGGTGGACAATGCACACAACACCGTCTAGCCCCAAACTAAACATAGCTTGTACTATCGTGACCAGATGACTGATAGAACATATATATATTTTTAAATACATACATGACATACAACACCCAGACACAATAAACACCTATATTTATCACACAAATATTTATCCTGGGAGAGATTCGAACCGTCAACCTACAGCGCAGAAGGCAGAGCTACTACCAACTGAGCTGACAGGCCTGTCAAAGCCAGTTGAAACTTGACTGGGGTTAGAAGATTAAACCCGACAAAACCTTATAGGATAACTCCGTTGCCCATCTTCGTTTTATATATGTTAAGAAGCTTTCTCAGAAACGTGTGGAGGTATCTTGCTGAAACTAATATCAATTAAAATAAATAAAAGTCTACGGTCCCTTGAAGCTGTAGAAAAACAAAGCTTCTTAGTCAAAAACTACGTAACGTAATCCACGTAATCAAAAACTACGGCCTAAATATGGTCATTTATGCCGCATATTTCGAACTCGACAGTAAATCAAAAGTTATCGTGTACTTCCCGTTGATTTAGGATCATGAAATTTGGCAAGAAGCAAGGTCTCACAGCACAAGTAAAGGAAAAACCCGAAACCTGTTACTTTGTAGCTATTTACATACTATATACAATCAATACTAATATTATAAATGCGAAAGTAACTCTGTCTGTCTGTCACGTTTTCACACCTAAACAAACCGCAGAACCAATTTTGATGAATATTGGTATAGAGATAGATGGGATCTTAGAGAAGGACATAGGCTACTTTTTATGGAGGTACCACAAGCGCAAAGCCGCGGGCAGCACTTAGTTATATATATATATATAGAGACGTATTTTTTATGATAACAAACTAAAAACAATGTCCAGTTGCTTGCATGGTTTTTGATGGTATAATTAAACTAATATCTAACCGATTGTAAAAGAACCAAGATGTCGAAAAAATTAGGTAGGCAGCTACCTTGCACTTTTTGCACTTTTTGCACTTGACTGATTTTTTTACTAGTTAATTCAAATCATAATTATTTCAAAGCAAGCTGACGTCGGCTCTGGCACCTTCCATTTATATACAAAACTCATGTGACTATAGCCCCTGGGTTTATACATTTTATTGTATTAATATTAGAATGTTATATAATAGTTAGTGAAGGCCTATTACATCTATATGAAGATGATATAAACAACATCCGAGGTCATTATGCACTTACATTCGTGACTTGTATGGCCTATACGAGAGCGACAGGTACGAGCTCATTGAAAATAATTACGGAAAACCGACTTCATTGAATACTTTTTTTTTAGAGGAAAGTAGATGTATAAAAGTTGGCCAACTAAACGCACTGCTCCAATGAGACAGCGAGGTTTCGGAGTAAACGAAAATATCAGCGATGTATACAATTTTAAGATTATTGTTGATTTTGTAAAAACCGCTTGAGCGATTTCGATAAAATTTAAATGGGACCTAGTAAAAAAAAATTCAAATCGGTTCAGGTGTCTTTGAGTAATCGGTGAACATACATTAAAAAAAAGATTCCAACGAGTTGAGAACCTCCTACTTTATTGATGTCGGTTAAAAAGAGAATTGTAACGTTCATTATATAATAGTAATGCTTTTACTATTATGTATGTAATATTTTTTCATTAATCAATAACTGACATGTAATTGTCAATTTACAAATAAACGGATTATTCTAATACGAAGAAGTAACATACCTACGATAAGGGTCTATTTACACTTTATGTATGAAACTCTCAGATTTATGCGTGACGACCCTGTTTGGAGGACAAGACAGAGTGTAAGTAGTTCATGGCGCGTAAGACAAACCTCTTGTGGTAAATGTGGGAAACTGGGAGATGTAGGCCGTTATCATGACTACATATCGTGAAGCTCTGCGGTGTGGTAAGGTAATGATGCGGCTCTGCTATGTTTGCGGTTAAATTATTTTATTCGTTTTAATTGAGCATAGATGAACAATAACTAGGTACTACGGAAAGCTTAATATTACGAACTTAAAAGCCTTGATTCTGATGTTACGTTTCACTAATAAAAAATTTGTAAATGACGAACGATCTTATTTTGCTTGCACCAGTCTCGAACCAAAGTCTGAATTAGAATGACAATTTGAAATAACACTACCACACCAATTGATGTTGAATAAAACTGTGGAAAATCTAAGGAAAATTAATTAAATAAAGGTACCATATATAAATTTTAACTTATTTTAGAACTGTAATTTAAAAATGTTACTCTAAATCAGACTTTGGTGTGAACAAAATAAGGTCTTTTGTATTTTAGGAAATTATAGCTGCTCTGGTGAAACTACATAATCAGGGCTAATAGTCATCAATATTGTAATTGAAGTATTTATTTTAAAAAATATACGCATTTTGGTATGTATTGTCGGTGGCAGACAATGGCGTTGGACCAAAGTCAATGGAAAACTCGAGGGGAGGCCTTTGCCCAGCAGTGGGACAGTACGGGCTAAAAACAACAGCTCACCATACACCATAACACCATACAAATTTTATCAGTCAGCAGGTTCCCATAATACAAGCTATGTGTAGTTTGGGGCAAGATGGTGTTTTGTGAATTGTCTTACAACATACATTAATAATTAATAATGCTGGACATTTTTACACAGCATGATCTTGCCCCAAAGTAACCAGAGCTTGTGTTATGGGAACCACATGACTGATTTGCTACAATTTTTTTTTGTAAATACATACATATTACACATATAAAACACCCAGACCCGAGAGAAATATTTGTAGAACATACACACATTTGTCCCTTAGCTGGACTCGAACCTGCAATCTTCTGCTTTAACCTTTTAATATCCTAGATCCTGGTTTCATCGTAAATCAAATCGGCCCGCATCACAATAAAGTGTTATTAAGCATCAGCTTTGGGGCAAATTCGAAACTCGATTTCATAATGCGGAAGTTATCACCGGTTAACCGGTAAGGATGCCAAAATCTCAGAAAAGACGGATAAATCTGATAATACATTTTCTCTATCTACGTCCAAATGGACGTACCTCTGACGACCCCTCTTAGACATCGTGTTTTACAGATGACAGTCGTGTGCATATTGTTTGTTTGTTTATTTATTTCTAACTAGTGGTCGCCCACTGGTCGAAATTTGACCACAATCAAATTTATGTATAATAAAAAAAAAAAATAGCATTCTGATCTCCTCTCTATATAAACTATAAGTGTGCGAAATTTCATTCTCCTCCGTCCGCGCAATTTACGCAAAAAGGGGTATAAAGTTTTTGCTTCACGTAATATATAAATTATGTGTAATGAGGTTTAACAGACTGTTTTGAAATATCTAAATCATCAAACAAATTCCTTGTGGTTCAAGTTGTAAAACTATTATAGTTTTACCACTGCAATCCGCAAGGAACACCTCATTGTGCATACGGAAATAAACGGTATTTATATTAAAAATAATCCTCATAATTGTAGCGTTCGTCCCCTCTAAAATAGAGGGGACGAACGCTACAAATTGAAAAATGAAAACACTTGCTAGCAGAACTAAGCCTCTGCTGCCAATGCACTTCGTACAATTCGGTGGTTCGTACTTACTGATGAAGCTACAGCTAGACTAGTTTATTTCAACTACTTCCATAGTGTTATGTCATATGGCATCATTTTCTGAGGGAGAGCAGCTGATATTTAAGCAATATATGTTCTTCAAAAAAGGGCAATATATGCCTTGTATAAAATGAAACCACGATAGTTTTTGAGAGAAATATCGAAAGAAATTAATATTCTCACAATGTATAATATGATAATTAATTATACACTCATAAAAATAGAGATGGGTTTCAGCAAAATAGTGATCTTAGAAACGAAATATAAATCCCTAAGTTTCGACTAGGAAAAGTAAATAAGTTCTTTATGGGGAGAGAATACAGTGCACTTCTATAATAAGCTTCCCGAAAATGCAACAAAACTACCAATTAGGAAATATAAAGTTTACATAAAGGGTGAAGAAAGCAAATTATAATATAATTGGATATATTTTTTCTAGCTGTCCGCGCGCAGTTTCGCCCGCGTTGAAGAATTTTCCCAGGATAAAAAGTAACCTATTTTTTTTTTAGAGGGCCTTAAGAAACATACAAAAAAAAATTGCCGAATTGGTCGAGCCATTCTTGAGTTATGCGCTTAGCAACATTCATTTTTATTTATAGAGAAGATAAGAATGCATGGCCTCATGTTGCTCTGCCAGATAGTTAAGTGACAGATTTGCAATGTAAAAACTACTCTTATCTTGTGTTAGGTTTTCCTCGTTAAGTTAGTTATTAAAAGCAACATACAAAAAAGGACTAGGACCAGGGCCTCAATTCTGTTAATTTACAACGTTCACCATTATATTCCAATCTATCTACGTTTTCTGTTATCTCTATAGCCAACAAAAGTAAACATTCGATCGATCGTTGACGACTTCGTAAACGTAGCGTAATCTGAATCGTTGTTCATTAGCAGAAATCGAAAACACGTCAACAGCTGTCATTTGGCTGTGGTTCGATTCCAATCGAACTTTATCCCCCTGGACGATATTCTTGACAATTATTTTCGGACTTGGGTTAAGAGGAATTGGCATCTGCTATTATGTAACGTTTCAAATTGATCCTTGTGATTGTAATGAATAAAAACATATTTCAATTTGAATTTGACTAAAAACTTCCAATTGATCCTTAGTGAGAACAAGACGTGTGGGAATAACCCAAATAATTTAAAACCGTACCGAGAGGATATTGAAAAAAAAAACATTGACACAACACAACCTTTTATATCTCGTTAGTCATATATGAATTTGTAAGCCAAGTCTGCCTTTTCCGACTTCTTCTACATGGCAAAATTCACAACTCTAGCTGACTATAAGTTTACGAGGTATCGTTTCAGCGGATCCAGTGTTTATGGCTGACATGAGACCGCGACAATTTAACTTGAACAAGAATTTACATGTTACGCAGTTTTAATGTTTGCGACTCTTTATATTTATTTCATTGCACGAAGAAGCTTAAATCATAACAATTTATACAACGACATAAAACACAAGATGCTTTAAAATGCGAATGTTTTACCAATGAAAGCTTATCCAACATTTTTTGTAAAGGGATTTTGGAAAACAGTTAATTCTGTAGGTTTTTCTTAAGTGATATGTTTTATTTTTCGTTAATGGCATGTTAGTCCATTAAAATGTTACATTTTTTAGGCCTTAGTGTGCATTTGTCAGAGGACGCAATTTTATTTTTTTAATGTGTAGGGGGGGTCAGTAGAAGCTTAAGTTCAAGTTTGTGGGGTCGGCACCCTTGTCCCCCGGCCGCCATCTTGGAAAAGGGGGTGCAAAGGGTTTTCGCGCTGTATCTCGTAAACTAGTTACCTTACAGAAAATTTAATCAAACATAAAATGTAGCAAATTAAATTTCCTACAATTTTATTTCTATTACTTTTTATCGTCAAGTGACCAACAAAAAAGTTATAAACAAAAATAAATGAAAATTTTGTTTGTTTGTTCTAGGTTTTACAGCGCTCCAAACTTAAACGGATTCTCGAATGCTCATAGGGATGCAATAAAAACTAAAAATTAGGCTTACTTTTCTATCTATATTTTTTTTATTCATACAATTTATTATGATCTTAACATTCCTATGCTATTATTGAACTATGTTTGACCCTTTTACCCACCACCTATGAGGTATAACATGGGCAAAGTCAAATTTATAAAAATTTAATGCATTTTTTAATGCATTTTTTGTCACTGTCTTAGCAAATCGTTTGTATCGCAGAGTGTCTAGAGTATCGTCTTTATTTCCGCCATATAAAAAGACGAAAAAACGTTCGCCAACAACACTGAGTAACGATGACTCGACTTTCTCACTCATAAATAATTTAGTTCCACTTGCTAACTCTGGATGCTTCTGCAAAATTTTTATAAATTTGACTTTGCCCATGTTATACCTCATAGGTGGTGGGTAAAAGGGTCAAACATAGTTCAATAATAGCATAGGAATGTTAAGATCATAATAAATTGTATGAATAAAAAAAATATAGATAGAAAAGTAAGCCTAATTTTTAGTTTTTATTGCATCCCTATGAGCATTCGAGAATCCGTTTAAGTTTGGAGCGCTGTAAAACCTAGAACAAACAAACAAAATTTTCATTTATTTTTGTTTATAACTTTTTTGTTGGTCACTTGACGATAAAAAGTAATAGAAATAAAATTGTAGGAAATTTAATTTGCTACATTTTATGTTTGATTAAATTTTCTGTAAGGTAACTAGTTTACGAGATACAGCGCGAAAACCCTTTGCACCCCCTTTTCCAAGATGGCGGCCGGGGGACAAGGGTGCCGACCCCACAAACTTGAACTTAAGCTTCTACTGACCCCCCCTACACATTAAAAAAATAAAATTGCGTCCTCTGACAAATGCATACCCAAATGTAACTTTTCAATGGACTATGTGTCATAATGATGGCAAATTTGCCAGTGTCAAGTAACTGTTTGATGATAAAGTCTTAGTCGAATAGTCGATCGTCATTTATATATTTTAAACGTCATCTCGGAATGGTAGTCTAGAACTTTTTCGGGATTCCTCGTCGTTCAAATCATATTGCATCATAATACACTTATAATTCAAAATAATTTACTAGAATTTGTTATATCAGACTTACGATGACCAACGCTAAAAAAAACCAGAACACACATTCCAAAGTATGGTAAGTTATATAAAAAGTGCGTTTCATTGGCCAAAAATATTTATATCCGTATGAAAATGTTTGCTTCTGACAATGTGATAATAGCAACATAGGATTCTAAGAAATGGGAAAACGAATGTACGAGATGTGTCCCAATTATATTCATAAAATGGTCTTAATAACAATCAATTAATATCATATTCTGAAATTGCTTGTTATTTTCTAGTTTATTTATTAGGTATTGCTAGTTTATACTACTTAGATCGAAACTGTATTAAAATAAATAAATAAATGATGCCGGACATTTCACACAGCATCATCTAGCCCCAAAGTAAGCAGAGCTTGTGTTATGGGTATCATATGACTGATATACTACTTAAAATAAAGATATTTTTTGTAAATACATACATATTATACATAGAAACACCAGACCCGAGACAAATAATTGCAGATAATACAAACATTTGTCCCGCGGCGAGAATTGAACCGCAACCATCTGCGTCTCAGCCTGACTTTAGTATTTACAAAATATCTGCTGAAATCAGAGGTACATGCGACGTGCTCATGCGACTTATGTATCTACATTATTATTAAAAAAGATGAAGTAGCTGTTCCTCCGACAGGCGTTATTAATAAATGCATTCATAAGGGTTACTTTCCCGATTTTTTCATGGTAGTGAATGTTATCCTACTGTATAAAAAAGGTTCTTACTCAGATGCAAACAGTTATAGACCAATATCTCTTGCTTGCAGTAAAATGTAAGAAACATTTAGATTTAGATACGTAGAGATTAATACTATAATAAACAGCGGACAATTTAGATTCCAAAAGAAAAAAAGCACGACTCATGCAATAACAGCTAGAAGCATGACAGCATGTTAGAAAAAGTCCTGTGGGATCTTCAAAAACACGTATGGCTTGTTTTGTGGCCTCACCAAGGCATTTGATTGTATCTTATATGTCACGACATCCTAGTAACAAAAAATCCTGAAGCAACGTACGTACGTTATACGGTATAGGTAATAATGAGCTATCTATTATCCTGTCTTACCTTAAAATTGAACACAAATAACCGAAGTTAACGGGCATAAATCCGAATTTAACAAAATATAAATGGGAGCATTTATATTTTGTTAAAATCTGATTTATAGTACCTCAAGGGTCCATCTTGGGACCTTTATTATTCAAAACTTATATTTACGATCTGGCAGTAGGTGTCCAAAATGAATCAGTCTCTTTGCCGACAAAACGACTGTCATATTAAGCGAAAATAACTAAATTTTAAATAAATGTAGAAAACAAGACAAACGAATCTCAGGCATTAATTAATGGTTCAAGTCCAATAATCTTCTCTTGATAGTCCTTAACTAATAAAATTGTTAAATTACTTTTAAAATTTAATTGACAAACAAACAATTGTTGGTTCTTTCTGGTGTGTCTTTCTGACTGATGAATTTTAGATGTAAATAAAGATATTATGCCAATTGACTCAAATATGACAAATATTTTATTATTTGTCATCTATACAATCAAATAATTTTATTTTTATATAAAATGTGACCTTTCCTAGTGAACTAAATGTATTAAACAATTATACAAATATTTGCAATGAAATGTGATACTTGTGGTTGTATTTATTTATTTCAAATTCAGAAATTAAATAAGTACAAGTATCACTTTGAAACATCTTTCAAACTAGGTGTATTAGGTGTCAATACTTTCTAACCCAAATCCTATAACAACTGACAAGAAACTCGTCTTGGTTTTAGCACTTTTTTGTATGATCTTTCATATAACTTTATCTACGAAAAACGAATACAAAGTTAAAGTAGGTAATATACTACTTATACTACTACATTGGAAATCGCTTAGTTAACTGTCTGAAGGTAGACCAACATGAATCAACAATATAGTAATTTATGTTGAAATAAGCTTTCTTTACAAGACAACTTTTTATGTCAGCTTTTAATACGACAGTCAGCCAGCTGCATTAGAATGTATAATATTGTATAAGTTTATTGTATTAGTTGAGGCATTTCTTTTTTATCAATTCAATTCAATTCAATTCAATAACTCTTTATTCAATAAAATCACAAAGACCACTTTGAATCGTCTTCTTACATGCTAGTGAATCTAGGTACCGTTCCTCCTAACCCCAGTTCAAGAAGAATTCGGCAAGAAACTTGTCTGGTCTTAACACTTTTTTGTATGATCCTTGACAATTTTGTTACGGATGCCGAGTCGAGTTGGAGCAGATTCATCCCAAGCATTTTTGTCATCTAAATAATCAGATATTTTATAATATTCTTTAATAGACAGTTTCTGTTTAATTACGTTTTTATATTTGCCAATCGACAAATCTAATACATCGCTTGGGACCTTGTTATAGAAGCGTACACATTGCCCTATAGAAGACTTATTAACTTTAGCGAGCCTAACAGTGGGAACAGCGAGTTTTCAAATTATCGCAATTTTTTTAAAATAAATGAACATTTTTGTGTACATACATTAAATTTTCGTAATACTGACAATAGTCCATTAAAATGTTACATTTTTTAGGCCTTAGTGTGCATTTGTCAGAGGACGCAATTTTATTTTTTTAATGTGTAGGGGGGGTCAGTAGAAGCTTAAGTTCAAGTTTGTGGGGTCGGCACCCTTGTCCCCCGGCCGCCATCTTGGAAAAGGGGGTGCAAAGGGTTTTCGCGCTGTATCTCGTAAACTAGTTACCTTACAGAAAATTTAATCAAACATAAAATGTAGCAAATTAAATTTCCTACAATTTTATTTCTATTACTTTTTATCGTCAAGTGACCAACAAAAAAGTTATAAACAAAAATAAATGAAAATTTTGTTTGTTTGTTCTAGGTTTTACAGCGCTCCAAACTTAAACGGATTCTCGAATGCTCATAGGGATGCAATAAAAACTAAAAATTAGGCTTACTTTTCTATCTATATTTTTTTTATTCATACAATTTATTATGATCTTAACATTCCTATGCTATTATTGAACTATGTTTGACCCTTTTACCCACCACCTATGAGGTATAACATGGGCAAAGTCAAATTTATAAAAATTTAATGCATTTTTTAATGCATTTTTTGTCACTGTCTTAGCAAATCGTTTGTATCGCAGAGTGTCTAGAGTATCGTCTTTATTTCCGCCATATAAAAAGACGAAAAAACGTTCGCCAACAACACTGAGTAACGATGACTCGACTTTCTCACTCATAAATAATTTAGTTCCACTTGCTAACTCTGGATGCTTCTGCAAAATTTTTATAAATTTGACTTTGCCCATGTTATACCTCATAGGTGGTGGGTAAAAGGGTCAAACATAGTTCAATAATAGCATAGGAATGTTAAGATCATAATAAATTGTATGAATAAAAAAAATATAGATAGAAAAGTAAGCCTAATTTTTAGTTTTTATTGCATCCCTATGAGCATTCGAGAATCCGTTTAAGTTTGGAGCGCTGTAAAACCTAGAACAAACAAACAAAATTTTCATTTATTTTTGTTTATAACTTTTTTGTTGGTCACTTGACGATAAAAAGTAATAGAAATAAAATTGTAGGAAATTTAATTTGCTACATTTTATGTTTGATTAAATTTTCTGTAAGGTAACTAGTTTACGAGATACAGCGCGAAAACCCTTTGCACCCCCTTTTCCAAGATGGCGGCCGGGGGACAAGGGTGCCGACCCCACAAACTTGAACTTAAGCTTCTACTGACCCCCCCTACACATTAAAAAAATAAAATTGCGTCCTCTGACAAATGCATACCCAAATGTAACTTTTCAATGGACTACAAGGCATTGTCATAATATTAATTTCTTTAAACTTATTTCTAAGTGATTCTCTGGGTCAACTTATATGTATGTGGTAAACAGCAATGAAGGTTTAATTTATTTTATTTATTATACATATCACAATTTTCATAATGGTTTGTTTTCATTAAAACACATACTCAAAAAATATGTGTAAATCACCATATTTCTAAATTTATGTTTTGTTGTATATTGATGTCGTTTTCATATTTATGAAATGTGTACATACCAATGCTTCTGACTGTACCTACTAAGGTATTTATCTAAAGCAAATCGCTTTTTCATCATGTCTCATAGAGAAAAAGCCTTGAGACTAACGTAATGTATGTTGTGCTTATAATTCTAACAATGTTCGAATTTTGTAGAATTATCAACCTACCTGAAAAGCTAGCACCAGTTTGGAACAGTGTCAGTCGCACGATTACTAACAGACGGTTCACTAAAATTCAAAGACGTAAAGACGCATGGCATCTTCCTCATTCGACTGTCAATAGATTTTAGAGAATTGGCTGGCTTCACGAGATTATTTTTGGTCGTCTTGCAAAGCAAACATTACGCTCTTATCTTTTCTCGAGTTACTTCTGGTAAGGTAAAAATCTTTAGTAATGTTGGTGTGTTTTTTTAAATAGAGCTAGAGTGTGAATATCCATACTTATATTATAAATGCGAAAGTGTCTATGTTACGTTTTCACTGCTAAACGGCTGAATGGATCTTGATGAAATTTGCTAAGAAGGTGTATGCTTCTTCCCATGTTTTTGATATATTTTTGTTTATGCTCCCAAATAAATACATTTTGATTTTTGATTTTTTTGATTGCATTCGGGGGAAGAACATAGGCTACTTTTTGTCTCAAAAAACAACCTTGAAATAGGGGAAAATAAAAAATAGGGGATGAAAGTTTGTTTGGGTAACTCATAGATCTAAAAATTCATATTTAGGCATGTTGTAAGAAATAAAGAAATATGTGTTTCAACGTTATTGCAAAATCATCCCCGAAGGGCGTAAATAAGGGGATTAAACTTATGAAGTGTTCTGTAGATGCACAAAATGCATCCCTTACAAAAAGAAATATAAAGGTTCTAAGCATACGCGTACGAAGTCGCGGGTAACAGCTAGTTTGGATTAAATGTTTTGTATATCTTTGTGATTCGAGAAAAAAAGATCCGAAGTTATTTTATATAACAGGCACCATTTTATATAAAATAACAAATGACAACCGACAAGACACGACTTTGTGACATACTATCTCTATTAATATTATAAATGCGAAAGTTCTGTCTTTCTGTCTCTCTGTAACGTTTTCACGTCTAACCCGCTGAGCTGATTTTGATGAATTTTGGTGTAGAGATAGATGGGACCTTGGAGAAGGACATAGGTTACTTTTTATGTAGGTACCACGCATGCAAAGCCGCGGGCAGCCACTAGTAAATAATGTAAGCACTTGTCACTGGCAAAATTATCACTGGGGCCAGATGATGCTGTGTGAAATGTCCGGGATTATTTATTTATTTATTTATTTACTACTAATGGTCGCCCACTGGTCGAAATTCCATAGACCATAATTAATTAATAATTAAAGTAGATTTTTTACATAATTAATAAAAAATATTAGCATTCTGCACTTCTTCTCTGTATAAACTATAAGTGTGCGAAATTTCATACTCCTCCATCCACGCAATTTTTGTAACAAGGGTTACAACGTTTTTGCTTCATGTATTAATTATTATAGATAACAAATGTCGAACGACAAAACGAAAATAACGATAATATTAGGTAGAAATTAGATAAACTGGGTGGCAATTGTTTTTAAGTGTACATACAAATACGATATGTTTTTCATTTAATAGCTGTAAATAATTTGCTTAAATGCTTTCCGAAAATAAATAAATACTCGGAGTATTTATTTATTTTCGGAAAGCCAGCACAAAAATAAATATCAGAAACCTTGTTAACCACTAAAAGGCTATTTAAAAGTTTTCACTAAATAATTGGGTAGATAGCAAACAGGCGAAACAGGCGAAAAAGTAAACAATATTATAACAATTACATTCACATCCACTAAAAAAAATTGGTAACATAGATTATGGAATCAATGTATGTTATTTAAAACGTCAAATACTTAACTACAGATAGTTTGCCGTGGTGTTGGCACTATTGATTGTCAATCTGTTGTTGTCTAATTCCACCCAATCAAGTGCGATCTCGCGTCGCCGACTTGACAAGTTAGTAAATAGGAATACCAGATTAAAATAGGGGCACAATGCCTTTAGTATGGGTAATTAGAGTTTACTGACATAACTAATTAAAATATAAGCGCGATGACTGCAATCGTTCCTTTCGACCATAATTACTGTCGGAAAACATAAATCAATAAATAATTAAACATTTATATTGTGTCATAATTTACAACCTTACTGTATATTATTTAAAAATATTCAAGCAAACCATTTAAAATCTATGGGTACATACAAGTTTAGATAATGTTGCCGGCAACCACCAATCACCAAGTGGGGAAAATACAGGTACATATATTGTTGGCAACGCCGTAGGCAATGCTGCCGATTCCCAAGACAGGGGACATCTAACGGTCTTTACATTTATATTGGGAGATTTTTGACTTGGTACCTATTATCAAAAACAAAATTGTCAAGCCCGTGTGGCTCAGTACGATCATATTTTTAATGCAGGATGCACATGACTACCTTACCTACTTAAAATGTATCTAAATGTTTCCTTATAATAATAATCTACTGACATCCTATACTGTTAATCTAAATCTACTTACTCGGACGACTGACGTGACTTTTACCTGTACAGTTTATAATTTATTTTAAGTTACAATAGTTCTCATGTGAATCCAGTCTTTTTTGAGAATAAATATCTATGAATTGACATGCATTTCATAATAAATATAATAATCTTACTTACGTGAAAGACAAAAGCATTATATCAGTTATGAAAGCATAATACGAGCATTATGCCTAATAGTGTGCATTATGCGCATATTTATTTATTTATTAGTCATCTGGTCCCCATTGTTTAAGCTTTGCACAGTTCGGGACTGGATAGTGCTGTGTAAATTGTCCACAGGTATTTGTTTATTTATTTATGTTTGTATTGAGTTAACTAGTGTATTTAAAATTACAAAACTAGTGCTAACGTTCCCCAGTTAGACCTTCAGGGGCTTCAGAAACGTGCGCTGCGTGATGAAGTTCACAGCTGCTTTTTCGTATTACCTACATACCGCCAAATAATATCTTTGAAGAGATGATTATATCTGATTAATTAGAGAAGATACCATAATCCAATTAATCAGACAGATCAAAGAAAGGATTGTAATCAAAGAGTGTTTAACTGAGCAATATGATTTCAAATTAATATTGTATATTAGTTTGCCTCATTGGGTTTGAAGCTTGAGATATTTACCTTTTAAGGTAGGTACAATGAACCACCTACATGAACTGAATGCACAAAGAAAATGAAATGTCATTCTTTTTCAAGCTATAGCCTTCTTCTTCTTTGTTAATGGCCTGTAACATAATAATGTCAATTTTGTCAGTCTCAAGTGTTTATATTTGTTTATAATCAATTTGTTTGATAATAAAGTCTTAGTCGATGGTCAATTGTCAATTCTAAATGTCATCGCAGAAAAGCCGTCTACATTTTTTTTGGGATTCTTCGTCGTTCAAATCACACTGCGCCATAATACATATATAATTCAATTGTACATACTAGTCCTATGTAGTCACAATTTATTCATTAAAATTCCGCTAAGATTACAATAATTCTAATAATAATAATAATAATTCCGGACATTTCACACAACATCATCTGGCCCCAAAGTAAGCAGAGCTTGTGTTATGGGTACCACATGACTGATATACTTATATACTTTTTTTTTTGAAATACATACATATTATACATAGAAACACCCAGACCGAGACAAATACTTGCAGATCATACAAACATTTGTCCCGCGGCGGGAATCGAACCCGCAACCTTCTGCGTCACAGCCTGACCTTAGTCCACTGCACCACAGAGGTCGTCTTACTCAATAAAACATGCAATAAATCGAGTAAAAAATATTAAATTAGCAGAGCTATGTTACTTCATGAAATGACAAACGAAGAAATCCCAAGCTAGAGTCAAATCGTATTGTCATCTATATGACGTATGCTAATAAAATGCATAGACTACCTCTCTCTGGGCTCTCCATAACCCTGTTTCACCGACCAGTCACCCTTTAACTAGGTACATGCATCTGCGAGTGAATAATATCTCTAAACAAAAAAATAAAGAAAACTGGCCAGAAAAAGCCCAGAGCAATAAGTAATGTTTATTTTCACTTTTATTACCTGAACTTATTTGGTAATTTTTTATCTCGCCCCGTTATTGCCATCCTTTCCGTCTAAAGGCTAAGCTATACGTTATTTACAACAGCACTTTATTTACTCCATCAATTTTTTGAGATTAGGAGGGTGCACGTGAAATTTTATGCATGCTGCTAAGTATACACACTTGTCCTTCTTTATGATGGGACCGACGCGTATATATGATAGATAGGCATTGGCTGCGGAGTCCGTAGATCACGGTAAGTACCATTTGCTCTCTGTAATCCACAGTAACGGGGTTTACTCTTACTTTCATAGCGTAGTATCTCCATGAATGTAAATAATAAAACTGTCGCAGAGTTAGGAATAATATAGAGGCGGTCACCTTACATCTTTATTATTATACTACTACTACTACTAGACTAATTTTTTTACGGTCAACAAATCTAACCTGATTTATGGACCGTATAAAAATGTGATAATTCCATACTAAAATGAATGAAAATCTTTTATCTTCACTGACTTTGAAAGCTTCACTGTGTGTAGTCCGACACTTGGCCAGTTTGTTATTCTGAGCTTTATACTATGCGTAACAAATACAAATATACAAATACAAATGTTTAATTCATTTCTAAAAATACATAAATTAAAACAATGATAAAACCTCCTTTCAAGTAAAGAGTACTTGTCATTGGAGATTTCGCTCTTGCCTTGGTTCATTTAACAAATCTTAAAGGTGATAAAAAAAAAACAATACTCTGTGGCTGAGCCTAGTAAGTGGTATAATTTGAGTTCTGCGGGTACATTGTAAACTTTGCTAGTTATTTAGAAGACGCACAATAGCACGTTACCTACATAAAAGTAAACTAACTATTGTACGAGTAAGTAAGCTATGCTAATCTGACAGGAAACGATAAATAAGGTCCGTTACTAACGTCGAAACTTACAGCCTTCATTCCCTTTGTTATAACTTTTATGCTTTGTTATAATTGAGTGGGACGGAGCTACGAGAGCATAGAACATTTTGATAAGTAAGAAATCATTGTGTATACAGGGCTTGATGTTGTGCTGTTGGGTGGACTATGCATAATGGAAATCATATTTATATCATATATATATCATAGATAATCATATTTTACCAAGCATACCTTATCCATTAAATATTCACGTAGGAACTATTCTGGGCCTGGGTGATTCTATGTGAATGTATGTATTTACAAAAAAAGTATATACTCGTAAGTAGTATATCAGTCATGTGGTACCCATAACACAAGTTCTGCTTACTTTGGGGCCAGATGATACTGTGTGAAATGTCCGTCATTATTAATGAACTGGATGAACGAGCTTGATATGTATCTTTTAATAGTTAATATTATTATTTTATTTTTCTAATATATTATTATTATATATTATTATTTTATTCTTCAAATTTTTCTTAGTTTTTCTCACAATAGAAGGAACTTCAAACAAAATATAAATAATAATTATAAATAAAAAGAGGATAAAAATATCATCTGGACTCGAACTGGGGTCTTCTGGTTTCGGGACCCCTCGATTTCCCACCTGAGCTATTATAACCTTGTACATGGTGGTGAAATTTACCTTCGTATTCTAATAATACTGTAGCAGTTTTTCATTGCCTGAAAACGACGTTTTCTAAAAATGAAACCTAGCTAGATCGATTTATCGGCCCTTGCATACTAAGTTTCATGAAAATCGTTATTCTAATTTCAAAATACATTTAAACAATAAATATGTCAAGTGCTAAAGTCGCACCTGACTGATTTATACTGCTACCAACTTATCTGTTCAGGTGGCCAAGGAACGAACTAAAAAACTCTCATAGAAATCTAGTCTAAATGACATTGCCAATCATTGCCATTGCGACTATCAGACAGCGTGCTTATATCATCATCTCACTTCTCTCGAAAACCGTAGGACTCTAACTGATATGTCATTTCTGCATGGTGTATGCAATAACTATATCGACTGCTCGGGGTTATTGTCTAAAGTGTTGCGCTTTTGTGGTCCGACCATTAGAACTAGACACACTAAGTCGACTACATAGAAACTACAATAAAAAAATTAAACAAATTGATATTTCTATTGTAGCAGGCAGGCGTTCAAACGTGAAATTCTCAAAATTCTTTGTGAAAATGTATAAGTTTGTGTCAGTCATATTATCATATTATGCATACCATATAATCTATTTCTCTCTCTCACACACACACACACACACACTTTTACACAACTCTCATACACTCACATAATTATAATTTATAATTATTAATAGGTATTTTCTATAAATTAATAACATGTTTGGTTAGTGACTGTATTCTAATTATAGGTGATATACATAAAATGTAAATCCGTTATTGGCTTTAGGATAAATGCCTTAGATTAAGTAATATTGTTTATAGACCTGTGGATTTTGTTTAACCCCTCAGTCCTGGGGCAAAATAGAGTTCCGACCGCTAGGGGATTCAGGAGTTAATAAATAAAATAAAATAAAATAGACAGAGGCGCCATCCTTACCGGAGCAAATAAGTTCGTTGCACTATTACAGTACTTAAGTACCTACATAGGTACTCGCTTCAGCATTATGGTTCTTTTACCATAAACTTTAAAAGAATTGAATATTTTTTATACGTTTGTGACTTATCTTTATTTGTGCTACACTACAAATGTATCAAATGTATATCTGGGCGTAAAGGTTGCTGGTTCTATTCCCGCCGCGGGACAAATGTTTGTACGCTCTGCAAGTATTTGTCTCGGGTCTGGGTGTTTCTATGTATAATATGTATGTAATTAAAAAAAAAAGTAGGTATATAAGTAGTATATCAGTCATGTGGTACCCATAACACAAGGTCTGCTACTTTGGGGCCAGATGATGCTGCGTGAAATGTTCGGGATTATTTATTTAATTTATTATTATTTTATTATATTTATACACTAGCCGTACCCGACATTTGTTGCAATGCCACAAATATTCTCACCGTTTAAACCTTCCCTGGACTACGACAAACATTTCAACACCAAAATCAGCTAAATCAGTCCAGCCGTTCTCGAGTTTTAGCGAGTCTAACGAATAGCAATTGATTTTTATTATATAGAATTTATATTTTATGACGGGTGTCGAAATATTTATGCGGCATAAATAGCCGTAATACACAGTATTTGATATTAATTTCAACTTGATGAGGACTCCTGAGAAAAAGAGTCTTTACATATAGATAGACAGGCAACAGATAATACAGATGAGACAGTGAAGTGATCCTTCAATGTCCGTCTGTCTATCTAAGGGTTTCTTTTGAGGTATGGATATTTAAATAACAGCTACATGAGGTAGGTAGATCAAATGTGCATATGCATGATTAGGTCAAAATTTACACTTGTCGAAGATCACCAATTTATAAAGATAAAAATCTAGAATTCGCTGATTTTATATTTTGTCTTCTGAGTTTAATATCCTGTGACCAAGATTTGCTTTGCCGGATGTTAGAATGCTTGAATGAAACTTGCACTTCGGATGTTACGGGGATGATAAACACACCCTCTTAGATCTCTGTGTAACTTGATAATAATGTGGCTACGAAAATATTTGCTAGCTGTCGAGAAAGAGAGTAGAGAATTATCGGTCTGCACTCAACTTTATTTGGTTTAGCAACCCAGTTCTGTCAGTGAAATCAATAAATTTAAGCGACATCGTAATTATAATCCCCAATTATAACTATGTTTAAACAGACTTACGATGCTCAAGTATAACATATAACTAGTGATCTATTCAAGCATCCTTTGGGTGTCGAATACGAAATCCTTCAATCAGTTACTCGTATCAGTGTTTCTTTAATGAGGTGCTTACTGCCTAGGAACTATTAACCGGTGTAAGGAACGGTGTAGTGGGGCCGGTGACTTACGAAGAGGGCGTGATGAACGCGACGAGAGACTGAGATGTCGATAGAACAGGCGCCTCTCGACGACAAAACCCTTAGCGATGTCTCTGACAACCCTCGTTCGAGCCACACAGCAAAAACAGGAACTTCACACACCCACTAGTTTTACATTAACTCGAAAAATATTTGCATAATAATGCTCCGCTTTTTATCATAAAAACTTCCCCCGGGCGCGCACATATCAGCTGAGGCGCGAAGTTTTTGCCCGCTTTTTAAAATAGGTATCCTTTACGTTTGAATAGCGGGACCACCGTAAGCGGTTTAACTTTTTTCCTAACTCTAATTCCACGCGAATTTATACAAAAGCCAGACAGTGATAATGTCTTCCATTTGTTAAAAGACGAGAATTACAACCGCCGCCGTCGCTGACGACAGAAAAGAATAAAGGGTTGTCTTTGTTGGTTGTGGAGGAATACATTTTATGCAACCGCTTGAGCGGTGCACGTACATTTCTATCGTATAATCACGCTATTGTGTGGTCCTTGTTACTCAGTATTTCTTTGGAACTTATTTAAAAGGAACGTTTCGGATTTTATTGCATTTCTAGCTTCTCGTGCAATACACAAAGAGGGTTACCTACTACGACCGTTTTTAGATACAGTTTGTTTCAGTCGGTTCGCGTCTGAGTACCACTAATGCTTGTATAGCTAAGACTAATCTTTACGTAGGTATAAATACTCTTCAAAGAGATGAAAGTCAAATGTTTCCAGATATTTCAGAGTAAATCTTCCACTGATGGCCTTCATTCACAAAGGTGTCCGAATGAAAATATCCCGAGGCGGCCGGATATTGTGCCTAAGCTCGTTTTTGTGCAAAGCCTCGATGCGACCCCAACTGTTACATAATTACCGAGTATCCAATCCCTTTGTGTTTTAGTTTCATCCCTCTACGTAGCGAGTCGAATCCGGATCCACGGTGGCTTTTTAAAGGCCTTTCTGAAGCGTTCATAATACCATATTCTATAGGATGATTGAATTTGTCATTTTTTCAATCTTTAATTACGGGACGACGACGCTGACCTTTATCAAAAAATAATATTTGTCAAATTAAATGTATCGAAAAACTGTTTAAGGAAACTTTTTCAAAGACCTGTCCAATGGTATGCCACTCGATGGGGTAGTAGAATATAAAAATAAGAGTAATGTAGGATGATCTTCTAAACTAAAGCACGATGTTGACTGTCTTCAAACACTGGTAAAGGTGAACTGACATTTGTAGATAATTAGGTATTACACTTTACTACTTTTATATTGTTTGGGAGTAGGGTGTGTACACACTACACGCAAACACTAACACGTATTTGTTTCCCTCTGTGATAACCAGACTCTTAAGAGACTGGGGGGAACATGGATGCACACGCAACACTCACTCACATATATATATATATATATATATATATATACGCAAACACATCGATAAACATACAGCATGGTCATTATACCGTGATAATTGTAATTTTATTGTTACCCGCTCCACTTAAACACTCGGTTTAGAACTATCCGACGAGGGTCAATTGAAAACCAGCGCTGTGCCCAAATAGGTGCAGCATTATTTTTGCTGAGTTAATCCGCTTTGCCCTGTGGACTAGTTTAAGTTTTTATTATGAAGTATGTATAATTTTATGTAGTGGCAAACGTAGTGTAGGACGCCCTCCGGCAAGGTGGAGTGACGATCTGCGAAAGGCTGCCGGCAGAAGCTGGATGCGTCGAATTGAAGATAGGGCGCAATGGCGCTCATTAGGCTCCCCTAATGAGCGCCATTGCGCCCTATCTTCTATCTATCTATATATATATATATATATATATTCTATATATCTATCTATCTAGCAGTCCACTGCTGGACATAGGCCTCCGCCTATGTCCAGCAGTGGACTGCTATGGGCTGATGATGTTGATGATGATGATAATTTTATGTGTTTGTTTAGTTCAATATGTGGCAATAAAATATTTTTTATTTTAATTAATTAATTTATTTAGGAGACTACAACACTACAACATGTAGGAGAGGTATACCTAAAAATGTTTTTTTTCTTAGCTTTGTAGAGATCACTAATACTTATTACAGTGCAAAATTTCATAACGATAAAACTAAATGGTCTGCTAGCAAGAGCAAGATTAGGAGCGGACAGACAGACACACGGACATAGCGAAACTATAAGGGTTCCTTGTGGACTTCGAAACCCTAAAATATCTAGAATGTTTCTTAATTTATCGAAAGTGAGATTGTTTTATTGTTGTACATATTTGGAGACTGTTCTATATGAAAAGAGTCGTGAATTGCTGTGCCCGATCGCTCATCATTCTACTTACCTACTTGGATTACAATATTGGTCGTGTTTTTTTTGGTTTTTTCTCGCATATGTTATTTTGCCTTTTTTAAATGAGAACCTAGTGTTAAGACAAACATAACAATAGGCTTAGAAACACTATTAAACAATGTTTGTTACAATTAAGAAAACAAATATATCTAAATATCATAGAGTGTTTTGATCGAAAAAAAAACGATTCTAAAGTTTACGTTAGTTTTTCGAACGTTTAGTTTTAGTAGGTACAAGCTTCTGCCCTCGGTTTGCCACGCGTTTTGCCACGCGTTTTGCCTACATAAGAAGTAGGCAAAACGAGATCACAGATCACAGACTATATTTGTTAAAAGTTTCATCCAAATCCGTTCACCTGTTGCAGGGTGTGATTGACAAATTTACAAAATTTTAGCTAAAATATCCACAAACTTTTCCTAATCTAATATAAGAGTTGGATTATTTAATTAATGAATAACTACAGTACTTTTATTTGAATTCTTATATAATTAGAATAGCTCATCAAAGCCCTTATCTCCTGGAATCGGAAGTCTGTATCAAAAGGGACCCATTTAAATGAGATTTAATTTCCCTGCTTTACGAGTACGTCTCTCCGAGAGGTGCTCAGTGAATAACCTCCATTCTTAATAATGATTACTCAGATTCAATGCCGTAGTAACTGCTCTATAGCAAAGACATGTTTTTTTGGCTGCTGAAACCGGTATAACCTTTTACAATGCCCGAATACTGAAACCCCACTTAAGTATTTGAGACCTACTCAAATGTTTGAGACACCGTTATTTTCAAATTTGTGTGAAAGTGAAAGAAACCTCATTTAAGTAGCCTTCAGACTTCAAATGTTAGTGGGGTTTCTGTATTAGGCATGTATTAGGGCATAAGGACCGTATTCCAGAAAAAGATTTTGTCTTTTTCTGGAATAAGTCACGGTAAATCTTTTTCTATTGATTAGAAGATCTAATTATAAAATACTCGTGTCACAGTATTTGTAACAAAACTCCCCCGAAACGGCTTGACCGATTCTTATGAAATTTTGTGTGTATATTTAGTAGGTCTGAGCATAGGACATAAACTATTTTGCATACCCCTTAGTGATAAGGGTGGTCCACCCCAAATATATATAATAATAATAAATAAATAAAATAAATAATAAACAAACCCGGACATTTCACACAACATCATCTGGCCCCAAAGTAAGCAGAGCTTGTGTTATGGGTACCACATGACTGATATACTACTTATATACTTTTTTTTGTAAACGCATTTTATTTTAGTATTTTAATATTTTTTTGTTATATTATACATAGAAACACCCGACAAATACTTGCAGATCATACAAACATTTGTCCCGCGGCGGGAATCGAACCCGCAACCTTCTGCGTCTCAGCCGGACCTAAGCCCACTGCGTTACAGAGGTCGTCAACAACATTTTTTGTTTAAGTTTTTAATGATTTGGCATTAAAAATACATGCAACCCTAAATTTTCTTCCTTCTACAAAATAACTATGGTGTAGTTATTTTTTATTTCACTACCAAAATATTTACTAAAAATAATTTATATGGCAAAACAACGTTTGCCGGGTCAGCTAGTAATATATGTATATAAGTCTTGACTACAGTTTTTTAAGAATGGCACTGGAATATGGCCCTAAAAGTAATAAGATTTTTTTGATATTATCACCATTATATTTTTTTATTTATTTAATATATAATTGTTATAACAGTTACTTATTGGTAGGTACCACTATGGACTCTGTGGAATTAATAGAAATAAATAATTTAATTGCAATTAATATGGTACTTATGGTTAATAAGTTATGGAGTCATATAGTAAGTTCACAAATATAACCAAAGAACATTTGCAAATTTTGGTGTTTTAAAAAACATTAAATTAACTATTTCACGGCGTTTCGTGGAAACATTGCGTAACCCAAAAGCTGGCTCCTATCTGGCTCAATGTATTAGCATTGCCATTCAACGTGGGAATGCCGCCAGTGGCTTGGGAACGCTGTACTCTGGCAGTAATAAGGACAAGTTGAGCTACCTATAGATCGTTTTAAGCGATCCTTAGATAGTTCAACTCTTTCACATATATTTTATATTATTGTATATAAATATGTACTTTGCAAATATGAAAATAAAGTAATAGCATTATATTTATAATATGTAGACAATGTATGTATTAACGAAAATGAAAGTATATAAGTAGTATATCAGTCATGTGGCACTCATAACACAAGCTTACTTTAATGCTTACTTTGGGAACAGATGATTCTGAAATGTTCGGCATTATTTATTTATTTGAGCATTAATCAATTATATTTTTTAGTTTCCAAGGAATTCGTGATATGATAGTTGTGGCCACTGGTGAGAGCAAGATGCGGGTGAAAGTAGAACTAACCGAAGACTTCGCGGTGATTACTGGGCTTAAACAGGGCGATGCCCTCTCACCAATGCTTTTCAACTTGGTACAGGAATTTGTACTCAGAAAAGTGCTCGCACTGGAGTTAGGACTGGTGCTAAATGAACGGCACAGGGTAATTGGATACGCAGATGACTTAGCTTTGTTAAGGGAAAGTCGCGAAGAAGTCTCAGAAGCCGCTGCAGTTCTAGAAGTGGAGGCGGAAAAGGTGGGACTCAGGGTCAGTTACGAGAAATCCGAGAATCTCCACATAAAGCGGTTCAGAAATTTACAAGTTGGTAATATTACGTTTAAGGGAGTTACCAAATTTAAATACCTGGGCTGTACCCGTCAAGAGGAAATTTAAATGCGTATCCAGAACTCCTTACGATGTAGTGCTGCTCTGCACAAGGTACTAGTGTCCAAGCTTCTTAGCAGAAGAACCAAAATTCGCATATATAAAACAGTTATAAGACCAATTCTTCTGTATGGTTCTGAAGCTTGGACACTGACCTTAAAAGAGGAAAACCAGCTCTTAGTAGCAGAGATGAAAATTCTCCGAAAAATCCTCGGACCTGTGAAGAGGGAGGATGGCAGCTGGAGGGTTCTAAAAAACGTTGAAATTGAAGACCTCGTTGCCGAGCCAAACATTGTAGGAGAATATAAATCTAACCGACTCCGTTGGTTCGGCCATATTCAACGAATGGGTGAAGATCGTTGCGTCAAGAGAGCAAGTCCTTTATTTCGGCTGGAGTTTTATTAAATATTTGTACACACATTGAAAAATTACTCTTTCATTTACTTAATATTTTTTAGTTCTAGGTACTAATGAAAGAAATTCGGTTGTTCTTTAACAAGTGTGGGAACTATAGATTGGACATTGTACAAGTTTTAATTCATATACTCATATACTTAAATAACTCATATACTTTTATAAAAATACATAGATACGCCAAGACCAGTGACAAATACTTGAATCGAACTTACAACCTCCAGTGTCTCAGCCATGCCTTTGCCCACTGCGCCGAAAAGACTATGTAGTGTATTGGCTCTGAATACCTAATGTGAAACCTGGCTCAAAAGGTAGATTACGGTGAGTATTTTTGGCTTCTGAATAATCTTTACAAGAATCCTTACAATCTAAATTAATTTACACGCTCCAGAGACACCAAAAAGGTGCTTCGTATAAAAACCAAATTAATGTTGTATGTATTTACGGTACGATCCTTTTTGAAAAGGTTTCTTAGCTTCAATTTAAAATGACCGTTGAGAATAACAAGCTACACGAATACTTACAGGAAATATAGCTTGATGCCACTCAAATTAGAATTCATAGTATATTTTTCACTAATTACCTTTTGTGTCCACTTTGGAACATCAAATAAAACGCAGATCTGTTTTATTACTGGCGTTCAGTTTTAATTAAGTCAAAGGACTCTTCACTTTTTTTCAATTTGTAGGCCAATTAAAAGTTGGCCAGATTTGTAGCGACATCAAGTAAAGAGTACTTATACTTGACTTGGTAACATTAGCAATGGAGGGCTGTAAATAATATAAACAGCTCAATGCCGATACCTACCCTCATCAATGGATTCCCTGAGACTCACATTATAACATACTAGCTGCTGCCCGTGTCTTCGCACACGTGGTACCTACAAAAAAAAGTAGCCTATGTCATTTTCCAAGGTTCCATCTATATTAATACCAAAATTCATCAAAATCGGTTCAGCGGTTTTGGCGTGAAAACGTAACAGACAGACAGAAGACAGAGTTACTTTCGCATTTATAATATTAAGTAGGGATTTATCGGATCAAATAAATACATATGAACGTAATATTATACTAATGCAATACGTGGCAATACGAACTTCACCAGAATATATAAATTGTTGTTGTACTGATTGTATTTTCGCTCCAACTTTGAAAAAGTTTTTGGTAATTGATTTGCGTTGGATCTGACTTATCACATCAATAGGCTTTGATAATCGCCACCAAGCCGCCACTGTCATATTGTTCCTTGTTCCATGTTCCCAGCTTATAGTGTTCGCATCAATGAGTTTTATTCAATGCTCCAATCAGACTAGTCAGTAAATAGTGGGAACGGAAAATCTTCTTTAAGCTCCGAAGAAAGCTGGATTTCGTTAAATATTTATAAAATCTTTTCCTTAAAGCGTCTACGTCTGTTTGGTATTGTTGATTTTTTAAGCACGATCAGCGGCAGGTATTACTTATTTATTTTATTGGTAAATTTTAAATGCATGAAGATTCTTCAATCCATTTTATTTGTTTTAGTATGAATATCTAGAGACTATGAGTAATTATACTCCAAAAGTAGTGCACATCATCATCATCATCATCAGCCCATAGCAGTCCAGTGCTGGACATAGGCCTCCCCTAATGAGCGCCATTGCGCCCTGTCTTCAGTTCGACGCATCCAGCTTCTGCCGGTAGCCTTTCGCATATCGTCACTCAACCTTGCCGGAGGGCGTCCTACACTACGTTTGGCGAGCCGCGGTCTCCACTCAAGAACTCGTTTACCCCAACGGTTATCGGTTCTTCTACAGATATGGCCAGCCCACTGCCACTTCAGTTTACTAAGTCTTTGAGCTATGTCAACAACTTTAGTTCTATGTCGTAGTAGTAAAGTAGTGCAGTGCACACACACTGCAAATTGCAAATTAAAAGTTGAAATTCTACGACCTCAATCTTTCGTTAGGGCAAAACCGGTGTACACTGGCCTTTAAGCATCGCATCAGCCAAAATTGTACAGCAATGCCAGAGGTACCTCACAAGTCACAAGACGGAGACCTACAGTTGACTCACGCCCTCATTGAGGTAATCTTGTGGGAAATCAAGACAGAAACTGCGCAATCTGTTATTTCTCGCCACACGCCAACATAAAAAGATCTCTTTATACGCTGTCATCCCCAGATCGCACCAACTTAACGAGGGTCTCGCAAATGTGGTCAGAATATTGATGTAGTACATTATTACAAGCTGATATCTAGATATAGAGACTGCAGTCCTGAATATCTAGAATTTACACAAAAATTTCAAATTATCAATTACAAATATTTTTAAAGTATTACGGTACAATTAACAGTGTTGTTAGGTCTTATGTTAAAAATGCTTAAATTTGATAAAATTGCATATTGTAAATTAGTAAATAAATATGAAAGTACCCATGATTAATAATATTATTTGTTTAATATATGAAAAGCTTTTGTTTCCCACAAGAGCAATCGTGTGGTAAAACAAATTATTTTTTATATGTTAGGTTAAAATTGTGGTCATTGTTACGGTTACCGCTTATTTCGGTAGGAAAGTGTGGAATTTGGTTGATATCAAATCATTCAACGGTAGGTACTAACTGAGTTGTAAAATACGTAATGATCGAAATGTGGATTTGTAAATCACCCTTCGATCACCAAATTCCGCTGAAAACTTTACATTTCCATACGACGACTGTTACGGGACCATTTATAAAATATTCGGATGTGCTGCAATCATGGCCGACTATGTTAATATGAATATTTTATTTGAATGACCAATTGGCTCGCACAAACATTTGATATTCACTGTGGATACGAAAGGTTTGCTTAATAATTGGATTGTCGTAGCGCGGACGACAGAAATCGGCCGATGTGAATTGCTCTTAATTCGATGCCGAGCGCCGGGCTTCCAATAAAATATATTATGTAGCTTTCGGTCTTAACCGCACTGAAAACAGGTTATGAATGGCAAACAAATATAATCTCTAGATTAATGGAAATGCGAAGGTTGTTTCGCGTAAATTGTTTTCAATTTATTATTATGACAACATTTATTTCAGCACAAATATTATAAATGTGTGCTTTAAAGAATATTTTTTTATATCTTAATGCTTATTCCGCTGAAAATAACCATTGGAAATAAAACTCATTGTTCTTTTTCCTTAAAATGATTAAACGATATTTCTGTAAGCACTCTGTCTGTAGGACCTTATCCTATGAAAATATCTTATTCAGATTTGGTAAACTTATTCAAAACAATGGTAATTAACAGAAGAAACTTATGATCGAAAATAAACATGATTATAAAGATGCCTGTTAATATAGGTCAATGAGAATCAGTCAAGTTCCTACGATAAGTCATTAAAATTCGGTCATCACTCTGCGAGATACCACAGATGAAAATAAATATGTAAGCGGGCCAAAGTTTAACTTTAAACAGGCGAGACAGGCGCCATAAGGCATTGCGAGAAGTGTATGATCAAGAGAGTCAGTAGATATGTACCTACATTAGCCTTGATTCTGCTGTTTCGTCGGTGTAACTTAAATTTTGTAAATACGAACGATCTTATCTTGTTAGCAACAAAGTCAGCATTAGAGTACCATTTTTAAAAGAGGCTGATATGTGATTGACGTATCTTTACTCATTTTAGAAGTCATGTAATTGGGTGTTGAATAAAACGGTGGAAAATCAAATCATTAAAGGACCTCTGTGACGCAGTGGGACAAGGCCCGGCTAAGACGCAGAAGGTTACGGGTTCGATTTCCGCCGCGAGACAAATGTTTGTATGATCTGCAAATATTGGTCTCGGGTCTGGGTGTTTCTATGTATAATATGTAAGTATTTATAACAAAAAAAAAGTATATAAGTAGTATTTCAGTCATGTAGAACACAGGCTCTGCTTACATTTGGGCCAAATGATGCTGTGTGAAATATCCAGGATAATTATTATTATAAAAAAAAAATTACGTCAAATTTACTCTAATTTGGATTTTGTTGTAAGCAAAATACGATCATTCGTATTTCACGAAATTTTAGCTAGTCCGGCGAAGTAACAGAATCACCACCATAATCAGTATTAATATAAATATAAACCTAATAAGAGAGATATAGAGCTTATTTTACACTGATAGCCGCCTCTGAGTGACAGAACAAAAAATATTGCAAGTAACTCCCGGGAAACTCATAAAAGTTTTTAATGATAGTCCTGGCAACTTAATCCTCCAATTTATAATCCTGGACTTAATCCAGAGCAACAATAGGAGCATCGAAGTAACTCAATTCTTGCGGTATTACAGGAAACATAATATTGAAATCCACAATCGAGGAAGTTGTAATAACAACAAATGCAGGGTGGGGCGCGATGGCTGCATCTCAGCTAATTAAAAAAAATCAGGTTGCACTCCGGGAGTGCCGACAGAAGTGAAAACTTATTTTGGCGCGTTAGAGTTTAGTAATAAATCACTTCAAAATCAGTAATTATGGCGACTGCCAATCAAATACTGAACGAACCCAGATGATGCAATATTTTCTGTTCCGAATGTAGATAATATATCAAAGAACCTAACTCAGTAAACTTCTCCATACAAAAGTAGACTGAAAACATGTGAATTAAGGTTTATAATCAAATGGGGCGAGCGCGGCAGCCGGCTGCGTCTCGCCCCAAAAACGGTAACGGTGCCGCGAATCCAGAGGTTTTACCTCATCTAAAAATATGCGTACCGCGCTAAAAGAAGTTTTCACTTCAAAAATATTACAGTTATTCACACACATGGGAACTTATAAAGCTAGCTATCATATAGGTATATACATATTTATTTAAAGTAAATATTTAGAATATTTTTTATTTATGTTTAAGTATTTTTTGATTTATGTAGGTTTGTATTTATTTATGTTATTACAATATTATTTTAATGTACGCCACGCCGACCACATTAGCATACAATCCTTTACATCCAAAAAATATAAATCATCCAGGAAGAGTTATTTTGTGTTCTATCCCATAAGATGAGTGATCATTGAGGCGCAGTGGTCCATGGCCCGCCTGAGAGGCAGATGGGTGCCGGTTCAATTTCCACCACGGAACAAATGTTTGTATAATCTGCCAGTATTTGTTTGGGTGTTTTTCTATGGAACATATAATTATTTACAAAAGATTTATTTTATGAAAGTGCTATTTTAGTCATTAGGGTGAGTTTGAACCGCGGTTCACTTGCTCACGCTCTCGCTCGCGAAACTTAAATAGTGTCGATGCCTTAATCAACAAAATAATACGTGAGTAAATGCTCGCGTTTTTTCAAAATGTAACGTTGCGTTTTTAACATGCTTTCGAACTCGGAATAAAGTCTATTTGCCATTTATTTACGATTTAGTCTGATTTACAGTAAAATATACAGATTTTACAGTAACTGTAAAATGTACCCAATTCCGATTACGAGTAGAGTTGCATAATTTCCCTACAGGACGTTTTCGGCGAAACGTAGAATGAATTGCGGGACAGACAAAATATTTGCACAACCGATAGCACCGAAATTTAATTAATATAAATTGGAAATACCAAACGAGTCCAATTGGAGAGCAACACATTTTTTTATGGCTCTATATGTATAGATATAACCCTTATGTTTCGTCCGAAAAGTGGTACGGAAAAAAGGTTATATAGACCAAAATACTTTTTAAAACACAAACAGCCTTAAAATAATGGGTTTGCAGATGTTCCACTGGGCGTAATACGGTCTGTGACCGCAGCGAAGGGAATCCCAGTAGCCCGTAAATTTGCCCGTGTACCTGCTACCCAGCATAACCCATTACCACCATGAAGTTTCACTGTGACTATACAGAGATTATACTATCTTTGTCTTTGTTAGTTTTTCATAATTTTAATATCAGAGATGAAAAAAAAAAAATTTAGTGATATACAATTTATTTATTTAATAGCATGACTGTACATTAGTGTTTCTAAGATACTGATCAAATATCAGAATTAAATATAACTTGAAGACACAAACGTAACATTAAACCAAGTAGGTTATTTATAAAGGTTGCGGGTTCGATTCCCGCCGCGGGACAAATGTTTGTATGATCTGCAAGTATTTGTCTAGGGTCTGGGTGTTTCTATATATAATATGTATGTATTTACAAAAACACAAGCTCTGCTTACTTTGGGGCCAGATGATGCTGTCTGAAATGTCCGGTATTATATTATGATGTTTTGATTTTAATCAGCTCGGCTGCATGCCCGAAAATGAATAATACGCACGGGCCTAAGCCAAGTGCGCATCAGATGATAGGTGATTTGATGAGTCTTGAGCATTATTTGGTGTCTGCATATCGGTTGAGAGGTTGGTTTGTAGAAACTTTCTGACGATTCGGCAAGTATTTAAAATTACTGCTTTTTGCATCACACTAAATGTGTGTTTGGGTAAGTCAAGCAGAGTGAGTGACTGGAATAATTGGTTTGGAATAACTCCAGTTGAAGATAGGACGATAGGAATGATAGTAACCTTTTCCATTCTCCACATCCGGATTATTTCATTTTTCAGGTCAACGTATTTTGATAACTTTTCTATAAGAAGTGCTGTCTTATTTATTTTGTCAATAAGTGTTAGGTCCGGTCTATTGTAGTGCATTGTTTTGTCTGTTAAAATGGCTCTATCGAAATATAATTTGTGGGTAGAGTTCTCCAGCACAGTTTGGGGGTTGTATTTGTAATACGGAGTTGGTTAGTTAGTTGTCTCTATAAGGTTGTATTTCGTCGCTAAACGTTGGTGTATAATGTTAGCTACCTGATCGTGTCTGTACTTATAGTCCGTTTGAGCTATTGATTTACAAGCCCCCGTAATATGCTGTATCGTTTCGGACGAGCTGTTGCATCGTCTGCACATGTCTGTAGTTAAATTGCGTATCTTCATGATGAACTTTTAGTAGTTCCGAGTTTCAACCACCTGGTCCTGGATGGCTATCATAAACCCCTCTGTCTCTGGGAAAAGTTCGCCTCGACTAAGCCATTCGCTCGACGCCTGCATGTCGACGATGAGCTGGCTCAGATCCTCAGATACTTCCTGATTTTGGTCTTGATCAGGGACAATTCCTAACTGCATTGGAGCTTGCGCTGTTGTTAGTGTGCCTACATCATCAGTTTCCATTGAAACATTTATATCATTCATTGCATCATACCAAACTGTTGAATTTAGATCCTCCTGAGACCATTCATTTCGATTTGTATGTTGTTGTGTGTTAGCTGTTTTTAATGCATTTAACTCGGTTGTGATTTCTTCTTTGAGAGTGTTAAGCTTTTCATCATCAATCAGTTTGTTAGGTATAATGACCCTTCTCTGGTCAGCTATTCTTTGTTCGCTAATATGGGCAAGGTGTGGAAATGCGTTGATGAAATGTTGGTGTAATGGTTTTCGATATGCGGTTTTGTTGGTCTCTAAATATGTGATCCGATAATATTCCCTAATTATAGTTTCATTGTGGTCAGTCGTCGAAGGGTTGGGCTTTAGGGGGCTTATTATTATTATTATTTTATAATATAAGCAATACTTTTTTTTTTTATTCTACACAATGTTTTAGTAGTTAACGGGTATATATATCGCGAACTGACTGGCCTCTTAGCTCAGTTGGTAGTAGCTCTGCCTTCTGTGCTGAAGGTTGAGGGTTCGATTCCCTCCCAGGATAAACATTTGTGTGAAGAACATAGGTGTTTGTTCTGTGTCTGGGTGTTATAAAGTATCAAAAGTATGTATCTAAAAATATATTAAATTATAAATTATATTAGTATTTTATCAATCATCTAGTCACTATAATATAAGCTATGCTTTGTTTGGGATTAGATGGTGTTGTGCGCATTGTCCAGCAATATTTATTATTTTTATTTATTTATTAATTACCTTATAATTGATTCCCAACGTTTTGTTGCAATACCAATGATCGTGGGATGACTGGATGCTTAGGGAGTTGCCGCTGTTTAGCCAGTGCAGTTTAAAAAAAAACAGAAAATTAAATACATGTCATAAAGTTGAGTCATCGAAGAACCGTTTCAAACGATCTATAGAAAGCCCAACAGATTCAGATCCTTCCCGAGGCCAGGCAGCATTGCTTCATCGAATGGCACTGTTGAGCCACAGCCTTTTGGTAATCCGATCAAACCAAATTCCATTTTAAATCAGCACAATAGAGCTTATTTTCAGCTAAAAGACAATTAGGAATGATTCAGGGTTTCTATATAAAGGTCCACACATCCTTCCGTAATTGTTATCCGTAAGTAATAGTGGACCCGAACTCTGCCTGTGACGCAAACATTCAGCGCGCACTGATGAATTCGAGGTGAATTCTACACTGGCAAGCTAAGACGTTACATCTGAAAGATCATCTATCACTAAAGGCATCACTTATTTTAAAGGGTTACCTGCTCCACAAGGTCGGCAAGGTCGAGAGGTTAGTGTTGGTACCTGGGAAGACCTGCGCTATCAAACAGATTCCCAGGCAAAGTGAGGTCAGTGGAGAGGAAACTTGACCCACCTCAGCTTGCTGGAGTGGATCCACGAAGGAATGTTTTCAATTACAAATAACTGCTCTGTAATTTGACTGAAGCCACCTAAATCATCTTCAACAGATGAACAAAGGCCAATGATAACTTCACAAGACATGAAAAAAAAAAGTAGAAGCAATTGATGCAGGCGTGTTACATACATTGATTACATTGTTTTCAAAATTCTCTACCGTACCGTTCCTCGGGCCGGCCAGCTATTGTGCTACGTTAATTGAATTTCCATGTTTCAATAAACAAACAGGCCATTTAGTGTTTTAAGCACTTTGTTTTAGTCTGCAAGAGCGGGAGAGGTAGAGCACCTACAACACACCGGCTGCTCAATATAATAAAATATGAATTTCATTGTGCAATAAGGGTACAGAAAACCACGGCGTGTTGACTGGGCGTAGCCGTCGTATTATAGCGGAGTATCTAGTTATAACTGTCAAAAGTGCTTTCACAGCTTACCGGTTGAACAAATCCCAGTACGGATATTCCGATCTTCACAGCTACTTGTTAATTAAACGCAGTTCAGTGGCACCTACTTTTGCTACCCGGGTTAGTGTTCACCAGCCGTTCAACTGTTTAGACTAACCAGTAATTTTACACACCATTTCAAGCGTGCGTTGTAATCATACGGTCACGGTAACCGTCGGTTATAGTGTTCTTGAACCGCTCGTTTACCCAGCGACCCCAGTCTACCTGGGTTATCGATAATAGTCGAATTTATCCGCAAATTCATGCAATTGGAAAGTTACCGCGGCCATGTCGGCCATAGAAGGCGAATGGGACGGCTAACGATGGTCCAAAGTTTTAATTAAACCGAAACATCTGTGAGGCTTGTTCACTGACTGACGATTATTGTTATGATCACATACAACATTTTTAGGCGCAAACTTTTAAGATCTTTGGGCGTAAACCTCAGTTTCATAGCCTGAGTTATAATAAATAGACCTTTGCATATATCTTTACATATAAAAGAGATTGACCTGACTGATTTATCATCTCCGAGATTCAACACCTAAAGGGGTGAAAAAGGTATCGTTTGTATCAAACTTTTTAACGCATTGTGAAATTTGATTGAAACTTCGTCTAGATATTTAAAATACAAAATGATTGGACACTTGTTTTTGAGGGGTTTTCAAAATAACCATTAAAAAGAGTAAAATGGGGTGTCCTAGTTTGTTCTTATATGAACTTTTTCGCTGGTAGTGCCATTTGCTTGAAACTATTTCTGGGTAATTTAACTACTAATAGCATAATAATTTAAAGGCTTAAATAAATATAAATAAATTAAAAAAGTGACCATACAAACATTCGTCGCGCAGCGGGAATTAAACCTGCAACCTCCTGAGTCTAAGTCGTCATTTGAAATATCGCATCTTCCATCACAATTTTTACCTACTGATCTTAAATTATGTTTATAACTTTTCTAACATAACGCGATCATGAAAATACATGCATAACGTAAACTAATTTGAGAAATTTAGAAAATTATTGACTAACTAATGATTACTTATATAAGTAATCTAACGCGTACGAAATCGCTGGTGACAGATAGTGATTTATAAAGCGTCACGTGAAACTTCTCTATACACAGGACGCAGAAACTCAATAAATAAATAAAATAAATAATGCTGGATACAGCATAATCTAGACCTGTTTCATCTAGTAAGAATCATCTTGTAAGCAGGGTTTGTGTTATACAAACCATATGACTAATCATCATAACAACCTTTAAGAAGTCCACTGCTGGACATAGGCCTCCCCAAACAAAAACTATTTATATTTTATACATACAATTCATTTAGGTAGGGCGCAAACGTGGACACTTTTGTGTCTTGTGTCAGATACAAGCTATCGATGAATATTTGATTTCTATAGAACCAGTATGAAATCATCCACTCCCTGCGTATACGTAAACATTTTTGTGGCCAGTTGCTCCCACTTAACACTTACTCATTGACGATCGAAAAGTGTTCGGTATCGGTAACTGGAAACTAAAAGTCGTCAGTTGACAGACCCAAGCAAAATTAACAAATTTCCTTACAATTGAACTGAGTTTCTTCATCGCCATCCATCGTGAGACTGACGGAAAACAAGCAACGAATTGTACCAGTGCCCAGTAGTAGCAACGGGCCCACAGCAACTACGGTTCCCTGTGATGGTGTGCCGTGTCGGCCACAAAAAGTGTCTTTGTTTGCGCAGCGCCTTAGTGGAATATCGTTATAAACAGGTTTCGTTTTGATACAGATATTAATTTTTTTAAAAGTGCAAGGATTGCCGCTTAGCGGCCGTCAAGTGCCAGAACCGACTTGCACCTATTATTATTATTGTACTCGTAATTTATTGTATTCGTTATTATAGATTCCGACTGTATGGCTAACTAGCTTCTGCCTGCGGCTTCGCACGCATAGTACATACTTAAAAAATAGCCTATGTCCGTTCATAAGATCCTAATCTATATCCATACAAAATTCGATTGATGCAAAAACAAAAGTTCTGTTGATCCGATCGCTACCAAACTTCACAGGATCACCCGCTAGGCCAATCTAAAGATTTACTAAAAATTTTATCGAAATCGGTCCAGCCGCTTCGGAGTCTATAGGGAGCATACATACACTAAACGCTATTTATATTTATAGATAGATATGATAAGTAAATTAAAATGTAGGTATACTGTATAGCAAATTATCTTTATGGCTAATGATAGTTATAATTAGCAGGTTTATGTTCAATAAGGTAGTAAGTAGCACTAATTGTATCAATTGTGATTATTTTAAGTAGTTTAATTATAATTAAGAGTGTTAATTATATACAGTTATTGTCAAATAATATCTACATGAGTTATAGCAAACGTAATTAGTAATTTAAGTTTTATGGATTTCGCTACAGCATTCGCTGTAGTTGCATTTTAGTGTTAAGATACCAGTCGTATCATTAAAATGCAACAAAAATGTATCAAAACTGACTGATTGATACATTTCAGTTTTCAGTTTCAATATAAACATTGTTATTTGGATTTTTACAGAATCACGTGTAAACAATACAAGCCAACTTTGCCCGGCCAAAATGTGAATTGGGCAAGAAATCTTTCAATATCAAATGCATGAACAATAGCCATGCTGGCGAAGTTGGTGCCAGGCAACCGGATAGATTTGCCTCGCTTCGTTCAAATAGAAAACAGATTGCATGCTTTACCAGTGTCAACAACTCGTACACACAAAAGAAAATAAAAAGATTTCGCTTTACTATATTTTGTCCGTTCCTTCATTAATAGTTAAAAGGCCATAATGAGAGCTTTAATCAGCAGATCAGGAATCTGGTTTCTAAGTGAACGAGGCCTTAGTTCTCCCTCAGTCGCTTTACATAGCAGCTCTGTGTGATTCGCAACAATTTTCCGGAACATTTCCGAGCAGCTAACGAACGGAAACGCAGGGGACGAGCCCAATTGCCGGATAAATGCACCTCAATTACTATATTGCGGCAACATTTTTCCTCCTAATGTTCTACTGGCTTTGGCCGCGGATAGTCTTTATTTATTCGCAGGGGTGCAAATGTTCGGAGATAGAATCAATATAACCATTCATTTAATCTTAAGACTTAGGTGCAATCGAAGTAAACTATACTAATCAAATGAATGTGAAAATAACTCTGTCTGTCTGTTTGTTACGTTTTCACGCCTAAACTGCTAAACTGATTTTGATGAATTTAGGTATAGAGATAGATGGTACCTTGGAGAAGGATATAGGCTACTTTTTAAGGTTCCGTAGCCAAATGGCAAAAAACGGAACCCTTATGGATTCGTCATGTCTGTCTGTCTGTCCGTCCGTATGTCACAGCCACTTTTTTCCGAAACTATAAGAACTGTACTGTTGAAACTTGGTAAGTAGATGTATTCTGTAAACCGCATTAAGATTTTTACACAAAAATAGAAAAAAACAAAAAATTTTTGGGGTTCTCTATACTTAGAACTGAAATTCAACAAACCCTTCCAATCTTCCAAAGTGGTAAAATGTGCTATGTAAATGTGTAACTTCTAAATTAAGAGAATGATAAAACTAAAAAAAAAATATGATGTACATTACCATGCAAACTTCCACTGAATATTGGTTTGAACGAGATCTAGTAAGTAGTTTTATTTTAATACGTCATAAATCGTAAACCGCAATTTACCTTTTATTCAATCAACTCAAATATAAAAATAAAATAAAACATTTAATTTCATAAACATAAACCATATGCATAAACCGTGAACCATTATTTTCTAATAATAAATCTGTAATAGGTGCCTAAGTAAATAATAATTATAATTCGCGCGGGGCGTGGCTTGATTGGTACTGCCCAGATGTACAATCAAAACTTTCATGGAGTTTATTATAAACAAAAATGTTTTTTGCAACAACAATTTGCCAACATTACTTTTTGGAGACTTCAACGAAGATTTTTAAAAACACAATTCATTCAGAATTCAGTCATTCATGCAGAACGCTGGATACAGGACGTTATTACCACCTTGTCCAACTACGCGAGGAGGCACACAAATTGATAATATTTTTGGAAATATTTCTTATCAAACTGGAATATATATTAGATTATTTAGCTATCACAAGCTTATATGGGCTCGCATATAGTTAGATCTAAATTCCATCATTTAGGTACCTAATTATAATGTTTACTTATCAATAACTTAATTTAAAAAATACACTATTATTAAAACAAAACATCGATCAAAGTTACAACGAACTACAAGAACTTTTAATTATGTTACTTGCTGCTAGGAACCCTTCATGGGCGTAAATTTTAAAAGTAAATTTTATCTAATGGGTTTTGCATATTAATTAGCATCTATATAATAGGTTGGGGAAAAAGTTTCTTCGCATTTTTTAAGAAAATTCAAAACATTTTTTATTATAGTTTATTTAAATTTAACTAATGTATGTCGGTACCATTTTGTTCGATAACTTTTTGCCATCTTGTAGGTAGGGACATGATCCCATTGCTATAGAAATTTTGGGACTTCTGATCAAAATACCGCGACAAGTGGTTTTGGCAGCTCTCTCGTGATGTTAACCTGACACTGCCTAAAGAATTCTGAAGAGACCGAAACAGGTGGAAATCTGAAGGTGCAAGGTCAGGACTATACGGCGGATGCATTAACACCTCCCAGCCAAACTCTCTTAATTTTTGCTGAGTGGCTAAAGATGTGTGAGGTCTAGCGTTATCATGATGAAAAACCACATCCCTTCTGTTGATTAATTCCGGCCGCTTTCTCTCAACTTCTTGCTTTAATCTCATCAGTTGTTCGCAGTAGAGTTCAGAATCGATGGTCCTGTCTGGTGGTAACAACTCATAATGAATAATGCCCTACCGGCCTTTGACCACGACCTTTTTCGCACGTTCTTTTCGTACGTGATCCACTTTTCATCACCAGTTATCAGCTTCTTCAAAAATGGTTCGGTTTCATTACGTCGTAATAAAGAATCACAAATAAGTACACGGTTCATTAGGTTTATTTCAGTGAGCTCGTGAGGTACCCAAATATCGAGCTTTTTTGTGTACCCAGTTTTTTTCAAATGCGCCAAAACTGTTTTGTGGTCAATTCCCAGTTCTTCAGCTACGTCGTAACTACTGATATGCCGATCTTGCTCCACTTTTTCAAAAATGGCATCCATTTTATCCGTAATAGGGCGACCAGAGCGACGTGCATCTTTGACATCAAAATTTCCGGATTGAAAACGCTTAAACCAAATTTGTGCTACTCTCACAGACACTGCACTAGGTCCATAAACATCGCAAATTTTTTTCGAGGCTTGCGTTGCATTTTTACCTTTTTTGTATAAAATTTTAAAATGTATCGAATTTCTTCATTAGATTCACTCATCTTGACAGTACGAAAAACAAATAAAAATCACACATTTTCCTAATTTGAATTTGGAATTATGTTCTTTAAAATTTAAACTTTTAATGATACCAAAACCAGCCAGATACAAATAGCCAAAGATATTTTATTACAAGTTCATTATACATACTATAATGCGAAAAGACTTTTTCCCCAACCTAATATAATACATGGACAGAAAACGTGGGATCCACGGCTGGCCCGTCAGCTCAGTTGGTAGTAGCTCTGCCTTTTGCGCTGCATGTTGAATGTTCGATTTCCTTCCAAAACAAACATTTGTGCAATAAATATAGGTGTTTGTTCTGTCTCTGGGTGATTTAAAATATCATACGTATGTGTATAAAAACTAGATGACCTAGTGAACTTCGTACCACCTAAAATTTGATTCTGATTATAAAACCAGGGTCAAATCAAAAAAAAATTCAAATTAGTCGAACCATTTTCGAGTTTTTGCGAGGTTAACGCGCGGCAATCAATTTTGATATAATAAATTATTTAATATAAATTAGATATACTTATTAGTATTCTATTAGTCATGGTCATTGCATGACCCAAGAGCTGGCTCCTATCTGGCTCAGCGTATTAGCATTACCATTCAACGTGTCAATGTCTTGGGAACGCTGCCCTCTGGCAGTGATCTGGATCAGTTGAGCTATATATTTTATATTATTCTGTACATTTCTGTAATTATTTATGTATGTAAGTAGGTTATTGAACACTATTAAACAGTTCCTTTGGTTACGATAATAAAAGCTATGTTTAGTTTTTTAGGGCTAGATAGATTAAGGGGCTAGATAGTGCTGTTTGCATAGTCCACCAAAAGTTTTGTTTTACTATGGCTTGATTATCTAAGGCTTCGTTATCTTAGGATTATATGGTGCTGCTGCTGCTGCCCGCGGCTTACCTAAATAAAAAGTAGCCTATGTTCTTCCCCCAAATGCAATACATCTCCTTACCAAATTTCATCAAAATCCGTTCAGCCGTATAGCCGTGAAAACGTAACAATCATACAGAGACACTTTCGCATTTATAATAATAATATAGAATATACATACAAACATACATATACATACATATACATATGTAGATAGTCGTGAGGCATATCAAGCACACCATTCTCATCAAATTCTTGAGCATCTCAAGCTGAACATTTTAGTACTTTTACGAGTATACCTACATGCACAGTACACTATGTCTTTAGATTAACTGTCCGTAAACTGAGCCATTCTTTAAAAAGAGTCTCATTTTCACGGTAGTTTTATCTGAAAAATACGAGAGGTATGTGCGCGTTAGGTTCGCTCGTTACTTCGGCACTGGGTTCGAGTCCCGGCTTGTAGTGACTAATAGGTGCGGTTCGGTAAAATATGTCCCACCTAAGTGCACGACATAACAGTAACAGGCTATTCGTACCTACCTTAATGCGTTTGACTTCAAGAGTTGGAAGAAGTGTGCCTTTTATTGAGAAAATAAATCTTACTTGACCAGTTAGTCATTTCTAGCGAAGGTAAAATTCGAATTGTTTGTTTATATATTGAGGTTCAAAATTCGTAGTACCTATTTAGAGCATTCTAAAGTTCATCGATCCCTTCTCATATTAAAATGTGTGCCATTTATATAATGATTGACAGGCCTGTCAGCTCAGTTGGTAGTAGCTCTGCCTTCTGCGCTGTAGGTTGAGGGTTCGAATCCCTCTCAGGATAAACATTTGTGTGAAGAACATAGGTGTTTGTTTTGTGTCTCGGCGTTATAAAGTTTCATAAGTATGTATTTAAAAATATATAAGTATTCTATCAGTCATCTAGTCACCATAATACAATATATGCTTAGTTTGGGGCTAGATGGTCTTTGTCCAGCAATACTAATTATTATTTATTTATAATCCTATAATTTACCGGACTTTTTGAAATAAATAAGTATTTCTACTCAAAATAAACTTCTTAATTTAAAACCAGCACTTATAGCTATATCGCTTGGGATAAAGCAGGAAACGATATTTCATTTACTTCATTCCGGTGTTTCCTTTGAGGAAGGAAAAAAAATCTAAATTTTTTCTAATAGGTATTTCTAAGGAAATTTTGGAGACAAATAAGTTAAAATAATCTCCGTGAGGTAACACAGGTCGCGTTCGCGGTCCCGACTCATTATTCTTTCGCCGGCGCTCTAAGTGACTTCATTTTCGTTTTACTTCCTTCCCCCGCAAAAAATAATTTCAATGTAAGACTCTCATTGAAAAAATACCCTCATATTTTGCTCTTTTACGATTCCAAGTTTAAATAAACGCGCGATTAAGCTGCACACACACACGAGTAAGTGCTTATCTTGTCATTCCATTATTGTGCTAAAACAATAAAAGTATAAGCACGAGAGAATCGCGGAATCGCACAATGGGCATAGTGCAAGCAAAGTTTGGTAGAATCGGGGACGCGCACAATATTTATGACTTCCTCTCGCCTCCCGAAACTCTCGGGGTTTAAAAGCTAATAAAACGATGACACAATATACAAAATTTTACTGAAATCTTGTACCTAAACGTTGACTTCACGTTTATGATAGCAACTCTGAAAACTGTTAAAAGCTTTTATTTTGGTGAATATTTCTCGTGGGCTATGCATGAGGTTAAATCTGAATCATGTCAACGTATACCATGCAGCCGGGTCGAGGTCAATCATATTCGCTTTAATATCATAGGATTGAGTTTCAACGATGCACCGAGAAAAAAACATTCTGTTGCATCCCACAGGACATTTTGTGGAAAAAACATTTTGAAATTTAAAACGATTTATCGATTTTCACAACGAAGTTGAACTGACGTTGTAAATTAGAAAGTAAATGAATGGATCAATAATGAGAAAAATTATGGAATCCGTTATAAATTTGAAGCAAACACTCGTTTCGTTCGCCTCAGTTGCCAATAGCAAAGAGTCGTGTTTTTCCAATCGAACGAGTTAATCAATTATTGACGTTGTCATTGTCGAATAATTCGAGTAGGTGAATGTCGTCGATTCTTCGTCATTTCAATAAGCATCGTAGCATTTCTAAATTAATTATTTTTCCTCGTTTTATTGCATGGTTCAATTGAGTTAGCTTAGCGGAAATTTAATAAATAAATTGTGATTTCCAAGCACAAATGTATGTAAGCAATTTAATCATAAGTGTATTATGTTGCAATGTGATTTGAACGACATGAAATCCCGAGATGGTTCTAGATCTGAGTTGACGTTTAGAATAGAAAAATGACAATCAACTATGATTTTGTGACTATATTATGACAAAAAAAATTACTAAAAAGTTAGATATGAGAAAAAAAATCGCAGGATATGTTTCGCAAGACGACCGAAAATAACCGATGTGTTTTTCCAATCGAACGAGTTATTTAATTATTGACGTTGACATTGTTGAATAATTCGAGTAGGTGGATGACGTCGCGTGTCGCGCCGCCATAGCCGATGGGTGACGTCGCGTGTCGCGTTGCCAAAGCCGGTAAGGATTGGATGGTGCGTGCTATCCTGAATAGCCGATATGAATTTAATACAAGCCGCGAATACCACATTGAATGGGCCCTGAGACGCCGCGATAGTCGGTTACATTTCTTATCTCAAGCCACGTATTGGCGCACTTACCGCTCTCTGCGGCGAATGTAAAACGTTATTGAGCCTTCAAGAGCGCTGATATTGGACTTCGAATGTTGATATTCCTGCCCGGGGTGTCCGGAAAGATGGCAGTAATTTAATATTCATATCCGATCCCAATATCGGGTTGTTTGATAACGGTTTTACGATTTTGTGGAGTCGGAGTAAGTATCCATTTCGTTGTTTATTTTATAGTTTCCATTATTTGTTTTGCCATCAAATAAATATCACGTTATTTTGTATCAGTTTGAAAGCGGAAGTTTATGTTGAAAATATTCTCAAATACACTAAAAGATAGATATAATTTTTCACTAAATTCCGTGCTACATTATGCCACAAGTGATTAGGTTACAAATGCTTGATACCTGTAATTTGACCACAATTCGAAATGAAAGTGGTTATGTGATATAAAAACATTTAAAGCAGGCCTTTAGAGATAAAAAAATAGAGATTTACTTCTCAACAATATTATTGTAGTATGGTAGGTGAAAAGATGTGAATAGCATTGAGAGTGTGAAATCGTCGTGAATGCACGAGCGGTTTATCTAAACGAGGTGTCGCCGGGGTTCTCGGCCCCACTTCCCGGAGATACGCTACCCATTTGAAAGTTTGTGAAAAACAAACGTGTGCCTTTTTGCATCTTTTGTAAGCCGCAGAAATGACTGCGAAATATTGAGAGGTAATCTATATAGATGTTTCTAGCTGTTGTATTATCATCTAGATAGGTAATTACGGAGGAGTAAATACACGCACTAACAAATTAATCCGGGTGGATTAAGCCGCGCTATTCTGAAGTATTTTATTTTCAACGCGGTTTTGTCGTTAGTGCCCTATTGTGCGTCTTCTACGTCTGATTCTATGTTCTACAGAATATCGTTGGGAATAAATCCGCAATGCGTGATAGGCCTTATATTTAATTGTAATAACTAAGTAATTACTATAGTAATTATTAACTATTATAGCTGATTCACTGCAATGCATTTCAATAACGCCAGCATTCTATTAAGTGATGCCATTATTATGAATATTATACTTTGTTTTAGGACTTTATATAAATCCATATTTACTTATACCTATCCATAATATAAGATTGTTTTGTTGTTAAATTGACGAAGAATATTTTTGATCCCGTCGCAAAAAAATAGGTGTTAAAAAAAAGTACAAGTTTAACATGTGTATTTGTCTATGACACCTGCCATCCCTTCAGATGTTTTTTTATGAAAAATTTTACTTTATAAGTTTTTACTTTATCATCCGCTGTACTCCATAACGATCACCTGAGGATCATCAAAAATAGGGCCAGCACCCGCATCTGACTGTAAAATCGGGCTGGTATTTTTCGCTGAACTGAATAACTCTTCGAGTGAGAATTTCTACGTGGAACTGATCCCAGATGAGTGCTGCTTGGAGACTGATGATGGAGACCCCCTGCTGACTAACAGAAAAGCTAGCAACAGAGAAGGAAAACTTGAAACAAACCCGGCCCGGCCCAGCTTTTAGTGTGGGTACCTGGTAAGGCCTGCGCTATCAAACAGAGTCCCAGGCAGAGTGGCGTCAGTGGAGAGGAAACTTCATCCACCTCAGCTTGCTGGAGTGGATCCAGGAATGAATGTTTTCTATTACAAATTACTACTCTGTAACTTGACTGACGCCACCTAAATCATCTTCAACAGATGAACTAAGACCAATAATGACAATGATGCATCTGGGTGTCTGTGTACGTGTTTGTCTATGACATTGTAGCTCTTAAACAGATGAAACGTTATTGGTTTAGTATTTTGTTTAAAGGTGACTTAGTCGAGTGTGTTCTAAGATACGATCAAAAAAAATATTTTCAGTCATTTTGAATATATCAGGTCTTCTAAGGGATGTGAGCAACTTCTATAAGTCTGATCGATTAAAGATATAGTATCCTATTACTTTAAATGTTCAAATTTATGATGATATTGCAAGTATATGCTAACTTTGAACTGATGATGCAACAACACCTTGCTTGCTTGGGTTAGGATGAATTGGCACCTAAATTCACCTAGTATGTAAGACGTTTCAAAATGATCCTTGTGATTGTATTGAATAAAGTATCTTTTGACTTTGACTTTGACACCTGATTTCTGCAAGATACCAAACTTCACCAACTTACAGCAGAGGTATCGTGTTTGGGTTCCTTGGAACGGTCTCAATGAATAGGTTGGATAAAGATAGGTGTTTTATTTTTGTATGTTTATGTTTAAACTAATAATTGATTATAAGACATCTAGGTTATAAATTGTAAATTAATTCTTTACATTTCTGTAAATAAATTCTATTACAGAAATGTGGTTTCAATAGAAGTAAATATTTAGACATCGTAATTGTGTCATGAATCTGGGGATTTCGCAATATCTTTTGGCAAAAGGTTCAATTAAATATTGATTCCGAAATATTAGATAAATTAAAATAAAAGCCGAGCACAATCCCGTTCACGTCGGGCCCAGGATTAAAGGGTTTAGAGTGATCGGGCTCACAGAGCTAAGTTATTTTATGAAAGATTAAAGAAATAGATGAAATTATTCACTGGAACTTAAACTCGAAACCAAAAGCTAATCGGATTAACTTTACCCGAAACTTTATAATTAATGATCCGCTAATCTCTTAAGACTGACATGAGGGTGGAAGTTTCTGCGTTTGTTGAAAGTCCCTTAAAGTTTCCCAAATCCATTTTATTTTCAGCTGCATTTTTACGGGTAAAACATAAAGCCTAACTGGAAACACAAACTCAAATAGGATTTTATTCAATACAATCACAAGGATCTGTTTGAAACATCTTATACTGGAGAATTTATGTTCTAATTGCTCCTAATCCAAGGCCAAGAAGAATTGAAAAAATTCTTCCTTATCCTTATTATATAGTACTTTTATGTATGGTCCTTCTTATTATAATAAGCTTAACTACGAAATACGAAAATGCAAGGTAACATTGCAAATCTGTCAGTTAATCTGTCTGTGGGCAGAGCAACATGAGGCCACGCATTCTTATAAACAACTAGTTTTGCCCGCGGCACGCATGGTACATACATAAAAAGTAACCTATGTCCGTATGATACAATCTATATCCATACCACAACTACAAACAAAACTGACAGACACAGAGACAATTTGTGCTTGGCCAGACTGCAAACTCGGGCGCGTGGAGGGCGCGGCGCGGCACGGCAAACTCAAATATGAACTTCATTTGAGTGTCCGTAGTGGACTCGCGGGTGCGGGGCGGACGGGGAAACGGCGCGGGCTACTTGTCGCGGGAAGCGCGCGGGCAACTCACGCCATATCTCGTTCATACAAGTGGCCGCAGTGAGAGCGCGGGGCGTCAATAGGCAAACCGCGCGGGAGCGAGGATCTCAAACTGATTCGAGCTAACCGCGCGCGTTCTTGTGATAGCGTCTTCACAAACCAATGTAGAAGAATTCATAATCAAGCACGTCATATTGAAACAACGTCAATACAAAAGCATAAAGATTGTGGAATGAAATAAAATCTATGGCAAGAATTTTTCGATAAAAATAAGTTTACTTAGTCAACATTTTACGCAACCTAAATTTATTGAAGTGCACAACTGAGCGGTCAATAAGCGGGTAGGAATCGTCTTAACTTAAACTTAACTTGTTAAACCTAGCATTTTACGTGATTTACTTTAAATAAACTTTAACTGTGTTTGTGACCCGGTTTTACTTAAACAATCAACTTAAACAATAACGTTTAATCGTGTGTAGTCTAACTGGTCTGTACAATCTAGATGGAACGAAGTTCCTTTCATTTTTCTATATAAAATGGTTACCTTTCATATAAATAATACGAATACACACACATACACACATGGGAGATATATATATGTGGGAGACTAGCTATCGGTCTCCTTCATTCTCTCTTTCTCAAGAATGAATAAGTGTTATTCAAGCACGACCTGCACTGTGCATGCCGAAACAACGTCAATACATTGCTTGAATATCAGCTGCTTTCCCCCAGATAATTATGCCATATAACATAATACTATGGAAGTAGTTGAAATAAACTTGTCGAGCTGTAGCTTCATCAGTGAGCCAGCGTATCGTACTAACGACATATGCTGCGGAACTAAGCCTACAAGTAAATGTTTCAATTTGTGGTCCCCACTGTAGTTTTGCATCAATATGATAAGACATAGGAAGATCGTGGAATATGGAATATACAAGCCATAAATAATAGCCTTTTCGTTAATTTAAATATTTGTCGGACTGTGTATTACATTTTGCTATGTGAATTCGATACAATCATGTTTTTATTATTTTTATTACAATTATGCTTAAGGGTACATTAAAATTACTACACACAGAACAAACAACACACAAATATTTATTTTGCAGTTATGGGAGGCAATCGAACCCACAACTTAACAAAAACTAAACAACCTAAGAAAGCAGAGCTACTGAGCTCAACTGAGCTGACTGACCTATAAGGCCAATCAACTATTAGCACGGTTGAAATATTAAATTCATGTTTAACTTGTTTGATAACTTAATAAATAGGCAAGTAGCACGGATAGTTGCGGCGGTAGTTCGACGTTTTCAGGTAGCGTAGAGACAGCCGAGGCTGCGAATCTTTTGATAGTAGCCAAGAGAAAAGCTGAAGCGAACCCACACTTTAAAATATAGCTAGTTAGTTTTACTCTTTTACATTTAAGATTACTATTATTATGGTAGGAACTCTGTGTTGCAGTGGGCTAAGATCCGGCTGAGACGCAGAAGGTTGCGGGCTCCCGCTGCGAGACAAATGCTTGTATGATCTGCAAAATGTATTTACAAAATGAAATTATGTAAGTAGTGTATCAGTCATGTAGTACTTACCCGTAACACGCTGCACTCTGCTTACCTTGGGGACCGATGATGCTGTGTGAAAAGACCGGTTTTTTTTTTTTTTTTTTTTTATATATTTCTTTATACCTTCTGTAAGTACAGTTGTTGGGTATTGATCCATTTAATATTAGCAATTATTCAGAGTTCTTAATGAGATCCATAGCATCTAGCAAACAAAGTGATACGTAGGTACTACTTGTTATTTGATGTTATTATTATTTTTGCTGTTTGAATTATTTGTATTCTTTTGTTTTTATAGAGTATAAAGCTCTCATTTATTGTAAGATCTTGAAATATCTGGATTGCGAGCACGCACCTCTTCATGATGGTGCATTTTAAAATAGTGTTCATTGATATCATGTTTACATCGTTGAGAACCTATAAATTTGCTCTCTGTATTTTTTTCTACATTTTATGATGGTTTTCCAAATATAAATAAATATTCCAAATATTTCAGACCAAGATATTATCCTAAACCCTGTTTATTCCATTCTATATAGACAATATACATTTTTTTAAAAATAAATAGGTTAGTTTATGAATTGAGTATACCCTATTATTAATACGATGTTTCTGTTAATAAGAGATCTGAGCTCTGTTATCTATAAATTGCAATATTTTAGATCGGGTAGAAAATAAAGTTTATAGGTTTTTAATTTGTTATTGGTTAGTTTTATATACATTCATATATTATGTACCTGTTCGTAAGTAGTTTATAAATTATTAGCTATTGCCCGCGGCTTTGCACGCATAATTTATACATAAAAAGAAGCCTATGTCCGTTCCTAAGATACAATCAATATCCATACCAAATTTGATTGATGCATAAAAAAGTTTCGTTGATCCGGTCGCTACTAAACTTAACAGGATGACCCGCTAGGCCAATCTGAAGATTTTCTAAAAATTTCACCGAAATCGGTCAAGCTTCGGCGTCTATAGGAAACATACATACATACACACATCGCCTTTTATAAATATAGACAAAACGTATTATCCTGTACATTTCTGTAAATAAAATTAATGACCCCTATGCGTAATGTATATTTCATCATAGCGATAGAAACAGGCTCACATATAGGAGGCTGAATAGCTCTTGCATCATCTCAAAGTGCAACCTTTCAAACAGTATTTACCTCTCCGCTTGCCCCAAGCGACACAACAATGCAGTTCCAAGTGTTTAAGATAACAACTGCGAGGAGACAAGAACCCTTGCAACTCGCTCGCAACTTTTCCCGCAAATGTCTTACCTTCTTGACTGCTTAGCACCAGTTGCGACTTCTTATAATCGTCAGCAAGTGGGTTATAATTACAAATACCTTCTATGACGTTAACCTGTTAAGCTACGAAAATAAATCGAAAAAACCGAACTATGGCGTTCCTAGGCACCGAACTCAAAATGGCTTCAAAAGATGTATTTTCAGAAAATCAACTATTTTGAACAAACTACTGCTTCTATCAACAATCCAAGAACAGCTGAAGAATCCTATTGAAAGTTCCTATAATTATTGATTTATTATTGTAGTTTCATCCATTATTCTATTATTATATAATTGGTCAGATTCTAGATGTAAAAATGGTAAGCAGCAAAATCTCGCTCGCTTCATACTATGTATATGCTGGTTATTTTAAAACACATTATTCTTTAAGTAAATATTATATGCCGTTATGTTTGTCAATATATTATTTGATAAGTGTCATATTTGGTTTTACTTACTTCGAAACATAGTTATTTGTACTTGAACATTAGGCTAAGTTCATTCTTATTAATTTGTTGACTAAGAGTATCGATATAAATATATAAGTCAATGCCATAAGATCCAAAATTTAATAATGCATGATTATACTCATATAGAATAGACTTTATATGAACCATATGCCGTCAGCACTAGTTGGGACTTCGTATAATCGCCAGCAAGTAAGTCATAATACCAAATACCTTCTGTGACGTATCCTTATAGTTTCACCATATCCGTCTGGAGCATTCAAGTACTGGGGGCCGACCGCGGTAATTTTGAACGTTTGAACAAAGCTAAACCAAAGTCAAAACGTTATTTTTGACAGATTTCGTACGCGCTAATCACTATAACGGAATCGATTTAGTGGAGCTAAATCGTTTGGATTCACGACTCTACGTGGCTACTCTACATTTATGTCAATGCCATTCGATACAAAATTGTATGATTCACCTAAAGTCGTTAATCATTGAATTATCTTTTAGAGCGTCGGGTGGCATTTATGTCAATGCCATTCGATACAAGTTCCATGATTCACGTAGAGTCGTGAATCATTGAATTGTCTTGTAGACCGTCAGGGTGGCATTTATGTCAATGCCATTCGATACAAAATTCTATGATTCACGTATAGTCGTGAATCATTGAATTGTCTTGTAGAGCGTCAGGGTGGCATTTATGTCAATGACATTTGATACAAAATTCTATGATTCACGTAGAGTCGTGAATCATTGAGTTGTCTTGTAGAGCGTCGGGGTGGCATTTATGTCAATGCCATTCGATACAAAATTCACGTAGAGTCGTGAATCATTGAATTTTGTATTAATATTGCAGTTTCTACATGGCAATAATTATTAATTGGAGGTAGGCTCTCTATCTATTTCGTATGATACAAACCAGTGCTGAGTTCTCTGTTGTCTTTGGGAGAGCAATCGTCTTGACGTGAATAAATAGGTTATGTAAGAATTGCTGCTCCGTTTTATTCGTGGGGTTTTTGTGATTTATCAATGACTAGATCCCCAGGTGAGCGGCGTACCACGTAAAATTGATTTGGTTGTAAACTACACCAGTATTGAGGCATATAAAACAAAACAAAATATTAAAATCGGTGGAACCATTTTTGATTTTTATAGTAATTTTGTTACTAGAATTTTTATATATATTTTATAAATAAATATTGGTGGACCAGGCACACAACACCATCTACTCGTAGCTCCAAACTAAGCATTATAGCACCCAGACTTTTATCAAACATCTACGTTCATCATGATATAATTATAATATTAGGTACTTAATATTAATATAAAATAATAAAAATAAATATTACTATGAAATACGTTTTCAATAACTTTGTTATAAAAAATAAATAAATAATGCCGGACATTTAACACTGCTCATCTGGCCCCAAAGTAAGCAGAGCTTGTGTTATGGGTACCATATGACTGATATACTACTTACATACTTTTTTTCTAAATACATACATATTATACTTAATACATTTTATCTGAGCGAATATATGGGTAAGACTAAAGAAATAATTAAAACAACATCGAGAAAGTGGTTTTTTAACTGCGTTTGATATTTTTAGAAGAAAAGCTTTATATTTGTGTTAAAAATACAGTGTTCAAAATGTTATTACGAGATCCTTCAGATCAAAAAGAAAGTTGAATTCACGTGTTTTATGCACAGAGCTCTCGAGATTAAATGCAAATAACGGGTAGGAGATTAACAACGCGTTTATTTTACACATAAGTTTTACACATGTATCTTATATGTATCTGAAAGTATTTCTCACGGGTCTGGGCGTTTTATATGTACTAGTTGTCGTCCACTGGTCAAAATTCGACCATAATTAATTAACAATTAATGTATTTTTTATGCTGATTTTAAAAATAGCATTCTGCTCTATATAAACGAAATGCGAAATTTCATTCTCCTCCGTCCACGCAGTTTTCGTAAAGAGGGGTACGATGTTTTTGCTTCACATTAATATATAGATAATAATACGTATTTAATATGTATTTAGAAAAAAAAGTAATTTATCAGTCATGTCATATCATATCAGTACCCATAATACAAGCTCTGCTTACTTTGGGGCTAGATGACGCTGTGTATAAAGGCCTTAATATGTAACTTATATGATAAAATCTATTAAATACAACAAAAATTTTGTATGTTGTAAAAACAACAAGAAAAAATAGTTCTAGTGAATTTTATTTCAATAGCATAAGTTACAAAATGCAATGATGACAAGTACCGAGATTCTGGTTTCTAAACCACGAAAAAACTGTTAAAATAAACAAGTAGCTCCATTCGGCTTCGTTCGCTAGGTACCAACCAACCTAATAATTATGTTTTAAAAACTAAAAAGTCAAGTCAAGTCGGTCTTTTTTTATAAATACAGCCGTTAGGCAGTGAAAAAGTAATAAAGAAACAGGCAGACCGCTATCGAATTTATAATCGTTAGAATGGAAGTGAGGATAGAATGTATATAGATGTAGGTACAGGTACAAATTTGCATCCTAACAGATTTCACTGCAACAAACAACACTGTTAGCTTCGCTACCCTACCAATAATAAGTTTGGCTCTGGAGTTTAGAAATCGTGGAGAACCCCAGCGATAGTTGCAGCACTCGACCGTTGAGCACGTATTCTGAAGTCTAGATAACAGCTGCAAGCGGCTCCGAGAGGCTGCTGCCTGCAAGAGAACGGGAGTACTCGAGGCGTAGAACAACTAATACTTAGTCCGTGTCCTATATTACGTAACTCTCGACAACTTGTAATATCTGTGAATTGCGTGATCTCTGCTGTCAAACTCACTTTTTAAACGGTTAAACATACTAACGATGGAGGAATGTTCTGACCCCAAATTACAGAACTCGCGAGAGCTGATAGTAATGGTGAATTGAGTGGTCGCTGCGTAAAACACACTTTTTAAATGATAATATATCACTTAAAAATGCGTGTTAATGTTCGCTTGTAATGTTGTAAAATATTTTCGGGACGGGGGCGTCTCGAAAGTGGTTTTTTGGTGGCTTGAAACTAATTTCGCATATATTGCTGTCGCGTTTCCTATTAGTTATTGCTATTGCTTTAGGTTACATATACCAAACAGTCTTTCACCGCCCTACGAGATATTAATCATAATTTCTTTAGATGGATGGTTGGTCTGCCTAGAGTCCGTAGTGCGTCTGGCATGTTTACTTTTAAAATACTTTATGCTACACTACGTAAAATAACATCTATTTAACACAGAATTCTGGGTAGCCCTAACTATTTAGGGCCTTGGCTGATCGGTATAAAAATTACCTTCAAAGGTACTGCATGTGGGCTCTAATTAATCCATTCGCTAAAGAAATTTAGTATATTAATTATGAGATCAACACAAGATACTCGTAAAAAAATATATAATTTTTTTTAAGAACGACCTCTGTGGCGCAGTGGGCTTAGGTCCCGGCTGAGGCGCAAAAGTTTGCGGGTTCGATTCCCGCCGAGGGACAAATGTTTGTATGATATGCAAGTATTTGTCTCGGGTCTGGGTGTTTCTATGTATATTATGTATGTATTTATAGAAAAAAAAAGTATCAGAAGTAGTATATCAGTCATGTGGTACCCATAACACAAGCTCTGCTTACTTTGGGGCCACATGATGCTGTGTGGAATGTCCGGTATTAATATTATTATTATTATTATTAATATATATGTTTTATTTATTCTATAATTTAGTTTATTTTAACTTGTTTTGTGTTTTTGTGTAACATAGGTGGACCCAATTGTAGTCTGAATAATTATTTTTATTAATTGATTGCTTGCGCTACTGATATTTTTTCGTAATAACTCTACCGATTGTGCGGTCTTACTTTAATTACATAGGGCTCTTTCGAAGAAAATTCTGCAATTCTGCTGTTCGTATTCTGCAAAATGTTTTCTTATACGGGTTGCTAAGTTATGTAAGTACTTTTAAGATCTTTTTTACTAAGTGCCAAACTGCACAACGATTGTTTGAACTTTACTTACAAAAAACTGCATTTTACTCATATTTTTGCTCTGCACTCAAAATCTGCAGAAACCGCTGAAGTAATACGCCTGAGTTTTGCAATTTCAATTTTAGTTTATTCACACTTTATTTTGACATTACTACTTACTTACTATCTATCTTAGATAGAATTGGTGGTCTAGTGGTAGTGACCCCACCTTCCGATCCAAAGATCATAGGTTCGAATCCATTCGTGTACTTACCAATGGTTTTGCCTGTTCAAAATATGTATGTGCGCTAAACCAGTACTCTCACGTGAAATATCGTTAGGAAATCGGCATATTGTACAACCTCAAACGTTTTTTTTTGCCTAGTATACGAAAGGATCCTCTGATCTGATACTTTAATCCTTTCACCACACTGGTTCAAGATAACTATTGACAGGATAAGAAGAAGAAGAAAACTATCTAATGCGTTAAAATAGGAATATAAAATACTAGCAGACCCGTTCGCGACACCGTCCGCGTTTTTTAAAAAGAAAAAAAAAAGAAAAAAATATGTAATTGTAATTCTAAACCATTTTCGAATCCACTTGAACATACACAAAAAAACAAAATTGGTCGAAATTGGTCCACAGGAGTTTAGGAGGAGTTTAATTACAAACACACGCATAGAAGATTTAGATATATATATGCATATTATATAAAAAATACAGAAATTCATAAAATACAGAATGTTTTGTGTTTTCGATTTTGTACAAGATTGCAGATTACTTAAATAAATAATCAGTTGAATGTATTAATCGCCACGCATATCAACTTCTCGATTAATATTCATCTGAAAAAATACAGAAAAATAAGCGAAAATACATATTGTAGGTTTAGATGTACTGGTATGTATTGGTATGATGTATTAGATGTACTGATAGATATAAACCAAACAAATTGTATCATCTTTGAAAACAGAAATTATTGTCGTTGGTAGACAAAAATATATTCAAAGATAATAGAAACATCATTTACTAAGCATTTGTCCCTTCAATATTTATTCTACTTTAATAAAACAGTTGAGTTAGGTATCCATTGTTTTTATAAAACGGCTTTCATTTGAGTAAATGTGCATGTTGGTCCTTTGTACGACGCTCGTTAACTGACAACTTCAAAGTTAGAGCACTCACATACCTTCACTATGAACCCTTTATTTCAAAATTGAGTCGGGTATAATGTTCTGGACAAATCTATCCTTGACAAAGAGCTGACGTGAAATTACGAAACCTTATTTAACGAATTACAAGGGCAAAATACAAGCTGAATTGGTTCTGACCTGGGACTTGATTGGATAGCATCCCGGTACCGTATCAGTATATACCTATACAAAATAATTTGGTCAAGCGCATTGAAGGCATTCAAATTCAGTAAGGTTGAGAATGACTTATGGTCAGGTCCAAAACAAATTTAAACACAATCTCATCATAGCAAAAAAAAAACAATATGGGTCTTTTTGTTTTTTTTAAGGTTTATATATCTTGCTGTTACTTAAAATCTACTGCTTAAGAAATCAATATGCATCTTTAAAAGTCCTAACTCATGATATACCACACGATAGGTCAGTTAAATACTTAAAAAAGCATGAAAAATTTAACACCACTTTACATGTGGAGGTATCCCTATAATCCTTTTTTTTAGTTTTGGTTTTATAACTATATAGACCACTATATGCACGATAATACGCATTAGTGACCACACTAATGCGTATTATCGTGCAAAATTTAATCACGATAAAACTAACACTCTGCGTGCAAGAGCCAAGAGCAATATAAGGGACAGACAGACAGACATACAGACATAGCGAAATTATAATGGTTCCTTGTGGAATTCAGAACCATTAAAAAGGAATTATTAGTAGTAAAGTCAATGTTTTACACATTACAACCTCTGTGGTGCAGTGGGCAAAGGCCTGCCTGAGACGCAGATGGGTTCTATTCCCGCCGCGGGACAAATGTTTGTATGATCTTCAAGTATTTGTCTCGGGTCCGGGTATATTTCTATGTTTAATATGTATGTATTTGCAAATAAAAATATATATATAAGTTAATATCAGTCATGTGGTACCTATAACATAAGCTCTGATTACTTTGGGGCTTGATGCTGTGTGAAATGTCAGACATTAGTTTTTTTCCTTAATTCAATTCAGCTTATTTTTTATCAAATAGGCATAAAAGTACACTTTTGAATGTCGATACAATACAATACAATGCTAATACAACACAATGTCAAAACAGTACAAAATAAAAGAAGTATATAATTTTGACTTCAAAGTATCTAAGTATTAAAATTTAAAAGAAATGACATGTCAACTTAGTACCAAAGACAAAGTTAGGTAGGTTTTATCTAATTATCAATATTCTCAACAGTATACATATTATGCTATATTTAAATACTAAGCAAGTCAGTTGTGAGTCAGTTCATCAACAGCAATAGATGCACTCTGCTAGTACATCCTCTCCGATATGATCCTCAATCCTTAACCTATTATGTCCTACTGCTGGGCAAAGGTCTCCCCTTTTTCTTCCACTCCTTGCTCTCCAAGCCTTAGTTTGTACATATCTAATATATAAACAAAACAAAATTGAACAACTTAATCACATTACCTAATAGTCGGTTATATTATAACTGACAGATTGATTGACTTTTTAACCGACTTTATCAAAAAGGCCTCTTAGATATTGATGGTTGTTATTTGATACGGTGACGAAATGAGAAGTCCAAAGTTCACTGTAGATAGTTGTATTTGTCGGACTTCACACTAGTACTCGAAATGGTAATAAGAATATGATAAACTGGTATAATAGATTTATTTTGGTAATAACTTAAATGGTATAATTACGTTTTAAAAACTAAAAAGAAACCGACTTCATTGAATGTAATTTGAGCCTATAATACATTTTTAGTGGAAAGTAGATGTATTTTGTATATTATAATATGGGTAGGCCAAATAAACGCAACGCTCCAATGAGACAGCGAGGTATAAAAATACATGAAAACATCATCAAAGTATACAATTTTTTATTTTCGTTTATTTTTCAGCTCGACCGATTTTGATAAAATTTATATGGGACCACCTGTGAAGTATACCATTTCAAACAAAAAAAGAATTTTCCAAATCGGTTCAGCCGTTTTTGAGTAATCGGTGAACATACATAAAAAAAAAAGATTCCGACGAATTGAGAACCTCCTCCTTTTTGATAAAGTCGGTTAAAAAGTGACTTTATTTTGTTTATTTTAGCGATGGCGCGACGAGCTGGCTACCTTCAGCGACTGTCGATGGCAGGCAATGGCGTTGGACCGAAATGACTGGAAAACTCGAGAATTCAAATTATACAATACAATCACAAGGATCACTTTGAAACGTCTTACATACTATGTACCAATTCCTCCTAACCCAAGGACGAGAAGAACTGGCAAGAAGCGGTTTTTTGTATGATCTAGCATATTACTAGCTTAACTAAGAAAACCTAATACAAGCTTAAATTGCAAATTTGACAGTTAACTGTCTGAGGGCAAAGCAACATTTGGCCATGCATTATTATCAATAAGTACCTGGATGAGCGAGCTTTGCTCGATGAAACATGAAAATGAAACCTAGCTAGATGAATTTATCGCCCCCGAAACCCCCTGCATACTAAATTTAATGAAAATCGTTGGAGCCATTTCCAAGATTCAGATTATATAAATACACTAGCTGTGACCCGTGACTTCGTACGCGTATGCTTAGAACCTTATTTTTATTTTTTTAAGGAATACATTCTGTGCACCTAAAGAACATCTTATAAGTTTAATCCCCTATTTTGCTCCTTTCGGGGATGATTTTCAAAAACGTTGAAACTCATATTTCTTTATTTTTTACCAATAACCTATATATGAATTTTCAGATCCCTAACTTAAGGAAATATGAGTTGCCCAAACAAACTTTCATCCCCTATTTTACCCCTTTCAAGGTTGTTTTTGTGACAAAAAGTAACCTATGTTCCCCCAAATGCAATACATCTTCTTACCAAATTTCATCAAGATCCATTCAGCCGTTTAGCCGTGAAAACGTAACAAACAGACAGACAGAAATACTTTATAATAATACTAGTTGACCCGGCAAACGTTGTTTTGCCATATAAATATCTTTCGTACAACATTTTTTTTTTTCATAAAAAGTATCCTATGTTACTTCTAATACCTCCAAGAATGTACTGATGTGAACGTTTCATGATGATCGGTTAAGTAGTTTTCGCGTGAAAGCGTAACAAACAAACTTACATTCACATTTATAATATTATAGTAGGGTTATCTATCGCATTTATAATATTAGTATGGATGTGTTATTCTGATGTGTAAGATATATTATTGTAAAGTTTCATAAACATCTGTAGTTTTTGCGTGAAAGAGTAACAAACATAATTATGTAGAAACTTTCATGTTTAGAATATTGGTATAGATAGATATAGAAAAGAATTGCTCGTTTAAAGGTATTAGATGGATATATATATAGATATAGTCATTTATATTATAATAAGCTTTCTTCAAAAGAGTACCCGTTGCCTAACAGTATAGGTACAGTACGGACTAGAAACAACAAAAAAACCATTTTGTTTGACGAAAAAAAGCACATATATACGAATAGTTTTCCAGTTTCATAAAATGTTCTCCATAAAATAAAAATCATCCACCAGCAAGACTGAGTAATGAAGTTTCGTCATTAAAAGTTAAGTAAAGTGGATCTTTTTTAAAAATTATCTCTGTTTGAAAATAATGAAGAGAGATCGTAACTTCACAAGAAAATGCTACCAAACAGTTTTATTTTAGAGGTAAGGTTTGTAAAAATGTTTCGTTTGAAATAGGTAGAACTCTTCCACATGAACAAAATACTTTTTTGAAGCTTGCAAATATATATTTTTTTGAAGTGATGGGAGAGTAAACCGCTTCGTTAGGTAACGCGTTACGGCGCCAGTCTGTCTGACTTCCCTTTCTCTCACGTTTACGGCAGCGGTAGGCAGGCTCCTCCTCTCTCACTCTAACCCACAGCGCTAGTTACATTAGTTTAAGTTATCACTTCAGTTGGGCGTCCCGAGACGCACACGATGTTTGTTATATAGAGATTTTATTTACAAAAATAATTACAGAAATGTACAGTATAATAAACAATAATATAAAATAATTTTATAAGATTATGTAAAATACCTTGTTTTATTTTAAACTGGAAGTACAAGTGTACTAAGTAGACTCCGTATAACTGTTAGTTTGTGAAGAGTGACGAGGTCTCGCAGTAAGCAGGAGCTTCTAGAAAGGGGCGTTATAAAAGTGTTAAAACCAGACGAGCTTCTTGCCGGATTCTTCTTGAACTGGGGTTAGGAGGAACCGGCACCTAGATTCACTAGCATGTAAGAAGACGATTCAAAGTGGTCCTTGTGATTTTATTGAATAAAGAATGTTTAGATTTGTTTTGATTTGATTATTAATAAATCAACAATAATTATTATAAATACTTACGGGTATTTATCGCGTTTATTTACCTATTTTTCCCGACGTTTCGACAGGTTTACACTCTGTCGTGGTCACGGGATGACTGGAGTACTGGAGCTACCGCCTCTGCGAAGCGGGGGCAGCATTTTTTGTAACTACCCTCACTTGTTCTTCCGAAATAGAAATGTCCATCTGCACACTCGGACGACACACAACACTAACCGTGTCCATTACGCATTGAGAAACCGGTCTACGTTGAGTACACTTAGCTATAACTGGATTCCATGAGGCAGAGAGTCTGAAACCGTCTTCACGATTGAAATTAGGATATTTCTTAATTTCAATCGCTTCCCGAACCATTCTCTTGTAGTAATGCCTTTCATTACATAAAATTTGAGGTTTATGTAATTCAATCCAGTGATTGGGTCCTGAGTCCACGATGTGCTCTGCTATTGCAGACTTGTTTACTTGACGATTTTTGACCGCCGCTATGTGTTCTTTAACACGTTCCGCGACCGTGCGTTTAGTCTGGCCTATGTAGGAACGCCCGCAGCTGCAATCTATTTTGTAAACCCCAGGAACTTGCAGAGGTACGACGTCTTTTGGTGTTCGTAGATACTTCGTCATCTTGGTGAGTGGAGTGTAGATCGACTTGATTGAAAATTTACTGAGCATGTTACCAATTTTGTCCGTGACTCCTTTCACATAAGGCAAGAACGCAGGTTGTCTTTTCACATCAATGTGTTCCTGTTTGCGCCTCCAGTTAGAACGACATCCGATTCGAGTATTGTAGCCATTCCGTTTCAGAACCCCTTTAACATGATCTAGCTCACCCTGCAGATGTTCAGGATCGCAAAGGTCATGAGCTCTGTTAACTAGTGAGGAGACTACTGACTTCAGGTGTCTTGGATGGTGGTGTGACGCTGCATTCAAGTATCTGTCAGTATGTGTAGGTTTTCTATACACTGTGTGTGCCAAGGTCCCGTCACACTTTACCATCACTTTAAGGTCGAGAAAAGCTAACATTCTGTTTTCCTCCATTTCATGTGTAAAGCGAATCTTAGGGTGTATGGAGTTCAGATAATCAGTTAGCTGATCGACTTCCTGGTTATTCCCGTTAATTATACAGAACACATCATCGACGTACCTCTTCCAAAGTTTTATACCATGGGCTGCTAGGTCTATCATAGATTCAAAATGTTCCATCCAGATATTGGCAAGAACAGGTGCCACAGGGCTTCCCATTGCTACGCCGTCTATCTGGAGGTAATGTTGCCCTTGATACAAAAAGAAGTTTCCATCAAGACAGTTCTGAAGGAGCAAAATGTACTGATCAGGAAGTTCGAGATCACTCAATCTATGTCTCACTACATCAAGGCAATCTTTAAGAGGAACGTTGGTGAAAAGCGACTCAACATCAAAGCTCACCAGTAAATCTCCGGGTTCCAACTTTATGTCCCTGATGATGCTGACAAAATGGCGCGAATCCTTCACAAAAGACGACGTCTTTCCCGTAAGTGGCTGTAAGATACCAGCGACGTGTTTTGCTAGATTGTAAGTCGGCGAGTCTATTTGACTTACTATTGGTCGTAATGGTGCGTCAGCTTTATGTACCTTCGGCAGACCATATAACTTAGGCGGCTGCACAATAGCTGGTCTGTATAAACGGTCGAAAACATCATCAGTGAACAGGTCTTTATACTCATGTATCAGTGTTCGTACCCGTTTTGTTACTCTAGCCGTGGGATTGTAAGCAACCGGCTTATACACTTTTTTGTCACAAAGCATCATCCGTATTTTAGTGTCGTAATCCTGTGTGTTCATAACTACGGTGGCATTTCCTTTGTCAGCTTTGAGTATTAGAATCTCCTTGTTTTTGCTAAGGTCTTCCAGAGCTTGACGCTCACCCGCAGTTATGTTTGGTTTCGGGAGTCTACATTTTCGTAATGTAATTGAAACATCTTGTCTCAGCGTTTCCGCGTTTATAGTAGGTATTTTATTACGAACAATGGTCTCCTCCACGCTACTGACAATATCCTCGTACGGTATTCTTTTCGGTGTTAGAGCAAAATTTAGACCCTTTTCTAAAACGCGTACCGTGTCATCATCAAAACGAGTATCAGTTAAATTAATAACCGTTTTGGGAAATTGTGTCGGCGACTGTACCTTATTGCTCTGTACTTTTCTACTTCGAGTCACCAATCGGTTAAACTTATTTTCATGACGCTCTGTACAGAACTCATAAGTCCGCTGTGCTTGATTGTACGTTATTCGATCACACAATTCAAAATCACTGATAGACAACACAACACTGCATTCCATATGTAGGTCATACAGATTTTTCTGCACTTTATGCAGGTAGCACTGGTCATTCCTAATCATTTGCTTTAGAAGGCGGACACTCGCGTTCCACAGAATTTTTTCGGAATGTTCAATATCACTACGTGGTTTTATTCGACAACACGTAGGTAATAAATCCCAATCACGACACTTTGTTAAAAATGATAGTGATGTATTAAGACGCGCACTTTTATTCCGTAAAAATTCTAGTTGTCGCACTTTGTTTACCATTTCCGGCCCGTACCGGTTAGAAATAAAGTTTTTTAAACTTACGCGATCAGAACACATTATTTTAAATACTTACGGGTATTTATCGCGTTTATTTACCTATTTTTCCCGACGTTTCGACAGGTTTACACTCTGTCGTGGTCACGGGATGACTGGAGTACTGGAGCTACCGCCTCTGCGAAGCGGGGGCAGCATTTTTTGTAACTACCCTCACTTGTTCTTCCGAAATAGAAATGTCCATCTGCACACTCGGACGACACACAACACTAACCGTGTCCATTACGCATTGAGAAACCGGTCTACGTTGAGTACACTTAGCTATAACTGGATTCCATGAGGCAGAGAGTCTGAAACCGTCTTCACGATTGAAATTAGGATATTTCTTAATTTCAATCGCTTCCCGAACCATTCTCTTGTAGTAATGCCTTTCATTACATAAAATTTGAGGTTTATGTAATTCAATCCAGTGATTGGGTCCTGAGTCCACGATGTGCTCTGCTATTGCAGACTTGTTTACTTGACGATTTTTGACCGCCGCTATGTGTTCTTTAACACGTTCCGCGACCGTGCGTTTAGTCTGGCCTATGTAGGAACGCCCGCAGCTGCAATCTATTTTGTAAACCCCAGGAACTTGCAGAGGTACGACGTCTTTTGGTGTTCGTAGATACTTCGTCATCTTGGTGAGTGGAGTGTAGATCGACTTGATTGAAAATTTACTGAGCATGTTACCAATTTTGTCCGTGACTCCTTTCACATAAGGCAAGAACGCAGGTTGTCTTTTCACATCAATGTGTTCCTGTTTGCGCCTCCAGTTAGAACGACATCCGATTCGAGTATTGTAGCCATTCCGTTTCAGAACCCCTTTAACATGATCTAGCTCACCCTGCAGATGTTCAGGATCGCAAAGGTCATGAGCTCTGTTAACTAGTGAGGAGACTATTGACTTCAGGTGTCTTGGATGGTGGTGTGACGCTGCATTCAAGTATCTGTCAGTATGTGTAGGTTTTCTATACACTGTGTGTGCCAAGGTCCCGTCACACTTTACCATCACTTTAAGGTCGAGAAAAGCTAACATTCTGTTTTCCTCCATTTCATGTGTAAAGCGAATCTTAGGGTGTATGGAGTTCAGATAATCAGTTAGCTGATCGACTTCCTGGTTATTCCCGTTAATTATACAGAACACATCATCGACGTACCTCTTCCAAAGTTTTATACCATGGGCTGCTAGGTCTATCATGGATTCAAAATGTTCCATCCAGATATTGGCAAGAACAGGTGCCACAGGGCTCCCCATTGCTACGCCGTCTATCTGGAAAATGATCAAATGATTAGGAATGACCAGTGCTACCTGCATAAAGTGCAGAAAAATCTGTATGACCTACATATGGAATGCAGTGTTGTGTTGTCTATCAGTGATTTTGAATTGTGTGATCGAATAACGTACAATCAAGCACAGCGGACTTATGAGTTCTGTACAGAGCGTCATGAAAATAAGTTTAACCGATTGGTGACTCGAAGTAGAAAAGTACAGAGCAATAAGGTACAGTCGCCGACACAATTTCCCAAAACGGTTATTAATTTAACTGATACTCGTTTTGATGATGACACGGTACGCGTTTTAGAAAAGGGTCTAAATTTTGCTCTAACACCGAAAAGAATACCGTACGAGGATATTGTCAGTAGCGTGGAGGAGACCATTGTTCTTAATAAAATACCTACTATAAACGCGGAAACGCTGAGACAAGATGTTTCAATTACATTACGAAAATGTAGACTCCCGAAACCAAACATAACTGCGGGTGAGCGTCAAGCTCTGGAAGACCTTAGCAAAAACAAGGAGATTCTAATACTCAAAGCTGACAAAGGAAATGCCACCGTAGTTATGAACACACAGGATTACGACACTAAAATACGGATGATGCTTTGTGACAAAAAAGTGTATAAGCCGGTTGCTTACAATCCCACGGCTAGAGTAACAAAACGGGTACGAACACTGATACATGAGTATAAAGACCTGTTCACTGATGATGTTTTCGACCGTTTATACAGACCAGCTATTGTGCAGCCGCCTAAGTTATATGGTCTGCCGAAGGTACATAAAGCTGACGCACCATTACGACCAATAGTAAGTCAAATAGACTCGCCGACTTACAATCTAGCAAAACACGTCGCTGGTATCTTACAGCCACTTACGGGAAAGACGTCGTCTTTTGTGAAGGATTCGCGCCATTTTGTCAGCATCATCAGGGACATAAAGTTGGAACCCGGAGACTTACTGGTGAGCTTTGATGTTGAGTCGCTTTTCACCAACGTTCCTCTTAAAGATTGCCTTGATGTAGTGAGACATAGATTGAGTGATCTCGAACTTCCTGATCAGTACATTTTGCTCCTTCAGAACTGTCTTGATGGAAACTTCTTTTTGTATCAAGGGCAACATTACCTCCAGATAGACGGCGTAGCAATGGGAAGCCCTGTGGCACCTGTTCTTGCCAATATCTGGATGGAACATTTTGAATCCATGATAGACCTAGCAGCCCATGGTATAAAACTTTGGAAGAGGTACGTCGATGATGTGTTCTGTATAATTAACGGGAATAACCAGGAAGTCGATCAGCTAACTGATTATCTGAACTCCATACACCCTAAGATTCGCTTTACACATGAAATGGAGGAAAACAGAATGTTAGCTTTTCTCGACCTTAAAGTGATGGTAAAGTGTGACGGGACCTTGGCACACACAGTGTATAGAAAACCTACACATACTGACAGATACTTGAATGCAGCGTCACACCACCATCCAAGACACCTGAAGTCAGTAGTCTCCTCACTAGTTAACAGAGCTCATGACCTTTGCGATCCTGAACATCTGCAGGGTGAGCTAGATCATGTTAAAGGGGTTCTGAAACGGAATGGCTACAATACTCGAATCGGATGTCGTTCTAACTGGAGGCGCAAACAGGAACACATTGATGTGAAAAGACAACCTGCGTTCTTGCCTTATGTGAAAGGAGTCACGGACAAAATTGGTAACATGCTCAGTAAATTTTCAATCAAGTCGATCTACACTCCACTCACCAAGATGACGAAGTATCTACGAACACCAAAAGACGTCGTACCTCTGCAAGTTCCTGGGGTTTACAAAATAGATTGCAGCTGCGGGCGTTCCTACATAGGCCAGACTAAACGCACGGTCGCGGAACGTGTTAAAGAACACATAGCGGCGGTCAAAAATCGTCAAGTAAACAAGTCTGCAATAGCAGAGCACATCGTGGACTCAGGACCCAATCACTGGATTGAATTACATAAACCTCAAATTTTATGTAATGAAAGGCATTACTACAAGAGAATGGTTCGGGAAGCGATTGAAATTAAGAAATATCCTAATTTCAATCGTGAAGACGGTTTCAGACTCTCTGCCTCATGGAATCCAGTTATAGCTAAGTGTACTCAACGTAGACCGGTTTCTCAATGAGTAATGGACACGGTTAGTGTTGTGTGTCGTCCGAGTGTGCAGATGGACATTTCTATTTCGGAAGAACAAGTGAGGGTAGTTACAAAAAATGCTGCCCCCGCTTCGCAGAGGCGGTAGCTCCAGTACTCCAGTCATCCCGTGACCACGACAGAGTGTAAACCTGTCGAAACGTCGGGAAAAATAGGTAAATAAACGCGATAAATACCCGTAAGTATTTATAATAATGTGTTCTGATCGCGTAAGTTTAAAAAACTTCAACAATAATTGCCTGTTCACACAGTCACAGCTACTATTTATTGTTCATAAGATAGCAGCAACCGCTTAGTGAAAATATGTAGATAGATAAATATATACACGACTTTTTATATTTTGTAAAAGAAGAAAAATCGAACAAAACCTTACAGTCGCTAAAATATTTCAATAACCATTACGTAAGCTTGTAAAATTTGTTTCAAAGTTTAGCTCAGTTCAGTAGAAATATGGTAATTCCGGGTAAAATTCTCCAGGTGAATTATACTAAGTGAAGCGTCAATGTCACAAACGATTCCACCCGCATACACGACTACAAAGAGCCAGAATCACTTTAACAAGACCTTAGTTAATTGTGAGAGGCAAAGAACGAACATCGGGAGCAGACAGCGCGCCAATCAAACAAGACTGATTTCACATAGAAAACCGGGAGCTTGACTACAAGCACTTATCGGTACCGACTCAAGTTCAATACGATGGTTTGACGTATCGAACAATTTAAGTTGAAAGGAAAATTAAAAGAGTATTTTTTTATCATAATACTACGTAAGCTTGATTACACCGGCGGTTTGCATTGAATCATTGTTCGGTACAAAAACCATTTGTACGTGTTCATTACGACGTCATCAAGTCGTAAAGAAGTTAGCAGCACCTGCTTCTTAAGTGAGTTCATTTTCATCGCAAATCCAAGAACCATACTAATATCGGTTTGTAATAAATCAAGTTTATCAACCGAGCCATTTGTTGATGAATATTGAACGATTCCTTGCCGAGAGCTCCCACTTAGAGAACATCTAAGCTCCCGCAGAAGTATCTATTATTTCCAAGGCAATTATGTTCAGAACCTCGTTTTACTTACAGATAGGTTTGGAGTACCAGCGTGTGCGTTGAATAGGGGACCGAATAATTAATTTGCTTAGTAATCACCTGAAGGTACTCCAGCAAGGACAACTAGTTTTGTTTGTAGAACTCGTTGAAATCTTCGGAGTTACTACTCAATTTCATCTTAAAAATTCCGAAACGCGAGCTCGATATGTTTCTGATTTCAAACTATAAAGATCAATAAATGAAAATAGTGAAATTAAACATATTTATTTCCAGTATATGTAAACATATTATATATACAGGTAAAATTAAAAAAAAATACAAAATATTTTGTAATATTGCAAGTAGTAAGTATTTATACGCTGCTGTTAAGTAGAATGAATGAAATGTAATACGGCATAGGTACTCATAGATTGACACTAGTTTTGTGAAGAAGCACATGTGAGGTCTATGTTATTAAGATCTAGTCGGATTTCATACCACGACAATTTCGGTCCAGGCAAAATAAGGTGCGAGTGGGATGGTTATTAGCCGGGCTATTTGGCATGCGTGAAGGAGAAAACCGATAGCGTAATTCTACCGCCAAGCTAAGGAAATGAAAGCCAACCAAACCCAAATTCATTAGTGTTATCGTGTTTGCCATCCTAACACTTGCCTGGCGGAATGAGAATCTAATTGAAGTTTGAATACGGATTCCGATATTCTTCAAACGAATTCAGAAAGGTTTCAGATTTTATGTTGAAGTGGAGTTGCTTTTGTGAGATGAGAGGGTTTCGGTACGAAGTGCTCTTTTCATAAAAGCATTTCATTTTTGGTAATGTCGATTTTTCACTTCTCATAAAACACTGGAAAATGCTTTCGTCATAGGCAGGTCGTTGCTATCCTATCCTACTAATATTATAAATGCAATAGTTTGTGTTTATGTGAAGATGTTTGTATGTTTTTTTTCTTATCATGTCATTTAAAACCAGTGTGGTGAAAGGATTAAAGTGCGCCTTAAAGCCTCCTTTCTTGCACTATATTTTGTATGACTGTGACTCAATCACTCTGTAACGTCAGAAAGTCTCTATGTGACTCAAACACGCCGTAACGTCTGAACGGTATTTGATAAAACTTTGTATAGATTCAGACCGTGACTTGGGATATTAAATAAATAATAATTAAGGTCAGACATATCACACAGTATCATCTGGCTCTAAAGTAAGCAGAGCTTTGAATATTGAATTGCAAACGAATCGATTACATTTTATGTAGGTACCTACTACGCGTGCCACGGGCAGGAGCTAGTGATGTGCTAGTGATAGCTAGTGATAAGACGAAATTGCACCGAAAACAACTGAAGACGATTTGTTGAACTGTTTACTGTTTTATTTTTAGACGAGGAGTGTAATATTTTTGAGATTTATGTTTTATTTAAACTCCTTCCGTTTGTTTACGACAAATACTCGGTAACTAAATATTAAAACAATATCTTTATTTTATTTATTTTCGAATGTTTGGAAAACATACAGCTAGGAATATTAAACTAGTAATAAGTAGATACATGTCAAATGTTGGTGCTTTATACAATACCTTCACGAGATGTACCAGTAGAAATACCTTTAAGATTACATAGGCAGAGAATGGTATAACCTACCCTGTACAGTATAGGGTGTTGAAGCCTATTGTAGATATACGCAATGAAACGTAATTACTCACCACGTCTGCTATGATGAAATGTGCGGTGAACTAAACTGGGCTGCTGCGCTCTGACAGACCAACAATGCAATAACAATTACGATCACACACTATCAAATTAGGCTCGCACTGACTATATCTTACAACAAACGTTCAAGTCTCCTATATTGAGGGTTCGATCCCCGGGAGAAACGTTGTGTGATGAAAATAGATGTTTTTTCTGTCTAGTAGTTATAAAGTATTTTATGAACGTATACTAGAATAATAATAATAAATAAACCCTAACATTTCACACTGCATCATCTGGCCCCAGAGTAAGCAGAGCGTGTGTTATGGGTACCACATGACTGATATACTACCTACTTATATACTTTATTTTTTGTAAGAACATAAATAGTATATATAGAAACACCCAGACCCGAGACAAATACATGCAGATTATACAAACATTTGTCCCGCTGCGGGAACCGAACCCGCAAATCTTAGGCATTTCAGTCGGGCCTTGGCCCACTGCGCTACAGAGGTATTTTTTTTTTATTTCGTCTCGAAACGACACTTACTAAAACTATTCCTGTTGCTTTTATTATGCAACAACATTATATTTCTAGTAGATTTTATACTTGTATGTATTTTATTAATGCGGATTCATTATATTACTTGTACCTATGTATTTATAACGATGAAGTTAGGTACTAAAAAGGAAAAAGAAAAAAAAAGCCGTCCATTACTAAAGCAATGGTTTACCTGATAAATATAATTTCTCATAATTTAATTAGAAGTTGGGCTTTTTAATTATTGGTAATACAAAATAAACAATTTATCAATTTAATTTTAAAATATTATAAAATTATACATTCAAAATATAATTATATTATTCAATTGTGTGTAGTTTCCTAATTTTAGATAAAGCATGTGTATTTTCATTAACATTTTCTGAGAATAATTAAATCGTAGGTAGTATACCAAAACTATAATAAGAGATATGTAAGTACCCAATAAGTTACTTTCCAGAAAGAAATAAACCTTAGGCCACTGTTTATTATTAAACTACTGTTATAAATATTGAGCAATGAGAACAAGAGCTGGGTATAATGATTCAACTCAGGAAGCATTATAGCAGATGGAGTCAATAGCTTCAAGTAGCTCAGTAGATAATAGTTTAAATAATAATGATTAATAATAATAATAATAATTCTTTACTTAGTAGCTAATATAATTATAATGATTATAACTATACAAATTACTCCAGAAAAGATCCATTTTCTATACCAATTTTGCGAAGTACGGCCTTCGCAAAACTGAGAAACAGCGGCCTGCAATTGTCAGCTTCTAGTAAGTTACTCAGATTAACTAAATTAATATCTGTTTTCATCCTGCTCCCGCAGTCATAGCGTAGCTTCCCAAATGTTGGGCACTGAAGCAAGAAATGTTGCACTGTTTGCGTAGCACTATCATCACAGGAGCAAGATGAAGACTCTGCCAACTTAAATCTATGTAAATAAAACTTGAAACCTCCATGACCGCTAAATATCTGTGCAAAAAAAATTACCATTGCTACATGCTTTAAAATCTTATAAGCTTTTATTTTGAAAAAAAAATTTGTTGTGCTTCCGGTTGTGGCTGTCTCATATATGTGCTGCCATTCATGTATAGAGTCTGACCTGGTGGAGGACTTTGCAAAGGACAGAGGGAACCGATCATACCTGGGGAGCTGCCTGTTATTAAGTGCAGCATGTTTAGCCAACTCGTCAGCTCTCTCGTTGCCAGCTATCCCACAATGAGCTTTGACCCAATACAAGGTTACTTCTTTACCCTCTTCGTTGAGCTGTGACATACTTTGCCTAATTACGACTGCCTGGCGGTTAGCTGTATTTGGGTCACTAATAGATTCCAACCCAGATCTTGAATCACTTGCGATACTGTATTTGGTCTCACTTCTTGTAGTAATCAGTTCGAGGGTACAAAGTATCGCCGCCAGTTCCCGAATGGAATACGCTACAATAATTCTCAAGCCGGAATCCAGTGCGTTTAAGCTCTGACCCTTCTGTCCAGCAGGATACCGCCGCGCCAACCTTTCCCTCCAGCTTACTGCCATCCGTATAGAGAACCGCGCGCGCCACAGAGGTTGTCAGTATAAGGTAAGCAGGTAAGGTTCAAAATGTAATTTTGTTATTTGACTTATTGTTTTAGGCAGATCAATGCCAGAGGGCAGCGTTCCCAAGACACTGTCGGCCTTGCCATGTTGAATGGCAATGCTAATACGCTGATCCAGATAGAAGCCAGCTGTTGGCCCACGCAATGTATCTACCAGACGCCGTGAAATAATTTTGATAACGCGGTGGGCTTTTTATTTGCGCCTTTTGAGGTCCTCGGTACATTCAGCCGCCGCACCAGCTCTAACGGAAGTCTCTGACAGATGGGATGCGGCCAGGGTGTCTACGCATGTAGAATCCCACACCGATGGCCTACCCATCGCCCAAGGGACAATAGTCATACCATCGGGCCTCTTACCATCATCACATATTAGATCGTTCGGTTCGAGAAAAGTTGTTACGTTGACGCTGGTATGTGCCCGACGTTAAGACTTGCGTGGCTGACAATCCTACCTGCGGCCCTAGAACACGATAACCCTGAACATAAAATTATCACATATGTACACATGTTTACATAATGTAGCAAATACATAATCTTTTTGTTTATATATATCCCTATTATGTATTATATCAGTCATATGGTTGCCATAGTACAAGCTATGCTTAATATAGTATTGTATAGATTGTCTACCAATATTTGTTAATATACATTTGTTTTTGACAAAGTTGATCAATTTGTGATGCCTCTATATTAATGTCAGGTATTAAATAAATAATTATGAAATTATATTATATGTGTGTTTTGACAATTTATGGAAAAGGGATATTTAGAAAAATATCACCAAAGTCGAATTGAAGTTAAACAAAAAATATCAATATAGATGGTGTATTTTAAGGCAGTACCTTGAGCAAATGAACTTGACGCGGTACCAAATGACGATTCTAAAATTGTTATAATAGGTCTTTACCTATGAAATTGCCGTTCTTCAGTACTGGTCATTTCAAATAGAAAAAAAGTTTGGAATGGCTTTGTATTCTAAATTCAAATTAATTTTGTTTGGAAAACATGACATTCTTTTTACAAACTCAGTCTTTTGTTTATTGATTAGCGTTGTATTTTCATTACATTTGAACATTTTCGTCATAATGGATACTTTAAAAATTCGTGTAATTATGAAATATGAGTTCCGTCGTGGCACTAACGCGACACAAACGGCACATAACATCAAAAACGTTTACGGAGAGAACTGTACAAACGAACGCACAACCCGTTATTGGTTTTCCCGGTTCCGTTCTGGAAATTTTGACATGAAAAATGAAGTTCATGGTCGTCCGGAGACTTTGGTCAACAATGTCAACCTTTAATTCATTTAAAGGCGATTGTGGAAGTTGACGAAACTCAATCTACAGCTGAGCTAGCAGCAGCTTTTGATGTTAGCATCAAAACAATTTTGATCCATTTGCGACAAATAGGCAAGGTAAAAAACTTGATAGATGGGGCCCCACGAACTTAACGATCGCCAGCGCAACATACGCGTCGAGACCTGCCTTGCGCTGCTCAATAGGCAAAGAAATGAAGGAATTTTGAACCGAATTGTTACGTGCGATGAAAAATGGATTCTGTTCGACAATCGAAAGCGCTCAGCAAGTTGGTTAGATCCTGGTTCAGCACCAAAGCAATGCCCTAAACTAAAAATGACCCCTAATTAGGTGATGGTCACTGTTTGGTGGTCTAGTGCGGGCGTGATTCACCACAGCTTTTTACAAAACGGCATGAGCATTACTGCAGATGTGTACTGTGAATAACTGGAGGCAATGATGGAGAAGCTTGCACATCGGCAACCAGCTTTGGTCAATCGGTCGTCTCACTACTCCTTCACGACAACGCGCGACCCCATACTGCACAACAGACAGTCTCCAAGCTGCAAGAGCTGGGGCTGGAAGCTCTCCCTCATTCGCCATACTCACCAGACCTTGCACCGACCGACTATTACTTGTTCCAAAATTTAGTGGGTAAAAAATTCAATTCCCGAGAGGCAGTACAAAATGCCTTTGAAGAGTTTGTTGCCTCCCGTCCAGCTGATTTTTACAAGAAGGGCATCAATAAACTGCCAATGCGTTGGCAAAGATGCGTCGATTGCATGGGTGATTACTTTGAATAACAGTTTTTTTTTTTTTTTAAATAAGTACTTTCACTTATTCCATACAAAACGGCAACTTCATAGGTTTTTTCTGAAATTATTTGTCTAATATGCAAGTTAAAAGAACGTCAAGTTTAGGAGAAGTAAATGATCATTGAATATTTTAACATTTTGCACTATTCAATCACAGAATTAATGATAACTTTAAAAACAATTTGAAACCTCGTTGAATTGTTAAAGTTGAAGGCAAAATATTGAAAATACATGCCATATTTTTTATAATTACGACATAAAAAATTAACGAGCAATAAATAAATTAAATACCGGCAGAATAAGATATTTTTATATATAAAGGTACTTTGCTGGGGGCACCACATTAATGACTTAATACTCAAAACCATTTCTGTAAGCAGTGTACATACCAAATCCGCCGGACGGGTTGTGTCGGCTTTGGTGTTAGAGCTTAAAGCTGAAATAAAGTTGAATGTAATATTAGTTCCAAAATCTGTATTTTATGAACCGTGAAACCTCTATTTCGTTTCCTCTGTGGTTACACAGTTTGATAATAATTTACAAAGTAATTTACAAGCAGAAAATAATTAAATTTCCAGCGTACGTTAAGTACATGTATATACATGGTGGCAATTCGGTTGGTTCTTTTCTAAAATTAGGAATTGTCTAAAATATATTTAGTTAGTCATAGCATTTGTAAAACCTATTCGGTTGGTGCCAATAGAATTGAGGCCATTGTGAGTATTTATTATAAATAAAATAAATAGACTGGATAAATCCAGAAATAACAACATATTTGTTGTTGAAAATATCCACGTTCCACTTGAACGGATAATGTAAAGCTGTGATCCAATAAAGTTCCCGTTTTATAGAACGAGGAAGAGAAACGTTCAACCCTTGTCTGGTTCGTGAGTGCTGCTCGTTATTAGCTATATTTATACTACCCAGCCCTATTTGAAACAAACAACGAACACTTACAAATTATTTGTGTGTAAAATTATAAACTGTGTGTGTACTTAAATATAATTTCACTACATAATTTTATGTTATAGACTTTAAATGTTATATACTGCAAGTACGTACTTATAATAATTAAAACATTTCACACGCCATCGTCTGGCTCCAATGTAAGCGCAGAGCATGTGTTATGGGTACCACATAACAGATTTTAAAATACATACATATAATGTATAGAAACACTCAGACCAAAGAGAAATACTTGCATAGAACTTAAACATTTGTCCTGCGGCGGGATTCGATGTTATGAAATGTATTTTATTTACCCAATACCGAATACGATGACTTTTTTCAGATTATTACTTATTAGATGACCTGCCCAGGTCACAGAGTTACAGAGAGATGATTACCTAATATTATAGCCAAAATCTGTTTTTAGTTTACAGAAATCTCAATAAAGATACATGTCAAGTCGTGTTCATTTCCAGTAGCTTTTCAATTTGCGTAAAATGAAGGTGTGAAAACTCCGATCAGAGATGAGCTAGATCTAATATTACCAGGGCCCACTTACATAAGTAAAACAGGCAAAAAAAGATGTGTTTTCGATTTGCTGTTGAACACTTGCTGCTGTAATGTGCCATGCCAGATGGTACCTACCAGCATCCTTAGGGTACGTATCCACTAGAGAAGTGCGAGGACGATGACCGATGCATGTGGCAATAATAAATTGGACAAGTACGAACGCCGCGCCGGAGATGTAGATACCTACATACTTTTTTTCAGCATCGTGGTTCTTTTACAATCGGTTACTTTTATCCAACTATACCGTCGTAAACTATGAAAGCCTTGAATATTGTATGCAATCAAAAATATCTTTTTTTATTTACTTATTTGTGTTGCGAGACTTTGCATCTTCCCAAATTTAATGATTTGAACGTGAGGTACCTCAACGGTTTCGATCATTAATGACCTAATTATTTGATATTAATTTCAGCTTGATACGCATTCCTGAAATACCTGAAGAGTCTTGATATACAGACAGATAGACAGATGGAAAACGAAGTGATTATATATGGTATATTTATTTTTTAAGTACAGAACCCTTAAAACCAACGCATATTTTTCCTTGCTTTGCTGATATTATTGGTGGATTTTTTCCTCGCATAAAACTTATCTTACTTGCACATTAATGGTGGATACGTAGCCTTCCACAGATTGAAAACGACTGATAGAGCTCGTAATTTTAAATAAAGTGACAGCAAACTTGATAATCAAGATAGAATATAAAAGTTTTGACGTGATAACGTCTTATAAGTCGATGAACGCCGGCTGCACGCACGAAAAAGCATGACTCATAGTCACGTTCCGCCTTATCACTTATCGTCCGTAAGCTGACTTTACAGGCAACCATTTTTTATTAATGATGCTGTTGTTCATTGGCCGATGGTATTGAACAACAGCATGATTCATCTCTTCTATAGTGTCAATACACTACAGAAGAGTCTTCAAGTTTGTACCAGCGGCCAGCAAACTTATTACGTAAAAATAGCAACGCGATCGCAATATCTGCAAAATTAGTCGTAAGAAACTCTTATAACGGACGTCAGACGCTGCTCATTACTCGCTTGTCGCTCACCTTTAGGCGTAAACACGTTTATAGCAGAGTTATTAGCATACAATTATTTTCACTGCAGATATTGTGCTATTTAGTTATATAACGTGGGGACCAACGGATAGGCAGACAGGTAACCTGCTTTCTATCTGATTGTTACTACGGTAAGTCAGTTTATATCCATCGACGGTAAAGGATGCAGGGAGAGTAAATTGAAAACGTTCTCTATTCGTGGAATCTTCGTTGGTGAGTCGTATCCTAGATATTTTAAAAGCACTGTAAAATAGAAGGATTCACTGGGGTATTTACTACTTTGGTTTTATTAAATCAAAGATTTTATCTGAGGTTCAGGTTGCTGTTCACCAAGTCAATAAGCGCTCTGTGTAACAAGTTGCGTGACTCGAATGTTGTTAGGTTAGGTGACAAAAGTGGTTTAGGTGTCTTTACTAGGTGACACTTCTGAATGAATATTAAGGATACACAAGTCAGCGTCACAAACTCGTCAGTGCGCGCATCTAAAATGTATGTTATTTCACCAAGCACAGTGCGAGAAATATATAGACGTGCACGAAAGATGGTGATGAGCTGTAAGGAGAGAGTATGATGATGATTTTCATTCAATAATTAGATTAGACTGTGATTTCGACATAAAAAGACCGCGTATAAATCATAATTTGACTTTTGGCTCAAGGGTTCTCGTGAAAAAATAATTGAATGTATATATTCGAAATAAAGTTATTTAAGCTCTTGAATAAATAATCTATGCTTGTATGGGAATCATTTTGCAGTTTACGTGCTGCATATGTTATTTATTTAAGCATAAAGTTTCGTTAAAATAAGTGTTGGAATTCGATATTTTTGAGACTTGTATCTTTCGAACCTACGTTTTTTTTATGATTTTGTTGCGATACAAGCATAGATTATGACGAGACAAACTGATACTACTCTCAGTTTTGGTTGTTTAACATGAGACGATGGTGTGATCATCCTTCGACGTTTGTATGGAAACATAATCGACTAGTTCACTCTTAAACTTTGAAGTTGTCGTTTTTGATAAAGCTCAATGTCGTCCCCTGCTAGCTAAACCGCTGTTTGAGGGTACCTAAAATGTTTTTAAATTGTAGATCTATTCTGAAATTATAATTAAATTATTACAGCTAGTAGGTACGGCTTTACTACATTATGAGTTTATTATGAAACGTGAAGGTATCCTAAGTTGCGTGCTTTCATTCTATTCAACTAATATCCATACCAATATATAAATCAGAGTCTTTGTCTTATTTTTGTTACATTTTTACCGCTGAACGACTAAACGGATTTTTATCAAATTTTGCACAGAGATAAAATGTATCTTGTAGATGGGCATAGGCAATTTTTATGTAGATACCACGCATGCGAAGCCACGGGCATCAGCTAGTTACCTATAAATAAGAAAAATTCTGTGGATGTTACATTACTTGGGTATGTGTAGGTGTATCGACTTAAATAAAATTATGAACTTAAATAATATTCTAAATATAGTTGTGGATTTAACATATTTACTTACCATGCAGGCAAAGCCGCGGGCAGCAGCTTGTCAGCTTTATCCACCTCTCCACTACATTCACCTGTTCCTTTCTACCCTCCTTGATCTTCTTACACGATACGATAGGTACATAAACATGTTGCTGATTCGCGATCTTCATCTTCCTCTCTTTTGATCATCTCTCCCTTCTATGATGGTGTTTATGAAACTGTCGTGCGGTATATGGATCTATTTTTAATTAATTTCAAAAGGATGTCCACAATAATCCCTTATAGTATAGCTATGACCATCTGTTTGTCTTCCTATCGTCCCATCGTGTGTCACATCGTTACGTTGGATAAGTCTTTTAAAGGAATTAAGAGAGTTATAAACAGTTTACTCTATTCGTTTGAAGTATGCTTTGAAGTGGTGATTTTTATCAAAACCAAGTATGCCAGAAAAGTTTTCTTATTTTAAATTCAAAATAGAAGCATATATTATTAAATTAAAAGGATAATGAGAGCACCGGTAGCCATTTGCTCCTAAGGTAGTGAGTTCGAATGGTGCACGAAAGGAGCCTCTGAGGCACACTTTAATCCTTTCAACACACTGGTTCTAAATGATAAAAAGAAGAAAACGGTTTTTAACGTCATAAGTAGCAGCCAGATTTTAAATCTTGTAAAATCCGGCTGCTACTCATGATGTTAAAAATTGAAAATCTTAAAAAACATGAAATTTTTATAATATACTTTTGTCATTTGCTAACTAGATGGCGTTGAATTGATTTGAGACCTAATCACTAGTATTATATTGTCCTTGCTGGCTTTTGAAACCTACACCGTGCTATGTCCGACAGGCATTTTTTCATTTTAGATTTTTGAGGAACAATCTATGACGTCTGACGTCTGACGTCTAAATATACATATACTCAAATGACATTCTTAAATACTAAGATAACTTACCGTTCGATTATTTTTGGCCGTTTAGCGAAAAAAACATGGCGCCCTTATATTAGTTATTTCCGATTTTATTAGTAATGCTGGTGTTTTTATTTAAATAGAGCTAAAGTACTCTGTTGTGAATAATTGGAAATTGGAATAACAGCGTAGTGCTTTTTTGTGATTCGAGCAAAACTAATCCGTATAATAATTGTAAATGAGAGACACCGTTTTATATGACGAACGACAAGACATGACTTTGTGACATCATACTATAAACAATATAATACACTTGACACTAGCAAAATTATCATTATTATACATGCTATTGATGAAGAAGAAGAAGAACCTACCGTTCAACGTTAATAATTACTTTATCCTGTATCAACTTCTTGATTTTTTTAACCTATTTCATTAGGTTTCATTATCTATTTCATTAAGTTCAAAGTAAAACGACGAAAGTACTATAACTGATTTAGCAAACTCTTAGACCGCTTGAAGGTTTTGACCTTGGATCCATTTCATAAAATGCGCAATAACAATTTAAATAGGTACAAGAAATGTTTAGTTAGAAGATCGCAATCGTGCTAACCGTGTAAAGCCACATTTGAAGCTTTGTTGGTTTCCAAATGGATATGTAAGTGCTCCAACATACAAAACACAGATTATAACAGTAATAAGCATTGTCGTGCCAAATTACCATTACACTAAACCCAAGGGTACAAACGTGGAGACAATGTACAACAGTCACAACCATAATCAACGTTTATACATCTAAAATAAGCCCTGCAAAGTCAGCACAAGTTTTGAATGCTAATACTTTGTTCTTCGTATGAGTGGTCTATTCTGGAGGATAAAGTAGTCCACATGAAGGCCACAATCACGGCTTAGTTGGTAGTAGCTCTGGATTCTACGCTGTAGGTTGTGTTTTCGATCCTCTCTAGGAGAAACATTTGTGTGATATAAGTAATTTATCAGTCGTTTGGTGCCCATGGTACAAGCTTTGCTTTATTTGTGTCTAGATGGTGTGAAATGTCCAACAACGTTTATTTATTAAACAGTCCAGAAAAGAGCCTTTCATCCTTTCACCACACTGGCTCAAAAGAGTTTCTGGCACGATAAGAAGATGGCTTAATTATACCATGAAAAGGGGAAAGCAAATTTCAAGCGTTTAAAGTCCAAATAACGTACCGTCCTTATTTTGATTTGATTGGATTATTTGAGTAAATTTGAGCTCTAACACTTGTGCTAACGTTTTCTTTAGGCTATTTCACAGTGGTGTAATCCTATAATATTACCGCTGGTGAAACTCGTACGTACTCTCAAAATAACGTTATCCATGCTGGTCCAATGTAAACGGTAGGTTGTTGTTTAAAGCATTGCTAAGCCGGATTTCACGCGATACGTTCATTTACTCCTTTAAGAGTAAACTAGCGGATTATCTTTCCATACAAACTTCGTTGGATAATAACACTACCGTCTGATGTTAAGTAACCAAAGTCAATAAGGATATCAATTTGTATCGTCATAATCTATGCTTGTAACAGCATCGTAAAAAATATGGGTTTGAAAGATACGAACCACAAAAAACTTATTTTTACACAAATTTTAGCGCTATGAACGTTAATAAGTAACATACGGAGTACGTAAACTCTAAAATAAGTCTGATTTATTTTGATTTATTTTGAAAAGATACATTCAGTCAGTTTTTCATGAGAAGCCAAGAGTCTGTTTATTATTTTTACGCGGTCGTTTTATGTAGAAATAAATCGAATCGAATCTTATCTAATCTAACTAAATATGAATAGAAATCATAATCATATCTCCTTATTGCTCATCACTACCCTTCGTGCACCATGTTATGTAAAATAGCATGCATTTTAACTGCTGGCTGGTGTCTCTTTAAGGACACAACACACTATGCTGCCGGCTGCTGTATCTAACACGGCTTCCATGCCGCGTAAAGGAGCCGAGAGTTTGCCGGTGCCAAGTTGACGGTTATGCTGTTGGTAAAGCGTATTGTAGCCTATGTATTAGCTTAAGTAATACTCAATAGCATGAACAACTAAATAACAAGTTCCGGAACAAAATAATATTCTCGCTTTAGAATCATAAGACGGGAAAACAGGAGGGTGCCTGGGTCACCACATCATCATCATAAAAAAGGCGTCTGGGATTTTAATACTCTTGGAAACTTATGCTAACTCTACAGAGCTCTACAGAACTCTACGGAACTTAATTCAAGTTGACATATTTACCCGGTTCTCCCCACTTTTCGTTCGTGGCACATTTTAAAATGCTCTGAAAAACTTGTCTATTTTATTTAATTAAATTCTAGTGAAGGAAAGTCAACATTGGATTTCCTTAGCAATCAATTTAATCGGGAGAGTTTGCTTTTCTACCATCCTTGGTTCTTTGAAATGGAGAGGTACACCGTACAAATGAAATGAGTATAAAACGGAAATCAAGGCAGCAGTATCTTGGATTTTATTAATGAACTACCAACCTCAATAGGTTTCTTGTATTCAAGAGCTTCAACTAGGTTTCTCCTATTTATATGATAAATATAAAAAAAATGTGTGAATGTTTAGCTTGATACGTAAATATGTATCAACCAATTAAAATTAAAATTGGAATAGATATAGATTTGGACTTGGAACAGCATATAAGCTACTTTTTATCTGTGTAGCGTGTCACGCGTGTGAAGCTGCGGGCAGAAGCTAGTTACTATAATAAATTTTGAATATTTCTGAACATTTCCATTTACACACTGAGTTATAAAATCTTCTATGTAACATAACAAAACAAATCATACACATTCCTACATGATGAATGCCCGACTCCTATTAAATAACCATACGTTAGTACTATCCATCGGTTGATTGATCTTTGGAAATAAATACGGACCATATTATTATTCATACAAAAATTACCATTGATTACCATTGTGTGTATATAAGTAGTTATCTATGTTGTATGTCAATAACACAAATAAAGATAGTTATAAAACAGGAATTTCCTTTATTTTAAAATTTTAGGTTGAATTAACAGTTACGTACATTGTTTTCGTGAAGCAAAACATCACTAGTACCTTAAATAACCTATTATATTATTTACATGTATAAAATTCACTACTCACTGATAAAACTCCTTTACCTGCACAGTTTATTTTCAAATCACTAAAACTTGCCGAACACTGACATTAGATGAGAAAATTACCAGCTCGTATCTACTATAGAAGGTATTTTATTTACTCTTCTGATCATCGAACAGACCTGCGGAAATATAAGAGTACATTAAAATCTGCAAATAAAAACAGTTTTCTTTCAACTCAAAAGACCGGTGATTGAAAAGGGTAAACTGACAGTTTTTTCTATTGAATCTAAATGAAGAAATATATGTATATAAATATTGATGGATAATCTGCACAACACCATCTAGCCCCAAAATAAGTTTGTATATAATATATAATATATAGTTTGTATTATGGGAACCGTAGAATACATATATATATATATATTTATATTTGTACTTCAAAACACTTTACAGAACACACATCCACGAGTAGTTTGCCAGGCGAATGTTAGCCCTGAGAGGGAATCGTACCCACACCCACCTATAGTGTAAAATACAGAGCTACTACTTATTAAGCTGAGAGTTTAGCTAAATGATCTGCAATTTGTCTCGGGTGATAATATGTATGTATTTATTAAGAGGAAAAAAAATATATGTAGTATATCAGTCATGTTATCCATAATACAATCTCTGCTTACTTTGGGGCTAGATGATGCTGTGTGAAATGTCCGGCATTATTATTAATAAATAGGCTTAGGCATTATTATTAATAATAACTATAATACAGTTGTCTAGCTAGAGGAATGCCAGGCTTTGTTGACATCTATTCAGGAACTACGTGCGATCCGCGGATGCCTCTTAAGCTTATGCGGAAAATCAACAAGACGATTAATATACCTGTCATAACTTATGGATTGGAATGTTAGGTGGTGCCGACCCTACTTAGTGGGATAAGGACAGGTAGATGATTGTAGACGTCCCTTCAGTGAATTACTGTGATCCTTGAAAATGTCTAAGATATGTTAGAAACTCGATATTATTAAACTAAATTTCGTATAACCTAACATGTTTTTGAGCTATGAACGAAAATAGCTTCACCACGACGCCGACGTCACAGTAGTTACGCCGTAGAACTTGCTACGTCGTAGCATGCTCTACGACAATTTAGCTACAATAACCAGCTATGGCTATAGAACTTAATAGTACCTTAATAGTTTCTGGTGTGTTATAGCCTCAGAGTTAACACTAGTGCGCACTGCGGGTTAATCCACGGCGAATATCTTCGACGGAAAATTAACGCAGTTGGCTAATTCATGGTACGCGCACTAGAGGTTGTTACAGCCACACATGTTTTTTTGCCGTTAAAAACAGTTTTACCTACCGCGAAATTACTCCGCAGCGCGCGCTAGGCTTTAATAAGGTTTTACAAATTATCATAATATGCCGAAACGGAGACCTGTGGGGGGGGGTCCTATTAACTCCGTCATCAGATACTACCACAGACGTAATACGATATATTTATGAGATGAATCATAAATTATATATATTTGTAGGAGGATTAAAATTTCAAAAAAGTGAACTTTCAATTAAATGTTTTGAATTTTCCCATTGTTTATAAGAACATTCAAATCTAGATTTTTTTTTAAAGTAGAGTGAATACTTGGAAAACTAAACACAGTAATGCTGGCACGCTACTGCTTGGAGGTAGAAAAACTTTATAAATAAATAAATAAATAATCCCGAACATTTCACGCAGCATCATCTGGCCCCAAAGTAAGCAGAATTAAAGAGAGCAAGAGCATTATTAAAGTTACTTTAATCATTATTAAAGTTACTTAAATAATGTTTTTTTTTATGTTTGTTTGAGACTCTCCCTTTTCAAATTTAAACACGTCATCAGCGAACAACTGCGATCTTTAAATAACTTGATAAATGTTTAGACTAGTTTTTGTTAAAAAAAATATATTCAGTTAGTGTTAAAAGTATACTTATTTCCTCACTTATTTTCATCTTCAGAATGGCCATCTTACCTAGTTTTACTTAATAGTAGAAATTTTATTGGTATGTGCAATATTTTTGTGATTTCTTTAATAAGTTTAATTTTTCTGCTTTTTTCCAAATTAACAAATGGTTATTTTATCCTTATTATAAAGGCGAACGTATGTGAGTTTGTGAGGCTTTGTGAGATTGTATGTTTGTAACTCCTTCAAGCCGTATTCACTGAACGGCTATAACGGATAGTACGAGTATACTTCACAAGTAGTGCCTATAACAAGCTACAAGTATTTTTAAGCATTCGCGATAACAATTGATATTATTTAAACTAACCCGAAGAATACCCGTTAAAACATCAGAGGCTACTTTTGCTAAAGATGTTTCTACGCGAGCAAAGTCACAGGTAGAAGCTCGTTATGTGAACAAACAGTTTGCTTACCAATATGTGAGCGCTATACAATTGATGAGGGCAACGACCCCGACGTATGACGTCGAACTCCTCAGGCCTGCAACAACACACATCAGCACGTTATTAAGTGATCAAACAACAGAAGCCTTGCTGCCAACCTTATGATTTAGACAATTTCTACTTTTTGTTGGCGTTCACATCTGCGGAATAAATAAATAAATAATACATATTCGTCGACAACGCACACAACACCATCTAGCCCCAAACTAAGTATAACTTGTATTATGGTGATCAATGACTCCTAGAATAATATACAAATATTGGTGGACAATGCACACAACACCATCTAGCCCCAAACTAAGTATAACTTGTATTATGGTGATCAATGACTCCTAGAATAATATACAAATGTAGATGGACAATGCACACAACACCATCTAGCCCCAAACTAAGTATAACTTGTATTGTGGTGCTCAATGACTCCTAGAATAATATACAAATATTGGTGGACAATGCACACCATCACCATCTAGCCCCAAAACTAAGCATAGCTTGTATTATGGTAACCAAATGACTGATAGAATACTTATATATTTTTAAATACAGACGATATTCTAAATACAGACACAGAACAAACTCCTGTGTTCAGGCAAAGCTACTACCAAATGAGCTGACAGGCCAGTCATATTTTTAAATACATACTTGTAATATTTTATTACACTCAGACACAGAACAAACATATTATGTTCATCACATAAATGTTTGTTCTGAGATTAAACCCCCAACCTACAGCGCAGAAGGCAGATCTACTACCAACTGAGCTGACAGCCCAGAACAATCAAATTGTATTTGTAAAACTAGCTTATGATAAGAGTCGTGTCTGAAGCGCGAGTGCCGCTGTAATTTCCAATAAATTGCATCTTTCCTCCATCAATAACCACCTCTGTGACGTAGTGGGTGAAGGCTTGCCTGAGACGTAGAAGGTTGCAAGTATGATTCTCGCCGTTAGACAAATCTTTATATGATCTGAAATCTACCTTGGGTCTGGATATTTTTCTATGAATAATATGTATATATTTAAAAAAAAAATCTTGTTGCACTCCGGGAGTGCCGACAGAAGTGAAAACTTATTTTGGCGCGTTAGAGTTTAGTAATAAATCACTTCAAAATCAGTAATTATGGCAACTGCCAATCAAATACTGAACGAACACAGATGATGCAATATTTATTGTTCAGAATGTAGATAATATATAAAAATACCTAACTCAGTAAACTTCTCCATACAAAAGTAGACTGTAAACATATGAATTAAAGTTTATAATCAAATGGGTCGAGCGCGGCAGCCGGCTGCGTCTATATCAAAGAACCTAACTCAGTAAACTTCTCCATACAAAAGTAGACTGCAAACATGTGAATTAAGGTTTATAATCAAATGGGGCGAGCGCGGCAGCCGGCTGCGTCTATATCAAAAAACCTAACTCAGTAAACTTCTCCATCCAAAAGTAGACTGTAAACATGTGAGTTAACGGTGGTAACGGTAACGGTGTCGCGAATCCAGAGGTTTTACCTCATCTAAAAATATGCGTACCGCGCTAAAAAAAGTTTTCACTTCAAAAAGTATATAAGTAGTATTATATATCAGTCATGTGGTAACATAACACAAGCTCTGTTTACTTTGATGCTCGATGACGCTGTGTTAAATGTCCGGCATTATTTATTTCCCAAGACGCAACTGTGATGGATAGTTAAGCATAACGTATCAGTCTAGACCCCTGGTCTGTGGCTATTTCATCTAAGCCACACAGTTTAGTCGGTAGTAACTCTGCCTTCGGCGCCATAGGTAAAGCTTTGGTTCGTCCAGAACAATCATACGTGTCATGAACCTAGATGTTTATTCTTTGAATGGATATAATACGGGTCACAAGTATGATTATATACGTATTCTATCTAGTCTAGTCTCATCTAGTTCAGTGTAAGCTTTGATTAGGCATGTGGTACACATAACAAGCTCTGCTTACTTTGGGGCCAGATGATACTATGTCAACCGTCCAGCATTATTTATTTAATAGTTTAAAGCTTGGTGCTGTGTGAAATGTGCACCAAAATTGGTTTATTTAGACTAGTAAAGATACAGTATCTAGAAGTATGTTGATACATACATTTATGTATGTATCAACATACTTCGTACGTACGTACTTCGTCAGTCCCTTGTTGCGTAACTCGCGATTACTAGCTATAGGCGTGATCTGCGCAAGAACTGCTGTCAAATACGTTAATATCTTCACTTAGGCGTGGTTTCGTCTGTAGTTGGGCGACTGTGTAGCGGCTTGTTTCCAAATAAGAGTATTTTAACTACTTGCAGCTGATTTTGCATATACAGCAGTCGCGTTGCTATAGCTGTCGTTACTGCTACTTTTACAACAGAGCAGAAAGAAGATGAGTAAAACCAAAGGAGTCTCAAAATTGCGCGATGATGACGTCATGATTGAGTCTGTTAGTTTATTTCACATTGCGTAGACAATCGCCTTAACTGTAACTGTTCTATTGATTTTGGTTTTGTTCAGTACTGGATTTGTACTGGTTTTGTTGCTGCTGGGGAAATATATCTGTGACAATTTTTTGTTTTTTTTTAATGCGCACATCCAGCCCCAAACTAAGCTTAGCTTATTTTATGGTGACCAGGTGGCTGATAGAATACTTATATAATTATAAATACATACCTATGATACTTTATAAAACCCAGACACAGAACAAACACCTATGTTCATCAACAAATGTTAGTCCTGGGAGGGATCAAACCCTCAACCTACAACGCAGAAGGCAGTGCTACTGAGTTGAGAGGCCAGTCATTTCTTTTACAAAACTATGAGCTTTGTTTTCAAATTTTACCCATTGCTGCCTTAATTCACGAGTTGAATATTATGTAGTTATATAATATGTGCATTGATTGTGTGTATTTTGCACACAATCAATGCACATACTATATCTTTGGTCAGAATACAGTCAAGGAAACAAACCATTTAGGTTTTTGCGTATTTCGTTAGGTAACCTTATAATTACTTTCTATGCTCTCTGTGTAAATTCAGCTCACCGATGGATGCAAAACGGATAAGATGGACATTCTGTCCGCATACAGTGTTCTCGTTTAATATGCAAGTTGGTTTACAGTAGACTGTTTGGGAAAGCATACTGTACAAGCTATAGGTATGGCTGAATAAGCTGGAAGGATGATGTATCAGTACCTATGTAACCCTAGGTAAGCCTGTTTCTTTTAAAAACAGTCTCTCTCTCTCTCTCACAGTATTTTCAGAAAAGTACTGAGTAATAAAAAATGCATGTGCAATAGTTGAGCTATCTAAGAAACGTCTTACATACTAGTTGAATTTAGGAGCCAATTCATCCTAACCCAAGCCCGAGAAGATTTGGCAAGAAACTCGTCTTGGTCCTAGCGCTTTTTTTTATGATCCATCTTATAACTACCTTAACTACGAAATACTAATACAAGAGAGTTTATACATTTCAAGTGTGTCGGTTAACTGTCTGACGGCAGAGCGACATGAGGCCATGCATTCTTGTCAATAATATAGTCATCTATATTATAATAAGCTTTCTTCAAAAGACTACCTTTTATGTATGCTTTAAATTTCTTAATAGGTAGTTTAGGAGCATTTTCAGGAAGCTTATTATAGAAGCGCACCGTGTTCCCCATAAAGGACTTATTTACTTTTTCTAGTCGAAACCTAGGGATGTATAATTTATGTCTATTCCTAGTGTTGATTCTATGAGGGTCACTATTTTGCTGAATCCCATCTCTATTTTTATGCGTCACATTGAATGACAATACTAATACTTACCACAGAACAGTTGAATTGTATTTAGTGTCCTGTTATTAATACCATGGGCCAGATGAGAGTCAGTTATTGGCTCAAGCTATGTTTTTACCAAACGCATAGATGAATTTAAAAATGCGATGGACTCCTGTTGTTTTGCAAAATACATATTTTAGAATAGGTTTTTTAACAAAACAAACAACAACCAGGACTTACGTGAAATTATTTGTTATTTGTTGTTACTAGCTTCGCGCTTGTTACTAGCATGGTACCTACAATCTACAAAGTAGCCTAAATATAATTCCAGCCTACATTCTCACAAAATTACTTCCACTTCTGCTTCTACTGGTAACGTCAGTATTGCTTGACGATTTACGTCAGTCTTGCATGACGTTTTATATCAGTTATGCTTGACAATTAAAGTCAGTCTTGCTTGACGACTTATGTCAGTCTAACTTAACCACATACGTCAGTCTGGCGTAATGACTCACATCAGTTTCGTTTGATGGGCTACGTCAATCTTGCTCGGCCACTATCGTCAGTTTTGCTTAATAATTTTCATCAGTCTTGCTTAACGGCTTACATCCGTCTAAAATTACCTCTAACGTTAGTCTTAAATGACCACTAACGTCAGTGCTGCTTGATAAATTACGTCAGTCTTGCTTGACGGTTTATGTCAGTCGCGCTTGACGGTTTCAAGCAAACGTCTTGCCAATTTTAAACAAAATTACGCATCGCGCGATCAGCACATAATTTAATATCCAATTGCACCCTGTTAATTTAGTGCTGAACTATAATGTACTGAAGAATTTTTATACAGTAATACAGTTAACATCCCATTGCACCCCCTAAGATTTTAAAACTAGTGGCCATTTGTACTGAAGTATATATTTCAAACAAGTTTTAAGCAAATCACGCAACGCGTTAATAATTTCTCATTCCAACTTTAACACCCCATTGCATTCCTTTCACAGGGGTTGTTTAAAAAAATTTGTATGAACTTGCGTAAAATCAATTTTTTTGAGCAAAGCTTGCACATACAAAGAGTTACAAAGAGTAACTGGCGAGCAAAGCGAGCCGCAACATTTTTTTCACATTAAATTGAAGAATATATGTTGTGCCAAGTTTTAAGTAAATTGCACTACACGTGAAAAAGTTCACATAAAAACTTTAACACTCTGCTCTGCACTTTTAATTTTTAAAATATTTTATCATAGATTTTTACCAAATGTGTGGAGGAATATTTGTACTAAGTCTCAAATTTGTAAGTTCAAGGAATACAATTTTTTATACAAACTTTGTCACTCCTTTTCATCGCATTTGGGCATGCATATTTGGGGTTGTAAAAACCCCTTGTTAGTACACATCTTCCCAACCAAAGAAATATACCTAAGGGATATATCTGTCTTGGTGCTTAGATGTGTGTTCATGAGAAAAGTTTTTTATAATTATAGATATATATTATATTAGCTGCGGGACAGCTTGTATAATATATGCGATTTTGTCCGCGCGTTTTTAAAAAAAATATTGCCTATCTGTAAATTCTCTAATCCACTTACACCACATACACAAAAAAAAACACCAAAATCGGTCCAGCCGTTTAGAAGGAGTTTAATTACAAACACACGCACAGAAGATTTATATGTGTAAAGATAATTATTCTGGACATTTCTATAAACAAAGTATTATAGAATGTGTATTTTTGTTTATTATTTAATACCTAACCAGGTATATACTGTTAAATAAAGAAAAACAAGAAACTCCACCAAGTAATTTTACCACGTTATTAAACTTTGTAAGCTGTTAAAACAGCTCTACATCTTATGTCATCTACTACACTACATCTACATCTTATCTTATTCTATTCAAAATATCTCAGAACTCAGCAATCAATTTCCTGTGCATTTTACATCAACTTGGTATTTCAAATAATACCCAGCACATCGAACAAGGCCTCATCAAGCTCTCGATATTGCATTACGAGCACAATGCAGGCAGTTATCTGTCGATGTGCATCGTGTTGTGCTAAAGACGCGCAATACATATTCAGTATCATGATCTAGTATTCACACTGTTTCCGAATTGCTGGTGTGACTTTTTAACCGTCTGCAATAATTAGATTATTTTTATACTATTACTTTTATTGGATACGTCAGCTTTGTACCTTTATGTCTAATCGATGTAATCGATTTGAAATATGCATTATATTCTATTGTTTTCTACAAATAATATCAGTAAACTTTTGACTCATATTATAATATTTGTATGAAATCACTGAAGTGAGTACCTACCACTAGATTTCTCAAACGCTTCTAGCAATTCTACTACCTGGTAAGCTGAGAAGGTGAGATAAATATCTCCCGCATGATGACGTCATCATCTCACCTGAACTCGCCCGTTTTCAAATTATGACATCTTCGTTATTCGAGATATTTATCTCACTTTCTGAGCTTTCTGTGTATTACTTGTCTGGCGTAAATGAAAATGTAGCGAATATCTTTATTCAAGTTAAAGTAAATACATCTTTGTAGACTAACAACTGTGAACACCCCTGACGGACACGTTCGCGCAGCATCTGCCTGCTAGCTGAAAGTTCGGGTTCGATAAGCACTTATCCGGAATGTGCCAACTTGTTTAGATACCACGCTTCATACCGTTGGCTATTGGATCCCGGTGCTTCTAACGGACAGGATAAACGTTGTGATAATTATGCTCGTGCGGTGTTTTGCGCCCAAAATACGTACCAAATAGTAAAAAAGACTAAAAATGGCATAACTGTAGGGCGATTATGGAACTCTTGATACAATCAATGTCTATCAGTTTCGATTAGCAATCGGCATCAATGTCTATCAATTTCGATTAGCAATAGGCATTATTTCAATCAATCATATACGATGTATTTAAATGCTTAGTACGCTAAACACGGTTCCTACCACAATCGTACTTTGTAAATTGGTCGAGTTATAGTTTGACACCAACTTCACATTGTAACTAGCGATAGAAGCCGATAGAAATTGCAGCGACCCGTAATACCAATTCATCAATAGTAACTGAAAGCTACTATTGATTTGAAGCTACTGAAATACAACTGCGTTTTACAACAAAAGCGTGTTAGTTATGGCTATTCGTGTCTACAATCGTCTACCTTCATTTTTATTAGAGACTTCAAGCCCAGTGGTGTTTAAAGCAAGGCTGAAGAAAATTATTATTAGAAAATGCTTATTATTCTACCTATGATTATTTAAATGATAAAAGTATTGACACTAAACATTATTATTTTAGAACTTGACTTACATTAATTAAATTAAATTGAAAGCATGTTTGTACCTACCTAATTCATTTGAATATACTGTATATTGTTTAATAAATATTGCATGCGAACCACGCTGATTATGGCTGTTCTAATATGTATCACCAAACAACTGTTACAAACCCATATTACGCAATAAATGACTTTGATTTGAAAAAACTATTAGTATCAATGTCATCATGTTTTGATAGTATCAAAGTTCCATAATCGCCCCACTGATCTCATCAGGGAACAATTTGCGTTAAGCCCAGAATTTATGTTACTACTATATATTACAATTTTTTTTTTATAAGTATAACAAACCTTCAGTCTTTTACTGGTAACTATTGCTGGAAAGGGACTAATCTGCCCTCATGTGAATCACGAGAATATTAGTGGGTGGATGTGACAGAATAAAAATAAATAATGTCGAACATTTCACACAGCATCATATGGCCCTAAAGTAAGCACAGGATTTGTTATGGGTACCACATGATTGATATACATCTAATGTTACTAGTGGTCGAAATTTGACCATAATTAATTAATAATTAATGTATTTCTAAAGTATAATTTTAAAAAAATATAGCATTCTGCACTCCTTCTCTATATAAACTATAATTGTGCGAAATGTTATACTCCTCTGTGCGCGCAGTTTTCGAAAAAAGGGCTACAAAGTTTTTGCTTCCCGTATTAATATTAATATAGATTGACTTAAGAATGATAATGTAACATAGACTTTCCGCACTACCTCAACCTATAACCTCTGTGGTGCAGCGGGCCAAGGTCCGCCTGTGACGCAGAAGGTTGCGGGCTCGATTCCCGCTGCGGGATAAATGTTTGTATGCAATTTCTGCAAGTATTGGTCTCGGGTATGGCGTTTTTCTATGTATTAACAAAAAAATAGTGTAAAATTAGTATATCAATGTGAAATGGCCGGCGTTATTCATTTATTTATTTATTTACCACCAGGCGGCGCACAGAAGTAGTAATTAACAATTTTTTACACATTCTTCATTTTCACAATTTGGGATATTAACTACCGGTCGATAACTGGTAACTGATAGCTGTTTGATAACAGGTCGATAACTGACCTTTTAATACAATAGCATGCCCTCACCTGAGTTTGAGTCCCGGCTCCCCATCACCGGTGCAATCTGAGGCCTCTCCTCGTCCAGAAGTAGGACGCCACTGTTCATCCATACTGACAGCACACGTGCTACGCACGTCACATTCAGTCGGCCCTGCCAAAGAATACAAATATTCATGCCTGGGCACATAAACACATTAAAAATAAACAATAATGATAAGGGGTCTATCTTCGAATCACATAATAACTGTAAAGTGTCACATATTGAATCTATCAGCCACCACCTGGTTCCTATAGTACAAGCTTTGTTTAGTTAGGGCTAGACTGTCCTGTGTGAATTGTCCAGCAATATTCATTTGTTTACTTATTATTTTTGCCGTAACTTCTAGCTAGCTAACTTGACTATACTTATTTACTAAGCAAGGCCATCTGTCAACATGTTTAACGTGTCTACACAAAAAAGTACTTAATCTAATATCAGATTTCTAAGGTAATATTACTTATAATATTAGTAATAGGCCAATATTTATAGGTGAATTTGAATGGTGCGTGTGCGCACTCGCATTGCACGGATGTAGACTATTGTGTCTGTGGTGTATTGTGTTGTAAGTTATCTTTACGTGTGTCTGAATGAACGTCATAACAATAGCTGATTCGCCTACTTAGTTTGTGGTATTAGGTAACTATTTATTGAATAGATACTTATGATATAATGCTTTTCTTATAATCGAGAATCTACTGTTTGGATAAACCTAATCTAGGTTTAACAACACTAATAATCGAAAATTGTACCATATCTTTTTTATTAATAAAACAATAATAATAATATAATATAATAATACATAGGTAGTACATAGGTAAACATTGAGAGTCGATGACATCTGCAGAAGTGTAAAACTGAATAAAGTTAATAATAGAAGTCTCCATTTCAAATAATTTACGGATTTTCATTATTATTATTATTATTGTGAAACAGCCACAACAAAGTCTAAAAAGGTACCTACATTGTAGTGGGGGCCAACAGAAGCCAGTGCACAAAATTTATGAATAAACTTTTGATCGGCAACTCTACAATATTTATGAAGTATTTTTTATGAACGTTTTAAAAAAAGAACCTGTTTCTGTTTTTTGCCTATTTTATAACAAAAAATGTTCACAAATGTACAGAAGTATGTTCATTTGTGTGAATAAAGTATATTCAATATTTCTTCATCGTATGTGAGTAAAATATTTGATTCCAGTGAAATACTAGAAACAAAATAAAACAAGTTTGTGCAAAACGCTGCAGTTGTGTAATTACTTTTCACGCACAATGGTTGACAACCCATTTTGATACAATAAAACTAGAATTCTCCCTTTCCCGAATCAAATTCCGATTAAACTGCGAACAATGTTAGCAATCGAATAAAGAAATGTATAATATTTTTTTTTTTTTACTTAATAAATATTTATTTACAGAAATAATTACAGAAATGTACAATTATATAAAATACACGTGAAACTGTTCAGCTAACTAAGGACCGTTTAAAACGATCTATAGATAGCTCAACTGATCCAGATCATTTATAATAATCGGTATGATATAGTTACTTTCGTTTTATTAAATGCCAATTGATTTGGCATGTTTGTGTCCGGTATAAGGTACGTAGAAATTATGTTTGGCGTCCCATTACAAAATAATCTTTCTTATAAGGAAAATATTTCAAAGATTAACTACTTATAGACGCAATCAGAGTCCTTAGTAAAATGAAATCAAATGAATTCTTTCTTTATTAAATAAATCACAAGGACCACTTTGAATCGTCCACGTGCTAGTGAATTTAGGTGTCAGTTTCTTTTAACCCCAGTTCAAGAAAACTCCGACAAGAAACAGGTATCTTGTATTAAAACGCTTTTTTGTATGATCCTTGCCAATTTTGTTATGAATGACGAGTCGAATTGGAACAGGTTCATCTTTCAATATTTATAGTAAGTACGAGTATTAGTATTACGATAGTCACTTTTCAGAACAGAATAAACAAACAAAACTATACTAAGTTGCCACTTAAGTTGAACGACCAAAACCAAGAATGATATAATTTTCTCTCGTCATAATCTACGCTTTAACCGCAACAGAATCGTAATTAAAATGTGGGTTTGAAAGATAAAAAAAAAACGTATTTCATGACTTATTTTAGCGTTACTTTGGGTCTAAATAAATAACATACGAAGTACGTTAACTCCAAAATAGATTCCATAATAAGATTATAGTTTATTATCAAGAGCTCAAATATATTTTTTTAATTGCTACGTTCAGTAGTTCTTCCATTAGAACCCTCAGCCAAAAGTCTATTCATGATTATTACGCGGTCGTTTTATGAATAATAATAGTCGAATTTAATCATAACATAAATCATAATCATACTGTCTCCTTTCTGCCTCACTATCCTCCGTGCATGTCTATTCCTTCTCACACTATGCTACGTGAGATAGCATGCATTTTAGTTGCGATCAGTGACGAGTTTGTGCCGCTGACTAGTGTATTCTTAAGTAACCATTAAGGACTCTTTAGTGACACCGTCGCTAAAGGTGAATCAGTGTTACAAATAAAAATAAGTAAGGACCAATTCGGATTTGCAATATAGCCTATCAATTTCTTAGCAAAGATGCCATGCTAGGAAAATGAGCGGCAATAGCCATCATGCAATATGGTACCTAAGGGAAAACTATCGTACGAGCGTGGGCTGCATAGAATTAACATTATTTGTTACATAGAAAAGAAACTGCTTAGTAGAAGGTTCAGTAACCCTGCCTAGAAACATTATGCGATTGCTCGTATCGCACTGACAATCTATTCTATTCAATAAGATGCTATTGTGTGCGAAGTAGGTTTTGCTGTGCGAAATTAAAGGTCGTATGAGCTTTGGTCGGGTTTGGGATTTTGAAACTTTTAGTCAGGTAAGTACGTATGCTATTTCCTTAGCTGGCAAAACACTTATTTATACCGAAACAAAAACATTGTTTTGTCTTAAAAATTACGTATACAAACAGACACATTTTTCAAAACATTCTTAAACAATACTATTAACATTTTATATAGTTAGCAAGAAAAGGTTTATTCATAAATTTGGTACATTTGCTTAGGTTAGCCCCTACTACAACAATGTACCCTTTTACACTTTGTGGTGGTCGTTTCACACGCTAGAAACGTTTTAATAGGGAACGTTTGGATAAGGTCGCATCCGGGCGCTATCCACTCGTTCGAGCTTCTTTTACTGTATTACAAGGTGGCAACCACAAATTGTGTTTAAAAATAGTTCAAATTTAAGTATTAAATAACCTGAATCTGAGTTGTTTTATAAAAATGATTTATATATTTGAAAGCATACTCACTTTGCGAAAATGCACCGACTGCACCCTTATAACAAGTTGGCTGAACGCGGATGATTTATTTGATTTCTCCTCTTCAGTACTAATGTTCAATTTATTTGCTATTTGCTCGAGACCCGACGGGGGCGGGAGGGTAGTTTCGTCCTTGTTTTTCCGATTGCTATCACCGTCTGGAATGCCCCCTATTCCGGCAATATTGCCCGGAATGTCTATTACGTTGTCGGTCACCGTCTCCTCGTACCCAGAGATTGCTTCCCACGGACTGAATATAATTCTATTTGCATCTTCGAGCGATGTGTCGCTTATCATAGGTTTAATTTGAGGGTACGACTCGAGGACCGGGATGTCGAGGCCTTTCACCTGGGAAAATCATTTTCGTATTAGCCGACGCTTTCAACTTTAATCGCTGCATATTAAAGCCGCGTTAGATGGAGAACACTCCAACACCATTCTCGTTTTAGTTATAAGGTGTGATATAAACTTGCGCTAAAAATAAAGTACTCATCGTTCAAGTAGTACCTAGTGAGTATTGTACCTCTTGTCCATTCAATAGCCAGGTGAGATTGGCAGGTGGATCCGCAGGCAACGACGAGCAGTTCGCCCGAAGCATGTCCCCAACCGAGTACCAACTCTTTTGTGCGCGAACAGCCGGCCCCGCTACTGGAAGCTCTGACAAAACAAACAGAAAACTCTCTTAGTTAGCTATTTCACTATCTAAATTAGTTTAATTTATGTTGATTAAAAAGGAGTTAAAACAAAACTGAGCTTTACTCTTCCTTGTTTATAAATAAAATTAAAGGCACTAAAAAGTAATTAACTGTCAAAGTGAAACGTAGGAGGAAATTACTATTCCCATTCGCCCCCTTTTATTATTTCGCTTTCATCGAAGTAGGAATTTATTTCGGCGTCAAATAACTACGAAGGTAGGTATGACTAAAGTATTGGGAAATTTGAATGCATTCGGTATTACCGCCCGACGCCCAGTCTGCAGCATTCCAGTCATGTGACCAAGAGCTCGTTAGATCACAGACACTCTTTGAGGGTTCTCACTTTGTACTGTTATCGGCTGAGCTATATCTCAAGAAGCGGTGGCAGTTATATAACGGTCAAAACGGCGCTCAGCACACCCTAGCGATATCTTTAATGCAAGGCAGGCAAAGGTAAAGAATGGACGTTCACGCCCGTCGTTTTTAGTGAACCAGCTAGTAAATCCGGAAGCTTTGTGAAATTGGTTTTATCGCATACGCAGTCACTTCCAAATCCTTGCCATGCTCAACTTGATTGCGGGTTGAGTGATCGCTGTGTGGATGCGGCATAGATTATCCTAACGAGTATTAACTCGACCAAAACGGGCAGGCATTGCAATACACCCTTTGATGTCCAGCTGCGTTGAAAGCTAACCCTAACCTAAATTAACTAGTAAAACGCAGATAAATTTGAAAACTAAGTTTGCAGAGAAGTATTAGTAACGCTAGACAGCTTAAACTTAGTGCAGTATTCTAGACTAAGAGTCTATTTAGTTCAAATCAAATCAAGAGCTGAGCAAACAAAAGCCCTAGATTTAAGTATCCAAGCATTCTTTAAATAAAAAAGGTGCATTTTGGATTAACCCGCCTATGTAGGCATTTTTCAACTCGATAGGTGGGTAGGTAGGTAATTTCCCCAGCTGAGCTATAAACAACTGTGTAGTTAATGGCTGCGAGATCTCATCCATAAATAAATCTACGGGAACATCACGGTCTCGTTTGTAGCAGGAACAAGCCATTGTGTCTAAGTGCTTCTATTGCCTTCATGCTACAGTCTTTAATGGCACAATTTACCTAAACTCGGGCATATCTAGCAACGGGTATTGTGCAAGGTGATTTATTTATACTACAGTGAGCACTGCTCAAACTAATTAAATTGCCACTACGGAAACAGGACTGAAAATGAAATCATGGTCAGTTTGGTCGACGAACCGAAACCAGAAACCGTATTTATTAGGCCGGCAACAGACTTCAGGTTCCAAACCATGCGTGTGCTGGGAAATAACGTTGTGTGCCTGTATTCAGTAGGAACCGCATCGAACATAAAGGGTCCTTTGTACGCATGGTCAAAATCCGCTGGCGATGTGTGTGCGTCGATTCGTCATTGCATATTCATTTTCCGTGCGCCGGTTCCATTGTAAGTATGAATTTTGTAGAAAGCGGTTAAAACACCGAACAGACAAAATGGCGGGCAAAACTGAAACTCGGCTGCTATTGTTTGCCAGCAGCGCCCTCTAATACAAGCGGCAGAACTCCGCGTAGAGCAAAGTTTTAAGTGTTTACATTCCAGTTCTGTCGCTTTTTGCCAATTCTACTTAATGGGAACGCAGGGAGTTTTCCAGCACCTCGTTTAATTTGGACGGCGCGTGTCTAAGTACATCAGTGTTTATTTAATTCATCAATCACGATTTTGCTAAAAGCCGCACTTCGATAGATAAACATACTTTGGAGCTGTTCGCATTTGTATGGCCTTAGATATTCTAGTCCTCTCTGTGCCAATTTAGGTTTACATTAGTGTATCTGCTTATCAGCTTACATTATCTTATATAGGTATTTGAGCTTGTGTAGATTATAACAGCAGATTAATGGATATTAATATCACGACTACATAGCAATATAATGCTTATGTTGTGTAAATAGAGTCTAATATACCACGTATGGGGAGAGACAGAACTACATTACCTGATCTTGCTAAGTAAGCCGACAGATCGAAACCTTTGAAAAATATCTAATTCTAACTTCATCAAGAATTTAGAGACAAACATTACCCGCATCGTATCACGTGTATAGTCAGCGTCAAATAGATAGTATCTGTAATGTTAAAAAAAGGTGTAAATAAGCTGAATTTAAATATGAATTTAAATTTGATATGAGCGTCTAGAATAGTCAAAATAATCTGAAAAACATAAAAGCAATTTGATATACGCAGTTCGAATCATCATATGCATGCAAACATACACATACACACACAGGATTGGCATTATACCGTGTTAATTTTAATTTTATTGTAACCCGCTCCACTTAAGCACTCGGTTAAGTATATTTAATTTTAATTTTTGTTTTTTTTTAGTTCATATGTGGCAATAAAGGTTTTTTTTTTTTTTTTATAAATAGAATACCACTCGAGACAAATTCATACTTACATTTGAACCGAGGCGGGAATCGAAGATAGGTACATAGGTAGGTCTTAAGGACATCTTGGTTTGTAACATGTTTTGGACTATTCTGGATTTTATTATGAAATGACGGAAAAAATGTTTCGGCGAGTTGTTACTGGTACTTTTGCATTGAGCATATTTCGATATCCACTACCACTTTTGTAAAAGTCTATGGCCGTCTCTGGTAGCGGAGTTAAAGAGCTCTGTCATTATCTTAAATTTTAGTTCCGAATTCCACAAGGAGCCCTTATAAGACTATATCTGTCTGTCTGTCACATTAATTTCGCTCGCAGACTATTAGTTTTATCGAGTTTTCATGTCACCTACTACGTATTAATGACCCCTACAAAGTTATGAAAAAAACATTTTTAAAAGCGGTTTTCAGTGATACCTCTCTACCTTCCTCGTTAAATGTGAAGTGGGTTTTTTTCAATTATTGTACTACCCATCGTGAGGCTTATCGTTGGATAGATCTTTTAAATATGAGTTTTCTTAAACAGTTTTTTGATACAGATATTCGTTTGAGAAGTGGCCGTTTTTGATTTTTGAGTTATGTTTTACAAAATAGTTGGATACATAATCTAATTACTTACAAAGAAAATCATCACGGATTGTAAATGCTTTACTAGTGTTTGAGTCTGGTCTGGTTTATAAACCTTAAAAAAATCAAAAAGGCCATATATTTTTTTTGCTATTTTATTTTATTTATTTTTAGGCACATAATAGACGTTACAAACAAATTAAAAATACATATGTATAACTACAATACAGTTTTGACCTGGTATGGAACATAACTTTTGAGCGCACAGTAAAACAATACAATGTGAGCGAACAAAAAGCATACACAAAATATGTTTGAGGACCAAATTACGCAAAAACAAAGAGCAAGAAGTATTCAATGAAATCGATAACATATAATAAATATATTTAGACTATATAACTAGCTAATGGACTTTAGGGTTCGAGACGCTACTATTATCGTCAAATGCCCCTATTAAATGATTACAATAAATTGATGTAATTTCGAGTTAAAAATATCCAGCTGCGAGTTAGTCTTAGACAACTCATTGAGCTGTCGACACATTCTGGTTAGATGATGTTGATGATGCTATGCTACTTAGATGGCGTTGAATTGGATTAGGACTTGACCATTAGTTCTTAACCTTCGGAATTGACTTCCGAATCATGAGCGTGGTCACATGCGCTTAGCCAGTTTTTATAATCCTGGGACAGACTTTTTAACGTGTCCTCCAAACCACGGAAGCGATGAAAATGTCTGCAACTACCCATCCAGATACTGACCGCGCATAGTATTGCTTGACTTCGATGATATGATCAGAAGACCTGAGCTAGTAATGCCAGGAGGGCCGAACGCCACAAAAGTAGTTGTAAAAATGACGGAAATACAGGATAAAATTATGACATTGAGCATTTCTCTCATTTCGTCGTTGAAGCCTGGGAGAGTTGTGCAATTACTGGGAATCATAACAAATTGGTCGTCTCTTGAGCGAGAAATTAATTGATTGCCATTTTTCTCGCCAACGAGATCGGACAGCACTAACCAATTTATAACTCCACTAGCCGGCGCATGGAAGGCTTCCAAACATCTGTCTGTCGGCCACATTTCCAACGTTCCGATGTACGTATCCGATTTATATAAATTTTATCTTAATTGGAAATCGAAGACGTTGCTCGTTCTTCACGAAATAAATCAAAGAAAGTTACATTACATACACATACTGCTTTTGGATTCAATGAAAATGCAAACATACATATATAGCTATTATTAATTATTATTGAAGTGATAACTGCTTATGGGAGGGTAAACCGCTTCGTTACGTAACGCGTTACAGCGCCAGTCTGTTTGGCTTCCCTTTCTCTCACGCATACGGCAGCGGTAGGCAGGCTCCTCATCTCTCACTCTAACCCACAGCGCTAGTTAGATTAGTTTAAGTTATCACTTCTGTCGGGCGTCCCGAGACACACGTTTATTTTTATTTTTAATATGTAATATGTAGTAGGTATCCTTGGATACCTTGCAACCAACATGTAACATGACCTTTCCCGATGGGCGAAATTTATGTCAATGATATAGAGTACAAATTGCAATAATAATAATATAATAATAATATTGGTTGGCAAATCACACTACACCATCTAGTTGGTTAGTGTAGTGTTGGTCTGTTGCTGGATGCTGCAGGATCTCATATTTATTTGAAACAAATGAATATTATTTACATAGTCTAAACGATTGAATCTTTATGGAATAGAATAGAATATAATAATAGTTTAATTGACACACAAAATGAAAAAAAGGTACAGACAGAGAGAAACAAAAAAGAAAATGATTAGAGTTGGTAGGCCAAATTGTACATGTTAAGAGTTAACATTTTTCGCTTGTGGTTCCAAACAGGTCCAGCCTCAGCTTTAATGCTACTCCTATGGGAGATAGCGCTGATTTTCAGACTGGGCCTTACGAGGTGACAATACGGGCATCACGGGCGTACCAAAGTTTTGAATTAACAATACACCTTCATATAACACCGCACATATGTACTTCTATATTTTTATTTATTTTCTTCCGCTTTGGAACCCTATATCTGAACAACCCCTTGTCCAAATTGGTTTAGTTTGATTACAAGCTGATTTCTCAATTTCCGTCTATCGACTTGCCAAATTTCATGAAGATCGAATCAACGGCTCTGAAGGTATCATCGAACAAACAGACATACAAACATACAAAGCAAAATCGGCCAAGTTGGCACTGGGACCTTTGCTCGCTCGCTATATATTTGCGCTTTTTTGTTTGTGTGTGTAATATTTTTTGTTTGCTCAATTACGTCGTAACCTGGATCTGGAATAGCATATTGGCTACATTTTATGAAGGTACCAGGGAAGCGAAGCCGCTGGCAGCAGTTAGTTATCAATAAAACCAAGAGCTCTGCTTCGTAGCGCTGGCCACTCAAGAACTGTTTGATTAATTGGTAATCCTACTAAGCGCCATCGAAAACGAGTTTATTTTTCAATTTTATCGCTATTTGCACCTATTAAATGGTCGCGTTATACTGAGGGTAACAGTTTAACAGTTGGAAATAAAAGTGAAGGCAAATTTGTAAACAAGAAATATATTTGTGAAAATACAGCCTGGTAAAGGTGATGCCGAAAATTATATGGTAATGATACCCATAAGTACTTACCAAAAAGCTGTTGGTAACTATTGGGTTTCACTTTCAAAACTTTAATGAGTTGAGAAACATGGAACAAAACAACAAAATTAAAACGTGAGTGAATCTCGGATATCAGGTTGAGTTAAGGTTAGACACTAGAGATACTTAAAACTAAAAGTGCGTTTGTGTCGCAATTTCAAAGGGTCATAGCTCAGCGATAATATTGCTTAAGAAGCAAATACTGATTTGAAATTATTACCCTCGAGATGACGACCCGAATACGAGCACAATACAACATTCAGAATACCTACAGTTGAGTGCGTGTGAGTGAAAAGATGCATGCAAAAAGGGTAGGTATCTAAAAATGTATTTCTTGCGTTGCCAATAAACAAATCAATATTGTGTTTTTACAACATTCGCGATGTTGTTTTTTATAATAGTATAGTAATGAATTTATAATTTTATAGTAATTAACGGGTATTTATCGCGTTTAACCTTTTAATTATTCCCGACGCTTCGTTTATGTTGCAATAGCCAAGTGTCAACAAACACACTGTTCCCGGATACTCCTTAAAACTATGGGAACAGTTCAATACTATAATCGATAGGGACCCGTCGGTCGAGTCGAAGCATTGCGATAATGCAATAAGTTGTGCTCTATGACTGATGAACAAACCATTGTCGATACATAACCACTGTGACATAGCGGTCACCGCATGTCAAGTATCTAAGTAAAGCAGCAATCACCATATATATAAGGAACAATCCCACCGCGGTCTAAACCTGGATCGTAAATCAGAACTATTGTTAAGCAATAAATGCGCAAATCGAACACAAGGGATGGTTTGATTAAGGTTTATCCTTCGATAATTTATGGTTATTGAAGAACTGCTACAATTGTACGCAGGTGTTTGTGAAACAAGTTATAGCTAGCTTCTAAAACTTTGCAAATATGTAAGCTAACGAAATGAATTGGGAAATCTATGAATATTGGAAAGAATAGCTTTATCATTTATTTGCAACTGTTTTCGTTGCGATGAATTTTCCTTATTCATGTTACTGTCAGCGTCACTTATCGTGTTCATTAACAATGTTTTTTGGCAAGCTCACGAACTCACAATTTGCTGATGATATCAAAAACTTTCACGCCTCTTTAGAAAAATAAATTACTGCGTAGCTTTGTACCACCTCCGTAGCTTCACCTTATACTACACCGCGGCTTGACTCTCCTACATCTCCATAGCTAGCCTCTACGCCACGAAGTAAGGTTCTACGCCTACGAAACAAGACTATAAGCTTCCGTAGCAAAATGCTACGCCTCCTTACCACGTTTTATGCATTCGTACCTTAACTCTACGCCTTCGTAGCTAACCTCTACAAAGCAAGAATCTTCGCTTCAGTAGCAAACATACGTCTCCACGGAGCTTCCGTGCTTTGACTGTATGCTTTTGTAGCTAACCGTCTACGTAGCAAAATCCTACGCCTTCATGTAACACACTATGCTTTAGTAGCAAGACTAAAGCTGGATAGCGTCCACGCAGTCTACGTATCCCTATACGTAGAACTAAGTAAACAAGAAACATGGAGACAAGTGCAAACTCAATTTCCCCGTATCACGTAACAGTTATTTGAATTTGTTCTTTACAACAAATACTTTAAACTTACATCATGAGCCACAACGGTTTATTAATTTGTTTACCTCTAGTTTGTGGCAAACAAGATACTAGAATATTCTATGGAAAAGGGCTTTTTCTAAAAAACTATTTATTTACGTACTTATTTGTTTATTATTCAAATACTTTTAAGAAAACACATATTTCAAGGCACCCTGTATAGAAGGGATAAAATCTTTCAATCCCTGGGGAACTTTGGAGATTACTTCGTGCAGCTTATCGTGGGATATAGGGTAATGGAGCAAGAAAGTGTCACTTTAAACCCGGTATTATATCGAAAGGTAAGTTTACTCCCTTATCTTACTTCAGTTCTATACCTACTATCAAAATTACTTTATCAAAAATTATGACCGAATTACATCACTTTTGCTGCCTCTATTTTTACTACCTTAATTGTTAAAGGTTCACGGCAAGCGTTGCATAAAAAACTTGCGGTTAAAAACTAGATGGATTCAATTAGCGTACCAACAATACAGTGGGTAAAAATTCTGTTTTATTGAATAACGGACGAAATAACTACATTGAATACAAATCAAATTAAAAACCTTTTCGTTTTCCACAATATATTAAAAAGTATTCACTAGCTCACGCTGCGCTGGGCTTTGCAGCCGATTCGGAGCTACAAAAGAGACTAAATGTATGTATAATTTGACTATAATAATAATAATAAAATTCATTTATTTTTTCTCACAAAGGTTCTTATAAATACTTAGGGCTAAGTTTTTGGTGCGTTTTACAAATTTGTAGACCTGTTTTGCGAGAAACTGGTGCCTGAGAACGGTATGTGAAACCTGTGTTCACAGGTCACCAGGTGCTCCCACTCCGCGGACCGTACAAAAACCAATGACGTTGCCTTATTTAACCTATGGTAGGCCTATAATAATATCATAGGAAGATTTTTTTTTGAATTTACACTGGTGATAAACGTTCAGAGAATGAGCAACAAAATGAAACAAAAAAAATACAATAAACCTTAAAAAATACAAAAATATGATGGTACCTATAGCTAAGGAGTCTACAGAATACCGAATATACGTTACTAACAATAGTTAACAATATATATATTAAACTTTTAGTTATAAGTGTTTTAAGTGTTGTGAGGGTGTGTGTGAGTGTGTCGGTGAGAGTGTGTGGGTGTGTGTAAGCATGATAATTAAGCTGAAAATTATTTTAGGTAATTAGTTTGGTAGGTATTTAGTTATTTAAGAAATTGGGGATAGTAGTTTTTCAGTTTGCTGGTAGGTAAGCGTTTTGAACCACTTTGAAGCTATGTTTTTGCACTTTGCCTGACTTAGGGGATATATATAGATAATAAGCTATTCACTTTATTATACATATACTGCCCCAAAAAGCAAACAAAGTTGTGCGAAAAGCTTGTACGGAAGGATTGAGAGCGAAGTATATTGCCCTTTTTTCTTTTGTCTCTCACAAGAGTTGAGTCATAGGTAAGTTGGGAGTGAGTGGAGAGTACTACTTACAATAGAAAGAGTTTTCTAACAGAAAGGACATCGCACTATTCATATAATTCACTTGTGGGGAAGCGGTAGGGAAAACCCACACTCACCTTCAGAACAGCTCTTTGAGCTCTCTCTACAACAATAAGATGAGACTTTGCTGCGCCTCCCCAAGAGGTGACACAGTAGCTTAAGATTGCTTGGCATAGAGCTAGATAGACCATCTTGATTGTGCTCCGGTCTGCCACATGTTTCATCGCCTTGAATATTTAGATACTAGACTATATAAAGTCGAAGTAAACGAGGTTTTGCTGAGGATTATCCCTGCTGTATAGAGAACTCGAGGTTCGGCAGCTAAGACTGTTCAAAAGGCAGCCAAGAGAACTGGCTGTCTAGCAGTTTATTGCACTGATGGTATGTAGTAATTACTTGGAATTTTTCACTAATGTTCACAAAAACTTTTAAGACGTGTAACCCTTTATCAGCGTTGCGTAAAACCAATAGGATTGTGTCAACATTGCATCATCCACGCTATCTTTGAGAGGATCGAATTGATCCTACCGCAGGTTACGCATTCCTCTTCGCTTTAAGGGTTGCTCGCCTTACGCCTTTCCGAATATTGGATGGATCCATTCTCGCGAGGCTTAGAACCAATGAGCCGTGGTTTGAGTCAGTGAATGTTAGTGCACATTATTTGCCAGTAATGTTTGCGCATGTTTATTGCAGTACAGTACTAATGATAGTAAAGTTATACCACTGAGTGACGTGTTTGGTTGTGGGCAAATGTTTGGATGGTTTGTAATTATTGTGTCTGGGTGATACCATGGTACAGTTTGTGATCGCACAGGAAATAACGTGAGGTCAGGCCTAGTGTGTACTGCTAGGTGTTATCTTTTTAAATATTTCTCTTTATCTATTCACAGTAAGATGTAGTGTAAGTTTTATACGCCACTAAATCTGAATTTACATTTGTTTCATTTGTTTATATTTGTTTGTTACATTTACATGTGTTTACAACGTGTGTGTATTTATAGACACTCTTACCAATTATTCCTTCTTATAGGAACGTTCGTAGCGGCAATCTAATTTTATATATTTTATGGTCTGTAGAATACCCAGATCTGTGCTTCAATTATTTAATTCTGATACGAATGAAACATTTTAATAAGTCTTAATTTGTTTGTATCTATGAATTGATATTACGGAAAGTTGATGCTGGTTTAACGCTTAAGTAATTCCCAAATTAAAACAGTTAATGAAAACACTTGTCAGAACTAGCTCCAGTTGCTATCTAATTTGATGATGATGATGATGCTGTGTGAAATGTCCGGTATTATTATTATTATTATTAATTTAATTATTAAAACCATGCTTATACGTAATTGCTACCAAATCTTCTGTTGCACTGAATAGACACTGAGAGTTGTGTAATGAAATCCATAATAGCTTTACTGCTGTAGGTGGAATCTAGTCGGTTTAATGAACTCACCGACTACCCTCATGTAGGCACTTTTGTAGACTGTGTGGAAGTAGGGCGCGTCTGCAGACACCTCACAGCGGTACCGCCCGCTGAGACCACGCGTCGCACCACGAAGCACAACCTGCTGAGCCCCGGACCGGGACACCTACATATTAAAAAACATATATTACAAAACTTCCAAGAAACTCACTTGTTCATAATTACGTAATAATCATAAAAATGTAGTTCATAAAAAAAGTACTTCTTAAACTATTTGGCCACCAAATTAAAAAAATTATATAATATAATACTTCTAAATGGGTACTAATGGGTATGTAAAACTTTGCTCATCTTTACTACACACATTAGCTTGGTCGAAGCTATAATTGGCCAATTTGACGACCTCTAGGGGTCAGTGGGCTTAGGTCCGGCTGAGACGCAAAAGGTTGCGGGTTTGATTCCCGCCGCGAGACAAATGTTTATATGATCTGCAAGTATTTTTCTCGGGTCTGGGTGTTTCTATGTATAATATGTATGTATTTACAAAAAAAGAAAGTATATAAGTAGTATATCAGTCATGTGGTATCCATAACACAAGCTCTGCTTGGGTGCCAGATGATGCTGTGTGAAACGTCCGGTATTATTATTATTATTATTATTATTATTAATTACATACTTAATATGTTATAACTCGTACCCTAAAACATTATTACTGGCACATTACCACTTTTTGCGCAGTAATTAGTATTCTATATGGAGCAGAACGCGAGCTTATCGTCATTTCGTAATACTACCAGAGGCGGATGAATCCCTATATAGATTATTTCCAAGAATTATCGGTTGAGTAGAGATGATTATTATCCGTAAGTTTTCAATAGTACCGCACTAACATTTTTGCATCGTTGCAAAAAATCGTATCGAAAGTGGACGAGAGGCAATTAAAAGCGCATAAGCTTTGCCGCACTTTGGAAATTATTAAATTATGATTCAATCTGATGTTACACCAAATACTTCAGAATATTTTAGAGAAATCCCTAAATACTTAGTTTGAATTTAGCTTTGGTTGAGTATCGTGTTTACGTTCGTCATAAGTCATTGTAAGTGATAATAAAAACCATTAAAACGTCCTATGTGATACATTGTGGGATCACGTCTGGATAATTCTATGGACACTCACGAAACTCCAACCTACACAAGTAATAACGTAATATTGTTGAAATATGAAAAAGGACAGATAAAGTAACAACAATATTCGGAAAATAGAAAAGTGTCCCGAACCCACGTCCATCATTGATTTCAGGTAGACGGACGCATGGAATGAGCTCATGCGTAATTTATATCCGAGTCGGCGAGTAATCCCATTACAGTACCGTGTGCGCCACACCGTAAGCAGCTGCTGGAGTCAAATTGAGCTAAAAGCTTCGATCCATCTTACATAAAGTCAGTCCACTTTGAGAGAACGCCAAACTAAATCATTCCGGCGCTGCGCGACTGGCGTGACCCGATTTTCAAGGGCCATGCAGCCACCACACATTTGAGAACGCCTCGATTTACACCCGTTGCCATCTCGATGAAAACTTTCAACATTCGTTATTCTCTAAAAGGGCTTTTAATGTATTATTTTGGCACAGTGTTATAGTTCGCTTGTGGCGACGTGCCAGCAGCTAAAGGTTAAACCGCGCTTCGAGATTCTTAAGTGATTTTTTCATGGCTTTGTATAAAAGTAGTTAAACGAACTAGCAAGATGTCGCAGAGCCCATTGACCCATTATAATCAATGTTATGATGCTGTTTATGGTCGCGCCGTTAGTGAGCCATTTGCGTAGGAATATAACAGTGTTTTCTTTTTATTTTCGCATTTACTTTGGTTAACAACTTGATGGCTAGATAATGAAGTTTTCAGACTAATTTGTTTTGTTGGCGCTGGCTAGTCTGCTCTTATGTTTTTTATTTAAGAATTAAGAATTATTTATATTGTTTTCTCTATGGTGCTTACAATAAACAAACAAGCTCTACATATAATAGAATAAATTCATTATCGGTGTAAGTCTTATGTTCGTGTTTTTTGTTTTTGTCCATAATGTAGTTTAAATAATATAGGTTTAGTTTAATAGGTATAGTTAGTGTAACTTACATCAACACTAATTCCGGTCTGTGAGAAAACCCTCGTGTTAGGCAGTTCTTTGGGCACGAAGCGGAAGAACTCCTGCGCGCCATGGTACCACTTGACGGTGTACAGCGCCTCGCCAGTGTCTAGCGCCCAACGGCAACCCAGCGTCGCACTGGAGCCTACTCCTACCGCTTCTGGCACGCTCAGTTGAATGTCGCGGAGACCTAGGACACCTGGTGGAAGTTACAACGTCAAGATCGGAAGCTAATGTTGTAAGAAGGTAATAGTAGGTATGTTTGAATTCTGCTAAAGCTCTCAAATGAGTTCGAGTGAGGCGTATTGCGAGCATAATGGAAATTCTTCTTCTTATCGCTCTTCCGAACCAATGTGGTGAAAAGATAACAGTACGCCTCAGAAGTTCCTTTAATGTTTTTGAACTGTGTAGTTTCAACGGCTTCATGCCTTTTTTTGCCTTTAAAAATGAAAAGACAGATTAAGTAGGTGTTTTAGGAGCTGAAAAGGTTGCATGGGTCATATGACTAGAGCCCTGCTAGACAAGATATGTTTTATGTTCAATGAGAGAAGGGTCGTGAATGAGACTTTTTTTGAATTTTTGAATACTTCACAATGGTCATGTATGACTTTTAGAGTGTTTAGATCTTTATGGTCCTATTTTCCACAATTTAATAGCCGTATTACCGTTTGAGGAAACTTTTTAAAAGCTTTCGTCGGTACTTGTTCGGTAAGAAAAGAGTTGTACGTCTATTACTTGTGAGCTCGGGTCATTAACTGCAGCAAAAATAAAGCATTAGTTGTACACTAGTTTTATTTCATCACGAATTTCACTCCAAGCTTGTGATCGATTTAATTTTGTTAGTGGTCCGTCAAGTGAAGTTTCCGTCAAGCGTAGGTACCTAATCAAATCTCAGCCTTGAAAGGCAAAGGTGGTCGGAATACATAAATCAAGTGACTACTACGTGATCGTATTTAAGATCAAGCCAATACACGATTCCGTTCGACGTAAACTCGTTACAATGTAACCAAATTCAATTTACGCCGCCAGGCACATCATAATATTTCATTTTAACACGAGTTTCATATTTACAGAATTAATTTCACCGCTAGCCCTGTTTATGCCGGAATAAAATGTGTATTTTTGGTTCAAAACAAGCCGTGTTCGCTGCCGTACGTTTTTTCGGTAAACAAGGGCTTAATTTTCGATTCGAAGAAGTGTTCATTTAAACTTACTATGCTCATTTGTTTTTGTTGACGGATTTTTAGGGTTCTGAAGTGCACAGGGAATCCTTACAGTTTCGGTATGTCCGTCTGTCTGTCTGCCTCTTTTTGCATATTAAAACGTATCAGTCATCCCTATAACGTTATAAAGTAATAACTAGTTTGTACGGGTATCTGCCCTACATGTAATGTTTGTTCATTTTTTAACATTTGCTACCCCATTGTGTTGTTTTTCAGTTTATTTATTTATTTATTTACACCTTATTTTAACATTACAGATACTATCTAATGCGTAAAAATAGGAAAAACAGAACAGCAGGAGACAAAAATAAAAGTTAAATAAAGTACTTCAGAGAGAAATATAAGTAGGTAAATCTTACTTCTAAAAAATAAAAACAATCTAATAATAAAAGGAACGAATACTTACAAATAATATTAGGTGTATAGCTATATTTATACAAAAACGTTATTGGTAATAAACGTAATAAACGGTATCGTTGGATAGGTATTTCAAAGATATGAAGAGGTTTTTTAAACAGCTTTTCGATACCAATATCCTTGCACAAACTTATGACGTAGCATAAGTAGCAGCCTGATTTGTATACCTTAAAAAAAGATAAAAGTTCTATAATAATACTTGTTGTTTGCTTACTAGATTTACGCGATTGACCATTTTATTTAAACTTACATTAATTTATGCTAACTCTTTTACAATCAGTATTTAACATTACAGCCAACAACTTCAGAGTTAGGATCAAACAGTGAACGTCAGAAACTAAATCAATCAATAGACTATACAGCTACCAGAAATATTAATAATATGATGTTCGAGGGCGTGCTACGAGCACTAGGGCATGCATTCTTGCTTCCATGTATAATAAATGAACGGTCCTGCGTGTATCGAACCAATAATTTCAGCGCTCTTCCATGCTGAGAGAGATTGGCACTTTAGAGAATTTTCGAGCATCGCCCGGTCTTCGGAGGATTCCAATAATCAGCTTTACTTAAGGGATTGAATTCGAAAACTCGATTGTATCCGGAGTGATTTTAATAATTCATCAAATACAGTCCAGTTATTCTAGTAGATGGAATCTAATTGAAAAGATGTTTATTTATTTATTCAGGTTAGCTTTTAAAAATATCAATGGCGCTTTCTCAGAAATAATCTTTATGTTTCCAGAGATGTAGCGAAGATATACTCTCAATTAAAACAATTGATATAATATTTCTTGTTCCATGACTTTAATCGCATAAGTACAAGTTTTATGATTTCATGTAGGTAAATAAATACTTACTACCACTAAGCCACAGCAATATGGCAGCAAGTTTTGACCCCATGTTGCACGAGCAGCACGCCGCGTCACACGTCATGTCGCCTCTCGCCGGCTCCTCCTACCCACCCTCGCAAACTCCTCCATTTTCAAAGCAAATTCCTTATCATAGCACGATCTTCCTTGTCATACTCAAATTGAGTTTACAGAGTCCAATAACCCTGCATTTTTCATTGCATTTTCAAATTCTGAAACAATATTTAAAGGTTTATATGCTTGCATATTTATCTTAATGAAAATACAAGAGATCATAATCTAAAAGTTTTCATACAAACATTTACATATAATATTTGTCAATTTCTGTGGTGCAGTTGGTGAAGGCCCGCCTGAGCCGCAGAAGGGTACGGGTTCTATTCCCACCGCGTGACAAAGGTTTATCAGTAATGTGGTTCACATAACACAAGCTCTGCTTTCTTTCAGGCTAGATGATGCTGTGAGAAATGTTTATTATTATTATTTAAAAGTGAATAATGAGGACAAAGATTGAAAAAAAATAAGCAATTTTTACTTTTATAAACTGTTGTAATCAGTTCATCCGATTGTACGATACTGCTACGAGTAGCAGACGTTAATTTAAGTCCCAAGCAATACGGAGGTACGAGTAGGTACATTATACGTTTCCTTTCTTTGAACTGAACAAACGCTGGGTTCAATAGCAATAAAACAGGGTGCGAGTTGAAAGATCTTTTCATTAAACGTATCGTAGATGCGGTGATTTATCGCCTCGCGAGACACTCCATTCACATCGTGCGTCTTAGATCGATGGGCTCCGAATAAAATACATTCGGCAATTGAATAGCGCAATGTTTCAGCGGACGACAGTTTTTCAGGCGTGAAGGACTAATGGTAGACGCGCTGGCCTTCGACTGCCAATTTCAATGGATGGTGGACTCGTCCTCGTCGTCGGTATTCGCTGTTTTAGAAGGCAAATATCCCACACAACGTTAAAAATGACTTGGACTGTATAAAATAGACGCTTCTTGAATATCTATAATCGTCTGTCGTTGCCCCATCTTGTGGGATCATCAATCAGTCACTATCAGGGTTCTTTAACAAACTATGTTCAATAGTTTAATTAGAAAATAACTCATCTTAGATCGAAAACTACTTATTCAATATGAAATTCATAGATTTTCGACAGCATTTCATTCAGAACTGTCAGTATTATCAGATCTAGCTGCATATTAGATCTATGTGTTGGATTTTGTTCTGAAAACGGGTTTTACTTTTGATAACATAAGTAGTTACTTGGTAGCACCTTTACCTAGTGGTTTATTTTAGGAGGAAAACCTTTGAATAGAGAAAAACAACATAATATTTTTATCAAAAATACTGTCTATCGTGATATTCGTTTTGATAACGTATCGTGAGTCAATTCGTTGCGCGGTCGCCTGTCACGTTTCTTTTAAAAGGAATCATGGCCTATATTAATATTACCCTCCATTCCATAAAAATGTAGATAAAATCCATTTATTTTTATCCCAGAAACAAAGCAAAAATAAAAGTGAAGAGATAAAGTGTGTTGGGGATCGAATAGATTAGCCACGTTTGATGAGGGGGTGTCGCCTGTCACGACTTGGACCCGCCATTTATTGGCAAGCGAAGGTCAATGAGCTACCATTAGTATACGCCTAAAACATTTTTGTCTTTGAATTTGTATATTGCCCCTTAGTAATGAATCGATTAGCTTGTTTATAAGATACTTCTTTCTTCCTTTGTTCCTTCCACTAAACCTAATTGAAATAATCTTCTAAAGAAATACTGCTTGATATGTTTTACGATAGTTAAACGAATTTAGATAGTACTAACATTTTGCGAAAGTTGTGAAAAAACTAGTGCGTGATTTAAAATAGCAAATAATATTTCTCCCCTAACACCTCGTGGGAAGTCGCAGGTAAACGCCAGTCTCATAAGTTCTTCGCGTAGGTGTAGACAAACTCACAGAAACACTCAACTTAAGCTGTTCCGTTAAAGCTACCCAGCCTAGTTTCCAAAATTATTTCATGCTGTTAAATGCCCGGTAACTTTATGCGATTTCCACAAGCTTCAATGACGTACTTTAGCTACGTCCTACTTATGTAATCCGTGCAAACCGGGGTCTAGTAATAATAATAGCCGTGAGATGTTAGAGGATTTGTTCTTAATTTTTGTCAATTGAAACCTATTTTGATCGAAATCTGCCAAAATTGGTATGAGTTGTCAGGCGAGCCAGTCACTTTATTTCAAAGCATCACGATTAGGTAATTTGAAGTTATAAGAGAGCAAGTCACCAATGTCGAGTGTTCAATGCTGGTACGAAGCTTCAGAACACTGCGAGCTTTGAAGCGAGTTTATACGCAAGCTTCTCGTATATAAGTAGGCAGTAGGCAGCAACCCTCTTTCAACATGAATGCGTCCATAACAACGTCAGCTCCAAGTTTGAATTAAATCGAAAAGTTATTAAGCATTATGCGTCACCTTTTCTGGTGTGGGGTAAGCACAGAATACATCATTATTCAAAAGTCATGACTGAATAATTTTTTTAATGGATCAACCTAGCAAAATACATATATAATTTGAGATCACCATCAGAGTTTGATCACTAAGTGAAACAAAAATTTAAGATAGCAATAACGAGGTCGATATGTAACTTTAATTGTATTTACGCATATACAATACTCCTTTTTTTACTGCACTCAACTTATTGGAACGCGCAGAAATTTAAAGCTAAATACGAGTACGATGTCCTCACGAATACAATAAGTACCGTAGACTCTACTATACTACTGTAATATATCAGATTAAGTAAATATGTGTCTATACAAAATATCTTTTTTATTTTCAATTGCTCTGCAAAACTAGAAACTCAAAAATCTTGAGCTCTGTATAACCGACTAACAAGATAGTCCCGAAACTAGATACTTCAGGGGATATGCAGACAAGCAGGCAACCATCCAAGCGGTGAGCGACGCCACCGGCCGCTTGTTTGGCAAGCTGTCTAACTAATTGCCACGTCATTGATGCTACAGGCCTCCTTGTATGTGTGAATAATGGATTCGTTCGTTACATTCTCAGCGCCAGCACCAGTCCGACGGTTTTTAATCGCTAGCGTGACAATCGAAAAGTTGATAGTTTAGCCCAACAGTCATAGGCAAATAGGTAAATAATAGCCTTACCCAACCCTATAAACACTATTAGTACTATGTTTTCTATCGCACGTTAAAGACATTTAGGGAATGAATAGCGAGGTTGAAACTATGCAATGGTTCGATGATACGATACTCTGTTGATATATCTATTGAGTGGGTGAGAACCCTGACTGTGTTCTGAGGTCATAAGGTAACCTAGATAAATATGATTCTATAAATATTTGTTCTTTGTTACTGATTGTACAAACATTGGTACCCATCCAGACTAAGATTGGGGCCCTGTGTTATGGCGTACCAATGCCCACCGAGAGTATTTTAAAGAATGATCACAAGGATGAAATCCAGAAGACGTAACACTAGAAGAAATTGCGCTATAACCAAACCACCTATACCAATGTAGAGTTTAAAAAGTTACCGAGTAAATAAAGCTCTTTTTAGCGTCAAATGTGATTATCTAGAGCCGATAATACCTAAGCCTACTCGACGTTTCAGATATAAGAAACAAGGTTTGTAAACACAGTTATTCATATAACAATGCTTCTGACTTACCTACATAGCACCAATAGCCAACTTACGCGTAGACCAAAATGGTGCTTTTTTAGCTTTTTATTTCAAAGCTTTGTATTTCAAAAATATCATTTGACTACGGCGTCTGGTGCATTGCGTGACTTAAGATCTGGCTCCTATCTGACTCAGCGTATTGCCATTCAACGTGCTAACGCCGGATATGTCTTGGGAACGCTGCCCTCTGGCAGTGAGCTCGATCAGTTGAGCTACCTATAGCTCTTTTTAAGGAGGAGGAGAGGAGAGGATAGGCCTACGTCCAGCAGTGAACTGACACGGGCTGATGATGATGAGATATTGGTGGCCCTCTCATACTTACTAGTTTTGTGTCTTTGATATTTCATAAATAGTAAATTGTCTAGCACAACATTGTTCTACAGTGCCAGATCAGCGCGTATTGACATTAAAACCTTGAGACTGAAATTTATATTGGAATACCCGGTAGGCGCCATGTCCTTGTACAGATCAATATTATTTTCATTTTAAAAACTTACAAATAGTTACACTGAACTAATCTGGTTAGATTAGCAAGGAAATTGTTGGTTCATTGGATACCTTATCGAGCCGGTAAACATCCAAGCAGTGTCAGAGGCAGTTTGTTTGGCAAGATGACTAACTAATTGCTAGTTAACAGCCCCTTTGATGATACCTACCCGGGATACATTCAAAAATCGTAAACCTTTTATACAAATATAATATTTATTTATCCCTCCTTAGTCATAAGATTTACAGAATTAACAATCACTTTGCGCAAAGCGATAAAAATATGGCATCCTTGTTTTAAAATACGAAATGTGCTACAAAATAAAGATAGATAGAGTTTGTTTGAAGGTACCCACTCTAATCGTATCATCAGTGTTTTGCCGTCGGTAAAAATAGGCAACATAAGCTATGCTCTACGTGAGTGTGGCCATCGAAACGAGTTCACGTACTGAAGCCGATAAGATATAAATTCTGGGAAAGGAAATGTTGCGCCTACTTGGTAAAGTGTCTTCGGGGCCGCAATCTCACATCAAAAGATACCCTACGTTTCTTTAAATTATTCTTCAGCAAAATGTTTTCTCAATATAGATTTATTAATAAAACCTTACTCTGTGAGTAAATATTTTTAAATTAATACCCACCTGACCGAATACTTTGATGTGTTCTACCGCCGATTTTTGGTTTCCGAATTTGTTCGACAAATTCATTAGGCATGGTCGTATCTGCCGTGTGCGCATTTAGCCTAAAAATAGCTACAAGAAATATCAACCTTTTGGTTGATATTATATAATAAAAAAAAATCTTAAGCTCAGTTAAGTAGCTGTGAGTTAAATTATATACCATAAATAGGTATGCAGAAAAAAATCATACCTAATCTTCGATTTTATATTAATAAACCACAGATACATTTAATTAACACACTAGTAGAGCTACTTATTACCCGGTTATTGAATGAAACGAATCCAAAATGGCGGCTTTTACTTGCATTGACAGTAGTACAGTTTGCAAATAAAATTAGTACTAACTTTTGTTTGCAGTTCTGGTCTTTCATTAAGTAAATTTAGTATATATTTAATGTACCAGCATATTGTTATTGCTCACAGAAAAGAAAATTGTTATAAAGTTACATTTATATTAGATACATAACTGTTGTATACAATTTGAAGTGTTTCATTATGAAGAATCTTGCTTCGTTTGCAGAGGCCTTAAAAATTAAACAACTATTCAACTATTAAACTCAACTATTTTTTCTGTTGTTATTTTGCAATAATACAAAATAAAATCAATAATATAACAAAAACAATGATTATGCATTAAAAACTCGACGCGGAAAGACAGCGTGATGGCAATCCAGACTGATATTTTTTTTGCACGTTGTACTGCCTTGTGTGTATATATGCATAGCAATTAGTGTGAGTGAGAGGTCATGTTTTGTGGCACCATTTAAAAGTTGTTTCTTTCCGTAACCAGGCTATATCAGTAATTAGAAATAAAATCGAACAATTGAAGTCAATAATTGAAATTCCGAAATTTTCAAGTAGATAAAATGATATATTAGAAAATATAATTTTAATCATCTTTTGCTTTGAGCAAAGAAGCGCGCGTACGGTACGTGAGCGCTACCCTAGTGGAACAGCTACTCGGCGGCAGTGGTGCGGGGTGCGGGGTGCGGGGGGAGGGTGCTACGGTTTTTTACGTACAGGTACCTGTTTATATATACAGGTTGCTGATTGATTAAGATGATCTGATTCTATCAAATTATAATGAACATTTTTTTGATAAATCTTATATTTAAATGACATAAGTAACCGAATACGTATATTCATTTTATGTCACCGTTTTAGCTGTACCCTGTATACGACATACCTTAAACATTTCGATATGTGGGCTTAACTTGAAAGGACATTTAGAGAATAAATAAGTACCATATTCGGGGCACCCTCTTTATAAAGACCCGTTTTTATTTTGTTGACAAGCATGTCGAATTTAGTTGCGGGTAACATGTCCAACATGTCTGTAAGTTACGCGCGAACGTGTCAAGAAAGTCAAGATACGTTGCCCAACTTGCGAGAACTTGTAATAAAATAAAGTTATCCGCTGTTGTGGCGATCTCAGTTCAAGAAAACAGTAAACGTCATCTGACGGCCGCGCGGCTGTTACGTGCCTACTTTCTTGCTTTGAAGATGTTCCAGATTTGACACACCTGGTAAAAGTCGAATCGGGAATATTTCACACATAAATTAAGAACAAAATAATTTAAGTGTAGTAACCAAGCTTTAGTGACCTCTTAGCGGTTCTGCGTACCTAGTACATGTTGCTTTAATACCATGAGCACTTATGTTAGTAATAGGACATTTGTTTGATTTGATTTGTTCTTTCAGTGGTACTGGAAATGGAACTACTGTGAATAATTGAACATTTTTAAGATTTTGATTGCTGTTTCAGTAAATTTTTTTATGTTTTATTCAGTCAAAATGAAAGTAGATTCTTCTTGAACCGGGGTTAGGAGGAACCTGCACCTAGCGTCACTAGCATGTAAGAAGACGATTCAAAGTGACGATTCAAGTACTCAAAGTCCTTGAGATTTTATTGAAAAAGAAAGTTTTGTATTTGTATTTGTAGTTTCATTGGTTTCATTAATTTGATATTCAAAAAACTTTATAGCAATAATAATTGATAACCATCCCGTAACTTGTTATAACTTATAATAATAAAATACTCACCTGACTCAACTTAATTAACATGAGTTTCTTTATAAACTGGCTGTTATTTAAATTACAGGTAAAAGTTTTACAAAGCTTTGCAAACAATCCTAGAGTTAATTCATAATCCAAGATCACCGATTGAGTCCCAGCGAGCAATTAGCGAACAACGGATCACCGGCGAGAATAGCTTGTCTTTGGAGTTTAAGTTGGAAATAACGTCGTATATTTTCAAGAGAATCGACGTCCGACAAGGCGTGGCCGAAGCTTTATACCAATGAGTAAGCACAGTCAGAACACAACCTAAACCATCAATATTTACTTTAAAAATCAGGCTTCAGGTTACAAATGAACGGAAACGTAGTTTTATTATACAACTGAGCCAGCGTGCTAGCATAAGGCACACCTGATGGTAAATGGTTACCATAACCTATAACGTTTTAACCTATGACTATAGACGTTTCTAAGACGTTTCAATGTGATCCTTGTGATAGTATCGAATAAAATATCTTTTGACTTTGACATTAACTATTATATTGCATTATTGCATTATAACGTATCAAACGCACGTTGCTGGCCTAAGACACAAATTCTTACGACTTCAAAAAAAAAGAAGGTTCGCAATCTGTCGGAATCTTTTTTTTTTACTTTTATGTTTGTTCACCGATAAGAGGCCTGGACCGATTTGGAAAATTATTTTATTGTTTCTCAATGGCTATACTTCCCAGGTGCTATTTAAATTTTATCGAAATCGGTCGAGCGAATTATTAAAAATCAACTAAAATCAAAAAATTGTATACATCGATGATATTTTGAATACACGTGAAGTCGATTGTCTCGTTAGTTTTTAAAACTTAATTCGGCCAGTAATTTTACTTGCTCCTTCAAAATGAAAGACAGTAAGGCTTACACACTACTGCTTGTGGGGATAATATCTAGGACTATGGTGGTACCCAACAAGACGTTACCTTGCTGTAGAATCCTGCAACCAGGCAGGTTTCAGGTTCTCGTGTCTAAGACTCGTATCTCTAAATTCTGACCCAGATCGAGAGCGGAAAATTGATTTTTTAACAGTTCTCAATTCAAATAGTTTTGTTCTGAAATACGGACGTACAAAATGTGTTTTTAGTGTACTGCCTACGTACACCATCATAATTTAATTCTACAGAATACGAATAGTGAGAGCGTATTCTATTCACCAAAGTCCTGGCAGACTGCCAGACAGAGAAGTTCTACTAGTTTTTTCCACTAGTTTTGACAATGAACCTGATTCGATCATGTACAGTACAATTGTCACACAACTATATCTAGCCCCAAACAAAGCATAGCACGTACTATGGGCACAAGATGACTAAAATAATACTTATATATTTATAAATACGTGCTTAAAACATTTCATTATCATCATTGGCCTTAGTTCATCTGTTGAATATGATTTAGGTGGCGTCAGTCAAGTTACAGAGCAGTTATTAGTAATTGAAAACTTTCGTTCAATCGTGATGTTTCCCCTCCAATGACGCCACTCTGCCTCGGATTCAGTTTGATAGCGCAGGCCTTTCCAGGTACCCACACTAACCTCTCGACCTTGCCAACAGGAAACACGCAGGACCCGCAGGAAAGACGAGTCAGTACATGTGGTGTCGGTTCGGTTTTATTAAAACACTTAATAACACCAAAAAACCTTTTTCAATACTAACTCATGCATTAATTTTACTTTCCTGTGTTCTTCGGCGTTACTCCTCGTGCCTCGGATGAAATAGCCACCTCTGTGCCAAATAAAATGAAGTGTCAAGTAAAACGGTCGTGCCGGCAGTGACGTATCGCTTGCGACGAGCTATGCACCGCACACTCATGTATTTTCCGATCGAGCTCCCGAGACACGTTTAACGTGCATGATAAAATTTAATGGTTTGAGGTTGTGCTATATTTATCTTTGCATACTTTTACGTTGCTGCTATTCTTCAGATGACGTCAAGGTGCCATACACGTGCAGTTTACGGTCAAATTACAAATACAGTAATTACATAATTAGATTGAACTGTGATTAAATAATTACATATAATCTATACCAACAAAATAGCTTAACCTTACTGACTGACTGACTGACTGACTGATTCATCATCGCCGAGCCGAAACCGCTGAAGCTAGAAAGCTGAAATTTGGAAGGTCCTTTTATGGCAAAACCGGGAAAGTAACTAAAGCGGGATTTTATTAAATTCAACCCCTAGGGTGAAAAGGGGTGGAAACTAATGTATTAAACGCGTGGTGCGATTTGCTTGAAACTTGATTTGGATACTTAAAATGCAAAATCCATTTAGGACACGTTTTCAGGATTTTTCGAAATAACTCTCATAAAAGAGAAAAATTAGGTGTGAATGTTTGTATGGAAGCCTATTAATGTGTGGTGGGTGTGATTGGTTTGAATCTTATCAATAAAATTTTGCAAGGAGAATAATTGCATCCTGGGGATGGATTTAAGCTACAATTACTTTAAAAAAAATGCGGACGAAGTCGCGGGCAACAGCTAGTTACATATAAATCAAAGTCCCCTTGCTACATCTGTCTGTGTAATGGGTCACTCCCAAGTAGTCTCAAATGAGAATGCACTTTTGTTCAAATTAATTTATTGAGTGATAATCTAAAAGGGACAAAGCCAACTAACGTGTGGCCAGTAAAGGCAAAACGCATCGATAGCGCGATTCAGCTTTTGACATGATTTAACAGTGACATCTATTTGTAAATTTAGAACTAATATTGCCCTAGACATCTTTCACTGGTATGGTGCTTTATGAATTTTAAAACATGAAAATCTAAACTAAACACCAAATTAATTGGTTTAAATACCGCACCGTTTTTACCAATGAACGAAGTGATTCAAAACGTTTAGGTATATAATTAACCCCTGCGAAGCCGTGGCGGGTTGTAGCAACCTATATAAAAATATAAAATAAAACCAAAGAGATCTAACCTCTTGGATATAACCTAGATAGTAAGTAATCATCGGAACAAAAACAACCAGAAACAAGTTAAATGTTCTGCAGAATTCGCGATTTCCCTAACATGTATAATAAATCGTTGTGTTATACCAAAGTCTTTTGTTTTGAAAGCTCATTCTCATCCCGATCAAGATGTATTATGCGTAGTACGCATCAAGCTGAATGCTAAAACCAGTTTCCCGAAAATGCTGCGTCCGATGGTTTCCACAACAATACGACGGCTACAACAATATTACATAGTACTGAAGACGATTCGCAAACGTTTCTATTGTATTTTCAACAGTCTATCAGACTAGACTGTTGAAAACGGTGAAAGTAGTAAAACTCGAAACAATATTTTCATACAAATTCTATAATGTGCCTGTGGTTTGATTTGAATTAGGCCTGTGTCACTGCTCCGGTTTCAATTAATAACTGCTGCGAAACGACGGAGGATGTTTTGTAGAAAATCCAGACATAAGGCTGTCTGTCCACTAGAGCGCGAGCGAAGGAGTATGAAACAAAGAACCGCATGTCTCTCTCTAGGAGAGAGTGAAGTGGAGTAAGCACGCGAGGTAAAAAAGCGAACCACGGGACGAAACCTATAGTAGCGTGATATCGAAGTGACATTGTAGAATAGAATAGAAACATTAAATTAAAAACTTAAATTCTAAACGAAATACAAATAATACATATTAATGGACAATGCACACAACACCATCTAGCGGTAAACTATGTCTTGTATTATGGTGACCAGAAGACATATAGATAACTTATATATTTTCAAATACATACTTATATTAATAATTTACAACACCCAGACACAGAACAAACACCTGCTCGTATGTTTACCCAAATATTTGCACAGGGTTTGGTTGGAGAGATGATTAAAAACTATAGTTCATAATTAATTCAGACCGCAAAATCGGCACCACTCATCTTGGTGTAACAGCAGTAATGAGCTGCTGCAGTACTGGATATATGTCGCCATCTATGTTAGAAATTCTATAGCATACTAAGTGTTAACATATTATTATTAAGTTGTGATACTCTTTCTATCCCTTCAATGCGAAATGTCTTTCACATTTCGAATTGATTTTGATGAAATTTCTATGGGAGCAATCGGAAAGTATATCCTTTCACAATTTTTTTTTTTAAATTATTTATAAATGACGGATTTATAAGGTAACAGACATAATAAAATATAACCGAATTGAGAACCTCCTCCTTTTTTTGAAGTCAGTTAAATTACACTATTGTCAAGGTAATTTTTATAAACTAGGTTCCGCGCCTTACTTCTCCACTTCAATGGACAGGCAGCTTAAGGTAAAACTCAGTGTAACCGAAAACGTATTTCCTATTTGCAATTTAGATGGAATTCCCTTTTTGTTTCCAACAAGGATATTATAAGTGGGAAGGAAAATTACAGAGCAATAGCTCAATATGTCTCATTCTTCCTGCCCTCAATGAATTTGATTTATATATATTTTCCTTTGATTCGATATTCGTATTTATTTCATGTTATTATTTGTTTGTCCGACATAATATAAGAATACATCATTGTAATGTTTTTGTAAGGCTGTCATAATACGGCCATAAAACAATGTTTTTTTTTCCGAAATACGAATTAAGTGGCATGTACAATAAATTACAATATGTTTATGTTATATGACGACCTTTGTGGCGTAGTAGGCGCCTGAGACGCAGAAAGTTGCGGGTTCGATACCTGCCGCGAGATAAATATTTATCTCGAGCCTGGTTGTTTTCCTAACAAGCTCTGCTCATTTAAGCTCATCTAGATGATGCTGTCAAATGTTTTATATAATTTTTTTAAGTACTTCAGATGATCATAATATTTAATATTATATAACTCAATATTCAATATTTTTTCTATAAAACCTAGTCAGTAAACAATTATGGCCCACCTTTTGGTAAGTTGGTCATTATCCTACAATACCATAATTAACTAGCGTGGAGTTAAGGTATGTTTTGTCTCTGTCATTCTTATGTTAATAGTGATGGCAACACATTGTCAAAGTCAAGCCAAAGTCAAAACATTCTTTATTCAATAAAATCACAAGGACCACTTCGAATCGTCTTCTTACATGCTAGGGAATCTAGGTGCCGGTTCCTCCTAACCCCAGTTCAAGAAGCATCCAGCAAGAAACACGTCTGGTCTTAAACTTTTTTGTATGATCCTTGCCAATTATGTTCTGGATGCCGATTCGAGTTGGAGCAGATTCGTTTCAGGTTTTTTTTTCATCTAAATAATCTGATATTTAATAAACTATATATTAATACGTGAAGCAAAAACTTTGTATCCCGTTTTACGAAAATTGCGCGGATGAAGGAGTATGAAATTTTATAGAGAAGGGGCGCACAATGCTAATATGTTTATTAAATGATGCATAAAAATACTTTAATTATTATATATTTATGGTCGAGTTTTGACCAGTGGGCGACCACTAGTATGTTTTAATAGACAGTTTCTGTTTTATTACGTTTTTAAATTTGCCAATCGACAAATCTAACATGTCTCTCGGGACCTTTGACCTACAAAATACTTATTAACTAAAGCGCCTAAAAGAGGGAACAAGCTTATCTTTATTTCAAGTATTAATTATATGCTTATTGCATTTTTTTAAACAAATGATCAAATTTGTGAACAAGCATTAGATTTACGTATATACTGACAAGGCACTGTCTTGATATATATTTCGAAGTGATTCTCAATTTTAATTAAATTTTTTGTTTATTAATTTCAATTTCAATTTTTTTTTGTGAGTAAGTGATTCAATTATATAACATATAATTGAATGCAATTTATATAACATGGGCCCTAGCCCATGTTATATAAATTGCACGAACAGCCCTCTTCTGTAACACAAATATGGTGTTAAGATCTGCAGCACTCCCCGGCAAGAATGCCATAAGACAAGATTGGGTAATGTTATTTTAGAATAAATCTATTGCGTATAATTAAAGAGTACCTATATTATGTTTAATGTACTTTTAGAGCCTATTTATCAATAGTCAGATAACACAATGATATCATGACTATCATTTTTTATTAATATGTGTTAAATACTAGTCTATTTTAAGATCACAATTAAGAATCTCAAAATAAAATAAAATAAGCCCAATTCATTAAGCTTCTAGAAACAACATTAATATTAATTAAATAATTAATCCCAAGAAACGAGGCCTGGATAACGAAACAACTAAACATTTTGGGCGTAATTTGTATCTTAGTAATATCTGTTGGGTAGTAAGTCAGCCAGCAAGTACTCACAAATTCTATCTTCGAAATATTAATATCAAACTTGTACAAATTAAACCACGAACCAAAGTTAATCTTTGTAGGTATAAACCTACCTACAGTACAATATTGTATTAAATACTTCAACTACAAATGTATCTTTTAATTACAACCAAGTATACAACTACAAGTACTAATATTCTCTGCGTGTGTTTACTACGGTACAAAGATATTTAGAGTAAAAACGATTTCGAAGGTCAAAATATAGTTATATCTACATATGTTGCTGCCAGTGGCTTAGACCGTGTGAATGAATAATAATAATAATAATAATAATGCTGGACATTTCACACAACATCATCTGGCCCCAAAGTAAGCAGAGCTTGTGTTATGGGTACCACATGACTGATATACTACATATATGCTTTTTTATTTTTTTGTAATTACATACATATTATACATAGAAACACCCAGACCCGAGACAAATACTTGCAGATCATACAAACATTTGTCCCGTGGCGGGAATCGAACCCGCAACCTTTTGCGTCTCAGCCCGGCCTTGGCCCACTGCGTCACAGAGGTCGAAGGAATGAATGAAAACGCTTTATTGTACTTAAAATAAAACAATAAAACAACATTCAATTGTCAAGCAATTGAATGTATGTAACCAAAATGATGTACAATGGGCTGGCTTATTGCTAATGGAGGGATTTCTTCTAGACAACCTTTGTATTAAGCTTAATATGATTGGAAGATTGGGCTTGCACTAAATTATGAACTGTAACTCACCTATATAAATGTGCCGAACATTTCACACAACATCTAGCCCCAAAGTAAACAGAGCCCAGGGCTTGAATTACAGATAAAATTTTGATATCGTTACTACTGTCTAACTAATGTAACGGTAGTTGAATAGGGACAGTTAAACCATAACCAGGTAAACCAAATGGTTTATCCGTAATTAAATGACGTGTTACCTGTAAATCTAAGAGCTCTATTTATAGTTTTACCGGTACTTTTATAGATAACTAGCTGTTTCCCGCGTCTTTGCCCGCGTGGTAGATAAAAAGTAGCAAGATAATAATTAAACGAATTAATGTTTCGGAAAAATTACAAAGCATAATCGCGGTTTTCGCGGTTTGGCCATGGTTTCGTATGAGTTTTTTGAAACCCTAGAGGCCCTAGAGGAAGCTGCATACCAAAATTCATTCCAATCCGTTCGGTGGTTTCTGAGATTTCGTGATGAATGAGTGAGTGGTATTCGACAAATATATAGAATTATTACCGGTGATTCCATTCTGTATTCTGTACCGATGAGGCTTTTTCTTCGGTACTAAGCGGCAACGACTCAGCCTTCACAAGGCGCGTCACCACACGTTATTCTACGTTTCTCAATATTTTCTAGGCAAAGGTTTTATAATAAATGTTAAGTACTTATGTCATCGTCTCTTCACCTATCTAGTTGTAAATAAAAATAAATATTGATTAAATAATATTTAAATAGAAAAAATATGTAGGTACCTATCTAGATAATCTCCAAAGAACTCTACACGTGCCAAGAAAAGTCGGGGGTCCTTTGTGAGATGCTTTGCATCCTTATTTTATACCGGTACAGGTTATGTACAGTGGTATGTTTTTTAGTTACGTTACCTGATTATGGTAATATTTATTTATTCATTTAGGTTCTCAAAAAATTATTGGGCTATAAACAAATTGTTTATACAGCTAGACGTATTCTTACTTCTTAAACTATGTTTCTTAAGAATGAACCCTGTTAGTGATAGTTACATTCCACTAGATACAAATACAACAAAAAGTAGGTTAGATAGATAAATATACCTATAACTCCAAGTAATAAGTACTTGGAGGTGGAGATTTCTCAACAGTCCGGTAACCGTTTCTATAGAATTAATTCGAGATTGGGAGTAAAGTTTTCATACACTTCAAACTATCTAGATAGGTAGGCTAACCATTATTGAGTTATCTGACTATTGGCATACCGTCTCTAATGTAGGTTCAAAATTTGTTTTAATATTACAATGTGTCTGCTTACAAATCAAGTAGTTAAAAAATAAACTTAATAAAAGAATGGTTATCGATCATTCTGATTATCTGTATGTGGGTATCTTAATGAAAGTACCGGAGAGTAACCGTCGCTACTATTACTAGTCCGATACCTGGATAAATAATGAAAACACCGATCAATGTTTTATGTTTTTAATTAGTTTAATACAACAAATTAACGGTTTTCTGCATTCACTGGCGAGTCTCGAAATATGTGGCATAAATAATCGTATTTTTTGATTACGTGGACTTAGAAGCCTGATTTTTACATCACATCAACAAAATCAGTATTTGAAATTAAGTTGAACACGATACCTTTACGCGTTATTGAGGATAAGGGTTATGCATGATACACAGTCAGACAGACAGACAGATGGCCAATGAAGTGAGTTACACTTTCGTGTAATTTATAACATGGGCCCTAGAGAATCACTTAGAAATCAATTTAAGGAAGTAAATATCATGACAGTGCCTTGTCAGTATATTTAGGAAAATCTGATATATTTTCAATTGTTTAATAAAATTGCGATAATCATAGTATTAATACTAGAAATAAAGATAAACTCGCTGCTCCTACATTTAAGCTCGCTAAAGTTAATACATTTTTTAAAGGCCAATGTGTAGATTTCTATAACAATGACCCAAGCGACGTGTTAGATTTGTCGATTGCCAAATTTAAAAATGTAACAAAACAGAAACTGTCTCATAAAGCATAACAATATTTAGATGACAAAAAGCTTGGGATGACAGATTCATCCCACTCCAACTCGTCTTGGCATCAGTAACAAAATTGGCAAGAATCATACAAAAAAGTGTTAAAACCAACCGAGTTTGTTGTCGGATTTTTCTTGAACTGGGGTTAAAAGGAACCGGCGCCTAGATTCACTAACATGACGTAAGAAAACGATTCAAAATTGTCCTTGTGATTTTACTGAATAATGTTTTGATTTGAATTACAATTAGTTATATGGGTTCTCTTTAGAGCTGCGGAACCCTAAAAACACAGTGAACAGTGTAATCTTACTTGCCCAAACAAAGATTGGACTCCCATGTTATCAGGTCGTCTTATCACGAAGGAGGATTGAAGAAACTAGCACAACGTATTGCCGCTGACAGATCTTGAAATATGGGGGAAAGTTACGTGCGTGGGACGCGAATATGAGCTTTTGTTGTGATAATAGTTAGTAGAATTGTACTCTCACGAAACTAACATATATCACAATGATAGTATCCAATACAGTTTATATAATCTGTTTTCTAAGAGTGTTGGGCCAGGCCAGGTGAATTCCGCACTTTACGAAGGTTTATACGTTGAGAAGAGCCGGGCCTGGGGAAATAGAGTTACCCGATAGAAAGAATAGGATCTCTGATCTCTCTTGGGCATAGCGAATGGTACAGATGACTGTCAGGAGCTTTTAGAACTATTAGGACTGCGCATTGTGTTTAGGTTAAGAAATCCTGAAGTTCTACACGTTCAGCATGATAAAACTAATTATAGATAAAATGCTTTCATTATAAGATAATGCTCCTCTTTTAAAAACTCTTTTTTTTTTGCTCTTTTTTTGACTTGCTGTTGCAAGAACAACAAGTCAAGTCAAGTCAAAGGATAGTTTATTCAATTCAATCACAAGGATCAATTTGAAACGTCTTACATACTAGGTGAATTTAGGTGCCAATTCCCCCCAGGTCTGAGAAGAACTGGCAAACACTGATATTGACATTTTGAACACCTCGATAAGTAAGTTAAAGACATACTCAATGATAAATTCTAATTGGACAGTCAATCTTAGTTTATTAATTATATTGAGTTGCTTTTATTTTTAGTTACTAAATTATTTTCTAAAAATTCAAAACTTCTATTGTTTTTTCTACAATTTGTTTCGTCTGCTTGTTTCGTACGAGTATATATATATATCTACTTATCCACTTGAACGTCCGAGCGCGGCAGCAGTCTCCCTCTAGAACGTCCGCCCGCGCGATTGTAATTCTGCGGCGCCGAGCGCTTGGTTCATTTTCAACTTCGAGCGTGATAACTAGATAACTACTATAGCTAGACTTAAATAAAAAATACATATAAATAGGTAAAACTATACAAATTAAACCTAAGTGAAAAATAATTTCAACTATGAATTTAAATACTGAAAATATAAATTTAAACTTGACAATGTAGGTTAAATTTCAATAAACTCGGCATTTTGTTTAATGTCGATTTTTTTGCAATCAGTCGATGGGCCTAAAATATTTGTAAATATTTCAATAGCAATAATCTTGAGGATTACTTTGAGGTTAGGTTATAGGTTGGGGATAAAGTTTCTTCGCATTTTTTAAGAAAATTCAAAACATTTTTTAATATAGTTTTTTTACATTTAACTAAAGTATGTAGGTACCATTTTATTCGATAACTTTTTGCCATCTTGTAGGTAGGTACATGATCCCATTGGTATAGAAATTTTGGGACTTTTGGGACCAAAAGTGGTTTTGGCAGTCCTCTCGTGATGTTAACCTGCCACTGCCTAAAGAATTCTGAAGAGACCGAAACAGGTGGAAATCTGGAGGTGCAAGGTCAGGACTATACGGCGGATGCATTAACACCTCCCAGCCAAACTCTCTTAATTTTTGCTGAGTGGCTAAAGATGTGTGAGGTGTAGCGTTATCATGATGAAAAACCACACCCCTTCTGTTGATTAATTCCGGCCGCTTTCTCTACTTCTTGCTTTAATCTCATCAGTTGTTCGCAGTAGAGTTCAGAATTGATGGTCCTGCCTGGTGGTAACAGCTCATAATGAATAATGCCCTTCCAATCCCACCACACACACACAGCATCACCTTGTTGCGAGTTAATCCGGGTTTCGCCACAGTCTGTGAAGCCTGACCGGCCTTTGACCACGACCTTTTTCGCACGTTCTTGTCGTACGTGATCCACTTTTCATCACCAGTTATCAGCTTCTTCAAAAATGGTTCGGTTTCATTACGCCGTAATAAAGAATCACAAATGAGTACACGGTTCATTAGGTTTCTTTCAGTGAGCTCGTGAGGTACCCAAATATCGAGCTTTTTTGTGCACCCAGTTTTTTTCAAATGCGCCAAAACTGTTTTGTGGTCAATTCTCAGTTCTTCAGCTACGTCGTAACTACTGATATGCCGATCTTGCTCCACTTTATCAAAAATGGCATCCATTTTATCCGTAATATTGCGACCAGAGCGACGTGCATCTTTGACATCAAAATTTCCGGATTGAAAACGCTTAAACCAAATTTGTGCTACTCTCACAGACACTAGGTGCACTAGGTCCATAAAATCGCAAGTTTTTTTCGAGGCATTTTTTGCATTACCTTTTTTGTAGTAAAATTTTAAAATGTATCGAATTTCTTCATTAGATTCACTCATCTTGACAGTACGAAAAACAAATAAAAATCACACATTTTCCTAATTTGGATTTGGAATTATGTTCTTTAAAATTTAAACTTTTAATGATACCAAAACCAGCCAGATACAAATCGTATAGCCAAAGAGATTTTATTACAAGTTCATACATACTATAATGCGAAAAGACTTTTTCCCCAACCTAATATAACATTAATAAAACAATCTAAACAACAACCGCACGCACTCACTTCACAAATTGCAAACTCACGCAAAACTTTTTTGATTTATATATTTTTATTAATATTTTTGTTGCCAGGTACGGTTTTCTTGGATTCTACCATACGCCAATTTTATTAAAGAGTCATCTAGTGACGTTATACAGCAACTATCAGACGCCAGCCAACAGAACTTCACACAAAAGTCATAGAGGTCCGATGGGTCGAAAAAAATACCCGGACTGTCTACGCAACAAAGTTCTCGGTCGTTTTTTCTACCCGGACGCTCAAGTGGTTAGTCAAAGGAGCCTCTGTTGCGCATTTTAATACTTTCACCACACTAGTTCGAGAACTAGTGACACAATAAGAAGAACTTATTCAATGCACGCATTTATTCAAAGTACATATGGAAACTTTTAATTGGCCCATTCTATAAAATATATGCTCTGCATATATGACATAATTAATACTCGTAATTAACATTACATACGCTGCTCTCTGGCTGTGATATAAAACAGTTGAGCTATCTATAGATTGTTGATAGCGGTCCTTAGATAGCTCAACTGTTTCACATGGGTTATATATTATTGTATTTTATTCTGTACATTTCTGTAACTATTTTTAAATACATTGTACCTTCATAGCTGTAAGTTTCCTAAAACGAATAAAATAAAAATAGAGGCACTATGCACTTATTGAATTGCGTCGTAGTAAGAGTAGCTATTTATATAAATGTTTATGTGCAGTCCGCCTTCTGTACTATACTAATAAGTATTCTGTGACTGAGTGACATTTATAATAGGATGGAAAATGCATCATTATTTACGACACGGAGTTGTGAATCATTTTACTACGGGTGCTTAGCCATTTTTGATGATCCTCGGCTGATCGTTATGGAGTACAGCGGATGGTAAAAGTAAAAAACTTATAAAGTAAAATGTATTTTTATATAAAATCATAGGACAAAAAATTAAGGGATCACAGGTGTCGCGTAAAAAAAATCCATTAACGAAAGTTTTCAATTACAAATAACTGCACTGTAACTTGACTGACGCCACCTAAATTATCTTGTGGGTGGGATGAGTTGTGGGTATTCTGATCATTTATGGCCGTCTTGCTAATTATTAATTATTTCGTGTTTTATTAGTAATTACGGAATCATTTGTATTAATTTATTTCGTGTTTTATTATTTGTGGTTATATTCAAATAAAACTAGAGTTATTGACTCGGGTGTAAATAATTAAAATAAAAGTTAGGTGTTTCTTTGTCTTTCGAGCGAAAATGATCCGTATTGTATATTATATGAAAAATCGCTGTTTTATATAAAATAACTATTATTAATAATAATAACTATTATTATTATTAAAAATATCTATTCACTTGACATTAAATAAAGAAGAAGAAGAATTGTGGGTAGCTAAGCTAATTGCTTATTTACTATCTGACACTTCTGACATTTCATGAGTTGCCAGTATTACTTAATTAGAACTTTGGATAGCGATTATCGGTTTGTTAACCGTTTTTTTTTTTTGCTTTTGGTTGCTCTATTATTTGGATGTTTGAATTGATAGTTATTGAATACGGGTACGAGTGTAAATTACAAGATATAAGTTATTCGAAATGACCAATTTTAAGTTTTTGAACTATAAAGTTAAAAATACAATAATTACTTTCTATTTATTTTGATCATGAAACGTGCACTTTGGGGTAAACCACACTCAAAAACTAAATCTGGTGTAAACTGTAGTGAATAAATCTGGTAATGGAGTTCCCACCCCGCCCAAAATCCTCCAAGAACAGAAACAATACCAAAGATGAATAATTAGTTAATAATCAATATTGGTGGATAAGGCACACAACACCATCTAGCCCCAAACTAAGCATAGCTTGTATAGTACAAGCAAGGAGTACAAGGTGACTAGATAGCTGATAGAATACTTATATATTTTTAAAAACATACATAAGATACTTTTAACACCCACACACAGAACAAACATCTATCTTTGTCATACAATTGTGTGTCCTGGAAGGGAATCAAACCCTCAACCAACAGCGCAGAAAGCAGAACTACCAACTGAGCTGACATGCCAGTCAATGAACAATACAATTTAAGAATTAACATTTTAATAACTTCATTCGTAATGATTTTATTTACAGAAATAATTACAGAAATGTATAGAACAATCTATTATGATATTAAAACGTGAAGCAAAAATGTTGTACCCCTTTTTACGAAAATTGCGCGCACGGAGGAGTATGAAATTTCGCACTCTTATAGTTTATCTATTATACCTACTTATAGTTTTTTTTAATAATGCATAAAAAATACATTAATTATTAATTAATTATGGTCGAATTTCGACCAGTGGGTGACCACTAGTAATATAAATTACATGTGAAACAGTTGTAATTGAATCGGTGGCCAAATCTGATGACGTTGGTAACAGGCCGCCCGTCATGGCCGAACTATTTTTTGAAAAGCGTGGACTGACTCTTTAGGCTTAGAACGCACGAGTGAATAAATCCGCGGGATTTAAACCGAGCTATTCTGAAGTATGTTATATAATACGCAACGCGCGCTAGGCTTTAACATGCCCTACGAATGAAATGCTCCGATGATAATGCCACTGAGGTCACCCATCCAGGTACTGGACCTCGCAGACTGTTGCTTATCTTCGTTAATCTGTTAGGATAGACTCATTAGCTATGCCACGAGCCCTTCTTAAAACATACTAGCTGTTGCTCGCGACATAGTCCGCATTTTTTTTGAATGGAATTGTAGCTTAAATCCTTCCCAAGCATGCAATTTATGGCCTTGCCAAATTTTATTGATAAGTTTCATAGCAATCACCTGACCACCTATTTAAAAGTTTCCATACAAACATTCACACCTCATTTTACTACTTTATGGGGGTTATTTCGAAAAATCCTGAATTACGGGTTTCATTTATTTTACATTATAAGTATCCAAACCAAGTTTCTACAAAATCACACCACCCGTTATAAAGTTCTGATACAAACTTTAACACCCCATTTTACCCCATTGTTAGGGTTATTTTGAAAAACCCGGAAACACGTGTCCATTTACTTTACATTTTATATATTAATATCAAGTTTCAAGCAAATTGCACTACGCGTTAAAATGTTTCATACATTAGTTTTCACCCCTTTTCACCCTCTTAGGGTTTGAATTTCAAAACATCCCGCCTTAGTGGGTGGTTTTGCTGTAAGAGGAAGCTACCTTCCAAATTTCAGCTTTCTAGCTTCAGCGGTTTCGACTAGGCGATGATGAATCAGTCAGTCAGGTTAGGCTCTTTTATAGGTATAGATATAAAATATCAACCTGATAAATAAAAAGTACTATCCCATCTGTCGTGGACTTCCGTTCGAGCTGGTGCGGCGGCTGAATGTACGGAGCACCTCAAAGAGCGCAAATATGCCGGTCTTGATATGGCCAAATTTGATCATTTTGGAGTCGAGACCTTGGCTTTGTGGGTTCCAGGAGCCTATCGCGTTTTTTAAATTATTTCACGGCGCGGCGTCTGATAGACACATCGCGTAACCCAAGAGCTGGCTCCTTACTGGCACAACGTATTAGCATTGCCATTCAACGTGGCAATGCCGCCAGTGTCTTGGGAATGCTGCCATCTGGATTTTTTTTCAACCTAATTGTATTGTTTCTACATATTTAGTGGTCCTTAGTATTTTGATATGAGTAGTTGTAACAAAAATAAAACTCAATTAAAGCCAAACAAAATGTTTTAAAATCCATTTTACTTTGAACAATCCAGTAATAAACTACAAAAGGCAAAATAGAATATAGAAAATTTTAACCAATATAACATACAAAATAAGCTTTTAAATGCAAATTGAGGTGTTTTTCAGCAGCGCATAAAGTTGGGATTCATGTCAACTGCAAAACCCTTTGATGATCTCTCGTAAACCTAACTTGGGTCGGGCATAAAAATTGGAAACGTTTGTGGCATAAATAACTGGGTAAACCATGCCACCATAAACCCAGTACGGGCTACTCACGTTGTTATATAGCTGGTTGTCATTTCTGACAACATTTATGTAGAAAGATTGTTAAAAAAAGTTTTTAGCAATACTCTCTATCACTCTAATCTATCTATCTACATATCTCAATAATCTCATAATTAGCTAACGTGGCCTAAGTGTGCTCTGTCCTTATCTGTTTTAACCGACTTCAAAAAAAGGAGGATGTTCTCAATTCAGTTGTAATATTTACTTTTTATGTTATTTACCTCATAACTCCATCATTTATAATCGATTATAATAAAATTTAAAAAACAAGATTTGAAAAATTATAACTATCATGTGAATGGATATACTTTCCGATTGGTTACATAGAAATTTTAGCAAAATGAGTTCAGTAGTTTAATCAAAATAGCTGGAAAAAATATGTCTTCCAAGAAACATATTCCACGAAATTTCGTATTTTGCTTTCCTGTGACTTTTCAGTGTTGTTTACAAATTTCGAAAAATTATTAAGTATTAAAAAGCGTAAAATAAAATCTGTTTGAACCGTCTACGAAAAAAAGAGGAGGTTCTTAATTATATTGTTTATATTCAATGAAGTCGGTCTTCTTATTAGTTTTTAAAACGTAAGTATTATGTAAAAAAATCCGTTGCTAAATTTAAACAATTAATTTGCTAGTGTGCGTGCGTCTAAGTACTTATAGGCGTCTTCAAAGACCTAAGTACTCCCTATAGGCGTCCTCAAAGACCTAAGAACCCCCTATAGACTTCCTCAGAGATCTAAGTTCTCCCTATAGACTTCCTCAAAGATCTAAGTTCTCCCTATAGACGTCCTCAAAGATCTTAGTACATACTATAGACATCCTTAAAGATCTAGGTCCCTCGTATAGACATCCTCAAAGATCGGAGTAACCTGTATAGACATCAAAGATCTTAGCACTCGCTATAAACGTCCTCTAAGATCTAAGTACCCCTATAGACGTTCTCAAAGATCTAAGTACACCCTATAATCATCCTCAAGGATCTTAGTATCCTCTATAGACATCATCAAAGATCTAAGTATCCCTTGTAGACATCCTCAAAGATCTAAGTACCCCCTATAATCATCCTCAGGGATCTAAGTATTCCCTATAATCATCCTCAAGGATCTAAGTATCCCTTATAGATATCTTCAAAGATCTGATTACCCCCTATAGGCGTCTTTAAAGAATTAACTTTTATCTGAGGTGGTGTCTATCGAGTCTGGTGATTACAGTCGTGAGCTTGTTTGTTTTGTTTTTTATATTCTGTTGTCATATCTATTCTTTGGGATATCTTATCATCACTGTTATCTATAACTTTAACTAAATAAGATTTTTTGTTTTTTGTTATTATATTATAATAATTTCAGATATGTACAGAATAATATACAATAACATAAAATACATTTGAAACAGTTGAGCTATCTAAGGACCGTTTAAAACGATCAATAGATAGCTCAACTGATCCATATCACTGCCAGAGGGCAGCGTTCCCAAGACACTGGCGGCATTGCCACGTTGAATGGCAATGCTAATACGCTGAGCCAGATAGGAGCCAGCTGCTGGGTAGCAATGTAGATATTATTGTACAATACATTTTGATAAACACGGGGTTACTTACGTATTATTTTGTCGATGAAGGCACCGACACTGTTTCAATTAATCTAGAGAATCTTAATCGGGGTGAGTTTCATCTGTGCGCACCATGAACTCGAGCGGGAACGAGCGGACCGCGGATCAAACTCACCCTGATGAAGATTCTCTAGATGAATTGAAACAGTGTCGGTGCCTTCATCGACAAAATTATACGTGAATACGTATACCTTAGGCGGTACCTTATACGGTTACCTTAGGCGTGAACCCCTTATTATTTAAATGTATAATACAACTCACAAATTTTGAAAGTGAAACGTAATTGTAAATTTTGAATACTTTTATCATTTGTATTTTTTTAGCTAATGTGGTCCTAATATTGATATTAGAATGATGACAGACTATATTTTAACGCTACTCTAGCTAATGTGGAAGATAGATTATTAGTAGATCGGTGATATCTTCAGTAACTAGGTTGCTAAGGCTACGAAGGTCAATGGTAAATTCAGCAATTGCTGCTTAAAGTTGAAAAGTACACAATGACCTTGATTCTATTGTATTGTCAGACTAACTAAATCTTCGTAAATACGAACGATCTTATTTTATTTGAACTAAAGTTTAAATTAGAGTAACTTTTTGAAATTACACTTCTGAAATTATTTTATCAATTTCTGATTGACGTCTTTTAGTTCATTTTAGACGGCATGTATGTTGTTGTTGAATATAACAGCGCTAAGTCTTAGAAAAATCAATTCAAAAAAGGAAGAAAATGAAAATTTCAACTTTAATATGAACTTTTGTGTAAGCAAAGTATGATTGGGAATACATAAAAATATATACGGCTACTTAATAACGTCTTTCAACTTCTGTCAAAAGTTATTCACTGTTTAAAATCAATAATATTAAAAAGTGTTCCAGTTGAGAGGCGTTTATAAGTAAGGCCGGTACTCGATAAATACCTGTTAACTTCTTAAACAACACAAATTAAGATGACTCGTATTTTACGAAACTTTAGCGTGGTACCCATAGCTCAAGCTCTACTTACTTTGGGACCAGATGATGTTATGTGAAATGTCCAGCATTATTTATTTATATTGTTATACTTACATAGAAAAACACCCAAGCCACCCACCCAATGTTTGTATGAACTTGCAGTTCATACAAACATTTGTCCCGCAAACCTTCTACATCTCAGCTGAGCTTACTAGTCCATTAACAGAATCACGGTCAGTATACTCGTAACACACAGATATATTTTTAATGTTTCTTTCTCAGATAGTTCATAACCGAGTTATTGCCAAGGTAACCCAACTAAAGATACATTTACACGGACAATTCAATTTGCTAAATCCTGGGCAATATTCGCCAATTATCACGACAACGTCAAATAATTAACGGCAGTGAGAACATACGTACCTATCATATTGTATAGATATATCGCCACACAATACCTCTCGATATAGTGCATTTTAAAAGAACATAATAGTTGCCGTGCAATTTATGCTCAAAAAATTGCTCGTGATAGCATAACATGACTCTGTCTGAACCAACAGACAAGGACATAATTTGTAAATTCGTAAGCAATATTGATCTTCGTTCATATGATACAGTTACCGGTCACACGTTTGTACTGGTAAGTATGCGCCGGCTACCTGCTTTCTATATTACTTGTTTTGCTAAAGCGAGTGAATAGTAGTTTCGAAATAAAAATCACGAGTCCGATGTCTGATGTTTGTTTAATCCGGGATTATAAAAGTGGATTTTCATAAAACTTTAAAAGTTTTTATATAAAAAAATAGGACTGTAATTCCGAGGATTTAAACCTCCACAAATCTCTAGTTACTTAGGGAATGTATAAGGGGGATATTCAGTATCGACCAATTATACATTGTACATTTTGCACATCTGCAAGTATTTGTATTTGTAGTGTATTTACAAAAAAAAGTATATAAGTAGTATATCAGTCATGTGGTACCCATAACAGAAGCTTTGCTTCGTTTGGGGACAGATGATGCTGTGTGAAATGTCTGGTATTATTTATTTATTATATATTATTCTTATTTTTTTATAGATAGTATTCCTTATGTGGCAGGATGCACGCCCATCACCGCCTATAGAAGTCAAGTCAAGTCAAGTAAAAACATGATTTATTCAATACAATCACAAGGATCACTTTGAAACGTCTTACATACTAGGTGAATTTAGGTGCCAATTCATCCTAATCCAAGCTCGAGAAGAATTGGCAAGAAACTCGTCTTGGTCCTAGCGCTTTTTTATATGATCCATCTTATAACTACCTTAACTACGAAATACTAAGAGTTTATACATTTCAAGTGTGTCGGTTAACTGTCTGACGGCAGAGCGACACGAGGCCATGCATTCTTATCAATAATATAGTCATCTATATTATAATAAGCTTTCTTCAAAAGACTACCTTTAATGTATGCTTTAAATTTCTTAATAGGTAGTTTAATAGCATTTTCAGGAATCTTATTATAGAAGCGCACCGTGTTCCCCCTAAATGACTTATTAACTTTTTCTAGTCCAAACCTAGGGATGTATAATTTATGTTTATTCCTAGTCTTGATTTTATGAAGGTCACTATTTTGCTGAATCCCATCTCTATTTTATGTGTGTATAACAAATTTTCATATATATATTGTAAAGCTATTGTGAGAATATTAATTTCTTTGAATATTTCTTTCAAAGATTCTCTTGGTTTCATTTTATAAATGGCACGTATTGCCCTTTTTTGAATTACAAATATTTTACCAATATCAGTTGCTTTCCCCCAGAGAATGATGCCGTATGCTAATACAGCTAATAAGAAATACTAACCAATGATACATGCTTTCGATTTTAAGGTTTTTGGATACACTTGTTACTTTCATCGTTTGACATCACTGACGTCACGTAAATTGCAATACAATAAATACATATTTTGATTTTTTGAATTCTTGAATTTTATTTTTAAACACAGTGAATAAATAAACTTTATCATAATTTGGAATTATTAAACGTTAATGTAAACAATAAATAAAATCACGATAATTCAGAAAAATTAATTGTTTGTGTGGTATTCATTATCTAACCATTGATAAATTGACTCATAGTTTTATAACAGGCCTCGTCGTTTTGTTACTGGTAAGTCAGTGTTTCATAAAAAAAAATAACCTAACATCTGTTGGATATTACAACAAAAATATCATTGCATATATAATATAAGTCAAAATTTGATAAGAAAATCAATTTAATATAAGATCTCAACACAAAATATAAAACCCCTATTGCAAACTTACATTTTTATTATCCAACCGATCCAATACCACAAAAGCCACTCAAACAAAACTGGATTTATTGGAAAAAATATTGGCACAAGTTTAAATATCACTCGTTCATATAATAGTCGACGAGTACTCAAGTGCCGAGTTCGATAAGCACTTGTAGTTCGCGCTACGGAGTAGTCGTAGCTCTCGTAGTACAAGTGCTACGCGGCTACGCGGCTACGCCCGGGCGAGTGGGTCGACGTCCCGTGAGCAACTGAGCGCGGTTGCATTTTGATCATCCCTTGCGATAATACAGCTTTCCTCCCTTTGGTTGTTTAATGAAATATTTTGAAGACTCATTGATATGTATTATAAGTATGTATTTAAAAATATATAAGAATTATATCAGTCATCTGGTCACCATAGTACAAGGTATACGTAGTTTGTAGCAAAATTGTGTTGTGTCCATTAATTATTATTTATTATATATAGATCGTTTTAAACGGTCCATAGATAACTCAACTGTTTCACATGTATATTATAATAGTGTTTCTGTAAATAAATTGTATTTATCCATACTATGTAAACTATTAAATCAAATAATGATACATGTGTTGTTTAAATCTTTTGCCATCTTTATTTATTGACATTAAAATGATAAGGACAGACGATAACTAAACGCAACGCTTGCTAATTATGTAATTATAGGATCGAGGGTTAATGTGTACTGTAGTACACGTAAAGAGACTCGCACTTTTAATCCGAAATCACTAGAGATACGATATGAAGAATAATATCAGGTACTTTTATTATTAATTTGTGTCATTTAATATTATAAAGTGTATCTTGAAATACTTTAATCGTTTTAGAGTAACGAATGTTTTTTTATATGTTTCATAACTTTTAGAACTAATATCAAATAAGAATGACAATTTCATACATTTTTAAAATTTATATGACAGATAGATATTATTATTATGATATTAATACGTGAAACAAAAACTTTGTACCTCTTTATTTTACGAAAATTGCGCGGACAGAGGAGTATGAAATTTCGCACACTTATAGTTTAAATATAGAGAAAGACTACAGAATGCTCATTCTTTTTTAAAATTATGCATAAAAAATACATGTTTTTTTTTTATTAATTAGAATTTTGACCAGTGTGCGACCACTAGTTATTATTAATTTGTGTTGTTTAATATTAGAAAGTGTGTCTTGAAATGGAATATTAAATGAAACATAAAACGAGTTATTTTTTGTTTCATTTAATTACTTTAGGAACTAATATGAAATAAGAATGACTATTTCATACATTTTGTTATATTTATTTGACAGATAGGTATTCATTTAGATATCTAACAATAAATTAACAAATACTAAAGTATAGGTATAATTAATAATAATAAAAAGAAATCTAATAATAACCACGAACTCTGTAGCGCAGTGGGCTAAGGTCCGGCTGAGACGCAGAAGGTTAGGATTAGATTCCCGCCGAGGGTTTTATGATCAAATGTTTGTATGATCTGCAAGTATTTGCTTCGGCTCTGGGTGTAACTATGTATAATATGTATGTGTTAACAAAAAAAATAAAAAGGCATATGTAGTATATCAGTCATGTGGTACCAATAACACAAGCTCTGCTTACTTTGGGGGCCAGATGAAGCTATGTGAAATGTCTGGCATTATTATTATTATTATATATTCAAGAATTGCTCGTTTAAAGTTAAATAGAAAGATAAATAGACATGTATATTAATAAATCTAATAATAACCATGAACTAAAATCGCTTAAAAGACAGCATGACCTTTATATCATGAACATAATGGCTAAAACACTACAAGATATATTATGATATATTATGACTACAGATATTTGAAGACCATGTTGGTCTTCATTCATCCCGACGAGAACCACAAGACAAATGAAATTCCATTACGATATTAAAACAAAATCCCAAAAGCCCGTCGTGGCTTTATGAAAGAATTTAATAATAAGACCAGAATAATATTCAATTTTTCACGAAAACAAAGATGGAGCAGGAAGAAGTCCGTTCCCACCTGGGGCCCAGGCTCGGGGGCAGTGGAATTTATTAGCATTCAAATGATTTATAACTAGCGAGAGGCAGCTGAATATTTTCTGATTCGTCTTAAATTAAATTCTTTCTTTCCTTTGGCTGGATTTCATTAAGGGTAGCAAAATGCCAGGGATATGAAAAAGATGATCTTAAGAAAAGTAAAATTGCGTGTGAGGTTCCAGCGACCACGCCCCGCAACGGTGGCGACCGCACAGTTCAAATTTTATGTTAATTATGATTCAAAATATAAAATAAGCCATTAATTTCATGCCATTAAAACCTTAGAGCTTTATTATTAGGATACAATTATTGTGTTATAAGGAATAATATTTATTATAGATATGGTACCAACTTGGTTAAGTTTTGACAATAGTGTAAGTACAGTACTTAAACTTATTTAACTACCTAAGGCACGTACATATATGATAATGTGTAATATATTGCTAATTTTTATTATACAAATCGTTATTTACCGTTATTTATCGTCTAATAAAATGTCTTCCCAGGAAGCAGTATAGAATGTCTTCGCCCAGTTTGTAGAGTCCAGGTCTACAAAATTCTATCGCAAGGTTGAAATTATTTTCAGATGGCAGAAATGTATAGATAATACTTTGATTAAATAAACATACAAAAATTTTTAAAAACAAATGTTTTAATTTCAGTACAAAATGGCAATTTCATACTTTAATCCCTAATATTGATCTATCCTAATACTAAATTTGGAATGATACAGAGATGATCGACATGGCTCATGGCAACTAAATGTGTTCATAAATTGATGTTATGTGTTTTATAAATTATGTATTGTTTTTTTTTCAGCAAACAAACAAAAATTGTTTTTCTTTGCAAAATATGTATGTATTTACAAAAGAGAAATACATATATGTAGTATATCAGTCATGTGGTACCCAGCCTCAAAGTAAGCAGTGCTAGTGTAATACTAGCTCTGCTAACTTTGAGGCTGGATGATGCTGTGTGAAATATCCGGCAGTATTATAAAAAAAAATATGTTCAATAGATTTTTCCTTTCGAAAAATGTGTGCAATACTAATGCTCTTAAGGTGAACGAAAATTTCGTAAAGAAACCAGCACACCCCAGAACCTAAAAAATCGAAGGAGTGTCTAATTGATAAGCGCTTGACAGAATAATTGAAATTATACTCGTAAGAATTCAATAAAAATCCACCTGTCTTCAATTAGTTCACAGCTAAAAACACAGATGGTGTTTTGATAAACAGTTAAACAGTTTTATACTTATATTATTATTTTATAGTTGGTTTAAATTAACATATGCTTTAATAAATATTATTGTAATAAAAATGATTATACCATCACACACATTTGAGAACGAAATTAGGATTTCAGAACGAAAGTATCCAATGATTGTTATATATTGTAAATTTAATTGTTCGATACATACTTTCTTACTATTTTTCAGTTATTAATTAGTTTGGATTTATTAACGAATGTTTCACTTTATTATTTTCTGTTCTCATTATTCTGATATTTACAAGTCCTTCATTTGATTGTTTACTAAATCGGTAAATTCGTTATAATTCTTTTATTAAGACATATATAGCAAAACTATGAATCCATTGTTTCATGAATTATATTTTAACATATTTTTATTGTTATTAAGTAAATAACTTTCATTATTATACTTAGATTCTTAATAGGCTTCTGTGATTGGTTGAATAATGAATATGGTGTGATGTTTGGTATATATTTCAAAAATGTATAAAAGGCGAGGTTAAAGCCTAAGACGGGTAGATTGGGAGTGACCACCGAACTAGAAAGATAAGTGCCTTGCAATAATATTGTACTAAAATATATTTGTGTGTATTTAATATGTGTACCGTTAACTTTTTGTGTTATTCTCTGTTTGGTTATTTGGTAACTTTAAAACTATATTATCTTTGTGAACTACATACATTTGTATCAGTTAATTATTCTGTCATTGTTTCCTTATATTCCTTATGGTGTTTATTTTGTAGGAGGGTACTTGTGTTGTGTAAAATTGTAAAGGATCATACAAAAAAGTGTTAGGACCAGACAAGTTTCTTGCCGGATTCTTCTTGAACTGGGGTTAGGAGGAACCGGCACCTAGATTCACTAGCATGTAAGAAGACGATTCTAAGTGGTCCTTGTAATTTTATTGAATAAAGAAAATTGAATATACTATGGTAAATTTGTTATTCTCTCTTCTTATTGAATTTATCCTTGCTTACATTTAGCTTTAATTCCTCATGCGAGAAGTAGGTATTTAACTTCAGTAATTTTACTAACTTTCATTATAGACTTCTAAATCTTTATATTAGGTGTAATATATTATACTAATTAGAGCAGGTATTTATATGAATCTAACATCAGAAGTGGGATCCTTCCAGGCCATTTTTAATTAGTTGTTTCTGATTTATTCCAGAATGGGTATGACCAGAATTGGCGACCTTTTGGCAGTAGTCTACGCCTCTGCTTACCAGAACGACGATGTCGCTTTGTAGTTCTTCACTTCACTTCACTACGCTACGCTTTGCTGATCAATCCTGACAAGAAGCAGTTCGGCGCTTCTAGTTGGTGCAACAGTATCGAGATACTTACTGCAGCATTACGACAAACAGCAAAATTCGGTAAGAGTCGTAAAGGTTCAGCTTTGTTATGGTTCTATCTGGAGACGATATCTCAATAAGGCATAGTCTGAAATGAACTAGTCCGATAACGTGGCAAAGCAATCCTTCACACCTTAATTACCACGGAATTATATTGTGATTATGTTCGTGGATGGTACCGTTTCTATGCTTCAAAAACAAAAGTAAAATGCTTTTGCCTACTGATGAACAATTTATCGATAAGTAAATCCCGTACTAATTATAAATACTACATGTTTGTAAATGAAATTTAAAACTACAGAATGTACAGTTATTAGATTTAGTTAACAGCCGTCTTCATAGAAAATAAGTACAAAATATAGACAAAGCAATCAAAATCAATGCTATCTCGTCACCATGAGACTTATTCGAATTAAACTCTATTAAATTAGACATTAGATATAACATTAGCCATAAATATAATATGCAGAATAAAATTGAAAAAAAAAAATAAAAAAAAAACCTATACAACCTTAACAATCTGCGCTGATCTTACGTTAGGACCGATTTTGTTTAGCGGACAGGAATCAATAACTACCCACACTATGACAAATAAACAAACAATAGTTAGACTTGTTCGGGGAAAGCGAGGAAATGTTTTTAAAAAATATAAAATAATTGAATTAAAATTATTTAATATTAACGAAACGATACATGAAGTGGTCAAAGACAGAATGACCAGACAATCTCTAGTTTATCTTACTGTGGTTTTGCTACATCAGCCGTCTGGGCCGGCGACCATGCGTAAGCATTATTAGGAATGAGAAATAAACATTGTAAGTGCTTAATTGGCTATAAATATGGATTGGTTAATTGGTTCAGGCAATGTAACTCCTCCCTCCGTAAGTTCGAGATTATCTGAAGGATGAGGATTATCTCGAGTCTTTTCCCTAATACAAAAGTTTCTAATCCTATTTTTAAATCCAAAAAACAAAAGACATATAACTAATAAAACGCAAAACACAAAATTTCCTATGCTAACACTCTTATAATCTAAAGCACTATCGTGATTTTTATTATCACTGATAATTTCACTTTCACTGTTCTTTAATAAGTAATTCAGGAACTGGACATCAGTAAGGTCGATACCGTTGAGATCGACAGGTTTCTTCTGCATGTCAGATGGGCTGACCAATATTTTGGGCAAGTTGGCAACTGGAAGTTTTGTATATGCTATATCTTTTCCTTGGCGTTGGTGTCTTTTAAGCTTTATTTCCTTTATATTGATTTGACAATCATCATCTAAAGTTAACAGATGAGTTCCACTTATGGGTTCTTGTGTAATCTCGTCTTCGCAGTACCTGGTAAGTAATGTTTCGGTTTTCACGTAGATGATCCAGCGATTTGGCTGTATGAGTTCTGCTTTTACATCATTGATTGTAACCGGAACCGGATGACAACTCGAGATATTTGTAGAAAATTTCATAAGCTCGGTAATACAATCATCTTCGATTAGCGGTAATGCGTCGTTCTCGAAACATAAGAAGCGGGATTCATCAACTTCGCGGCAAGGCTGGGAGAGCGGCGTTATTTTCAACCCTTTCACCAGTACGTAAGGATATTTGGGCAGGATAAGAGAGGTAAGGTCATTGATTGTGTCATGGATAGGTAAGGGAATCAATTTAATGTAATTAAATTCCTCATTCCTAATCAAAGGAATATGCATAATGAGTTTTATCTGATTTTGTTTTATGTACGCTTTCATCTCTATACACTGCTCTATTTTTACAACGTTTTCAGTCTTAACTGGAAACACTAATCTATTAGTTTTCTCAATCTCCTTTAATAATAATACTAATTCATCTGTGTCTACGATTGATTGGTGTAACAATTTAATTTTAGCAAAAGCAATAGCCGTTTCAATCTCATTCAGCCTTATGTAGAGTGTCTGAAAGTTATGTATAAAAACGTTATAGATGTGAATAATTTTATTACTAGTTTGAGATAACTTTGATTCATTTAAACTGCGTTTAATATCTTCAATACTCTCTTCAATCTGAATGAAATTGTTTATAGTAGAGTTCGCTATTTTTGTGAACGTACCCATCATTTCAGTAACGATTGTAATTTTCTTGTTTATTGCGTCTTGTTTTGTCTTTACTTCATGAATTAACTTTTCGTACATCACAGCGTCGTCATTGTCAAGATTACCTGTGATCGTCTTGATCAATGAACCGATAGGGTTTATAAAACCACGCTTAGCTCTTACCGATGGAATCAATTGTTTATACTTATCTATAGTTATATTCATAATGTAATCTGTTTGTGACTGTACTTCGATAAAGTCTATATCAAAAGCTTTGGTCTCGAAACAGTTTTGTACTTGTCCTTTAAGTCTTACATAGCTACCTATATTTAACTCTAGTTCTTGGTGAAGAAACCTTATATCTAAAATCTTAATAACAGTCCATGTATCATGGCTAACGACAGCTTGACCTTCCTTTACAGGTAGCAGTCCCGGGTTCTTGTCAATCGGCTGCAGATGAAGGGCCTGGCTTCGGATCACTTGGACCACCAGAAGAATTAACCTGTGGAGGGCGCTTTATGTCTTTAATGGGAACTTTAGTATTCCGGTTATGTGTTATAACTGGTACAACGTTCCTTTCTATAGCTCCGGCAACCTGAGCTTTTTGAAATCGCGGTTTATCTTTGCTGCGTCTAGTATTGACTCCTTTAATGAATACTGTATCGCCTATATCTATGTCGAAATCTTTTTCTCCACCACGTTTCTCTATAACGGCTTTCTTTTTATCGATTATTCTATCTGTTAGATACTCATATAAATGCTTAGTTCTTCTTACGTGTTCTTTTACCAATTGTTGAGTAAATTGTTTATTAAAATCTACATAAAACGCGCTATTGGATTCGGTATGGCCGAAAACTACTTCAAATGGAGTGAGACCTGTGGTAGAGTGGATCGTATGGTTATATGACATTACTGCATAACTCATGACTGATGCAGCGTCAGTTATCTTTTGTTCATATTTGGCGATTCGATATATCTCTATAATAGTAGAGTGGAATCTTTCAACTATTCCCATAGAGTTGGGATTATGAGGGGTACCAATATGAAGTTCGATCTTATAAAATGATAACATTTCTTTCATGAGAGTGTTGTTGAATTCAGTACCAGGGTCTGAACTGATTCTACTAGGAGTTCCATACAAGGAGAAGTATTTTATCAGAGCCCGAACAGCTTCAGGGGTAGACTTAGTGCTGATCTCAAATGCTTGACCTAGTTTGCTGAAGGCGTCAACTATTGTGAGATAATGTTTTCCATCAATTGAGAAAGTGTCCATGAATAACTCTTGGAATGGTTTAATTTGAGTCTGTGATAGTTGTAATTCAGGTTTTAATGGTTTACGATCATACTTCATTTTTTTACAGAGTTCGCACGCATTTAAGATGCTGGCCACCGTCTGGTCCATATTATTCCAATAAAATGTACGTCTTAAATGTACTAGCGTTTCTTTAATTCCCCTGTGACTATTTTTTCCTACATGGTATTTAAGTACAATGTCTCGCTGCTCAGCTTCACTATCTACATAAATTACTCTCTTGGTACACTCGTAAAATTTCACAGTTCCTTTCTGAAATAGAAATATGGAGGCCTCTGAAAACTGTTTGCGATGTAAAGGGTCTTCAAAATAAAAGAAATATTTAATTTTAGGCCTAATATATCCTTTCAGGAACCTTTTAATAAGGTCTGGGTTATTTAAAGGTAAGTGGATCTCTAATACCTTTTGTTTGTTCCTAGATAAATCTTTAACCGATAACTCGTCTCTGTTCCAGCTATGAACGAGGATCTGGTTTGGCTTACTATCTACGGCTTCTTGAAGAATAAGCATACCATCTGTATCCAGATCAAGAGCTGAATGGACCGTGCCTATGCTGTCGTTTCTTCCTTCAGATGCAGATGCAGTGGTACTACCCAATGATGGAATTGAGTAGTGCGATCGTCTACCGTTACCAGCTATTGATGTATTACTTTTCTCTGAATCGGATGAGATTACTATCGTAGGTGGCGTTCGCTCACGTGGCGAAGAGGCGCGAGAGGTGCTGTTAAGTTCTTTACTCAATCGTGTAATTTCCTCAGTTAAATCTATAATATGACGTTCTAATTTTTGTTCTTTCTTATCCAAATTAACCTTCATTGAAATATCGTCGTTATCTCCTAATGCGTTAATTCTAACCCGTGACAAAGCGTCAGCGTTGCAATTTTGCTTTCCTGCTTTATGTTTAATATCGTAATCGAATTCGGACAAACGTAATTTCCATCGTGTTAATTTACTGTTAGGTTCAGTTATAGATTTTATCCAAGTTAGTGGTCTATGGTCCGTATAAATTAAGAACTTCCTGCCGTACAAATACGGTCGGAAATGTTTTGTAGCCCATACTATGGCTAGAAGCTCTTTTTCTATCGTACTGTACCGCGTTTCTGCGTCGTTTAAAGTACGACTTGCGTATGCTATTGGCTTATCGCTACCTATAGGTCCCTGTGATAAGACAGCTCCGATCGCAAAGTTAGATGCGTCCGTTGTAAGGACGAATGGTTTGGTAAAATCGGGAAACTGTAAGAGCGGTGCATTGGTCAAAAGCTCTTTGCATTTTTCAAATGCGTTTATGTATTCTTGTTTAGTGCTATCAATTTTATTTTTCTTTTTTAGACATGAAGTTAATGGTTGTGTAAGTTTAGCAAAATCCTTAATAAATTTCCGGTAATAACCTACTAAACCAAGAAAACTCTTTATTTCAGTAGACGTTTTTGGTAATGGAAAGTTCTGAACTGCTTTAATCTTGTCGTTATTAGGCATAAGGCCATTTTTGGTGATGTTATGACCAAGATAAAGGACTTCCTTTCTTAAAAATTCGCATTTGTCTAGTGTTACTTTTAAATTAGTTTCTCTGAGTCGATTAAATATTTTACGTAGTTTCTCAACGTGTTCCTCTAAGCTAGATGAAAATACTATGATGTCGTCAAGATAAACTAAGCAATGGATACCCTGAAGACCTCGTAGCACATTATCCATGGCCCTTTGAAACGTTGCAGGGGCCGTCTTTAAGCCAAACGGCATCCGTTTAAACTCATAATGGCCTGATTGTGTCGTAAAGGCAGTTTTAGATCTATCTGCCTCATTTACCTCAATTTGGTGATAACCGCTAGCAAGATCTATTGTGCTAAAATACTGGGATCTGCCTATTTTATCAAACAGATCGGTAATATTAGGCAACGGGTACTTATCGTCGACTGTGATTTCATTTAGGCGTCGATAATCGATCACCATTCTAAATTTCTTTTCACCAGATGCGTCTATTTTTTTTGGTACCAGGTGAACTGGTGCACTCCAAGGTGAGTGAGAATCTGCAATTACGTTGTCTGCTAAAAGTTTATCTACTTGATTTTGAATTTCTTGATTAATAACAGGCGGATGTCGATAAGGCCGTATATAGATCGGGTCTTCGTTGGTCGTTCTAATATTATGTTTCACTTGGTTCGTGAAGGACAATGGTATTTTATCGCTATAAAATATATCACGATATTCTTGACACAACCTGAAAATACTTTCACGCTCCTCTTTATTCATGTGTTCTAAACGCAATTTTCTCAAATTTTCTTTCAATACTTCATCAATCATACATTCGTCTTTCACAAAATTTACCTTACATTCCTCATTTTCAAATATCGTAACATCGAAAGGTTCCTTGAACGTGATAACAGCTTTCACATCGGATGTATTTTGAATAACTGTTTCTGCAAAATAGTTCTCACACTTGACAAGAGCGGTAGGCATACGAACGCCTTTTTGGAATTGTAAATAATCTAAAATCGCATCTCCGTGTTGTAAGTTCGTGGGAATCCTAACTCTAGTTTCAGATCGTGGTGCTACATAGATTTCATACGGTGGATTGTAAATAATCGGTATGCTCGCGTTGTGAGTTAGTAACACTTGGTTACGCATATCGATATTTGCTCCTAACTTCGATAAAAGATCAGATCCTATTAAACCGTCATAGCGTCCGTCAACATCATAAACGTAAAATTTATGAGCCAGTGCGCTCCTAAAGGTTTTTAACAATGGTATGTGTATTACTTCATTGTGCATGCTCTGGGCATGTGTGCTGATTACTGTGAACGGCTCGTAGTATTTGAATTCGCTAAAAAATTCGTTGGCTTTAACAGGGCTTATAAAAGATCTACTACTACCAGTATCAATGAGAAACTTTGATCTTATTTCTGGTATAACGACGTGAGGTAGTTTTAGAATACTATCGCAATAATTTAAACTAATTACCTCACCGCATCCTTCGAGGCTATCTCCTGAAAAATCGGACTTATAGTTTCCGAACTGATGTTTTCCGGGTTGATGTTTTCCGGCTGTACGGAATTGGTTTCATCGTGATTGGCCATGTAATAGCACTCATCAGAAGGGTACTCTACATTCTCGTTTACATAGTCATATACGTTTGTATAGTCGGGGTTATAGTCTTCGCAAAATGGAGGATCATTTATAAAATACAAATCATCCGCTACCATATTTTGTCTTATCGGCGCTGTGCGCATTGTAACGTCAGACTCTTGTAACCTAGGTTCCTGTACCTGCTGTTTCGGTACACCAAATTTATTTTGGTTGAAAGGTTGGTTCTGAATGCCGAACTTATTACCTTGCTGTTGGGGTATGCCAAATTTATATCCTTGCTGTTGCGGGATACCAAATTTATAACCTTGGTGTTGTGGAATACCAAACTTATAACCGCCGTGTTGGAATGGGGCGCGTTGCGTAATAGGCTGACCGAAAGTACGCTGGGGCTGTGTCCCGTATCTAAAACTTTGCGTGGGCGGCGCGTACCTCAATTGTTGTATAAAGTTTGGACGGAATCCATTCGGATTTTGTGGAATACCGAATTTAAAATTATTTGGCACAGAGTCGAGCGCTGGTTTAAAACCTTGAGCGACCGGTAAAGGTTTCTGTGTATTTTGATAGTTTGATGAACTATGAGTTTGTTTTAATAATTTATTTTTAGCATCGTATTGGAACTTGAAATTAACCTCCTCGGTTACTATGCTTAAGGCGTGTTCCAAGGTAGAGCAACTTTTAAGGCGTACGATTCGAATCATATCCTCTGGTAAGTTATACAAAAACACGTTTAACGCAGTGTTATTATAAACTATCATTTTCGCTGCTTTAATTCCTTCATCGGTAAGTCTATTCACTTTAGCAAATAATGAACTACGGACGTTCTGAATTCTATGACAAAACTGGATGTACGTTTCGTTTTGCTTTAGCTTTAGAGATTCTAGCTCGATTGCTATACATTCTTCCGATCGAGGGTCACCAAAATGTTGGGTAAGTAAATCTTTCAATACCGCATATGTACAGATATTCGGATGGTCACTTAGTAGAGTCGCGGCTCTACCAGTAAGTCTGCTAGAAATAGCATGAAATAGATACAAACTCTGCGCTGCGTTTCCGCTAATCGCGCTTCCACTTATCACATACTCGCATTTGTTTAGAAATAAATTTAATAAATTTTCGTCCCCGTCATATTTAGGGATAAGCGATAAGGTTTCCTTAGGAATAGCCTTAATTTCCATTTTTAAAATATTAATTTTTACTATTACTATACTGATTTACCAATATAAGTGTAAACTAGTTTGCCTATTTAAGTGCGACTTAATATTACTTATGACTAATACGAATTAATTACGATTAACAGATCTGCCTATTTAAGTGCAAATCAATTTGCCAATTTTAATGCAAACAAAATCAGATAAACGCAACTAATAAGCTCGACAATTTAAGTTCGAGAAAGGAAGGTGGAAAAGACACAGGAATATACAATACAGGAAGTGAAAAGGTTTACTCACAAGCTGCTCGATCCCATGTCCTCCTGAAACCGCACTTTGACACTTCACTTCTTTCACACGCTTTTACCGTTCGAGAGTCGTAATTTATTTGGTTCGTTTATTTCCACGTCCGCGTATAGTCGGTTTTCATACGGATTTCAATTTTCGCGACACCGATTTTGGGGTTTTCACGAGCGAAGAAAATCCGGGAAAATCGTGGAAAATCCACAAGGCTGCGCCAGACTTGTTCGGGGAAAGCGAGGAAATGTTTTTAAAAAATATAAAATAATTGAATTAAAATTATTTAATATTAACGAAACGATACATGAAGTGGTCAAAGACAGAATGACCAGACAATCTCTAGTTTATCTTACTGTGGTTTTGCTACATCAGCCGTCTGGGCCGGCGACCATGCGTAAGCATTATTAGGAATGAGAAATAAACATTGTAAGTGCTTAATTGGCTATAAATATGGATTGGTTAATTGGTTCAGGCAATGTAACTAGTTACAAAACGGAAAGTAAAATAAATACCAAAAGAAATACGTGAATACTGAACTGTGTATGTGTTTACTCATAGCGAAATACTCATGGAGGAAGTATGTGATTACTCTGTAAATGTCTGGTAGATTTTTTTTTATATATTTTTATTAATATATAAATATATTGATTATTTATATATTTATTTATTAGTTTGTTATTATTATTATTATATTTTCTTATTATTATTATCTAGCCCAAAACTAAGCAAAGCTGTGCCATAGAGGTAATATTATGGGAACCAGAAGGTTGACAGAACTTACTCCTCATTGGATCCATATTAAAAAGTGATTATTTAGTAAACGTGAATATACGTATAATAATACGTTATAATACGTGAACTTGATCGAGTCACTTGGCTAAGTCAAGATACCTGTTGTTGATCCAGTATTGTTCACTGAACTCTATATAGATACTAGTTTGTTGGGTATATTAATACAGATTATTGGTCGTCTAGAATTAAATACATCAGGTTATTGCAGGTGAACTTGATGAAAACGAATACATTATATTTTTTTTATGTTACATAGTACAACCAAATAAACCTAAGCATATTGTACCGAAACGATCTAAACTTAATATTTTATCTTCATTTATGAAAACTAAAGCTTTGCTAACATTTTTTTATGTTTTGCATTTACGTATAAATAATAACTAAAACCACTACATTATTTACATATTTCGGATTCATTTCAAGTACATAACAAATGAAAGGTACAAGTCTAATTTGTTAAATGTTGAACAGATTAATCAAGTTTTATCTATTGAAACAGTACCTTAAACAAGTGAACTTTTTTTTTAAGGGGGTTTTTGTTATTACTATTAGGCAGAAAATGGACGATTAGACATAATCCGTTCTAAATACGTACACTTTAAATCGGCCAAATCAGTTTTGTTTAGTTACCTTTAAACTTCTATACTTTAAATGCTCAAACTAGTACTTCTTATTACGTAATTATTGCCATATTTAGTGTTGCTTATATATTATTAAATGCCTATAATATCAGGACTGCAGGGCAATATGTTGCTACACGGTAGTATAATGGGGGGTCTTATCGCTGGATAGCGATCTCTACCAGACAACCTTTTGATGGATAGAAATCAACATAGCTGAATATAGGGTGATGAAAATAATATGAGCGATTTATGATAAAAATAATATGTACATACATAATTACAGGATAACAAAAAATGAAAAACATCGATACCTAATATTACCTACAAAAATAAATTAAATAATAATAATACAATAAGATAAACTAAATATTAGAAACAATACATAGTTAACAACATGACAAAAAGTGTTCCCTGACCATATATATGTACTTATGTGTATAATGGTTTGTCAGAGATTGGCCAAGTGGTCTGTGGAAAGTCTTAAAAATTCATTTTAATCACTCGATTACTATCAAATGCTTATATCAGTCGTGGACTGTAGAGCAATATGTTGCAAGAATAATATATATGTGTATATATGTTGGTATATGTGTATATATGTTGATATGTGTATATATCTGTGTATAATGTTTGTATATGTGCATAAAATGTGTAATGTGTGTAATGGTTCGTCAGAGAATGGCCAAGTGGACTGTGGAAAGTCGTGGTCTGTGGAAAGTCTTAACAGTTCATTCAATCACTTCTAAACGATGTGATAAAGGTGGATAGGGCTGTGGATAGGTCTGTGTATAGCGCTGTGGATAGGGCTGTGGATAGGGCTGTGTATAGCGCTGTGGATAGGGCTGTGGATAGGGCTGTGGATAGCGCTGTGGATAGCGCTGTGGATAGGTCTGTGTATAGCGCTGTGGATAGGGCTGTGGATAGGGCTGTGGATAGGGCTGTGGATAGGGCTGTGGATAGGGCTGTGGATAGGGCTGTGGATAGGGCTGTGGATAGGGCTGTGGATAGGGCTGTGGATAGCGCTGTGGATAGGGCTGTGGATAGGTCTGTGTATAGCGCTGTGGATAGGGCTGTGGATAGGGCAGTGGATAAAGCTGTGGATAGCGCTGTGGATAGGGCTGTGGATAGGTCTGTGTATAAGCGCTGTGGATAGGGCTGTGGATAGGGCAGTGGATAAAGCTAAGGATAGGGCTGAGGATAGGCATGTGCTTTCAAGATGTGGTCAGTTCAAATACATAATGTGAAATCATATTAAAAAAAATAGATAAAAATGTGTACATACAAAATTATATAATAATTTTAATATTGTGTTAAATGGCTACCTATAATTCAATATTGTAAGTAGGTACTTCGGGACGAAGTACATGTCAGAATGGCCGTGACAGAATAATTGAAATTATACTCGTAAGAATTCAATAAAAATCCACCTGTCTTCAATTAGTTCACAGCTAAAAACACAGATGGTGTTTTGATAAACAGTTAAACAGTTTTATACTTATATTATTATTTTATAGTTGGTTTAAATTAACATATGCTTTAATAAATATTATTGTAATAAAAATGATTATACCATCACACACATTTGAGAACGAAATTAGGATTTCAGAACGAAAGTATCCAATGATTGTTATATATTGTAAATTTAATTGTTCGATACATACTTTCTTACTATTTTTCAGTTATTAATTAGTTTGGATTTATTAACGAATGTTTCACTTTATTATTTTCTGTTCTCATTATTCTGATATTTACAAGTCCTTCATTTGATTGTTTACTAAATCGGTAAATTCGTTATAATTCTTTTATTAAGACATATATAGCAAAACTATGAATCCATTGTTTCATGAATTATATTTTAACATATTTTTATTGTTATTAAGTAAATAACTTTCATTATTATACTTAGATTCTTAATAGGCTTCTGTGATTGGTTGAATAATGAATATGGTGTGATGTTTGGTATATATTTCAAAAATGTATAAAAGGCGAGGTTAAAGCCTAAGACGGGTAGATTGGGAGTGACCACCGAACTAGAAAGATAAGTGCCTTGCAATAATATTGTACTAAAATATATTTGTGTGTATTTAATATGTGTACCGTTAACTTTTTGTGTTATTCTCTGTTTGGTTATTTGGTAACTTTAAAACTATATTATCTTTGTGAACTACATACATTTGTATCAGTTAATTATTCTGTCATTGTTTCCTTATATTCCTTATGGTGTTTATTTTGTAGGAGGGTACTTGTGTTGTGTAAAATTGTAAAGGATCATACAAAAAAGTGTTAGGACCAGACAAGTTTCTTGCCGGATTCTTCTTGAACTGGGGTTAGGAGGAACCGGCACCTAGATTCACTAGCATGTAAGAAGACGATTCTAAGTGGTCCTTGTAATTTTATTGAATAAAGAAAATTGAATATACTATGGTAAATTTGTTATTCTCTCTTCTTATTGAATTTATCCTTGCTTACATTTAGCTTTAATTCCTCATGCGAGAAGTAGGTATTTAACTTCAGTAATTTTACTAACTTTCATTATAGACTTCTAAATCTTTATATTAGGTGTAATATATTATACTAATTAGAGCAGGTATTTATATGAATCTAACACGCTCATGGTCTTGCAACCTACCCAGTACAGAATACTAACTACAAATATAATGTCTTGTCATTCCTCTGACTACTCCTTTAGAGGGAGAAGCCACTAGCTCCTGAAACACAGTTTTTACTAGTTTGGGAGCCTATGGATTCATTAAAAATCTGAAACATTGTATTATCTCAATATTTTTTTTTAAGGCATCCTATATTATGTATGTTACTAATGATCTAAGGAAAAGTCTACCACAACCAGGGATTACAGTCTTGAGCTAGATTTGTTTTTAACCGACTTTAAAAAAAAATTGAGGTTCTAAATTTGTCGGAATCTTTTTTTTTTATGTATGTTCACCGATTACTCAAAGACGTCTGAACTGATTTGGAAAATTATTTTTTTGTTTCAAAGGGTATACTTCCCAGATGATCCCGTTTCAATTTTATAGAAATTAATTTAGCGGTTTTTAAAAAATCAACACAAATCTAAAAATTGTATACATCGATTATATTTTTTATATACATGAAGTCGGTTGTCTTTTTAGTTTTTAAACGTAATTATTAAATATAGGATCTCAAAACCTGTTTTATTTAAAGTAAGTGCATTTTTGCGACAGTACCTACAGCAAATAATACAAATCTCAGCAGAAGTTGAACAATAACGATAATGCGACGAAGCCTCATGAAATTCTCATTTCGTCAAAATGAGTTAAGTCAGTTGATATTCGCATTATCTCGTCTGACCTTCGTCTCCGGAGATAACAGCCGGGAAATAAGATTTCAGTTCTTTTGTTCCTTCTGACAACATATTGTCGACTTTTTGTAGCCACTTTCATCTTTATCACTATGCAACACACTTTTTGTTGTTTATTTTTTAGCCTCCGGCTTCGCATGCGTGGTACCTACATACAATAAGTACAAAAAGTAGCCTTTGTTTGGGTTCCCAAGATACAATCTATCTCCTGACCAAATTTCATCGAGATCCGTTTAGCTTTTAAACAGACAGACAGACAAACACAGAAACACAATCACAATATAGTTCTTACAATCATTCGATCTAAATGTAATTAGGAAGAAAACGCTTTCAAACGGTATGACAACCAATTTTTTATTTATTTAATCATTTATTGCTCAAACAAATATGTATAGAAGTACAATAGGTGGGTTTAAAAGTATTTTCTACCAGTCAACCGGCAAGGTAGAGAGAATAAAAAGTAGGCGTGCTAACATAATCTTAAAATAACGAAATACCTATAACAAATATTAAAATATTACCTCTGTGACGCAGTGGGCCAAGGCTCGGCTGAGACGCAAAAGGTTGCGGGTTTGATTCCCACCGCGGGACAAATTTTGTATGATCTGCAAGTATTAATCTCGGGTCTGGTTGTTTCTATGTATAATATATATGTATTTACAAAAAAAGTATATTAGTAGTAGGTATATCAGTCATGTGGTACCCATAACACAAGCTCTGCTTACTTTGGGGCCAGATGTTGTTGTGGAAAAATGTTCGGCATAATTATTATTATTATTATATTTAAAAATAAACTCTTAAAAATATAAAAACAAAATATTTAAATATATATTATAATGGGTTGGGGAAAAAGTTTCTTCCGATTTTTTAAGAAAATTCAAAACATTTTTCAATATAGTTTATTTACATTTAACTAAAGTATGTAGGTACCATTTTGTTCGATAACTTTTTGCCATCTTGTAGGTAGGGATATGATCCCATTGCTATAGAAATTTTGGGACTTCTGATCAAAATACCGCGACAAGTGGTTTTGGCAGTCCTCTCGTGATGTTAACCTGACACTGCCTAAAGAATTCTGAAGAGACCGAAACAGGTGAAAATCTGAAGGTGCAAGGTCAGGACTATACGGCCGATGCATTAACACCTCCCAAACTCTCTTAATTTTTGCTGAGTGGCTAAAGATGTGTGAGGTCTAGCGTTATCATGATGAAAAACCACACCCCTTCTGTTGATTAATTCCGGCCGCTTTCTCTCAACTTCTTGCTTGAATCTCATCAGTTGTTCGCAGTAGAGTTCAGAATCAATGGTCCTGCCTGCTGGTAACAGCTCATAATGAATAATGCTCTTCCAATGCCGATCTTGCTCCACTTTTTCAATAATGGCACCCATTTTATCCGTAATAGGGCGACCAGAGCGACGTGCATCTTTGACATCAAAATTTCCGGATTGAAAACGCTTAAACCAAATTTGTGCTACTCTCACAGACACTGCACTAGGTCCATAAACATCGCAAATGTTTTTCGAGGCTTGCGTTGCATTTTTACCTTTTTTGTAGTAAAATTTTAAAATATGTATATCTAATTTCTTCATTAGATTCACTCATCTTGACAGTACGAAAAACAAATAATAATCACACATTTTCCTAATTTGAATTCGGAATTATGTTCTTTAAAATTTAAACTTTTAATGATACCAAAACCAGCCACACACAAATAGTATAAATAAAATAAAATAAATAAATAATCCCGGACATTTCACACAGCATCATCTGGCCCCAAAGTAAGCAGAGCTTGTGTTATGGGTACCACATGACTGATACACTACTTATATACTTTTTTTTTGTAAATACATACATATTATACATAGAAACACCCAGACCCGAGACAAATACTTGCAGATCATACAAAAAGTATAGCCAAAGAGATTTTATTACAAGTTCATACATACTATAATGCGAAAAGACTTTTCCCGAACCTAATATATATTTTTATACATAGTAAAATATAGCAATAAATAACCCATTAAACCACTTTAAAAAAAACTTCTTCTCTTCCTATAATGGCATCTGTGTTGTTGATAATTTTGCCAGTGTTAAGTGATTGTTTGTTAATAAAGATTACTGAATAAAACATGCGAAAACATGCTGAATAAAACAAGTAACAAATAGTAATTTAGATGTGCTATGTTACTTCATGAAATGACAAGCGAAGAATCCAAAAAAAATCGTTTTGAGTGATAAGATATCAACCAAAATGTTCTTTTCAGATTCATTTTGTATCATTGAAATGCTTCTTATAACTTATAGGAACCTTCTTATAGGAATGTCCGAATTACCCAATAAAACCTTTTACCTTTTTAACCTTTTTTTTTTCGCAGTCTCGCCGTCATACGAGTAACATCGCTGAGAACTTTGCTTATCATAATAATTAATTAAGCGGTGTTTAACAGTGGAGAGAAGACGCGAATTGAGTATTGGGTGCATATTTTGTTGCTGTGCTCTGCGATTTAATGTCACGACTGCCATGCACGATTGAGGATTGGAAATTACATTACTAAATATCAACATTATAATGAATTGTCATGGCTGTCAGGGTGTAATAAGCAAAAAGGAGTTCCTAAAATGCAATACTTGCGCTTCAGTATACTGCTATCTATGCCTGAACATCAGTGCAGATACTAAGCGTTTAAAAGCTGAACAACTGGCTTCACTGAGCTGTACTTTTTGCCAAAACGTACTAGACGCAAAATAAATGACAACACTCCATTGAAGAAGCAAAGTCACTCACTGAATGAAACTATGAATATGTTGTTTGGTCAAGTCTCAACTGACTCGCACTTGCGGACAGCTATAAACGCTTCTACAGGCTTTGGCATGAATGATGAACCGGTAACAATGGGTAGCATTAGCAAATTATTTGACTTGAAGCTTTCACCAGACTCCATCTTCATGACCAATTTGCGCTCTGGACTCAAAAAGAATATGGAAGCAATGGTAACCGTGGAGGTGGGCCGTGTCATTGAGAAGGTGATGCTCGACTTTACAAGTACTACAGACTTCATCTCTGCAGAGATGAAGTCGGAAATAGCTGATAAAGACAAGCTGATCAAGGAGCATGAGTCAGAGGTATCTAAAACTCAAGACGCCATTTCCAAGCTTCAAAACCGCCTAACTACGGTGGAGAAGCTCTCACGTGATCCGAACTTAGCGATACATGAGGTGCCGGAAAGCAAGAATGAGGACCTCACCTTATTGTTTAAGAAACTGTGTGAGTGTCTGCAGGTTGTGGTTTCCGAAGGTGACATCATGGCATGTCGCCGAGTTGCTAAGATGAATACTGATTCAAAGAGACCCCGGAATATTCTTGTCACCCTTTCTTCGCAGCGTCTTCGTTATGTAATCCTTTCTGCGACGACTCGTCTAAATAAGGCTCACTCAGGTGATAAACTATGTCTAAATCACATTGGAATTAGTGGAGCTACTGCTACCTCAAGAATATACCTGTCTGAGCATTTGTCTCCAGAAGCTAAACAGCTTCATAGTTTAGCAAGAATGTTTTGTATCGATAGAAATTACAAATTTGTATGGGTGCGTTTTGGTCAAATTTATAAACGTAAAGACGAAAAGTGTCCTGCCATTTTAATTAAAAATCAAGAAATATTTAATAAGTTAAGTCGCGAGTAATAGATTTCTTTTTCTTTTTCTATATCTATTAATATTTCCATATTTTTTTTCTATAACTTACATTATTTTGTGTAATTGTGTACTCATAATGGTTTTAGTTCGTTACCAAAACGTTAATCATATTCGTAGTAAATTATCACAATTTTATTTGAATCTCCTAAATTATAACTATGACATTGTATGCCTGACGGAAACAAATCTGAATAAAAGTGTTTTTGATAGTGAAGTTGTAGTGGCGTTTTGTTAGCTGTTCTTAAAAAACATGAAATTGTCCGCCAGACATCTTGGGATAGTGACGTGGAGGATATCTGGTTAACTATAATTCCTGAGGCTCTTGACTGTCCTCGTTTAAATGTATGTGTATGCTACTTACCTCCTGATATAGGGTACGATAAAATCGAAGAATTTTATACTCACTGCCAAAAAATAATATTGAATGATTTTCCTGACGATCACTTTCTATTGATAGGAGACTTTAATACCCCTGATTATCACTCTGTTACTCTGAATGCTGAGTTAACAAATTATTCAAATGATGTTTTGGCTGTACCTAGTAAAAATGTAATCTTTTAAATGAATTTTTGGGTCTTTGTAATTTAAAACAATTTAACAAAGTCACAGACGCTAACGGTCGTTTATTGCATCTGGTGCTTTCTGATCTTGATAATGTGTCGGTTGGTGTGGCTCTTTGTTTGAGTCGTTTGGATAAACATCACCCAGCTATCACTATTGAAATACCCATATTCAAAGTATTCAAATGTCTTAAACGTTGTAATACCAAAAAACTGAACTTCTCTAAGTGTGATGTTGACAAGATTAGATCTGAGTTACGCTTAATAGATTGGCATATTGTGCTTGCTTTTTCTGATGTGGATCGCTGTACTGATGTTTTTTTATGACCATATATTTGAAATAATCTATAAACACACACCATTCACTTCGTTGCGTAACAGGTGTAAAAACCTCACACAGGAATGTTACAACCAGTAGCTCTTATCAACGGAGGAAGCTATGCAGAAGGATATTAAAACTTTCTGGAGATTTGTCAATAATAAGAAGGGCCAAGTTTCTATGCCTCATACTATGACTTTTGGTAACACCACTTCATCGGACGGTTATGGGATATGTGAACTTTTTGCGCACTCTTTTGGTTCGGTTTTTGAACGTGATTCCGATGACGTAAACCTGACAGTCATTGCTGACAACTACATTTCAAACTCTCTGTCACAGATAACGTTAACCGAAACAGATATTCTGTTAAAAATCAAACAATTAGATAAAAATAAGGGACTGGGACCAGATTTGATTCCTGCTTCTTTTGTTAAATCTTGTGGTAAAGAATTAGCTGTTCCACTTTACATTTAACAAATCACTTAGTTGTGGTGTTTTCCCAAAGCGTTAGAAAACTGCTCATATCATTCCAATCTATAAAAGTGGTGATAAATCACGTTGCGAAAATTATCACCCCATAAGTATTTTGTCCTGTTTCACTAAATTGCTGGAGTCATTAGTGTATAATCATCTTTATAGTCACATTAAACCAGTTCTCTCTGATGCACAACACGGCTTTGAAAAAATAGGTCGACGATTAGCAATTTGCTGGAATACAAAACCTACCTTTGTCTTTGCCAAGTGTGGCCAAGTCTATTCAATATACACGGACTTTTCAAAAGCCTTTGACAAAGTTAGTCATAAACTGCTTTGTCAGAAACTCTATTTAAATGGTGTCCATGGTAGCTTATATCGTTGGGTATGCTCTTACCTTGACAATAGAAGTCAGCTTGTGGCATTGAAGGGTTTTGTTTCCTCACCTGTGACGGTGTCTTTCGGAGTCCCACAAGGATCCCATTTGGGGCCTCTTCTTTTTCTATTTTTTTATAAATGACCTGTTGAGCGCTTAACTTCTCATTGTCTTTTGTATGCTGATGATTTAAAAATATTTAACGTCATTTCTAAAGATATCGATTGTGATCTTATACAAAAGGTTCTAAACAATGTATCCCAATGGTGTAAAATTAACCATATGTACTTAAACATTGAAAAGTGTTACGTAATATCATTCACTAATAAGCGCAATAGAATTATAAATTACTATGAAATCGACGGTCGTTTACTTCACCGGTCCTACGTTGCTAAAGATTTGGGAATTTTGTTCGATGATATACTCACTTTTCGTGCGCATTATCAACATATCACATCCAAAGCCAACCAACTTCTAGGTTTTGTCTTAAGATCTACAAAGGGTTTCAAAAAGCCTCGTAGTATTCTATATCTTTTCAATACTCTTGTGACATCTGTTCTAGAATACGGCAGCCCGATATGGTCACCTAACTATATAATTCATTCAAATAATATTGAAAGAATTCAAAGAAAATGTCTCAAAATGATAATTTATTGCATACAACCAGGTCGTTCAGGTCTAAGTTACGAAGAGAGGTTATCTAAATTTAATGTACACTCATTAGAAACTCGGCGCATATACATTTCGATTTTGTTTCGATTTAATTAATTTCTATAAAATTCTACACTTCATAATTGATTCCCCTTTGTTGCTGTCGGTTGTGTCATTCAATATTAAGTAGAAGCACGCAATTCTAATATGGCTAATCTTTTTTCGTTGCAAACCTATAAAAATAACATATCTTAACTTTAACTTTAACTAGAATGGCTCGCCAGTACAACGATCTGGCAAAAAGTAATACCAAACTTGATATATTTGTGCCTAAATTGAGCCAATTTATAAGCAGTTTGAAAGATATCCTCTATGTTAACGACATTCTACTGGAGGTGGGTAAGCAATTGGGTTGAACACCTAATTGCCTGCCTACCATTACCTATCACTCACTAGGTATAACATAATTTTGGTGTACCTATTTTATATTTATATTTCTCATGTATTTTGTTTTACTGTATTATTATTAATTTGCTTTTATGTCACTTTTTATTTATTTTATTTACTACTTACTACCTTTTTTGCCATTTTTGTTTAGTCCTTGTTTAACTTCATTACCTACTCTGTTTAATTATACTCAGACGAGTATACCTACTTGTTGTTACATAATTTACTGTACACGCAAGTGTTTACGTTTCAATCCAGTTCAAAACCTGTAATATTGTTAGATTTCGTTTTTTTTGTGATTGTAATGTGTTTTGTGCGTTAAATAAATAAATAAAATATTGGGTACTTCGGACATTCCTATATATCCTTCTTTATTTTAGGGTAGATATTCTGGAATAAAAAGTAGCATATATGTTATATAATATTACCGGAAATTTATATAATCCGGTATTCTATACAATACCGTTGGAAGTAAGGAAGGTTGGAAGTAAATGCGTTACAGCTTATTTTCTTGCTTTCATTTCATTACAGTTAGCTCGTTACTCTATTAACAATGATATGTAGATCGAGTTCGGACACAAAATCAACATCTAGAGGCTCATAGGCTCAACACCTACAAAGCCCTGCCAACTAAATTGTTATGATCCGCAATGAAACATCAATTGTTCAAAGAGCGCATGATGAACACGCGACTATCTTAACCGAACCGTGAACTCGAGCTGCAACGAGCGGATCAAACTCACCCTGATGAAGATTCTCTAGATGAATCGAAACAGTGTCGGTGCCTCCATCGGCAAAATAATACGTGAGTAAAGACCGTGTTTATCAAAATGTATAGTACAACTCACGAAAGTTTTGAAAACGACTTTCTTAAGTTCCGATATTCTTAATAAGCCTGCAAATGTTAAAGATTTTCCTTTAGAGGTAAAAAGACAATAGTTAGATGATCTGAATATTGTATCAGAATCATTGAGTTTCCAACTTGTGTGCTATGTTTGTTCCGAGGAGACAACGAGTGCTTATTCGTGTAGAACATACATTAGACCTATTCATTATATTTGTGCTACTCCAGAAAAAGATAAGGCAGGTTATGGTTCTAAAGTTGTTTGCCTTTTATCTGCAAAAACGCCTTAGATGTATCTCTATAACTAAACCGCATCAGTTTCAATCACAGATAAACAGAGCAAGCTCTGAAAACCCTTTGCCTTTGGGTTCCATAAGTTGCTCGCAATATACTAGCTGTAGTAGTCTTGCGATACTGAACGGATTGGTTTTGGCAATGGTTTGGATATGGCTAATCTGAATGTCAAAATAGTACCGCGCTATTCTTCCTGAACGATATAATCGTTGATTTTAGAAATCAAACTAATTTTTATATAGAACTACCTAATATTACTCTATGTACACACTACTAAGATCTACTAACTTTTGATGAACGAATAATCCAAATTGGGGCTAAATCATTAGCATTAGATTAGCGCTGTACGAAATATGTAAAAAATAACGTTTTGACTTTGGTTTAGATTTGGTTTTGCTTTGGTTCAAACGTTCGAAATTACCGCGGTCGTGCCCCTGGAGACTTTTAAGTTCCACGTTAATTTTACTGTAGTTATAGCAAGGTGCGTTTTTTTAAAGATTATTTTATCTATTATAAACAAGATTATTATGAGTAAAATATGTGTATTATGTCTTAAATGACTAATATTTTCTTGTATAGAAAATAGTTACCTGAAAATCAATAAATATGAGTGCAGTAATTCTTTATTCTACTGAAAAAAAACCGACAACTGACTGGCCTCAGTTGGTTAGCTCAGTTAGCTCTGCCTTCTGCGATGTAGGTTGAGGGTTCGAATCCCTCCCAGGATAAACTTTTGTGTGATTAACATAGATATTTGTTATGTGTCTGTCTGGGTGTTATAAAGTATCATAAGTATGTACGTTTTATAAACTAAAAAGACAGCCGACTTCATGTATAAAAAATAAAATGACATAATCTTTTCAGTTTTTTTATTTAAAAACCTTACTATGTACTAAACTGATTTTTATGAAATTTATATGGGACCAATCGGGAAGCCAATCCCTTCACATGTTTTTTTTCAAACCGGTTCATAAATGACGAGAACCTCCTCCTTTTTTGAAGTCGGTTGCAAATATATAAGTATTATATCAACACTCATCGCTATCATCGCTATCAACCTATGCTTAGTTTGGGGTTAGATGGTGTTGTGCAAATTGTCCACAAATATTTTTTTTTTTTTTTAACTGATCCTAAAATTGTTCTCAAATTGTTTCATACTGCCGTTCAGACGGTGCATAGTTGGTCTGTGACTCGATGACCAGTAGGTAGTCAAGCAACTTTGTGCGGAGCCAGTACCAGGATGGATGACCACAGTGACGTTATCGTCTGAGCGCTTCCATTAAGATACCCGCTAAGCTCGATCCTAGCTTTTCTCAATGTAGGCCATGGCTTTGGAGTTGACAACTGACTACGAAGTAGTAGTACTCAATATTAAAAAAATATAAATAAATAATGCTGGATATTGCATACACACAGGGGTAGATGAAAGTAAGCAGAGCTTATGTTATGGGACCTACATGACTGATATACTTTTTTGTAAATACATATATATCTAATACCTTTAAACAAGCAATACTCGTATATCTATTTGTATATATAATCTGAATCTCGGAAACGCCTCCATCGATTTTCAAGAAATTTAGTATGCAGGTTTTGGAGGGGATAAATCGATCTTGCTAGGTTTCATTTTTAGAAAACGTCGTTTTATCCGTGTTTTATACCGAGTAAAACTCGGTTATCCAGGTACTACACATTTTACGAGAAAAAACATCCAGAACCGAGAGAAATATTTGCAGATCATGCAAACGTTTGTCCCGCGGCAAATAATAATTTGGAAAACCAAAATTGTATCAGTAGTTATAAATAAATTAATGGGCGTTAGACTCGCAAAATATTATTTGAATATTATTTTTATGTTCTCATCTTCATTTATACCTAGTAATCTATATATCTAGACGATCCTCACAAAATTTGTTGAAGGTTCAGGTGGGATTAAATAAATTAGAACCATATTCATGCTTTTTCATTGGATGAACATCGAACTTCGGTTCATCCAACCGAAGTTGATCGAATGTCTGAAAACTTTAAATTACTTACGTGAATATTATAATGCAATATTGAATATCGACTTAAAATCATTTTAAAGACAAGTTAAAAATCCATTACAGAACAAATACTGAACATTAAAAAACCCAGAGTCATACACACTATCCATACTTAATATTCGCAAGTGTTCTATCGTTATATCTGTTTGTTTGTTTCTTTTTACGTTTAAGCGACTATATCTTGATTAAAATTGTTAAGATTGTATCTTGGGGACGGACATTGGCTACTTTGTATGTAGATATCACGCGTACGAATCGACGGGTACCTGCTAGTTGACATATAAGTTATAGTAAGTACCTACATGTGCTAATTTAGAATACGATTATAGAATACGATAGCTACGTACTTTTGTTAAGTATCCTAAGAAAAGCCTACGATTAATTTTATATAAAAAAATATTTTTATGAATATCATCTTTGGTTTGCGAATGTTTCCCACTTCTCGTATGCAGCTTAATATTTAACGATCACGTGTAAAGAACAAAGCAAGCTGTGTTTACCCGCACATGTCTGCGCGGCCCAAAGCCTCTTTCATTAAATTCAGGCCCCTTTATGCGTTTCTGACTTCGTTAGCTGCGGAACAGAAATGCCTCTGCATGGCTGCAACATGGTGCTCTTTTCAATAAGAGTAGAGTCATAAACCTTAGCATTTTATATCCTATGTCATTGACATAAACGTCATCACAACACTCTATTGAGGAAACTGGATCTATCAAAAATTCAACGCAAAACGCTTTGACAGTATGAAACTTCTCACCAATTTTGTTTGCCCTTTGTGGATGTGTTGTGAATGTATTTTGTTTCCGACTGTAAAATTCCAATTCGTTTAGTTCGAGTGCCTACAAACAAGTTTTATTGTTTTTGGTTTTCAATATTAGTATATACAAATGAACGCTTTGTTTATACAAAGCGTTCATTTAAATAAACACATGAAACTAAACAGCTCAACTAACAGCTCTGTTTTTTTATTTAGGTATATTGAAGCAATAAACTGATTAAATAAGTAGGTTATGCTTGCATTAGTGTAATCGTGTTAATTAAAATAGACGATCGCACGTGAAAGTAGCTGACTCGACAAATGAAAAGAAGTGTTAAAATGAGAGTTAATTACTAACAGGTAGAGTGGGATTTGCATATCAACGTACTACAACTATAACGGAAACACGTATTATTAAAAGCTTGCGCAAATTGAGCAAGCTTTAAATTATAAGTATAATATAATTCATTATTTTGACCTCTGTGGCGCATAACGTGTGACGTGCAGTTATATCTGTCTATGAGTCCAAAGGATGTTACTTGCGCATTGGTTAAGCTAAATGAGGATCTGGATCGTATAGCTACCTGGTCTTGCAACAATGGCCTTGTATTGAACCCAACCAAATCTAAGTACATGATTCTTGGTTCTACTCGCCTGGTTGATGGTATTACTGCCCATAGTATAGATGTGAGCATTACCGGTCAGCGCATTGAACGAGTTGACGAAGCTAGGAACCTAGGATTAACATTTGACAGCTCGCTCCGTTTTGAAAGTCACATTTTGGGATTAGTCAAGTGTTGTTTCTTTAGGCTAAAACTGCTATATAGGATCAAAGTTTTCTTGGATGAGGACATTAGAATAAAAGCCTGTGAAGCTCTAATACTCTCAAAGCTTAACTACGGAGATCTTGTGTACGGGCCACGATTGACGGCGAGAACTTCCCGTCTTGTACAGAGAATCCAGAATGCCTGTTGTCGATTCTGCTATGATGTACTCCCGCGAACCCACATCACACCATATTTAAATCATTCCTGTACCCTCAATATGGCTTCAAGGAGGGCTATGCATCTGGCAGTGTTGGTTCATGGCGTTATGACATCTGAAACCCCGGAGTACCTCTATGCTAAGCTCAATCGTCGACGGAGTAAGTACAGCACAAGACCCACGAGGGACTTACTGCACTACTCTAAACATAAAACTGTGGCCTTTAGGGGCAGTTTCCGGTACCAGGCGACCAAGTGTTGGAATAACATACCACCACCACTTCGTCTGCTTAAATCTAAGTATTCTTTCAAAAAGAATTACAAAAACTATTTATTGAAGCAGCAGAAAACTGGGTTGTCTGGTACCCACACTTATGATGCACCCTTTGCTTGTTGATGACCATTTATGTATGTATGTAACGCGTTAGTTGGAAAGTTATAATGGATATTGCGTATGTGTATTGTATTGTAATTTTTTTTTTTTTTGTGTATATGTATAAGGCAGGCATAATAACCATTTCGTTTATGTTCATATTTGTTTATTTTCTTATATATTTCTTTTATTTCTGGCGTTTCGTAAGGTTGAGTGACTGGATCGAAGGTCTCGGCAGAATAACAGCGCTGACCTGTCATCCGACAGGGAAGCATAACGCTGAGTCGAGATCTTTTTGCTGCTGTAGCACATAGCACTGTTAGGTAGGTAAGTACGCAGAATAATTTTAAGCTGTTTAAATGTCTTTTCTCCTTTTACTTTTTGATATGTGTCACTTCCTTTTTACCTAATTTTGTTACTCTTTGTTATTATTGATGTGTTTGTGTGCTTATTCAGTAAATAAACAAATGTCTATGTCTATGTCTATAAAACTTTTAAAGCTATCATGGTTTTGAACATAATGGCGCATGCAACTGTGCCGAAATATCGGGAAGCAGTAAAACTCACATATCATGGTAAATATCCCGTTCCGAGTGACAAAGATGCTCTGTGGCGCAGTTGGCGAAAGCCCGCCTGAGACGCAGAAGGTTGCAAAGGTTGAAGGTTTGACTCCCGTTGCGATAATAATGTTTGTATGGTCTTTAATTGTCCGAGCGAAACGAGTGTCTCCGTTTCAACTTAGGTGAAAATTGTCCGCCGTCTGTCCAGATGTTCTCCTCTACAGGTTGCATTTCTCAACCGATTCTCGTGAAATTTTGAGAGCAGGTTCTATAACTATATAGAATATGTTTGTGGATTCAGTTTTTAGTTTTTTTTTTTTAATGGCGAAGATATGGAGGTTGAAAACGTAAAAAAAGTTATATTTCAGTCATTTCGAAAAATGTTCGCGAGGTTTACAGCTCACAGAGCCACTGGTATGTATGTATGTATTTACATAAAGTTTATAAGTAGTCTATCAGTCATATGGTTCCCATAACACAAGCTCTACTTACTTTAGAGCTTGATGATGCTGAAATGACCAGCATTATTTATTTGTACTAATGGTTTAAAAATTACGGCAGCCATAAGATGAGTCTGCAACTGATTTTACTACAATATCATTATAATTATTATATTAGTCATTTGGTTTACAAGCTATGCTTAGTTTGGGGCTAGATGGTGTTGTGAGCATTGTCCACCAATATTTATTTATTAATCTAATAGAACAAACTTTTCACGTTGTATACGCACAATTACTTTCGTATGAGCACACCCACTAAAATTTGCATTATTATTATAATGAAAATAAATACGACGAAGTCGTTGCCTAACAACAGTTAAAGCCAAAACCGACAGCTTTACGTTCTTATATAACTTTGTCTTATTCAAACCATGGAGTGTAATCTATGGATTTAATAGGAATGTTTATGTTAATGTCCTTTTCTAGGAAAAAATACTCGTTTAAGGATTCTGTAGTCCAGGGAACCCCTATAGTTTCGGCATGTCCGTCTGTCTGTCTGTCAGCCAATAACCAGCTCTTATTATTAGTATTGATGTGCGAACCGTGAACTCGAGCGGACCGCGGCTTAAACTCACCCTGATGAAGATTCTCTAGATGAATCGAAACAGTGTCGGTGCCTCAATCGACAAAATAATACGTGAGTAAAGCCCGTGTTTATCAAAATGTATTCGTTTTGAGATAAATTATGCATTTTTTTTTTATTTCGTTGTTATAGCCCCTACCAAGTTACGAAATAAAACCTTTAAAAAAATGGATTTTAAGAGTGTAAAGTAGGGTTAACAGGAAAAGTAAGGTTGGTTTTTACTACCCTGCCGTGTGGAATATCGTTGGATATGTTTTTCAAAGATATGAGGATTATGAAGAAATTTCTACAATCCAATTTGTGTACAATTTATTTACAGAAATGTACGGAATAATATAAAATACACGTGCAACAGTTGAGCTAAGGATCGCTCAAAACCATCTATGATAGCTCAACAGATCCAGATCACTGCCAAAGAGATCTGGACGCTCAACATACGCTCCTATCTCGGAGCCAGCTCTTAGGTCACGCGTTGTTTCTACCGGACGCCGTGATATAATTTTGTAGTTTCTTGAAAAGATTGTCGATAATATTCGTTTGATAAATAATATTTTTATTTTATGTCCTCAAAAATACTGGTAAAGCATTTCGCAAATATGCTGGCACGGTTTTAATATCGCAAAACAATGTAAAAAGTTCAATGCCATTTGATTGTACGCTTTTGATGCGCCAGCGATTTATTATCCTATATTGATGTATTGGGGAGAATAATGGGACCATCAGTACACACGGTGTGCTTGCTTTATGATATAAAAATATTGGATGGGCCATTTATTTTCATAAATTTGATTTATTATAACTTTTTTCCAATATATTCTTACTAGCAGATACCTATATAAAATTTCCAGATTACGCGGTATCTAACCAAATTTTATCTCAACCGCTTTGCTATTTATCCGTGAAAAGGAAACATAGAAAAAAAACGCATGGTGTTTTTATTTTATTCTTATGTTCCTGGATAATCTAGGACGCTTTAATTAGTGTTGCACCAGAGATTAACTTTAGTAGCTGGATGACCAAGCTTTGCTCGGTATAAAACATGGACAAAACGTTTTCTAAAAATAAAACCTAGCCAGATCGATTATTCGACCCCAAAATCCCCTGCATACATAATTTCATGAAAATCGTTGGAGCCGTTTCCGAGATTGTGATTATATATATACAAGAATAGCTCGTTAAAAGGATAAAGCATCATAATCTCATTGCACGATGTATTACTAGAATACACAATCAAAACAAAATTTCAACAACATTTAGGAGATATCATTTGAGTTACCATGCACTAACGACAGCGCCAAGAATATGACATCATAAGTCGTCATCAAAGGTCTTTGGACAAAGGTGTATAAAGTAAGCGTGTATGTACGGGCAGATTCCGACAACCAGTTTCAATAAAGAAACGCTTAAATGACAGTTTTAGTCTCCATCACACAATCTATCTTCTATCTATCTATATATATAAAAGGCGATGTTTGTATGTATGTGCCCTATAGACTCCGAAACGGCTGGACCGATTTCGATATTTTTTTAGGGAATCTTTAGATTGGTCTAGCGGGTGATCCTATGAAGTTTGGTAGCATTCGGATCAACAAAAGGTTTTTTTTGCATTAATCAAATTTGTTATGGACATAGATTGTATCTTAGGAACGGACATAGGCTACTTTTTATGTATATAATATGCGTGCGAAGCCGCGGGCAGAAGCTAGTAGTATATAATAATAATACTGGACATTTCACACTGCATTGTGTTCTGCTTGTGTTATGGCAGAACACAAGCAGAAACATGAGCTACTTTTTTGTAGATAAATACTAAACATATTAAACATAGAAAAACACCCACCCGAAACAAATATAAATATTTGCAGATTAAAAAACATTTATCGGACCATTACACCTTTTACTTCTCAGGCGGGCCTTCACTCACTACGCCACAGAGGTCATCTAGTATTGTAATAACAATATTGTTATTAGTATTTCACGAGTTATTTATTATTTGTTTATTCGTATGGCGTTTACACAATCGTTCATATTCATAAATAATATATTCAAAAATATTCTTAATGTTAGTACATGCACGAGTAAAACGTGTGCGTTTCGGGACGCACGACAGAAGTGATAACTTAAACTAATCTAACTTGCGCTGTGGGTTAGAGTGAGAGAGATGGAGCCTGCCTACCGCTGGTATGCGTGAGAGAAAGCGAAGCCAGACAGACTGGCGCCGTAACGCGTTACGTAACGAAGCGGTTTACTCTCCCATAAGAAGTTATCACTTCAAATACGTCAAGGAGCGTCATTGGAGCTTCAATTAATTTTGTGGTCCATATTCAATTTAAAATATTTAAGACGGTATCTTTAGAAAATTACCTTTTTTTATGGAAAATATGAATCTTATTTAGCCGATGTTTAGTGGCGATCTACTCGTTAATAGAAGGAATAAAAAAAAAAAATTTGGCCTCCATTTTGTTCATCTCTTATTGTATTAAAATAATTGTTAATCTGTAATTATAATATAAAACGAGGTCTAAAACTTTAAATAATCATCACTGTCCCCTATAGTTGACTTCGGTCGTGTTAATAAGCACCTTACAGGTGTCATAGGAATAAACTTATTAAACCGTTAAAATGTAAAACGTATTTTAAAATTCTTTAATTGAGTTTATTTTCATAAAAACCCTTGATTCGAACGCCATAAAAACGCGTCATAGTCATTTGCATAAGCAGATATTGTATTATGGGTACCACGTGACTGATATACTATGTATATACTTTGGTTTTTCAATTGTATATATATATAAAAACACCCAGACCCGAGACAAATACTTGCAGATCATACAAACATTTGTCCCGCGGAATATAATCCGCAACCTTCTGCGTCTCAGGCGGGCCTTGGCCCACTGCACCACAGAGATCGTCATCGTCAGTGGGCGCCGGTAGCCCAGTTTCTTCGTAAATGTAGTTTGTAGAGCTAACTCTCCAAGTCGGACTAATGAGCCGTGGCCGGAGTCAAGCTTACTAAAAACTAGAGCAAGAACACATGGCACATACATATCTAAATGATATGTACTTGAGTATAAATTTAGGTCACTAGTACCATATCACATTATCACTATAATTACTTTATCCATAACACATTCTATTGACTCTCTTAACTCAGTTGGTAGTAGCTCCCTTGCTCTGTAGGATGTGGGTTCGATTCCTTCCTACGACAAACATGTGTGTGATGAACATACTCGTAGATGTTTGTTATGTGTCTGGGTTTTATAAAGCACTAGCTGTTTCCCGCGGCTTTGCACACATGGTAGATTAAAAGTAGCAAGATAATAATTGAACGAATGAATATTCGTTCAATTATTACTTTACGCAAGTTTTCGCGGTTTCGCAGAATTACGCGGTTTTCGCGGTTTGATCATGATAACCAGTAAATTTTTTGAAAAGGTTTTCAAAAAATTCAAAATTCCTAGCGAGCACCTACGGCCCTAGCTGCGTACCAAATTTCATTCCAATCCTTTTGGTGGTTTGTACCCAACATAACGCTTTCCTATTCTCATTGTCATGTAGGTCTCATTGATTGTAGGTGATAATAATTATCTCTATAAGCCATTTAAAATTCAACTGTAGATTCGTTATAAATAATAAATAAATAATCCCGGATATTACCCACAGCATCATCCGGCCTCAAAGTAAGCAGAGTTTGTGCAATAGGTACCACATGACTGATATACTACTTAATATACATTTAAAAGCCAAGACAAATACTTGCAGATCATACAAACAGTATACAAAAATCTATAATTCAATTTCCAAGAGACTGGTGGACAATACCAATGATCAAAGGGCTGGTGCTTACCTCGGATAAAGGATTAGTATGGCTATTCAACAAGGTTACGTTGTTAGCCTTTTGGGCTATTAACCTGCAGTTCACTGAACTGAGCTCTCTTTTTTATCTATAAGTAATTATCTAATTAATTTGCTTTAAACCGAAGCTCTTTCGTACAACTGAATTGTACAAACGATATGAAGTACTTACAGTCCGCCAACTCTTTATTCTAATACCATCCTGAAACAGCATTCTTCTGTGGTCCAAGAAGTGGACACTACACTTTTTGGCACTAAGAGAAACTACCTAATCCTACCGCTAACTAAACGCTGCACACGGTTTGCCCGATGATTTCTATCGTTTCTTCGAGCTCGGCTTTTCAAAAATTTGTTATGTAAAAGATGTTATCATTAACCTACGATACTACTGAAGATATTCTTGCAGATAGTGGCAATTTGGTTAGTTCATTTCTAAAATTAGGATTGTCTAAAATATATTTTAGTTAGTCATAGCATTTGTAAAACCTATTCGGCTGGTACCATTTAACTAAATAAGGAACGTTTAATTAAATTAGATAAAATTAAATTAGGATAAGTTGGTAACAGTAGAATACCAAAGTTTTATTTGACAGTCTAAACCTAATTTTAGCTAAAATTAGTTAGGTTGGTGCCAACAGAATTGAGGCCATTTATATCTTAATGTAAAATGTTTCGCATAAGGATATAATTCTAAAGATACAAACTTACAAAAATTTCATGGATACAACTTTGACACTGATTTATTGAATATTTATTTTTGGAAGGAAGTTCCTTATCGTGGGTTGGGACTTAATATAAATTATAATGTAACGCGTTACGAGAACGCGTTACATTATCCGAACGTGACACCATAACTTCAATACAATGTAATTATTGATATATGTTTATTAAACCATCGGAGAAAAACATATAGCATAAGAAAATTATTATAATTGTTCAGAATATATTCTCAAATTATTTTACGACAGCAAAACCTCAATAAAATTAAAAACGCGATATCTCGAAGGGAAAGCAAGTTAGGCCAAAAATAAAATTTTTTACGGTGTTCCTAAAGGGGAAAGAAAACATCGAGGCGCACAATACGAGAAGTCTTGATTGACGTTACAACATAACCTCAATATAACTTATTTAATGCTTTATCTTTATAAATTTCATGTAAAAAAAATAAAAAAATTATAGCATAATTAGGAACTTATTATATACAGATGTATATAATATATATATGTTTATTAAACCATCGGAGAAAAACATATAGCATAAGAAAATTATTATAATTGTTCAGAATATATTCCCAAATTATTTTACGACAACATAACCTCAAAAAATTAAAAACGCGATATCTCGAAGGGAAAGCAAGATATGCCAAAAATATTTTTTTTTACGGTGTTCCTAAAGGGGAAAGAAATCATCGAGGCGCACAAAAAGTGAGGTCTTGGTTGACGTTACAACATAACCGCAAAATAACTTATTTAATACTTTATCTTTATAAATTTAGAGTAAAAAATTTAAAAAAATAATAGCATAATTAGGAAATTATTATATACATCTAGAATTTATTCCCAAATTATTTTACTATTAAACAACCTTTAAAAAATAAAAAACGCGATATCTCCAAGGAAAGCAAGATAGGCCAAAAATAAATTTTTTTACGGTGTTCCTAAAGGGAAACGAAATCATCGAGGCGCACAAAAAGAGAGGTCTTGGTTGACGTAACAACATAACCTCAATATAACTTATTCAATGCTTTATCTTTATAAATTTAATGTAAAAAAATTAAAAAAAAGTATAGCATAATTAGAAAATTATTATATACATCTAGAATTTATTCTCAAATTATTTTACGACAACGTAACGAAAGCAAGATAGGCCAAAAATATTTTTTTTACGGGTTTCTGTAGGGAAACGAGATTATTGAGGCGCACAAAAAGATAGGTCTACGTTACAACATAACCTCAATATAACTTATATAATGATTAATTATGCCAGCCCTGAGCAATCGAAAGAGACTCCGTTCCAAACGCGTGTCCGCGACACGTTCATTTTTTTTTATTTGATTTGACTTCTAAAACAATCATGGTTTTGAACATAATTTTCACTCAAAACGGGATGTTTACCATGATATGTGAGTTTTTCTGCTTTCCGATATTTCGGCACAGTTACATGCGCCATGATAACGAGTATATCTCATGAATATAAATATCCCGTTTTGAGTGAAAATTATGTCATAGATACAAACTTATCTTACACACAGTACGAAAAGTTTGTATCTATGACATAATTTTCACTCAAAACGGGATATTTATATGACATACACACATACGAACTCAACATACTCGTGGTACCTATTACGCATAACTGTCCTTTGTTTTATTTTATTCTTTTTAATTTGTTTTTGTTCTTTTCTATCATCACCTATATATTGATATATTCAACATTACACCTATATTGAGGGTGGGCGCTGATACCTATTATACACATTTTTTATAACCTGAGTTTAGGTATCAGTTGTATCATATTATGGACCTTGTACCTACCTTAGGTTAAAAATTATGAATATATGTAACGTACTTATTGTTAAACTAAGGGGCTCATAAAACAATATACAATTAATTACGGCTAGTAGAAAATAGAGTTCGTAGTTTTAAATAGTTAAGTAGGTTAGTTTGTTAATTGTTTGTACTTATGTATTTGATTCAATAAAACTAAACTAAAGTAATATATCAGTCACCTGTTTTCATAGCACCATGCTTAGTTTGGGGCTAGATGGTGTTGTGTCGTTTATCCACAAAATATATATTTTTGCATCCTTTATGCACGGGACAGAGTATGACACAAACACAGAATAGGGTCTGAATGAATGTAGTTATATCTTTTGGGTGAATGTATGTTTATTTTATCTGTCAGTCAGGGTCCCCTGCGCATCGCCATCGCTAAATCACTCCATAATATTACACCCTTCTCGGACAAATTTGCCGCAGGGAGACATGCCAATCTGCTCACACCCACAACTTTACAACAATAAAACTTTGTAATTAGGTGCGCATGTACCTAATTATGCATAAAGGGACCGGGGTTTGCCTGACAGGTTTAAAAGTGATTTAATTTAGAGGATTTAAAATGGTTTTATACTTTAGAACGGTAAAATGATGTGTTGGATTTGCATACTTATCTACATATACATATAATTATTATTTTCAGGTAGGTTTTGATTGGTTTCTAGGATGGTTCTAGTTTAGGTACTACTTGTTTTTTATTGTTTACGGAGCTTAGGAAGGTACCTTTTCACCAATCAAATTGCTGGTATGTTTTTGAACTTTTCGCGCTATTCTGCGGATCATGGAACCAATCGTAGGAGCACACGCTAGTTGAAAAAACTGCGATGATAATTTCATACTTCAGAATACTACATACTTCAGCGCCGTTTAAGCCGCGTGGATTAATTTGCAACTGCGTGCTAGGCCTTAGTAGTGCTTGGCCAGATTGCGCGGGGCGGGGCGCGGTGCGGGTGCTGCAACGCACGTGTTTGTGCCTGTCCGCAGTGGAGTGTGGCTTTGTTCCGAGCGTGGGACAGTGTTTGTCAAAATATAATATGGATGAAGAAGACTTATTTTCACTAGAAAATTCTTACTTTAAATGGCAATTTTTAAATGAAATGAAAAATTGCGAGAGCAACCTCCAAAGTTTTTTGATTTTATTTCATTCTACAATTTTAAATTAACTTTTATGTTTTTGTATTGACGTTGTTTCGACATCCACAGTGCAGGTCGTGCTTAGAATATCACTTATTGATTCTTCTAAATTAATTTGTAAAGACGCCATCACAAGAGCCCGCGTGGTTAGCTCGAACCAGTTTGAGATTCCCGCTCCCACGCCAAGTAGCCCGCACCGCTTTCCGCGTCCGCCCCGCACTCGCGTTTGCAGTCTGGCCAAGCACTTAGACCATCCTAGTAAAAATAACCAACGTGGTGATCGGTTCATGTTATTGCACCCGTACTCGTAAGTGACGAATAGACAGACTTGCTTGTCGGTCAGGACAATTTTAAAAAGTATTTTACACTACACTATTTAATTTTGTCTGAAATCCAAAAAAAATAAAGGTAATAAGATAAAACGTGAAGTATTCCGCAATATCTCACTTTTATTAAGACCGTCTGGTTAGTAAAAAGTTTTTACCGCCATAAAGCAGAAGCACGAGGTATTTTCCATTTTCGGTCTCATTTCGCCAGTATTGCAGTTGTAAAGAACAAAGGTGAGTATACTTTAAGTTGACGTTTCAGAATTACTTGAAACTGAACGACTTTAGAGTGGTTTGAAAGAAGATGCCTACCACTGTTAAAAATCTAATTTTGTCGCATAGAAAATTGGCTGTAGTTGACATTAAAGTTCAATATCGCACGCAGATGCACTACAATAGTACAACTAATTTCCTAGTCCTAGTAAACTTATAGGAGTTTACCAGGACCAATGACGGTGAATATTTATTTATACAAGTGGTCGCCCACTGGTTGAAATTCGACCATAATTAATTAATTATTTATCTAAATTATCTATATTTAACTATATTTTATACATAATTTAAAAAAATATAAGCATTCTGCACTCCTTCTCTATATAAACTATATGTGTGCGAAATGTCATACGAAAATTTCGTAAAAAGGGGTATAACGTTTTTGCTTCACGTATTAATATATAGATAGGCTTGGGCTGTCATTTCCTATATTTAAAAAGTACATCAGTAGGTACATTTTAAGTAAAATTTACTATAACACAAATTAGTTACACTGTATCGGAGTTTCATTTTAAATTTTAACAGGACCAAAAATTTCTATACCGCGCGCTTAAACCGCTGCTACTGGATAATCCATATTGGCTGACTTCGGCGAAAATGTTTTCAATTAATCGCCATTAAACTTATTCCACTATCTGAAGGCTTATCGGTTCAAAGCGAAAACAATCACGGAGCAACGAGATGCTACGAGGCAGGTATAGTATTTTAATTATTCGACCATAAAGTTTTTAATGAGCGTGAAACTCGATAAAAATAGAACAATGCCGTGTGTGAACTTGCATTGTGACTCTTTTGTGCCTCGTTGAGAGGATCATTATATTTTTTAACCGCAACAGTCTAATGAGTGATGGCTGCGTTCCTACGCGATAGATTTCAGCATCAAAGCATTGTGCCAACCTTAATGATGACCGAAAAGCCCACGAGATTCAGTGAATGCAATTCATTCAAGACCAAAATCCGCTTTCGTGAATATGACCATAAAAACTGTGAGACGGCAGGCAACCTTTTTAAGTATTATTTACTTACGACTTAGGTCATTCGAAAACTTTGAGTAGGTAATTCGTTGGCTATATCGTGCTCAAAAATGTCCAAGTTTGGCGCAACAAAAGCCATTCCTGAAAAATCAAGCATAATTACTCGAATTCGATTATGCTGCTAACGATGCAAAATTAATTTGTCCTCTTGACACAGTACGTGGTTGCGTCTTCACGATCCTTTGATCGTGCTAGGAGATGAAGTAAGTAGATACGAGAGGGAAGGAGGTCGGTAGGTACATATGTGTCTACATCAATTTCGGTGTCCAGCACAGAAGAAATAGTACTACTTACATACAGATCTTTCACACACAACACAATAAAGTATTCTGAGACATTTTTAAGACTATTTTTACACTAGGTCAGATTATATAGTTTACTCTTTATGCACTTTCAATTGATCGATTAGCTATTATAATTTCTGGACTAGACATTAATTACAAGTTCTGTAAAATAATAAATAAATAAATATTTGTAGACAATGTACACAACACTATTCAGTCCGACACTACATGTCCTTCTCCAAGGTCCAATCTATCTCTATACCAAAATCCATCAAATACGGTTCAGCGGTTTAGGCATGAAAACGTGACAGAGCGACAGACATACAGAGTTCCTTTTGCATTTATAATATTAGTAGGGATTATAGTGACAAGATGACTGATAGAATACTTATATATTTAACACATACTCACACAGAACAAACATATTTGTTCATCGCACAAATGTTTGCCCTGGGAGGGAATCGAACTCCCAACCTAGAGACGGAAAAGCTACTACCAACTGAGCTGACAGGCCAGTCATTATTGATTATTGAAATATAGGTAGGTAACTAAAGTGAAATCAGCCAACGATAATTGATAGTCTCCTTGTTTTTTGGAATCCGAATTGCGTCGATTCATTTTTGACTCTATAGTTAGCGCCATACAGTTAATTTTCCAGTGAGGGCTGGGATTCGATGTGGCACAGGCCTGAGGTCAGCGAAGCAGGCGGAGCGGCACGGAGGAGCATCGCATGGCACCGGAAATAATGACTGCCGCTCTGTAATTGGGACGGGACGGTGCATTCCGCCCCGGACTCGCCACCTGCCTTTCGTTTTTAATGTAATAGCTTTTAATTCGTTTTCAGACAGGAAATTAGAACGTAACTACATTACTTCGGTGATGGAATGGATGGGGCCATGAGAGATTGGAAAATAAAACTGCAGATGAAACCGACGTGTCAGAGCTGACGATGTGGAAATGTTAATCGAACGGAAGAAATTGTCAATGTTTTTAAATGAGTATAATACAACATCAAAATTTACAATTACTTGGTTGATTTGACTTCTAGCAGATAAAAAATCAATTTACATAAATTGAATTTTGCCAGGACATTTCTGTTTAATTTCATATGTAAGTAATTTTTTTTTTTTTTTATCATTAATAGACCTACGTTTGACCACGAACTCGCCTGATGTTAAGCAACGATGTGGCCGACGATGGGGCACGCAGGTCTAGAAGATACCTATTCACTCTTGACTTGAAGAGACACAAATTGTAGTTTTCAGGAAAGACATACGACGGCAAATCATTCCAATCCTTGGCTGTACGCATTATAAATGTGGAAGCAAAGCGCTTTGTTCGTAAGGGTGGTAGACTGACAAGGTATGGATGGTATTGAGCGGTGCGTCTGCTTGTCCTGTTGTGAAAAGGAGATGGTGGAATGAGATCATGCAATTCCTGGGCACATTCTCCGAAATGTATTCTATGAAAGATCGAAAGGCAAGCAACTTTACGACGGTGCTCGAGACTCTGGAACTTAGTCTCAGCGTTTAGCTGCTCACCTATCACCCTCAATGCTCTACGCTCAATTGAGTCCAAAGCATCCAGCTGGTGTTTGACTGAACCATCCAACAGATGGCAACAATACTCCATACCCGACCGGACATGAGATTTATATAAATTGGAAAGCTGTCCAGGTGGGAAGTATCGCCTCACCTTGTTGAGGATGCCAAGCTTCATGGCAGCAGTCTTGGCCTTGGACTCAATATAGGAGCCAAAATTGAGAGTCCGAGTGTGTGAAACTCCTAAGAGTTCGAGATGATCTTCGACAGATACCGGTACATTTCGGAAAACGGGGACTTGGAGAAACTGACTTTTTTTCGCCGAAAAGAGACTGGCTTAGTAAATTAAACTAAAATTGATACATTTTAGGAATTTTACCCTTCTAGGAACCACACTCTTAATCATTTTATCATTATTATACTGTTCTTCGTAAAGGTCCATAGTGAAGCATAGAGCCGGGTGTGTTCAGGAAATAATGACTTCCGGCGGGCTGTCTCGCATAGAAACAATCCCTGACTGAGTTTGTTAGCGACGCGATATGCCTACCTACTTTCACCTACTTACTACCTACCTAGATTGTAAAAGCAAGGAGCGAGCGGTGTGTAGGTCCGCGGGTATGGCCCGCACTCAGTTTGATACTGTCAGTCGCAATACAAGCCTCACGTCACCCGCACGCTCCTTTCTTAAAAGTTTTTGAGCCTATCGTACTCGCGATTAAACATTTGTTTTTGTCCTATATACTGACTTCTTCATTCACTGCCAAAATACCATTTTCTTAGCTGCAACGTTTATATTGGTCATTCGAGCCGGATCTAAATAGATGTACCACACGCCACCGCACACCAAGAAAATGGTTAACACCCGCAGTACCGCATGCAATGAAGGTCAAATAAAGGACAAAGCCCAATCACTGACCAAAATGGAAGTTGATGATGGAAAACTGAAAGTTATCGATAAGAAAAGACCTGCAACTACTGCTGGAAGTGCAAAAGTTGAATTGTTGGAACGAGAACCACTTAGCGTACCTACCGTACCTATCGTATCTACCGCACCGTTGCCCCAGGTTTCAAAATCTTTAAAAACTAGAAAGTCTTCATCATCGTCAGCGATTCTGGCACAAAAGAAAAGGCTTGAGCTGGAAGCAGCACAGGAAAAGGCTCGTATTCAAATGGAATTAATCGACAAAAAACTAGCAGCTGACTTGGCAGCTGTTGATGAACAATACAGTCCACAAGCATCGGAACTGGACAGTCAAGGAGATGGCAAGGACATCGAAAAATGGCTGGAGCGCAGTCAACACGAACTGGAGAAACAGAAGGCCACCGCTCATGGATCACTTCGAGGCTCACTGTTTCCGCCGCCGGACGACGATGGCACTAACGGTCCAGTTCACCAGTTGGCCAGCGCACTAAGAGACCTGGTTGTATCTACTGCATCCACCAGCCACAACGCCAACCTACTCAGCCGCATCAGCACACCAAAAGAACTACCATTCTTCTTCGGTGACCCCATGGACTGGCTGTCATTTAAAAATGCATACGAAGAGTCCACGAGTGTGTGCAATTTTAGTGCTAAAGAAAATTTATGGAGACTACGAAAATGTCTACGTGGGTCCGCTAAGGAAGCGGTCTCAGCTCTGTTGATAAGCACTACGTCACCCGACATCGTGATATCCACTCTTGAATTGCAGTTTGGAAACCCGGAAATAATTATATCAAGAATTCTACTAGAAGTCAAAAAGTTGAACCCATTATCTCAGGAATATCATAAGGATTTAGTGCCGTTTTCTGTGAAAATAAAAAACTTTGTAGCAGCTGTACGTGAACTTAAACATGAAGAGTATTTACGCGGCATTGATGTCGTAAATATAGTGCTATCTAAATTACCTACAGTGCTACTGTCTAAGTGGACGGACTATAGTTACCCGCTCATAACACAAGGTGATAAAACCAGACTGGATATACTATCGGACTTTTTGAGCGAGGAAGCTGTTAAGATATCTACGTGCAGTGCTAATTTAATGAACATTCGATGGGACAATAAACGTAAATATAGTGCAAATAACTCTGATCAAAATCAAACTGTTTTGTTGCAGACTGTAAAGTGTAAAGAAAGTGATAATAAGTGTCGGTTTTGTCGCGTTTCCGTACATAAATTAATTGACTGTAAAAAATTCAAAAAGTCATTACGCAAGGACCGCTGGACATATGTGAGGCGCGTAGGTATATGTTTCAAGTGCTTGTTATCTCAACACGATAGACAAACCTGTTCAGCCGCTGCTTGTGACGTTGAGGGGTGCGGGGAGCCTCACCACCGCCTCCTACATTACCTGCCGAGCTCGCGTCGAAACGTTATACCGCCTACACCAGTGGAATCTTCCCCTACGGAAACGGCAGCCACAGAGACTGATAATTACCCGACGGAAAGTATTAATAATTTAAACATGAGCAAGTCAGTGTTATTAAAAGTAGTTCCCATAGATATTTATGGACCTAACGGTAAATTCAGCACGAGCGCTTTACTCGACGATGGATCTACCGTGTCGCTGATGAGTGCGAAACTAGCGGCGCGCGCGGGTTTACGCGGCCGCACTGCATCGATGCGAGTGCGCGGTGCTTGGAACAATACTGAGTTACTGTGTGATACGGAACTAGTGGACTTAACTTTATCAAATAAACATGGTGATATATATAACATTAATGTACGCAGTGTTAACGAACTTAATTTACCCAAACAAGACTTAACTTCAGTGAAAAGTGAAAACTATAACTACTTACGTAAAGTGAAAGATGAACTGTATCCGGGTCTTCAGAAACCGGAAGTGCTCATAGGGCAGGACAATTATAAATTACTTTTACCTTTAGAGATTATCGTGGGCGGCCCGTCCGAGCCGTGCGCCACTCGCACACCGATGGGCTGGTGCTTGCATGGCATACTGCCGCGCGCACGCTCTTCAGCACGCGCGGATTACTCCACGCTATTGATCAACGACACTGCTTCGTCACAGGATTATGACGATACCTACAGCCTTCGTGAGCTTCATGACGATGTCCGACGATTCTTCTCAGTTGAATCTATGGGAGTTTCTGCTTGTAAACCACGACAGAACACAGAAGAACTACGTGCCTGGCATCACATGGAACAAACGGCCATACTCATTGAAGGCAGGTGGGAGGTGGGCCTACCCTGGAAAGACAATAACTGCGTAATGCCCGACTCACTACCTACAGCTATAACTCGATTGAGAGGAGTAGAACATAAAATGAAGAAAAATACAGAGTATGCACAGAGGTACCACGAACGAGTACAACACTTACTACAAAATGATTATGCAGAAGAAGTAGTTATTGATAAAATTACAGATAAGTCTTGGTACTTACCTCATTTCAGTGTTGATAATCCCAATAAAAAGAAACTTCGATTAGTCTTCGACGCCGCAGCGAAAACCTCAAACCTATCGCTAAATGACTACCTACTTAAAGGGCCAGATCTACTCATGTCACTATTTGGAATAATGTTGCGCTTTAGAGAGAATAAAATCGCTGTAATGGGCGATTTAAAAGACATGTTTTTGAGAGTTAGAATAAGTCCTCAAGATCGAAACGCCCTACGATTTATTTACAGAGGCAACCCTAATGAAGAATATAAACCTGAAATATTACAAGAGCCGATAAAAACGTACGTAATGAAGTCGTTAATATTTGGTGCCAATTGTTCGCCATTTATCGCCCAATTCGTTAAAAACAAGAACGCACAACGCTTCGAATCTACTATGCCTACAGCGACCGCAGCTATATATACCCAACACTATATGGACGATTATATACAAAGCCTACCTGATGACCGAACCGCGATTCAAATGATTAAAGATATCACCTACATACACTCACAAGGAGGATTTGAAATGCGTAACTGGATTAGTAACAGTAAAACGGTAATTAACAGCGTACCAAGAGAGACCCTCGGGGCTTCGGCTGTCATGTTCAAGATGGGCCAGCAATGTGAAGGCGAACGAACGCTTGGACTTCTATGGCATACCGATGACGACACTTTAAGATTCGACGTTTCATTTAAAAAGATTCCCGATAATTTAATTAATGGACAGAAAATACCTACGAAAAGAGAGATGCTACGTGTTGTTATGTCTATATTTGATGTATATGGATTTTTATCGCCATTCACGATCAATGGAAAAATCATTCTACAAGAAACTTGGCGACTAGACATCAGCTGGGACGATCCCGTTAGCAATGAAATAAATACAAAGTGGCTTAAATGGATATATTTACTTAAAACATTAGATAACGTCAGATTGCCTAGGTACTATCCGGCAGCGGCAACGAGTGTGAGCGAGATGGAGAGTGGAAGCATCGCATCACAACCAATTCATTCCGTAGACAGTGCTACGCTCGTAGCACAACATAGGACCGCTACGCGAGCTACGGCGACTGCTACGCCGCACGCACCTGAGGATAAAGAGATTATTTGTACAGAAAGTTATAGGCACCTACAGATGCATATATTTTGTGATGCATCGATAAAGGCATTCTGCGCCGTAGCCTACTGGCGGTGGATAGATAACGAGTTTAACACGCGTATAGCATTTATTGCAAGTAAGTGTCGCGTAGCTGGAAATAAAACAATCACGATCCCGCGCCTGGAACTACAGGCTGCTGTGCTAGCGGCTAGACTGGCCGACACGATTATTAAAGAACAAAAGTTAAACTGTGAGCGACGTATATTCTGGAGTGACTCAACGACAGTGTTACATTGGATAAGAAACGATTGTCTCAATTATAAAACTTATGTGGCTAATCGCTTGGGCGAAATCGACGAACTTACTCAAACACATGAATGGCGTTATGTACCTACCAAATTAAATGTCGCCGACGTCGCAACCAGAGAAACCTATGACTGCTCGGTTTTACAAAATGAGTGGCTACACGGACCAGCCTTTCTGCAAAAAAGTTGCGATCAATGGCCGATTGATGTGATTGAACCTGCAAAGAAAGAAACTATAGAATGTATAAATGTCGTAAATATAGAAAATCACTACTTACCTGTACCGGAACCCACCAAGTTTTCTACGTGGTTACGCTTACTTAGATCTACATCGCGAGTACTTATCTTCATTGATAAAGGGCTGGAGGCCGTATCTCGTAAGTTTGGACGGCGGATACTTACCTATAATCTGGATGACAACTTTATGGAAAAATCTGAGCGTTTACTACTGAAATACTCTCAAGTACAGTCATTCAGTGAAGAAGTCACGCTACTGAGCACGTCCAGAGAAATACCTACTACAAGTAAGTTACTTACACTGTCACCTTACCTGGATGATCACGGAGTCCTGCGGGCTGGTGGCCGGATCGACGCCGCCGCTGACGTGCTGCCCGACGTGAAGAGACCTGCAATTTTAGATGGCAAAAATTACATTACTCGCCTGATTGTAAAACATTATCATGTTAATGCTGCACACGGAAATCAAGAAACAGTGGTTAATGAAATAAAACAGAAATACTGGGTAATAAAATTACGACTAACTGTTAAAAATGTAGTATCAAAATGTATGATTTGTAAAATAAAAAAATGTAAACCAGAAGTACCAAGAATGGGTGACTTACCTTATGCCAGGATGGCTCATCATCAACGACCGTTTACCTTCTGTGGAGTAGACTTGTTCGGTCCGATGGACGTCACGGTTGGAAGACGTCATGAACAACGGTACGGAGTATTGTTCACATGTCTCACTGTAAGGGCTGTTCACATAGAGGTCGTTTCCACGCTGACTACCGACTCCTTCATCATGGCTTTGCGCCGCATGGCTGCACGACGGGGTTGGCCTCAAAACCTTTTCTCTGATAACGGTACCAACCTTCGAGGAGCTCACGCTGAACTGAAAAGGTCTGTACTGGAATTAAATGAGGAAGATCTAGAGACAGAGGCCATAAACCATGGCACTACTTGGACCTTCATACCACCTCAAAGCCCGAGCTGGGGTGGGGCTTGGGAACGCCTCATTCGCAGCGTCAAAACGTCGCTGAAGGTTGTACTGAAGGAAAGAGCACCGCGAGATGAGGTACTGAATACGTTACTGGCCGAAGTAGAAAATATAGTCAACAGTCGACCACTGACTCACGTGTCTGTGGAACCTGGAAGCGAAGAAACACTGACACCAAATCATTTTTTACTCGGGATGTCATCGAACTCACCTCAGATAGGTAAATTTGATGATTCTGACCTGTTCCTCAGAAAACAATGGCGAATCTCGCAGCGTTTGGCAGACATGTTTTGGAACAGATGGGTGAAGGAAGTACTACCTGATTTGATACCTAGAAAGAAATGGAATAAGGAACAAAGAACCCTGCAAGTTGGTGATCTGGTGTATGTAGTCGACCCAAACGGACCCAGAAATAAGTGGCCGAAAGGGCTGATACAAGAAGTGTGTCCTGGTAAAGATAAAAGGGTGAGAATGGTGAGAGTAAAAACCATGACTGGTGTACTCACCCGGTCAGCTGCTCGCGTCGCACGGATCCCGTTGACTGATGAGTGCTGCTAGCAGCACTGGGGTGGGGCGTGTTAGCGACGCGATATGCCTACCTACTTTCACCTACTTACTACCTACCTAGATTGTAAAAGCAAGGAGCGAGCGGTGTGTAGGTCCGCGGGTATGGCCCGCACTCAGTTTGATACTGTCAGTCGCAATACAAGCCTCACGTCACCCGCACGCTCCTTTCTTAAAAGTTTTTGAGCCTATCGTACTCGCGATTAAACATTTGTTTTTGTCCTATATACTGACTTCTTCATTCACTGCCAAAATACCATTTTCTTAGCTGCAACGTTTATAGAGTTACTGTTCAGAAAATGGAATTACTGTTAAGGTAAACACCAAAATATTATGTTACTAAGTATACTAATAGTGTTTAATTCAATTCCGACCAGGACATACATTTGTGTAATGAACATATGTGTTTTTTCTATGGTGTTGTGTATTTATTTATTTGTATATAAGTATTCTATTAGATACTCGTTTCCATTGTACAAGCTTGCTTAGTTTGTGTCTGGTGGTGTTGTGTTGTCCACAAATATTTATTACTAGGTGCTTCCCGCGGCTTTGTGCGCGTGGTACTAACACAAAAAGTAGCCTATGTCCTTCTCCAAGGTCCCATCTATCTCTATACCAAAATTTATTAAAATCGGTTCAGCGATTTAGGCGTGAAAACGTGACAGAAAGACAGAGTTACTTTCGCATTTATTTATTTCATTTAGTAGGGATTATTTTAACGAGCGAGCGCGAAGCGCGAGCGAGTGTCTCCGTTTCAATTTAGGCAAAAAAAAATTCGTATGTCTGTCCGGCCGGCGTCTTTCCGGATGTTCTCCTCTACAGGTCGCATTTCTCAACCGATTCTCGTTTATAACCGATTTATAGGGGTTGAAAACGTAAAAAAAGCTATATTTCAGTCATTTCGAAAAATGTTCGCGAGGTGTACGGCTCACAGAGCCACCTGTGACATGTCGGTATGTATATAAAGATTCAAATCAGAGCAGTACATTTTTAAGCTGTTTAGAAACTTAAAGAAGCACGAAAAAGAACTGTTAAATTCACGGGTTAGTTGAAGTTGAAGAAACTTTGAAGATAAGGGTAGAATTACAGTTCTAGAATATTAAAGTTCAGTCCAAATGATAGTTGCGGAAGGCATCATCTCCGAGACATTCCAAGTCCCAACTCTTTCTATTATTTATTGTGTGTTCCGAAACTTTGTCAGGTTATTCTCAAAGGAAAATTGTAGGTACTTTGTTACTTCAATGCAATTTGTCAGTTGGAAAATAAACTGATTTTGTTGCAAACTGAAATTGAGAAAATGCAACTACCGAGATCCAGAGCCACAAAGTTCTACAAAATGCTGAACAAGAAGTAAAAACTTAGTTGTTTAATTTTTCAAAACATTTCTGTTTAAGGCAGCTCCTTGATCAACTGATTATGACGCGTATTCACGGCGCTGGAATCGCAAGTTTTTAACAGAAAACATTGAAATATGGAATTCTGAATGAATTAATGAATTCAATAAAATATTATCTGAATAAACGAATAATGTTTTGATTAGCTTACTTGCCGCCTTTTAGTATAAGATGCAAGTTAAAACGATTTTAACTTTACGAGAAGATGATGACTTGAATATTTTGGATATAATTTCATAATGAAATTATAAAAGTAACAATTTCCTGCAGAAACATTTTGAAATCAAGAAGTCGGAGTGAAAATATTGAAAATACATACCACATATATTTGATAACTTTTATTCCTTTTATTAAAATGTTATTTTTCATATCGCATTGAATTCAACATGTATGCTGTTTTTAACAACTGTTACTTTTTAAAGAAGTAATTTAAATACATTTCCGCATTTATATATTCCATAAATAAAAAAACATATTTTAGCTGTAGGTACTCTGAATACACAATTTAAACGTATTTTTAAAGAACGAAAACACGAGACCAACACCAAATGTGTTCATAGTATCATTGAAATCACGATTACCTTTAGTTTGTTGATCCAGTCCATATCAAAACTCGAACATATATTATAAAATTGTTGAATTCAGTCTCTTATTTTCGAGTGGAAGGAACTTCATTCGAGATCAGCTATAAATTTATACGAGTACACAAGCCATCCCAGGCGAAGAATTATTACTACGCGAGTATCGATCTTCCCCTGGTTCAAGACAGCTCTCCTCGGTTGACACAGGGTCAAGCAACACCGCCACCAGTATCTTCCGGACGATGCGATGTTCCGTTGCTGTACTAGTTATATCATTTTAATTTAACAAATGACTGAATTGTGTCGGAAATTGTGTCTAAGCGGAAATTTCTCTATACATTTGTAATGCAATTTCATAGGTACGAGTACAAACTATAGTGGAGTTTTGTTTTTATATTTATTATATTCGCAATATCTCTAATTCAGACTAAAGTCTGAATTACATTGCGAGATTGCGAGATTGCGATTGAGACACCAGAAGTGTCGTTCTGATGTTTAGTAAATTGACGTGTTTGAACGCATTTTAGTCATCATGTAAAGAAGTGTTGATTAAAACTGCGTAAAATCGTAGGAAAATCAATTCTATAAAGGGATCACATGTAAATTTGAACATAGACATTTTTGGTGCAAGAAATAAAAGGAGTTTTGTATTTTAGAAAATGTTGGCTAGTCTGGTGAAACTACAGAATTAGGGCCAGTATCTAACTTAAATGATTTACCATGTAATAATATATAAACTAAATAAAAATAAAAAAAGCCTGTTTATTCCTTAACTTTTGGATAAGGAAAAGGAAATAAAACATAATCTAACACTTAACCCAAACGCTAATGCGCAGAGCATCCCAAAAATAATTAATACCTTACTATTATTATAGATACGAAAGTTGGCGAAGATGTTCTGTTAGATGTTAAGTATGCTTGTTGTGGATCAATCAATATATAACGGCTCAACGAATTTAGATGACACTTGGTGTGGATATAGTCTACGACCTGGAAACGCATATAAGAATTTATTAAGGTATGTATGTACCTCATCCAGAAAGCTGGGTAGAAGCCAGTACCTACGAATATTTTAAAAGTGAATGTTTAAAGATTTGAATGTTTGTAAGATTTTCTGTGGTTTCATCAAGTTACAGTAGCTAAGCGGATTTTGATGAAACTTAGTTGAGGTGTACTCTGTGATCTGCATGGCGATTATGGAACTTTTGACACAACCAATGTCTGTCAATACGATTTCGGTGTATGTGTGTGGGTGCGGGTATTTACACACGGAAGCACGGTTTTGAATTTTTATTTTAGGCACTCCGTCTTTTTATATATTTTGTCTGAGGTTTCTATTCATATGACAACATGTATGACAATCAACATCAACCTTCCGTAATACCAATTCATCAATAGTAACTGAAAGCGATTAGTATCAAACTTTTGAAAGTATCAGAAATCCATAATCGCCCCGCTGGAATAACATATAGGCTACTTTTTAAGTAAATAACACGCGTGTGAAGACGTAGGCAGAAGCTAGTTATCAGCCGAATCGAGTGACTTTAAGTCGTTAGAAAGGAGCACCTGAGTGACATTCAAAATATCATAAAACTGGGAATTTTATTTACGGAATTGATACCGATCAAAACAGAGTTGAAAAATACATTCAGCATAAAACACTTTGTTGGCTGAATGTATGACTGTTTTATATCCCTCATAAACTTGACGTGTGACAATGGTATCAGCGATACTTATCACGATGCGAAGGAAGTTCTAAGTACAATATTACCCTTTCATTATCTTTGTTACTAGCGACCCACACCGGTTTCGCACGGGTACAATTTAGAGTTACAATTTATAATTTACCGTAATCAACATTGATTATGAAACTATTTAGTTGGATAAGGATTAATATCATGATACGAATGTCTTCCGATTTTACCCATGTTTTGAGGGACTTGGAACTAAAAGCGGTTGTTGTGACTTTACTATAATAGCTTGAGCTTGATATCTTGGGGATATTTTTGTCATTAACGATGAGTACAATCAACATGTACTACATTTTTTTGGAACGGAGTTACTTACCACACGGTACGTACTTGGCGGATGGGGGCTAGACGAAAACAAGTGTAAGATTTTTCAGTTACGAATTTGCGTCACGACTCTTTCTTAAGTGTAGACGGTTATCTATAGGGAGACACGAATGAATTAATTAGATGAAATAATGAACGAATAAATTAGATGAATTGAATAATGCACAATAGAAAAATAACTCGAAACTCGAAAAAACATAATTTTCATTTAAATTTCAATTAATAAGTTAATTCTGCGTTTCATTGAATTGCTCTCAGGCGCTAGTAATTCATTCATTTGAATTTGTTCATCAATAACCTTATACCACGTTCTAACAAAGTGTTCCACGACACTCACGCATATATTTTATGTATCATCAGGGGTTTTTGCAGCACGCACATCAAAGGGATAGAGGGATATTTCGTAGATATATATATTTTTTGGAAATTTTATACAGCCTATGTTATTAGGTACTGATAATGTAGCTTTCTACGGGTAAAATTTCCGTCAGATATTTCAATCAGTTTCGTAGTTTTTCGTAGTTTATCCATGCATTACAAACAAACACTCCATAACAATACATAATAAAATATAAAAATATCGTATATTTTCTCTTTATCTATTTCTTCTTATCGCGTCACTAGTTCTTTCAAACCAGTGTGGTGAAAGGATTAAATTGCACCTCAGAGGTGCACTTGGGGCGTCTACGAACTTTATGGGTTCTACGACACGCCGGTTTCCTGACGATGTTCGCCTGCACCGCTTGAGAGTATTTTTCTCATTATAATATTAATTTAGATTTAGTAAAACAGCAGATTTTAGTCTGGTTTTTGAGTACACTCATTTCGTTTATCTCGCTCTACATGATTGTCGTTCCATAATACTCCATACACATCTTTCTTATTTTGAAGTTTAGTAAAGTTACACATTTAAAGAAATACATTGGTTATATACACGCAGAGTTCTTTTCGGTAGGTTTTTTAGAGAAGGTAAATAATCATACTTACTTATAAGATGACCTTTTCAGAATAATGATATGATCCCAAATGCAAGCTACTTACTTCCAAAGTCAACGCTTGGGCTACATTTACATACATTTTACGGATTTCACTTGAATATTTGGAGGAAGTTTTAAACCATTCTTGAGTAGATGTGTGTACACGTCAAACCCCATTTCGTACCTACATATTCATAAAACGATACCTAGCTTAAATAATTTCAAATAAAAATGTGTAATGATAATTAATGGTATATTTTAGATACACAACCTAATACTCCTCGTTGGCGTAATGGGCCACGACTGAGAAGCAGAAGGTTGCGGGTTCGATTCCCGCCTCATGACAAATGTTTGCACAATCTGCAATTAATTGTCTCGGGTCTGGGTGTTTGTATGTATAATCACACTAATATTATAAAGGTGAAAGCTTGTGAGTGTGTGAGTGTGTATGATTGTTACTTCTTCACGTCTAAACGGCTGGAGCGATTTTAATAAAATTTGGTATGGAGTTAGCTGACACCCTGGATTAACACATAGGCTGTATACTATATATGCATACGTAGGTACGTTTTAATGCGGGAAAATATCTTTTTTTTTATTTGTTACCACGGGTAACACCGCGGGGCACAGCTAGTATGGTATATATTTACAATATCCTATCAGTCATGTGATACCCATAAAACAAGCTCTGCTTACTTTGAGGCTAGATGTTGTAAGAAATATCTAAAAATATTTACCTATTTATTTATTATTATAAAAAAATGCTTAAGGAGCTTGTGGGTACTGAAACCATTTAATAAATAAATATTTGTAACAAAGCTAATCACAGACATCATGTTATTTCAGTAACTAATGTAATCAAATACTTTGCTGAATTAGAGACCGACTTCTACATCCAAAGCCCGTCATGGTCAAATAACTTCTAGAAGCCAGAAGCGACATTTAACATTCTGAAGCCGGGAAACGCTCAGATAGAAATGTCACTGAATTTACCCATACAGGTACTAATGACAGAAAATATGAACGGAAGCAAATTTTTGGATACACATTAATTTTGAAAATAAAATCTCTAAAACTATCATAGATATATAACTCTTTATTGTTATACCACACAGAAAAATACAAAAAAAAAATACAATAAAATGCAATACAATGGGCGGCCTTATCGCTAACAGCGATCTCTGCCAGGCAACCTTTGGATGGATTGGACTATAAATAAACAGAAAAGGGGCATGTTGGTGTGGTGTTTCTAAATACTAACACAAAGTTAACTAAGTTCATAATTCACCGAAGTATTTAATAGGAAACAAAATGTACAGAAAATGTGATTCAAATATTCTAATCAAATCTTAGATCTTTAATTATCGAAATTTTTAATAATCTTTACCTGTAAAAAAATAAAATATACCTAATTAATAATAAATACATTCCGGTCTCATAATTAACTAACCGGTTCTTAATATTTTAATAATCAAATGAAAATGTGAACTTTATCGTTTTTAAGATCGTGAAATAAATGTTCCATGTAATCGAAACAAGTCGATCCCATTTCGTCTTATTTACTTTAATCTGTTAGGAAAAACTAAGTCAGTTACGACACGAGTCCTTCTCATGTCAAAACTGTTATAAGTACCTATGTATTATTTTATTTATCGCACTGCTGTCATGTATTAATTGATATTTTATCTTAACTGTAATCTTTAAAACTTTATGAATAGTCTGCTACACACCACAATTTTTAACAATTGCTACTCAACCACAATAATTCATAGCTCTACACATTGTTCGGTTGTACTCGTTCAGGTTTTGGCTGAAATCTGCTTTTATAAGTATTTTTGGATAATCAATTGTAAGAAATACATAGTAATAACTTCTAGATAAGGCGGGAAAAAGTTCGTTGACATGCTACTGATTTCGAAGTGATTTATTACTACCTATTACTACCTATTTATTATAAACTATAGTATTTGACTAAACACGTTATTTTTATGCCTGATAGATAGGTAATATATCTATTAGTACATTGTTTTTTACAGAATGATAAAATATGGTTTGGTTGTAGAGTTATTACATATTTTGTACAATGCAGTATTTTTGCCGCTACTTTAGTCTAGTCTAGCCTAGTTTAGAATCTAGTGCTAGTGCTGCCAAAATTTTTTAACTATAATTTGTTCGGGACTGAAGGGTTAAGCAAGAAATTTCACAGAGCCATGGCCTATTTGTCGTGCTGCAGCCTGCAGCACACACAAACTTACCTTATGTTATCTGTGCCTACACTAAGTTATTTCCAAATATTTACTTACTTTATGAATATGTTCGTTTGATAAATTAAACCTATTGTACTTACTTATGTTTAAAATTGTATATCTATGTAAATTGAATGTGTATGTAGCAAATATTTTTTATCTATCTATGTTGTTTACAGTAGTACATTCGATTTATTGAACTTTTGTTAAGTCGCTTAAAAGCATTCACCAATTTAATAGTTATAAGTGAATCAATAAGAAGAGTAAACGTGACAGAGGTTCCCTTAAGAGGATCAAGCCTGGGCCTTAAGACTCACCTGATCCGGAGTCTTACGCCCTACGTAAAACTCCAACAAACGAATTAGATGAGGCGTCTAGAACAGGATTATCCACTAACTGCTTTACTTTACAGAAATAAGTTCGCGCTTTATTCTACTAGTTAGTAGCATTAGCGAACTTTTTGTCTTCGTAATTAGGTTCAAATTGAGTTTTCCGTGTTGTGTACTGCAATAGGTATTCCATCCAAAGGAAACACGAAGAAAACAATGGTTTAAGTTGAATTGAGTTGTGTTCTTATTTCACTTTCTCTGAGATAGGATCCCTGGTTATTCTAGATTCATTTTATTCCTTTACTTTGAGCAAGCGGGGAATTTATTTTGCAGAAAAAGAACGTAAGTTGAAAATGTTTTAATGTTTTTAATTACACTGATGGGAAAATAAAAATACTTTTAAGGTAGGAATGAGTAGGTACAATTGTTTTGGTACAAGGTTTTGAATAAAATTTACCCCACACTTTGAGAAACGCCGGTTTTACTCATGTATTATTTTTCGTAGGCACTGACACTGTTTAAAGTCATCTAGGTAATCTTCATCAAATTCACGCTTATGAAGATTATCTAGATGAATCAAAAAAGTGTAATAATACGTGTACATTTATTTTTATATTCAAAACTGATTCAAATTGTTATGTGAGTTACCTACATAGAATAACAGAATATATTTCAGGTGTTCCGTGTAAACACTTGTTCTAAATGATGGGTCGGAGTCACGGAATTAATGCAATAAATCAATGTCGGGACATGTTTACGAGCTAACAGAGTTAATTCCTCTGTGACATGACGTTTATATTCGTGAATAATTGTTGATAGCTGCCGCTTCTGCAATAAACCTCGTTTAATTGCCATTACAGTTATCAATTGAACGCGTGTTCACTTTGAGTTTATTATTTCATTTTTCTTTTACATAAGTTAAGTATGTATATTATACTAGCATACCACTTATTACCAGCTCAATCGGTTCGGTTTTTATTGATTGAGTAATAGACGTTTGGAAATAAAAAGGTGAATTCGTGTGAGTGAGAACAATCTCAATGAAAAAATATAAAAATAATCATATAGTAGCAAATTATATAATAGACTTATATAGACCTTCTGCGTTGCAGGTGCAGGGTTTGATTCCCGCCCCCGAAGAAATATTTGTGTAATGAAAATAAAAGTTTGTTCTGTGCCTGGGTGATATAAAATGGTATGTGTTTAAAAATATATAAGTATTCCTATTGGTCATCTAATTACCATAATACAAGCTATGCTTAGTTTGGGACCTGAGTATATAACACACAATCTAACTTGAGTGAAATCAAATAGAGATCGTTATTTACATTAACATAATTTCAAATGAAACTCGTAGCCAAACATAGCCCTTAGAGAGAACTTCAAACCAAGTTTTTTAAATTACTCAGCAAGACAGGCGGCACCCACTATTAAAAATAAAACTGTAGCGAAACATCAGTCTCTGTACAACTTTTATAGGTTCATTCTTTGAAGCAACACTGTCCATTTCTGTTACAAAGAGGACAGAAAAACCCGTAACTAAAATAACACTTGAGACAGAAGAAAAAGTATGGGATTGAGCTGTTTAAGTAAAGAGAGTGATTACTCCTCTAAATGTTATGGTGAGCATAATATACATCCCCTAAGTCTAATTGTAGAAGAACAAAACAATCAGTAAAACAGAGAAGATAAAAGCATTGTCGCCTTGGAAGGTTCACGTTTTTGCCAAGGGTCTCTCGTAAAACTTTATTAGGCACATTAAGGTCGCGGTTGAATCCTGTTTATGTAATCGCCGCCGGGGACCTTTAGCAGGAAAAATATTAAGTGAAAAAAGAACACACAATGTCACCCTAAGGAAGATTATATTTATTAGGAGTCTAAGGCATGAGTGGTCAGAGGTGATGATAATACCGCAGCTGAAATGACACAAACCCGCAAGGGACGAACTTAACTGAAATAGAAAAGTATATAGTTATGATACTCAGCCTCCGTACCTATCTCACGGAGAAAAGATTATTTACCGCGGCTGCCGAGCGTGGCTGTAGTTACATATCGTGAGGATAGTTTTTGTTCTTCCCATGGGACCTCCTTGATTGGATGGGACAAAAGTATCCGCAGGCCTCTAAGTAAGCACTCGTACTTTTGCGAAATGTTAGATCTTTTGTCATCATAATTTTTATACGAAGATATTTTTGTGTGTCGAATCAGCAATTTTTTCATGCCTCTATAAGCTTTTCTGAGTTATTCAGTCAAATCAATATTGGTTCTAACATACTTTATAAAATTGCGTTGACTTAAATTTATTTCAAAACATTGCCAGTGCCGCAGCACGAATAATTTCCATATTATTAGTGCCAAGAAATCTTATTCAAATAATCTAAAGTTCGCGTTTCCAGTCTGACTAAATGCAAATTTCATGCAGTCTGCTAATTTACCGTGTACAAGTTGTTCTAGTCTAGATCATACATCCGGAAACAAACAAAGTCAAAGGACGTAAAATAATTTCAACACCTAATTTAATATTTCTAAAGAAATAGTTTGATGTTTTAGTTTTCAAGTGGTTTGCTACTTACAATTAGCAATAATTGTGGCGTTATTTTTAAGGCTCCGTACCTCAATAGGAAAAAAGGAACTCTCGTAGGCTTTCTTCGTTGTCCGTCAAGAGCCTTTTTTCAGAATGTATCATGCTGAAATAAATATCAAATCTTAAGTCTGCAGTACCCTGAAGCTGAAAAAAATCAACGCAATCAATAAATACGGCCAAAAACTGTCAATCACGCCACATATTTCGAATTCGCCAGTAAATCGAAACATATGGCACTTCTTGTTGAGCTAGAATAAAAAAATTGGAATATGAAATCAACAAAAGTAAAATAAAAACAAAATTTTTAAAAGAAAACCGATAATTTATACTTTTATCATATATTAAACTAGTGGCTCTATGAGCTGTAAACCTCGCAAAAATGGTTGAAATGACTGAAATATAACTTTTACGTATACTTTACGTTTTCAAACCCAATATCTCCGCCATTTAGAAAATTTTCCAAATACTGAATTGACAAAAAAAATCTTTATAGTTATAGAACTAGCTCACATAATTTTAGGAGACTCGGTTGAGATATGCGACCTGCAGAGGATAACATCCGGACAGACGCCGTTCGGACGCCGCCTCCGTTCGGACAGACATACGAAAGCATTTTTGTCTAAGCTGAAACGGAGACGCTCGCGCTTCGGGCTCGCTCGGTCAATTATTTTTTTACAAACATTGTACAACAAATTATCGGTGTTTTAATTGTTTATAAATGACAATATAATTAGACTATTAGTAGTAACTAAAGGTAAAAGAAATGGTATATTAAAAAAAATATGACGACTCTGTGGTGCATTCGGCGAAGTCCCGCCTGAGGGAAGGTTGCGGGTTCGATTCCCATCGTGGGACAAATGTTTGTATGATCTACAAATATTTGTTTCGCGTTTGGGTGATTTTTTATGTATAAGATGTATGTATTTACAAAAAAAAACGGTATAAAACTAGCTGTTCCCAAAACACATGCACTGCTTACTTTGGGGCTAGATGCTATGTGAAAATCCAGATTTATTTTTAATATTTTTGAAGTATCTACCCTTTCAGGTACGACCATCGCACTTTACCGTTTTTTAGACGTCTTCAGGATGTCATATTTTATCAGGATTAAAGATATTTTTGGGACACCCTGTATTTGTACTCCTTAAGTACGTACGAGTAGAACATACTCGTATATATAAAGTAGTTTTGAACCAACCAAACAATATGTATCAATTAATATAATTTACTGTCGGTTTACTTTTAATGTTACGTTGTGGAAAACGCATGTGAACATTAAACACAACACCTGGAAGCTTTAACGTGAATTTGCAAATAAAATTATGCGGAACCAACATTAAAATATCATTTTAATTAAAAGAGGCATAGGGGTACATTTAGACGACCCGCAATATCATATTTCATACTGCTTTGACGTAAAAACCGACTTTGGAAGTATGCAGGCCGACAATGTAAAATATTCATGAAAATTATTCAATTATTTATTTTATTATTTTCATTTATGTATGGTTTTTATACTAGGTCTAAGGTCTAGGAAGGCTGAAGACGGAAGACACAACGGGGCCTGCAGTGATGGCGTTGGCGAGACGATTTCGAAAAAAATGAGAATGGTAGCAAATTTCCAGAGACCGGGAAGAATGGAAGGCTTTTGGGGAGGCCTTTGCAGTGTGATATAAAAGTTAAAGTTAATATAAAAGGTTAATAAAACATACACACGTTTAACATTATAAGAGAAGAACCAAAGCTAAGTTCGTATATAAACATTAGTTCTGATTCCGTAGTTTCACCAGACTAGCTATATTTTCCTAAAATACGAATGACCTTATTTTGCTTGCACCAAAGTCCAAATTAGAGTAAGATTTTTAAATGAAAGTTCTAAAATAAATTAAAATACACATGATTCCTATATTTAATTAATTTTCCTAGTTTTCCCGAGTTTTAATCAATACCTTGTTACGCGATGAATGCACTAAACTTCAATCACCCGTAACTAATTGTAATAGTAACCTGCGTACTCGTACGTCATAAAAATAGTTATTTCTGTTATGTACATACCTAGTTTAAATTTTATTGAAAATGAGATTTTTTGTTTTGTTATGTTAAATTCAAGTGCTCATATAGACCACGGAAAAGAGGGGACTCTTCTAAACACAAGTTATTTTTAACTTCACCGAAGAGATGTACTTCTTGTTTTTAATTAATAAAAGATTTATGAATTGAATTTTTTTTTTATCACACGTCAATTTAGTAAATTTTAAAAGTATAATTCAGACTTTAGAGCGATTGAAATAAGAACGTTCGTATTTTATGAAACTAGTTAGCCCGGAATTACAGAATCAGGGACATTGGCACATTATTATTAATAATTATATTCTGGTGTTTTCCACATCTTTATAAGTTTATAAAAGTCGTGTTAGTTACACCATTTATAACTCATGAACACCTGGACCGATTTTCATGTAAAATAAATAAATAAATAAAGATTTAATGTGGTGAGTTCAGTTTGACACAACCTTTGACGATGTTCGGTTTGTTAAGTTATGACAGTTGCCATTGTGCACGCTTAAACAATCATGTCAGGAGCAAAGTAAAGCAAAATGTTTTATTCTGATATCTTTTTCTTCATAAAACGCGCGGACAAAGTTGCGAACGGAACAGCTAGTTTATAATAAAACTGTACTATTTCCATGAGTTTCAGCGGGTTTCATCAAAATATGGTCCATTTTGATGAACTACGAGTACCTTAATAAGTATCTACAAAAAAATAAGTTACATACTTTGCTAGCTTAAGTCACTATGGGATAGGTACTCAATATGGATTAGAATAGAATAGAATAGAATAATGATTTATTTGACATACAACATGAAAAAGGTTACAGACAGGCCAACAAACAGGTAAAAGATTAGAGTAGGGAGGCGAAACAACACATGATAAGAGAGTACATTTTTCGCTTGTGGTGCCAAACAGGTCCAGTCTCAGCTTTAATGCCACTCCTAATTGAGACAGCGCTGGTTTTCCGACTGGGCCTTTCAGAGTGACATCACGGGCATTATACATAAATATACAAAAAATACAAACAGTTAAAACAAAAAAAGTTAAAGTTACAAACATTAAATTAAAGAGATACTTATTTGGTAGAATACGAACTAAATACATGCACACAATAATACAATGATAATGTTTTTAAGGTGACAATGACAGATGACAGATTTGAAAAATGGATTGATAGAGTTGGTTGAATTGTTTATAAAATGAACACATCTAGCAGACTGATATATGAATACATCCAGCAGACTGGAACGACGTAGCACGACGACATTGACTAGTGATCTGTCAGTACGGTGCATCGCCTCGGCTTGCACGGATTTAAGGCAATCGTCTGGCCGGCGTGAGCGATGACCAGGTCTAGACGGGTCTGGGGTTTTGTGGCGTAATTGAAAGAGACTGATCGGTGGGATCCTTGTTCATTTTTGTTTGGTACAAAATAACATCAATGATATTAGTCCATATTACAAACACAAGTTTTTCTTAAAGTAGTCTTGAGTTATCCATAAATTGTTTTAAACGGTCCTTAGATAGCTTAACTATTTCCCATGTATTATTGTATTATGTGTTATTGTAATTATTCCGTAATTCATTTCAGTATGTTTTAGTAGGGAGCGGGATGATGGTAATGGGGAAATGGTAACTATAATATATTTAAAGGAGCCTAGTTTAGCTCAATACGGCTAGTACTCCAACTCTAAAACATGTTGCACCTGCTTGTGTGTTTTCTGTGTCGAAACAAGGGAAGATCTCAACGCGGCCACCGTTAGCGCATTTGACATGGCCACCCACTCCAAAACATAATAAAGTTTGAAGCAACGACACGAAGAGAATAAGGCCATAATATTATCTATAATGTAGGTAATATCTTAAATATAAATAATTAGGGATCCCATAGCCATACTCAAACATTAATCAAAAACTAGGTATAGATTATTTGATAGCTCTGAAAACTGGAAAATTATCAAAGCTTACGTCTCGATTTGAGTTTCAGTATGGTTTTAGGAATAGGAATATGGCCTTTCATCGTCATCATCATCATTCAGCCCGATTGCACCCACTGCTGGATATAGAAAGGCAACTCATTCTTACGCCACTCTTTTCGTTCCGTGGAAAGTCTCACCCAGTGGTTTCCGACAACGCTATATCATTTGACCATCGGGCGGGTCGTCTTATTCTTGGCCATTGAGCATCTCTTGGCCACACTCTGTTATGGCCTTTGCCCATCTCCCGTTGTCCATTGTAGTCCAAATGGCCCTTTGTACTACTTATTTATTTGTTTATTTATCTGACATTTATTTATCTATCTAACGTACATAGTGTTGAATTTGTTGTTACTTTTTATTACTACACTCTATTAATATACCCACGTAATCACAGTAAAGTTTTTTACTTAGTAGCATTTTAACGACAACTAACGAATGCGGGACAAAATTATTTAAGGACAACACTACATTTTAACATACCTACATAAAATGAAAATAAGTACCAGCATTCAAGTTAACTAGGTACATAACACGTTTTTGCGTAAGAAATTCAAACCTTAAGCAACTTATTAAACTCCAGTCTTGTCTATTGGTAATTTTCTTGATGTTTCGATTTATAAAAAAGGCTCGTTTAGATGGACAGTTAATCAAGTCAAAATCAAGTCGAATCAAAAAATATTTTATTCAATACAATCACAAGGATCACTTCGAAACGTTTTACATACTAGGTGAATATATATGCCAATTCCTCCTTAGCCAAGCCTGAGAAGAACTGGCAAAAAACTCATCCTAATCATAGAGATTTTTTGTATTATCCATCTTACATCTAAAAACTAATACAAGAGAGATTATACATTTTAAATCTGTCAGTTAGCTGTCTGAGGGCAGAGCAACATGAGGCCATGCATTATAATCAATAATATAGTAATTTATATTATAATACGCTTTCTTCACGACTACCCTTTATGTTAGCTTTAATCAAAAGAAATCCGCGTCATACAGTTGAGCTCGAATGCAATTCTCAAATGGTCTGAACAAGCCAATGTACTTAGAACAAGGGGATCGAACCCTCAAAGGCTCTAAAACGCGTTAATAAAAGAGAGTTATTTCAGCGTTGGTACATTTCGCAAGGTAACGATAGTCGCTGTGCTCACTTCAGAGTTTCAAGCCGAAGTTGTCGCAAAGATGTGACTGTTAAAGTTTGATCAGTAAGAAAGTTTTAATTGCTACTGAATGGCATTTCTAGTACGGAAGTTCGCTTTCAAAGTATTTTATTTGAGAAGCGGAAATCATTTGGTTTTAGGGTGTGTATACCCAGGAAAAAGTCGCAGTAAACAAACTTGACCGGCCTCTCAGGTATTTTGGTAGTAGCTCTGCGCTCTAGGTTGTAGGTGCGAATATCTATGTTTATCACACAAACATTTGGAAGACGACCTCTGTGACGCAGTAGGCCAAGGCCCGGTTGAAGGTTGCGGGTTCGATTCGCGAAACAAATGTTTGTATCGTCTGCAAGTATTTGCCTCGTGTCTAGGTGTTTCTATTTATAATAATGTAAGTATTTACAAAAAGTGTATCAGAAGTATATCAGTTACGTGGTACCCATAAAACAAGCTCAAGCAGAGCTTTGAAACTTTGGAGCCAGATGATGTTGTGTGAAATATCCGGCTTTATTATTATTATTTGTGTGATGAACATAGATGTTTGTTCCGTATCCCTAGATACATAGATGTTAGATATATAGATGTTATAGAGTATCTTATGAATGTATTTAAAAATATACAAGTACTAGCTGGATCAGTTGAGCTATCTATAGATCGTTTTAAACGGTCCTTAGATAGCTCAACTGTTTGTATATTATTTTGTACATTTCTGTAATTATTTCTGTGAATAAATGTTCCTCAATACACTAGTACTAGTTATTGGTCGCGACGTACTCCGCATTTTTTTTTAATGGAGTTTTAGCTTAAATCCTTCCCTAGGATGCAATTTATCTCCTTACAAATTTTATTGATAAGTTTCAGACCAATCACACCTACCACCCATTAAAAAGTTTCCATACAAACATTCACACCCTATTTTACTCATTTATGAGGGTTATTTTGGAAAATCCCGTCTTAGTGGGTGGTTTTGCTATAAAAGGAAGCTACCTTCCAAATTTCAGCTTTCTAGCTTCAGCGGTTTCGGCTTGGCGATGATGAATCAGTCAGTCAGTCAGGTTAAGCTCTTTTATAGGTATAGATAGATTAAGCGGTCATTCTGTTCTTATAGTACAAGCTACGAGTATGCTCAGTTTGGGGCTAGATGGTTCTAGCCCCAAACTCTCGATGAAATTGGTGCGATAGCTATGTGCTGCTTGATATAAAACGGAGCATAATGCACATTAATACTAGACAATAACATCTAACAAATAAATAAATAAATAATACCGGACATTAAACACAGCGCCATCTAGTCCCAAAGTAAGCAGAGCTTGTGTTATGGGTACCACATGACTGATATAATATTTACTTAAATACTTTTTTTTTCTAAATGCATACACATTATACATAGAAAAATACCCGAGACAAATACTTGCAGGTCATACAAACATTTGGCCCACGGCGGGAATTGAACCCGCAACTTTCTGCGTCTCAGCTGGGCCTTCGCCCACTGCGCTACAGAGGTCGTCAAATCTGTGGAAATTATTTCGTGAAAAGGGACGGAATTGTATAACAGGAAGCCGTGGAGGTGCCTGATATTTGTTTGACTAATGTGCGCGCGCGGTGTAAGAGTTGCCCGTCACACGGTACGAACTCATTTTCCGAGAGGTTACTGTTGAGGATAGAGTTACTGTCAGCCAACAGTGTGTGCATATAACGAGAAAGAGTAAGGGAAATAGAGAAGGAGAAAGCATTAGTTGTACGCTTAACCTATAGTGTTGTGTATAAAGTGTGCTGTTATAAAAATTGTTACCAAGGCGAGAATGCAGATGTTACATATCATAATATGTGACTACTGTCAAGACCACTAGTTTTTTTTTCAAACTACCTTTTATTATATTAGGTCATTACCTCAATCTGTCGTTTATTGGATTAACAGCAGTACCCACAGACACCAGACACCACCACAGCACCGCCAACTGTAATAACAACTTGTAACTGATTCATGTATAATTTATAAATATATTTTCCTAGTAACAAAACTAAAGATAGTCTGTAATAACATGAAGTACATACACACACGAGTACATTGACTATATTCGATTTGTATTCAGAGTTCGTTAACTCCGCAGCGATTGGCCCGAGGCAAACGCGTTGAACCGCTATCTCCTACAACTGCCTACTTCCAGTACGACAAGCCCATTGCAAACTTTGAGAGACGGTTATTGAATTCTAGATAAACTACCACTTAACTAGGTACCTCAAGAAACCATTGTTATTGACTAGATCCGCCAACCAAATGCACAAACTTTACCTACGTTCAACGATTGTTCTGAATAACATAATGTTCTGAGAATTGTTATACACACATACTTTGTATTGTTTAGGCAATTAATAACAAAATTATGCTTTCTCGGAAATCATTGTGAATACAAACGCACGTAACAATAGTAACATTAGTTTATAATATTTTCATTTCTCAAGGTTTGCTGTAAGAGAACTCTTTTTAGGGTTAAGCTCGCCTATATAATAAGTATGTTTAAAAATGTGTGTAAGTAAGTTTAACAATGTGAGTACAATAAAGAATAACAACTCACTCGCTTCTGTGAAGTTTGGTTTCTCAGAAACGACTCTCAATGTCACCTTCTTGGTATGTTTATATCTAGGTGGGTAAGTAAGTATTTCAGAACGTCCTGAAGCGTGATAACAGTCACGTTTTCGATTTAGTTACGGAAGAAACTTCAAAGCGCCTTCCACTAAATCCATGTTAGGTGTTTACATAGGTAAACCTAACCAGAGTTTAGGGTATAAAGATAGGTACTATAAATAGTATTATACTGCATATAGTATAGTGTAACAAATTATGTAAGGGTACCTATCGCTCCTACCTACCTAATGTTCAGGCAGATCGTAAAATACACTTTCAATCAATGTTTTGATGTTTTTAAATCAATCATATTGAAGAGGTTTAGTCTGTATTGGTGAACGGTTACACATATTAATGGTTTTGAAAAAAGTACTATTGATTTACATGGAATTATTACATTGTGGTTAACATAAATTTTATTTGTGTTTTATTCTTAACAATTGAAATCTAACAGATTACTTCTCCAAAAAAACCTTCTAATTTTTCACATTTAAAACATTCGTGAGTTGTACTATACATTTATAACATTCGTGAGTTGTACTATACATAATAAACATAGGCTTTACTCACGTATTATTTTGTCGATGGAGGTACCGACACTGTTTCGATTCATCTAGAGAATCTTCATCAGGGTGAGTTTGATCCGCGGTCCGTGAGTTGCCGGTCGAGTTCACGGTTCGTTTCTATTTTTTCCTAAACTAGTTAAAGTTAAAAAATGATCCGTTTTTAATATATTACGGAGGGACTCCGTATTCTTCATACTCGAACTTGAACGCAAACATATCTTTTGTATGAAAGTGGATTGGACGAATGAAACTTGATTATTTAAATAGGGGCATTCCACTTAGCACTCCTGCGTAGGTATCCTTTTGATTTTATGTCGTATATTCGCCTTAATAAGGGGGAACACAAGTGTTATTACTCGGTGGAACAAATGGACCCTCGACTGTGAAGACATCACCGCCGAGCTACACAATGGAAATATCTCCGTGAGATTAGAATCGTATTTCACACACATTCTCAAACTCCACCGACAAACTACGTAGCTGTCATAAGTGACATCGACAAGAGCCATAATGGCTCATACGGTGTGATCGTAAAATTTTATAGGTAGCTCCGAGCTACAAAATGTTTCCCTAGAGGCCGCCCCTCCGACCTCACATTATGCTTCCTCCAGACACACTTATCTAACCGTGATTAATTTGTTTTATCTACTAAACGCCGCAAAAGATTTATTACACTCGAACGGACTCAGATGACGTAAGTAAAGTAAGACGACACCCACGCTGATGTATCGATAAATAATTTAAAGCTGGAAACGTAAGGAGCGGAGTACAAAATTTATGAAATAAAACAATAATCTTCCCTATTTCACTGATGATGATTATATAGATTCATTTAGAGAATCATAATCTAATCTTCGATTTATCGAAACAGTGTCGGTGCCTAAATCGGTGAATAAATGCCCGCGTTTCTCAAAATGAACAATGTTCAGAAAACTCACGATTTACTTTGGTATCCTCCTCTAAAATACCTGATACTCAAAAAGAGTTGCCAACTACTAAAAGTGTAGACCCAATTAGAGGTAAGCCAATTTCGGTCTACACACAACAAAACACCCACACAAACGTTTAGTTAATTAGATACGAAGAAGGTGGATCCATTTGTTTTATACCCATATAATAAATGTTTTGATAAAACTCTTATCACAGGCATAGATGCATAATTTTTCCATAATCCAGCGTCCGTCGACCCCGATGCCATCAGATCGCCTCATTTATTCGCACGCACTAAGATATTCACGGCCCTGTTTACCACAACATTAGTGATCCCCTTTAATGCCAAGTCTGATAGCATTAGGATCTCACAAAACCATAAACATTATAGGTATGCATCTGTTTTGAGGTATATACCTACTACATTGAAATCAGCGAACCAGGCCGCGGGTACTCTGCACTTTAAGTAAGAAACTACAAGTACATCTTGGGCCAACCTTGTTGGGCAAATTCGTAGAGAAGTGCCGTGTAAAACGAGATAGAGTGATAGAAAAACAGGGAATATGTAGGTATACATATAAAATGTTATGCGCTAAGCGCTTGTGCGAGCTGAATTGCACTTAATTTCGTCGTAGTCGCTATTTATATAAATATTTCCGTGGAGTCCGCTTTCTGTACTTGTAATAATAATTAATCTGTGGTACACGAATCTGTTCACTGATGGATCACGAACGAGAAAACAAGAAAAATAAATACATGTAAGATCAGATCTTTTCTCAAAGTACCTATTCAAGAACTTAGGTACTTATACAACAATAAATTCACTCTTCTACGAAAACTTGAACTTCATGCTACTTTGTCTCAACTGAGCTGCAGAGCGAGTTCAATTGTTTTGCCACAAATCAACTCACTGCCTATAACACTGACCTACAACGGAGATATAACAATGGATTTCTGTAGCTTTAGATAAAATTCCAGGCATTCAATTTCCATGTTATCAATCGGTCCAGTGCCGCGCCGAGAACTTCCCCGCTGGATTGTAAAGCGAGTAGCCCAACGCAGCTAAATCCATACGGGCTTTTAAAACTTTCTCAACCCAAAACCGAACACCGATAAAAGTGGATAACAAATTTCATCTGCTGTCGGACTTTGCAAAACTGGTTTAGCGCACTCGACTGGGGTCTACATCTGCTAATTGCTTCTGAACTTGTTTTTCAGCATAATTTTGGCTAATTGCAGTCGCGTCCTGGCAATCTGCCAAGTCAAAGCCGCTGAAAAATACACTCTGTTCAGATTAACAAATATAAATAGCACTTATTTGGTGAAATACAGTGAAATTATTCATGGTTACCTCACATTTTTATGTAGTTGGTTTAAAATTTATATAGCTGGTTTAAAATAGAGTTACATAACGGTTAGGTAACTAGTTACTTACTTACAATAAGTATGTGAAAGCGCATTCTCAATGAAAAATTCTTCATGGTTAGTCAATCGTAGTTTACTCATTATATTTAATTGTTTTGTTTTATTTATTGTTCTTAAAAATCTCATACATTAATTGTTTTTCTAGAATCCGTCGTCTGATATTGTATTTCTACTTACTAATTGGCCCTCTGTAAAATTTATGCCTTGCATATATTACTTATTTCATAATTAACATTGTACCTACATAGCTGTATGTTTTCTAAAACGATTAAAATAAAATAAATAAAATAAAATATGATTTCATATCATGAAATAAACGTTAAGTACCTATACTATTCAGAGTAATTTGTTCAGAGTACTGTTGGGTTTACCCAAATTCTAAAGTGCGTCTGGTATGTGAGTCGATGCACATGTAGATGACTTTAACGCTATTATGCGAAAAAAAATAGAATCTATTAAGAGTAGAATGCTGGGAAGTTCCAACAAGTTTCCCATGGTCCTGGCTGGCAGTTTCGACAGTTCTCTGCAAAGGCACTGGGTTAAGGTCAGCATTCATTAACCTATGTGTGACAAATGTATTATATGGATAAAATAGAGACTGACATAATTATACCCATCATTAATGTTTTAATGTGAATTTATTTAACTTAACATACTTTTCTAGATATAAGGCTTATGGATCATTGTTGTTTAAATAAAATTCTTTTTTTTTTGTATTTTTTCTTTAATAGTTAGCTAATGTGGTATTAAAGTATTATACAAGTAAGAGCACTTAAGTTGTTAATGGGACAATTTGTATTACCAATGGTACTAGAAATGGTACTAGTGGGAATGATCGGGCTTTGACATTTTATTGTATAGTATCTGGATAAAACGACGTTTTCAAAAAATGAAACCTAGCTAGATCGATTTATCACCCCCGAAACACCCTGCATGCTAAATTTTGTGAAAATCGTTGGAGCTGTTTCCGAGATTTAGATTATATATATATACATAAATATTTATATACAAGAAATGCTCGTTTAAAAGTATCAGATAAAAGCTGTATTCGTTTATACTTAACCAGCTGTTTCGTTCACGACTTCGTCCTCGTGTTTTAAAAAGAAACAATTATAAATAAAACTCTTGAACATACACAAAAAATTTCATCACAATCGGTCCAGCCGTTTAGGAGGAGTTTAATTACAAACACACGCACTGAAGATTTATATATAAAGATCAGGACCTTTCGTCTTTAGTTGGTAATCAGACCACAATAAGTTTTTTTACTATTTAAAGAAAAACAAGTCGACTTGCTTAAGATAATGTAACCGACACGCCTTAAAATAACACATAAATAGGCTAATATTCAAAACAAAAACATACATTAAAGTCTGCATTTCATTCACTGTGGATGTTTATCTAGAGTTTCTGCAACAGTACCTAACCTCCAGAAATCCGAACAAGCTCTCACAAATGTACGAAATGTACTTGGCATTTGGGAATGTACGAGTAGGTATCTACCGTGACTTTCCGTGGCGTAGGTCGAGCTCGGAGGAAATTACGCTAGAACATTGTTTTGTGCTGCACTTGTTACGGCCACCCGCTGCTCCGAGACTCTATAAATCCTTGCAGTCCATGTAAACTGTGCTCACTACGTATGACCTATATAAGGGATACGTAGATGGAGTAGCTTACTAAGGCTAAATTCCCAGATTAAGTAAACATTCGTAAGCGGCGTACTTAGAATTTTTTTTATGTCAAAAGAAACTGTCTGTTCAGATTTGCATAGAGAAATTAACTGGTTGATGCTACCAGCCGATGATTATATTTTACAAGAATTGATCAGACGAGCTCGTCGGTTACCAAGTGAAACGGAATTACTTATTTTGAGCAAGTAATTTTACTTTGTCTTTTAGTATTGTTGCAATTCGTTACAGCGACTATTCAAAAAATAAAAGGTGATATGACAACAATTTGTTGTAACACTTTTGTTTGCAGCTACAAAACAGTTTTGTATTTAAGTTTTAATTCTGTGTTCAATTTTAGTTTTATTCCAGGTTTGTGGAATATTTACATTACATTCAAGAGATCTCGTTTTTTGGGTTGTTTGCAGTTTTAAAAATGGTCTCTCTGCACATACGTTCGGTAGACGGACCGAGCGTGACCCGAGCGTGACCCACTAGCCCAAAGTAGAGATCCATTTTACTATTTCATCTGTCACAGGATTTAATATCGAACAATAAAAATTAATTGTTGAAGTTCAGCTCGCAAATAAATTAAAGCGGCACCTGTTTTGGAACGGGTCATAAAATACGGTAGTACACAAGGGCTTATAATAAATGAAACGATTTATTTCCGAAACGAAACTTTTCCATTGTGTTAACTTTTCGCTGTAGGCTGTACTCGCTGCAAAACATTGTGATCGCTTCACGGGTCATGTTTTGATAACGCTGTGACGTTGTTATCTCGTTTGATGAATGGACTTTTTGTTACAAATGGACGTTGTTATTTTGCTAGTGAACTCAGCCGTCGCAAATGTTTTTCCGAGGGCGCAGGAAGCGGAGCGGCGACGGCTCGCGCTCGCGATTATTGTCGATAAAAAACATCGTTTCACAAACATTCTTTCTTAAAATAAATAATTTATTGAGAAATCATATTTAAAATAAAGATAGCAAGGAACAGAAGAATATACTAAATATACTAATATATTGCTCACGCAGAATTGTGTACACGATCAAACATACACATGATTGATTATATCTCTCCGAAAAGTATTATAAGTGACATAGTTCGTGATCTCTGCCTACGCCTTCGATCAGTATGTCTAAATCTTCTGGTAGTAATAACGTACTTACTGGTAAGTACCGACTTTTGTACGTAACAAAGTAGTTTAATAAACCTTCACTGTACTGAGTTGAAATAGTGGATATGCTGAGAACTTTACTCATGGTGGAATTTCCACAGAGGAAATGAAAATTGTTAAGACAGTCTCTGCTTCAAAGGACTCATTAGACAAAGAGACATTGTGGGATACTATGCTGTGATATTGATTTTAATCAAATCACAAATTAACTAGTTACGAGTGTGTAGGAACTTAAGAATCATCTTATCATTATTATAATCTAATAGTTATTTAATACTAACAGCAAACCACGAATTCGTACGGATGGTACCTATATAAAAAGTAGCCTAGTATACCAATAAAAGTAGTAAATTATATTAATTAATAATAAAAAAAGTATTTTTGTACCTGACTTTTCCAAGTGTACTGTACGTATCTTATTGGAATAAATAACTATTGTATTGTATTTAGTCCATTAAAATGTTACATTTTTTAGGCCTTAGTGTGCATTTGTCAGAGGACGCAATTTTATTTTTTTAATGTGTAGGGGGGGTCAGTAGAAGCTTAAGTTCAAGTTTGTGGGGTCGGCACCCTTGTCCCCCGGCCGCCATCTTGGAAAAGGGGGTGCAAAGGGTTTTCGCGCTGTATCTCGTAAACTAGTTACCTTACAGAAAATTTAATCAAACATAAAATGTAGCAAATTAAATTTCCTACAATTTTATTTCTATTACTTTTTATCGTCAAGTGACCAACAAAAAAGTTATAAACAAAAATAAATGAAAATTTTGTTTGTTTGTTCTAGGTTTTACAGCGCTCCAAACTTAAACGGATTCTCGAATGCTCATAGGGATGCAATAAAAACTAAAAATTAGGCTTACTTTTCTATCTATATTTTTTTTATTCATACAATTTATTATGATCTTAACATTCCTATGCTATTATTGAACTATGTTTGACCCTTTTACCCACCACCTATGAGGTATAACATGGGCAAAGTCAAATTTATAAAAATTTAATGCATTTTTTAATGCATTTTTTGTCACTGTCTTAGCAAATCGTTTGTATCGCAGAGTGTCTAGAGTATCGTCTTTATTTCCGCCATATAAAAAGACGAAAAAACGTTCGCCAACAACACTGAGTAACGATGACTCGACTTTCTCACTCATAAATAATTTAGTTCCACTTGCTAACTCTGGATGCTTCTGCAAAATTTTTATAAATTTGACTTTGCCCATGTTATACCTCATAGGTGGTGGGTAAAAGGGTCAAACATAGTTCAATAATAGCATAGGAATGTTAAGATCATAATAAATTGTATGAATAAAAAAAATATAGATAGAAAAGTAAGCCTAATTTTTAGTTTTTATTGCATCCCTATGAGCATTCGAGAATCCGTTTAAGTTTGGAGCGCTGTAAAACCTAGAACAAACAAACAAAATTTTCATTTATTTTTGTTTATAACTTTTTTGTTGGTCACTTGACGATAAAAAGTAATAGAAATAAAATTGTAGGAAATTTAATTTGCTACATTTTATGTTTGATTAAATTTTCTGTAAGGTAACTAGTTTACGAGATACAGCGCGAAAACCCTTTGCACCCCCTTTTCCAAGATGGCGGCCGGGGGACAAGGGTGCCGACCCCACAAACTTGAACTTAAGCTTCTACTGACCCCCCCTACACATTAAAAAAATAAAATTGCGTCCTCTGACAAATGCATACCCAAATGTAACTTTTCAATGGACTAATTGTATTGTAAATGTAACCTAAAATACAATCCATTCTCTTACCGAATTTTCAAGATCACTTCAGACAAAAAAACAGACAGAAGATTATTTGTAGTATGAACGGATTATCATAGAGATGATTATTATTTTATAAATAAAAATCCTTTTGGAAATGCGGGCCTTTTGCTTATTGTTTTTGTGCGACGTTATAATAAGAGTATTTACCAACTCAATCAATAGTGAATAGCCGTCCATTTACCATCAACTTTCAATTTCAACATGACAGCCGACAAATCGCTCGGTTTCGTCCGTTCCAATATCCCGATGACAACACCTACATTAACCTTAAGGACCCTCCGTCACCCAGCACCCAACACATGCGAAGAATAAATCCAGTTCAAGAATAAATTAAGGTCTTTGTGCCGCGGGATTGTCCGGAGTCCTAACCGGAAACGCGGGTTGCATTTTTATTTATAACAACAATTTTTAATCTCTGAACTTTTATATCGTTTTGTGCTTTACAATAAGAAACTGTCAGATCTTTATTTCCAACTAGCCCGCTGTCTTTTTTCTAAGCCTGTATCCACATTTACGAATCTTTTCCTGCTAGTATTGATGTCTACAACTTTTTTGTGGATCAATCACGATGTAACTTCGGCTAGGCGGATTTGCTTTATATATTACAAATATAGTCAGTCAATACATTTATTCAGTTCACCACTGAAAATACATAAGAAAAAGAAAGAAAAAATGACCAAAACAAAAACATAAGACAAACTTCAAATAGTTTGAAGTTTGTCTTATGTTTTTGTTTTCTTAGTATTCATTTCCTTGTAAACGAGGTGGAAAAAATATTACTCAGCTGAGGACAATCCTGCTGCATGAAACTTATACAGCAGCGCTGGTCATCCTGTGAGATGACTGTTGATTTCACAGACATCTGTTAGACTAGTCTTAGTACTTTCTCCTTATCCAATTTAATTTAGCGCAAGCTAAGCAACGGGCAGAAGCTTATACATTCATGATTTTCTTATGGATGTAGAAAAAATAACTCGTAAAATAAAGTTAACTCGTTCAAGAAGCGTGCGTTTATCAACAATGATTCCGTCCCCGATTTATGAACGTCAGTATCTTGGTATAAAATTCAACGTAGAGGTTTTATACCAATTTTATAGCATTGTCTTCGTAAACGTTGTCCGAGTTTTAGTAGCTACTAAAAAAGCAAAGCCGTATTATGATTAAGTATATTAAGTAGATACCTACAGTGTTTGGCCAGACTGCGAAAGCGGGCGCGGGGAGGGCGCGGCGCGACAAACTCAAATATAAGAACTTCATTTGAGTGTCCATAGTGGACACGCGGGTGCGGGGCGGACGCGGGAAACGGCGCGGGCTACTTGGCGCGGGAAGCGCGCGGGCAACTCACGCCTTAGCTCGTTCATACAAGTGGCCGCAGTAAGAGCGCGGGCGACAAGAGATAAACCGCGTGGGAGCAGGGATCTCAAACTGGTTCGAGCTCCGCGCTCGTTCTTGTGATGGCGTCTTGACAAATTAATGTCGAAGAATTAATAAGTGCTATTCAAGCACGACCTACACTGTGGATGTCGAAACAACGTCAATACAAAAACATAAAAGTTAATTTAAGATTGTAGAATGAAATAAAATCCAAAAGCTTTGGAGGTTGCTCTCGCAATTTTTCATTACATTAAAAAAAATCCATTTAATGTAAGAATCTTCCAGTAAAATACGTCTTTTTCATCCAAATTATATTTTTATAAACACTGGCACCGACAACACTCGGAATGCAGCCGCGCTCTACTGCGGACAGGCACAAACGCGCGCGTTGCCGCACCCGCGCCGCTGCGCTGCCCGCCCCGCGCTGCGAGTCTGGCCAAGCACACAATGTTACAAATCAGGGTTACAAGGTTATGACAAAAAAGCTATCATTTGCGAAAGCGCATAGATTATCTAAGATAGCGGCGCTGTCATTTAACGATTGTCGTACTTCTTTAAGACAAGCTTTCATTTACAATGAAATTACTTTTCACTGCATTGAGCGTAATAAGAGATATGTTTAAATGCAGGTGCAGTTTAAATTTCTGTAGGATAAATGTTTGCACTATCTGCAAACATTTTGCTTATGTCTATGTTGTATACTATAAAAAGAAAACCGACTTCATGTAGGTATACAAAAAATATCATAAATACATAAAGTTTTTAAATATTTGTTGATTTTTAAAAACCACTCGACAGATTTCTGTAAAATTTAAATGGGACCTACCCTTTGAAACAAAAAAATAATTTTCTAAATCGGTTCAGGCATCTTTGAATAATCGGTGAACATACTTAAAAAAACAAAATATTCCGACGAATTGAAATCCTCCTCCTTTTTGTTGAAGTCGGTTAAAAATATGCCGGCTTTAGTGTTATTTGAATTGGGGTCGCTGTACGTGTAACACGATGTCCACACCATCAATGTTGTGTGTAGTAAATTGTTGGTGTAGTCCACATGATAAACATAAAATCAATGACAAAAGCATTGATTAAAACATGTAAATTGTGTTTATCTTTTGTTTCATTTTATAACTTATAATATTATTGCAGTCCGGTTTCGGTAGAGCGAATTAATTATGAAATTAAAAACGCAAACAAACGAAGCCCGCTACTTTTGTTCCGTTCCAATCATCCACTGCAGTGTTGGATTAAAAACAAATCGCACGAAGTGATTCGTATTACGGAAACTGTTTTTAGTTTTACGTATTTTCAAAGTACGAACACAAGTGCCTGTTCTAGTACTTCTTGTATCACTATCATTCTTCAGCATAAATCGTTAGTAGTTTGCCATCATATATCACATCATGATCATCATTTTTTATACTATTGCATTAGGGGTGCATGCACCCCTTGTAAAAATAGTGTAAGTACTTTTTATAAATAAATAAATAACTACTGTTCATAAAATAGGAAATTTAGATTTAAAATTAATAATTGAATCTGTAGATAGATAGATGATAGAAAACACTTTATTGCACACTTTTGCTAGTCGGTAGTACAATGGGCGGTCTTATCGATATGTAGCGATCTCTGCCAGACAACCTTGGAATGGATTAAACTGAATGTAGCTGAAAAAAGGGTGATATTAATAATAAATTATTTATAATAAAAATAATGTGTACATACAAGTTTACAGGCTACGAAAAAGATACATACATACATACTAATACAAAAATATATACCATAGGTAGGTACATAAATTTTTAGATTTTTTTTTATTTTTATAATCCCTATTATAATCCCTGACATTTCACACGGCATCATCTGGCCCCAAAGTAAGCAGAGCTTGTGTTATGGGTACCACACGACTGACATTACAGTATATGAAATCTATATATATCTAATATGTACGTTTAAACGAGCTATTTTTATGTATATATATATAATCTGAATCTCGGAAACGGCTCCAACGATTTTCATGAAATTTAGTATGCAGGGGGTTTCGGGGCGATAAATGAATCCAGCTAGGTTTCATTTTTAGAAAACGCCGTTTTATCCGTATTTAAACCGATCATCCAGGTACTACAACCTTATAAGATAAACTAAATAAACCAATACATACATAAACATACCTAAATCCAAAATTACATAAAGAATCAAGCAACAGTTAACGACAGAACAAAAAGTGTACCCTGACTATAGCTTTAAAACAACTTTAAAGCTATGGTCAACGCCCTTTAAATATCGGAGCACGAAGATGCTAGACGAGATTTTATGTTTTGTATGAGAAGTGTTAACTTGTGTCAACCCTTGAGCTGGGTGTAATAAATAAATAAAATGCGTGAGTGTCGTGGAACACTCGGTTGGAATGAAGTTCCTATGGTTCCTATTATTATTGATTATTGATTAACAAATACAAATTAATGAATTACTAGTTCTGAAAGCAGTGAAATGAAACGCAAAAATAACGAATGATTTAAAGGAATGGTAGGAGATTTCGTAATTAATACAACTTTTCGAGTTGTGAAAATAAACATTGAATTGTACATCATTCAATACATCTAATTCATTCGTTCATCTAATAAAATCATTCATGTCACCCTATGGATAATCGTCTACACTAAAGAAAGGGCACTTCGTGAAGGAAAATCTTACACTTTTTTTCGTCCCCGTCCCCTATCTGCAAAACCCGTACCGCTATAAGGAACCAAAATTCTTAAATTCCAAAATTAATAAAATACTGTGATAATTGTTAATAAGGTTCCGAATATACATATACTCGCAAATGCTGTATAAAAACTGTAGATTCCTTGAAATAAAGCGATGATTTAGCTTCACATTTTACATTATGTAAACTGTAGCTTTAGAGTATAATTATGTAAAGGCAGAAATACGCTCATGAGATATTAATGCCTTTACCAACATTAATTGTGGTGGATTTCAAAACAGCCCGCAGGTAGGACGCAGCGACTTGATGAATGGCTCGACTTAAACCGAATTGTTTCCACTCCAAGCCATTTCAAAAATGATAATTATTAAATATTTGTACTTAGATATCCTTAAAACAAATGCCCGAAATTATGTTTGATTATCAAGTTTAAGCACAAATACATTTTTAAACATCAAATTTAATGAATAGGAATAGGACGAAAACAAGTATAAATTTAATATTTCAAAAACTCAACAAAGGTTGTACATACCTACATACATATGTACAAACAAGTATTTTTTAACAACTTGTAATAAGTAACTACGTAGTTACTGTGTTAATTTAGGGCTATTACCAATTATGATTTTACTTTCAAAATTTCGTGAGTTGTACTATAAATATTGATAAATACGGGTTTACTCGCGTATTATTTTGTCGATGGAGGCCTGGTGAAGATTCTCTAAATGAATCGAAACAGTGTCGGTGCCTCCATCGACAACATAACACGTGAGCAAAACCCTTTTTATCAAACTCTGCTATGATTTGATATCTTATAATTATACATATATAGTTCATAAAGTTTAAGATTGCACAATGGAATTTCATAAACGGGCCATGACCATAATTAATAATTTCGTTTCCGCATTAATTTGAATTTCATCAACGAGTCGGTAGTCATTCCCATTTATGACGAAATTAACTCTGATCACAATGAAATTATATACATGTTGATGAATAGCGGGGGTTTTCGAGAAGTGATGCACATGTAGGTAAGTGAAGTAAATGTAGTACTTATCTCATTATTGAACACAATAATAATAAAAGTACCTATGTGCGATGCGTTATCATCTTGGCTTAATAATCGATAAATAGTAGGTACAAGGTGCGCTTCTATAATAAGCTTCCTGAAAATGCAACTAAACTACCTATTAAGAAATTTAGAGCATACATAAAGGGTAGTCTTTTGAAAAAAGCGTATTATAAAATAAATGACTATGTTATTGATAAGAATGCATGTTCTCATGTTGCTCTGCCCTCAGACAGTTAACTAACAGACTTGAATTGTATAAACTACTGTAATCTAGTATTAGTTTTTTGTAGTTAAGCTAGTTATAAGATGTATCATACAAAAAAGCGCTAGGACCAGGACGAGTTTCTTGCCAGTTCTTCTCGGACTTGGGTTAGGAGGAATTGGCACCTAAATACCCACCCAGTTTGTATGACGTTTCAAAGTGATCCTTGTGATTGTACTGAATAAACATTTTTTTTATTTTGACATTTGCTTTTGACTTATTTGCTTTTGCTTTTGGCTCCATTAGGTGGTTCGGTATAGGAAATTGTTTTCAAGCTTCCCTCTTTGACGCAACATTTCTTTTGAATTGCGAACCCTTGACTATAACAAAGGTAAAGTTCCTTCTATGCATATTCGATAGTTAAAATCCATTGTAGGTGATTTCCTAAACGTCTAGAAACAGAGTTTCTATATTTGACTTTAGGATACATTATTTTTAAGTATGATAGTAAATGGATAGCGTAACCCTTGCATTCTATCACACGTACGTTTCCGGCCCTGGAAATAAGTTCATTTGTCTGTTTGCCCAGTGATTTCATTTGCTCCAATGCCCTTTGAACAAACACAGTAATGTTTGTATACAATTCCCGGCAGGTAGAATAAATAATAAATTAATAAATAATGTCGGACATTTCACACAACATCATCTGGCCCCAAAGTAAGCAGAGCTAGTGATATGACTGATATACTACTTACATAGGAACTGCTTTATTTGTAAATGCGTAGAAACACCCAATACCGACAATACTTACAGATTATACAAACATTTGTTACGCGGCGAGCATCGAACTCGCAACCTTCTGCGTCTCAGCTGGGCCTCCGCCGACTGCGCCACAGACGTCGTCAAATATCTTGGCACTCTAAAGGAAGAGTTCAACTACCATATTTTGGTGAGTGTTTAAATTGTTAATCCTATAGCATCATACGATGTTTTTATAAATAATTACGTTTTAAAAACCAAAAAGAAAGAAAACCGAATTTATTTAATAAAATTTAAGCCCATAAAAATAGCATATTTTTTTCCTATGTAAGTATTCATATATATATATCTATAATTCCTCATAAATACATTACTCAATTAAAAGTAAAACTCAAAATATCTTCTTCAATTTTTTCGCTCTAAGTGGTGGTATTTTTTCTTGGGACCAAACAGGAAGTATACTATGCCAAAAAAAATACCAAATCAGTTCATAAATGACGGAGTTCTGAATTAACTCCTTTTTGAAGTCGGTTAATAAAATCTAGGTAAGACTGTAAAAATATTGTACCTCTGACTTTGATAAATTACAAAGATTCAAGATTTCGGGTTATCCCTAAGGTTAGAATATCCCTCCCTCCCTCGGCAATAAGTCCATACTCCTGGAACGTTATACACAGTCGCGTCTTTGTCATTCCACACAGTCTTGTCTTGTCAACTGACTCGACTTGGCTTAAACCCAAACGACTGAGAAAAGGTAACATATCTCTTTATTTGCGTTATATTCACAGTGACAGTTATAAATGTTCCAACGCGGGAACGACTTTATAGTCTTCATATTCGTAGATTTTATAGCGATGACTCGGATAGAAATAATAATATAAGTGACTAGCTTCTGCTCACGACTTTTCCCGCTTGGTGAACATGAAAAATAGTCTTTAAAATAAGAATAATAATAAGCTCAAAGATTCAGACTATTATCTAAAACAATTTCCTTAATCTGCTCCATATTACTTAACTTCGACTACTAGCAACAGGCTTGAAGTTCGCGATCACTGCTGTCAAACATTCCTTTTGTAGGTTCGCTAATATCTCTACTATTATGCGTATTTTTGGCTTTTTTCCGTCAGACGAGTGATAGGCAGCGGATAGCTTCTGTAATAAGTATGTTTTATGACCATAGACTGATTTGCAAACATTGCTGTCGCAACTGCTTATTATACGTAATAACCTTACAGTTTAGATATTCAACGTGATTGCGCCACAAACAAACATAAACATCCACACTAACTTTTATTTTTTATTGTTTGTAGATTTTTTGGTAAAAATTATGTGCTTGGCAACCGGATAAGAACAAAATAATATACATCGAGTCGCATATAAAAAGTACCTACGCACCTATCAGGTAATTACTCCTGATAGGTGCGTAGGTACTTTGTAAGGTACCTTGTAATTCCCCTCTAATGTAATGTTTATAAGACAAATTGTTACAACTCCGCGCGGTGGCAGTTTTCCCCTTAATTGGTGTCTAGATGACAGATTAAGGGCGGGAGAGCTGTGACGTAATTGACAGCCCAATCTGAGCGGTGGTTTCGGTGATGGATCTCGCATCGCAGAGCTTCAGTGCGGAACGCTTTCTAAGCGCAGTGTACAGAGAAATTCAGAATAGATTTTGATAGGTACCCGCAATTTTTCTTGTACTTATTTTATTCGAACATTTTTAATGCAGAAATTTCATAAAAAACATAAATAATACACAATTATATCAAATTCATGTGAAACAGTTAATCTAAGGATCGTTTAAAACGATCTATGGATAGCTCAACTGACCACTTGCAGAGGGCAGCGTCCCTAAGACACTGGCGGCATTGACACGTCGAATATCAATGCTAGCCAGCCCTTGGGTTACGGTGAGATCCATCACCGAAACCACCGCTCAGATTGGGCTGTCAATTACGTCACAGCTCTCCCGCCCTTAATCTGTCATCTAGACAGATTAAGGGCTATATCTATATGTTTCTACCAGAAATAATTTAGACAACGCGATGAGCTCCTTTTGCCCACGGGCCCAGGGTCTGGCTCCTGAAGGCTCAAATTTGTAGGCCCTATCAACACTGGCATATTTGCTTCTTTTGAGGTCCTCGGCATAATTAGCCGCCGCACCAGCTTTATCAGAAGTCACGGACAGATTTTTATTGCTAATATTTATTGTAAACCCTAGGTTAAATCAAACGTTAATTGACGCAACCCGCGTTTGCCCGCGGCGTGGTTCGTTGATAAAAAGTAGCTTTTATATTAATAATAATAATAATAGTAATAATAATGCCGGACATTTCACACAGCATCATCTGGCCCCAAAGTAAGCAGAGCTTGTGTTATGGATACCACATGACTAATACACTACTTATATAATTTTTTTTTGTAAATACATACATATTATACATAGAAACACCCAGACCCGAGACAAACACTTGCAGATCTTACAAACATTTGTCTCGCGGCGGGAATCGAACCCGCAACCTTTTTGCGTTACAGCCGGACCTTGGCCCACTGCGCCACAGAGGTCGTCATATTGTTTCAGGTCCAAATCTATATCTACCAAGTTTCATTAAAATCGGTTCAGTGATTATTGCATAGGTAAGTAGGTATATTAAATGATTGAGTCGGTAACAAACAAATATCCAAACATCCATACATCCTAGTACTTTTATATTTATTAGTAGAATTTAGGTACGTAGCCGAAAAATCGCACACAAAACCACTACCTACTACATTCTCCACGAGACAGGTATACGTTGAAAGAGATATTTTTTATTTTCACTTACTAATTCATAGTTTTATGGAACTCATACAGGGTCGGCCCGCTCCTCGTTAAATGTTATGAAAGTTGTTTAACGATCCTGTCACAAAGTTTTTTCGTATCGTCCACAGAGGTCGATTCCCTCGATTTTACTCCGGAGAGACGGCCAAAGCGTGAAACGAGGGTAGCTAGGTCACTTCATGTATCACATTTATCTAACCATGAAAGCTGATCCAACAATGATTTGTAATTGACAGCGATAAAGAGCCAACATTTTGCACCTTAAAATTTGTCTTCCGATTTATACATATTGTTTGTGTTAGGTTTTCTAAAATGAGTCAGCTGCATCTACTACTTAAGCTGCAACTACTCTGGAAGAGTTATTGCTTTAGGTATGGCGAAGTAAAGTGCGCAGTAAGTCTCTATTATCTTCGCCGTTAGAGTCGCGTGAATGAAGGCGAACGAACGTGGAAAGAATCTACAAGCTGACTCGATTCACACCCTAATACGAACTACACTATATCTGATAGAGCAGGAGCCTGAGGTGATTGCTATCCTCATTTACCCGGTAGTAAGACTCTGGAGCGACAATCCACTTTGGAGAGTACCACCGTAGTGTCAGTTATTCTTCCTCTACAAGTAGTCCAAGTGATATCTAGGAGAATAAGTCAAAAATTGTAATACCTCTATAGGTATACCTAGCCAGTAACGTGCGATTATGTCTCTGGTATTCTTCTGGTAATACTGAAAGCAACTTAAACCACACCAAGTCTTCAGGTAGAACATTAGTCTCGCAAAAGGATATAAAATCATGTAAATGACTATTGGTTTATTTAAGGAACAATTCCCCGTTCGCTCTCGGACCACACATCTAATGTGGCGCGAGCTTTTCTTTGTCCGACTTAACGTTTAATTAATTTTCTGTTTTGTTCTGTTTGCTTTACTCGTAATGTACCAAACATCTGTGGGTATTGTGCACTGCCTTTATTCGATGCAACTGGACACAAATGAAATTAGTTTTAGCCAGTTATCGAACTTCCTGAAACTATGGGAATAAATGCGATTCAGTCAAGTAATAGAAATCTGATATTGAGAACTCATTTTAATATTATACATAAATAAATAAAAAAATAATGCTGGACATTTAACACAGCGTCATCTAACTCCAATGTAAGCTGAGAGTAATGGGTTGTGTTATGGGTACCACGTGATTGATATACTACTTATGTACTTTTTTTTTGTAAATACATACATATTATACAAAAAACACCCAGACCCGAGACAAATACTTGCAGATCATACAAACATTTCTCTCGCGGCGGGAATCGCGCCCGCAATCTTCTGTGTTTCAGGCAGGCCTTCGTCCACTGCGCCACAGATGTCGTCTAATAATGTTTTTAGAACAGTTAGGACAGTTCCTAGACAGCTCAAGTGTTTCACGTGTATTGAATATCAGTGTATAGGTATTAATCTGTACATATCTGTGATTACTTTCAAAACATTCGTGAGTTGTACTATACATTTATAGTACAACTCTCGAGTTCACGGTGCGAACCGTGAACTCGAGCGGCAACGAGCGGACCGCGGATCAAACTCACCCTGATGAAGATTCTCTAGATGAATCGAAACATTGTGGGTGCCACCATCGACAAAATAATACGTGAGTAACGTGAGTAAAGCCCGTGTTTATCAAAATTTTATTTACGTTTTGATAAACACGGGTTTATCATGGGTTTGTCGATAAAGACTGTTTTTTAACCAACTTCAAAAAAGGAGGAGGTTCTCATTTCGGTTTTTAATGTTTGTTATCTTATAACCTCCTTTATCTTCTATGGAAAGTCGTTTACAATGCAGGCTTTCTGCTTGTGGAACGCGTTGCCTTTAAAGCGTTATCACACTGGCGGTTTACGAGCGTTTTCAATACGGAGCGTGTGCGCAGCGAAAACGTGACGAACGCGCAGCGAAGACGTCGCGGACACGCAGCGAAAACGTTGCCTACGCGCAACGAACTCGCTAGAGTCGCGGACGCCATTTTGTACACTTCTCGTATAAAGCCAATCCAATTGTACGTTGCGAACTCCCCGCGCACAGGCGGCGAATAAGTTGCATATTCGCTGCGCACCCGCGACGTGTTCGCTGCGCACTCGCGGCGTGTTCGCTGCGCGCCCGCTCCTCTTTGAAAACGTTTGCAACCCGCCAATGTGATAAGGCCCTTAGATATCATACAGGCCAAGTCTCTGGTCAAGTCTGGTCATGAAACATTATTTTGTAGAGGTGTTATACCTAATTATTTCTGTATTGTTGATATTTTATATGATACGCATTTTTGTGTTATGATTTTATCTGTTTATTATTATACCTACAATAGGTATAATTATAAACATATAAAATCATATGTATGTATGTATTTATTTTAATCAGTATTTCATTTGGTTTATTTACAGATTATGTAAGTATATAATTTCATATAAAAACCCACCAACATGCCCCTTTTCTTTTTATTTATAATTCAGTCCATCCAAAGGTTGCCTGGCAGAGATCGCTGTCAGCAATAAGGTCGCCCATTGTAATGCCTGTTATTGAATAATAATTATTTTTGTAATTTTCTGTGTGGTATATCAATAAGGAGTTATCTATATATCTACAGGTAACTCGGTCATTTATGAACCGATTTGAAGAAAAAAAAAATATGATTTCTTTTTTATGTATAGTTTTTTAATAGGTCCTTTCCGATAGAGAGATAGTTAGATAGATAGATCGGATATCATAGAAATGTCATCAAAATCGGTTCAGTAGTTAGGTTTTTAAATCAAAATAGCTGGAAAAAGTATGTCACTCAAGTAAACGAAATTTCGTATTTTTATAGAAATAAAGTCGATTTTCTTTTTAGTATTCAAAACGTGATTATTGTCCATAAACACTGTTTCGATTAATCTAGAGAATCTTCATGAGGAAAAGTTGGATCTGTAATTAAAATTAACCGCTAAAATGTATTTTTTTTATACGTGGAAGTTAATTAGGTATCAGCGCACGAGAAGTTAGATATCGTATTGACCTAAGCTTAATTGGCTTAGGAGGATGCTGAAGATGCTAGCTAGCTTCAATAGAGTTTAATTTTCTCCGTGGAAAGCCCTCGACTATTCAGCTGATGGAACACATTTCATTGAGAACTCCACGCCACACAACTTCCAAGTTATCTAGCAAACTCCTATCAAACTTATACGAGATAAACCACCCTTAACGAGCTGAAACCTTCACATAACTCAGTTATCGATCTACTATCTGCAGCATTAATTCTATCACAGCTATAATGTAATGAACAAGGCATTATTCAAATGTATCTACCTACATACATACCTACAAGGATGAGATTACCTACATAATGCGAATTGGTCGGTTAGGCGTTTTATACACCAAACCGCGCAACGCGACGACGACGACAACAACGACGACGACCAACGACGTCTTGCGGATCCTTGTGAAGTCGAAACACCAAAACACATGACGCGATGCCAACCGACTCTTGTCAACTAGCGCGGAGCGATGTTAGGTACAAATCTTTATTCTGTGAAGTGACAGCCATGGGAGGATCCGCCGAACCTCATTGTACTTTCTGTCTCTGTCTGTGTGGCATATAGATTTAATAACTACCTTTTTCACAAGAAGGAACGCGTGGGTGTATCGAGTTGAAATTAATATCTAATATTAAAACTTACGATCTCATTAGGCTGTTAAAAATTCAAGCTTCTAATTTAACGCAATCAAACAGCAATCATACAGCTATTTATATCGCTTATTTTGACACTCGCTAGTAAATCAAATTCCGTTAACCTAGAATAATGCAATTTAAGGAAAAAATGCGATAGTCGTTAGATTGTAGTTGTTCACGTCAAAACGTATTTTTTATTTTTGCGATTACAAACTTACATGACCACGACGTATATCGATTGCATGGGATATTTTTTTCAACTACAATGTTAGTCCTATTTATCTTTTAATTAGAGCAATGGACCGAACATTGCTTACTTCACGAAGGTATTGTAGTCTTGAGTTGGGCTAGAAATTTGAACCCGATGGTAAAGATGCAGAAGGTTGCGGGTTCGATTCCCGCCGCGGGACAAATTTTGGTATGATCTACAAGTATTTGTCTACAAGTATTGTATACACATACTTACATGTTATACATAGAAACACTCAGACCCGACTGAGTGTTTTTATGTATAACATGTAAGTATGTATTCACAAAAAAAAAGTATATGAGTAGTATATCAGTCATGTGGCACCCATAACACAAGCTCTGCTTACTTTAGGGCCAGATGATGCTGTGTGAAATGTCCGGATTATTCCCATCTGTCCCCCTGCTTTGTCCCTTCAGGGGGACAGATGGTCCAAAAAAGTTCGATCTGTCCCCCCGCAGCAAAGAGGGGGACAGATCGAACTTTTATTCATTGAAATAGTTCTATCTGTCCACCCGTCAATTAGAAGGGGGACAGACAGAACTATTTATTCTTGCCTGTCCTGTAAAGCTGTATTCACATTCCAGTCTGTTTATGTTATACAATGGCAAAATTCTATATAATGTCAAGCCACCAGTTACCGATAAATACCTTAAAAGAAGCTCTGATTGTTTTCAAGTAAAATGAGTTATTATGAGTTAGGTAATTTGCTTTAGAGTTATTATTTAAAATTAGATTGTATCTGCAATTTTAGTTCGTGACATTAATAAAACAAGATCAAAAATACAATGTACCTGCTTACGCAGAAGCCGGCCATGTACTTCATGGAATTTTCTCAGATCTGGCACAGAATCTGCCATATTAGTACAAGTACAGAAGGTGGACTCCGCGAAAGCTAAATAAGCTCTAGTAGTGACGGTAACTGGTGGCTTGACATTATATAGAATTTTGCCATTGTATTACATAAACAGACTGGTATTTGAATACAGCTTTACAGGACAGGCAGGCAAGAATAAATAGTTCTGTCTGTCCCCCTTCTAATTGACGGGGGACAGATAGAACTTTTTCAATGAATAAAAGTTCGATCTGTCTTCCTCTTTGTTACGGGGGGACAGATCGAACTTTTTTGGCCCATCTGTCCCCCTGAGGGGACAAAGCAGGGGGACAGATGGGAATAATCCAAATGTCCGGCAATATTATTATAATATTATTATTATTATAATTAACCATTTTGGTGAAAAAAGTAGTAATGTTTGTACTGTACCCTCGCAGGCGCGACTTTTGTACTTGACTGTTCTATTTTTTAAGCGACGAGTGTTTTATATATCATTATTTAGAGAAAGAAACAATATACATTTTTTACCGTTTATTATATTTTGTTCGACATTAAACATACTTAGTTTTAGGCTAGGCGGTGTTCGCCTAGCCTAAAACTAAGTATAGCATACTATGGTGACCAGATGGCTCATATAATTTTTATATATCTGCGTTATAGTAATTCTGAAGTCAATACCGTTTTTTAAAAGTTGTTAGACAATGACGGTCATTTAATTCATTTCATGCCCCTTCCTGTACCTGTATCCGCGAGCCCTCGCGGTGCATGGTTTGGTGTGTGGAACGCCTTACTGCCATTCAGCTTATTCGTGTTCTATAGTGTTTGTCGTAAAATTTTATGAGGAATCTTCCATAAGCTTAGATTGCTCGATCAGTGAAGCGGATCAGCTAAGTACCTTCGCGTTGCTTTATCAATAGTATTCATAGCGTAGTGAAGTGCTTAAGGTTTCCTGGTGAAACGTCATACATGCTTTTCAATACAAAAAACCTCGAAAACGTTCGAAATGCCTTCAAGTTTTCTTTCTAATATAAAACATATTACTATGACCAACCTATGCTATTTAGCAATAGGTAACGCTAATTAGCTTAGCTACTAGACAATGTTTTTCTCAACCTTAAAGGTTTTATTTAGGTCACATTAAATACATTCATAATAAAACTATCATCGATATGACTATTGTAATGTGTCATGTCTTCAAGGATAAAAATATAGAAAAGAATCCGACATTCCTTTTCTCGTTCGCGTAAACAGTCTCAATAAATTCCTCACATTGATCCTCGGATGAACCTCGCGACGTATGAAAATGGAGGGTTCATGGAAAAAAAGGAAATTCAAGAATGATCAGAGATTCCATTTCATGAATGGATGAATCAGCAGTGCTAAGCTGTTTAAGCCCTATACTATAGCTAATTGTAGGAATCGTACACAACTGTATACGCTTCGTACCTAATCAACGTTGATACGACAAGAAATATTTGATTGCCATTTTACTAGCAAAAACACAGTTTCTGGTAAATGTTAGTTTCCTATCACTTGCACAAAACTAATAGCATTATTGTTCACGTAAGAAAACATGACTAAAAATAGAATTTGATGTTCGTTTATTCATTGAAATACTTTATAACGCATAAAACGAGCAACATAAGTACATTTGAGGCTATAAAAATATCAGCAATTTATGAAATAATATTATTGAGATCCTTGACTGTACAGTCTAGACTGTATCATCTAATAACGTTCGATGTTTTGCGATGTGACGTTCTAGTAAGCATCTGAGTAAGCAACAACTATAAAAAATATTTTTACTGTTATTTTACGCTACATTTTTACAAAGTCATGTAGTAGAGGTCTGCAGCAGGTTTTATTATTTAACTTGGACAGAAAGGGGAAACAAAGACAGTTTTGGAGGAATTCATCAAAAGTTTTGATTGTATTACGTACTCCTCTGAATACTTGTTAATCTTTCGACGCCTGGCTCGGTGTATTCTTTTCCAAACTTCGGGTGTGAGACTCATTTAATAAAGTTCCCAGGAAACTTTGTAGGATTAACTAAACTTCGCGTTTAAAGCTGAATATTGTCGAAAGCAGAATTTAAGTTAAATAGGCTCTTCAAGTTGTTTATGAACGAGGAATAATAAAACTAAACTCGGAAAGAGACTATTGCTAGATACTGCAAAAATCGATTGCATTTTAAGCTAGATATCACATGAGTGTGATTTGCAAGCGCTAATTTTCATTTCTAAAGTGTGAAACGAGTCAAGTGTCAAATATAGGCTAACACGAGTGCCCTGGCGACAAAAGACCTCATTAAAAGTTAATTTGATTTTCGTGCGTGTCGTAGGAATCGTGATTGTAGAGCCTATTCATACGAACGGGACGACTACGGCACGATGATACTTGCATAAAAGAAGCAGCATTCGTGTCGCTTGTTCGTTTTGAATGAACTGGAGTGAAAGACACTCAAGATTAATTAATGTAATAAAGCAATTTTATGTCTGTTTTTAACGAGATTATGATGTTTTTTGTGGTCTAATTGGAGATTGAGTCCTGCCTGATTAAAGTTTGTGGTGTTTCTGTTTTTTTTTTTTTAAATAACGGTATAAGTATAGTATGTCCGCTTGTAGATTTTATATGTGTTATCGTAATATTTGCTTATGCATTTGCTCATCTATCAATATCCGTCCAGTTACAAAATTATAATGGCAACTTAAGGCCCGGTTTACACATATGTCACGATATGCTAGAGTGGCAAGGATCGTGGTCGGCTCCAGTTTAATTAATCTGGATTTGATGAGAGCTTAAGTTTGTGCGACGCGTGACGGATTGGGAGCTCTGCGCCCTGGGCCGTCTACTGTGGTTTGAAACGGATTTACCACTCATTCCACCCCCACACAATTTGTACACAAGAAGTTTAATTTCATGTATCAAAGGAAGGGTTTCCGAGTTTTTAGGGGCATTAAAGGAGTCTGCTGAGCGCAGAGCCCTTTCATGACACTGGTTTTTTTTCACTGCTAGTCGCACATACATACATTAAATGTTTTTAGAGATGCCATACTTTACAGTCGCTAAAATATACAGGTAGATAAAATATGACATTGATATTAACCTAAAAAACCTATATAAACATAGGCCATGTAAAATATTCAACTCCAAACTAGTCAAGATCCAGTTTAGGTACCTGATACTCGAGGAAGCTTGGATTTACTCCTTGGAAAATGTAAAGCGCATGAAAACAGCGTTTAATTTGATACAAGACCGTCGGGTGCTATGTTGTGGAGTAAAGCAAGCAGCGTAAGCACACAATGCGAGCCCGGGCGCTGGAATTACTGCCGGTATCTGGGACGCGCCGAATTTCTCCGGGAAATGATTTATTATAACGCATATGAGTAGTTGGCCACATTGCATCAGATAAACATTCTCTGCCCAGCATAGCATTCTAGAACCTCTTAATAGGTGACATGCTGACATTGGATCGACCCAACATTGACTATTGATAGCCTGTCAGCTTAGTTGTTCGGAGCTCTGTCTTTTGCGCTGTAGCTTGGGGGTTCGTTTACCTCCCAGGATAAATATATGTGTGATAAACAAGTTTTGTTTCTGGGTGTTATAAAGTATTACAAGTACGTATTTAAAATTATATAAGTATTCTTTCAGTTATCTAGTCACCATAATACAAGGTATTCTTAGTATGGTGCTGTGTCTATTGGTCATAAAAATGTTTTATTCATCTACGTGATAAGAATAATTTTAAAACGCAAACAAACAACTGAGGGAGTGAGTTGCAAAACAAAGTATATTAAAATAAATAGTACGAAGCTAATGAATTCCTCTTGGTAAAAAATATAAAAACCACGTTGTTTTTCACATCGACAGCAAAAACGTTTAATAGCGAATGAATCAGATCGTAAAATATGCTGTGACTTCCGGTACATGAAACAAAATCCATTACATTAATGTAAAAGAAGAGCAACAATACGTCACTGTCAGGGAGAGTGCGGGTCGGGAAGTGATTCCAAAGGCGAAATGCCCGGTACGTGGCTCGACTCCAGATTACCTCCACGTGAACCACATTAATATTTCTAGGAATTAGTGGACGTGACTGTTTCATCAGCTGACTACCTAGTTTCAATTTACTAGACTCACGATTGCAAATCTCATGCGTGGGCCTTACATCAAAAATCAATCCCCAAACATCTGAAGATCTAAGGGCATAACTTAGAATTTCAGATGTTTGGGGACTGATTTTTGATGGGTACTGACAATGAAGGATGTGGCTATTTGTTGCTTATTTCATTAAACTGAGTGGTGTAGTACATTTGAGTTAAATAATTAGCTGGCAAATTTTATAACTATCCACGAGACTATGTTTTTTTATATTCGCTTGTTATCGCCAGGCAGGTGATAGAAAAGAAGGATAATTATAATAAAAACTGGCAATGAAAACGGCTGAGTAAGGAGCTTCTACGACTTGGTTGACAGTCGCCGCCGCCGGCTTAAAGCTTTGTTTACAACAATGAATCGGCTCGATACGTGGTGCCAAGGATCTGAATAATTTAACAGACAAGATGCATTCACCTGACAAATCTGCGAAAGCGTATTGCATACTGCATACCTGATCAACTGTCACAATAGTCATGAACATGTCACGCGGCTTTCCAAGACAACTGTCATCTCATTACACACGAGTACAACGAACACGAATGCTGAAGCTCGGGAACAAAGCATAGACTGTATAATGGTGATTGATAAGCCGTGAGGAAGGATATTTTACCATACACTCAACGCAGTCTTACTGTAGATACTATGGGCTTGTATATGTACGATAGTTACTTTATCGATTATCGATGCTCATTTATGAAGTTCATTACGTCGTGCAATCAATGTTGGTCAATTTATGAAAGCATTTACCCGTTTGAGCTGGCGGTGACGGCGTTCATGTCCATTATGTCACATCAACTGTTGCTACATATACGTTTCAATCTGTACTACACATCTACGTCTGCCCTTACTGCATGTTAAACTCCTTCTGTGCTAAAGTTGGACGGGACGCGACTTGTGACAGTGGCGGCGACGAGCGCGACTGCTTAGTACGTGCCGCTGAATAACTCAACGGTTGTAATGCCGACAACTTCGCTCGCTCACAGCTCTCGCTGGAGAATTTTATGCGCATTATTATAACGGTTTACTTACCTTTCTTAGGTAAGCGATCCAACGTTGGGTAGAATCGTTTGTTATCCAAAAGCGCATTCCTACGCCGTACTGTCTGGAGTGAGAATAGATTTAAGTAATCATCCCAGAACTATTAAATGGCTACATCTAAAATTGTTGTTTTTTGTTTGTTTGATTGTAATGGATAAAAACTTAAAGACTTAAAAACTACATTATACAAATTATTTCACCTTTAAAAAGCTACATTCTCAGCGAGTAGCATGACTTGTAAGTATTTAATTTTCAAAAATATTAGAGATCCCTACGAAAATTGCAATAATGTTACTTAAAATATCAAATTTAATATAACTAACTATTAGATAGATAACTATTGATGATACATAAAATAATGTACTATATGTTTATAGTTCTCATCATTATCCACAAAAAAAACCGCGAAGCTATTCAGGGCAGTCTTCAAAGCAGTTAGGTTTAAAATAATAATATATATGTGAAAGTTTTAAGGTATGATTGTTACTCAAGCGCGCAATAATGGATGATAAGATTTAAATGACACTTGGTATAGTAAATACATATTTAGATTTGGTATAACATGAAGTCTACCTAATTTGTATCTACGTACCACGCGTGCAGCAGCAGTATGTTATATTTTAGTAATACCTTGCTTACAGTGGAACAGCTGCCGAGCTGTGGTTTACTTCTACAGCGCGGTGTGTGCACGTGCCGCTGTGGACTCAATCCTAAATGTCTTTATAGCCTTACCTAAGACGATGCCGTTTCCGCCAAAACAACTAATTTATTATACGTAGAGGTTGAGTGTTGGCGGTTGAACTGCGCTCTTTCGTGGCCCATTAAACACGTCTGTTTTATGTCTTTCTCAAACAATTTAATTACGTAAAATGGAAGTTTTATTAGAAACATGAAACCAGATGACCCTCTGAGTATTGGCATTATGAGCTTTATAATCTGCCATTTAAAATTTAATTAAACAAAATTTGAATATCGGGTAATTTCGGTCTAAACACGTTGACCTCTTTTCTCAAACTTTATATATAACGAGTTTCTAACGTTATCACGTTTATTAATATTTAGAGGCTTATTTTAGAGTGTCGTGGTAGGTAGCAGAAGGCATCTCAGATTAAGATCATTAATATTCAAAACATGGCAAGGCCGCCAGCTGTTTGATTATCTTCGATGGAGCGCAAGAGAAAAATTGTATATTCCATAGACGATTTTCCAGCAGAAACTAAAATGTAGCATATTCAAATTAATTACAGACTAGCGAAGGACTATCCGATGCTATTAATCAGGTATGGGCAAAAAAACAGATCCGAGTACAGCATCTTACGAAGTTAACTTTGTAATATACGTCGATGGCATTTTATCCGAGCTGGAGCAAAAAAGTAACGGAATACCAACGCAACTTGTATTGTATTGTCTACCATGAAGTTGACAATCAGAAACTGCGGATCCGTCTTCGGCCCGATTCAAGTCGAACGAAATTACGAAATTTTGCTTGATGGTAGATGCAGTTTATCCATCAGTGAATGGCATCATGCGGTGCCAGGTCACCCAACCAGGACACGACACATGCCACCGCCTTATTTCATACTTATTCCATTAATCCAAACACAATTAAAAAACTCCCCCAGTTAGCCGAACAAGGAAACAGCTTTTTGACACTGTTTTATTATATTTGCACTCAGTTAATTAAGTCGCTTGTCACCAACATCGCAGCCCTCGGCTTAATACTTTAAGCTCTTAAATGCAAACTACAACACTATATTATGATGTACTACTAACGAGCTCTTTTAGAGAGCTTACCTTGCTCAAAATTTAATTAACAGCAAAATCTAGGGCACTTTTCAATTTGGTGTATTCATAAAGCTCTTCGGAAAATTCAAAGAGAGCTTTCAAAACTATGTTTATTATATTTCGTGAGCAAACCAGCGCGCCAATCCTTATCCATACTATTATTTAAAATTTGAAAGCATCTGTCTATCTGTCTAAGACATAGGACTTTAGGTACCACGCGTGCATCATCGCGGGCAGCAGCTAGCTATTAACTTAGTAAGTTGATAATTTTTCTGAGTACTAAACACGCATGCAGAGGAATTTAGTCCAGACTTCAGAAAATTTACAAGAGCTTCAGTAAGACACTAATAATAATACCATAATTCGAAGATATTAACCGTAAGGTGCTACGGTGCTAAGCCGTAGCTTTTCTACGAGATCTGCTATTTCGTAGAACTAAAGCTACGCCTTAAATAAATTGAAAGCATTATATATTACAATATGTTATATTATCGCGTCGAAATAAGCTGCTCATATAATAATTATCGATCTTCACATACAGGGGAAGTTCCTTTGATCACTAAATATTCAATACAGATGCCGAAATAGCAATTTTAGAGATCCGTACCCCAAAAAGAAATGGGGAACCACATCGTTGTACGTCTGTGAGCCTGTTTGTATGTCAGGACCCTTTTTCTCATGAAAGTTAATATCAAATAATAAGACCTACGGTTACTTGGTCCTGTAAAAGGTCAAGCTTCTATGTCAACGCAATCCAAAAAATACGGCGATTTATGGCGCATATCATTAAATCAAAATCTATGGGGCACTTCCCGTTGACCTAGAATTATGAAATTTGGTAAGTAGCAAGGTCTCAAAGCACAATTAAATAAAACAATTAAAAACCGTTAATTTGTAGTTGTTCACAAAAATGTTTTTGTCCGATTACAAACATAAGTGATCTAAACGTACTCGCATCTCAATTTTTTCAACTACAAAGTGTCAGTGGCAATGTCTTCAGAACGTAGCCCTATGACAGTGATCTCTGTGAAGCTATCTATAAGTCGTTTTAAACGGTCCTTAGATAGCTTAATTATTTCACATGTATTGAATATCATTGTATATTATTTTGTTCATTTCTGAAATTATTTTTAAGTTAACTATACTACAAAGTTACGTTTGTCCTACCACCCGAATTAACTCTTTGTTAGAGCAACAGTTTTTGGTGCTTTCATAGTGTAGTGATTCTTAATTAGATTAGTAATGATGTACGTTTCCTTCGCTCGGTTTCATTAGATAGCTCATCATCATTCACAAACTAGCCGGTGAGCTAGCTCTGTCTTCTGAGCTGTAGATTAAGGGTTCGATTCTCTCCCAGGGTAAACATTAATGTGACGAATATAAGTTTGTTCTGTGTTTGGGTGTTATAAAGTAAAATAATTATCATTATCATTGGCCTTAGTTCATCTGTTGAAGATGATTTAGATGGCGACAGTCATGTTCAAAGCAGTTACTTGTAATTGAAAACTTTCATTCGTGGACCCACTCCAGCAAGCTGAGGTGGGTGAAGTTTCCTCTCCACTGACGCCACTCTGCCTGGGATTCTGTTTGATAGCGCAGGCCTTCCCAGGCAACCATACTTACCTCTCGACCTTGCCGACAGGACCCGCAGGATATATGAGTCAGTACATGCGGTGTCGGTTCGGTTGCAGGTGCATAACGGCTGGCACCGAGCCGTGTTTGTTTCCAGTTTTCCTTCTCTGTTGCTAGCTCTTCTGTTAGTCAGCAGTGGAACTTATCCCCGATAATTTGAAGATTATCGCAGACGTCTCCATCATCAGTCTCCAAGCAGTGCTCATCTGGGATCAGTTCTACGTAGAAATCCTCACTCGAAGTGTTATTTAGTTTAACGAAAATACCAAACCGATTTTACAGCCATATACGGGTGCTAAGCCATTTTTGATGATCCTTAGTTGATCGTTATGGAATACAGCGGATGGTAAAAGTAAAAAACTTATAAAGTATAATGTATTTTTGTTAAAATCATGTAAAAAGTATATACTTATTTAAAAAATAAATAAAAGTATTCTACGAGTCATCTAGTCAACATAATACAAGCTATGCTTTATTTGGAGCTAGATTGTTTAGTATGCATTGTCAACATATATTTATTAATTAGACTGCTGGATATAGCGCTCCCTTCGTTGTTTCGATTGCATCCATAGATACAAGAATAGCGAGTAAAATAAAACAGTACCTGGATGACCGAGCTTTGCTCGGTATAAAACACGGATAAAACGAAGTTTTTTAAAAATGAAACCTGAATGAAGCTAGATCGATTTCTCGCCCCCGAAACCCTCTGCATACTAAATTTCATGAAAATCGATGGAGCCGTTTCCGAGATTCAGATTATATATATACATATATACATGAATTGCTCGTTTATAGGTGTTAGATATCTTGAAACTAAATACATGAACGAAGTCGCGAGCGAGTCAGCTAGTCAGGAACTATGAGTATCTTTGGTGCCCACAATAGAAGTTAATATTTGCAGTACCGCGGTAATCGAACTCGGCCCGTATTATATAACTCTTGACAACTAACAATAGCCATCAATAGCGCAATCAGTGCAAACACACTTTTGGTACGCTACTATTTTTGCTGACATATTTTAACGCAGGTGTGCAACAGGCAGCGGCAGCGGTTGTCTTCTAAGAATAACAATAGTATTTTTTACGATTTGCGACTCATTTCTCAAGTATTGTTGTTGCGTTGCTATTGTTGCCGCTACTGCTACTTTTACGTAATAATCCTAATAATAACGTGAGATTCCTTCGTCTCAGCTGGCGAAGACGGAAGACCCGTGCTACAGACGTATTTAATCTAAATTCCTTTAATTTGACATTCTAATAAGTGCAAAAGTACCCAATCGCTCAGGCGTCTTGCGGGCAGCCGAGATTCATCTTTATCCACTAGCCTTCGCAGTTCTATCCGACACTATCTATCGCCCTGCTCGGATCAATTAAGCCTCAGCTCTCAATAATGTGCCGAACGATCGTTTGCCTTATCCCATTGAACAGCGCAGAAGCATTTTGTGTCGAATATTTAACAATTATTTAATTAAGTTTAGAAATATTATGGCCATTGCTATTGGTATGAGATGAGTAGCCATGTTTGTGTTAAACATATTTTTTTATAATGAAGGATATTAATATATAATACTTTTATTTCACACAGCATCATTTAGCCTTAAAGTAAGCAGAGCTTGTATTAGGAACCACATGACTGATATACTACTTATATGTTTATTTTAGTTTTTGTAAATATAAACATATTATTCATAGTAAAACACCAATGACAAATATTTGCAGATCATACACACATTTGTACCTACCACAACGGGAAACGAACCCGCAACTTTCAGCGTCTCAGGCGGGCCTTCACCCACTACGCCACAGTGGTGGTCCAAATAGGATATGCTATTGCTTCGGAGAAAAAAAATAATAATGATAATAATAATAAATATTGCTGGACAATGCACACAACACCATCTAGTCCCAAACTAAGCATAACTTGTATTATGGTGACTAGATGACTGATAGAATACTTATATATTTTAAATAGATACTTATGATACTTTATAACACCCAGACACAGATCAAACACCTATGTTCTTCACTGGGAGGGAATCGAACCCTCGACCTACAGTGCAGAAGGTAGAGCTACTACCACCTGAGCTGAGAGGCCAGTCTGCTCAGTTGACTGAAGTAAAGTTTCTTGCTGTTGCCATGTCTCGGGCTTTTGTTGTTGCTGTAAAATAAGTTTCTTGCTGTTTACATGTCTCGGGCTTTTAATAAATTTGAGTAAACCATCGTTATTCATGACACATTAGAGCAAAGAAAGGCATTAGTGCTTTTGCAGTTGGTAACGATAAATGTTAAACATTATTTTAAAAAAATGGAGCACCTAAGAGTATCTTAATAAGTCCCTGGTTAATTCCAACCCTCATGACTCAAAGTGTTTCGCCAAAAACAGATGTTGCCCAAGACCCAAGTAAATCGTTGTTTACCAACAATTTAAATTCTAAAACAGATACATTACATGTAAAATGCAAATGCGAGAGTGCAGTAAACGAGATCTTGGCGGTAAATATGAGAGGCTGCTCGTGGCATTGCCCAACATAAATACTCGTCGTAACTTATGTGCGCTGTCGCGTGCGGAGACAAAAACACGCCTGTAACGGAGCTTTGATTTTAAATTCTAATTTTATGAATCGCCCCTGTTTTGTGTTTGTATAACACAAAACAAAATGTATAACACAAAAAACAATGCATAATTTGGCTACAGTTTTAATTTATGTAGTCTTATGACACACTAGACACTAAACACTAGATACACCTACCTATTGTTCACAAGGAAGAAATTTAAAAAAAACATGGTGAGCGGCTTAGCGCTAAAAGCGGTCTTTTCCATGCTAATTTTGGATGCATAGAATAAACAAACAAAGAACAAATGGCGGTGTACAAAATGTTAGATAGCATACCAACACATATCTAACTAATATTATAAATGCGATGGTAACTCTGTCTGTCTGTCTGTTTGTTACATTTTCACGCCTAAACCGCTGAATCAATTTAGATTAATTTTGGTATAGAGATATATAGGATTTTGGAGAAGGACATAGGCTACTTTTTATGTAGGTACCCCGCGTGCGAAACCGCGGGCAGCAGCTCGTAATAATATATTTTCACAAACTGGAAACTGCAAACTGCAAAACTGGAAAACTGCTTCATTACCCTAAATATCAAAAAACCAAAACATCAACTATTTTTATTGCGATAATATTGATATTTTTCACCGTCATCGTTGCGTTCCGTTAGGGTACCTACCTTCAAAGGACATTTTCTGATAAGCTTCTATCTTCTGACAAGTTCCTATAAAGCTATTGCCTGTGATCACCAATCTCCACCTCGGAAGTATACCCTATATCTACCCATAGGATAAAAACAGAAACACAAAAATCGGCAGAGAATCTAATAATTGCCAGAGATATCAAATACATATTAAAAAAACCGCGAATTGAGCACTGAATTTATGTCTTATTTGGACGCCGGTTAAATACTAAATATTATGTCGATACCTACCTTCATACCTACAGAATATTAGTATATATAATAAACATAGACACAAACAACGTTCTACGAAAAAAAAATAAGTAGTGGTAAATGATACCAACGAAGTAACAGTTTCAAGATAAGGACAAATAATGATAAAATAATGGTGTTGGTATAATGTAGATTAAATAAAGTAAACATCGAGATAATGTAAATAAATACACAAAATAGATTTATTTATAAACTATATTTATCTCACAAAAGTTTGTCCTGAAAGGGAATGGAATCCGCAACATACACCGTAGAAGGCAGAGCTACAGTAAAATGTAACTCAAAATAACAAGCTCTTATGTAGATAAGGTAGCACTGTAAAAAAGCAGACGTCAATACAATTACTGTGATTCCTGTCTTACAAAACGTAATTCGGCAGGATTACTTTCAGCGAGTTGCGTAACTAATGAAGTAACTTGTGACACGGGTCGGGACCCTGGGATCGACGTAATCAAATTAATGAGAAAACTTCACTTCAATTTAGGGGTTCCTACCTCAATCTTTAGGATATTTTGGTAGCGGTCAAGTCGACTCTTGACCGCGCTTCCAAACGCCCTAATGGGCATGTACGGCGACATAGGTCGTATCGTACCTACTTGACTTCTACTGCCTCTTGCCCACTTGTGCAGACATTTGAAGGATAATTTCTAGAAGGTTTTTTTACTAAAATCATTTCGATTCCATATTTTGATTATTAGTATTTTTATATTTTCAGTGAAGTCATTGATTCATACAAATATTTTAATTAATTTACTAATTGAAGTGCTCCGTCACAAGTTAAGGTACGATTGAACATTCTACAGTTCTTTGACCAATTTAAAACCCAACAAAGAGAAATGAGCTTTAAGAAGAAAACTCAAAAAGCAAATTTCCATAATTGACCGTAGTTACCTAATTGAATTTTCAAGTTGGAAGTCCGCTGCACTCAGACTTCTAATCATAAATTCCACCACTGTTATAACATTTAACAAAGTTTCCCGTCACCCACAGAAATTGGCTTCAATTCAATTTTCCGCTTTTTTCTTCGCACACTTTACTTTAATAATGGCTGTTGACTGTAACGGAGAATGGATGTTTTACCTTCTTATAAATAAAAATCTTGATATACTAGCTCCTGTGCCCTTACAATTTTTTTTATCTATTAGGTTCTATACAACATGCTTGTTTCTTCCCGATGCTTCCCTTCACCGTTTCAGAGTACTGGTTAGCGCACATACATTTTTCGTACAGGAAAATTCATTCGTGCACGACTGATTTCGAACCCTCGGCCTTATGATCGGATGGCGGGGCCACTACCACTAGACCACCAGTGCTCTAATTTGGATAATAAAGTATTTTAAATCCGTTTTATTCAATCTAACCACAAGGACCACTTTTAATCGTCTTACATGCTAAATGAATTTATGTGACGATTTTTCCTATAAAACATATCCGAAAAAATCAGGCAAGAAACTCGTCTTGGCCCTAACGCTTTCTTGTATAATCCTTCTTACCTACGAAAGTGAGATTGATGAAGTTCCAATGTAAAGTAAAATTTTAGTACGTAAGTAAATTACCTACTCGTACTTCTAAAACAATTTACTTTTAACTATTTCATAAAGATTACCGTTGACGGCCTCGAAAAATTCAAAGAATTTAAAAGAGAATTTAAAACACAGTTCCCTAAATGATCTCTTTATTCAGAGATGAAAAATCGTCGTAGCAAAAGAAAGAAATTACGTGTAAAGAGCTTTCTTCTATCCATTACTGTAAGATGTTTGTTTTCCTCGTTCCGTTTTAAGTGCTTAGATCATTAAGACATACTTTATAAAAGACCTAGGTAGATACCTTACCTTAGTACTAAGGTACATCCCATCTCAAAATATTTATAACCAAATATACTTCAAAGCTTTGCAATTGTGAAACAATGTTGGGTCCCAATAGTACCACACCATTTAAGTAACTAAAATTCAATTAACTTCTTCAAAAAGCGTTGTATTTATGTTACCTTTGCTATTGGAAAACTAAACAAAATATATAAACACAATCAAGCCCGATCCCCGAGCGGCTCCCTCAAGTTAATCCGGGTATTGAAGTGTGAAATTCAAAAATCAACTAACATTTTCTAACCCACTGATTCACTCATCCTCTAGTAAGCAGTCTTTGACCGCATTCACGTGGAAATTTGATTGCCGGCGCCTGCCATGCAGCATTACTTAAAGTTAACCTTAATGCGCACTGCGAGAAAATTATCGCGATTGGCGACTTCTTGGCACATGAGCTTTGAATACCACGATTTCTTTTCATCCGTGTTTATTTCTGACGCGGTTTTTCGGTTCACGGTTTTTCAACCTACTGCTATTTTTTCCTAGACTCGCGGATTTTTCTCGAGCGCCGCGGTTTTTAATGCCAACCGCTGTCTTCGCCATACCCTGCGGCTGTTTCTGCTCACGATTTTATTCGCCAATTCATTGCTGTTGGAACCACCGTAAATTTACATACGTTCTAATCGGGAGCTGCGGAAATTTCCGTTAACGCGTGCACCTACTTCTGTTTTCATATTCCACATAAAGGCGCGATAAAATTCGGATTAAACTTCCCTAGGAGTTATTAACGAGTAGTATCCGTGAGTCACGGCGAATACGTGACTCACAATATTCAATGGATCAAAAAATCAAAGATCAATATTTTGGTTTGAATTGGTACTCAATCACATCAAGTAAATTAAGGCAACCCATATCAACCAAATAACCCGGTAAACAGTCAGTATTAACCCGCTTTACCTGTAAATGCTCCCTTTAGCTCCAGACATGTTTGTTTTTCGCTGGAGAGGTTTCCCTTTAGATAAATCATCGTGTTGATTCGACATTGTTTACATTGAAATCCTTTTTATGTGTTTGAACTTTGTATACCTACTTTTATTTTAATGAAACATTTAAATAAGTAAATAAACTAAAAGCGTTTCGTGATTTAAAGCTTTCGTTGCAGATGTTCTTTTGTGAAATGTTTTATATGTAAACTCCTTTTCTTGAATGTTCTTTGAAGTTTGCGGGGTGTGTTTGCAACATTTTTGGGACGCTTTGTGTAAGCATTCTGCCCCGATAACTTATTTTTGTTACATATTTAAATAGGAAATACTACCGAATATAATTTGGCCCTTACTAGCATATGCCTGTTTGTAAAACCAGCTTAGTTTACGAGATTATAACAAAAATAACTGTTTATTACATAAAAACGACAAGCAACTAGGTACAAAATAGTCTTGGCCCAAAATTCAACTTAAACTTGTACATACCTACTGCTAGATTTTTCTAGGTATGTACTAAATTCGATTACAGAGACTCCGAAAGATTTCAGATCACGAGTACCAAACTTCCCTAAACTTTGTAAGAGCTTTGTGGATTTTCTCAAACACAAGTTTATCACAACAAATTGCCCAGTGGCCGGGGTTAAACAAAAATTACCCTTTTAAGGTTGCCCGGCGATAGTTCGTATGACCATAATGCTCCTCGGCGAGCTGTTATTTCCATTAAACGCTTATCTCTAAGATTCATGGCTACTCGCACAGAAAATGATGGTCGTTAAAGAAATTGAATACACTTCACTCATGCTTAAAGTTTCGCGTGCCCTCCGCTAGTTTCGCTTCTCGAGTACGAAGATCGACTGCTTGCCGCTAGGTAATAAAACTTTACACGAAGATTTATTGTAGGAAGATAACTTTATACGGTTACAATTAAATTAATGCGACAATATTATACTTTGTAGAAGTCAAAGCATGATACGATCCGGAAGGTTCGGTCTCTTGATCGCAACGCGCAATGTTGCTGTATGCGGTGACACATAATCGTTAGAAAAACATCCAGAATGTTACTTTGTTCCGTCGCTGTGTGCGTTAGTGGTGAGCGGTGAGCAAGAGCGGTGAAGTGGGGGGCGGTTGCTCCGCATAGAGAGGTGTTCGTTCATGACGCTGCGTTGGAGCCGCTGACAGCAGCGATGAGCGTTGTCCGATCAAAAGACCAGCAAGCCAGGGCGTTTACTCTGCAAACCAATTTCGATGTATCGCTATACGCTATATATATAGATATATAACGAACGATAAAGGCGTTGAAATGTATTTACGATTACGATTATTGCCCCGATATATCGTTTATCAATTTCATAAGTAGGCCCCCAGGTGTACGCTACGAAGTCTCTTATAGTTTCGCTATAAGAGCCTTCTAAACGTAGTGTCCGTCTGTCTGTCTGTCTGCCCGTCCCTAATCTTGCTCTTGCCGACAGACTATTAGTTTTACCGTGACAAAATAAAAGTAAGGTTATTTTTTTAAATATTTTACTACCCTATCGTGTGTCATACAGTTAGATATTTTTAAGGTATTAGGAGTTTTCTCAAATAGTTTATCGATACAGATATTCGTTAGATAAATAAAATAAATAAATAAATAAATAAAATAAATAATCCCGGACATTTCACACAGCATCAACTGGCCCCAAAGTAAGCAGAGCTTGTGTTATGGGTACCACATGACTGATATACTACTTAAATACTTTTTTCTTTTGTAAATACATACATATTATAAATATTAAACTTTGAGTAGCCATTTTTGATAGAGGTCAGTGGCCACCCAGATACCGGCTAAACTGTATATAAAATGAAATTATAAGGAAAATGATCAAGGCTTTGATATCTGAGTGTTTTGTAAGCCTCAAAAAAAACAGAAAGGCCTATACATTTTATTTCGTATGCTGTTGAATCTATTTGGGACCTATTTACTAGTTATTCCGATTCTTAGTGACTTCAAAAGCCTTCACTGTGCGTGGCCATATGCGCTTGGACAATTTATTAAATTTTTCAGTTATACTTGTTATAAAATAGTTAGTATGGATATATCGGAAAATCGTTAAGTTATGAAAATAAGGAAATGTAATCTTTTGTATAAGTTAGTGGCCAACTCTGGTGAGTTAATAGACCGCCCCAAAGCTTCCGTCATGGCATATCAAGTTTTTGAAAACAGGTTCAACAGCTTAACTTGCCCTACGAAGCACGAAGATTGTCTGATGAAAATCCCCATCCAGGTATTTCTTACATAGCTTTGCTTAAGTTCCTTAATCTCCTTGCAAGGACTATGTTAACATTACATTCTACGTTCCAAACTAAGGCTTAGCGCACATTGCGGATTAATTAGCGGCGTATAATTATAATTAATAATTATTTTTTTTGCCCTATTCTGTAGAACGTAGGCGCACGCAGCGGAAAACCCGCGTTGAAAACGACATACTTCATAATATACTTCAGAAAAGCCCTCTTTAAACCTCGCGGTATCAGGCATCCTATGCAGGATACTCCTTGGTGAGCTATGAACTATTGAACACCATGGTAAATCACGAGCTCTTCTAAGGACAGATAATGAACTAAATACTAAAACAACCCGCTAATGGAGTTTTATATAACTATTAGTACAGTGCTAACCAGATACCTAAGTTAACGATCTCTGTGGTGCAGTTGGCACGCCTGAGACGCAGAACAAATCCCGCCGCGGGACAAAATGTTCTTATAATCTGCAAGTATTTATCTCGGGTCTAAGTGTTTCTATATATACTAGTGGTCGTCCACTGGTCGAAATTCGACCATAATTTATCTATAATTAATGTACTTTTTATGTAAAATTTAAAAAAAATATTAGCATTCTGCACTCCTTTTCTATATAAACTATAAGTGTGCGAAATTTCATAGTCCTCCGTCTGCGCAATTTTCGTAAAAAGAGGTACAAAGTTTTTGCTTCAAGTATTAATATATAGATAAGATAAGTATGTATTTACAAACAAAAAGTATATAAGTAGTATATTAGTCATGTAATATCCATAACACATGTTCTGCTTACTTTGAAGCCAGATGATGGTGTGTGAAATGTCCGGTGTTATTATTATTAGGTATTTCATACTAGTTACCATAAGAGTACAATCATGCTAACTAGATAATTATTTCACATTAGGTAGGTAATGTACGCGTCAAACACTAACTTCTCAAGTATAGAGTGAGACAAAAGCAGTAACTATAGTTTACAAGTCCAAGTTACGCTGATAAAAGTTTGCGAGTGCAAGGAGGTTGACCCATCTGAGTCCACTACTCCACTAGACACATTGCCTTTATAAACTCTAAGTTCTATCCTGTATCTGATTTTATTTCAGAGCACCAGAGAGAATATAAACGCTACGATGGGTAGAGAACTGTGGGGCACGGCACCGAACCAGGAAAGATTTCTTTGTATTGCCTTTGTAATAGAATGTTCTTAGCGTATTTTTATAAACTTTATGAGCCTGTATTTTGAAACCATATTGCACCGAAATAAATAATAATATAGCAAACCTCATTTATAACGCTTCAAAAAAGGTAAGTAACTTTATGGTTTAGACGCTGTAGCTTAAAAACCGTAAAGACATTGTAGACTTCTTCTTCTTCTTTGTTAATGGCCTGTGATATACTAATGTCAATTTTGTCAGTGTCAAGTGTTTATAGTTCATACGGTTCATAGTCAGTTTGTTTGTTATTAGAGTCTTAGTCGATGGTCACAATTGTCAATTCTAGACGTCACGCGGAAAGGCGTCTAGAATTTTCTTGGGATTCCTCGTCATTAAAATCACAATACATATATTATTCAATTATCCATACCCATCCTGTAGTCACAATTTATTCATTAAAATTCCACCAAGATTACTTAATAAAACATGCAATAAAACGGGTAAAAAATATTTAATTAGCAGAGCTATGTTACTCCATGAAATGACAGACGAAGAATCCCATTGTAGACTTATCCCTTTTACTGTCGTGAACTACTTCGAATGTGACATCGATTTTGATAGAAATATATAGTCTATAGTCCACAAACTATAGGATGCTAACGCATAGATAGTCATACATCTTGAAGCAGGGTAATTGGTGAGACCAACTCTTTAGCAAATTTGCACAAACAATTGTAATTGTAATAAATATAAATTTATGCAACTAATAAACAATCTAAACACTTGCTATTTGGCAAAATTGTCATCTCTATGACACAAGCCATTAACGAAGAAGAAGAAGAAAAACATTGTTTTTATGTTTGAAATATGTCATGATTAAGTGTTCTTAGCTTTGATTCAAGCAAAGATTTAAGAAAACCTGAACAGCCCATTGAAATACTTATATCACCTTTTTTCTAGTTGATGAAGGTATGTGAGAAACTTCGCCAGGTCTGATCGATCAGAACTTTGGTATCCTGTTACTTCAATAATATCACAAGAATATGGTAACTTTTATTACTGTCTTGATCTGATGTCTTGCTGCAGCATCATCTGGAATCTGAAGGATACTCACTCTTCACCAATTTACAGCTGAGGTATCGCGTTTGGGCTCATTGGGCTTTGGGCTTTATTGTGTCGGGTTTTGTAATAATTAGACGACCTCTGTGGCGCAGTAAACCAAAGCCCGGCTGATACGCAGAAGGTAGCGGGTTCGATTCCCTCCGCGAGTCAAATGTTTGTATGCAAGTATTTGTCTCGGGTCTGGGTGTTTCTATGTATAATATATGTACGTACTTACAAAAAAAATATAAGTATTACATTATTCATGTGGTACCCATAACACTGCTTAGCACTGCTTACTTTAGGGCTGTTGGCTGATGTTGTGTGAAATGTCTAGCATTATTTATTTATTTTATTTATTAATGTATAATTGTACTACCTAGGTAGAACAACTCGCTGGGCCATCAGAGTGTTTTTTGCAACAACTCGCTGGGCCTTTAAACAATTTAAAGCCCAACCCTCAGCATCTGACAAAGGGTAATGCAGCGTAAAGTTCCTCTTGCTATGAATTATGCAGAACCTTCGAATTCTAAGAGCAAACTTCGAAAGCTGTAGTGCGTAGTTTGGAACACCTAGAGTCTTGTGTGTAATAAATGCATGAGGTACATATGTTTAATTATAACATTTATATAACTAGTTTGTGTTCGCGTTTTCTCACACGTAGTACCTACATAAAAAGAGTCTATATATGCTATTCCTGATCATAGACAACATCTTTACCAAGACGCATCAAACATACATGAACATCCAAACAAGCCAAATGTTTGTTTTGGGCTAGATGGATAGATATTTAAATATCCACAAAATCTTTTACATGTATTATTAGTATGATAATGATAAGTTGCTATTATAAATATGTAAATGCAAAAGAGTCTAGTTAAGACGTCTACGCTCACATAGTCTACGGCGTAGATGGTCTACGGCGTAGATAGTCCACTGCGTAGATGGTCTACGTCGTAGTTTACATTCACAACTATTGTTTATGCTACGACCTTCAATGTTACGACCTTCAATGTAGTGGTAAAACTTATCAGTATATTATTACACTAGAGACCCGGCTTTACACGGGCGCAATTTAGAGTAATTTTATCGTTAAACATAGTTCAAGTCTCGTCAATACCTAAATAACTTTGAAACGAAAGATCTGAGTCGAATAATTGACGGAGGAATTTACATGTACATAATTAATCCTGATTATGAAACTATTTCGTTGGATAAGGATTAAATTATATCATGATACAAATATCATCATCATTCGATTCTACCCGTGTTTTGATTGAATATTTTTAACAAAAAGCGGTTATTGTGACATAACTTTAATAGTTAGACAAACAGCATTGCAAATTTTTTGTGGGTATTGATGAGTACTATGAATATGTAGCATGTAATTTATGTATCGTAGATAGTTTTCGCAGCGCATGCCAAATAATGACTTTTATAGGTAATTTTTAGTACCTTGGGTTAGATTATTGCTCTTTTCGTGAGGATCTCTAATTTTATTGAAAACAAAATACTGCCTAAGTTACTCTCTGATAATGTAGCTTTCTATAGATGAAAGTATTTTTTTTAATCCGTAAAGTAATTTTTGAGTTTATCCATTACAAACTAATAAAATAAATATTTTCTCTTTAAAATATTAGTTTAGAAAACTATATATAGGTATAGGGCTGTATGTCTGGCTGAACGCGATAAACTCAAAAACTACCGAACGGATTTTCATACGGTTTTCTTCAATAGATGAGTGATTTATGAGGAAGTTTAGGTGTCGTGATGGCAGGTTGCCACGTAGCATGTATCTATAAGTACATACTCTTTAAAAGTGGTAATAGTTTGTTATAGTGTTAATTATCTTTTATTAACAGATATGGATAGAATAATTTTAAGATAAAAATAATTTTCAAATTATTTACCAATTATAAACTAACCAATAATTTATTTTTATTAGTTTAATAAAAATTCTAACAGTGCTTTGTTTTTATTAAACGTCTCTTAGTAGGCACATAAAAGCAAAAATGATTTTCTTTAAGTTTAACAAAATTTGATTATTCAACAAACGCAACAAACCACAAAAGTAGGATTATCAACTCCAAACAAAGCTTGAAAATCAAAGTTTTGTTCCAGATGTGTTGGAATCCTTATAAGCCAGGGTGTACAAAGACACAGCAATACCTACATATTATTGTTACTTGCAGAATGTTGATAAAAAGTACTCTATATTATTCCAGTCCAAATCTGTATCTATGTTGACTAAAATTGATTAGATGGAAGAGATTTCCAGAAAAGATATAATACATTCATTTTCATGTAATCGGTTCTGGTATTATTGCGTGATTGAATATCAAAAAAACACAAACATTCCAATTTATAATATTTGTTCGATAGGATTATGATGCGACCCCGAATAGTAAAATTGATAACTACCCAGCCTATTATATACTATTTCAAATCACAGACCAAGTTTCGACCCAGATAACTATACCAAGTTTTGACCCAAATCTGTTCCGCGGGCGTGATTGATCCACAGACAAACATATATGTACTTAAACACAAACTTATATAAACACACGTATTTGATAAGCACGGGTTTTACTCACGTATAATTTTGCGTAAAGTTGTAATAGTGCGTGAGTAATCAAAATATATCATACAAACATTCAGATTTATAATATTCGTATGATTGCCGTTTGCACCTTTGGTATACGACCTGCCTAAAGTAAAGCTTTTAAGCACTCCAGTCTCAATTATACTTGTAGGTACGCTAAAAATTCACACCGACGGCGTTTTCGTCGGACTCGTATCGAACAAAAGTTTCCACGATCTATGGAAATGAGGTCCTCACTCCAGGGAGAAGTCCTTTATATTTTTGGACTAAAGGGCGAAATAAAGTAGACGGCTTTCTACGGAAAAAGACACATTTATTTAACGTACTTTTAGGTAATAATCTATGTAATTGTACTACCGTAGGTACTTTAGCCGATGGCCTCTTCCGTGAACTAAATAAGTCCGTTTCTATATTTACAGCCTGCCCACAGATTTTTTATTTTTTTTTACTTTTACGACATCAATTTCTTGTTTGTAATACGGTCATACTTGTAGCTTTCGGACATGCCTCACAATTCATGGACGTAAGTGCTTATATGACTTCAGACGCTGTTTAAATCATCTTCATATTGATAGGCTAGCAGAATTTTAACTTGGTTGAGTGCTAGTTCATTCTTGATATACAACAAACAGGCCATTGTTTGCAACTGTAAATGACATATCTAACCTTTACCATCATGAAATACGTACCAGAATATAGAGTACTTATAAGTCTATGTATAAGTCTTCCGATGCTTCTACGAGTATTGTTACGAAAGGTATAACAAACCTATCGCATCCCGAAACGTCTAAGACGAACCTCAAACCAAATTGAGTCGGTCGGATTAGGCAAAGCAGAGGTATGGATATAGAGCCCAGGTTTACGTTGCCCGTACATAAGCGCTTAGTTCGTATGCACTTAGCGGCTCGGAAATTTGGGCACATGTGCGCGGGCACGTCTGCCAACTTGGAATGTGCTTTCGGGCTAAAATGGGCTAAAGCGCTCAACTTTGTATCGCTCTTATGAATCGTAGCTTATTATTATGTAAACAGCTTACCTACGTTGAATATCTAAGAAGTCCTTCCAGCTGCGGTGTTTCAAAGTGACCTTTTCTATGACGTAGTTTTAGAAGTTTCGGAAACGGTCTACAAAATATGAATCCAATGAATCAGCTCGAGCAAAGGGCCACTGCTATTGCGTATCTCACTCCTATCCGATCTGCTTGAATTCCCCTAGTTTTGTCCTAGTTTAAAGGCGTCCAAGATATGTGTGAACTGTGGGGGATGGGGATTTAAGAATTGCCCGGGAAAGGTGTATTGGTTTCTGTTTTCACAAAATATATTGATAAGATTATTGTCTTGATAAACCAATTTTTAGAACAGGTTTTACACACGTCTTACATTGGTATTTTGTCCCGTGTTTTTGAACTCACGCATGTTTGGAAAGTGCCACCCAATAAATACTAAAGCTTTTTGGTACGAGTAAGTATCATTACGATATCATTTTCGCCGTCACCTCCATCAGGCGATGCTTTCACATAATGTGCTCGACTCCACGAACGCTATCTGAGAAGATTTATCTTGACTGGTACGAAAGGAAAGACCTCCCGAAACTGAAACTTTTACACTAACGTACATATTCATTTGTAGCTCGGTTCTAGCTAAACTGAGAAGATAGATGACCAAGTAACCCCGTCATCGTGCTGTATGAAAAGCTGGTTATTTAATATTTCAGTGTTCTGAAGTCTACAAAAAACCATTATAGCTTCTATATGTCCGTCTGTGTGTATGTCTGTCTGTCCGCTTCTAAAAAGAGCTCTTACTCGCCGACTATTAGTCTTAACTTGATTAAATTTTGCTATTCAAAATTAATAGGTATTAGCAGCCTTAACAAAGTTATTAAAAAAAAATGGGGGTATCATCCTTTTTTTATATAACTTACTCGTGGTGTGGTATATACAAATATATAAATATATTAGGTATATATAAATATTAAGAGTTTGTAGACCAATTTTTCAAAACATATCTTAGTTTGATAAGTGTGCTTAGAAGTGATCATTTTTTATAGAGTCCAGTGCCCCCTGCTAAATTCGTTGTCATTCTTATCCTTTCTAATTTAAGAATCCTTCACGGTGTGTGATCCAGCGCGTCCTTAGCCAGTATTTGCCATGTGTATACTCGTATATACTACATGGCAACGCGCCGGCTCCAAGCCAACCATAAAGGACGGTACTTAATAGGTGCCTTCTTACATTACCTAAGCATTATAGCGTCCCAAATCAATTTCTTGTGTTCAACGTTTCAATCGAATTCAGACAATAGCTTCCGAAACTATGTAACTACAAATAATGTATGTAATTTCCGGCGTTACCAACCCACACAACATCAAAACGTTTAATCACTGCAAAGGGTCTAGTGCGCGATTGAGACAAGCTGTCTTAATATTAAGTTGCTCTTCTCAATTCAGTGATCCTTGTTGTTTTATTAAAAAAAGCTACGTTTACTTTGTACATGCTTACTTAAAAGCAGTTTTTCGTGCACTTATGAGGCACCAAGCGTTTGAATTGAGCAGTGACATGGAGAAAGAGAGAAGCCATGGAAGAACAATATCTAAGAACTGCAACGGTTTGGTTTTAGCTCATGGTTTTCAAATTAAAACGGTACCCTCAGCAAAGTTTCTTTTGTATGGAAAAATAAGTATCAATTTTTTATATTTGGTAATTTTTTGCCGTTAATTGATGCTCAGAACAGTATTCAAGAAACAACAATAATTCAAAAAATATGGAATGCATTTCTAATATTTTGCATCCAACTGCCTCATTTCAAATCGTTTTTGTGGTTATTTTTAATTCTGTATTTTATAAAAAAATATTTAATAGGTAATCATTTTCTTCTCTGAATGTCGACGTCGTTTAAACCAATAGGTAGATAAAATAATTAAAACGCTGTGCTTTAATATATATTATTATTTCTAATTATATTTTCTGATAAAAAGACCGAAATTCATTTACATGTATAGTCCACGTATAAGAGTCTAAATGAATATATAAAACTCCCCGCTAGAGGCTAGAGTTGCGGTTTTCTAAATGAGTGAAATTTAGAAAATTGAAATTTTCTAAATAAAGTGAATACTAAAGTGAGTAGGACTAGAACTAGACCCTCAGTAGATACATAATAATAGGTATTATGGGATTAGTTTCTGTCAAAGCGATACTACAGAATGGTGTTTGTTTAAGGTGAGTGTCGATTAGGTATGGTATTCTGCATTTATGTCTGACTACCAACTAAACTTTTTACATGTGTGTAGCGGTTTATGGGTGTTCGTAGGTATTTAATATGCTAGCCTATTGCAGAGATTACGTTTTATTGAGAGTATACAATTCATAGAGGCGCGTAGGGTAATTCCAGTCGTAGTGTAGCATAGTAAGGTGCCTCTACAATGCTTTAATCACTTCCTTGTGAAGTTGTAGTAAAAGATAATTTATCTGTAACTGTGAGACGGTTGGAATGATCGTATAATACAGAGGCTCGATCGTTAGTAATATATTAAAACAAATGTTAGGTTTGTCTAGATATTATATATTCAAAATAGATATTTGTATTACCAGTATGAGTATGCCTTTTACACCGTTGCTGTACCGTGATACTTTTTGAATATACCATTGATGGTATAGATACCATTAGTGGTCCCACCTTCCGTTTGTAAGGTTCGAAACCAGCAGTGAACAAATGGCTTTTTCTTTTCGAAAAAGTATGTGTGCTATATCAGTACTCTCAAATGGCTAAGGAAAACATCGTAAGGAAACCAGCAGGAAAAATGTTCACGAACGTAACTGATCCACTTTAATCCTTTCACCACACTGTTTAAAAATAATTAGTGACATAATAAGAAGAAGATTGATGGTAGGTACTGTGGCAATATTTATTTGCCGTCGATCCATTACGTCGATGGTAGCTCGGCAAATATCGTGTTTTGTTATCCGTAAACAATAAATTATACTTAATTAAATATAATTCTCATGTTTATGTTAGTAAGATGTCGGTTCTAACATCTTACTAATATAAATTTGTGAATGTAACACTGGTAGATTTGTGTTTTTTTTTAATTTCTATAGTAGGTACCATCATTACTGCATTCTAATGGTACTAACACGGTAAACAAAGGTCACATTACAATATCAAAAACAAGATTAATAAAAAAAAATATGTCATCATAGCATAAAACATTTGAACAGTAGGTTTGTATAAAGATAGTGTTAGCGATACGATGCTTCAAAACGTTGAGATCGAGATGCCTTGATGCGCGAAAATTATACTTTAGAGGTCACTGACTGATGTAATGATGGAACTAAATCTACTAGAAGTGAACCAAGCGCAAAGTAGAGCATTTTAAAATGGGATAAACGAGGACTTCAAAACCCCGAGAATGGCCCCGATTCTGTACACGAACGATCTCTAATTTGCCTAAACTAAGGCCCAAATTAGAGTAACAATTACAAATGACAGCTTTAAAATAAGTTAAAATTTACATTTTGTTCCATTAATGAATTGATTTTACTAGGATTTTCAGAAGTTTTAATCAACCTTAAATTTAGTAAATTTAAGAAGTGTCATATAAAATTATATACTTAGTGCTTGGCCAGACTGCAAACGCGGGCGCGAGGCAGGCGCGGCACTGCAAACTCAACATATGAACTTCATTTGAGTGTCCGTAGTGGACACGCGGGTGCGGGGCGGACGCGGGAAGCGGCGCTTACTTGCGCTTACTGGCGCTTTACTTGCGCTTTACTGGCGCTTTACTTGGCGCTTCCCGCGCCAACTAACCCGTTACTTGGCGCGGGAAGCGCGCGGGCAACTCACGCCATACCTCGTTCATACAAGTGGCCGCGTAGGTATGCGCTTGCGGATGGCGCTTTGCACACCTACGCCACCACGTTGCACGTTGCATTGCAGACGCTCCCGCATCTCGTCCCGCTTCCCGCGTCTCGTCCCGCTTCCCGCGTTACTGACGCACAGGTTTGGCCGAACCTTTACTCTAATTCAGACTATGATGCAAACAAAATAAAATCGTGTTTTGGGACATTTTCGTTATTCCGGCGAAACTACAGAATCTCTATAATATACAAACCTTTTTCTGCTAGACGACCTTTATTGTTCGGCACCCGGTATGTAGTACTTGTATTATGGCTATTTTAAACTTCCTGCCGAAAAGGTAAGCTTTAGTTGTTTCAAAACCAGATAGGAGCATTCCCCGTCGTCCCTGGCTTACATCGAACTCGTAAAGATATAGTTACATCCGTAGTTACATCCCTTCCGTTTCGAAGGCGAATTAGTTACAAGTATAGCCCATAATAGGTAGGTAATCGTAATTACAGCGAAGTTGTTCTGAACTGAGATAGTTTAAATTGTAATGTGCTTTCCAACGTACTAAGTTGAGGGTCCACCATCACTTAAACTGGAACAGTAAATGTTCGTAAACAAGTCCAAAGTTGTGTGGTTAAGTTCTACTCTCTTGGTGTTTCTTACATTAGTGTGAGTATTGTCATACCTAACTGAATCTAAAACATATACGTTGGTGTATACAGAGATATTAAGTACTTATTTTAATACAACCTTTGTGGCACAGTGGGCGATGGTCCTCCTGATACAGGTCTGGAAGTTTTTATATGTATAATATGTATGTATGTTACAAAAGAAAAAAAAAATATTACATGGTATATCGGTCATCTGATAACCCATAACACAAGCTTTGCCTACTTTGGGGCTCGATGAAGCTGTGCCTATTATCATATTTTGTTTACCTGACGATCTCTGTGGCGCAGTGGGCCAAGGTCCGGCTGAGACGCAGAAGGTAGCGGGTTCGATTCTCACCGCGGGACAAAAGTTTGGATGAGCTTCAAGTACCTATCTTTCTCGGGTCTTGGTGTGTCTATGTAGGTATAATATGTACCTATATATTAAAAAAAAAGTATATAAGTAGTAGGTATATCAGTCATATGGTACCCAAGCTCTGCTTACTTTGGGGCCAGATGATGCTGTGTGTAATGTCCGGCATTAATTATTTGTTTATTTATTTCTTCCATGTAATCCTATCCTACTAATATTATAATTGCGAAAGTTTTACGAATGTCTGGATGTTTGTATGTTACCTACTCAAGCATGCAAAAGTGGCTGTACAAATTTGAATGAAATTTAGTAAAGATAACATAGATATGGACTAAACAAAGTCGTGGGCAGCAGCTAGTATTCAGTTGCAAGCCCTCAACGCTACTGAAGTGAACAGATGAAAACAGCATTATACAATATGAATTTGTTATAAGAAAATTGTGGTATAAACACGTAAAATAAGCGAAACTGAATATTACTAACAGCAGCGTGAAAACGTTCACTTCATTCCGTAGATCCATTAGGAAGCAAAATATGAATGAATTGATCAAGCGCGTGGTAGACAACACAAAGTGAAGGGTTCCGAAGTCAGTAAGAATGTTAGTGACAAATCATAAAACAATTCAACGCATTCAACAATTTATTTATTCCACTTTTGTTAATAAATAATATATTTAACTGTTGTCCTGTTTATATGTATGTACACATTTTTTTCATATTAAATCATTCATATTATTTCATCAACCTATATTTAGTTAAAGGTATACAGTTCTTATCAGCATGTACCATCGTGTAGCTAAACATTATTTACTTTACAGTCCAATGTATTTGTGGTGTGCAATAAAGTATTTTCTATTCTATTATTATATTTAGCATTTATAAATAGTTTTGTATTTAGGTATTACTTATAGTGTAGTACAGCCTTTACAAACCGTGACAGTTTTTCTTATAAATTCATAATTTAAGCCACTCGTTCGTAAACTTTTCAGGTACCCCCAAATTCCGGTTAAGTCGGTAAAAACTGAAAACCAGCGCTGCTTTGCATGGTATCCTATATAATGTAAAGACCTGTTTGGCTGCACATACAAAGCGGTACTAGTTGGCCCAATGCTTCCCTAAGTAGTTGAAGATAGGTAATCTGTTCTACTTATTAGTTTGTTTTTAAGTTTCTTTAACTTTCTATATTATACTTTTAATATTTATCAAACTATTCTGTATCGACATGGTTATTTTATACACTATCTAAGTCTGGCCATACACACTGCCATAAACTATTAAAGCAGAGAACATTACACTTATGAAAAGATAACAGACAGACGTAAAACTAACTTATTTTTTCCCTTTGGGGTATAGTACCCTAAAATACCAACCCCTTTTTATATACACTTCTCTTCAGAGGCGGCCTTAGGGGGTGGCGAACAGGGCAATCGCCCAGGGCCACGCTCTTGCAGGGGCCTCGCGTCAATCAAATTTAAAAAAAATACAGTTTTTTTAACAACTTTTTTTTTATTTAAAACTTTTGATTTTGATTATTAATTATTTATTAAGGTATGAAAAAATAATTAATAATAAATATTACTATATTAATCTTGATTGTACTCGCGACGTTTCTCGTGTTGAGCAACTATCAATTATTATAAGATTTTTTAACACATTCACTGCCACTGACACGCCTCGCGTGTTCAGGCTAATCTAAGTCTCTACGCCAAGAACACGCCAGGCGTGTTTTGAATGTTTCGGTTATATTTCCAAAACTAGGCCAGATTTTCTGTTCAAATTTTTAGTGCATCATTTTTAAAGGATAAGCTATGGCATATTGAAGCGGTTCCCTAAAAAAACTAGTTAGATTTTTTTACGAAAAATAGGTATTTTGTAGTGCCGAGAACACGCTAGGTGTGTTCACTTACTGAAGCTACCCTTAGGTTCCCAAACTTTTTTATTCTTTTAAATGCTTCGCTAATTTCAGAGTTATAAGCTTGCGATATGAGATTTTTAACCAGTATTTGATGACAAAACGGAATGTCATAATTTATCGAACCGTTGTTTTTACCGTATACAGTACTGTGTCATGTATGAATAAATAATAAATAAATAAATAATGCCGGATATTTCACACAGCACCATCTGGCCCCAAAGTAAGCAGAGCTTGTGTTATGGGTACCACATGACTGATATACTACTTATATGAAGTCGCTTATACAACTTCATACGCCATCAATGAAAAAAAAACGTACCTATCCGATGTATATCTTTATATAATTATACATACACACACAGTGACATACACACGTACAGTAAAATTATCTCTATTATATAAAAATCAATTGATGTTCGTTTGTCTCGCTAAAAATTTTGTCATCATTAATATCTTCCGTTTCCGGTACAAATTTAACTTTTCCTGAAAAAAAGATAAGAAATCAATTTATTTCATTTGAATATTTTGAATTTAATTCATACTTATGTAATTAGGTAAGGCCAATCAACCAACATTACGATAATACGAGATAAATAACGTAAACAAACTTTCTGCAGTTCAAAGCTTTTTATCGGTTTAATAATTTAGATGAATTCACTCATATAAGACTGAAAATATGTTTAAATATGATTGTCACTCAATATATTATAAAAAAAAATGTACTTGCACTGTTAACAATGCCAATGTTACAGTTCACAATAAAACTTTATTCATTTATGCATGGGAATTTTAGTAAAAAAAGTTTGAGAACCTTGAATTACGTTATAATAAATTTACTTACTAAAATCTGTTTTTCTAAGCAATGCCGCGAGCACGCCTAGCGTGTCCGCGGTTTTATACGGTGGCATCTCGATAAACTTCAAGAAAATCGTGGTGGCAGTGAATGAGTTAATACAAAAACAGCTGAAATTGAAGAACATTTTATTGGTTTCATAGCCTTCGAAAAAACCACAGCTGAGAGTTTGACTAATTACCTATATAATCACAGAATTAGAACAGTTAGGTATATTATTGCAAAACTGCAGATGCCAAGGATATGATAATGGTGCCAATATGCGTGGTGAAAAAAGTGGTGTCCAAAAACGTATTATTGAAATTAATCCACTTGCATATTTTTTACCTTGTGGGAGTCATAGCTGGAATCTCATCTTAGGAGATGCAGCATAGTCTTGTGTCCATGCAAAATCTTTTTTTGGTTTGCTACAAAAGTTGTACACTCTGTCGGCTCAAGTCAGAGGTGGGCTATTTTAAATGCTCATGTAAAATCCTTATCGCTAAAACCACTTTCTGAAACTAGATGGGAGTGCAGGGTAGCACCGGCGAAGGCCGTTAAATACCAATTAAGCGATATATGTGATGCTTTAAAGGATTTAGCAGAAAATACAACAGATTGTCAGTTGGTCAGTGAATGCCATTCTATAGAAAAGGAAATAACTACCTACGAATTTGTAGTTTCACTTGTATCTTTGTATGACATTCTTACAAAGATAAAACATGCACTTACATGTGGCTATACAACACCTAGACGCATTCACAAATTGGCTCGATAATTATCGAGAAAATGGTTTTCAGTCATCCCTTGTAACACCGAGAGAAATAGTCGAGGAAAATGATATTGACAGACAGTTTCTGACAAGAAGTCAAAAGACGACGTAAAAAATGCATTTTTATTATGAAGGGGAAGATGAAGCTCATGAATTAAATGCGGAAGAGATTTTCAAAATAAACTATTTTTATGTTATTGTCGACAATGTGAGCGCAACCTGCCATCCTAGGTTTGAGGCACTTAAACATCATGAGAGCATATTTGGTTTTATTGTATAATATAAAAAGATTAAAGAAAATTAGTGATAGTGAACTTTTGAAGCAATGCAGCGACTTGCAAATATCTATGACAGTAGGAGAATCATGTGATATTGATGGACATAAATTGTACGAAGAACTGAACATGTTCATCTGTGTGTATGAAGGAAACGATGACATTATCTCGGTGCTGAAACACATAATAAAAAAAAAATTGCTGAAATTTACCCCACTATCGAAACAGTTCTGAGAATTATTGCCACCACACTGTTACGGTTGCGTCTGCTGAAAGGAGTTTTTCGAGGCTTAAAACTATTACAACATATTTGAGGAATTCGATGACACAGGATCGGCTTTCAGCCCTTGCTATTCTTTCAATCGAAAATGACGTAGCTCATTCGTTAGCTTATTGTGCTTTAATTAAAGATTTTAGTCTTAGTAAAAGCAAACATCAATTTTAAAGTTTATTTGTATCATCTCTGTATTTGTTAATTTTGTAAATATGTACCTAAGTAAAATATTTTAAAACTCAAATTTTATTTATTTGTATAACTTTAGCATTTCTCGTCAAACATAACGAATACCTACAAAACGACCAGACCAACTTTCGCATCACATAGGTACTTTTCCGTAGGACAAAGGGCCGCGCAAAGACCTGCCGCCCGGAACCTCGCAATGGGTAAGGCCGCCGCTGCTTCTCTTCATGTAAAGAAGGGTTGTTTTATTTTTCAATTTTTTGTTTCTAAACATTGTCGGGGCCAATAATATGTCGTCGCCCATCATCTTCGTTTACCATCAGGCAAGATCGTGACCAAACAACACTATGATAAATAAATGAATAAAAAATAATTATTACCGTGTTAATTTTTATCACAATAAAACTAATAACCTGCGAGCAAGAGGTCTGATAAGGGGCGGACAGACAGACAGACACAGCGAAGCTATAAGGGTTCTTTGTGGACTTCAGAACCCTGAAAAGGACGTTACAAACATGCCGTGAAGCTCTAGATGCTAAATTTAGATTAATACTAAAGCCTAAAACCCCGAATAACAAAACGTAACATGCCGTGAAGCTCTAGATGCTAAATTTAGATTAATACTAAAACCTAAAACCCCGAATAACAAAACGTATCACTACACTTGTCATCACTACATTCCAGGCTCCAAATAATTGAAAACCATCTTCTTGATTGAAATTTCTGTGTTTGGTAATCTCTATTGCCTCTTGTACCAATCTTGGTATGTAATGTCGTTCAATTGAGATTACCTGTAGATTGTGTAACTCGATCCGGTGGTTTGATTCAGATTCTAGTTGTATCGCTTGGCCCACTTCTGTGTGTCCACGTTTTTGACCGCTCGGAAGTGCTCCTTCACTCGACACGCTATGGTAGGTACCTACGTTTTATTTCGCCGATTTAAGAACTCTACAGCTGCAGTCAATCTTATACACTCCTGGTGTTTCAAGAGAAATCTTGTCTTTGGGTGAGCACAGGTAGTGAGAGATGTTCTTTAAAGAAGCAAAAATCGTTTTTATGCACAATTTCTGCAAGACGTTCGCAATTTTGTCCGTCATTCCTTTAATAAATAAATATTGGAGGACATGGCACACAACATCTAGCCCCAAACTAGGCATATTACCTAGTATTATGGTGATCAGATAACTGATAGAATCTATACTAATATTATAAATGTGAAAGTAACTCTGTCTGTCTGTTTGTTACGTTTTCACGCCTAAACCGCTGATTCGATCCGATTTTTATGAATTTTAGAATAGAGATAGCTGGGACCTTAGAGAAGGAGGAAAAGCCTGCATACTTTTTATGGAGAAACCACGTGTGCAAAGCCGCGGGCAGCAGCTAGAATACTGATATATTTTTAAATACATACTTATGATATTTTATAACACAGAACAAATACCTACCTATGTTCTTCAAACAATCTTTATCTTGGAATCAAAGCCTCAACCTACAGCGCAGCAGGCAAAGCTACTAAGTAGGTATTAACTGAGTTACCAGGCTTGTCAAAACTCCTTTCATGTATTTACGGAAGTGATGCTGGTTTTCGTTCTACTACACATCTGTGGGGATTAGACCTTTGAAATGTTGGGCTGCAGAAAAACTCACACATCATGGTAAATATTCCGTTTTGAGTCAAAATTATATTGGATGACTGTTGTGAAGTACCACAATGATACTGGCATTTCAAGCTGAAGAGAGAAGACATCCTCTACATATACATAGCGTGTTCGAGCCAGGTGCCTTTGATCACTTATGTTTTTCACTTGTGGAAAACTTTTTCTGGTGGTAGAACTCTACAGCAAGAGTCTTAGTCCGTATTGGTGGGTCCACCTCTGTGCCAGATATTCTGCCTCTAAGCACCTCTACCGACGAGTAACAAGGGCAGTTTTTTAAAACTACCTTCACTTGGTCTTTAGAATCCAAATCTGAAGACCAAGTGAAGTTGGTTTACTGCAACGCTAACGGAACGTCGGGAATAATTTCTTCCCGCGTTCTCCATTTATAAATGTTGCACGCGACGTTATTTTTTTGCATATCGAATTATACGCGACGAATAGGATAGATGATATCATGATGATATATTCACCAACGGGGAATTTACGAAGTAATCGTTTGTCTATGAATATTACTTCAAACACTTTAGGTTGGTACCTACCTAACGTTGTTCCGGCTATATTATCAGATTTAAATTAAATAGAAACACACTGTAGTAACAATAAACTTTTATAATAAGTTAAATCCCTACTTGAGTTTTACTTACATTTATTTACATTTATTTACATTTAACGGCCTTACTATAAACGTTCACAACTTCTGTCAACAGTTAACTAACGCTTCAAATAGTGCCATCACTTTTTATGGTAGTGATAGTGACAAATAGTGACAGGGCGAATATTAAGCAGTATTTAGGCAGGGTTAACACGTTAGCTGTCCCAAGATAATTTGGGGTATACCACACTACGTCCATACTGATCTTCATAGGAAAATTCATCAAAAACGTTGCGCTGGATGCTATAAAAAGCACAAAGAAAATGGAGCTGGAAATGGAGAAAATGGAGCACCAGAAGCAATAAAAAAGACGACGAAGGTGATTACCGAATCTCTCACGTGCAAAAAGGTTCTTCTTTATTAAAAAATAATAATTTAGCAGAGCTATGTTACCATGAAATGACAGACGAAGAATCGGGCAAAAAAGGTTTCTGCCTGCCATGTTTTAATCAATGTCATTGAATGTATATGAAACTCATTTTCATTAAAAAAAAATTTCGTCACGTCCAGCGTGTTTTATTTTACCAAATAACCTATCTATACGTCCCTCGAAATTCAATCTCGTAGCTCTAGCGTCCAGTGCCCGACATCTCACGCATTTGAAACAGAGCTATGAACTAGATAAGTTCACGGACTTCACAGCTAACTCCAAAATGCACTAAATAGTGCATGGACAGCTAACGTGTTAAGTTGAGAGGCGTTTATAGGTAAGGCCGTAATAGTTTAACTAACTCCTAGCTGCCACCAGAAGACTTTTGTTTCGATTTTAACTGTAAGTCCAATATAACGATTTTGTCAAATACTTGTACTAAATCAGTTCTAACACTTGACTTGATTTGTTGCAAACGGCCACCCCCCGCTCCGGCTATAAGCTTCGCTATTCTCTCTGAAGGAGCCTCTACACTCACTGAACAAATAATTTTATTATCCTCAACATTATCTTCAAAATACTCTAAATCGATTTTCAATTTGTATGGTATTTCTTGATGGAGAAAGTCCAGGAACTTCGCTCTTATTGCTTCAGTTATAAGAGTCTCTGGCTTTTGATCTGTGATTTCTGCTGGTGCGTATTGAAAGCCCGCCGCTTTCGCGTTGTTCATCAGGTATTGCTGAAAATGTTACCAGATCAAAATACTTATAATAATTACGTTCTAAAAACTAAAAAGAAAACTGTCTTCATTAAATGAAATTTGAGCCCATAAACCGAATTGCGAACTTCCTCCTTTTTTTGAAATCGGTTAAAAAGTTTTTATATTACGCTTTTTAGTACTTTTAATTCGTAAACACTACTTTAAAAGCAAAATAGCGAAATTTCGTTCACTTGGAAGACATATTTTATCCAGATAATTTGATTTAAAAACCAAACTACTGAACTGATTTTGATGAAAAAAATTATGGGACCAATCGGGAAGTCCTTTCACATGAAAAATTACGGATTTATGAAAAAAATAAACAACCGAATTGAGAACCTCCTCCTTTTTGATGTCGGTTAGTTAAAAAAGCATTAACTACGCATAGTAATAATCTATAACATAATATGTACTTTGATATCCAGGACACCATCGCCATTCAGAGCAGAGACCAAAAACACATCTGAGAATTGACCGTATCCTCCCCCGAACTTGCTTCTCTTGTCAACTCCAGGCATTGGATTGCCAGCGATGTGACCATTACATAGGTTCCTTATTATTGAGAGTATCTGGGTTTTAGTTTTCAATTTGTCAACCTGTAATAATAAAGCAGGGTACAGTAATCGACCAACGACACGCGTAGTAGTGCATAGCGAAAATGTATTGTACGCGCCTAGAAATTCGTGGCACTAGGTGTCCGTATGTTGTCATTGATAACTACATTCGCCCGACACGTTATCGACGCTGATTTTCGTCGCTCGAGCCATGTTTGGGGTTTAGGCTATGACTAAAATTCAGAAACACAAAGTGCTCATGGCAAAGAGCTCACGTCCTTGAGTCGTCATCTAAATGCGCAAGTTTAAGATCCATTCCGCCGTTTAGACGTGAAAAAGTAAACAAACAAAAAAACAGAAACTGACAGAAACATTTTCGAGTATATAATATTAGTATGGATAACTAGAATGCTAACCTTATTGATTATTAAGAAACTAGGAGTATCATCATATAATTTAAGCATATTAGTGACATCCTGATGAAGAGCATCTTTAGTGTGTCTGTTAGAGACATCATGTACTACTCCAATTACATCAGCACACCTGAGACCTTTTTGACAGGCTCCTATCATGGAGTCCGGCAAATTATACCTGAAATATATAAGAAACAATATTATAATAAATCGCATGCGTGGAACCATTATAAAAGTAGTAGGTATACCTATGTCCTTTCGTAAGAAAAGATCTATCTCCTTTAATAAAGAACCGTTCTGCTTTTTATCCATGAAAACCTAACAAACAAACAGGCAGAGACAAATACTGCAAACTTAATAACGCGAAAGCGTTTCGCAAAAACATGTGAACCCTAATGAAATCAGACGGCCCCAGGCTTGATAAATGGACGGCTGTGATCTATCAAAATAATAATTATTAATAGATCCTGATGGATCCATGTAGGTACTTAGGTCATTATGTTTAATAAAAAATGAAAAGGACTGCTCTAATTAATGGTAACATTTCCAAATTTTAGATTAAGAGATGTTGATTATGTATTTCTAATTGATACAAACGAGATCAATACATAAGTACTCCTTAGATGACATGCTTTTAAAAATAAAAGAAAAATATTTGTTTACTCAAAAACTGCTTGATGAATTTTGTAAAATACTGAGCAGCTAATTACTAATGTACTACGTACGCATAGTGTACGCATAATGTAGGTACCTACATTATGCGAACAAAGCATTTGACTACCTCTGTGAGGCAGTGGGCGAAGAACCGTCTGAGATGCAGAAATTTGCAGGTTGTTTTCTACCATGCAACAAATGTTTGTTTAATATGCAAATACTTGTCTCGAGTCTGGGTACTTTTTTTGTATGTATAAAAGGTAAGTATTTAAAAAAAAAAATTGGGGCGAGATAATGCTGTGTGAAATTATGTGTGCGAATTATGTCCAGCGTTATTTATTATTTCCCAGCATGGTCACATCATGTATCATTAAGCTAATAATTCAGTTCATGAGTTCACACTCAACTGTGCTTTGTGGCGGTACTCATTACTAAAAAACTTATAATTAATAATTATAAGTTACAATCATTTATTCAATAAAATCACATGAATCACTATAAAATGAAACTCCCAATAAAAATTTACATTAAATTTGTCTTGGTCTACTTTTTTATGATCATTATTTTTACTTGTATTTACAGTTTATCTACAAAAACGAATACAAGGTAACGTTAGGTTTATTCAGTTACAGTATGTATTCATCCATAAATCATATTATTTCCTATGGATTGGAAAGTTTAAGGTTTAAGGAAGTTTATTATGATCATAAGTTTCACCAGTGCTGAGAGAAAATGTATTGTACGCACCTAGAATTTCGATTTTGTGGCACTAAGTTTACCTGATGCAACATTATTGCTGACTATTATCGGTCGAGCCATCTGAGGAGTTAAGGATATGATTCAGAAACACAAACTTACTCTCACTGTCAATATATACAAATGGAAGCAGAAGCTCACATTATTCAACAATTATTACAACTTACAAGGTATCTGATAGAAACATTGCATGACCCAAGAGCTGGCTCCTATCTGACCTAACATATTAGCACTGCCATTCAATGTGGCAATGCCAAAAGTGTCTTTAGAAGCTGCCCCCTTGCAGTGATCTGGATCAGTTGCGCTATCTATATATTGTTTTAAATGATCCTAAGTTCAACTGTTACACATGTATATTATGTTATCTTATATTATTTTGAACATTTCTGTAATGTACAAAATAATAAAAATTCTGTAATTTTTTTTAATTATTCTAAAATAAATATAAAAGTAAAGCACATTAGATTACTTACTTCTGAACTGCTTCCTGTGAAATAATAATATATTCTATTCAAAACTCACTTTTTCTGTTCAATATCTGTGATAACACCCGGAGTGTCCAAGAATACTATTTGTGTATCATCTTCAAAACACATAGCTCTTATCATTTTAGTGGTTGTGTGAACTTTATTGGATGCGGCACATATCTAGAAAGAAAAATACTTAGCATGACTTTTTAAAGTCTGCAATAATAACATCTTGTACACATAGCCAGAACTTTTTGTGTAATTATGTAATAGGTAGAGATCTAATTTAGACAAAAAGTTTTAAGTTTTCTCTTAGGATAAAAAAACTGAACCTGAACCTAGATCTGAAGGTTATATTATAATAAAATCATAAAAATCGGGACAGATTACCATTAGGTAAGAAGGCACTCACTTTTCTTTCAACGATTTTATTAATCAAAGTACTTTTTCCTGAATTAGGTGCTCCTATGATTGCTACATTCACTACTTTTCCCACATTCTTGTCGGCTTTTTCTGGTTGTGATGAATAAAGAGCGGCGTCTATAAAACGTACCCTACGGTAGGAAAAACGTATGACACTTAGTATTAGTGCAGACATCGTTCTATATTTAAAATTGCAACAATACAATTTAAGATTGATACAATTTACTGTACACACAACATTTATTGCATTATTTTGTAAACAAGAAATCATAGACAAAGTTCTTTTTTTTAATGAAATGGTCTGAACCACGCATTCTACAATTTATACTTAAGCTACATGTGCCGTTGTGCCCGGACCCCGGACTACAATATACTAGGGCTTGCTAGGGCTACGGGCTAGTTTGCCATCCTAGCCTGGCTGGATGGCATTGAATTTTTAATGTACTAGTCTAGTTCTATGTAGGTAGCTTAAAAGCGTGCCAGAATTCTAGTGTATGTTTGCATTCTCTTTGGCTAGAATCGTCTACTTTTAGAGAGACCAAATTGCGTAAGGCCAGGCCAGGCAACTTAGTCAACATCAGCACTCTCTAGTACAGGTATTCCCAATGTGTTTGGTATCCTTTGGGGACCCTTAGACCCTTAGGGTCGAAATCGTTTCCCAGGGGAAACGATTACTAACGATAAATGAAAACTGATTTTAGGGGTCAGATGTCTAAAAATCGACCCCTATTAAATAACACAAGTTCTTATTTGAAACTTTTTAGATACTGTATAAGTTGTGTTAGGTGTAGTAACTTGTTATAATATAACAAGTCATTATATGTATATAATATGAATGACTATATATATATTGACTTGTTACACCGAGCCGGGCTTGTTTCATTCATTATATGAATGACTATAATATATTGACTTGTTATATACAGATGTGGTCTTATAATGAAGAACGATTTGAAGTCATAGAAGTTTTTTATTTAAATCGTGTCATACACAGAGATGTGTACCTTCTGAGAAGCAACCAGTTATGTTATAAAATAGCCACATTAAAAGAGCAACGTGGCTTAGGAATAATGAATTAAATCGCAAACTATTTTTTTTTTCAAATTATATTTATTTTACCAAAGTAACACATTCAAATAGTACTGAAGTTGACAAATAATTAAGAACCATTTATTTATTAAATAAATAGTTCTTAATTATTTGTCCAGCAAATAAAAAAACTGCTCGGGAATTATTTTGTATGACACTTACATTTTAAAAATCACTTAATATGTAGCGCAGAAAATTCAAAAATCAATTTAATAAATTTTTAACTAAAATTAATCTGATCTGGGCTGTTAGCTGGCCAGTCTAAGACAGAAACTGATTGCGCTGTAAGAAATTTATTTACGTTGCGTGCAGTGTGCTTTGGATCATTGTCATGCTGGAATGACCAAATAACCGGTAGAACGTCTTCAGCATAAGGTAACATTGTTTCTTCCAGTATATTTTTGTATTGGAACTGATCCATGTTACCTTCTATCAACTTTACAGGTCCAACACCATGTCCAGAAAAGCACCTCCAAATTTTCACATTTCCACCACCGTGCTTTAATGTTACTTTCGTGTACTGAGGACTGAGTCGGATGCTGTATTCGGGGGACGTCGTACATATCGTTTTCCATCAGAATATACATAGTCTGTTTATTTTCGTTTCGTCAGAAAAAAGTACATTTTTCCACTGTCGCACAGTCCAGTTTTCATAATTTCTCGCAAATGCAAGCCGGGCTTGTCTGTGGCAAAGTTTGAACATGGGTACCTTTCTTGCTATCCTACCGTGCAATTTTTCTTCTACCAAACGTCTTCGAATAGTGCGTGCTTAGATTGCTGAAGGGTTGTTTTCACCAAAATATTATTTTCTCAGCACATTGGACCCTTTAAAAGGATTTTGTTTTGCCATACGAACGATGTTTTGGTCATCTCAAGGAGTTGTTTTTCTCTGTTTAGGTACACGTGGAACATTCGAAGTAGTTTGATACGAAATCATGAACTAATTGAAGTCCAAACATGATCCTGAGCTATGGGGGTCTGAGGTATTCATTTTGGAAAAGGGGTCTCTTGTCCTAAATAGTTTGGGAATCCCTGCCTTAGTACGAAGCTACATCGGCAAGCGAACATTTCTGTGGCTGGTTTTGCCAAACCAACGAACCTATTTTCCCAATTTTTTTTAAATTGGCAATACCATTTCCTCTCACCTCGCGCCACAAGAAAGAGCGAGTTTACTTGCGGATTTTTAGATTAGCGAAAAATAATAGTTTTGCCTTATTAAAATATCGGGTTCATTGAAACTTTCAATATTATTTCTTTCTACTGTAGCTTAAAAATTGCCGGCATGAATTTCCTCAGGTAAACAAGTACATAAATTTAGTCAGTTACAAATTTATTTAGAACGGCATGAAAAGTAGTTTTGAAGAATGCTGCTTTTCATAACAAAATATTTTTACAAAAGTATTGAGTATTAATTGCTGATTAACTTCTGCTAACTTATAAAGATCGTAACCTTTCAGCACTTCTACGAAGTTTTTAACTAATTTATAATGTTATTACAGAAATGTCAAATATAAAGTATAAAAATCAAATATTGGCTGCAATTGATCATCTACGTTCAAGAAAGTCGCGACCCGATGTAAATAGAATCTGTAAGTTTATGCTAAAGTGCTATAAAGTTTCCTGTAAAGAAACTAAAGCAGATCTAAAGCGGTGCCTGAAGGACAAAAGTGTTTTTAAAGTTGATTACAAAAATAATGTAAGTTATAGAAACGCCGCCAAGTGGAGAACGCGGTCAAAGCATAATAACGGTGAGTTTATTTTATTCAGCTACTTCATAAGTTTAATTCTCTTGTATGTTTTATTGTAACTGTTTTCAGAAATGACATCTGCTATCTCTACTAGTGAGCGCAGAGTTATAACATCTGCAATAGCAACTCTCATATATGAAGATCAACGTTACTTAGAAAATGGCATTGCCTTCGAAGAACTTGTCAAAGCTGCACTATTGCAGCAATCAAAATATCCTAAAAAACATTTGGAATCAATCATTAATAAGGAGTTAGCCTCGGGTAGTCTAATAAAACTACCAAATGGAAATTTAGCTCTTGGCCCTGCGGATAATGATGGAGACAGTTCAGACAGTCTTAAATTTGAATATAACGATAATGTTACTAAGGTATATGTTCATACATTTTATTTCTTGCAAATGGTAAAGAACTAATGAGATGAGTCAGTAATAAAAGGGTGTGGGTAGGTACTTTGACTGTTATTGTGTAGCAAAAGGCTAAATTAATATATTTTCCCTGTGTTTTCAGATGACATCATCAGCCAATTCTTCATGTAGATCATCTCCCCAAAGAATGAGAGGCAGGCCAAGAAAACGTGGGGGTGGATCCTTAAGTAATATAGGCCCAAGTAACATGACCACTCGAAATGCAGGAGTGCGTGTTGGTGAGAGGAGGAAAATGGCCAAAAAAGTGTTTGATCCCTCAGATAACAATGTTCCAAGCAAAAAAAAGAGAGGGCGGCCTGTAGGGTCTCTAAACAAAAGTACTATTAAAAAAAGATTAATAATATCAGCAAATTCTACCACACCTACAAAACTTGAAAAAGAAGGTACACCATCTGAAAGCCAAATGTCCTTTGATGGAAGTGCAGATGAATTGGATCAGGAGGATTCATCGCATGAAACATCTGGGGGAGTATGTTCTGTATGCCTAGTGCAGAAGCCAAGAGGGTCAAATGACAGGCTACTGGAGTGTAGGGATTGTAACAATAAAGCTCATTTGAGTTGCCTCCAATCTGGATCAGGCATTTTAAAGCCAAGGCCAGATAATACTTGGCAGTGCCCACATTGCAAGACTTGTGTAATCTGCTGTGAGACAAATGATGCTGTTAGTATATAACATCAGTACATTCTTTTTGATTAATTTTTTTCTTACTAAGTCACTAGTTACATCGAACCAGTGTGGTGAAAGCAGCAGCAGCTCCCCTGCAGCACATATCTTCAAACTTTTGGATTAGGGTTTCTATTATGTTTTCTAACCTCTTTGGCACAGTGGGCCAAGCTGCTGAGACACAGAAGGTTGTGGGTTCAATTCCCGCCGCAGGACAAATGTTTGTCTGATCTGCAAGTATTTGTCTTGGGCCTTGTGGTTCCCTGTATAACATGTGTTTACAACAAAATATAGGTTTGTAGTATATCAGTCATGTGGTACCCATACTTTGGGGCCAGATGATACTGTGTGAAATGTCTGGCATTATTTATTTATGTCTAGAGTCCTGAGATTTCTGATATTTTCAGGGTATACTGACTGTTTGTAGTATCTGCTCAGATGCTTATCATGCTCTTTGCCATAATCCAAGGATACCTGAAAGATTAAAGGCATGGGACCAGTGGGAATGTACCAACTGTTTGCATACACGGCCAAGGGTTACAAATTCACCTATTATTGTACCTACTGCTGAGTATTCCAATTCACCTCCTGTTGACCCATTTTTGAAGCCTCATGAACTAGATAGGGCACCTTCTAAGATAGGAGAGGACACACCAATTGATCATAGCATACCTGACATAGTCAACTGGACTACTGATGATGTTTATGAATATTTCTTAAAAGACCATACGGAAGCCGCACCTATATTAAGAGATCAGGTACTTTTTCTGGTGTATATTGGGATATAATTATTATTGACAAAATGAAAAAAACATTTTTTAATAAATAAATTTATTTGGCTTTGACAAAATAATTTTTATTAATGTACTGTTTTATTTTTTCAGGAGTTTGACGGCCAAGCTTTGAGTATGGCAACAAGAGCTGATATAGTTAAAGGTCTAGGATTACCTCTTGGGCCTGCTTTAGCTCTATATCGAATTGTAGTGAAACTACAGACTAGAAAAGATGATTGGACAATGTGCTGGGGATAACATTTGGATTTCTTTTTAATTTTGACTAGATTCAATAGTTATTACAATTAGTTACAATTTCAGTTGTCAATTAATTTTCTACAAATTAGCTTAATAGTTAATTTTTTTTATACTTTTGTATCTAAGTATGCTAGGTTAATAAAAACTTATTTACATATTCTGGTATAATTATGTAATGAACATAGTGTTAATTTAGTATATTAATAGTAGGTAGGTATAAGTACCCATACAATAGACAATGACAAATGATAATGAAATACTACATAAACTTTAAAGAAAAAACAGCTGAATTGAAAACCTTGCATCTTTTTTTGGAAGTCTGTTAATAAAAAAACAAGAATCTGTTCATAATCAGTTTTTCTCTGAGTCAACACAACAAAACCTATTCTAAGTTAATACTGTAACTTTAAAATGTTTACACCATAAATATGTACATTCAGAAAAATAAGTTATATAAATAAAAAATATATTCTTAAATTAAGCTTAAAACTCGTGTATATCACTCATATCACTATAAAGTGTTACAACCTTTGTACTAGTTTTTGCTGAACGATCTAAATCAGTCATTTATGTTGGTCATAATGTTTCATGTAAGACATGAATACATTAAATACCATTGTTGCTACATTAATATAAAATACTCTGTAATGTGTTGGTAAATAATAAAAATTTACTATTTGAACCGGAGGCCAGAACAGCCAATCGCCCTGAAACAAGATAAATGGTCTTTACATCAGGTGTGAGCCCTAATAGAAATATTCAGTCTTATCTTGATATACATAGTAGATGATAATAATTAGGTAGGTATGTCATATAATGAAAATTGTAGCCAATTTAGGATTTCTTACCATAACAACATATTTGAATTTTTCTAGAATTTCCTTGTTGGACTCTGCAATTGTCTTATGTTCTAAGGCTCCCATTCCATAGAAAAAGAATAGTATGGTGGCAGGTGATGCAAGCAGTTGATCACATAATACTTTATACAATACTGTTTTTGCATTTGTTTTTGGTAACAGTTTATCCAGATGGATGTAATAGTAATGGTGCATTGGACCCATGAGTGTCCCAATGATAAACATTCTGCCTGTAATCAACACATTTAGACATGACTGGGAGGCCTGAAGGAATAATAATAGAAAGGCTAATTCATTAGTTACTTTTATCTGTAATGGGCACACTTACCTGCACGTCCCCAGTCATATCTTTCTAGGATACGTTTTGACTGGTATTCAAATTCTTGCTGCACAAGATCTCCAATGGCCATGAAAACACCGGAAGTCATACTATTTGTAAATAAAAGATTTTTCACGAAAAAGAAATTTATTCCTCGGCGGTACATTGTTTTGTTTCTACTATGGTATTTCAATGGGCTCGTAGCCATAGTTTTACTAAATTTTAGGCAACTTATCGCAAACATTACGGTAATCTAGACCTGAAAGCAAAAACTCTGAATTAATGATCATGAAATTTTGCTTGCTATTTATGATAAAAAAATTTACTTCTCTTAGGTGTACCTACATTTCTTGATGCAAGTCATAAAATAGGTAATTACTTACCTATTTTTGGAATCCTAGCGAAGATAAACAGCCAATTATTCCAAATTACCTACCTAAACTTCAACTAGTATTAAAAATCACGCAAAAATAAAATCATAAATTCCGCTTAAACTCATGTCAATGTCAAATGTTACGTCACTAATTCATAATCGCGTGATCATCAAGACAGCAGGACCGTAGAAGATTTTCTGTTTGCGCACCGAGCCCTGCCACAATTCTTATTATAAGTAATAGTATAAGTAAGTATATAAGTATATTAAAGTGTATGACTATTTCCGGTAATAAAAACTTAATTGAGATCCTCGTCAACCAAACCATATTTCCCGGAGTATGTTGAATCTAAGGAGTAAACAGAATCCCTGTTGTACTATCGAACTATTCAGTACGGTTTAACTGCTCTTCTGAAATGTATTTTGAAGTACGTAATTTTCAAATCCACTGTGGCGACTTTACGATATACCTACGTAGAAATAAGTGAGAAAGTATTATTTAAGGAAAACCTTCTAACCCTAGTTAATAAAAACACAGACTGGGAGAGTTTTAAAATAGAGTTAGATAGTAATAAAGACCTTACAGTACCGTTAAAAAATCCAGCCCAGTAGGATTTAGATTATAAGTAGGTAGATAAATTTATAACGCTCATATAGCAGACCGCTTGGAAAAATACGCCCGATGTGAAACTAAGGGCCAGAAGAACTAACTACCCTAAAGGTATTCTTCAACTTACCCGAGAAAAGAAAACAGAGAAATAAATGACATCAATCCAAAAGTCCACAGGATAAAAACTAATGAACAAGCTAAATCACCTCACAAAACAATTGAAAAGGCAAATACAAAATTACAATGATGTATCAACCAAGACCTTCTGAAGCTAACCAGTGGTTGCAGTACAGACTACTCACTCTGGAAGGCTACAAAATATATGAACAAACCCAAAATCCAAATTCCACCAATAAAAATAGAACACGGAAAATGGGCCGTAAGCAATGAACAAAAAGCCAAACGGTTTGCTGAGTATCTAGAAAATACTTTTAAACCAAACGAGGGACTAACACACGAGCCAACAACACTCGAAGTATTAGAATTAGATGAATTCATAAGTATAAAGCTTGTGTCACCAAAAGAAGTAGAGCGAGAAATAAGACGGAATATAAATCCAAAGAAATCTCCTGGATTTGACTTTATTTTTCTTAAAGCCACGCCCAGGAATTGCATGATCTCATTCCACCATCTCCTATTCACAACAGGACAAGAAGACGCACCGCTCAATACCATCCGTTTGTGTTTCTATGTTTAATATGTACATATTTACAAATAAAAAGTATGTAAATAGTATATCAGTCATAATGGTACCCATAACACAAGCTCTGCTTACTTTGGGGCCAGGTGACGCTGTGTTAAATGTCTGGCATTAATAATTTATTTATTATTATTTATTTATCCATACCTTGTCAGTCTACCACCCTTACGAACAAAGCGCTTTGCTTCCACATTTATAATGCGTACAGCCAAGGATTGGAACGATTTGCCGTCGTCTGTCTTTCCTGAAAACTACAATTTGTGTCTCTTCAAGTCAAGAGTAAATAGGTATCTTCTAGACCTGCGTGCCCCGTCGTCGGCCACATCGTCGCATAATATCAGGCGAGGTCGTGTCAAACGTAGCCTTCGACGTAGCATAATCTCACCCGACACTGAGTGTAGATTACGTTTTGCGGTACTTACGATTGACCTAATACAAATCTTCGACCAAAACGCTATCTCTATAAGTGAACGGAAGTTCAAATATATCAAAAGAAAGCTAATCAGTTGGCCGATAGGACGATCCATAATATATGCGCCACATGCGACGATGAAAAAAATGCACAAAGGCGAATATTACATTAAATTTACGAACACTGTCAAACACCTAAAGCCAAGACTTCTGTCAAGGCAATCAGCTTCATCATCAATGATAGAAAATTCCTATTCTTCTTATTCTTCGTCACCTAAGCGAAAGAGAGCACTAAATACTGTATCAACAGAAGGTCCGCCGGAAAAACGCTCGAATAGGGACGAAATACTCGTAGATATATTAAAGAGACAGAACGAAATGTTTAGTCAATTGGTTGATATGACCGCCAAACAGACTGAAAATGTCAATGAACTTAAACAACATTTAATTAAACCAAAAAAGTTAAAAAAAGATGAAACCAGTAACTTAAACGAGTCATTTGAAACAGTCTCCAGCTCACAAGATGATGACATTCAAGAATGCGAGGTCGTTTCATATGAAGACAAAGACCCTGATGACGGAGAATCACCTCCATGGCAGGCTCCACAATTCAATATTAATGAAACTATACCCGAACCAAGAGAGGACTTGGTAACATATAACTTTGAACCACTAACGATTGAAACTGAGCCAAAGATTGAGTTAGCCTCCCCTCACTGGCTAAACAGGGTGCAGACTGTCAGAGGCTAGATTCAGAAAATTGGACTAAAGATATACTGATCCAGAAAAAATTTCAAGCAACCCCAGTGTTTTCAAACCTGAAAATAAACAGCTTGTTATCTAGCGTAACTCCATCCTGGCAACAAGTTTTCACCCTGGAAAAACTAGATTTATGCCTTGGAGCAGTTACACATGGGCTCCTGAAACAGCGCCAGAACTTTCAAAATAATTACGATAATAGCCCACCAGAAGCAAAACCGTTTATAGGAAAAATGTTCTTAGCCCCTGACTCTGAATTAAGGAAAACCTCAGATACTCTACTGCAGTATGTGTGTGGAAGACGCGCCTTATACAAAAGGGCAAAACAAGAAGTAAATTTCGAGCATGGGGCATGGGACATGGGGCTCCAGAATCTATACTATCAATAATAGAAGGTTATCGCATTCTTTTTTGTTCTAAGCTACCGTTGATAAACCTGTCGCAATGCAGCGCGCTTCCAAATCAAAGCTTCTCCAGAGATGACAGCATCATTACTAGACCTGCAAAACTCGGGTGCAGTCGTGAAAAGCACTGATGTGAGGGGTTTTGTGTCCCAAATGTTTCTTCGAAGAAAACCGGATAATTCTTACAAAGCAATATTTAATTTAAAAAATTTAAATTCGCACTTATAGCCACATAATTTTCGTTTCCTAAATTTATTCAAGATACCATTGTTCTTAAGACCAAATGATTTTATGATAAAAATCTACTTATCTCAAGCATATTATCATGTACCTATTGTAAAACCTCATCACAAATTCTTATCACTAGCATATCAAGGCCAGTTTTACGAGATGACATGCCTTCCCTTCGGTCTTGCGACTGCACCAAGTGCATTTGCGAAAAACACTAATTGGTTAGCACACTTTTTCAGAGAGCGTGGATTGAGAATCGTGGTCTATTTAGACGACTTCCTAGTTGTAAATCAAAACCAGACAACTCTTCAACATCAAGTCGAATTCCTGATCCATCATCTGCAAGATCTTGGTTGGTGCATAAACTTCAACAAATTCCAAATTGCTCCCAGCCAACACATAGATTTTCTCGGCATAAGTTGGGACACAAAAGTATTGCCTCAAGACAAGGCGCAGTCGATATAGAAAGCTCTCAAAACTCTGTTAAAACAGAAACTCTGCAGTTGGAAAAGTGCAAAAGCTATCTTGGGAAGACTAAACTTTGCGAACTTCACAGTACCCACAGGAAGGCTGCATGCAGACTCATCCAAATAGAAGTAAATCGCCTACCTCAAAACAATCCTTTTGCAAAGTACCCAATACCAACTCATGTGACTCAGGAAATGAAGTGGTGGTTAGAAAACATCCAAGAGAACTCTTAAATCTTTTACATCAATCCCACAGTATTCATAATAACAGATGCAGCAGACACAGGATGGGGTGCAACCGTAAACTCCTGGCACCTCAACGGAAAATGGAACAACAATCTAATAAACTGGCACAGCAACCAAAAAGAGCTGTGGGCCTTATACAATGTTTTAATCCAAAAAGGACCGAAGTAGAAGGATCTTCAGTGATGCTGCAAACAGACAACAAAACTGTTGTTGCGTATATCACAAAACAGGGAGGGAACAAATCCTTAAGGTTACTGAACACATTCAAGATCTTTGCCATGTTAAAGAATACACCTTACAGCACGCTACCTACCGGGTCGATACAACGGAATAGCAGACAGCCTATCAAGATCCAATTACTTACCGGAGTGGACTCTCAGCAACGAAGCAATTCAAATAATATTCAGGACATTCGGGACACCTCAAATAGATCTCTTCGCCTCGGAGAGATCGACAACACTAGAAACATATGTGTCGGAAGACGTGCAAGATCAAAAAGCTCTTTTCATAGATGCATTCAGCAAACCATGGACATTCGATCTAGGATATGCATTTCCCCCTCCGGGATTGATTCCGCGAGTTCTACACCACCTAGACACTTGCAGAGAAACGTACATCCTAGTTGCCCCCAACTGGCAGAAGACATTCTGGCAAACGGATCTAAAACGGAGAGCAGACGGAAAACCACTTATAATACACAATTTGGAAAGATATCTGATCGATCTCCAAACCAACAGACCGCCACCAGCAACAGAGAATTTACAATTACAGGTTTGGCGAATACGGGCTGGACCACACTAGTGAAAGACTGGTCACAAGATAATATCAAGGTTCTTAATTCCTCGTGGCGCACATCAACGCAAAAGACATATAAATCGGCTTGGACCAGGTGGCAGAACTGGTGCCCTGAAAATAACTACTCAGTATGTGATCCACCCCCTGAAAACGTAGCTCAGTTTTTATGTTACCTACACAGAGTGGTAAACCTTGCACCTAAGACTATAAACGTCCACAAATCTATTTCTTGTTCGAACCATTCGTGACTTAAATGAATATTGGATACTTTCACATCTCTTTTCTCCTTAACATGTTTTTTTTTACTAATAACAATAATTTTGCCATGACGATTATCAAGACAGACAGTGTAACCTTATAAGATTAACGTCAGGTTATATTCATTTTCCCCATAAAGCAGTACTATATTTTTATATTACCTACTTACCTATAAAAACATAACTTCACTAAATAAAAAAGTTAAAAAAAATCGGTTTGCACTCCGGGAGTGCCGACAGAAGTGAAAACTTATTTTGGCGCGTTAGAGTTTAGTAATAAATCACATCAAAATCAGTAATTATGGCGACTGCCAATCAAATACGAACGAACGAAATACGAACACAGATGATGCAATATTTTTTGTTCAGAATGTAGATAATATATCACAGAACCTAACTCAATAAACTTCTCCGTACAAAAGTAGACTGTAAACATGCAAGTTAATGTTTATAATCAAATGGGGCGAGCGCGGCAGCCCTGCGTCTCACCCCAAAAACGGTAACGGTGTCGCGAATCCAGAGGTTTTATTTACCTCATCTAAAAATATGCGTACCGCGCTAAAAGCTTCACTTCAATAAATAAACATTTGTACAGTTTACAAAACAGTACCAGTGAAGGCATTTTATTCATTATGTAGGTATATTAGATTCCTGATACGCTTTTTGGATAATTATATAAAATATTGAGATTAGCAAACGTAGACAAAACATATTATATTATAATATAATATATTTTTTTATACCTATTGTAATATATTTCTACGTGCACACATTTACGGTAGTGTTAGCAACATTTAATGAATGTAAATATGTATTATATTCATTAATATATTGGCTTGACTTTAGTAGTGCGTCGCACGAATTGGAGGGTAAAAAGACTCACATCTGGTAGGGTTTTGCTTTCTGATTACATATTTAACACTAATAACATTAGGTTATTCCGAGAAAATAATAAAACATTTTTAACCTCAAATCAAATAAATCAGATAAAATTACGTAAAGATTGACAGATAATAATCAACTTTGTCGTATTTCTTGTCTATGGTTTAACATGTTGTGTGCAAAATTGATGTGAACGAAACGTAAAAATCCTGTCAGTGATTTTGTTATGGTTTCTTTCAACGACTTTGGCTTATCTTCACTTCACTTGGTTACTTATCACCTATCACTAGGTAGGTTATCTTGGAGTATAGAAAAAAAACACGCAAGGCGGCCGCCGCAGCGCCAGAAAATAATACAAGGTCACGGTATATCTCACTTGGTTACTTATCACCTATCACTAGGTAGGTTATGTTGGAGTATAGAAAAAATAGCGCAAGGCGAGCGAAGCGTGCCGCGGCAGCGGCCGCCGCAGCGCCAGAAAATAATACAAGGTCACGGTATATCTGATTTTTGTCGTATTTGTTAAAGTTTAACCCCAAAAACTACTTACGCTATAGGTAAAGGCAGGTAGCCTATAAAGTGAAAACACTGAATTCATATTAGTTGATTTATTCTATGGAAGTGAAGGTAGCAAAGAGTGTATGTATGCGTTACTGTGTGTGTATTTATACAAAAAGTCCGGGGCAGAGGGAATGAAGGGAAGCTGAATCATGACGTTTTAGGGGGGGAGGGGGCGTTAAGTTGATACTTGATGAAATTCTATCCCCCCTATTTAGTAATTATACCCCCATGTAGTATAGTATTTCTCTGCGACCACTTTAGTTTAGTCAGTCTGTGCTGTCATGCTGTGCTGTGTTGTGTTTAGTTAGATCACATACTCTTTGAATTAGATTTTAGAATCAATCAAGTCGGGCAATAGTGAAAATGGAATGTAAATAAAATAAAAATGTCTCAACAACATATTGAAAATCTCGATTTCTCGGGGCTGTTCAAACTAGATGTACTTATTCATTTAGATATAATATCATATAGCTTCTATGAAGTAGGCCTGAAGAAGTTTTTTGCATTTTCTAGTGACAAGGAGTTACACTTTTTGTTCATCAATGCTCAATCAGAAAGATTTGAAAAGAATTATGACTGGGATTTCTTGGATAATCCTATTTATTGTATTTGCTTCGAACCTAGTGGAACATGGGTTATAATAGTGAGCGAGCAAAAAGTATTACTTGTTCCGTTTTTACCCTTATTTATACCGCAGAGTACGTTTGATCAGAAATGGTCACTTTCGTGTGTTACCGTACTTCCTCTTGCGGTGATACCTCAACCAACTTCAGTAGTCTGTTGGCTTACTAAGGAGTCTGAGAGTGTACTCATCATTGGATCCAAGGTAGGATATCCTTTATTTATAACTAAAATTAACTTCTGCCCGCGACATTGCACGCGTGGTACCTACATAAAAAGTTGCCAATGCCCTTCCTCAAGATACAATGTCTCTCGTGACCAAATTTCATCAATATCCACTAAGCAGTTTACTCATGAAAGCATAACAAACACAAAAGCAAGAGATTTGATTTACCTATAATAATAGTGTGGATATATTTGTTTCTACCTAATGCCTACTAATTTCAGAAACAAAGTATTTATTGGTTTTTCTTTACCTTTTTTTATAATTGTTTCAGACTGGAATTGTATCATTTTACTCGTTGGATTCGCAATCAATAGCTGGTGATTGTAAAGTGTCTGGAGAAATAACTGATCTTCAAATATGTTTTGATGACTCGCTTGACTTGTTAGCCCTTTTGGTAAGTCTTTTTTACTTATTTCTGTGTATCTAGTGCTGGGTGCATTATAAATAGGAATGCTTGAGTTGATAATAATAATAACAATAATAATGCCGGACATTTCACACAGCATCATCTGCCCTTAATGTAAGCAGAGCTTGTGTTTGGTTTTCACATGACAGATATACTACTTAATATATTATTTTTTTAGTGAATACGTACATATTATACATAGAAACACCCTAAGCCAAGATAGGTACTTGCAGATCATACAAACATTTGTCTTGTGGCAGGAATCGAACCCACAACTTTATGCGCCTCAGCTGGGCCTTGGCCCACCGTGCCACAGAGGTGATGTTTCTTGCTCATTATTTTAAATTACTTATCTACTATAATTTAATTATATATATAGTAAGCTAGAGCAGCACAAAAACCATTTACACTAGTTAAAATTAAAATACAAAGTCAAACACCACATAGGTCAAGATTAAAATCAAATTTTTTCAAATTCAATTTTCAAATTTTGAATTTTGAATTCAAAAACGAAAATAATTATTCCTTAAAATAATAACTACAAATATAAATATCACGGTTATGGTGAAATAAAATACTTACCTAATTATTTACTTGCTTACAAAAATTAAATCTATTCCAAAATATTCAGTAGATAGACAAGTATTTAGTACTATTCCGCTAACCTTTTTTATGAGTGAAGTAGTTGATAATATTATAAACGTTGAAGGATTATCACTCCACTGTCTCATGTTAGAAAACCAAAACTAAGAGTGATATCAATTTGTCTCGTCATAATCTATGCTTTTATCGCATCACAACAGAATCGTAAAACAAATATATGCGTTTGAAAGATATAAACCTCAAACAAATCATATTTCAACACTAATTTTAGCACAACTTTGGCCGTAAATAAATAACATACGGAGTATGCAAACTCCTTAATACAAGCATAGTGTTATTATTCAATAGCTCGAATAACATTAATTTGAATAGATAGATTCAGTATTTTTTTTATGAGAACCCTTGAGCCAAAAATCTGTTCATGATTTTTTGCAGTCCTTTTATGTAGAAATTGTAGTCTAATCTGATCATATGACTTGAAATTATAATCATATACTATTTCCTTACTGTTCATCACAATCCTTTGTGTACATCTATCCGTTTCTTAAACTATGCTACGTGAAATAGCATGCATTTTAGCTGCACCCACTGATGAGTTTATGTCGCTGACTAGTGTATCCTTCATGAGTTAGACACAATGCAAATGTATGCAATAGTACTAAATATTTGTGTATCTATTCAATATTTTTAATGTTTTTAAAACATTTATGTATACAAAACAAACATTCACATTTAAACTTACATATGTATTTGAGAATTTATTTTGCTGAAAGAGCTAAGTTCCTAAGGGTCTTCAAATAAATAAATACACAAATGAGGCTATTGTTCATTCAACTAAATAACAACAGCCAATAAGATAAGCACTGAAACACATAAATATCTATCATCATTATTTATTAATAATAATATGTAAGCTTTGCTTGAAGTAAACATTATATATATCTCTGGTTTATATAATACTGGTTAGACTAATTTACTGAGATTAGTTGTGTACCAATATTTTTGGTCAACACATGAAAGTTACTACCACCTTAGCACTAGGTCTATTTAGTGTTGTGTCATATAAATCATTTAAATTTATTATTCAGATTTCTGGAGGGAAGAATCGCCAATGGAAATTGGTTCTAGAACACAGATCTTTCGGCTATAACTGGCTTCAACAGACACGGGCCCAGAGTGATAAGGAGAAGAGAGATAGTTTCATGTCATACATCAGGCAATTATCAAAGGATAAGATCACCTTTTTTATACAGGGTGGTTCAAAAGGTAATGATTTTTCAGAAACTAAAATATATCTGAAACATTATTTGAAAAATTAAATGTTTTTATATTTTTCTTACAACCTAACAACCCACATCATCATTATAATCTTATAATTAGCTATTATGGTGTTAAAGTATTGTCTGTTTTTGTAATTTTAATGTTAATTCATAAATATGGCTACAGATCTAAATAACATATTGGTCCTGATTCTGTTATTTCACAGGACTATATCATTTTCATATAATATTCATGATCTTACCTAATAATGTTACCTAATAACGAAACAACAAAATCACCATCATTGACTAATATGAAAAAAACAAAACAAATAAAAGATTTGTGAGTGTCGTGGAACACTCTTTGGTTTTAACGAATTTCCTATCGAAGTATATTATTATTGATAATCACACTATATCATTGATTTACAAATACGGGAATGAAGTACGAGGGCGGGTCAATAAGTCCGTGACTTTTTGAATTTCTGACCTCTTTACTGAAAAAGCAACACTACTCCTGTCAACAGGCATCTGTCAGTTGACTCCTGTCAAAATTTGAACTTGCTGTGTCAGTTAGTTTGTGTTTGACAGCTATCTTTATCAGACTACCCACTAATTTGAGGAAAAAATGGAAAAAAGTGAATTTCGTGTGCTTATTAAGCATTATTTTTTGCGAAAAAAAACCATTACCGAGACCAAGGCTAAGCTTGATAAATACTATGGGGACTCTGCACCATCGATTTCAATGGTAAAAAAGTGGTTTACTGAATTTCGTTGTGGCCGTACAAGCACTGAAGATGCCGAACGTCCTGGACGCCCAGTTGAGGTCTCTTCACCCGAAACAATCGAAAAAATTCACGATATGGTGTTGGCCGACCGAAGATTGAAAGTGCAAGAGATTGTGGAAGCCGTAGGGATCTCGCATGGCTCAGTGGTTTCAATTTTGAATGATCACTTGGGCATGAGAAAGCTTTCCGCAAGATGGGTGCCGCGTTTGCTCACAGTCGACCACAAACGCAATCGTGTAACAACTTCACTGGAAGGTTTGGCGTTGTTTAATCGCAATATGGAGGAGTTTTTGCGCCGTTTTGTAACCGTGGACGAAACATGGATCCATCACAACACACCAGAGACCAAACAACAGTCAAAACAGTGGGTTTCTAAGGGTGAATCGGCGCCAAAGAAGGCCAAGGTGGGTTTGTCAGCCAATAAAGTTATGGCGACTGTTTTTTGGGATGCACGCGGGATAATCCACATTGACTACCTTCAAAAGGGAAGAACAATCAATGGGGAATATTATGCCAACTTATTGGACCGATTCAATGACGATTTGAAAAAAACCCGACCTCATTTGTCCAAGAAAAAAGTTCTTTTCCACCAAGACAATGCAAGGGTGCACACATGTGCAGTTGCCATGGCAAAAATCCAGGAATTGGGCTATGAATTGCTCCCTCATCCGCCCTATTCTCCAGATTTGGCTCCGAGTGACTACTTCTTGTTCCCAAACCTGAAGAAATGGCTTGGTGGAAAAAGATTTGACTCCAATGATGAAGTCATCTCGCAAACAAAGGCCTATTTTGAGGACCTCGACAAATCCTATTTTTTGGAAGGGATAAAAAAATTGGAGAAGCGTTGGACAAAGTGTATAGAGCTCAAGGGAGACTACGTTGAAAAATAAAATTATTTATTTATCAAAAAATCTGTGTTTTATTCCAAAAGTCACGGACTTATTGACCCGCCCTCGTACTTACTAGCGTCTGAGAGCAATTAAATTAAACGTTCCAATTTTAGGTTAGGTTAAATGATAACAACTATTAAAATGTCTCTCAGCCACCAATGCCCGCCTCTATCAATCAAAAGCAATATCATTCAAAAGCATACCTATTCAGTTCCCTATGATGCAAAGAAATAAAATTTTACTTAAATTACTCATAGAATAAACAGTGCCGTGATTATAAGTTTATATGATTATACGTAAACTATGAGTCTAAGCATATTTGAAATAAGTTTTCAGGTATATTTGAAATAAGTTTTCTCTTCAGATGACAAAAGCCAGACAGTGGAATATGCACTGAAGCCGACTGAGTACTTGCCGCAATTTCGCAAAGGTTCGAACAACTGGGCTTTGACTGCACAGTATGTTAATGGAAGGCACTTTTTAACTGCTTTTGAATTGATTGAAGGGACTTTAATAGTAAGTTTCTCTTTAAATAGATTTTATTTAAAAAATGGTTATTGGTAAAGGGATTACAGGTCATGCTGGTACAATACAATTTCTCAACCTAATTAATAACTGTGGAAATAAAATAAAAACTAAAAAAGACTTCATTGAATATAAAAAAAATACAACTGAATTGAGAACCTAATTCTTTATTTGATGTCGGTTAAATAAGTTTTTATTTAACGCTTTTTAGTAGTCTATAATTTTTCGAAATTGGTAAACAACACTGGAAAGTCACAAGAAAGCAAAATACGAAATTTCGGTTACTTGATGACATACATTTCCACCTATTCTGATTTAAAAATGAAACTACTAAACCGATTTTGATTAAACTTCTATGGGACTCACATAAAAAAAAATAAGTCGGTATATAAATGAAGTTATGAAGTAATAAACAAAATAAATACAGCTGAATTGAGAACCTCCTCCTTTTTTGAAGTTGGTTAAAAATTACAATAACGATGTCGCGTGTATCTCACTGTTTCCATGGCAATACAAAATACTAAAAGTGGAACTAGCGTTTTTACCAAATTATATACCACTAGCTGCTGCCCGCGGCTTTACACGCGTGGTGCCTCCATAAAAAGTAGCATGTCCTGCTCCAAGGTCCCAGCTATCTCTATTCCAAAATTCATCAAAATCGGATCAGCGGTTTTGGCGTGAAAACGTAACAGACAGACAGACAGAGTTGCTTTCGCAATTATAATATGTAAGTTGGGGTTATATCTATTGCGGCAAAAAAGTATAGAAAACAACTCGCAAGGCGAGCGAGCGAAGCGAGCGTGCCGCGGCAGCGGCCGTCGAAGCGCCGGGTTACTCCCAAACTACTCCATTCTTTTGTTCTAAAAAGATAAGAATCCCATACATGCATTCTCAAACTACTCCAACAAATTATTTCTTATAAATTTTGTTAATTAAAATATTGCATTTAAGTTGAATCCTACTCCGCAGGTAGCTGACATTATTCTCAAAGTACTCCAGTGATTGATTATCATATTTCCTAAACTACTCCATGGAAAACATCGCAATATTATTATATTAATATTTTAGTTTCATTCTACCCCCTGAAATGTTGAATAGGTACAGTAAGCCACAATATACCTAAGCATTGAAAAATTATATTCACTAAAGTTTCCTTTACACGTTTACGTTTATGGTAAATGGAGTAAAAATCATAATTAAAAAATAAGTGTAAAAGAGACCATGCGCTTTGTCGCGCTTATACAAGTATGACTTTACGCCAAGTTCTCAAAACCCAAGCATTTTTTATGATATACAAAGCAGCTCAGAACAATTATCATTTGGTTTGGATTAAAAAAGTAATACGAAAAACATCATGTGGCTTTATGTGGTGCTTTAGCTCATCTTCCAATTGAGTTTGTTGAAGATAGTTGGCTAATGGAAGAAGCCCCAAAAACCGAAAGTGTCATTAAATTTAATGATTATTTTGTTACCACTTGGCTTGAGAGTACGTCTTTTCCAATACATTTATGGAGTTGCGAAGGACAACGTCACAGAACAACCTATTTGGTTGAATTGTGCCACAAGAGATTAAATAACGTATTATGTAAAAAACCACGCCTGCTACAAACTATCGAAGATGAAGGTGTCCACTTTGAAAATATCGTTGCACTCCTACTGTGAATAGAAGCCGACAGTCCAGTCCAGTCCAAGCATTACAAAGCATCAGCAAATTATTTATTTTTTAATGTAGGTACTTAATTTACCTATTTAATTGTTAGTGTTGATTATGTTCTTAGCTTCTCAGCTAAGATAAGATAAGGATAAAAATTCGCCTTTTCCTAACCTTCTGTCTCTAGAGGGTTAGAAAAAGGGGGATTTTTATCATTAACTATTTTGACTGTTAAATCATGATTTTTTTGTTAGATAGGCCTTATATGTTTTTTTTGTTTAGCTATCATGTAAAATTTTTTTTCTTGTCGTTTTTAAAGTTTATAGGTATATAATTTTGTTTTTGCCAAATTATTTTACTGTTTAGGTTCCTTTTTAGGGTTCCGTAGCCAAATGGCACGGAACCCTTATAGATTCGTCATGTCTGTCTGTCTGTCTGTCTGTCCGTCCGTATATCACAGCCACTTTTCTCCGAAACTATAAGAACTATTCTGTTGAAATTTGGTAAGTATGTGTGTTCTGTGAACCGCATTAAGATTTTAACACAAAAATAGAAAAAAAACAATAAATTTTTGGGGTTCCCCATACTTAGAACTGAAATTCAAATTTTTTTTTTCATCAAACCCATACGTGTGGGTTCTATGGATCTATGGATATCTATGGATAGGTCTTCAAAAATGATATTGAGGTTTCTAATATCATTTTTTTCTAAACTGAATAGTTTGTGCGAGAGACACTTCCAAAGTGGTAAAATGTGTCCCCCCCCCTGTAACTGCTAAAATAAGAGAATGATAAAACTAAAAAAAATATATATGATGTACATTCCCATGCAAACTTCCACCGAAAATTGGTTTGAACGAGGTCTAGTAAGTAGTTTTTTTTAAGTACTTTTGGAGTAGGATGCATTAATAACATAACATTAATCAGTAATATTATTATGATAAATTCGTGGAGTTGTTTGAGAATATATGTACGGCGTATTAAATTTTTTGAAACCTGAACACTGGAGTACTTTGAGAACATTTTTTTATTCACTTGGAGTAAAATGAAACTCATTTTTTTAAGTATTTTTTTGTCGTGGAGCAGTTAGGGAAATAATCTTGGAGTACTTTGGGAATATGCCGAAGCGCCGCCATAAGAACGCTAATGCAGCAGTTAAGAACGCTATATTAACCGAGACTACCGTTTGTAATAGCCCTGGTGCAGTTAAAATCTTAGATATTTCCAAAGAAAATATGACTTTGTAAGTAACCCTTAACTTATATAAAAATACTGATTCCTAATAAAAAATCTGTTTTATTTTACAAATATTTAGCTAGAAAGCCCAGAAGAAAATACACCATCAAGAACACTGAGGCCTCGTGTAAAAAAGGATGATCTATATATCCAAGGACTTTGGTCACAAAAACTAATCTATTTATTGAGAAAGAATGAGCTGGAAATACATAGTGCCAACTTTTCAGTCATACAGGTTCGTATTTTTTATTTAATAAGCTTATGTACAAATACAATGGAGTTAAAGTTTAAAAAAACTGAACTGAACATGTCGCGGGACCTAATTATGAACTTATGAATCGTCTTCTTACATGCTAGTGAATCTAGGAGCCGGTTTCTTCTAACCCCAGTTCAAGATTAATCCGGCAAGAAACTCGTCTGGTCTTAACTCTTTTTTGTAAGATACTTGCGAATTTTGTTTCGGATGCCGAGTCGAGTTGAAACAGATTCATCCAAAGCTTTTATTTGTCATCTAAATACTGTTGTTTTATAAAGAAAGTTTCTGTTTTATTACGTTTTTAAACTTGCCAATCGACAAATCTAACTATTTTAGAATAAGAGTTTGAGTTTTTTTTTTAATATATGAAATGAAATTTATTGATAATAACAAACATAATTAATCAGTGTACAATCATAACTTAACCTAATTAATATTTGAGTTTGAGAGTTAGAACAATTCAACTTTTATGTCTCGAACTTATATGTTCACAACCTCTGTGGTGCAGTGGGCTAAGGTCTGGCTGAGACGCAGAAGGTTGCGGGTTCGATTGCCGCCGCGGGTCAAATGTTTGTATGATCTGCAAGTATTTGTCTCGGGTCTGGGTGTTTCTATGTATAATATGTATATATTTACGAAAAAAATATATATATAAGTAGTATATCAGTCATGTGGTACCTATAACACAAGCTCTGCTTACTTTGGGGCCAAATGATGTTGTGTGAAATGTCCGGGATTATTTATTTATTATTATTATTTATTTATTGTTTCAGGGCGAAGCTTTGTTCGGTACAAAACGTGAGTTTTCAGAGCTATGGAATGTGGAACTGATAGGCGACGTACGTCGTGCCCACCTGATGTCCGTGAAAGGACCGACTATGCCCTCGGATGGCTGGCGCGAACCAACTTTCATGTGCGATTTGCAACTTCCGCGATTCGCCTTGGAATCTTGCCTGGTGGTCACTAGCTGTGGAGCTTACATACTGAACACTGTGTAAGAATATGTTTACGATTTAGGCTTTATGCTCTCAAATACTTAAATAATAATAATAAATAATGCCGGACCATTCACACAGCATCATCTGGCCCCAATGTAAGCTATGTTATGAGTACCATAGAAATACCCAGATGCTAGCTATAAATCGTTTCAAAATACAATATTGTCATCTGTTATTATCATTTATGTAACAAAGATACACTTATAAAAAGCCATTTTTTATAGTAAAGTCAAAGACTGGTTCTGTTTAATCGAACAAGCTAAACTTTCGTAAAACACGAACTTATTTTGTTTACACCAGAGTCTGAATTAGAGTAAGGTTTAAGTACTTCAAAATAAATAAATTAAATTAAAAACAAAATGTAAATTTTACCCTAAAACTGTCAATTATAAATGCTCATATACTTGTGTATGAACAGAATAAGATAGTTCGTATTTTACAAAATTTGAGCTATTTTAGGAAAACTCCTTACAAAAAATTTTTACCACCAGTCAAAGTCAAAGTCAATAGATACTTTATTCAATACAATCACAAGGATCACTTTGAAACGTCTTACATACTAGGTGAATTTAGGTGCCAATTCCTCCTAACCCAAGCTCGAGTAGAAAGTTAAATGTTAGTGTAGTACGAGACATGGCTAAAACCGCCATATAAGATTTGTTACCTTATCGAACAGGTTATTAACGCAATAAGCCTGGCGAAATATTGCCGTTCTTTGCACTCGTAGACTTAATATTAATTAAGTGATACTATTATTACAGAAGCGAGCCATGCGAATGGTTAGTGGGTCTGATAATGCGCGGTGGCACAGGAGCAGAACTGTCCGCGGCTGCCTTGGGAGCTCCCGTCAGTACATTACTGAGAGCCGCTGCTGATATGCTAATGTCTCGCGGCAAACTGGCCCCGGCGCAGTATTTATTCTCTCTCTCACAGGTTTGTGCACTTATAACAAAAACTTTCATACCCTTGCACCGTCACATCTTGTCGACACATCAATGCGAGTCGGCTCCGCAGCAACATTAGCGGAGACCCTCAAACAGCGCAAATATGTACATCTCGATCGGGATTACATATATGAGCCGTTAAGGTCTTTAGGTCCATGAGGTCGGAGTCACACAAAATATAGCGGAGAGAATGGTAGAGACCGTGTGTGACCTGAATGTTTCTATTCTCTCTCTCACAGGTTTGTGCACTTATAACATTAATTTACCCTTTATCATACCCTTGCACCGTCACATCTTGCCACATCAATGCGTGTCTACTCGCAGCAACATCAGCGGAGTCCATCAAACAGCGCAAATATGTACATCTCGGTCGAGGTTACATAATTTAGCCGTTAGATACTTTGGATCCATGGGGATCAGGGCTAAATAAAATATACAAAGACCTAGCAAAGAGACTGGTAGAGACCATGTGTGACCGGAATGCTTATATATCGGTCAGCAAATTAGCATTGCCATACAACGTGGCAATGCTGTATTCTGGGCACGCATCCATCTAGTGACGACGCGTTTGCGTTTTAATACTAGGTACCTAGTTAGTTTATTGAACTTATTCGTTTTTTAGTTGAATATAACTTATTTGTGTGAACATCGATGTTTGTGCTGGGTGTTATAAATAAAAAATAAATATTTGTAGACAATACACGCTCCAAACTAAGCATAGCCTGTATTATGGTGAGGTGACCAGATGACTGATACTTATGTTCAAACACCTATGTTCATCACCCAAATATTTACCCTGAGAGGGAATCGAACCCTCAACCTATAGCGCAGAAGGCAGAGCTACTATCAACTGAGCTGACAGGTCAGTCAAGTAATAAAATTTTCATATTACAGTAGGAGATTTTTATATTTTAAATTAATACTTGTTTTATTTGTTTAGCAAATACTTATGCTTTATTTATTTCAGAGTCAGCCGGACGGCTGGGTAGCGCGTCTCGGCGTATTCGGTCGTATCCACGAGCTCTCTATGTATAAGTACACGGGAAACGCGGGCAGTCTAGGCAATTCCGCGATAACCGTCCAACTCCTCGCGTTACTACTTAAAATGGCAACCAACGAAGAACAGAAGTTTGACACGTATGTATTAAACCAGCTCATCCATACTCATATAATAAATGCAAAAGTGTATCTGTCTGTCTGTAACGTTTTCACGACTAAACGGCTGAACGGATTTTGGTGAAATTTGGTAAGAAGATGTATTGCATTAGGGGGAAGAACAAAGGCTACTTTTTGTCTCAAAAAACAACCTTGAAGGGGGTAAAATAGGGGATGATAGTTTGTTTGGGCAACTCATATTTCCTTAAGTTAGGGATCTGAAAATTCGTATGTTGGTTTTTGGTAAGAAATCCCTACTAATATTATAAATGCAAAAGTAACTGCCTGTCTGTCTGTTACGTTTTCACGCCTAAACCGCTGATCCGATTTTGATGTATTTTAGAGATAGCTTCCTAGCTAGTTAGTAGTAGGTAGTTCCTTGGAGAAGGACAGGCTACTTTTTATGGATACCACGCGTGCAAAGCCGCGGGCAGCAGCTAGTATTTAATAAAAACCTACATAAGTCTGAGTAGCGTTAGCTAATTATATTGAAAATACATACCATATATTATATAGTTACAAAATTGTACTCCTACAATTAACGAGCAGATATCCACTAAACAGCGACAAAAAGACTCATTTTTACATATAAAAGCTAGTTCGCAGGGTACCGTCTTAATTTGTTTGTTTTCCTTTTCACGGCAAAACGGCCGAACTGAATGAAATTTTAATACGGGGATAAATTGTATAAGCTACTTTGATGGTACCACGCGTACAAAGCCGCGGCCAGTTATAATATTAATAATAAATAAATAAATAATGCCGGACATTTCACACAGAATCATCTGGCCCCAAAGTAAGCAGAGCTTGTGTTATGGGTACCACATGACTGATATACTACTTATATACCTACTTTTTTTGGTAAATACATACATATTATACATAGAAACACCGAGACCCGAGACAAATAAATTAAAATTTCTATGTATTTACAAAAAAAAGTATATATAAGTAGTTTATCAGTCAGGTGGTACCCATAACACAAGCTCTGCTTACTTTGGGGCCAGATGATGCTGTGTGAAATGTCCGGCATTATTTATTTATAAATATTTGCAGAGAATACAAACGTTTGTCCCACGGCGGGAATCGAACCCGCAACCTTTTGCGTCTCAGCCGGGCCTTGGCCCACTACGCCCATTAATAAGTTGGTATCATAAAAATATTGTTTTATTCCAGTGATGTTAAATTCACGTCACTCAGTCCTGTTGAGCTGCTAGAACTGTCTTCGTTCGCCGCGGCCACGGGACTATGGGGTCTGGTCCCTGTATTCAGCATTCACCGCGGCTATCCACAATTACTCCTCACCGCTGTAAAGTCACGTGGCGACATCTGTCGTGGAGCTATCAACTGTTTGCTGCAACATAGATGTCTTGTGCCTCTGTTGCTGAAGGAAAATGGACAGTGGCTCTTTGATTTTATCATTGACAAGTGTGATAAGTTTGATACAACTATTTTGAAGGTAAGGGAGCTAATTATGACCCTGAGTCATTTATTTAACTAAAATGTCTTATTGTTTACGAGTCTGAATTAGAGTAACATTTTTAAATTACACTTATTATATTTACGAGTTATTGACTGATTTTACTCGCATGTTGAATAAAATTGCGGAAAATCAAAAAACAAAGTAATAAAATGTTAATTTCAACTTATTAACCGACTTCAAAGAAAAATAGTTCTAAATTCGGTTGATAAAATAATATTTCATCTGAAAGGATATACTTTCTGATTGGTCCAATAGAAATTTCATGTAAATTGGTTTTTAAATCAAATTATTTTTACCATAGCTAGACAAATATGTCATCCAAGTAAACGAAAATTCGAAATTTCGACGAATTTCGAAAAAAATGTACCCACTAAAAACTTTTTAAACAGACTTCATTAAAATAAATATGGTTGTATTATTATAGGCTCAAATTTCATTCAATGAAGTCGGATTTCTTTTTAGTCTTTAAAACTGACATTTAAAAATGTTACCCAAATTCATACTTTGTTGTAAACAAAGCAGGATCGTTCGTATTGAACGAAATTTCATTTTGTCTCTCGAAACATCAAATCAAAAAAAATCTGGTCAAATTGAACTCTATTTATCTCAAAATATAGGACAACTGAGAAATGTGTAACAAATTGTCAAATTGCAGTGTCTTTGTCTGTGGTTGAACCCCTTGCAAGATCAGTTACGACCGGTTATGCGCGACTTGAAGCAAGGAATAAATTCAGTTTACGTAAGTATGACAAAATCATTCTGCTCATAGCAATCTTTATTGTTTTTAGTTGTACATTTTGAAAAACACCGACATTATATACTTACGTATTATTATATCGATGGAAGCACCGATTCATATTCAATTCAATTCGATAGTAGAACTCACAAAAGTTTTGAAAGTGAAATATTTTTAGTTGTTTTAAAAAAACCGTTTATCGAGCTTTATAACATTTACTCTATTTGACAACTTCTGTGGCGCAGTGGGCTAAGATCTGACTAAGACGCAAAATGTTGCGGGTTTGAATCCCGCCGCGGGACAAATGTTTGTATGATCTGTAAGTATTATTCTCGGGGTTGCGTGTTTCACAATCACAAAAAAACTTATAAGTAGTATATCAGTCATGTGGTACCCATAACACAAGCTCTGATAGTATAGCACTTTGGGTGCTAGATGATGCTGTGTTAAATGTCCAATATTATTTATCATTATTTATTTATTATTTACAGACGATAAGAATGTTGAACCTAATATCAACGTTCATACAAGTCGCAAGCGTTGTAGAAGCCCGGGAGTCGTGTCCAGAAATACACCAAGAAATGGTACAAACCTCAGAAACGTGGCTGAATCAATTCACACCGAAACGTGCTCTCAGCTGTGGATTAGCTCACTGGGCGGTCACAGATGACGGTAACGCTAAGATTATGATGACGAATACACCTGTACATACGGAGGTGATTGGACGCGTGGTTGATGTGGCGTGTGGGAGGCATCACACTCTCGTGCTGACTGAGAATGGGGTAAGGGCTGGTATTACGACAATAGAATAGAATAGAACCTACTTTATTGCACCCCATAAATACATTGGACTAATAGAAAAAAAATGTGGTGCAGTCTTTGGAGACTGCCGATAGAAGTGACAACTAAGTAACTTGTAAATTGTTTCGTCGAGCTATTAGATTATTATATTTGAATTATTTTTGGTTTGTAAAGAAGCGTTAATGACCAATTTAAACTTTAATCCTTGATTATGCCACGCTGTGGCTACATATATGGATATATATCTAGAGATATATCCATATACGTTATTTTTTTGAAGTGAAAACTTATTTAGGCGCGTTGAGCACTTTTTGGGTGAACAAAAATCATGGAAGTCGCGTCGTCGTCACCGAACGCTTTCCATGAGCTATATGTGTACTGTGTATTATATGTGTACTTTTTGGGCGAACAAAAAGCGTGAAACTCGCGTCATCGTCACCGCACGCTTCCCAGGAGCTATATGTAGCTATACATCACGTAGCACGCGATTTCCATGATTTTTGTTCAGCTAAAAAGGGCTGAATGCCCTTTAAGAAGTTTTCACTTCAAAAAAATTACAATATTTTGCTAGACGGTAGTACATTGGGCAATCTTATCGCTATGTAGCTATCTCTGCCAGACAACCTTGGGATGGAACTGAATGTAGCTGAAGGGTGATGATAAATAATACTAAGTGATTATAATTCAAATAATGTTTAACATACAAATTTATAGGATATATATTATTATTATATTTGACGACCTCTGTGGCGCAGTGGACTAAGGTCCGGTTGAGACGCAGAAGGTTGCGGGTTCGATTCCCGCCGCGGGAAAAAGGTTTGTATGATCTGCAAGTATTTGTCTCGTGTCTGGATGTTTCTATGTATAATATTAATGTATTTACAAAAAGAAAAGTATATAAGTAGTATATCAGTCATGTGGTACCATAACACAAGCTCTGCTTGCTTACTTTGGGACCAGATGATGCTGTGTGAAATGTTCAATATTATTTATTGATTTATACATTACAATATATAAAATACAACCTTATAAGATAAACTAAATAAACCAATACATACAAAAACATATCAAAATCTACAAGTACTTAAAGAATCAAGCAACAGTTACGACAGGACAAAAAGTGTTCCCTGGCCATAGTTTTAAAACAATCATGTGATTTGGCTGCCCCGAGACTAGTCTCGAGATGAAGTGTGAAGCTATTACTTCACACTTCATCTCGAGACTAGTTTTTTCTACGCATATAAGCTCATTTCACGCGCTTCATTTCGTAATTCCAAAAACCAAACGCGTGCACGCATAGGTACGCGCTTATTGCGGCGTTTTTCGCTGTTCGCGCTTATACGCCTCATACACGTTTCGCCTGTGACAAAAGGCTTACAATACAAATAAATAAACACTTACAACTGTGATCGCCGAAGTCGATAGACACTCCTTACAAAAACGAGCTATCGTTTGAAATCGCTCTGAACGGAGCGGAGATTTGTGTAAAACAACTATCGAACTAGGCACCACGTGTGCGAAGCCGCGGGCAGCAGTTAGTATATATATTAGATAAGACTGATTTCTAAATAAAACAGCATCATTTGCCTTTGTTCATCTAAGATGATGATTTAAGTGGCGTCAGTAAAGTTACAGAGCAGTTAATTGTAATTGAAAACTTTCTTCATGAATCCACTCCACATACATAAAACCGCGTAAAAAATCATAAACAAACTTGGCTTTCTTCAAAAAACTACTGAATGTATTAAAAATAAAGTTATTTGAGCTCTTAGTGTATATAAACTACTCGTATGCTTATATCGGAATTATTTTGTAGTTTGCATATACCGTATGTTATTTATTTAAACCTAAAGTTGCGCTTAAATCTGTGTTGAAATCCGATTTTGAGGCTTGTATCTTTCAAACCCATATTTATTTTTCTGTTGCGTTATAAACAAAGATTATACTTCAGGTTAAACCGAAGACGATTACAATGTTTACAAGCAGCAGTACACGTTTCATGCTGCCTCAGCCTTGTAATCGTCTTCGGTTGAACCTTCGTGTAATTGGAATCGAACTTCTCAGGTGAGTTCGTTTAATTTTCAGTTATGACAATACAAATTGATATCACTTAGTTTTGGTTGTCCAATATCAGTCGGTGGAGTGATCATACTTCGACGTTTGTATGGAAACATTATTGATTGGTTTACTCTTGAGTATTTGAGAGCAACTCAAACGTTCGAAACTCTGTTATCCTTCAATATTGTATAGAAATGTGACGGAAACATCCAAGTAACCTTCAAATTCAAGTATCGTCTCAGTATTCCTATGTTTCACCAAGTTAATCATAAAATGTTTTGATATATTTCAGTTATATGCAGCAGGCGACAACTCTTTCGGACAGTTAGGAGTGGGAAGGGCTTGGCGCGGGGGTATTGGCGAAGCAGCGTCAGCTGGAGGTTCCTTATTATCGGCTTCTCTATTCGCGCAGGCTCCGTTGCAGTCTCTTGCCGCTGGGCATTACCATTCCGCGGCTGTGGACGTTGGGGGTAGACTTTATACTTGGGGGTAAGTAGATCAACTTTACAACTTGGTGGTAGGTCGATTGTATAGCTGTGGGTAGGACGTCTTTATAGATGTGGGTAGGTCAACTTTACAGCTGTGGATGTGTCTACTTTATACCCGGGGAAGATCGACTTTATCGTTGAGGTAGGTCAACTTCACACCTGGATGTAGATTGACTACAGCTGTCGTAGGTTATATTTACACCTAAGATAGGTTAATTTTACACTTGGGATAGGTGAAGTTTATACCTGGAGGTAGGTCAAGTTAATACCTGAGGATAGGTCAAGTTAACACTTGCAGGTAGGTCATGTTTATATCTGGTGGTAGGCCAAGTTTAAACCTGGATGTAGGTCAAATCTTTTCCTGAAGGTAGGTCAAGTCTTTACCTGGAGTCATCTTTATACCTGGCAGTAGGTCAACTATACACTTTGGGCTAGATCAAGTTTATACTTGGGGGTAGGTCAACTTAATACCTGAGGGTTTTTTACAGCTAGGGTAAGTCAACTTAACACCAGTGTGATACAACTTTATTGTAATTACAGATGGGGCGTTCACGGTCAATTAGGGCTGGGTTGTATCGACGATCAATGGACTCCTCAACATGTAACAAAGTTTCAAGGGAGAAAGGTAACACATAGCATAATAGCAACAAAGTAAGCAGAGCTTTTATTATGGGTACATGACTAATATACTTTTTGTTCTTTCCTTGTCATATTATGCATAGAAATTATAATTAAATAAATAATGCCGTACATTTCACACAGCGTCATCTGGCCCCAAAGTAAGCAGTGCTTGTATTATGGGTACCACATGACTGATATACTACTTATATACATTTTTTATATAAATATATACTTATTATACATAAAAACACCCGGACCCAAGACAAATACTTGCAGATCATACAAACATTTGTCTCGCGGTGGGAATCGAATCCGCAACCTTCTGCATCTCAGCCGGTCTTTGTCCCACTGGGCTACAGTGGTCGTCAAAATAATAATAATCACAGAATTAATACGCTATCTTTACAAAAATACCCTTAATGTAAGTTTTTAATATCTTAATAGGTTAAGTTCCATTTTTGGAAAGTTTATAATAGAAGCGGACCCATAAAAAGAACATTAAAGAAAAAGTTAATAATTTTACTAATCTTTGTTGTAAAAACAGGTAGTGACGGTGGGATGTGGGGCTTGTCACACAGCTGTGCTGATGGCGAATGGTGAGGTGTGGGCCATGGGCGCCGGAGTATTCGGCCAATTGGGCAGCGGAGCGCGGGAAAAAGCGTCTGTACCAGTTCGAGTGAGGCTGTCTGACCATGTCGATACCATCGCTGTCGGATACTTTCATAATGTGAGCATATTTGGTACTCTCTGGAAGGATTAAACAATGTACTTTTAACTTCTAAAACTATCTAGGTTTTGAACATAATTTTCACTGAAAACGGGATGGGAATAAGCCATATTTGCCATGATATAAGAGATTTTCTGCTTCCCGATATATCGGCACAACATTTTGTTATCACGATAAATATCCCGTTTTGAGTGAAAATTAATGTACTTTTCTTGATAGAAACAGATAATACGACACACAACACGTTTGGCCAAGCATGGCCATTTTCAAAAATAGGCTAAAACGCTGGCTTAAAGAGCATATTATAACTATGTGGAGTTTTTAAATTATAGATTACCTAACATGTTAAGTACCTAGTCTGATTCATTTGACATTTTTACACATTGATTTGTATATTTTGTATTAGTGTCTTAACATTTTTTATGCGTGTTTACTTTTGACGTATTATGCTATTATTAATAAATAACTATTATGACTATTATTAGAGGCCATCCATAAATTACGTCACGAATTTTATGGTTTTTAGACTACTTCCCCTTTGTCACAGGTCATATACCTAATTTTATTTTTTTTAATTATAAAATTATTCTCTGCCTAGCGTATGGTTTTAGGTAATTGTAAATAAATATAAATCATACTTAATCGCAGTTGTCTCTCTCGGAGCTATTTTGATGTACCCTCTGATAAAATAAATGCGAAATACCATCGTGCGGTGTTTCGGATAAGTAGTCTTCTATATCAAAGTCATAAAACTTGTATTAATTAAAATCAAGTAGTACACTATTTGTGTTAGGATCTCATACGTTAAGTTAAAAATAACCTGTGTTAAAAGAGTCCCCTCTTTTCCGTGGTATATATACCTACCTCAATTGCCAATAAAATGCATGTAAATAGATAGATAAATAAAAGCTTTATTTGACATAACAATACACAGACCCACAAAAAGGTAAAAAAATAAAATATTCAACTTAACTACTAACACAAAAGACAAATAAAAATACACGAGTTACAAATAACACACAAAGTAGCTAAGAAACAAGGTAGGTGCAAGGAGGTCTGTGTGGTATGATACGCCAAAAAGGACCAGTCTCAGCTTATTGTTACTCTGCACCATTAGGCGTAGGGCAACGCTGTATTTCAGACTGGGCCTGTATAGTAGTGACTCAACAGAGTCACTACTACTACATACTACAGTCACAACTTAACAGAGAGAAAGAACAACACATCTGTAATTGAAATACATAGTAGATTGTTGCACCGAGCGCAAAGTTAGTTATTTATTAATGCACGGCGCAAGCGAGGGCACTAAATTAACACGAGTGCATTAATTACTCTCTTTAGCAAGGTGCGTAATTTACTTTTCTTTCAACTACCAATCTACCTACTGTGATAAAATATACCTACTCAAACTAAAAATATGAAGAATCAAAGTTTTACAATGGTACCTATAAAATGCGCGCCATTTGTTTTGTTTTCACCAAGTCGGTTTTATTCAGCCGATTTTTATTATCAGCCAGTATCTTTTTGATCTAATGCAAACATTTTATATTAAACTTAATGGGAGATATTAACCTCTGTGGTAAATTAGTATTTAAATAAAAAGTAAAAAACTGTGCAATAATGAAATTTCATATAACATTACTGCACTGTTTTGGTTCTAAGCAAAAAATACGTCCTTTGTGATCGGGTTAGTAGTGATTAATGATAACATTACTACGTAGTTGAAAGAAAAGACATATACTGTACAAATCATATAGTAAATAATTAATAAATTAATCACCTCATATTATAAAGCAAAGTCGCTTCTCGCTGTCTGTCTGTCCCTATGTATGCTAAGATCTTTAAAACTACGCAGCGGATTTTGATGCGGTTTTTGAGTGATTCAAGAGGGAGGTTTATATGTATCATACATGCATAATATAGTACAGGAAGACTGATAATTTTAGAGGCTTCTAATCACATTAGACATTCTGTAGTACATTTAGTATAAGCATTGCACCCGTGCGAAGCCGGGGCGGGTCGCTAGTAATTAATAAATTAAAGTAATAAACCAGTATAAGAATAAGTGAAAAATGAAATAAAAATATCTAAGCAAAACAAACCTTCCTCCTTTGCAATACAGCTGGCGCTGACGAATAAAGGGCAAGTGCACGTATGGGGCGCAAGTCCACAACAGGTTCGAGCGATTGCCGCGCGACGCAACCAAGCCGAAGCTCGTTCGCCGAGTTCCCCCGACCCGACGGAGATCCCTTGCGATTACCATCTACTGCCGCAGTTGGTCGACACTTGCAACGTACGCGCGACCATTGTACATGTGAGTTCTTCTTATTATATTATTTTGACAGGCCTGGCAGCTCAGTTGGTAGTAGCTCCACCTTTTGCGCTGTAGGTTGAGGGTTCGATCCCCTCTTAGGATAAACATTTGTGTGATGAACATATGTGTTTTTCCTGTGTCTGGGTGTTATACATAAATAAATATCGGTGGACAATGCACACAACACCATCTAGCCCCAATCTAAGCATAGCTTGTACTGTGGTGACCAGACAACTGATAGAATACTTATATATTTTTAAATACATACATAAGATACTTTTTTATTATTATTTAAAATGTTTACACTTGTGCTGACAAGTAACAATTGATTGATTACAATTCTGATCACTTAAAATATTGATTAAGATTACGTACCCCATAAAAAATTAAATACCACGAGAAATACGATAAATTGATGTTATAAGGATATAAAGTTATGTACTTCATAACTTCTTAAAACGGCAAATCCTTTAAGTGGTAGTATTATACTGGAAGCATAATTTGATCATTACTGGACTACCATTACCATGTATTCTGGACTAGCTAAAACTTCGTAAATTAATTGTAAATTTTGCTTTTACCAAAGTCCAAATTAGAGTAGCATTTTTTAAACAGATTTAGAAGTTTAAGTTATTAGATTTTTTATTATATATTTTATTCAACATTAATTTATATGGCGAGGAAAATCACACATTAATTTATTAATTTAATAGTGTCATTTTATTACAAGAAATGATACTCTAGTTAAACTTTGCACTGCTTCAGACATCCTGTTTTTTTTAAACTCTTCTTTTATTCAGTTGTCGGCGGGATGGCATCACTCCTGCATTATGACGAACACGGGAACATTCTACACCTGGGGGTTGAACTTCGACGGTCAGCTTGGGAGCGGCGATAGGAAGCAAATCTACATACCCACGGAAGTCAAAATACGTGTCGAAACTCAGCCAGATACAGTGAAGAATAGCGCGAAGACACCAGATGATGAACGGAAAGATATGAAAACCAAAGCGTTGGTAGCTTGCGGTGGCGACTTTACGATTTATATGGATGATGATGGCCGAATCTATGCCACAGGGAACTCTCATCTTCAGGTAAATTTATAACCCACTACGCGATCCCTATGTACTAGCTTATTTATCTTATGACTTTTAAATATTAATGGCGACTTGTTTCGCCGGACTTTCGTAAAACATGAACGATCTTAATTTGTTTACACCAAGGTTCAAATTAGATAACATTTTAAATGACAGTTTTAAAAATTACACTTTGTTACTTTTGAATTGGTTTTGATATTACCTTGCGCAGTATTATTCATCACCAATACACAATGCGACCTAAATGAGCTAAAATAAGCCAATCACGCGTCAATTAAGTAAATTTAAAATGTAATTTAAAAATGTTACTTCAAACTTTGGTGCAGAGAAAATAAAATCGTTCATATTTTACGAAATTTGAGTTAGTACGGCGTAAAAGCAGAATCATCATACCGGAATCATTATCAGTGTGTACGATAACAAAATATGTTTTGTATTTCAGGGTCAAAATGAAAAAGACAAAGGCACAAACCGCGTTATAATGATGAAGACTACGAAACGCGTCATCAAAATACCCGCAAGCAAAAGCAACAACAAGTTCTTATTTCAACCCATCGACCGAATCGACATCATGTTTCCATTTGACATAGATGGTTTAGAAAGAAAGCCTCTAGAATCTCGACTGAATCCACTCAATTCTATGAAAGACTTCAAAAAGAAGTCCTGGGCTGATGACCTTATCATGATTCTCAAGCCGTGGCTGAATCAAGAGCAAATGATAAGAAACAGTAACATGGCTGCCAAGTTGGCATACCATAATAAAACATACTCTGACTGTCTCAAATTCTTGCTAGATAACTTAAAACGTACATGTGATATAAATAAATTTTATCTTACTCACTGTGTACTAGAGAATGACGAAGCTAATAAAGAGATAAAAAATACATTGAAAGACGACAACAAGATAACATTGACAAATATCATGTCCAAGAGAATCAAGGAAGCTTCTTTGGCAATTCTAAATGAAGAACCGTACCCTGCTATAGATTCTTCTACATATCAAACATTGCCATGTGGCTGTGATGAGCTTAGATATATCAGAAAGGGCATATCTCGCAAAAACTATGTAATCTCAGATACTGATATTTCTGTTCAAGCTGCTGCTATCATAGATAAGTGCATGACGATGTTTCCTATCAATAACGAACTTTGGGAAACATGTTTCCGCCTATCTAAGAACTTTTATTTGGATAATAACTTGTCTATTCTGAATCTTGAAAATGTATTGTTGAAATATATGGAGACGCATGCCAACACAATGGCCGCCGCTATTATGTATTCTAGTGATTGCGCTCAATATTGCGAGATTCTTTCGCCGAAGCTCTATTTGAATATGTGCAGCCAAATAATGGATACTTGGGGTTGAAACTTCTCGCAACTAGTCTATTGTACGTTTTAGTAATAAACGATATTAATGTCTAGCTGCAAAAAGGTTGGTAGCGTTTGCAAGGAGAGCGAATCGTATGGAGATAATCGCAGGTGATTTTAGCAAGCCTGTGAGAGAATGGTCAATCGATTATCGCGTTTCATACATAACCTACATTAAAACTAGCTTACGATTCCAATACTCAAAGGCGAAGTAATTCTCGATCTTTCTCATGAGATTGTAAACGCTACACGATTCAAACTATTATATAGGTCTTCCTAGAATATAAAGTTCTGTCGATCAATTTTATCAGAATCTGTTTGGTGCTTTACCCAGCCTAATAAAATAAAAAAAACGTTTTTTATTCTAAGGCTGAAAATTTGTTGCTGTCCTCTTCTTACCACTTCTGAGATTAATAGAACCGCGATAGTCTTATGCTGACGGCAACCATTACATAAAACTCAAAATAAGTTATAATAATTAATTGCACAATAAACAGTCGGGACAGTAGTAGTGATTCTGTTCTTTATTTATTAGCTAAAATTTCGTGAAATACGAACAATCAGAATTTATGACATTAATATTTTACAAAATTTGGATCTTAGTGTAAGTATAATAAGATCCTTAGTATTTCACGTAATTTTAGCTAGTCCGAGGAGACAACAAGACATCTCCAGCAGTGTGACTGAATTTAAATTTTTTACTTATGAATCCAAACGGAGCGAATTGACACAAAAAATGCTAGTGCCTCATTTTACTGGAAGCTATCGAGTTGCAGAGACTCTTAAAAATAACTTTAAATAACACTATTCTTATCTTAATCGTAAAAAATAATATCTTTCATGGTAGCTTGTATGAAGCTATGAGCCTGTAAATGCACTTTCTCTAGTGAATTTATTAGGTAAATATTTTTGTACTTACATCCGTCGTACGTCCATAACATGTTACTAGAAGTTAGAATGTTTTTATATGTTATATCTATGGATTTTTTTTATGTTCACTTATAGTTATTTTGTTTGTCTTTATTTGTTATTTATTTGTATTTTTCTAATCTTGTTGTACTCATGAAGTACTTTTGTATCTGAATGTGAGCAAAAGCTTCAATTTATATATTATTTAAAATTGTTAATACTCGTTTTCTATGATTAATTCGCTTGTGCCATTTCTCTGTTATATGCATTTTTAATCTAGTCAGAATTAGTTTTAGTGAGATATAAAATCTGTGTTTTGTTTCCATTGTACCTATCTACCGAAAATGATGTACTAATAAAATATTTTAAATAGCTTTAATGGTTTTCATTAACTACGTATGAATCATAACCTTTTAAAAATAACTGTACAGAGTAAAGCTATTTACAAAAAATAATAAATACATACATCAAACACAGAACGTTAACTTCTGCGTAAATGCGGGAACATTTAGGTTGTCAAGAAAACCGTAATGAAATTAACGTGACAAAAATACATACTATTGTATTCTGAAATAAAATTGTTTAAAAATAAATATCACATATCCATTGTACGGGCGATACAAACATGATCTCAAATAAATAGCAATGTTACAGTCAAAATGAGTCTAGATACACTAACAATGTGAAATGAGTCACTGGATAAAGTAGACATACCTAACATATTGCATTATGCCCAGAAAAACGTTCAAATTAGATTCATACAAGATTCCTATACCTTCCTTTTCTTCCTTACCTACACCTTAACTGTTATTTTACATATTTTTGATCAAGTATATGTAGAATTGAGAGTATATTTGGTAACACAGCGACTGTGTTACCGTTTACTGTATCTGAACTTACTATATTCTATTTTGTAAACCATCCGGTTCACTGAGCAGCTAACGTGTCTAACTACGACCCTGATAGAGTGGGTTCACAATAATTAGTTTTTTTACATTTATGACTAAAACTAGAAGTTGATGGGTTTTCCAAAGTATGCGGCTAAGTTTGCTTCGCGGAGGGCTTCAGCGCATGTCTGAAAATGAAAAGACATTGGTGTTAATATAGTAAATAATTTTTACTTACCTACAATTAACACTGAAAGCAAACCCGCAAGGTTATTACGAAAAAGTATCTACTGCGAAATCAATCTCAAGTCGTCAGCCATTTAATTGTCGCCTACCCAGACAATAATGCGCATAGAACAGCAAACCGTGTTTCACAGCAGTGCAATTTACGCCTATAATTAACTAAAGCAGATAAAGTTACTATGTACGGTAAGTAAAAGTACATACTCTTATAGAATATGAGTACTAATTAATAGCTATTGATTATGAGCAAGTTTTGATTACTTTACATTTTTAATCGTGAATACAATAAACTATCATTATTTCGTCGTTAATCATTTTGTGGTCACTAAGGGTGTGGTGGAAAAAAACTAAGACTTACGGGATGGGCATGGCATACTCTTGCAACGTCCTCTGCGGCCGCTCCATATTCCATTGCCAAGACGGCTTCGTTGATCAGTTCGCCGCCACCCTGAAAAGAAAAGAGTAAGTATCATTATATGTACTAACAAGTTTGGCATCTCAGCTTAGTTGGTAGTAATTCTGCCTTCTACACTGGAGGTTGAGTTCAACCCCCATCCAGGAGCCCAGGATAAGCGTTTCAAAGTCAAAATCAAGAAATTCTTTATTCAATACAATCACAAGGATCACTTTGAAACGTCTTACATACTAGGTGAATTTAGGTGCCAATTCATCCTAACCCAATCCTGAGAAGAACTGGCAAGAAACTCGTCCTGTTCCTAGTGCTTTTTTGCATGATTCATCTTATACCTTAACTACGAAAACCTAATACAAAATGCTTAAATTTTTGTGTGATGAACATAGATCTTTGTTCTGTGCCTGGGTGTTATAAAGTATCATATATATGTATTTAAAGGTATACAAGTATTCTATGAGTTATTTCATGCCCAATGTACAAGCTTTGGTTAATTTGGGGTTAGATGGTGTTGTGTGGAATTTCTACCAATATTTATTTTTATTTGATTATATCAGCAACATTCTGGGTAGGAAACATGAAAATGATATTTTATATGCATTTTCATAATCACTAGTACATCTTTGACTGTTACAAATAAGTACACAAAGGCTATGGGATATTTTCCGCTCCAGTTATTTTGCGTTTGATTCCATGAATAGATAATCAATGCACAATAACTTATTATGCATGAATTGTGCATTCAATTTATGCAATAAGTATAAAATGAGTTGTGGTATGTACAAATATGTACATCGTCTTTAGAAATGATATGACCACACCTTTTGAAGAACAATATTGTTTGATTAAACTTAAAATATGACAAGACATCATATTTCATGTAAACAACTCACATTGGTAGAAGATCTTTAGAGATCATGGGACCATGGTTATAAAACCGAAAAAGTAAAAAGACTACAATTGCAAATGCTACCTATTATAAGCGAAATATCAATATTTAACCTAGGTATTTAACTAGTTCAACCTAGTGCGGGGAACAAGAGCTAACCTGTGGTACATGTTAATTCTTTTATTCCTTATCTAGCAGATGAATTTACAAGACAATATTTTTTTTTTCTTTATTATTTATTTATTATTATCCTAAAAATAAATGCAAGCTTAACCAGTAGACACCTATTCACACCTATTCGCTGGCTCTAATCTGGCTTACCATATTAGCAATGCCATTCAATGTGACATTGCCGGCACAGTGTCTTTGGGACTTGCCATCTGGCAGTGATCTGGATTTGTTGAGCTATCTATATACCGTTTTAAATGGTCCTTAGATAGCTTAACTGTATCACACGTATTTTATATTAATGTATTTTTTTAATTTCATTTCTGTAAATCAATTATATACATTTAAATGGTGGACCGTTTGCACAACACCATCTATTATTAAAGTAAGTATAGCTTGTACTGTGGGAGCCGTCATGGCTCCTTCTCCTCATGATTAATACTTACTAAAATACTATAAATAACACCCAGACACAGCACAAACATCTAACATCATCACACAAAAGTTTGTCCTGGGAAATCTGGGAAGGGAATCCAACCCTCAGTCAAAAAAGGCAAAGCTACTACTAACTGAGTTGTGAGGCCAGTCAAAATAAATTATGAAATCGGTAATTGAAATAATAATACTCACGGGTCCAATGATATGTGTACCGAGAATGACGTCAGTCGCTTTATCGGCGAGTACTTTAACAAAGCCGTCGGGTTCGCCGTTGGTTTTTGCTCTTGAGTTGGCGAGGAATGGGAACTTGCCCACTTTGTAAGCCCTGCCTTCCTTTTTCAGATCTTCTTCGGATTTGCCGACCCAGCCGACCTCGGGCGACGTGTAGATGACAGACGGAATTGCGTCGTAATTGAAGTGAACATTCATGCCCTAAAATCAATCAGCAATTGAAGCAAAAATTTATTCAGCAAATACGGAAACTTTGCTACGAAGCTACGATTAAAATCTAACAATATAAAGAGATGACCAACCGGGCTAAAGTGGCAGTCGCGACCAAGGATATCCCTACGGAGAAATATCGAAACAGAGATAATGAAGTATTTTATTTTATATGGGAAACAAACCGACAGTACTCTGCTTTTATGTAACACAAAGATTATTACAGTAAAGTTTCCACAGTTACTTTATACATATAAAAAAATAAAGTGGACAAAATATTAATTGTAATAAAAATACAATACAAAATAAAAATACCTTATCAATTATCAAAGTAAATATTTAGAATACAGCTTTTAAAACAACTGATTGTTAGGGAATAATTACAATGTCGGAGAAATGATCGTTGTGATCATTGCAAGATCTGCATATAAAACATCAGCATGGATTGAATCTATGAGGCAGTCGAGAGAGTCATTGGTGGCAATTCGGTTGGTTCATTTCTTTCTCATCATTTCAATTAGGAATTGTCTAAAATATATTTTAGTTAGTCATAGCATTTATAAAACCTATTCGGTTGGTACCATCTAACTAAATTAGGAACGCTTAATTAAAATAGATAAAATTAAATTAGGATAAGTTGGTAACAGCAGAATACCAAAGTTTCATTTGACATTCTAAACCTAATTTTAGCTAAAATTAGTTAGGTTGGTGCCAACAGAACTGAGGCCACTGACGTGGAAGTCTTGTTAGCCCGGGTCTAGACAAGATCCACTCGCTATTGGCGTTCACGAATGCGGAAAGATTAAACTGTTTGTATTTGACACTAGCTTGTGATTGATGTGAAAGCGTTAGCTTCTGTCAATTCCATACAATTTAATGTTTCCACAAAGACGTTAGCTTCAAGTAAAACTAAGCATAATGTATTTGTCTAGACTACCAGGTTTGGATTACTATTGGCCGTCTTGCGAAGCTAACATAGCGCTCTTATATTATTTATTTTTGCAGATTTATTTCGAGTTTTATTTGTAATTTTCGTTATCTTATTCAAATAAAACTAGACTTGTTGACTCGGATGTTTTGGAATAAAAGTTTTGTTTCGAGCAAAAATAATCCGTATTATTATTTTTGACATTGTATGGGAACTTTTTAACCTTTGGTGTGATTTCTTAGAAACTTGGTTTGGATGCATAAAATGCAAAATAAATGGACACGTGTTTCAGGATTTTTCAAAATAACTCTCATAATGGAGTAAAATGAGGTATGAATGTTTGTATAGAAACTTTTAATGTGTGGTGGGTGGGTGTAATTGGTTTGAAACTTATCAATAAAATTTGGCAAGGAGATAAATTGCATCCTAGAGAAGGATTTCGGCTACAATTACTTTCAAAATAAATGCGGACGAAGTAGCGAACAACAGCTAGTTTTATATAAAATATCAAATGACAAACGATAAGATAGGTACGACTTTCTGACATACTATAAACAAAATAAACACATGACACTGGAAAATTGTCATTATTATGACTCATGCTATTAACAAAGAAGATACCAGGTTTGACGTACCTTAATACCTTCAACGCAGACAATGCCTTCGTCTTCAGCCTTATGAGCCAGCATAGGTCCATGGATGACGTCACCAATGGCGTAGATTCTGTAAATCGACAACATATTAATATAGATATTGGGTTATTGGTAGATATGTGTTTATCCAACTAAACTAGGGCCATTTGCCATATCTCCTTAGAATGAAATGGTGAGGCAATAGGTACTATCGAGAGGGACCATTAGTTTAATTAAATATTAAAGCTCATTTCAATCCCCAGGCTTTGTAATCATCATCACCATCATCATCATCATTATCGTCATTATATCAGCCCCTAGAATTCCACTGCTGAACATAGGCCTACCCAAAAGATTTCCAGGAAGAACGATTTTGAGTCCTCTCCATTGTATCTGAACAATCGCGTGAAGTTACGCGTCCGTTTTGTCAATATTTAGTGTGATTTGACACAGGAAAACGTAAGTTTAAAATACATGTATGTTTCTTTTCGTTTCAATCTAAACCTTAGATCTGGCACGGAATGCCTTTTTTGAAGAACAAAATATTTACAACTAGCAAATATTATGTTCAAGCAAGCAGAAGCAGCCTTCTACTAACCTCTTTATACAACATGACAGCAAACTTCTCTTTAATCTGGCTCATATAGTATCTACTTCCTACGATTGTCGGCCGAGAAATAGCGAAAAGTGATTATGTCATAGAAAACTAGTACAGAATTTCCCAGTGAACATTGTGAGGTGATCATTATGTCGTAGAGCCTAAAAAGTTTGATGTGCCAAGTGCATGAAAGGAGCATCTAAGGCGCACTTTAATCCTTTCACCACACTGGTGAGAAATAACTAGTCACGATAAGAATTAGATTTACCCGGGCGTCTTAGATTGGAATTTGTCGTTGACAGGCACTCGGCCGCGGTCGTCGAGAGTGATGCCGACCTTGTCGAGACCAAGGTCTTTGGTGTAGGGTCGGCGGCCGATAGATATTAGGACCACGTCGCAATCCATCTGTATACAAAAATGTTTATTGTCTTAATGATTATCAAGGTTCAAAATTATCAAGATAATATATAGTGACAGTTATCAAGATAATTATCAAACTGATATAAACTTAGCAATCTTTTATGCAACTGTTATTTTATTTTTTGCCTATCATCATGTTATACAGAAATTATGACAATTTATCAGCTTTTTTGTTTGTCACTTAATAATAATAATAATAATAAGCCCCCTAAAGCCCAACCCTTCGTCCGCGCTGAACATCTAAGCCACGTGGGGGGCGGACATCTGCAATAAAGTAACTTCGCAGATCACTAACAGGGCAATGGCAAACCCATCATGATGGAGAAAAGTAAGGATAAACGTATACGGTCGCTTCCCGGGGGTGATCGCCGGGGCACGTCTGGAGCCGATGCTGGACGTCACAGCATGCAAGCCATCGGTGGCGAGGGTAATGGGCGGCCCTCTGCCGGGGAACCCGAACAAAGTGAGCCCAATAGGAGGTACAACCTACGACCACTGAGAAGATCAAGCCGGAGCACATCTCGAACCGACACAGCAGGTAGCAGCAGCACGCGTGCTACTGACGTGGGAGCAACACGGCTTACCTTGATTGAGGAACAAGGTCCGAGTCGAGTGGATTGGGCTGAAGAGGACCGTGATGCCCAATCATCTATATCCTCACCTAAATCTATTTTCTCTTCTTTTTCTTCTTCTCCACCCTCTTACCTTGATCCTACTCCTTTATTACCCTCTTCCCTCTCATCCCCTTCACAAAATTCTTCAATCACAATAGCTGAGGACGTTGTACAGACGACAACTGTCGATAACCCTGTACCCGCTAAAGCTAAACGTGCGCGTAAAAAATGGACCGAAGAAATGAATATTTTCATCCTGCGCACATATTTCATTATCACCAAACTCGAAACCGAAACTCGACTATACTTGACAGAACTGCATAGTAAGTTCATTGATCGCTTCCCTGATATGGATGTTAGCAAACAGAGAGTCGCTGATCAGCGTAGAGCAATCATACGTAGTAGGCTATTACCAACAACTAGTATGACTGAAATAAGAGATGAAGTAGAATCGTATCTAGCAACCCACCAACACATAATTTCAACGCCTTTGTCTCAACCACACCGCTCACAACGAATGCACTGGATGACCGACCACAATGAAACTATAATTAGGGAATATTATCGGATCACATATTTAGAGACCAACAAAACCGCATATCGAAAACCATTACACCAACATTTCATCAACGCATTTCCACACCTTGCCCATATTAGCGAACAAAGAATAGCTGACCAGAGAAGGGCCATTATAGCTAACAAACTGATTGATGATCAAAGGCTTAACACTCTTAAAGAAGAAATCACAACCGAGTTAAATGCATTAAAAACAGCTAACACACAACAACTCACAAATCGAAATGAATGGACTCAGGAGGATCTAAATTCAACAGTTTGGTATGATGCAATGAATGATATAAACGTTTCAATGGAAACTGATGATGTAGGCACACTAACAACAGCTCAAGCTCCAATGCAGGTAAGAGTTGTCCCTGATCAAGACCTAAATCAGGAAGTAGATGAAACATTCAGGCAGGCCATGCAATATTTTAGAGATACTAGCCCCGAAAAGAGACCTTTCATTCCAAAACAAAAGGCCACAAAAAAACTTAGTAAACTTGTCGGGTACCTAAACGAAGTAGTCCTTCCCGAAAATGTTAATATAACTACTGATTTTAAAAGCCTTCAAACAATTATTTATGCTGTGGCATGGACAGCGGCTAAATGTAATGGATCGAGACTTAATATACCACCACTTGAACCAGGAAATCAAAGTAGTAGAAATCGCACACCCAACTGGCAAAAACGCCTAGAAAGGAAAGTAGAAGAACTACGTAAAAAAACAGGACAACTTACGCAATATATGAATGGTAATAGAAGTAGGGGACTTACGAACCAGGTGAATAGAATATTAGAACAGTTTAAAATACACACAACTCATGAAGAACCAAACACAGATCTTAACCACTACCTAGACACTCTGAAACAGAAACTGACCGTTGTTAGTAGCCGTCTCAGAAGATACAAAGCGTGTAACAGCCGTAAAACTCAAAACACTCAGTTCTGCAATAATGAAAGAAAATTTTACCAAGATCTTTCACAAACCACATCTAACCGCTTAACACCATCCATAGCGACTGCCACTAGTAATCAAACGAATACAAATGCGTTAGATGCTGATAAACTGCGTCAATTTTGGTCTCACATATGGGAAAATCCAGCTGAACTTAGAGAAGGAGCTCAATGGATTCAGGATGAACGTGAAAGATACTCAGACCTTACACCTATGGAGTATGAAAATATTCCCATAGATGTTTACCAAAAGGTATTGAAAGCTACGCACAACTGGAAAACACCCGGGTCTGACCATATACATAATTACTGGTACAAAAAACTCACACACATTCACCCTTATCTATACAAATACATTAACGACTTTATCAAAAATCCTGACATTATACCTAGCTACATAACGGCCGGAACCACCTATATGATATCTAAAGATATCACGGACACGGCAAACCCAGCCAAATATAGGCCCATCACCTGTCTACAAACTATTTATAAGGTCATAACAGCTTGCTTATCTCAATTAATTTACACACATGTAGACACTAATAAAATATTGGCTGAACAACAAAAAGGCTGCAGGAAATTCAGTCGGGGTTGTAAAGAGCAACTTCTAATTGATTCTATCATTCTACAGCAAACACAAAAAACCAAAGCAGACCTCTACAGTATATATATCGATTACAAAAAAGCCTTTGATTCAGTCCCACACACATGGCTTATCAAAATATTGGATATATACAAAGTCCACCCCCAACTTGTCTCATTCCTAAGCAGCTCGATGAACAAATGGACCACCCAACTTCATGCGCAGACTCCCAGTAATGTAATAGAAACTACACCAATCCAAATTAGGCGCGGTATATTTCAGGGAGATGCGCTCAGCCCGCTATGGTTCTGCTTAGCTTTAAACCCTCTATCTAATAGTCTTAACTCAATGAACACAGGATATTTACTTACTTCTAATGACCGACAAATGGACCAACCAGAATACACATTAAACCACCTTTTGTATATGGATGACATAAAAATATATGCTTCAAATGAGAAAGACCTGGAACTACTAATTCAAACCACTGAACAATTTTCCAAAGACATAGCAATGGATTTCGGCATAGATAAATGCAAAATAAACTCCATAAAAGCAGGACAAAGCTACCAACATTCGTATCAAATGCAATCTGGCGAAACCATTGAAGCTCTTAGTGAAAATGAAGCATACAAGTATTTAGGTTACCATCAATCACAGTTAATCCATTATAAAGAAATTAAAAATAAACTTACACAAAGTTTTAAACACAGGCTAAATTCAATACTAACATCACAACTTTGTTCAAAGAATACAACAAAAGCAATAAACTCATTCGCCATCCCAATTCTAACCTACTCCTTCGGCATAATCAATTGGAACAAAACAGAATTAAAAAATTTACAGCGTCTTATTAATGTCACCATGACGAAGCAACGAAAACATCACCCGCGAGCTTGCGTTCAGCGACAGATGCTGCCACGAGCAGAAGGAGGAAGAGGTATCATTAACATTCATAATTTACATAACCGACAAATAACAACATTACGGACATACTTTCACAACAAATCCGAATCATCTATTCTTCACAATTCAGTAGTTAAAATGGACTATAAACTTACACCACTTAACCTACAAGACCACAATAAACAAAAAAACGAAGAACTGACTGACAAACAGATTTTAGTTTCTGAATGGAGCCTCAAGTCTCTACACGGAAGACATCACAACGATCTGAGCCAGCCCATCGCCGACATGCAGGCGTCGAACGAATGGCTTAGTCGAGGCGAACTTTTCCCAGAGACAGAGGGGTTTATGATAGCCATCCAGGACCAGGTGGTTGAAACTCGGAACTACCAAAAGTTCATCATGAAGATACGCAATTTAACTACAGACATGTGCAGACGATGCAACAGCTCATCCGAAACGATACAGCATATTACGGGGGCTTGTAAATCAATAGCTCAAACGGACTATAAGTACAGACACGATCAGGTAGCGAACATCATACACCAACGTTTAGCGACGAAATACAACCTTATAGAAACAACTACAAGATCAACTCCGTATTACAAATACAACCCCCAAACTGTGCTGGAGAACTCTACCCACAAATTATATTTCGATAGAGCCATTTTAACAGACAAAACAATACACTACAATAGACCGGACCTAACACTTATTGACAAAATAAATAAGACAGCACTTCTTATAGATATAGCCATCCCCAACACACACAACTTGCAAAATACAATAGCGGAAAAGTTATCCAAATACGTTGACCTGAAAAATGAAATAATCCGGATGTGGAGACTGGAAAAGGTTACTATCATTCCTATCGTCCTATCTTCAACTGGAGTTATTCCAAACCAATTATTCCAGTCACTCACTCTACTTGACTTACCCAAACACACGTTTAGTGTGATGCAAAAAGCAGTAATTTTAAATACTTGCCGAATCGTCAGAAAGTTTCTACAAACCAACCTCTCAACTGACATGCAGACACCAAATAATGCTCAAGACTCATCAAATCACCTATCACCTGATGCGCACTTGGCTTAGGCCTGTGCGTATTATTCATTTTCCGGCATACAGCCGAGCTGATTAAAATCAAAACATCATAATAATAATAATAATAATAATAATAATAATACCGGACATTTTACACATCATCATCTGGCCCCAAAGTAAGCAGAGCTTGTGTTATGGGTACCACATGACTGATATACTACTTATATACTTGTTTTTTTTTTTGTAAATACATACATATTATACATAGAAACACCCAGACCCGAGACAAATACTTGCAGATCATACAAACATTTGTCCCGCGGCGGGAATCGAACCCGCAACCTTTTGCGTCTCAGCCGGACCTAAGCCCACTGCGCCACAGAGGTCGTCAAACTTGATTTCTAAGTTTGATTTGCACAATGTTTTTCATTCATCATTCGGACTAGTGTTGTCTGAAAAACCTCCTTCTAGTGCAGATTCACACCGCAAAAGAATATATCAGGATAAACTGTAATATTTTGTTTCAAACTGGAGTTGAAACAAAATATTTTCTTTTATATGTTATACTAGAGACCCACCCCGACTTCGCAAGGGTGCTGATACTACCCGTGCTGATACTAATTATACTACAGAATGGTTATCCCTAAATTTATTTACGACACCACATTAGAAACCTCTAAAATTATCAATGTTTCTCGACTATATTATGCATGTATTATACATATTAACCTTCCTCTTGAATTACTTAATCTAGTAAAAAAACCGCATCAAAATCCGTTTTATCCGAATTTTAAAGATCTAAGCATACATAGGGACAGACAGACAGCGGGAAGCGACTTTGTTTTATACTATGTAGTGAAGATAATTATCAAGATAATATTCAGGACATACAGTACTTCATCAAAATATGTTCAGCCGTCCACCTATATTTATTTATATATTTATAACACTCAGACACAGAACAAACACTTGTTAGTCACACAAATGTTTGTTCTTTAAGGGAATCGAACCTTCATCCTACAGTGCAGAAGGCAAAGCAGAGATTTTTTTCTAATCCAAAATAACCATTATGCAATTAATATTAATTGAATCATTCATTATACTGTAATGATGATTTTCATTTAGTAAATTGTGTACAACATTGTTAGATCAATTGGATTTAATTTAATTGTAATGGACATTCAATAGACAACCTTGAACTGATTCTCCAAAATTTCAAAATGAGATTATCTATAGTGGATTGAATGTCTCTTTGAAAACTGTTTACAAACTACAATGAAATTATAATGACAATAATGAAACGTGATGTAACTTATTACGATGATAATGTACCTACAACAATTCAAAGCCTATTATAACAGCCCAGAAGGAAGAGCTACTACCAACTGAATTGATAGGCCAGTCAAAATTAATAAAGTTGATTTTGAGAATAAATGAGTACTCACCACTTCTTTGTTGCCACCCTTTGCGGCCTCAACCTCTACTTTGACGGTGCTACCTTCTTTCTTCACACCAAGCACCTTGGTACCGAGTTTGAACTTCATGCCTTCTTTAGCGAGGATCTTCTGTAAGGTCTTTGCTACTTCGCCGTCAATGCCGATACCTACAAAAACACAACTAACTATAACTATAACTGTAACTATAGTTACAGTATCATATCATATTGGATAGGATGAACAAATCAGGATCAACAGTGATGGCAAATTATTGGGTGTATCCCATAATTCCATTAGGTATTTCTATTGATAGAAATACAGGGATTGATTCTCCCACTGTTTCCATTGCTGGCGGCGGCGGAAAAAAACACTGCATCACCTCTTATGACGGCGTGAACATTTCCGAGTTACAGTTGAAGACTCCAAGAAAAAAAAAATGTACAGCTGTCCGGTAAACCGAACCATGGAAAATAGTAAATATATTCTTCTATATCCTTCATTCTATTTCTATATTCTTCTGGCGCTTTGGCGGCAGCTGCCGCAGCACGCTCTCTTTGCTCGCTCGCTTTTCGGGTTGTTTTCTATACTCTAACATAACCTAACCAACTGGTTCCGATCAGATTTTACTTTATTTTGCCGCAATAGAAATAATGGGATATAATTTGGAAAAAACGCTAGTCCCACTTTTTCTATTTTGTATTTCCATGGAAATACACCCAAATTATTAGAGGAAACTGGCACGTTCAAATAAAACAGGCGTGTGTCAACAGGTTGTTCTTATACACACTAATAGGCTTGGAGTTCATACCATCAAGATCATACTAAATATTTGTCTACCAATTCAAAATTAATATTTCATATTGAGAATTTCCATGAAGGTCCTTTATGCCTTGTTTGTATAAAAAGGCCTAGTAGAATAGTCAGAGACTATTGTAGAACCTTACCTCCAATGCTGCTGAGAAACTCGATGGCAGTGACTTCAGCACCTAGCCTTTGATACACAGAGCCCAATTCCAAACCAATAACTCCAGCTCCGATGACCAGCATCTTCTTAGGCACTGCACTCAGCGCTAATGCTCCAGTGGAAGTGACGATTTGCTGCTCATCACACTAAAGTTAGATAGAAGCATTTAATTAGGACACAATTTACGATCGTACTTAGAGAAGAGATAAAAAATTAATGACAAATGTAATTTTTATATTATAATTTTTTATATTAGTACAAATATTACTATTATACCCATACTAATATTATAAAAACCAAAGGTGTCTCCGTCTGTCTGTTTGTTACCTTTTCATGGTTGAACAGCCCCCAGATTGCACTTTTCTACTTATTATATTTACGCATTTTATTGTGACCAGTAGCTGACTGAGCTGTGGGTTGGGTAATTGTTTTTCACATACAGACAGACTGTGAGTTTGTTTGAAAATATGTACTGATGTAAACAAATTTGAATAAAACCAATATCACGGAAACATCTGTACCAATTAAAATTACACAAGATTAATTCAGTCCGTCTATCTGTGAGACAAATAGACAGACTGGAAACTGGGTTCTTTGTCAGACATAAATAATAATTTTAAAAAAATCGGGTTGCACATCTGTCGGCACAGAAGTGAAAACTTATTTTGGCGCGTTAGAGTTTAGTAATAAATCACTTCAAAATCAGTAATTATGGCGACTGCTAATCAAATACTGAACGAACACAGATAGTGCAATATTTCTTATTCAGAATGTAGATAATATATCAAAGAACCTAACTCAGTAAACTTCTCCATACAAAAGTAGACTGTAAACACGTGAATTAAGGTTTATAATCAAATGGGACGAGCGCGGCAGCCCTGCGTCTCACTCAGACGGTAACGGTGTCGCGAATCCAGAGGTTTTACCTTATCTAAAAATATGCGTACTAGGCTAAAAGAAGTTTTCACTTCAACAAGTGAAATTATTCAAAATAAATGTATCAGAAACAATATGAAAAATGTTTTTAGGAATAAAATGAGGCACAACTTGGCATCAGTTTTTTTTGATCCCTCTGTCATATTAAATCAGTTATAGAAGCAGGTAATATGATTTTTTGTATTTTTTAAACATACTCTATCAGAATTCATACGTAGTTAATGGGTATTTATCCTGTATTACCTTTTAACTTATTAATAATAAGTAAAAATAAGTTTAATATATACCCGTAACTATTAAAACAGTATCAGAAGAACAGTTGAAATGGCTTGTCTATAATCAAATAAATATATATATAATGATCACTTACTGTGACACCAGGGAAGGGAGTGACTTCAGATCCAGTAGCGATGAGAATGTTCTTAGCGTTAATTGTCTCTGTTCCCTTATCACCTTTAACCTCAACCTTATTTGGTGCTACAATTGTGCCGACTCCTTTGACTAGTTGCACCTAAAATATGTGATACATCAGCCAATAACTATTGTACTAGTAAATAAATTAGCTTGGTTGTATATTGGTATGCAATTATCATTGTATCATTTTTGACCAAATCAAATGGGTCTCAGGCGGGTTTTTGGCCCGCCTGAGACCCATTTGATTCTCACCACAAATGTTTGTATTATATGCATGTGTTTGTCTATCCATCAGGCCTTGGTATATTGCCTGATGGATAGACAAACACTTGCATATAGTAATACAATCATTGTTGGTTTGTATTATTTTCTGTACCTTTTCAGTGCAGTGTTGTCCTATGCTAAGAGTTTTATGTTTAATAGTTTAACTCTGCTACACATATAAGCAAATTTGCCCTGTTTTATTTAAAATCTTCGTTCTTATTGAATATCAGTATGTCTTACTTCCTAATGGTGCCTTACATTGATGAAATTAGAAGTAAACCTCAATAATATAATGCTGTTACAAAAATCTTTTAAAGATCATACCTTATTCTTCTGGAAGAGCATTGCAATACCTCCGGTCAGTGCCTTGACCGCATTTAATTTGTAGTCCATCAAGGCTTTGAAATTGAAATTGACATCACCAACTTCAATACCTCGGTGTTTGAAGTCATGTTTGGCCATGTGATACAAGTGGGAGTTGTGTAAGAGAGCCTTTGATGGGATACAGCCAACATTCAGACAAGTTCCACCAAGCGTCGGAGACTTTTCTACTGAAACCACCTACAGTTACATATATATAATTAGTAAGCTGGTACAGAATCACCGATCCACATTATTAAATACATTCTATCTACAGTTAGTCAACAACGTTTGTGGTGCAGTGGGCAAATGCACATGGTGCACCTAAGACGCAGAACCCGTAGCCTGTGGGTCGATTCCTGCTACAGAACAAATGTTTGTCTTCAGTCTGAGTATTTTTCTATGTGTAATATGAATGTAATAACAAAATTACAAAAGAATATCAGTAATATATGAGTCAGTTGCTCATAACACTAATTTAGCTTACATTGAGGCTAGATGATGCTGTGTGAAATGTCCAGCATTAATAATTTATTTATTAAATTACTTGGACCTGGCATTGACCTGGATTGGCATAGGGCTGATAATTAAATAATCAAATATTATACCTTCATGCCGAGCTGGGAGGCTTTGATTGCTGCAACATAGCCACCAGGGCCAGCTCCAATGACACAGAGATCAGCATCATGGGTGGTGGCATATTGCCTTGAGGCAATTCTGGTTCCACCAACCTTTAACAATACATTATATTTACACAAACTTTTGATTGCTTAGCTACCTACTTTTAGAATTATAAAATACTTAAAGTAATATAAAGTATTGCAATTTTATTTACTTTTGATAAGAGCAATCATCAAACTACTGTCATGCTTGAAGGTCAGTATTGGTGTAAGGAAGATGCTGGCGAGTTCATTCTATCGTTAATTTAATTGAATATAGAATTATTTGGCATAACTTTGTTAAATATTTGCAGTCAGATCAAGGTATGGATTCCTCATGAAGCGGCATGAAGCTTGAGGACGTTAGGGCATCACGGTGCGGCTTAGCCGTTGCATAACATCTGCGATTTTTTATGATGAGAACAGATATAAAAAGAAAAACTGTGCTTCGCTTACCCTATAGGACGAGGCAGTTAGTTTGAGAAATTTGAAACCCATCCTCATCACTTTATAATTTTGGTAGTAAGTAAAAATTATGCTGCTGAAAAGAAAATTCCTGGCCCTGGTGATTGACTGCGAGTGTGGCAGTTCAGTTTGTCAAATGAATGTCATGTCAATGTCAAAGGAAATATTTAACTCTTGATAGATACGTTCCATTACCATCTACATTCCAGCCTCAATCTAAAAATGAATTATTTTGATTTTGCACACTTTATTGTGAACAATAAGTTTACTCAGACTTGTTTCATAGAATATTTATAAATGTGTAAATAGGAAAGTAAAACGTAAAATATTTGCATAAATTTTCATAGATCGGAGCGGTATTTTAAATCCTCTTGTTATTTTTCGAGTACTAATGATTATAATTGATGACTCATAATGAGTTTAATGATATGCTCAAAACTTAAATTAATTATATTTAGTAAAATCTTATAAAATAAATGAATAGTCTTCAGAGAGGTAATGGCAATTCTTATGGCAGTTTATATATTTCTTCGGTCTGGCAGCACTGAAACGCGCGCGCTGCGCAAAGCGGAAGTTTTGTTTATCAATCAAATCAAATCACGCGAAGGACGGAGTCTGTTTGGTAGTGTCAAGTCACAATCGAGTTCAATTATTATTTTGTACGAAAATCTGAATTCTAGCAGTGTTGTTAATTCCAGAAAAATTGTTTTCTCTTGTAAAAATAAATCCACGCGAACTGGAAAAGCTTAGTGAAAAATCTGCGGATTTTCTTCCGTTTGGTGAGTGTATTATTATTTTATGCTTCAAATACTTTCTGTCCGAGTAAGAAATAATAATAATAGTGTGTAATATACCTAATCTACTAATCTACTTACATCAAAAGCCCAATCTAAATAGATAGATAACTATTAAAAAAACGATCCTGGTATTTTACGACTGGTAGGTAAGTAAGTAGGTAGGTTTAAAAAAAAAAAAAACGTGCTCACTACTAATCCCCAGGCTGGGTTGGAAACCTTCTAGGTCTAGCTCCTACATTACTTCTACTGTTGTTCTACTGTACTTCGGCTGTAGGTAAAAATAAAAGTAAACCAGAGTTCGCATCTAAGCCGTTTGTTGGTCTGGCAATAGGCAGGACCAAAAGCAAAACAGCTGTTTTGTATATTACGTTGTTACGTTACGTACCTACGTTGAAAAAAAAACTGATAAAAAGAAAAGGAAACCTTGCCGGTAAACCCTACATAGGTACAATAGGTACAAGGATAAGCATTCAAAACGAGGACACACTGAATCATCATTATCATCAACAGCATCAACATGGACTTCTCTAAGTCTGTACCATCCGCCGCGATCCTGTGGGCGATCTCATTCATCCGTGGCCCGCGAGTATGAATAAAATCGTCCTTATCACAATAACAAAATAAGTCATGTGAAAGCTCCAAAAACTCTTTGGTGTTATCAAACTTTAAAAAATGTAAGGGCACCTGTGTTGATAGGTTACCTACCTATCAACACAGGATAGGACTTAAAATATATATAATTCTAAAAGAACCTTTTCCGCTTCCGTAAGAAAGAAAGAAAGAAAGAAAGAAAGAAAGAAAGAAAGAAAGAAAAAACATTTATTGAGCACACGCAAAACAAAAAGTAACAGCGGAAAAAAATTACCCACAGAGGAACTTTTTAAACACAAATAAAGTAACCATGCATAAAAATTTGCTCTTCCCGCGAACCGATCAACATTAGTATGGGCAAAAATGTTCAATCTCAACATGTGCTAATACCAGGCACGGAAGTAGCGCTGGTTTTCGGATTGAACCATTTATCAGTACGTTACGTTACGTAAGGGTTAAAAAAACAAATGCACTGTTCAAACCTACCTACATAAGGTATGAACGAACGCAATGTTCGTTCATACCTTATTTGTTTTGCAGAGCTTTCTATATAGGTAGGTACAGTCAGAAATATGTATGTACTTACATCTTCTGAATTTTCATTCGTCGACATTCGGGAGCATCTTGTCGGCTATAAAATGGCTCTAAGCCGGTTTAATACATCTGCTTCCAGTACCTAGCCCTGTTCACTGGTTTACCTGCGCAGTAGGGCAGGTAAGGTAATCCTGTTAGGTGGCCGTGACACGATGCCCGGCTTCTGTATCGAGGCATTTAGTCTTTGTCGTTCGACGCGCATCCGTCCCCGCGATGTGCGACGCAAGAGCACGTAAAACTGCACCTGCCATACAAGAGAAGCTGGCACTTTATGAAAACGGTACCGAGATCATATACTCATATTTATGTTCTACGTTGGATCGCGCTCTGTTTTGTTCTATTTATTTTACTATCCTTATTTGGTGTAGCGTTTCACAAGGCTAGTTGTCATTTAGCACACGTATAATACCGCAGTTTAAAACAAAAGCACATTGCTCCTGCGCTTTCACGCGACGTGATTACGATATCCGACCGCGGTGACATATTGCACCAGTGCCGTTGGCTGTAGGTAACTCGATCTCCATTGTTACGTTCGTCCTTTAATTTGTTTACCATACTATAGTATATCCTCAATGGCGTCTAACAGTTCAGTTGTTTACTGTAGCAGTACATCAAGACTTTTTGAATCTTTGTATTAATACTACTTATGATTCGAAAAGGTTTTATTCTCCATGCAAAACACATAATTTACCTTATTGGTTACGTATATTATTATAGCAGTTCGACGTACGTATGAGTAGATCATCAAGAGTACCTATTATCAGAGCAGCATTACACGAAAAAGGCTTATTTTGTAACAGGACGATAACCACCGCGATAACAGTTGGTAGACATGAGCTCTTATGTTTGCGGTCCCTGAGCTACTTCAGTCTCGTGTCTCGTTAGCTTTGTAGTGAGCACAATAATACGTTGTTTCCACGTCTGCATGAATACACGGTGAAGATTAGCTTCGCTTTGTCTCATTCTGTCAGAAGATGACCGACGATTTTATCTCAAGACTTATCATTCAAACAACGCACGTGCTTATTATTACCAACATACGCAGGTTCTTTGGCCTCTTGTAACATAAATGATGTCATTCCTAAAGCCATATTCAGTCAGTATAAGACTAAGAGACAATAAATCGTGTAGAATTGTAGAATGTAGACTAGAATGTACTTGAAACAGAACTTGAATCGCATTTGCAAATCAGGTTAACGCTTAGCAATGATAATTCATTCAGTCCGTACGACAATCGCTCGTACATTCGTAGTACTAAATTGGCCGTATCATAAATTATGATATACTAGCTGTTGCTCGCGACTTCGTCTGCACCTTTTTTAAAAGGATTTGTAGCTTAAATCCTTCCCCAGGATGCAATCTCCTTGCCAAATTTTATTGATAAGCTTCAAACAAATCACACCCACCAACTATTAAAAAGTTTCCATACAAACATTTCACTCCTTTATGAGAGTTATTTTGAAAAATCCTGAAACACGTATCCATTTATTTTGCATTTTATTTATTCATATAAAGTTTCAAGCAAATCGCACCACGCGACAAAAAGTTTCATACATATGTTTTCACCCCTTTTCACCCTCTTAGGGGTTGAATTTCAAAACACCCGCCTTCGTGAGTGGTTTTGCTGTAAAATGAAGCTACCTTCCAAATTTCAGCTTTCTAGCTTCAGCTGTTTCGGCTCTGCGATGATGAATCAGTCAGTCAGGGTAAGCACTTTTATAGGTATATATAGATAGATAGATTGTAAATTTAGACACAGCTTATTTAATAGGCAGCTTATTTAGTAGGTAGGTACTAAATACTTTAGATAAGAATATCCGCTAAATCTACGAAACGTGCGCGTATCGCCTCCATCCATGCGTGGTGTGGTGACAAAAGATAAAAAGCACAGTAGGCCGTTATTAGATGTTTATGAGTTGCATAATAATGTGAGACCTGCATTGTGGGCTGCGGTGCATTACGTATTCAGTGCGCGGCATTTGGCACGGGAATTGGACAAAGGGAATTGGGATCACAGGATAAGCTGTATGCCAACACCATGGGTGGCAATCGTTCTTTCTAAAGGGATAGTTAAATGCGGAATGTAGACTATTCAACTCACGATAGACAACGTGCGCAGAGTGAGTTATTGCAAGTTTCTTTAGATATTGTGCGTAGACAATTTACGCGTTACAACCTCGTTCATGGTAGGAATTATATGATTATATCATCAGTAGTGCGGGAAACCACATCAATATCTCACGATAGCTGTTACTACATCTTAGTTACCTCACCATCTCATATATACGTGCGTAAATATCATAAGTTTCTAAACAAACACATAAATTCTATTTCAATTAGAGGTACCTACGTACCGACATACTCGTAGGGTTCAGCATTTGTTTATAGTAACGCCCTCGTGTTATTGCGGAACGTTGCTGGAAGCCGGTATTATTACCGCATTACGAAAATACTTTGCCTGCAATTGTTCAAACGCACTATTTATAGGGTTTCTTGATCATATTCATACTTATTTTCCTCAAATCATAGTTTATTAGCGAACTGAAAGGTGCTCTCCTTTTCTACATTATTCCAATAGATTCTGTTCTCTAAAATTATAAACTCGAAGGTGTCTGTGTGTCTGTTTGTTACCTTTTCACAGCTAAACGGCTAAACGGATCTTGTTGAAATTTGGTTGAAGGAAGTTTAAGGAGATGGATTGTATCTCTGGGACGGACATAGGCTACTTTTTATGTAAGTACCACGCGTGCGAACCCGCGGACAGCATGTAGTATTCAATTAAACTCGTTCAAAATACTTTTATATGAAGCTGTACTCATAAGTATCCATAGCTTCACAATAACGTGCAATTGATATTATATTAGGTAACACATTAACTTCTTGCTCCTTTGCAACACCCGACTTATTTCTTAATAACGTTTTTATACCAGCTATGTAAAGATCAGCTCTAATTGATTTCATAATGTAGATAATTATTTGTTACATTATACGCCAGAATTGTACCAATAGCCGCACCATTGGTACAATTCAGAGGCCATTGGCCTCAATTCTGTTGGCACCAACCTAACTAATTTTAGCTAAAATTAGGTTTTGAACTGTCAAATTAACCTTTGGTATTCTGCTGCTGCCAACTTATCCTAATTTAATTTTATCTAACTTAATTAAGCATTCCTAATTTAGTTAGATGGTACCAACCGAATAGGTTTAACAAATGCTACGACTAACTAAATATGTTTTAGACAATTCCTAATTTTAGAAATGAACCAACCGAATTGCCACCATATCACCATAACAACCCAGAGTGGAATTATCTCACTCTGGGTTGTTATAAATTAGATTTTTACAAACTATTCAAATCAAAGTGATTTAAAACACGTACTAATAATTTTGTTACTTATTTAGATTTTATTAAATTTCATAATTTTTAAGCAACATAAATGCATAACATGATGAAAATAATGATACAGTCACATTATAATGCATTATAAGATGTGAATTAAGATAGTGGCGTCGAACAAGGCATAAAAAAGAATTTAGCAACAACAACAATCCGCGAAATATAACAAATGTCATGTTGTCGTTTACTTTGTGTATAAAAGTTAAAAACTAGTAAAACGAAGTTGTGTGAATTTTAAAATGACAGCCAAAATAAACCGTCTAAACTTTTACCGGATTATTTATTTATGTATGTTTTGTTTGACTCGTCTCTCAGCTCACTTGGTGTTGATAATAGCTCTACCTTCTGCACTGTAGGTTGTTAGCGAGAAATTTGATTAGGTTTTAAGTAAGTATAGCAGACTGATTGTGATTTGATTGCTCTTGAATAATTACTTTAGTAATAATTAAACTATTGTAATCTATTCAACCAGTTTAAAAAATCATAGAATTTTGCATTTAGATTCAAATCATCAACTATCTAACAAAGGAAATATTATTTTCTTATGAAAGTATGATTGTCTTGTGTCACTGCTATTATGCATTCACTGTAATGTCTTACGAGAGTCTTGTAATACCTACTTTCTGCCCGAGGTCTAGACTATAAGACACTTTGATTAATTGTATTTTTATGGCTACTGTTTCGTCATTTATCTTCCTGAGTTACTGTAGCAATATATGTAATTTCATTGGATTTCAGAGCGTACTAATTCCAGATATTAGAGCGTTAAGTAACTGAAGATCTGAGGCTGTGTCTACCGATCCGTCGTGAGCATGTTTGTTTGTTTGTATTAGAGCCTAGAGCGAGACGATTAGTTCTGTCTAAATGCAAATCGCTAGTGTGATAGGGCTGGTTCTAACTAGGTATGTGAAGTAGGTGGGTCTCAGAAAGTCGGAAAGTCCAACTCCCAGAAATTTATGTAACATTCGAGTATTATGGTCATCGCCACATTGACTTGTTCCTATTCAAGCATCGGTTAGCAATCCGGTTGCATAACTATCAACTCTGATTAGAACTACCTTGTGTTTCCAGGTGCTTTATCACTTCTGTTCTGAACTAAACGCTTAAAGTTCTTGCCTTTACTTATGTCGAGTAATTATAATTAAATGAAACAATTAGGTCGAAAATTTCGAAGTGGCCGCACAAATACATTCAACTCGCTTATATTGTTTTCCTGCCTTGCACAGTTGCGCAGTTGCATCGTAAAACTAATGGGTTGGTTGGTATAATGTGCCTACCCATGCTACCTCATGATACCTGTCAGACTACGTGCTCAAGCGGCCAAACAGTCAGTGGTTAGGTCACAGATTAGTTCGTTGCTAGTACGTATAGTTAGGTGTGGTGTGGTCGGTCGAAAGCGAAAGTGCCAACAAGTACGGAGCTGGGCTGTCTCGCCTCACAAGTAGAACTCACTCCAGTCAAACAACCAGCGCTTAAAAGGACAAAGGAAGTCAGCTAACTGGCGATTCAGACAACAAAAAGCCAGACTTTCTTTCCTATTTTAAAATTTGTTGAATATTTTCTGGACTAGTATTGTTACCAATATTATGAAAAGCGGTAGAGACTTGTAAAGTAGCATAGCTGCGATATAAAAGCACTTGGTATGAGAGCACTTTGCCTCTGTGAGTCCTTGAGCACGAATTTTGGGTGTGAGATTCTTGGGTCATTACTCACGAAAGGCACTTTCAGTCATTGAACGTTAGGTGAATGTATTCTAACAAAAGATAACATTTTGAAGTTAGCTGCCGATGCTGGTATACAAAGCAATGTCACAAATGACGTAAGTGCATGCGTTGGGCGGGCGGCAAGTAGGACGAGACGCGAAAAAGCTTCGTCTGCTTCTAGGGGTCAACGCCCTAGCCCTGCCCATGAACGCACTACTGACGAGGGATGGTCGAACTTTGTTATCGATATTGTTTGCGAAAAAAACTGTTTAACACAGTTGAAAAAAACTGTTGTTTGTTATTGTTGTCCAATTTATTTATAAGCATTTTGGTATGTGTTCTATCTGTTCCACGGCATACTAATCTGTTTCCCGTCTAATATATTTCGTATCATATAGTAGGTACCTAGGCATTCTTACCTACTTAGGGCGGAAATCACCTATAATATATATTTATCAATCATTAATCCATAATCCATAATCCATTTTAATAATTTGTAGACTACTTTATTGATTCTTAAGGTATCACCTCAGCATAAACACTAGGATTCATGCCCCAGCTAAAATTAATAAAAACTGTACAAGGTGCTCTGTATTAAATATTAATTTATTACGATTCCCTTCTCTACTTAGTCACGCAATGGAAAACCGCCCTAAACGGAGCTCTGCCTTGGCCTACCAAACTATATTTACCAACTATACGTGTAGATTATAGTTTTAATCGATTATCAGTTTCGGTTTTACTATTTTAAATTTTATGTCGTACCTAAGAAATCATAAATTGCTTTTTACGGTCCCGAATTCCAACAAGGAACTTATAGATTCGCCATGATCATAGCTCTAGCTCGCAGATTGTAAGTCTTATCGTAATGAGATTTTGTACGGTACAGAAATACTTATGAAATACTACTACAAACCCCCTAAATAATTATAAAATATATTTTTTAAACCCTACTTTAGGGGTATATAGATATGTATATGGGGTATATGTATATATAGCCCCTATATAGAAAGTTGGGATTTTTTATACATCGTGTGACATATTGTTAAACTAGCGACTCGCCCGGCTTCGCACGGGTGCAATGCTGATACTAAATATACTACAGAATGTCTTTATATACAACATTATCTAAGAGAATAACATAGCCTAAGAGATAGATATATACATATATGTGTAGACCTGTTTAAATTGTATAATATTGTAGTATATTATTTTGATCTATCTCGTAGGGTTCCAGCCAGCATTTGCAATGTAAGGGCAAAAAAATTTGTTTATTTACGACATCACATTAGAAACCTCTAAATTATCAGTGTTTCTCTACTATATTATTCATGTATTATGCATATAAACCTTCCTCTTGAATTACTCTATATAAATTAAAAAAAACCGCATCAATCCGTTGCGTAGTTTTAAAGATCTAAGCATACATAGAGACAGACAGACAGTGGGGGGCGACTTTGTTTTATACTATGTAGTGATATGTCCTTCAATGATATTAGCTTTCTTGAATATAGAGATATTTGTTTGATAAATACTAAACTTCGGAGTCGTAATTTTTGATAGAGCCCATAGTCTCCCCTCCAATTCTTATCCTTACTGACGTCGGAAACCTTCATTGTGCCTTGAATTTATTTGTAAATAACGTGCTTTTATAACGAAATTCAAGAAGATCTTTCATCCGAAGCGTCAGAGTGCATTGCACATTGCGTACCACGTACTAGTTGAAATTATTTAGTCCGCAATAAATAGGTTTTATAATTTCGTCTATAACAGTGCTGCTCGACTATTGATTTTAAATGTAGCCGTGATAAGTGGTTACCAGAATATCTCGAGAGTTCTCGTGTTCGATAGGCACTTGAACGTGACTGAAGGTCTTGATAAAAGGTGGGAGCGTTCATGCAAGATTTTATTCGCAATTGTTTCGCGTGGGGAAATATAGTTCAAATATAAAAAAATACATTACAGTGCTGTTATATTACCGTTTCATACACTAATAAATTCTAAAACATATAAATAAGAATTACCTACTCTTATTTAGGTACTTATCAATACAATATATGACTCTACTTTTTTGAACAGGTTAAATATATATCTACGTAAATCCTTAGAAATCCTTGGCGTAACGCGGTCAGGTCTATTTAAAGCTACGAACGTAAGAAGTTGCTAGCTTATGTGTAAGTATTCTATAAATCTTGTTTTATAGAGCAGAAGCAAAAGACACTGAGAAATGAGGAAAATTTTTAATAATAAATAATTATTATGGAATTTTTTCCGTTAAAATATGCAACTGCCAACATAAGACATTCCAAGCAGAGTATAAAGTTTTAGTAAAGTTAGTTCACAGAAGTTTTGGCGTGATAGCAACAATGATGACAAATATGACCACTGTCCTTGCGTTGATATGGGAATAGAATAGGGTCGTCCCCTAAATAACATTCAACCCTTTATGTTACACCCTAGTTCATTTCAACGCGTAAAGATCCGCTAATCACAGTTACGCAGAGAACCAAATGAGCAAAGTGGTCAAATGAATAACAACTGATAGATAGATAGATAGATAAAGGCATTTATTTGTAGCTACAGTCACACACATACATGAAATAACAAAATAAAAAGAAGGAATTTAAGTTGTTAGATACAAACAAAAACAACACAAAAAAAAAACTTAAAAAAACACTTATATAGGTGTCTGATTAATCCATGTGTGTGTTGCAGCCAGACAAAAACGTCATAGCTCAGCGCATAATTTTGCTCGAAGAGCATAACACTGATTCAGCTAAAACCATCTGCGTTATATATCGATCAAATCTATGAATAAAAATTAGTAGTCTGAATTACATTTTATTTAACATTCAAATGTTTACAAATGTAAATTCCGTGTACAAAAGCAAGTAGGCATAAGATACTTAAGAAAAGTGTTATAATACATATAAACTAGTCACTTCGTAATATATTACTTCCTCGAAACTCTGCTCACGCTAACGTAAAAATAAATTGTAGTAGGTACTTATTGTATTAGATAGGTATGTAGGCAAAGGCATACATTTTTAGCTTTATCAGCGATAAGTGTGTAGGTAGACAGTGTCATGGTTGTTCCACAAGAGCATGAATAAGAGCATCTTCTTATTAGTTTTATTGGTCTTATTAAGTCCATGTAAAGTAGGAGGCCGTATTGCATCTTCGGTCTATTTAAACTCATAATTGACCTTTGTCAATGAAGCACATGGGAAAAATGTACTGTAGTCGTAACCTCATGACTGTCATCAAGCCTATTAACTGATTCGTGCGCCCGCATCAGGAAGTCCCATGGAGGGTTATGATTATAACTGACTGATCTTCGTCATCACTTCACACGAAGCATTCAATAAACCGTTCGACGCGAAGGAAAATATTTTCAAAGCTGCGTTGGTCGGTCTACTTGTACTGGTCAGTTTATTTTAAACCAGCTTGCTGTAAACATCGCTGTTTTTGAGTATTTATAAAAATAATTGAGCATAATAATGGTACATAAACGCATTAGATCTGTTCGAGATAAAACACATGTGGCCATAAGAATGTTAACTAAATCTATTCAGCCTCGTCCCTTTTGGCCGACTACCACGTGCCTTTGGGATTCAACTATAACCGAAGCAATAATTCCTTCACACATCTCCAACAGATCATAAACCCTTTAGTTTATTGTGTAATGGTCACGTCTGTTTCGATTATATTGTATCGTAAACAGTTAAATATAGGAATTCCCATTAAAAGTGGTGCAATACTTGCCGCAGTAGAAACTTTGCTGCAAAGTTTGACCCTCATTTTGCGGTTTTACACATACTATGATATAAATCATGGACTAAAAAAAAGAGTTTCATTATGTGAACTGAATTAACCACCCATGAGTGTTAATTATGTATTCATCGTCAATTTACGTACAGTTGTTTAACATGCTATTATTATACTAAAGATATATTTTTTCTACTAGCTTCTGACCGCTGCTTCGTACGCGTGGTGCCTTTACAAAAAATAACCTAAATGCTATTCTACTTCACGGACTATTGGTATATCTTATAAACATACTAGCTACTGTTTTTTTTAATCTGTTGCCATCTCTGTTCTTTGACATTAGAATGACAAGGAAAGAGCATACTTTTGCGCCACACTAGCAAATTATGTGATTATAGAATAGAGCGTAAATATATACTCTACTAAGTTTTATCCAAATTAGTTCAGCTGTTACGACGTGATTGAGTCACGAATAAACATATAATCATCCAGACATCTATACAAACTTTCGTATTTATAATATTAGTGTGATAATGTTACACTGACTCGGAGTTTGCAAATTACATTAGTTTAACGAGGATTTTCCCATGTGAAAGAATTCATGCTCAACACCCTTCTACTTCGCCTATTATCCAATCATTTTATGAATATTATAAATTATTGGACAATAGTATGCTCGTATTAAAATAGAACTGGGTTGACTGACATGACGACAATAAAGTATATATACATTAATACGTAAAGCAAAAACTTTGTACCCCTTTTTACGAAAATTGCGCAGACGGAGGAGTATGAAATTACGCACACTTTTAGTTTATATAGAGAAGGAGTGCAGAATGCTATTTTTTTATTATGCATAAAAATACATTCATTGTTAATTAATTATGGTCGAAATTCGACCCGCGGGCGACCACTAGTTTTATTAATATTACAATATCATAATTATATGTTATTTCTTATTTTACAATATATTGTAAATAAACATTTTGATAAACATGGGCTTTACTCACGTATTATTTTGTCGATGGAGGCACCGACAATGTTTCGATTCATCTAGAGAATCTTCATCAGGGTGAGTTTGATCCGCGGTCCGCTCGTTGCCGCTCGAGTTCACGGTTCGCACTAAAGCCCGTGTCTATCAAAATGTACAACTACAACGTACAACTCACGAAAGTTTTGAAAGTGAAATATTGTAAATAAAATAAATTTCCAAAGATCACCAATTTAGAGAACACGTAAAAAATTGGTTGCCAAACCTTCGAGTACGTTACGTACTCATAATCCTATAACTATCATTCTCATCCTTGCTTAGCATGAGTAAGTATTTAGCTAGGATACGAAATTGTTGATGTTTGGATTTTATCTACTAAAACACGTAATAGAAATGTTACGACTCTGAATGAGTCAGAACAATGTGTTTTTTTCTCAAAAAAAAAGCTATTAGGGAATTACTTGAGATACCTATACTCTACCTATACGTTGTATAATAATTACAATGCGATACGTTCAAAGTCTCGTATGACGTTCCTCTTATGTTGAATAATTTTTAAAAACTTGGTCTGGTTGTTGTTTGTAGAATCCAATAGCTTTTAATATCTTAAATTTGATTAACACATCTGTGAGTATCTATACCTATAAAAGAGCTTAACCTTACTGACTGACTGATTCAACATCGCCGAGCCTAAACCGCTGAAGCTAAAAAGCTGAAATTTGGATGGTAGCTTTCTTTTATAGCAAACCCACCCACTAAGGCGGGATTTTTTTAAATTCAACCCCTAAGAGGGTGAAAACGAATGTATAAAACTTTTTAACGCGTGGTGCGATTTGCTTGAAACTTGATATGAATAAATAAGATGCCAAATAAATGGACACGTGTTTCACAATAATTTCAAAATATTTTTTTTTTTTTTTTTTTTTTCAAATTAATCCTATCAAAAGAGTAAAATGCTGTCAAAGCTTGTATGAGAACTTTTTAACGGGTGGTGTGATTTATTAGAAACTTGGTTTGGATGCTTAAAATGCAAAATAAATGGACACGTGTTTCAGGATTTTTCAAAATAATCCTCATAAAAGAGTAAAATGGGGTGTGAATGTTTTAAAGGGGAGTGAATGTATTGATGGGTGTGGAATGAGTGGTGGGTGTGATTGGTTTGAAACATATCAATAAAATTTGGCAAGGAGATAAAAAGCATCCTGGGAGAGGATTAAAGCTACAATTTCTTTAAAAAAAATGCGGACGAAGTCGCGAGCAACAGCTAGTAATGGAATATGACAATAATATAACAGGGAAATATGTAATGAATACTCGACAGGCGGGCGTAGCAGTTGAAATTCTCAAATATGATATATAAAAACGCTGACTGACATTACATGAAACTCCTTTTAAAACGAAGTATCTGATCTAAAAATATGTATGCTCATTTATAAACCTGAAGTTCGAAGGTAGACGTACTCTATGTATATGACCATGTTTTTCGTTTATAGTTTCGCTATGTCCGTCTGTCTGTCCGCCCCTAATCCGATCTCTAGCTCGCAAACTATTAATCTTGTATTAATCTCGTAATGAAAATCTGCACTGTAATACGTATTAGTAGAATCTACAAAGTTATGAAATAAAATCTTAAAAATGGTTGTCTGTAAAATCGGTTTACGGACCATAATTTTACGTGACAACGTTATTAGAAAACATTGATGAACCGATCGTGCCTTTCTATCGCTTGTTCCGTGCTCTTGCTTGCACGCTTGACTCAGGAGGAACGTGACCAATGACGCTTTTTTGTGCGTGCAGCCGGCGTACATCGATTTATAAGACGTTATCCCTTCAAATTAGGTGTACCTTCCTTACATGTACAATGGGGTTGTTTTTATTTTCTTTAAAGATAGAATAGAAAATACTTTATTGCACACCACAAATACATTGGACTGTTATAAGAAACAATGTTTAGCTATACGGTATAATGAGCGGTCTTATCGCTAGATAGCGATCTCTGCCAGACAACCTTGATTACCCTTAAAGATTAACCTTAAAGATGTGAAAATGTGGGATCAAAAAACTGTTCAAGGTGTCTTGAACAGTTTTTTTTACACTGTCCGTCTTAATATGAACTTGGGCTAGTTTGAGCAGAAGAAAATTTTGAGTTCAAAATATAAACAACTAGATGTTACCCGCAATTTCGTACGCGTATGCTAAGAACCTTTTTTTTATGCAACCTTTTGTTTTATGCAAGGAATGCTTTCTGTGCATCTAAAGAACATCTCATAAGTTTAATCCCCTATTTTACCCCATTCTGGGATGATTTTGCAAAAACGTTGAAACACGTATTACTTTATTTTTTACAAAAATATACCTAAATATTAATTTTCATATCCCTTAAGAAAATATGAGTTGCCCAAACAAAATTTCATCTCCTATTTTACCCCCTTCAAGGATGTTTTTTAAGACAAAAAGTAGCCTATGTTCTTCCTCCGTATGCAATACATCTTCTTACGAAATTTCATCAAGATCCGTTCAGCGGTTTAGCCGTGAAAACGTAACATACAGACAGACAAAGACACTTTCGCTTTCACTTTTATAATATTAGTATGGATGTGCTTGTCTGGTGCTCTTTTTTTGCTCAATATGCTTATAATATTACCGAGTATAAGATGGTACGTCAATATCTTTTCTTGTCATGAAGTTCTAACCATCAAGTAATTTATTATTACTACTTTTACATTATACACATACTTATATTTAATTGACATTATAAGGTACGAGTATATACCTGAGGCAACATGACTTACTTGTTTGGTATTTTGAAGAAACAATGCGTTTATTTTTTCTTTACAGATCTACTCCATTATTCTTTTGTTTGCTAGTAAGTTTGCCGATACTTCTATTTTGCAGGAAATGACATGCGAACCGAACAATGGATCTAGCAAACATATAACAATACATTACTCGGTGCAATGCAAGCTATATTGTTAGGTACATATATTTTAAAGCAGTTTTAGGCTCTAATCCTTGTTTGATTTCTCGTAATATCAAACGCAACAATTTCAAAAACACTTGTAAGTTCAAAGAAGCTCTCACTAATTGAAAAACTGGATTTCGCGAAAAGCAACACTCTGAATAGAGAATACGTACGACATGAAAGCACATTGAGGCCCGCGAAGAAAGCTTGAGATGAAAACTTGCAGGCAAAGTATTCAAAGCATTTCATCTCCTGAAGTGCGCAGAGTGCTTCCACTCCAACATATTTCTTACTCGACTACGTCAATTTATTTACGCGGTTTACTCTAGTCTTTTATATTAGCTAACTATTAAGAAACTGCTAGATAATAACGTGGAATTAATTATGCTCCAACAGCGGTTCCGTGAAGGTCACGTTTATCAGATTAAGGCAGTATATTTAACAAGCTTACAGCCTTCAGGCTAGGAATGACGTCAATTGTTTCAGCAAATGAACACCAGAACGACCTTGCTCACAAAACATTATTCCGTCTATACCAGGGTGGGCTAAAAATATCATAGGTCAGGGTTCAACGTATGGTGCAACTTAATAGCGTAGACTTTGACGCAACAACTATTGAATTCTTTACGAGCTGATTAATTCATAGACATTTACGCAAAACAGAATATAGTGCCTCTTTTATCAAACTAAAGTAATCTAAACGTGAAATTCTAATACCTCATACAAGCATTCTCGTAATATTCTTATCATTTTTGTGTAGCTTAGCTACATAAACTATCGTGGCTTGGGAGATTAAAGTTACCAAATATAATGAGGGATAATGAATACTGTGGGTAGGGTGCCCTTTTTTCAATAAAATACCTGAGGCCTCGATTGCGGAGATCCAGTCTGACCTTCAGAGGCGACTGGTTCAATACACGTGCCCCAAGTTTGTTCAGATTATTATCCTTTCCAAGGGCACTCCCTCCAGACTGTTTGTGTCCACAAACCAATATTTATCGTAACTGAACCCTTGAGTAAGCTTTATTATCGCTGCACCTTTAACGATTAATATATTGCTTCAATCCTTTAGATATCTGTAGTTTGTTTACATTTTATTTCAGCCAAGCCTTTAGATTTTTGACGTTTTGATGTTTTGCAAAAGATCAATTTGTCTCTAATGAAAGTAAAAGTCAAGCTTCCATTTTAAACGATGATAAATTGTCACTTGGGACCTCGTAATGTGCTCTTAAGCTAATTTTAATGACATTTTAACTTCCTGCTGAAAGTGAAATTCTCATAAATTTACTCACCTAAGTATCTACTTTGCTTGATATCAGTACGTATCAAGTCAAGTAAGTAGGTGTAGGTATACTAGCTATAGTAATTCTATGATCGAAACTGGTACTTACAAAAATGGAATTTAGTATATGATATTTTTTTATAATATTAAGTTGGAAGTCGTCTAATAAATAAGATGTTTTTAAACTAGGAAGTAGATTCAACTTAAAATGTCAAGAAAATCCAGATTCCTTTGCTTCATATATTTTATGATCTTGTTAATATGCATAGGCAATTGGGAAATTATACTTCATATACTTCATTAATTTGGTTCTCATTTTCATCATAACAAGATTTTGCTCAATGATACTGTTAATATATAAATATAATCGTGAATACTCGATTCAAAGAAATAAAATAGTCTAAACAGGAGTAATGCTCGACTTGGTATAGTATTTGTAGTTTTATCAAGTTGATAAAGTTTATCTTTAAGTGCGTGCTCGTAGGTAGGTACAATTCTGTAACCATTCGGTTAGGTAGCTTCCGCGGTTTGGGTTGTAAATGTAAGCAATAACAGATAAACTTTTTTTTGTGTTATTGCTTACGTTTACAGCGCAAACAGCGGAAGCTAACTAATTGCATGGTTACAGAATTGTACTGATAAACTATAAAACTTTTTAGAATAAGTAAAATCTAAGTGCATAACTTTACCTTGATGTCCCCTGTGGCGCAGTGGGCGAAGCCCCGGGACAAGGTCGCGGGTTCCATTCCCGCCGCTGAACAAATGTTTGTATGATCTGCAAGTATCTTTCTCGGGTCTGGCTATTTTTCTGTGTATAATATGTAATAATAATATGTAATATGTATGTGTATTCACAACTACAATAAAAAGTATATAAGAAGTATATTAGTCATTTGGTATTGGTACCAAATGACTGATATACTTCTTATTATCACTACATAGTATAAAACAAAGTCGCTTCCCGTCTGTCTGCCCCTATGTATGCTTAGATCATTAAAACTACGCAACAGATTTTGGTGCGGTTTTTTGTAATAGATAGAGTGATTCAAGAGGAAGGTTTATATGTATAATACATGCATAATATGGTAGAGAAACACTGATAATTTTAGAGGTAAAGTTTTTTAAACTTACGCGATCAGAACACATTATTATAAATACTTACGGGTATTTATCGCGTTTATTTACCTATTTTTTTTTTTTATTTGTTTATTTTTCTATTTTTTTTTTTTGAGTCATCCCGTGACCACGACAGAGTGTAAACCTGTCGAAACGTCGGGAAAAATAGGTAAATAAACGCGATAAATACCCGTAAGTATTTATAATAATTTTAGAGGTTTCTAATCACATTAGACATTCTGTAGTATATTTAGTATCAGCATTGCACCCGTGCGAATCCGAGGCGGGCGCTAGTACCTATACTTATATACTGTTATGGGTAACACAAGCTCTTCTTACTTTGAGGCTAATTGATGCTGTGTGAAATATACACTATTATTTTTTTATTTACCAACCTAATAGAAGCGTCATAACTCCGTTGACTTTTACCTTATCAATGGTTTGTTAAAAATATCAAAATATCCGATATTGGTTATTTATCCGACGTATATCCTGTGCACTAAAAGATCATGCTGTATATGGTATTACCGTGTCTATATTGTTATTAATACTTAAAGATTGTTTTTTAGAAAAATCTACGAAATTGACTACTTCAAAACTAAATCTTTGCAATCAAGTCGAAATCCCAAACCCAGTTTATATTATCTGTTAAAATTAGTTGAATTGTTGTTGCTTTTGTTTTTTTTTTACTGGCCTGTGGGCTCAGTCGGTAGTTGCTCTGCCTTTGCGCTGTAGGTTGAGGCTTCGATACCCTTCCAGGACAAATATTTGTGTGAAGAACATAGGTGTTTGTTGTGTGTAGTATCATAAGTATGTATTTAAAAATATTCTATCAGTCATCTTATCATCTTATCAGCTATACGCAGATTGGTGCTAGATGGTTTTGTGTGCATTGTCCACCATTTTTGAAGTGAAAACTTCTTTTAGCGCGGTACGCATATTTTTAGATGAGGTAAAACCTCTGGATTCGCGACACCGTTACCGTCTGGGGCGAGACGCAGCCGGCTGCCGCGCTCGCCCCATTTGATTATAAACCTTAATTCACATGTTTACAGTCTACTTTTGTATGGAGAAGTTTACTGAGTTAGGTACTTTGATATATTATCTACATTCTGAACAAAAAATATTGCATCATGTGTTCGTTCAGTATTTGATTGGCAGTCGCCATAATTACTGATTTGAAGTGATTTATTACTAAACTCTAACGCGCCAAAATAATTTTTCACTTCTGTCGGCACTCCCGGAGTCCAACCCGATTTTTTTTTGTGTTTCATGGTCTTAAAGACTAATCTATAGGCTTCTTCGGTTCCTAGTCGATTAAGTATTTTTGACTTTCGTAGTTTTTGTGTACTTATTGCTACCGTATTCGTGAAACCTGAACAAAATGTTGTAGATTTCATGAATATTAATTGGTATTTATCACTATAAAAATCTATTTAAATATATCACTCACATTAACAGTCGGTAAAATTAATTTTCAAAGTTCATAACAGCACGGCTTCCGTTTGCCTAAAGTGCCTGAAATGAGGCCGGCGTGAGATAACGAGTACCGAGTAACCAGGAAAGAGTGGTGAAACATTATAAAAGGCCAGTATTGCGCTTCTATAGAAAAATCCGCCATGTAATTGCTCTGTTTTTTCCTGGGGAGTGAGGCTCCAGTTCGTACGGTGTGCTTATTAACCGGAGATCTGGGGGACTGCAATCGCAATAAGGACAGGAACGGAGTCACACTGTCATGAAACAATGGCTTTAACTCGTTATACTTTTGGAAGCTACGGGCTAACTAACGGAAATAGAGTCTTATCAATGGAGATAATACTGCAGCGTTTAACCTACTTACCATATTCGGCATTCGGTATTTCGGTTTTCCGAAATGTGGTTTATCTGCTTGCTTTAGGAATTTACATTCATGATCTTATTTATTATTATTATTAGCATCATTTAGCCCCAAAGTAAGCAGGTATGTTATGGGAAGGTACTACCTTATTGACATATCCTCTATCCTATTAAACATTATCTGTTGCTATCTCTATTCATTGATATTAGAATGACAATGACAAAACATACACTAATTACACGCAAGCTAATTATGTGATTATATAATAGTCATTATAGAGACACTTGGCAAGAATGGATAACGGGAGATGGACAAAAGCGGTAACGGTGTGGTCGCCAAGGGATGCTCAATGGCCAAGAGGCAGACCACCCGCCCGATGGTCGAACGATATAGTCAGCGTTATCGGGAACCACTAGATGAGACTTGCTAGGGATCGGAAAGAGTGGCATAAAAGAGGAGGCCTATACCCATCAGTGGGTGCAATCGGGCTGAATGATGATGATGATAGGATAGACAAAAGCGCTGATTTTAACTTTTGATTATAATTTATTATGCAGTAAAGTGCTTGGCAAACTATAAATGATTAAACGAGAATGTGTTGCAATGACAAACGCAAAATGGACAGGCGATGAGAATAAGATTGATTTTCCACCAGAGATGTACTACGTCGTTAAGCCACGGATGTGTGTCAAACCAACCGATAGCCATCCATAAACATACATACCTAGGTACTTAACTCTTAAATAGGTATTAAATAATGTTTAATAAAAATATAGCTACATGCCATGTAGTATGGCATGTAGCCTTCGGGTTTGAAATGCAATAAAGTTAAAAAGGAATCGAAAATAGTTGAAACTATCATAACATACTGTCTCATAATATAACAAACCGGAATAAACTATGTTTACTCGTACTTACAAGTTGCGCGCAAACATTTGGAATAATTTGTTCAAGAGTATATATTGTGTTCATGCAGCATTCTTCAATACAGTGGTTTGGACATTCATTATGCTCAACGCGTAACACTTAACCACGATGACATCATCTTTATCATCAATGATTCATAAGATTTTACCTGCTATGCAAGATGACCTACAATGACCGATTTTTGGCTAAAGATATTTTTATAAAGAACAAGGTTCCCTTTAGAGAATATTAGATTACAATGTATAAAGTACTGCTTTGAGTCCGGTGTTATAACAACTATATAAGATACTAGCTGACCCGGCAAACGTTGTTTATCCATATAAATATCTTTCGTAAAATTTTTTTTTTTTAAGTATCCTATGTTACTTCTAATACCTCCAAGAATATGTGTACAAAGTTTCATGATGATCGGTTAAGTAGTTTTCGCGTGAAAGCGTAACAAACAAACCTACATTCACATTTATAATATTATTATTATTAGGAACTAGCGACCCGCCCCGGCTTCGCACGGGTGCAATGCTGATACTTATTATACTACAGAATGGTTATCCCTAAGAGATAGCCATATACCATCGCGGACTTTTTTGTAGACCTTTTGAGGGTGTACAATACTGTGTACATTATTTTGAACTATCTCGTACGGTTCAGACAGCGTTTGCAATGTAAGCGCAAAAATATGAGTTTATTTACGACACCACATTGGAAACCTCTAAAATTATCAGTGTTTATCTATGTGAGTATATCTATAGAGTGTTCATGCATGTATTATAAATATAAACCTTCCTCTTGAATCACTATCTTTTTAAAAAACCGCATTAAAATCAGTTGCGTAGTTTTAAAGATCTAAGCATACATAGGGATAGACAGACAGAGTAAAGCGACTTTGTTTTATACTTTGTAATGATGGTAATTTTATGGAAGTGTTGTGTTGTTAAATAAACACTGTCATGTTAAAAATGAATATGGACTTCTGAAATCTTAAATGTAGCTAAGTAATTTATTGTATAGTTGTCGATTGAGACTATTTTCATACCTAGGCTCTAAAATATGATAATTAGAAAAAAACCAGCGTCGAATTGTTCAAACGATTCTACGCTTGTCTTTTTTCTAATTTATCACATTCATTGCTTTGGAATTTTCAAAAAGCATAGCATAACATGTTTTCTACAAAGCAGTGGTACATTGTAGTCACTTTGCCGTTTGTACTCAATCACCATGACTTCGCATGTTGTCATTCTACTTAGTGTGGCATAATAAAAAGAAGCAAGTACTCTTCATCGGCATAAATTGACTCTATTATCAATTGATGAGGCGATCAATAAACTTAACTAGACGTAATCATATTTTATAAGGATACAGTAGAAAAATACTGTTGTACTTATTAGGTGTGGCACATTGGTTTGCAAAGTAAAACTCATAGATCATACTTCAAACAAAGTAGTAAAACTTTCCACGAATTGACTATTCCAATACCTTTGACGCTACTTCCTATACAAGCATGTGATTCACGGTACCAGATTAGACTTTAACTAGGTTTGTTTTGTTGTCCACAGTTCTATCTTTGGGCGCATTGAGCGCAGGCGACGGCGTGGGCTTGGTCCCCACGCTAGTAGAGTCAACCCTGGACATGGTGCAGGAGGGGGAGGGTGCTGGGGGGGAGGGGGTGCAGCTGATAGCGCCGCGACGCTTGGCAAACCCCTGTATAGATAGTCCACAACGCATGGATCTGCATAGAGAACTGCTCTTCAATCAGAGGATGTAAGTATCTTTTCTGCAAATTAACATAGATAGTCAACGCATAGGACTGCATAGAGAATTACTTTTCATGCATCTGCTTATAGAATTGCTCTTCAACCAGAAGATGCGAGTGTAATTTCGGCAATTTCACAAAGATATACATATATAACTTTTACAATTATCATGGGTTTGAACATAATTTTCACTTAAAACGGGCTATTTAACATGATATGTGAGTTTTTCTGCTTCCCGATATTTCGGTACAGTTGTATGCGCCATGATCATGAGATAAAATGATTAACGAGTTTGTCTTGTTCTATCCCGGTTTAAGGGGAAAAATATGTTCATATATATCACATTCATATTCCACAACTCATCGATCTGCACAGAGAACTGCTAATCAAAGAGAGGATGTAAGTACTCGTATCTTTACTGTAATTCTAGTTTTTGTGTATCTTAGGAGCATAGCTTCAGATATTTTAATAGAGGATCCAATAATCTTAGATAAAAATTAGAATCAAAATAAAATACGTCGAATTTTAAAAGATATAAAAGCGCTTTGCTTGACCTACAATGAGAAATGAGCAATTCCCAATTTATTTGTAGTGTATGTATTATTGACTCACAAATCAAACGTCTTGCCTATACAAATATGTTCGTTACACACTAGTAATCTTAAGGTTAATAAGATACAGAATAAAAAAAAATCCCTTGAAATATTGAAACTCTCTTAAACCTATTTTAGAACCTTTGTTACTACAAGCTATTGTCGGTAGCTCCTTTACCTGAGCTTGAAAGCTTTCCCGATAAGCTTAGTGTCGGCAAAAAAGCCTCTGGCACTCAAAGAACCGCCCTATTAACCTTTGTTTTCAACACTCTTGAACCTTGAAGATGAGGCCACAAACCTATACATTAATTTGTTTTTAACACTTATCTGTTTTTAAAAGCTAAAATTTCAAAATTAATGGAAATTTCATGTAGACAGACTGATAAGTTGTTTAATATGTAAAACGATTGTGACGGTATTCTATTGGCACATTTTATACGATAATGTAAAAATATGAATATAATATATGTATGTAAAAAAGAATAAAATATGCCTGCGGCTTTGCACGCGTACATGTACAAAGGACTAGTAATAAGTACACGTCCCCAAAATACAATCTATCTTTTTACCAAATGTAATCTAGATCAAGGACGACAGATACATTCATTATTTTTATGAAAGAATTAGTGTATCGAATCGTAGAAACATATAAACGTAAATACAAAGACAAGTGCAGGCGTTAACAAAATATTTATTCACGTTACGAACGCCAGTAAGATACATGTGCTTCCAGGAATGGCAACCCGAAATAGTGAATAGCTCGGGTTTTTGCTACCACTACATTTGGCTTGGATTCTTGGCACACAGGTGCAACGCATCCTGCCCCTTCCTGCGAACCCGAAGTATACTTATTAAACATCTGTCGCGCCAGTCTTTACCAATTCAATATCTCACATTATCTTGTACTCTCAAGGCTATTTATATTCGTTTTCAAGCAAGCTTTCGAACAGAAATATGCAAGAGTGATCGGAATTGGAAATAGCAGGCTGACCTGTTGATTTGAATCATTTTGCGCTGATGTGATTGTCGTCTCGTCCTGTTATTTCCGTGGCTGAGTGGAGTGCAAATTCCATCGGCGCGACGGAAGGAAGCAATTCCCAGTCGTCTGCTGACGTGAATCCAGTTCTATAGCTGCTTTGCTACGTGCTATCGGGAAATTGTTTTTCGAGCCTGCCTACATTAATACTTCGCATTCTTGATTTATTTGCGGAAGTTTTGTTACTGAATGAAATCGTAAAGGTGAATTGGAATTTATTCTATGTATCTACCATTCGTAAAGCGTTTCAGCCACATATATTTTGTTTTACAAAATTATTTATCATCGATTAGCTACTATTACCTATTAACATACTATCTGACTCTACACATTGACTACGAGCGTATAGGACGTAGGTTAGGTGTACATACTTAGTTAAAAGTAATTGCTGTTTCTGTCATTTAAAAATTGCATAAAATTATTGTAAAGTGTCTGAAATCAATTCTTTCCGCATAGTGCCGGCATTCCCCGTTTGCAATCAGTGTCTCGGAAATTCTGTAGCGATATCGATTTCAGATAGCAGACATTGCATTCGTGTGATCAGATATTTCTAACATAACAAAGTAAAGTATCAGGATCACGCGATAAAGGTAGAAATGGCTATAGGCCAATTTAAGGTAAGTCAAAGTCATTTTAGTATAACCCGTGCGTATCAATTCGATCTTTTGTTTAGTTCAAAGGCAGCTTAAGATGCAGACTAGATAAATCGCTGTCGATATGCCAGGACTATTTACAGACGTTTGTTGTTAGCCGCTTCACGGAGTTCGTTGATTACTGGCGTTGATTTCAGGGATTCAGTCTCTGATATGGGTTCAAGATGGCCTCAATTTGATATGTAAATAGAGCTACATCTCATCGGGAGATGCGAGATGCAGGCGGCGACGGACGCCGACGTGCCGTGAAGGCAATAATTAGTTGGGATTAAATCGTGCTGACGAAAAGCGCGTTTACACATGAAACAGGTGACCGCTGAAAAATAACGCTAAAGTCTTCTGTAAATTAAATAGCGAATAATCGAGTTGAAATGATCATTTAGCGTATCTACACTAGAAAGATTCTCATAAAAAGGCCTCTCTTTTGCACATGTATCTTGAGGCAAGAGGCGTGTTTTCAGTTCGGAGCCACCGCGTTAATTCCGGTAAGCTGGTAGACAGCGGCAACCTGTTTTGTCCTGTTATGTGACTGCGACCCTGCAGTAATGGCGCGGCAACTCGCAGCATCTACTCACCCCGACCTGCCTGAACCAATTGAAAATTTTAACGCTCAACTAACTTAGCAGCGACGGCCGATTTCAGCAGCAATTAATGTTTTAATTCCATGCTATTACAAACCCATTACAAAGTTGCGAAGTAAGGTTGGAAAATAACCGTTTGAAACAAGAAGGGTTTGGTTCCGATCCCGCTGCACGACAAATATTTGCATCTCAAATAATTTTCCAATGTCAGGAAAATGTGGTGCGTACAATGTATAACTATAAATTTAACTCGTAGTCGACCCACCTTGAAAGCGCTTGTAGATAATTATCTACGTAAACAATCTACTTAGATAAAAACTGAACTTGAAACTCAATAAAAACGGAAATGCACTCGTACTGCCTACTCGTTTACATGTTCTATCTATATCTATAAATGCAGATGCAGTCAGTAGGTACAGAGTACAGGCACACGGTTATTACGCCACATCTGTGCTGCAAAGTAAAATAAAACAATGCTGTTACTTTGACGTCAGCCACAAAATACCAACCCTACACATTGTAGGTATTGCGCGTGGGAATATTCGAAACAAGTGGATACCTAATACCATTGAGTGAGACAACTATTGTTTATTTATTAATTGAATAATAGTAATAGCCTTGAAGAAACAAAATAATGGTTCTGTCCACCTGTCCTCTGTCTTGTGCATCAAAAATAGGAGAATTACAGAATTTACGTAGGGGACTAATTAATAAGACTATCAAGTGTTTACAAAATAATGTGTATCGGTCATTGCGAGCATTACCTTATATGGCCAGGCAATAAGTCCCATATCGCCTTAACACCTGTATGTTAAGATAATATAATCTTTTATCAAAGCTTAGTATATAGACACATTGATAAAAACGTTGATTTTTATATCTGTTACATCGTAAGTCTTTGTATCTCTACCGACTCTACCTTCGTCTAATCGATTGCGAAATGTAATGAATATTTAGATATATCACTTGTATTTTTCTAATTTTCAGAGGAAAAAATGTTCTGAATCAGAAGAGCGAGCTGGAGAAGGCATTATCGAAACACAAAGACAAGCAGGTTATGAATCAAATACGAGAACATAAGGAAACACCAGGTAAATCCATTCTCTCACTGCCGTACACTTAGTCCGTTTTATGATGATTGCTCCTAGAGATTTAGCGCATGAAAGCAGCCTTCACTCGAGACGATTATGCGACCCTTGTCTTAATTAAATACAGTTTTTAGAAGGATTGTCTCACTTTTAGGAGTATCTACTAGTTTATAATATCCTAGCGACCCTCACACATTATGTGATTATTAGACACAGGGTTAAGATCGTTTCTCTTTTTGAAATTTGTTTACATAGGTAATGATAGATATGACTTATGACCTCTAACCTACAGTTTTAACTAACGCTTTCGTAACTATGTGTGTTATAAAGATGAAGCTAAGACGCCATGGTTTTGAAATAAGGGATAAAGAATGTCAAGGCTAACCCTATTTCTACAAATTGATATTTTGTTTAAAGGTTGTAAAGGTAGTGAAAATGACCTCTTATGTAATATTTTTTTTATATTTATTAAATTCACAAAACAGATCAGCGTTTTAACTAAAATTAGTTTGTAATCAAATACGTGAATGTGACAAATTTACAGTGTTACAAGCATAAAAGTTATAAAACCCTAAACTAAGGACCAACTATGGAAATTGTACATTAGCATCGTGTTAGACTTTATAAGCGCACCGGTTAAACCTACTGATAATTAATTCATTAATGAATGAAAAGACTTTATTCTATGCCATAAAATTAGCACAATTTTACAACTAAGAATACCTAAAAATATGTGTACAATGGGCGGTCTTATCGCTGAAAGAGAGATTTCTTCCAGACAACCATTAAATGGAGAGGAGCTCGAATAGAAGATTGGTCTGGGTGCACTAAATTCTGAGCTATGATTTATATATGTGTATTGATAAAGTTAGTAAAGACAGATGTCTTATGATTGATGAGATTATGAGAAGTAGCCAACTCGGTATATAAAGAAACATATTTGGGAGGGAATTGTGAAATCTATGAATGAAATATCGTTGCTGTATACTTTAAGCCAAAAGTTGCTGGATTACGGGATCTAAAATATGTGTTTACTAAATCAAGACAGTATTTATTATTTTCGAATCGCCCCGTGAAGTTTTCGTAAGCAATAAAGTTATAGCAAATTCAATATAACTAGTATCCACGTATTCTTTATAACATAAGAATGATATATCTTTTTGAATTATCCAAATCGGACCATGACTTACGAAGATATAAAGTAAAAAACATTATGCCGTTCCTGCCGGTAACACGGTGACTGACGTCACACGCGGGTGCGTGTTACGTCACTGCGAGATTACAAGCGCAGCTGGCCCTCTTACTTCACGATTCGTTTGCTGGCGGCGACCGTCCCTGTGACGTCACAGCTACTGCGACAAACGCTCGTTGATCTTCGCTAGTCATTGCGTCATACATAACTTCATAATTTTTTTTTGTAGAACAATAATTTTGCACTGTATGTTAAGAATTTCTTAGCTCTATAAATCTGCCTTCTCAACTAAAAACGTTACGGATCGTCATTGCTTTAGTCAAATATTCACCACCTATGCGGCCGCGTTATAGCGATTATCATAACCCATGGTTATATTAACCGTCCGTTTATAAGCTGATGAAAAAATACTGTTTATTATTCTAAATGTGTTGTTTGTGTATTACTTAAGGTGAAAGTAGAGATATTAAGAAAGCGCACGTGATAATGAAGGTACTAATTAATATTCTTATTGCTGCTGTCAACTGAAGTACCCACATACTTGTTAAGTACCCGAGTAGGATAGATTTAGGTTATTAGATTATGCTCTGTCTTTTATCGTCGTCGACCTAGCCTAGTGACCTTTATTTTATTGGCATTACGGACTATTATTAATGCTGATAAACTGTCCAGCTTTGTGCCATGCCTACTTATGATATCTTCGATGGACCGATGTCTGTTCAGGCTTAATTTATAAGTAAATAAATATTGGTGGACAATCCAGAGAACACCATCTAGCCCCAAACTAAGCATACTTAGCTTGTACCTACTATGGGAATCAGATGACATATAGAATACTCATAATATTTTTAATTCATATGTTTAATTCTAATTTAATTCTTCTTAAAACTTATGTTAGTTTATAACACCCAGACACACAACAAACATTTATGTTTGTTGACGACCTCTGTGACGCAGTGGGCTAAGGCCTGGCTGAGATGCAGAAGGTTGCGGGCTCGATTCCCGCCTCGGGACAAATGTTTGTGTGATCTGAAGTATTTGTCTCGGGTCTTGGTGTATGTATAATATCCACTTGAACGTCCGGGTAACAAAATAGACCGAAAACTTTGTTGCGTAGAACGTCCGGGTAACTTTTTCTACCCATCGAACCTCCATGACTTTTGTGTGAAGTTCTGTTGGCTGGCGTCTGAAAATTGCTGTATAACGTCACTAGATGACTCTTTAATAAAATTGGCATATGGTAGAATTCAAGAAAACCGTACCTGGCAACTAAAATATCAAAAATAAAATTTAAAAACAAAAAAGTATTGCATGAGTTTGCGTTTTGTGAAGTGAGTGCGTGCGGGTGTTGTTTATATTGTTTTATTAGTCCTATTTATATTAGTGTTATATATCAAAGTAATCCTCAAGATTATTGCTATTGAAATATTCACAAATATATGTTTGGCCAATCGACTGATGGCCAAAAAAATCGACATTAAACAAAATGCCGTTGCACGGCGGGTTTCATGTTTATGAAGTGATTTTTTTCTCATGAAGGAATTAATTGTAATGGAGAAATTATGTAAGTAATCTAAATACAATGAAACAACAGAGTTTTTTTACATTTGTTTGATTTTTACAGCCAAAATGTCCCGTGTCCCGTGTACGTTTTTACGTATTCTAACGAAATTGGGGGTGTTTTGAAAAGGTTTATTTTAATAAACACTGTGTTCTAGTTATTGTGATATTCATTTCAAAGAAAAGCCCTTAAAGTCTAGTTTAATAATAAGTAGGTTATATTGCTACAAACTACGAGGTTTTGTGTAAAAACTCTATAGAATTAAAAGTTTATTGAAATTTAACCTAATGTAGGTTAAATTTAAATCAAGTCAAGTTTAAATATATATTTTCAGTATTCAGAATTATAGTTGAAATAATTTTTTCACGTACTTTTAATTTGTATAGTTTTATCTATTTATAAGTATGTATTATATAAGTCTAGCTATAGTAGTTATCTAGTTATCACGCTCGAAGTTGAATTGTTGGCGCCGCAGAATTCTGATCGCGCGGGCGGACGTTCTAGAGGGAGACAGCTGCCGCGCTCGGACGTTCCAGTGGTTAGGTTTACAAAAAAGTGTATGAGTAGTATATCAGTCATGTGGTACCCATAACACAAGCTCTGCTTACATTGGGTCCAAATAATAATGTGTGAAATACTATATTGAAGTAACAACTTCTTATGGGAGGGTACATCGCTTCGTTACGTAACGCGTTACGGCGCCAGTCTGTCTGGCTTCCCTTTCTATGACGCATACGGCAGCGGTAGACAGGCTCCTCCTCTCTACTCTAACCCACAGCGCTAGTTAGATTAGTTTAAGTTATCACTTCTGTCGGGCGTCCCGAGACGCGCACACGTATTTTTTTATCATCATCATCATATCAGCCCCTAGAAGCCTACTGCTGAACATAGGCCTCCCCAATAGATTTCCAGGAAGAACAGTTTTGAGCCCTCTTCATCCACCGATTTCCCGCGATCTTTTTTCCAATGTCATCAGTCCATCCGGTGGGGGGGTCATCCTACGCTTCGTTTTCCTTTCCTTGGTCGCCATTCGAGAACTTTCATTTACCAACGGTTATCATTATTTATATTATTTATTTATTTATGTTAATTAAATACAAATACAAATGTGTGTTTGGGAGGAATTCTACAACCTAGAGCGCAGAAGGCCGAGTTACTACAAACTAACGGAGCTAATTGTCCTTTTAACGCAGTTATATGCAATACAAATTTAGTTTATTTCAAAAGAGATACCTTGAACTAACGCTAAGTAAGTACAAAGTCATGTAGCAGAATTAACAGCGAAAACTTTATTTCACTTATTAATTACATGCGTGTATAATTGTTAATCCTTTCATTCACACTGCTTTAAAAAAACTATTGACACCATAAGTAAAGTTTCAATTTCACGTTCGTTTAATATCAGTAGGATTCGATCGCAATATGTTGAAGTATATATGCAGCACGTTTTTATCAACATACCTATAATTCCTTTGAATGACCGATATCAGTCGGCTTTGGCACGCGCCACGTCCGGCGCCTGAGGTGAATTTTATTATTTCTTAATAAAATATCTATAGTTACTTTTGTAGTGTGCATAATTTTACTACCAGAGTACAAGGTGTTTTATAATGTTACTCAATTGGGATGTCAAATATTCAAAAGCCAAGTGAAAAATATTTTTATTCAATACAATCACTTTGAAACGTTTTACATACTAGGTGAATTTAGGTGCCAATTCCTCCTAACCCAAGTCTGAGAAGAACTGGCAAGAAACTCGTCCTGCTCCTAGCGCTTTTTTGTATAATCCATTTTATAACTAGCTTAAACCTAGCCTACGAAAAACGAATACAAGATTACAGCAGTTTATACATTCCAAATCTGTTTGTTAATTGCCTGAGGGCAGAGCAACATGAGGCCATGCATTCTTATCAATAATACAGTCATTTATATTATAATACGCTTTCTTCGAAACACTATCTTTTAAGTATGCTTTAAATTTCTTAATATGTAGTTTAGTTGCATGTTCAGGAAGCTTATTATAGAAGCGCACCGTGTTCTCCATAAAGGACTTATTTAATTTCTCACAAGTCACAAGGACCGCAATCGTGGCCCGGATTTCTGGTTTTATTTTACATACATGGATAACTGTATCATCATCTTCATCACTAGCAAATTACATAAAGATCTGTTCAGCCTTTTAGCCTTGAAAAGGCAAACAAACAGACAGACACACTTTCGAATTTATAATATTAGTATGGAATTATGGATAGGATAAGCGCCCGATTGTAATAGATAAAAAAAACGCCTACATGTCCTTACCTTAGGATTCCCTGAATTCTGAATCGTTGGTATATCAGAAGTATCACATAGTACCTATCGATCTATTGTTTATTCCTTATTTATTGGTTATTGACAGGCCTGTCAGCTGTCAGTTGGTAGTAGCTCTGCCTTCTGGGCAGAACTACTACCAACTGAGCTGACAGGCCTGTCAATAAATAATAATATCGTAGGTTGAGGGTTCGATTCCCTCCCAGGATTAACAATTGTATGAAGAACATAGGTGTTTGTTCTGTGTCTGGGTGTTATAAAGTATAATAAGTATGTATTTAAAAATATATAAATATCAGTCATCTAGTCACCATAATACAAGCTATGCTTAATTTGGGATTAGATTGTGTTGTGTGCATTGTCCAGCAATATTTATTATTACTATTGCTTTAATATCACGCAGACAAGTAAACATATTTATAGATCATGTAAACATCATAATTATCCTGCTAAGGTCCACCGATGTTTTCATTATGATGGACATGACACATCGCACAGCGTATAAAAAACAGACTGCTTTGAAGTTTAATGGGTTTTTACTGGGTGGAAGAGTATTTGTAATTAATAATTTGACGTCATTTTGATACTACATCAATCACTCACAAAACTCGTACATGTTTTGTTTTTTCCTCGCTTATTCGGGCCGAGTGGTTTATCCGGTGAGTTGTACCTACAAACCCTATAGTAGTGACTGTTCGCTAATCTGTGCTCAAGCAGGTGCATTCTGCGGCCGTTCACCCGACCTGCTAATATTGTGGACATTCCTTACGAGTCCCCAATCGTACAATGTGCAAATGTTGTGTTTATTTGTAGTTCAATAACTATTATCCCAGATAAATTATAAAAGAAATATACAACAATTCCACAGCAAAGGTCCAACTAGAACAGCAAGGAGAAGAATTTAGTATCCAGAGAGGCGTTAGGCAAGGCGACCCACTCTCCCCAAAACTTTTCACGGCAGTGCTAGAAAATGTATTCCAAAATATAGACTGGGACGATTTCGGAATAAATATAAATGGAACAAACCTAAATCACCTAAGATTCGCCGACGATATTGTGCTATTCGCAGAGAGATCAGACATACTACAAACTATGTTACATCAATTAAACAATGAAAGCAGGAAAGCAGGTTTATCAATGAATCCAGCAAAGACTAAAGTAATGACGAATGCAATAAAGGGAAATATACATATAGGACAAGACGTTATCGAATATGTTGATGAATATATATATTTGGGGCAGCTTATATCAATAAGAGACCAGTATTCGAAAGAAATTGACAGAAGAATGAGCAACACATGGAAACGTTACTGGTCCAAAAAAAAATGAAAAATGGACAAAAGATGTAATGGAATGGTATCCTAGAAATGGAAAAAGACAAATGGGACGTCAAATCAAGAGATGGGAAGATGATTTACCGAAAGGATGGAGAAGATTAACACACACGTGATAGAGAGGAGTGGAAAAAATTAGGGGAGGCCTATGTCGAAGAGACAACCTGACCAACAAAACGGTTGCTGAAGAATGTTTTTATTTATTCTTATTTTCTTTATTAAACTAGATATAAAAAAATTAGATTAGTCAAAAAATTATTATTATTATAACTATTATCCGGCCGAATCAATTTGATTCCGATTCAAGGCCGATTCAAGGTGACACAGAAAGAGATAGTAGGAGCACAAAGTAAAGTCCACCAAAACTTTCATATAATTACGTTAAAAAACTAAAAAGAAAACAGACTTCATTTTATGAAATTTGAGCTTTTAGTACTTTATAATTTTTCGAAAGTCGTAAACACCACTGGAAAGTTACAGGGAAGCATAGTTACGTTTTAAAAACTAAAACGAATTCGATTTCAGCCCATAAAAATATAACCGAATTGGGAACCTCCTCCTTTTCGTTGAAGCCGTTTAATAGATTCATAATAGAGTCGGTTAAAAATACGAAATTTCGTTTACTTGAATGACATATTTTTCCCACCTATTTTGATTCAAAAACCAAACTACTGAACCGATTTTGATGAAATTCCTATGGGAACAATCAGAAAGTATATCCTTTCACATGAAAAAATATTTAGAATCGGTTCATAAATGATGGATAACTCCGTCATTTATGAACCGATTTTAAATTATTTTTAAATGAGGTAACAAACATAAAAAAAACACAACCGAATTGAGAACCTCCTCCATATTTTTGAAGTCGGTAAATAGATAGTGACTCTTACTATGACGCAAGTCAGCTCGCATATGCGCTAAGCGCCAGACATTATATATACCTACATATTGCCTCTCTCTCTATCGTCTTAACTCTATCTCGTCTGACGCGGCAATTCTCCACGTGCCTAAGGTGCAGAGTGCGCGTGGCCTGCCCAATCGTTGATTTCCGGAGTCAGTGGAGTAACTGAAAACAAAACCAAAATTATTAGTTAATCTAACGCAAGCTAAGTCGCAGGTTACAGCTGTTGTCTAGCTAATCAATTCCGATGGTCGGCAAAAGTGTCGTATGCAGTTGCAATTTTCTCTAATTAGCTTGCGTGGATGTCGATGACCAAGGTTGGATAAAAGTGAAATTGCATCAGAACACTTCCCGGCTACGGTTATCCGATTGGCGGAGCGTGGGAGAAATTACGTCTTGGGTGCTTGGGTGACATTATGATTGATAAAAGTAAGGTCAGTTGCTGTAACCTACGAAAGTTTTTGGGCTTCTACTCCACACAGCTTAGCACACAGCTTCTTTTTATTGACTCACTGTCAAATTAACTCAACAATGGTTACTTAAGTCGCTTCTTAGTATTCGAATCAAAATAGCAATATTGACTATTTGAATCGTCTTCTTATATGCTAGGTGCCAGTTACTCCTGACCCCGGTTCAAGAGGAATGCGGTAAAAAAACTCGTCTGGTATTAACGCTTTTGTGTATGATCCTTGCTAATTTTGTTACGGATTCAAGTCGAGTTGGAGCAGATTTACCCCAACCTTTTTTATCTTTTAAATAAGCTTTGAGAAAGTTTTTGTTAACATATTTTACGTTTTTAAATTTGCCCTTTGGAGAAATATAGCATATCGCTTGAAACCTTGTTATAGAAGTGTCTATCTTAAGCAAGCATGTAAGTAACCACTAATGACTCTAAAGTATGGCAATTAGGGAATAAGCTCGCACTGAAGGCACATAAAGCTGTCGTCGATCCCGGTTAGTTCATGACAGGGGCATTTAGGTGGTCTATTAACTCCATTCCTAGAGTTGGCCATTGACTTGTGACTATCATTATCTCTGTTCTTATCCCACTTTATGTGGGCACGAAATGTTCTTTTTTTCTTCTCCTCTATCAGTCGTCATTTCAGTATTCACTCCTTTTTACTCATGTCATCTTTCAAACAATCAATCCATCTTTTCTTTTGTCTACCTCCACAAACACTCCACTGCGCGTCTGCAATGCAACGTGCAACGTAGTCGCGTAGGTGTGCAAAGAGCCATAGATAAAGTATGGTTAGCGTCCGCCGCGCGGCAGACGCTCCCGCTTCGCAGTAGTTTTGGTCGCGCAGGTGTGGGTTATGCTTTAACATTTTTCTCGTCACATGAAATTCATCCCTCACGACAAGCCCATACCACCGCCTACTGCTTCTCAACGTTTCCGTCACGCTACTTTCAGACTCAAGTCAGAGTCAAAAGATATTTTATTCAAACAATCACGAGGATCACTTTGAAACGTCTTTTATCCTAGCTGAATTTAGGTACCATTCCTCCTAACCCAAGCCCGAGAATTGGCAAGAAACTCGTCCTGGTCCTAGCTTTTTTGCATGATCCATCTTATGACTACCTGAACTACGAAAAACGAATACAAGAGAGTTTATATAACTGTCTGAGGGCAGAGCAACATGAGTCATTCTTTTCATAACAGAGAACATTCTTATCATAATACAGTCATTTATTTTATAAAACGCTTCCTTTCTTCTTTATAAGCCTTAAATTTCTTTATAGGTAGTTCCCGACTTCCCCCTGATATACCTACTCGTATCATGCGACTATCCGTTTCAATAATGACCTAATTTTCTGTCCGTTCCAGAGTTAGAACGAGCGATAGCCGAGCGTGCTCGGAGATTGGAGCAAGCTGAACAAACACAAACTGAAGAAATGGAACCTGGCACTAACCCCACACTGCAAGATATGCGTGCACGTCTTAGACATGCCGCTCCACCTTCTCCCGCTGCCTCCGCGCATTGAACACGTCAGTCGATCATTTTCATTCAATGATATTATTCATCTCTTGTTTCTAGACATTGGGTTTAATCGTTCAATCGTGTGTTGCTCCCGCGTTTTTAATACTCACGACTTGCGCCGATATCGGATAGTTACCTATTTCAGACGCTTGGATTTCTTATAGCGATGTCATGTACGGCTATCATGAAATGCAAGAATCATTGCAAGTTTATTGTTTTTGATTTCCAATTGAAATCAAACTTGAGGTCCCATTTCATCAGATTTTTATAAAATGCTGTGTGCGCATTAAATGCTGCGCAACTTGGGAGTCAGATTACTTCTCGAGAAGAACAGCAACGTACGCAGAGCTTTAACTCCACTGTTCAGGTGCCTGGTTCATGGTACCCTTTTAAAGTGTTGGCAAAGCCATTACTTCGATTTTAGTTTTTTTTGATACTCTCACCCAAATTTAAAAAAATAAATAACGAAAACCAAGGAGCAATGATTTAGCTGGCAATTGGATCAAATGTTGTTTCAACTCAAATACGATATAATTGTGGTTATCGGTTATCAAACTACTTCCCTTCCTAAATAATAATAACTATTAATTGTAGGTACCTACTTACTTATGTAGCGTCATGTTTTGATAAATGATTTCCCTGAATATTTTTGTATTACACAAATTTGAGTGAACAATGTCTATAGCCAGAGAAGGGATGCGATTTTCTTTTTGAAAATTGCTCTTTCGCTTAGATGAAGCATGAAATGAGTCGTGTCAAATAAAAATAAAAATAAAAGATACTTAGCTACCTAATAAATATCTCAAGTAACAAAACTGTTACTTTTGTGTATTGCAATCAAAAAAGTATTATCTAATCGAACAAAACAATTATCGACATATAATTAGTTAATTTGTTATCCTTGGCAACTTTTACTGATACGTTGAATGTCAGAGCCATCTGTGGACTGCGAAATGTTTCAAGGTCTACAAATATGGAGGGATTTGTAAAAATAAGATAAGCTAACTATGAACAGCACACGAGTATGAACTGTAGTCTAGTTCATTTTATATTCGTGCGTGACAAATCATCTAACTAAATGCTATAGTTTGTTCATGATGTCTCTAGAAAGCTTGTGAGAGTAATCGTTCGAGTTCGCAACGAAATTAAACAAAATTGTTATAAGATCCAAATGTTAGAGTTTAAGAATCGGAATATTTGAGTGTGATTGTTGAATGTTTTGCTTTATTCTCGCGGAAATCAGTTAGCCTGTTTATTGAACCTTTGCTATGCTGGGCGCAAACATCCGGATATTTCGGATACTGTTTTGATAATTTAAAAAAAACCGCATGCGCTTACTTTTATACACCTTTCGAAGAGTTCGTTTATTATTTTGACAGACAAAATCATAAAAGAATTAAACGTTGGTATACGTTAATTCGTATGTGGATTTGATTTATCTCCTAATTTCTCAACATTCCGAATGTTTGAAGCAGGCCTCACTAATGCGAATAGGCGCACAATGACAAAGCTCATGTCGACATTCAATCAAAAACGAGCTTTATAACCATGATATAAAGTCCTAAAGATGCTGTCAACTGGACGCTATCTGAACTAGTATAAAGACGTATTGCAGACAGTTACAGACAAACTGATTTGCGCGCGAATATGACCTTTAGAGCCTATAAGTTATCACACAAACGGTTAGTTTCAAGTGAAATTACTACTACATCCCTAGAAACTCATTCGCTAGTGTGAACGCTCATTAGGCTCAATTCCCATTGACAGAGTCGAAGCGACGACGCGTATTAACGCTAAAGTTCTACGTAAAATATTAAACTCTATCTCCACTAAGTATAGTACTAATTTGTCTGACAAAATTTGATGCTTCGCTTCGACTGAATCAATGGTAAAATGACCCTTACGCATTGCGTCGAGTCAACATGTGTTTTGCTAAATCGTATGTGTGCGCTTTGATGGCCAAAGCTTATAACTACTTATAATTTTGTGGATGGTTTAAGGAAATTATGCTTTAATTTAGATTGGTCGTACTAACAAGTCACTATAAGTGTCACATTCTCAATTATGTTTTATTAAACTACCCGTTTAGTTCTCTTCGTAGTACTTGATATAATAGTTAGTTGTTCTCAATCTCAAATCTACATTTCGATTTGTGGTTACGAATTGATGTTGAATTGAGCAAGTAGATATCTAAAAAACGTCTCGATCCTTAGATGTTTTAACTTTATTCTGTAAGTGTCTGTAAGGGCTGCTCTACACATATTCAGACTTGTACAAAATCAAACCAAAAAAGCTTAATATTGGGTGATGAATTTTATTAGCCCTAATATTACAAATTCTAGTAGGTTTAGCTACTATGTTCAATGAAAAAAATCGAATCGAGTCCTAGAAGACCAAGAGAGAATTTCAGCTCAAAAATATCAGTACTATAAAACAAAGTTCCCGCCACGTCTGTCTGTTTAAAAACGATAAACTCAAAATCTACCAGATTTTCATACGGTTTTCACCAATATACGGAGTGATTCATGAGTTTAGGTGTATAATTCACCCGTGCGAAGCCGGGGCGGGTTGCTAGTTGATATATGTATATACCATGTCGATATGAATACGTGTGGAGCTGTCCATAATAAATCCTAGTGACGTACCGAATTGTAACATTCTTGTTTGACTGAGCTACCGACTGTGTGTGTTTAATGATAAGGGTATAGTCGAGATGCATATTTTTCTAAACTTTTTGACATCACAAAACATTTCTCTTAGTGTTCCATTTGTAAGATTTTACCTTATCGACCTAAACATGTCTTATTCTGTCTTTTATATAAAGTTGTCAATCGTAGTTCTTAAAGTAATTTCAAACAATAATTCATAAAGTAGTTTGAAGATAATAGATTAGATATTTACATACTTAATATTAATATTAATTGTTGTCTAAGTAGAGATCTTATGAAATGTAGACCTTACATATTAACAATCAGAACCCATATTTACAGAATTATTCTATCTAGACAATTTTAATAAAACCCCTTCATAGATTTGAACGTGAAAGTTCAATTATTTAAAGATATTATACCCTCTAAATATTAATCTACTTAATCTAAGTTATTCAAGTATTTAACAAAAAGGTATGTCATACCGTTTTCACAATTTAGTCTGGGAAGGGCCTTAATCAAACGCACCAAATAGTTGACCATTACGTTAAAATTCAAAGTGTTCATAAAGTGATAGATGAATATTTTTATATATTTACTTATGTAGGTGCCTAATGTCGCGGATTTTCAGAGTTTAGTATTTTAATAGATCTCTGACATACGCAATCCATTATTACGAGTACTTATTTAAATGATTTGGAACTTGGTTATTAGAAAAACTGCTATTTGTAGCATAATGATATCATAACAGGTTATTGCTATAACAGTTATTATTCAAAATTAATTATAAAACTTGCTTGAGTTTAATTTTATTTAATCGTTTTTGAAGAATCGTTATACATACTGTTTCATCAATATATTAATACGTGAAAATATTTGTACCCCTTTTTACGAAAATTGCGCGGACGGAGGAGAATGAAATTTCGCACACTTATAATTTATATAGAGGAGTGCAGAATTCATTTTTTTTTGATTATGCATAAAAAATAGATTAATTATTAGTTAATTATGGTTGAATTTCGACCAGTGGGCGACTACTAGTATATATTAATACGTGAAGCAAAAATCTTTGTACCCCTTTTTACGAAAATTGCGCAGACGTAGGTGTATGAAATTTTGCACACTTATAGTTTATATAGAGGAGTGCAGAATGCTAATATTTTTTAAAATTATGCATAAAAAATACATTAATTATTAATTAATTATGGTCGAATTTCGACCAGTTTATATAATTATAACATATAATTTTATGATCAATATATATATTTTTAATGAATCTCTGATTGCATTCTTTAATACCTACGTAAGTTTTCATTTTTGTACGGGTCATGGCCAAGACTTGTTATTTTTATTTCAATAAGTTGGTTGATAATGATTTATGTTCGTGTTTATATAGAGTTTATATTCCATTCCAATCATCAATGTTTAATACCCAACGTCATGGTTCCTTTATTTTAGCTATAGCTTTTAGGCACCATGAAATTATAAGAGAAATAAACAGATAGTTTTGCGTGTGTCAATTATAATACTTATCTTAGTATGTACTCGTATGTATGACGATTCCTCAAATTAATAATACTTCGAATATTTGTGTAGGTAGGCTTTCATTCCACTTGTTATTCTTTCACTTTCTATTGGTTATATAAAGTACGTTTACTTATAAACATTTATGTTATTATTGTTATTGTAATTTAGTACAAAGTGGCATCTTCGTGTTATGTTAATTTTAGGCTTCGGAAGCGTTAAGTTGCCATTTAATTTTGGTGTAAGAGGCAATAGTTTAAGTTACACTATAGGTTTGATTATTAATCTGTATCAGAATGCATAGACAAATAAAATGTGTTAGAATTATATTTTGTTGTGATTTACCCCTTTTTATAAATTAATAATAATAGCACATGTTCTTGTGTTTTGCTAATGTGATTTTGTTAGGAGCCCAATTAATATTAGTCACAAATACAGTGCTATGAAATAGTTTGAAAGCATAATTATGTATATACATTAGATTAGATTAGATTCATGGATAAATGAAGACCTTTTCATTTTTATTGAATTGTTTTGCTGTACAGGGAATATTATTTGTATTATTTACCCTGTTACTAGTCATGAATCAAAAAAGCAAGCTGTAGCAAATATCCCTTAGCTTTTCTTCTAGCCATTCATTTATTAGTTCTGTGTCATTCGCAGGACATGATATATTTGTATGACCTTCCGCTATAGAAGACATAAGTTCAATCTAATCGTCTATTTAGGTACTAATTTAATAAATTGTGCAATATAATTTCGTATTCATTAATTTGCAAACGCATGTATAATTAGGCATCGAGGAAAGGAACCGCACGCGTTGGTATTGGGCGACAATTAAATGACGGAAGACATTGTTATAAGACGACACGGGACACCAATTATAGGTACCACTCGTTATAAATTATTACAATGCGAACATGTTATTAAACGGATAATTAATCGGGGGAAACTTGTAAAGCCGTTCAAGCGTGGAACGTTCAAACGCTTTCATTTTCTTAGGGAACCGTAGATTCGTCGGTGGGTGCATCGGTGGTGCAGTGGTGGCTACTGCGTGACGACATAACTCCAGTCGCCACTCGGACCTCACTCGAACATAACGCCCGCAAACAATGTAAATAATAACCACCGTTACAAGTAACTAACCAATCGAATCATCATGTTCAAAAAGTTGTGTGTTGTAATCATAGCGTTCCTTCTGCTATACGGTATTACCGAAGGTAAAAAGACAAAGAAGACGAAGAGGACGAAAACAGATGAGGATAACGTTCCACAACCAGACGTGGTGTCCTATTCGACGTTCGGGTTCAACGATGTCGGTACGTATGAAGGCTTCGTGCCTAGCTCACCGGACTACACCCGGTTCTTGACAAGTGCGAATGAAGAATCTTCTACGAAACAACTTCCTTCAACTTACCCTACTTCTATAGACTCGACAGGCTATGGAACCAATTTCGGATCCCAGCCGTATGATGGACAATCGATCTCCGTTAGCAACGATGGCAATTCGCAACCCAGTTTCGTGCAATATCCGCAGAACTTGAACGGTTTCTTTAACACCCCTAATTTTGATAATGATATGGCTCAATTTAAAAATTCACCATTGGATGATAGCTTCGGATCAAACATCGATGAACTAAATGCACCAGTTTATGGCACTAAAATAAACCTCAAAAACAAATTTAAATACGGTGATCAGTTTAACCATACTGATTTAGATCTGAACAGCGATACACACGAAGATAAATTCAATTTCAAGTTCAATGACGCACAGCCACCGTCGTTTGAAAATAAACCTGCACACAATGAGTTCAGCAGCAGCTTTCAAAATATTCCAACGTTCCCGTCAACGAGTACAGCTGATTTCGGTAAGACCGCTTCAGGAGACACCGGAAACCCATTTAAATTTCCAAGAGTGGTGGATTTTACTAAAATGAAACAGTTCTATCCAACTGAATTAGATTCACAATTTCCGTTGGCCACACAAAGACCTGAAAGCTACGACACTTCTGCAAGTGCGCCAGGTAACGTATTTGCTAATTATGGTGAAAACAATAACAAATTAGCCAACCCGACTTCATCTTTCAAGGACATGTACGAACACAACTCGAATGATGAACATAATGAAAAAAATAAAGTTCAATCCAATACATATTCAATCAAAAACAATATTTACAACTACAGCAGTAACACGGATGATAAAATAAATTCACACGAAATAAAACATAGCTCGGAAAGTAAAAAGAAATTGAAAAACAAGCCCTGGACCTTCGGAAGTAACAATTTCAAGAAATGGAAAGATCCATCTCCCAGTAAAGGCTACGAGTATTCAACGAATTTCAGTAATATGAGTTTCAGATATGGTGTCGATGAACCGAAAAAGCCCTTTAGCGGCAGCAGCGTTGATGAAATAGTCCCGTCCAGCAGTAACTTAGACTTTACCAAATATCAGTTCCCTGAAATGGACTATTCTAAGTTCAAAAAGATACCTAGCTATAAAGTTCATGAAGATAATGAATTTGATGGATTTCCTTCGTATAAAGAAAAATCGCCGTTTAAAGAAAAACCAAGTCAACTTGAGTTCAATCAGCACAAACATCTATTCAGCCCAGAATCAACAGCCTCTTCGTATTGGGGTAATTCATTCAAAACATCAGATTTTTCCTCGTTCAAAAATCATGCAAATAAGCATCAATTGAATGATGTTTCCAATGATGAAGTTGTGAATATCCAACCGAGAAGACCTTATAAGTTTAGTTCCGGAAAGCCCTACGAAAGTAAATCACAAGAATGGTCGCAGTTCAGCCAGCGACCAACAAAAACAAGACCATGGAACGACTGGAGTAAAGAGGTTTCCCACAAGTTCAAGTCCGAAGAAGATCTTTTAGGTCTCAGAAACCACGACACTTCACTTCCATCGTACTTGCCGACTTATCAGTCGAGCAACAACTACGTTTCCGACGAGCAAGATTACAAAAAATTGGTAGACAAATGGAGGCAATCATACCTGAAGTCAAAATACAAAGAGTCATTGCGTGATTACGAGAGCTATGCGTCGGATGCGAAGCCGATGCACGTCCCCGTGCCGAAGCCATATCCAGTGAGTTTAATTCTGTTCTTTTTGTCTTATCTTTTTATTATTGGTTATGTCTGCTTTTACAAATGCGAGCGTATAATTGCCCGGCAAAAAGTAATGATGGAATGCGGATCGGAAAAGTCGACGTCTCGCGTCGCGCACTAATTTCCTCGCTTGCTCTTAGTCAGTAAAATGATGCGCGGTGCGTCCATGCTTGGGAGAAATCATGAAACTGAATACACTTACCTAGATACAGAATAGGCCTTTGAGTGGTAGATTCATTTATCCGTTAATATCTATTGGCAATTTTACTGTAGAAATCGATATTCAGAAATGAAATCGAAATTAGCGCTGCGGTCGATTGATGGACGATCGATGGTCTAACGACTAGTTAGATACTGATAATGGGTAGGTACTGTGACCAACCCTAGTCACGGTAGAGTAGCTTGTTATTGTTTCAGTGAAAGCAAATTTAATATTGAACCAAGCTAGATTCTGAATTGAGTGCTAGATACTTTATTATTGGTATTATTGATTGCGTCAAAGTGCTTCGGAGCTGGTCACGTTAAAAATCATCCAGCAACTAAAGCCATGAAGCCGCCTCTCGCACTGTATAATCATTCAACTTCTCATTCTAACAGGGACTTTTAACTTTCATATGGCTATTTCACAAACATTTGCATGACACTTAATTTTTATTATCAAAAAGAAAAGTACCTAAGTATATTTAGGTATTAATTTATACATACACTTTTGATAAAATTCCGCATGGCATGTTGGGTAAATGAAATCATTATTTGTTTCCTCATCGAATTATTTTGCATACTTACAATTTTATGTAACGACATTAATTTACGCTATTGCAATGCATGAACCTATGTATAGATTCCTTGCGTGTGATATATAGTACACGCATCATATTACTAGTACTAGTTTTATATCATGATCGATCATAATCGTAGGTGTGTATCGAGTTCTTTATTAAGTGTTTTATTTTTTCAAGAAATCAGGGAAATATAAATGACTGCAATTTCAATCAATAATAAAAATAAAACTTGTATAGTTCAAATTAGGTACGTTCTTTTGACAAAAGAGCATGATCAATTGAGCATACCCACACAGCCAAATATAACCTTACAGATAGAAGTCCCTCATCCGATTATAGTTCCAGTGCCCCAGCCGTACCCGGTTCGGGTTCCGGTTGCCAAGCCGGTAGCAGTGCCGTTCTACCGGGAGATCACGATTCCTATAGAGAAACCGGTACCCTACCCGGTTTACAAAAACGTCCCTTATCCTATCGAGAAGCTTGTCCCAGTGCACGTTGAGAAAGAGGTTAGTATTAAGTAAACTGGATATCTGCGAATATTAAATTAATTATTATTTTTCGTGATAAAGGATTTGTATTTGCGTAGGCAGATAATAATAGCTGACCGCAAAATGGCGATATCCGGCATATAAGGTACCTACATCATTGAACCTGTTGGGATAATAACAGACAGACGTATAAAAAACTTAATTGGAAAAATGTAGGTATATTGCTAGGAGTTGCTAGGTTATTGTAAATATCACAATCTGCCTGTTGCATGATGAATGATTGATCGATCACTAAGCAATTTTCAAAATGTGCATTCTTCCTACTGTAAATATGCACAAAATATACACAAATGATTATGGCTGTTCTAGGAATCTTTTCTCAATAGAATTCCAATATTTAGGTGGCAGTTCCTGTAGTGAAACCGTATCCCGTTCACGTGCCGTATGTAAGGCCCGTGTTCCACCATACGAAGTCTCGAGATGAATATGACTCTGATGTAAGAGATGACGATGACTATTTCCCAAGACAAGAGGGTGGCAAGAAGCAAGTGCAGTACAGGAAAAGAAAACCTAATTATAGGTAAGTAATCCTCGTAGTATAAATAACACCAAAGGCGATATGTACAAATGAAGAATTTTATGAAAATCTACTATATATTCGTCAAATACCACTCACTCATTCATCACGAAATCTCAGAAACCACCGAACGGATTGGAATGAAATTTGGTATGCAGCTTCCTTTTGGGCCGTAGGTGCTAAGAAAGGTTTTCAAAAAAATCACTCGGGATCATGGTCAAATCGCAAAAACCGCGATTATGCTTTGTAATTTTTCCGAAACATTCATTCGTTCAATTATTATCCTGCTACTTTTTATCTACCACGCGGGCAAAGCCGCAGGAAACAGCTAGGTAACCAATATTTTTATAAACTCTTGACGCTTATACACCGTGGTAGTGCCACAATAACGACATTAAATTAACACACGGGTTGAGCAACTTATCAGTACCTAATCATTATAAAAATTTGCGAGCAATACTGTAGTCGCATTATGATGTGTAACATCTGACACCTCACCTTGGTAATAAGCAACATTAACATTATATCTTGAAAAAAATATCAAATGGGTTGAGTTGGTACCATCTGACAGGAACTCTACCACCGCGCTCAATGGTCAAATCAAATAGCGCCCGCTTCCCCGGCTTTATGTTACACACTTACGTCCTTTTTCACGAAATCACTCCACTGATTGCAGGAAAGCGAGAGAAAAGATGTTACACATCAGATATCTAATAAATGAAGTCCATATTAGAAAATACAAATTTTTGAACATATCGTGATGCATTAAGAAACAAAATTTGTACCATGCGTTACGTAAGCGTTACCTTAGTAGGGCAGATACACGTTGGGAGAGAGGGACGCGGGGCTATGGCGCTGCAACTTTTGACCTTGAGGATGCTCAGAGATAATAAAAAAGAAAATTGATTTATTTTGATAAAACTTTTGTTTAAATTATATATATTTTTTTTCTTAAATCTGAAAACACGAATCAAATTCAAGAATCATTATTATAAATTATAATCGCATGGATCACCTTGAATCTTATATCAAGGTGAATTTCTAATTCCCTCCTAACTAAGTCCAAGGAGAGTTGGCAAAAAAGACGTCTCGGTACTAGAGTTTTTTGTTTGATCCATCTTATATGTAGCTTCAAAAAGGAAATAAATATCATGTAAGTGTCCATATGAAAACCTAATGTATGTTTACAAAAATGTTTATTTGTTAAAAAAAATAGCGATTATTAGCTATATAGCGAAAATTTTAGTATAAATACTAGAAATAAAGATAGCTTTCACCTTCAATTAATTCCCTGCTTTGCTTGAATGAGATATTTCACTTATAAATCATTATTTTTCCGTAAACAGATGACATTTCTTCTAAAATAATTTGAGTTTTTTGAGGTGAGGTGTTGAGGTGTCTGAACTCGCTGTTCCCACAGTTAGGCTCGCTAAAGTTAATAAATCTTTTATAGGGCAAAGTGTACGCTTCTATAACAAGATCCCAAACGACGGGTTAGATTTGTCGATTGGCAAATTTAAAAACGAAATAAAATAGAAACTGTGTATTATAGCATATTATAAAATATTTAGATGACAAACAAGCGTGTGGTGAATCTGCTCCAACTCGACTCGGTATCCGTAACAAAATTGGCATGGATTATACAAAAAAATGTTAAGACTAGAGAGTTTCTTGCCGGACTCTTTTTGAACTGGGGTTAGGAGGAACCGGCACCTAGATTCACTAGCATGTAAAGGCGATTCAAAGTGGTCGTTGTGATTTTATTGAATAAATAAAGTGTTGACTTTTAACATAACCACGAAAAACTATTGAACTAATAAAAGGCAGTAGGAGAAATATTTTAAATCTGTCAATTAACTGTCGGAGGGTAAAGCAACATGACACCATGCACTCCTATCACAATTATAGTCAAGACTACCCAATATTTAATCTTATTTTTTTTTTCATAGATAGTTTAGTTACGTTTTCAGTATTTTTATTATAGAAAAGCACCCATAAAGGATCAATTTACTTTTTCTAGTCAAAACTTCCTTAAGTTGTTCAATGTTCCTAATATTGATTCAATGTAGAATATAATAGTTCACTATTTCGCTGAGACCTTTCCCTATTGCTATGAGTATATGAGTATGAGTAATACATTTTCATACATATATTGTGAAGCTACTGTAAGAAATTATTTCTTTAAATATTTCTCTTTGACTATCGCGGTTTCATTTTATATTATCCTTTTTTTAAGAATTAATATTGCTACCCGGAGACGTATGTTTATTTATTTATTTATTCAATATTAATTTAAGGTTGACATTATTCCCCATCCTGTGTAACAAAAATAAGTTATTTTTCTCATGTAACAGTCATCAGTCCTAAACCAACATAACAAAAATTTCTTAATAAATAACACTCAGATCTGGAACAATGATCTGCAGAACGTGCAAAGAACATAACTTTGCACTTTGTGTCTATAAAAAAGATATCAACGCGCGCACCCACACCGAACCGCTACGCAATGATACGAAATTTAAATTTATAAATTTCGCGACTTCGGCTACGCATTTAAAAAAAAAACAGAATATCTGATTGTAAATCTAAACCATTCTCGAATTGATCGACTTGAACAGACAAAAATTTCATCAAAATCGGTCCAGCTGTTTAGGACGAGTTTAACAAACACACGCACCAGAAGATGGCATACTTGTGGCACAAAAAACACAAGAGGATGACAGAAATGAAGAACACGACGAGCGTGTGTATATATGTATGTGTGTGCGTGTGTGTTCGAGTGTGTGTTCGCGTGCGTGAGTGTGTGTTCGCGTGCATGTGTGCGCGTGAGTGAGGGATTTACCCTACTTAGGGAGAGGGTAGTATAAAAGTTATGCAACAATATAAATAAATTTTATAAGTCAGACCATAACCAAATAATATGGTAATATGCTTTTCGTTCCGTCATAGTGTAGCATAAGCAGGTATATATTTCTTTCTTTTACACCGAAAAAAGAGCAGTTATGTCACAATGGTTACAAACGCATCGGTTTATGAATGGGAATTAATTTCAATGTTGTGTCTATGTTATTAGCTGTCTTGTTCGCACATTTTGCGAGCTACTTCCGCTCACACCGTAATAACATTTCAGATATTTAGATAAATATTAATATTAATCTGAATATCTAAAATATAAGTTTCGGCTTCGGCCTCACCGTCGATCGACGTAAATATAAATACTTGATGAAAACTATTATTCAATGCGTCGCATTACATACGTTTAACATTGTTACGATAAGTGCCAAGCAGCTACGCGTGTCGGCAACGCACGGAAGGCACTGAAGTTCAAAGACTTATTGAAATTTCTTTTGTACCTTAGCACACGAGAGCGACCAGTTGATCGGCCGAGAAGACCATCGCGCACTGTATACCACGAACGGAACAGAAGACGCTGGCCCGACCATAGACACCTATCTTCAAACAACGAACAACATCGAAGACCACAACAGTCTTCAGTTTATAGGCATCGAGACTTTGGCGAGGGTTATGACGAAGAGCGCAGTGATTATCTCCAATACTGCAAAAAGATAGGAAAATGTTAGAGGATTTAATGGGTGACACAATAAAATTTTCCTTGTTATTTCATTGAATTATCCGGCCGAAGTCTCTAGGTATATTGGTCACCTATGGTTCAGTATAACAAACGATTATAACTGGCACATGAGTTGAGTAGTATACTGGGAAAACCCTTAAATGTTTGGACTTTTGCCAACAAAGATAAGAAACGGTCAGAGAAAACATACCAAATAATGTTAAGAATGTTTCGTGGTTATGTTCTTAGTTTATATGACGCTGTCGAAAGCCTCTGTTATGGCTTTGTTAGTGAGTTCTAAGTTTTAACAGCCGATAGGTACTGATGCTGAGTTTCATATTGCTGTATTTCAGTCTGTACTTATACATACTGAGGGTGCTAACAAAAAGAAAACAAATACAAAAAAGCTATCGCAAATATTTAAGATTCTGTATGCACCTAGTACCAAAGTACCTTATACCTGCAAAAATATATCTTTTGTTTGTTTCTTTTGTTTTAGGACTTCATTGTGCCAATGCATTTATGTCTATTCTAACTAAGAAAGAAGTACGTTTCTGATGTAGCTCGTAAGGGACTCTAGCATTTTATAATTTGTAAAAATATTTTGTAAGTTTCCTATTTTTAATATCCAGTAAAAACGTAGGTATCAATGTAAATTTGATCTTTTAATTTAAAAACCTGATGTAAGTAGGTAATCTAATCATAATATGATCAAAAAATAAATTGTTTGATTCCATATTCCACAGAAGAGCGTGAAAATTTTCGCCATGGATCATCATAACGACCGTTTCCACTTGCTCCTACTCCGTTCTTCTACTGGTAGGAGCACGAGGACCAATATGTCCTTATGCTCCTATCGTGACCTTTATTATTCTTCTGGCGTTTCGGCCGCTGCCGCGACAGGCTCGCTTTGCTCACTCGCCTTGCGCGTTGTTTTCTATACTCTAACATAACCTAACCAAGTGGTTTGTAATAAAAATGCTCATCAGATCCAAACCGATCTTTTGCAGTAGGAGCATCAGGACATGGATGTCCCGGTGCTCCTATCAATAGGAGTATTTAGTAGGAGCACGAGAAAGTACCTATCATAACACGCAGTGCGCGCTTTGTCTAAGTGGTTGCCTAAAAAAATATATATATAACGGGTAACGGGACTACACGATAAGTAAGAATAGATATATTGGAATCGCTAAAAGTATTCTGAGCCGCATAAGGATAATGTACCTGCACCAGATGAATCACCTCGATATGTTTACAACGCATAAGACCCGCTAGTCTCGCTTGGATGCTCGCTTTTACCAACGCTTCGATAAGCAGTTATGCTTCTAAGTGCGCAGACATCAACAAAAAATACTTATTATCAATCGTCCCGTGTAATTTAATCACGGGTTATGAACTAGGCGAGATACTGATAAAAACATCCCCTTCAGTTACCACTCGCTTCACTTCGCCCATTTTGGTAACCGAAGTGGGCTTCTGAATAAGAGCGAGATAGTGGAAAGCGAAATATTGGGAACTTCAACTAATAGCGCAGCGTAGCTTCTTCTCGTGTCACTATTTGTATCGACTCAGTAGTGTGGTGAAAAGATTAAAGTGTGCCTCAAAGGCTCCTTTCGTGCATTTGGAATATGTCTTCTAACTTTTAAGTTCTACGACATGCCAGATTCCTCAAGATGTTTCTCTTCACCGTTTGAGAGTAAAGGTATAGCCGATGCGTATTTTTTGAACAAAAGGATTGGATTGGAAGTCGGTCTACTACTACTAGACAATTGCTTCCCAGGTACCGTAGCAAAGATACGACTTAGCAGCCCGAGACCTGAACGCTAAAAACTACGCAGGTACGCAGATATATTTTTTCGAAGCTAACCGACGTCCTTTACGATCCTTGGTTGAGTTTCCAATATCCTGTAAGTAATGTTAATAAATACTTACCTAAAGTATTTAGGCAGAATAAATGGTAATAATACTGCACGTAGGTAGGTACTTATGGATCATTTTATTGCACTAAACTTTATTATTTAAATAATTTAATTACAGCAATTTTATGGTGCAGGGTCAGTGGTTGCCAGTCACGACTATTTTGTACCTAATTGTTATGATAGTAAGTAGGTATATACTGATGACGATACTTGAACACAAAGAAAATAATCTTCTCATTTACGTAGACAAACGTGATTAAACAAATAATTTGTGTAATAGGACTGAAGTAGAGTGGAAGGGAGTTAAGTACCTACACAAACTTTTTTTAACCGGCTTCCAAAAAAAGAAAGAGGTTCTCAGTTCGGCTGTTTTGTTAGGTATATGTGTTTTTTTGTATGTACGTTACCTGATGCCCTACAGGACTCTTCAACGACAAATCGCTCATGTGTCGCAATTAAAGCATTGTATTGGGGATGTCAGAACTTATGTATATTTGTCAGTTGATCAGACCATAGGCTTTGAAGATACCCTGTGGAATTCCTTAACGACAAGCAGCTCATGTAGTGCAATTAAGACATTAAATAAAAATAAAAATTGGTGGACAATAGAGGCAACAGCTTAATAGAAACTTGTTAGTTGAACAGACCATGGGCTTTGAAGTTACCCGGAACATCGATGACAAAAACATCACGTATCACAATTAGGTTATGTATTGAATAGGTTATTTGATATGACATGGTTAGATATTCAGGGCTAAAAAGCCGGTTTCAGATTGTTTTTTAAATATATTATTGGATAAGAGATTGAAGTTGAGGAAGTATGCTCAGAGTTGCCTTTCCGATGGTTATAAAAGGCTACGGACGGCATGTTCCATACATTACGTATCTTCCGGTTTTTAGGTGATCTAAGAAGCAGTCGTTATAAAAATACAGCCAACCAAAATAGAACGTTAGTAAATACAATGTTACAGCAAACACTATGACCTGTGGCAGTGACACGGTCAGAGTAAAAATGATGGTGTTCAAAAGCAGGTGCAAAAGTGGCACAATTACACCATAGACAGATAATTGACTGTATGAATGGGCAACGGATGTGTCAGTCACGGGGATGGACCTTGAATTACCTACTGGCAATGTACCCGAGTCGAATCACAACATGACGCTCTCGCAATCGCCAATGTGCTAAAATACCCATGGATTTGATAGCCACAGGTAGATAAACATCAAATAATTTCTTATTTACTCACACAGATGTCAGATGCATCAGACTCAGATGTTAATTACAGTGAGTTTTGTGCATAGACGTGAACTGGTTACATTGCAGCATTAAGTCCGATAACTGTATCTTAGCGGACTACCGTAGAATTAAATTTGTCTAAACTGGGTAAGAATTTAGGCAGTATTACAGAAATACTCTCACGACTGTTATCCTCAAGCTTGGTAACTACACATCTATTCAGGTCTCTAAAATATATAATTTATCCTATTAATATTTCAAATTCGAAAGTGTGAAAGTGTGTATTTATTTGTTACGGTTTAACTGTTAAACAGCTTTACGCATCTTCATTAAATTTGGTACGGAAATAGATTTTACTTATCTTGAAGCAGGCTACCTTTTATGTGGTCGTAGGTAGGTACGGTCGACCAAAAAATTGGTTTAACACCCTAAGGTTGAATGCCGCTTGCAGATTCATAGGTGATAAAGATTAGTTTTGCGTGTAACACTTAAAATATATCGATTTATCTGAGGTAAAGAATAATATAATTTACTAAAATATATTTGACAAAATGTCAATTGTCAGTTTTCTTTAACAAATAGAAATTGGTTGTCTATTTTAATAGTTTTTGATGTTTAGAAACATTTAAATTTTCTTTGCAGAAATTAATGTCTTATCCATTTATATTACATAAAGGTTAAATTGTCATTAACTTATAAGTGACCTATGACATATGAGTATTTATCAATTAGCTTTACGTCAAAATTTTGCATCTCTTTTAGTGATATCTTTGTATGAACCTTTTTTTTATTAACTTTGTTGTAATTTTCGATGACTAGGAAACTAAATCAAAACTGGTACACCACTTTCTTGGCCTACCGTACCACGAGTCCGAAGCTACGAGCAGAAGCTAGTTTTTATATGCAATATAAAATTTTGATAGTACCTACCACTATTGAGTCTGTTATGTTAAAAAAATCGTCTCTACTATATCAAAGTCAAAGTCAAAGCCAAATAATATTTATTCAATACAATCACAAGGATCACTTTAAAACGTCTTACATACTAGTTGAATTTAGGTGCCCCTAACCCAAGCCCGAGAAGAACTGGTAAGAATCCCGTCCTGAGTACCTATATCTAGGTCTCTTTATCAATAAATTCACTAAATAAATATACTTGTTATGATATTCTGCCTGCCGATATGCATCATCCTTCGTCTATACCCAGTGGAATATTTACTCTTTCTTAAATATTTCAAGGGGTGCTCCCATTTTGGTATCATAATAAGCATTATAATTGTCTAAAAAAATCTAGTTAATTGTGTGATGTATTGTTGGCTGGCTTGCATTGAGATATAAATAAAAAGGCTGTAGAGACCTCGAACTGTTTAGTCAGTGATCGCGGTCCCGTTGAACCGGTCGCCGCCTGACCCTACCTCACTTGCACATTCACATGTAAGTTACAACAACATTGAAGCTTAAGAACACCTTGTTAATAAGAATACTCCTAAGAATCGCGACAAACTCAGCTGTTAGAAGGTCGAGCTTTCGTATAAAAGATAGTGTCATAATTAATGTTTTCACTTAGGGATTTTCCATAGGTATTTGTTCTGTATCTGGGTGTTATAAAGTAGCTTAATTAAAAATATATACGTATTATATCAGTCATCTGGTTTCCGTAGATAGTACAAACTTTGCTTAGATTTGGACTAGATTATATAGTGTGAATTCTCCAGCAATGTTTGTTATTTATTTATTTTATTAAAGGCGATACGATACCTATTGGAAACGATCAACTAAAATAGAGACTAAGTTGACAACTAAGTTGACGACTAAGTTGACGACTAAGTTGACTAAGTTGACCTTGATTTTATTCCTTGCAAGTTCTGTGCCCTAGGTATTCAATAATATACTTAAAAACGTAGGTATCTATAGAAGGTTATGTACTTAAGTAGGTATATTTTTATAAAACTAACTGCAAATGGATAGGTATTTCTGGATTTTCTCTAGCATAGCTTTTTACTATTAGGTACATGTTTTTATATAGTTTTAAGATATGATAAAACATTCTTACTCGTATTTGGGGTAACCAAATGACTGCTTTCTTTTTTGGTGTTTAACAAGGAAAAAAAAATGGTTTCTATGACCTCATGGTAAAATCGCTTGTGACACAGCGGAAGAATTGTCATCGCATCTCTGTTATTGTTAACGATGCTATTACAATTATCCTTTATGCTTGTGGTTTTTTAAACCTTTGATGTTCCTTAAATTACCACAGCTGTTTTTGAAAATCGTCTAGATGGGTTGTCTAAAAAGTTTAATTTTATGTAATACCTATACATCCCTCAATATTGCAGCACTGTAGAATAATCTGAATGAATGAAATATTCTAAATCTCCATTGAGTTTGAGTTCATTGAGTAAGCACTCAAGCTCTTTTTGCTCTTGTTATTGGCGCGAATAATGCATAAGTACCTACCTAGGTACCTACCTACTTAGGTAATTATCTTTGTTTTAAGATCTCTTGCAAGTAACAATTGCTTTGTTTACTGATGTAGGTAACTGTGCAGAGTCATTTAATTTATTATACATCAGGGCGCATAAATAATTTATTACTTTGTAGATAACCAACTATTTTTAATAATCCTTGCAGATAAAGACTTGCGAGAGCTTTTGTCACGGCTATGTGCATAATAGCGGTGACTAAATAATAGCAATTCTAAAAATAAATCATTGACCCATAATACGGCCTCGAAGGAGCAAGTAAATACACCAATGACGCGCCACATTCTCTTCCTTAAAACGGCTTCTAGCAAATGAATCCGAATTCCGATCCGATGTACGATATTGGTAGTTAAACAGATATCCGTGATGCATTGATTAAAAAAAAAATTTGCTGCTCATATAAATGTAACTTGGTCTACTTACTTATAAATCTAATCTAAGCTCTCTCTGTCTTTGCTGTAATGAGGCACACAGGTAAGCGCTATATACCTATCTTTTACCTTCTTAGGTAATGGTTGTGAGTTTTTATGCACATGCGTTCTACTCTGTGCGAAACTTAATCATAAGGTATGTAATGAAGTACGAATCTATGCATATTCCCTCATTAGACTAATATGTTACCCATGAAGACGCTATCTACATTGTTCCTCTTATTCGGGGTTACACAACGCCGTCACGGTTCCCATGCATCCGAATACATAACAAGCCGATCTGCGACGATAAGGAAGACTAGTTGATACCCAGACTATTTCTCAATAATAAGTTCACAATTCATCCGCAAAAACGTGAGCTAGCAATTATTATGGAGTTCGAAAGATGCTCCGCTTCACAATACTGCTATTATCAAGTTACAACACAGTAGCTATGACTAGATCTATCCGTGAACATGCAGCCTATCATGTCTTAATATTTGTTTTCGAGTCAGCTAGTTCTATTACTTTAACAGCTGTTTTAAGGCACTTTTTATGTTGTTTATCAGAAATTGGTAGTCATTAAGTACATCCATTAATCTTCTTGATCTATGAACATCAATCTACGTGCCTATTTACTAGCCTATGATGCTGTCATACCATGTTTTTCCTTGTTACAGTTCCAACATGAGGGCAATTAGTTTTATTATTGCGCTCGGATTAGCATTGAGTTGCAAAGCTGCTAAGCCTGAAATGCGCTTTGCTTGGAAAGAAGTGGACTTCACATGGAACACGCCAGCAGATAAGGAAAATGCTTTGAAGAACAAAACATTCATCCCAGACCACAATCTCCCGCTAGGGTTAGCTCGTTGGAAAAACAAGCTGTTTGTGACCGTGCCAAGATGGAAAACAGGCGTAGCATCTTCTTTAAACTACGTGGATATCGACGGAGCACAAGATCAGCTGCTAAAGCCCTATCCTTCATTTGAGGACAACTTGATACCTGACTCGGCGAAGGAGCTTCCGTCCAATAACTCAATCGTTTCCGTTTTTCGAGTTGATGTGGACGCTTGCGACAGATTATGGGTGATGGATACTGGATTAGCTGATATTTTAGGTAAGTTGACCTGCAGGATAATTTACGTCATTCAAGTCATGGAAAAGTTTACCTACATTTTGCAACCAAAAAGTTCTACATTTTATATAAGTATAAAAGATGACCTACCCTGTCCTTGGTTGCCCTCCACCTGTCATAGTCTTACTGAGATTTTCTCAAATAAATTGACTATAAGACTAGAATATTTATTAACCTGTTTGAAGAAAGAGAATCTAGATCTTCATTAATAAACATAGCACGATTTTACTGGCGTAGGAATTTGTCTCTTACGTTTATACATTGCTGAAGGCTTATATTTATACCTTCTATTTATGTAGCTGGAGCTGGAGGCCAGTCACAAGTAAAAGGAAAAAATAATGCATACCAAAAAGTGTACTTAAATTATATTTGAGTTTTGAGATGGGAATAGATGGATATAGAAGTATAGATTGTTCTCAACGTGCATTTTAGAAATCACTTAGTAGTAAGTATGTATTATGTAAGTGTTATGTATGTATCCAGAATGCATTCTATCTGGTTGGAGTGGTTTTAAAAATATTTAAAAAATAATAACTTACCTTACTAAGTATTTCCCTAACTGATATGTATTTTCCTCCTCCTAGGTTCGCCGAACCAGATCGTTGGCCCGTCCATCGCGATATTTGATTTGAAGACCGACAAACTGCTTCACCGTTATTTTATGAAGGTTGATGTTATGAAAGAGGACTCTTTCTTTGCCAATATTGTAAGTGTCTATCAATAACTTCCATTAACCTTGAGACTGCACGCGCAGAAGCCACTTTTGTATTCTCTTGAACAAGTGCAGTAGTAACGCGATAAACATTTTTTTATTATTTTGAGTTATGACATTTAGTAGTTACTAGTGTGTCAGTAGGACTATCAGAATCACGTCTACCGTTCTACTAAGCGTTATTTACCCGTGTTACCTAGAATTGTATTTGCTTCAGATTGCCGACGTAAACAAGGATAAATGCGATGATGCTTTCGCCTATATCCCCGACCTAGGAGGCTACGGTGTTGTGGTCTACAGCTTGAAACAGAACGATGCCTGGCGCATAAACCATCACTACTTCCACTTTGAGCCCCTCGCTGGGTCCTACAACGTTAGTGGAGTCGAGTTCCACTGGACCGATGGAGTGTTTGGACTGGCACTTTCCGAACCTAGGGAAAATGGGTAAGAATGAAGATGAATGGCTCAGTAGGTCAGACCAGTGTCAATTATTATAGGACATTAAAATCGATCTAACTTAATAAACCGCAAATATGCTGGTTTGGATAAGGGCTACATATTTGAGCCTTTTGGAGTCGAGACCCTGGGCCCGTGGGGAACAGGAGCCCACCGCGTTTTCAAAATTATTTCACGGCGCCTGGTAGATAGCGTGACCCAAGAGCTGGCTCCTATCTAGCCCAGCATATTAGCATAGCATTGCCATTCAACGTGGTAATGCCGCCAGTATCTTGGGAACGCTGCCCTCTGGCAGTGATCTGGATCAGTTGAGCTATCTATAGATCGTTTTAAACGGTCCTTAGATAGCTCAACTGTTTCACGTGTATTTTATATTATTTTGTACATTTCTGTAATTATTTCTTTAAATAAACTGATCTACTGACTAGCAAACATAAAATCGAAAAATAAAATCAAAATGTGAGAATTTTTCACAACGTCGTTCTGGTAGTTAATTAATACCAATGTGTTTTGCATGAACTTTTATGCGTTTCATCAACGAAACCTAAAACGAAATGTCAAACGTTACACCCTAGCAGTATTGCCAACCGTTTACGATTGCTCTTGTCCAGTCGTTAGACGAAACTTAATTGAACTTATGTGGAACTAATTCAATTGGATAATAAATAAACATTGCGAACACGTGAAGTTCAATGGCATATTCAAATTGGTTGAGTGAGCGGATTTCTCGTCGGTTCGCATATTTACCTAGAGGCCTTGCCTATTCGATTTGAATGCAGGATAATAAAATGAACTTGCAACGTTGTATCGTAAACATTGAAGATAAACTTAAAAGACAATAATGAATCATAAGTCAATTTAAATAAAAATTATTAGGTGCTATCAAATCAATAATCGAAAACCATATAAACGTTTGAGGAGACTATAATACCAAAATTGGATGAACTGGATGTACAAGATACACATAGAAAAGACTGTAGATTTGACGGCCTCTGTGGCGTAGTGGGCCAAGGCCTGGCTGAGACGCAGAAGGTTGCAGGTTAAATTCCCGCCGCGGGACTAATGTTTTATGATCTGCAAGTATTTGTCTCGGGTCTGGGTGTTTCTATGCATAATATGTTGGTATTTACAAAAAAAATATAAGTTGTATATCAGTCAATATAATACCCATAACACAAGCTCTGCTTATTTTGTGACTGGATGATGCTGTGTAAAGTGTTCTGCATTTATTTATTTATTTAGATATCTCGAAATCGAGCAGAATTCGAACAGCGGGTATGACACTGACCCGATAGCTGTTCTAATGGCAATAATATTGCAAAAACTTTATTACAATAAGCTAGATGTTATCTCGCGTGTACTAATCTATTGTTGAGATTAATTTGCGACATTCTTGTGAATAACGTAACTTTACGATTGTCACAGATACCGGACAATGTTTTTCCACGCCTTCTCGAGCACCAAAGAGTTTTGTGTGTCCACGGAGCTGCTCCAAAACTACAAACACATCAACAAAGATGAAGCGTTTCACGACTTCAAGGTTTGTTCACACTTTGTACCCATACTGTGTTCGACTTGTCTATTGAACAATTTGACCATGTTGTTTAGGTATTGCAAAATCAAGCAAACGTTATTTGAATACACGCAACTGAGTAGGTAAGCTTTTGGTTTTAGAAGTTTTCGACCCACCGTAATGAATATATTTAAATGAAAATGAAATGAAATGAAATAAATTTATTTTGACACACACACACAGATACGAGTAACAATAACAGCAGGTACACAGATAACAGTCCAACCAAAATATTAGACTAACTAATACTAAACATTTATTTTTTTACCATATTGAGTAAGTACCTACGTGTACCCACCCTGTTCCAAACCTAGTCTGCGTTTGTCAAAAAAAACACAGTCTCAGCTTTATGCTATTTCATACAGTGCGAAATTGGGTTAAACTTTAGTATCTGGATACAGGAAAAGGGGGGGGGGGGAGGGAGAGGTCGCTTCGGCGGCCACTGCCGCGGCACGCTCGCTACGTTCGCTCGCCTTGCGCGTTTTTTTCTATACTCCAACCATAACCTACCTAGTGGTTTGTAATTAATTCTTTTACGTTTCATTCGCATCAATTTTGCACAACATGTTAAACCACAGACAACAAATACGACAAATTTGGTTATTATCTGTCAATTTTTACATTTTGTTTCACATTTTATCAGATTTGAGGTTAGAAATGTTTTATTTTCTCGAAATCTAAAGATTTCCGCAAGTTATAAGTGGTAAATATATAATCAGGAAGCAAAACCCTACCAGATTTGAGCATTTTCACCCTCCAATTCCTGTATCAAGATACTAAAGCCAAGCCCGAAATTGCGTGGTTTTCAGGCTTCGCCGAACAAAGAAGGTGACATCATGCCGTGACAAAACGAACAATATTAAAATAAGAATTAGAAATTTGATTGATTGATCAATTGAACTCCTTGAATATAAGTATCAAGGAGTTTGACGATAGATATAATTATTTTTAAAAATATTCTTTACGTTTCAAGGAGTTTGATTAAATATTATTTTTTTAATCAAACTCCTTGATACTTTACGGTGGGTCTTCTTTATTTAAATCGCCGGCGATATTTTGTACCGCTTTTTAAGTGGATTATCGGAACATGATGTTTTTATGAGAAACTTTTGTACTTTACAGCTATTGGGTGATAGAGGTTCCAATACCCAGGCATCGGCCAGCTTCTACGACCCTAACACACATGTGCTGTTTTACACACAGGTTTGTGAATTTTGTTTTTCTTTAATTAACTTGTAAGTAGGTAGAATATCCTTTTACGATAAGGCGGAAGTTGTATGACAAATGGCTTTGAATGTTTTAGTAAAATAGTTTTATTTCATTTTGATGATCAGTGGGTCAAGGCCCGCCTAAGACGCAGAAGGTTGGGGGTTCGATTCCCGCCGCGGGAATAATGTTTGTATGATCTGCAAGTATTTGTCTGGGTGTTTCTATGTATAATATGTATGAATTCACGAATTTACAAAAAAAATTACCAGATGCTGTGTGAAATGTCCGACATTATTTATTTTATATTCATGAAGTACCTACTGGGTCTTCTTATCACCCATACCTCAAAGTCTAAAAACGATAGTTTTTAATCAGTTCGTCCTACCAATAATGACATACGGTGCCGAAACGTGGCCACTCACCGTGCAACTTGACCACCAGTTTAAGGTCGCTCGGCGACCTATGAAGAGAGAGAAGAGAGAAGAGAATATTTGTTGAGACTGAGTTTCATTAATGTAATTGGTTTATCGGTGTTAATTAAAGTTTAATATAAATAACATAAAATAAATAACTATAACATTTTATGAAATATACATCAATTAGAGGCATGCGCAGCGTTTGCCATATTATAGGTACAATACAAATTACAACAGCTTAAACTTAGATTAGATATAATGAACTAAAAGAACTAAAATACTTAAAACCAAAATATTAATAAATAATATTGGTTGGGGAAAAAGTCTTTTCGCATTATAGTATGTATGAACTTGTAATAAAATCTCTTTTGCTATATTATGTATCTGGCTGATTTTGGTATCTTTAAAAGTTTAAATTTTAAAGAACATAATTCCAAATTCAAATTAGGAAAATGTGTGATTTTTATTTGTTTTTCGTACTGTCAGGATGAGTGAATCTAATGAAGTAATTCGATACGTTTTAAAATTTTACTACAAAAAAGGTAAAAATGCGACGCAAGCCTCGAAAAAAATGTGCGATGTTTATGGACCTAGTGCAGTGTCTGTGAGAGTAGCACAAATTTGGTTTAAGCGTTTTCAATCCGGAAATTTTGATGTCAAAGATGCACGTCGCTCTGGTCGCCCTATTACGGATAAAATGGATGCCATTTTTGAAAAAGTGGAGCAAGATCGGCATATCAGTAGTTGCGACGTAGCTGAAGAACTAGGAATTGACCACAAAACAGTTTTGGCGCATTTGAAAAAACTGGGTACACAAAAAAGCTCGATATTTGGGTACACGAGCTCACTGAAAGAAACCTAATTAACAGTGTACTCGTTTGTGATTCTTTATTACGATGTAATGAAACTGAACCATTTTTGAAGAAGCTGATAACTGGTGATAAAAAGTGGATCACGTACGACAAGAACGTGCGAAAAAGGTCGTGGTCAAAGGCCGGTCAGGCTTCACATACTGTGGCGAAACCCGGATTAACTCGCAACAAGGTGATGCTGTGTGTGTGGAGGGATTGGAAGGGAATTATTCGTTATGAGCTGTTACCACCAGACAGGACCATCGATTTTGAACTCTACTGCGAACAACTTATGAGATTAAAGCAAGAAGTTGAGAGAAAGCGGCCGGAATTAATCAACAGAAGGGGTGTGGTTTTTCATCATGATAACGCACATCTTTAGCTTGGCTGGAAGGTGTTAATGCATCCGCCGTATAGTCCTGACCTTGCAGCTTCAGATTTCCACCTGTTTCGGTCTCTTCAGAATTCTTTAGGCAGTGTCAGGTTAACATCATGAGAGGACTGCCAAAACCACTTGTCGCGGTATTTTGATCAAATTCCAAAATTTCTACAGCAATGAGATCATGTCCCTACCTACAAGATGGCAAAAAGTTATCGAACAAAATGGTACCTACATAGGTACTTTAGTTAAATGTAAATAAACTATATTAAAAAATTTTTTGAATTTTATTAAAAAATGCGAAGAAACTTTTTCCCCAACCTATTATATCTACAAAATATAAGAAGGTATATTAATCAAATTCTAAACAAAAACTAGAATCTTAAAGAAATAAACATGATGAATAAAAGTGGAACTCCAAAATACTAGATAATATACTAATAGATAGGTTCATCCTGCTGAGAACCAAGCAAATGCTTAATTGATTTATTGGCCTCGATTCTGTTGGCACCAACCTAACAAATTTTAGCTAAAATTAGGTTTAGAACTGTCAAGTTAACCTTTGGTATTCTGCTGCTACCAACTTATCCTAATTTAATTTTATCTAAGATAATTAAGCGTTCCTAATTTAGTTAGATGGTACCAACCGAATAGGTTTTACAAATGCTATGACTAACTAAATATATTTTAGACAATTCCTAATTTTAGAAATGAACCAACCGAATTGCCATTATTAAGTGAAGCAAAAACTTTGTACCCCTTTTTACGCAAATTGCGCAGACGGAGGAGTATGAAATTTTGCACACATATAGTTTCTATAGAGAAGGAGTGCAGAATGCTAATATTCTTTTTATATTATGCATAAAAGCACATTAATTATTAATTCATTATGGTCAAATTTCGACCAGTGGGCGACCAAACTCATCTATTTGAGGGATATGTAAATAAAATAAAAACATTAAAAAAAAATATATAAACTTCACTCTCATATCAGGTAAACCGTGATGGTGTCGGCTGCTGGAACACAAACAAGCCCTACTCTCCTGAAAACAACCCACTAATCATCAACGACCCCATTGAATACGAGTTTCCCAATGATTTGAAGGTAAGTTTGAGAATGCTTAATAGTATGAAGTAGACCATTAGGCATTACCTGCAGTTCAGTGGGGCGATTATTAAACTTTGATACTATCAAAACATTGATATTATTAGCTTTCAGATACTATTGATAAATTGGTATTACGGATCTCTGCGATTGCTGGTGGCCAAAAAGAACATATTAATATACCATATTCTATACTTACTAATAAGCACCTATGAATAAAAATACAGCGATACCAAAGAAATACATCTAGATACCTATTGATTGAGAAGATTGACTTATTGATCTTGCGCTGTGGCACTGCGCCACAGATGACATGGCTGACTGACTGGCTGACTGGCTGAGACGCAGAAGGTTGCGGGTCCGATTCCCGCCGCGGGATAAATGTTTGTATGATCTGCAAGTATTTGTCTCGGGTCTGGGTGATTCTATGTATAATATGTATGTATTTACAAAAAAAAGTATATAAGTAGTATATCAGTCATGTGGTACCCATAACACAAGCTCTGCTTACTTTGGGGCCAGGTGATGCTGTGTGAAATGTCCAGGATTATTTATTTATTTCAATAAGCCCAAACACGCAACCTCTGTTATAACCTCTTGGTGAGGAACTCTTCACCAACATATAGCAGAGGTATCTATGTATCCTGCAGCATTTCTGCAGATTCCAGGTGATGCTGCAGCATCAGGTTAAGGTTGCCATATTCTTGCAATAGTTCCCCGTTCGAATGTCGGAGCACGACTGAATCAGTGCGGCGCGGCATACCTTCCGGCGGCACACAATATATCAGAATTTAATTTCTTACAACAAAATAAACTAACATCATTTTATATTCATCATTTTGTAACACATAGTACACGTGTTGTACTAAGTTGAGTTTATATACAAAGTTTCTTTAGCTCAGGTAAAGTATTCATCGACTATTGCGGTTTATTTGTAAAATTCGGAGAGATGTTTGTGATTTTTTTCTATCGGGTAAATTTTTAGGAATCATGTTTTCACATCACATAAGACTTAGTATATATCTTCAACTTTACTATATGTTAATATCAAAATTATTGATTCAATACTTTTATTGACGTGAGAGATTGAGCAGTTTTGAGGTAGGGTAATGCCTAAAAGGACACAAAGTTTGTAATCGATCAGACCTTTAAAATTTGCTCATCTTTTCATCAAATAGAAAAGAGCTGATCTTAAAATGGGTGATCATATTTTTTTAAATCATAACATAACTCTCGATCAGTAAACCAGATCTACCTATTCTGCTCCTTTTATCAAGATAAGTACCTAGGTAAGTATTTGTTAAAGGAAATGCTAGAGCAATTTACTTACCCATTAAAATAAATTGGTTCTTATTTATAGCAGAGATTCTAGCGATGCATTACGCAATAGTGTAGGGCGCCCTGTAGCTAAGTGGGGCGATGATATTCGTAAGGCAGCGGCCAAGAAGAGCTGAAGATCGAGCTAAGTGGCGTGCCATGGGAGAGGCCTATGTCCAGCAGTGGACTGACACGGCCTGATGATGATGATGATTACGCAATAACGCAAATTGATATACCTTGTTATATTTCAGCTGGACAGCGAAGGCAACCTCTGGATCTTATCCGACAAACTGCCTCGCTTCGTATTCCACGGCCTGAAATCTGACGTCATTAACTACAGGATAACCAGCATCAAAGCGACTGACGCGATCGCTGGAACAGTTTGCGAAAGTTCTAAATAGGCAATTAAAATTAGAGGGAAAACTGAGAAATGGTTTCCATGTTCTTATAAGCGCCTACACTATATGACTTATTTATGTATTTTGCGTCCGTCATGCTAGATAAGATAATTTTGACCCAGGTCATAAGTGTCATCGATTTCGTGCGTGGTTAAAAATTGTTTATTTTCCTATCATGTTCGACATTAACAAAATGCTAAAGGATAGGTACTATTATGTAGCCTGTTAAATTGTAGTAAAGATTGGGCGGTATTTATTGATTCAAAATGCAATGTTTCACGACTTTTCTTTCTTAAATCCAACACAGTCTAATTTAATAACACGTGCATTGGACTCGTGGCATGCCAAAGCGACGATTTTTTGTATCAAGTTTATTTTGTAATACTTCACTTATTATTAATCTATCCTTTTTTGGTTAAGGGCCTACTAAAAAGTTTACCTACAATCTAGAAGACCAATAAATAAAAAAAGCCTAAACCTGCTAACCTCAAAATATGTAGATATGTATTCTGAGGTATCAACCTATAAATATCTTTCAGGTGTGCCAGTGTGGAGTAAAGACCGCCCTTATTGTACAAATTCTAATTACCTACCTAATTTAGGCTGTTGATAATAAAATTTAAAACATGCAACATACTTACTTATTGATTGCCGGCCTATTACTTTAATCACTGTTTAATTAAATAGTGTCATCTCATTTTAACCGACTTCATCAAAAAGGAGGAGGTTCTCCATTCGTCGGAATCTTTTTTTTTTTTATTTATGTTCACCGATAAGGTACTTGAAAACGCCTGAACCGATTTGGAAAACTCTTTTTTTGTTTGAAAGGGTATACTTCACAGGTGGTCCCATTTAAATTTTATCAAAATCGGTCGAGCTGAAAAATCAAAGAAAATCTAAAAATTGTATAAGTACATCGATTATGTTTTCGTGTACTTCGATACCTCGCTGTCTCATTGGAGAGCGCGAGCGGTGCGAGCTTGGCCGAGCCATATTATAGGTATATAACAAAATACATCTACTTTCCACTAAGAGCCTGTCCAGATGGAGCGTTTTACGCGCGAGTTCCCTCGCGCGCTTAAATTTGAATTGCGTCCAGATGCCTCGTTTTACGTGCGCTTCTACGCGCGATGTGTATGGAAGGGACCCAGGGACAGTAATAAACATGGAGCCAGATAAAGCAGTTGTGATGTGGCTTGCATACCGTCGACAGAAACGTCGTAAACAAAGAGAAAGTTCAAAACACACAGCTTCAAAAACGTTTCGACTACTTATTTCTCTACTTATTTTTCCCCATTACTCCGTTTTATGACTCTATTAGAATAATCCAAACTGGACGCGATAATAGCTCTAGTATCTGGAGAACGCGCGAATGTTTACGCGCGAGTGCACTCGCGCGTAAACGCTTCATCTGGCCATGCTCTTCAAATGTATTATAGACTCAAATTTCATTCAATGAAGTCGGTTTTCTTTTTAGTTTTTAAAACGTAAGATAAATATAGTGACTGGGCGAATTTTATGCAGTAGGTCTAAGCAGTGTATAGGTATGTATCTACATTGAGAGGCATTTATAAATATGGTCTTCGCATTGTTATTAGTTGTAGTACTTACCTACCTACCTGGATATTTCGTGCACACGATCCCAAGCTTAGTGTGTGTGAGTGTCAATTTTTGATCCATTTTGATCAGTTCACGATCTAGGTATATTGCTTTTGTATTTAAAAAAATACGCTTTTTTATAAACAACTTGAGAAACAGGTATTACAATTGACATGCAAAACATTAGGTTGCTTTTCCCTACAACATTCTTTGACAACATTCATAATATTATTTGCCTGTCGTATTTCTGGTATGACTGGTGTGAAGTAAGGCCCGTTGCGCGCGCATCCTGAGGCTTTGCAGAGGCTTCGATTGCTGGGTTACCTCCCTACTTGAGTTATTGCATGGTACCTGTATGTTGTAGTGAGGGCATTGAAAAATGTTTTTACGGGTGAGAAGTTAAAATAAATATATAAGATTGCGTTTGTTTTCTGATCCATTTAGGAGGTTTATATACAAGTACTTACGTATTTAAGTACAGCAAAGTATAGGTCCTGAGATACCTCGGTAGGTTAGGACTTATTCAAAAAATCTACTTATTCAATATTAAGTATTATCTCTTACTCGCAGCCTTCGTAAACGGTAAATAAAAACATGCTCATGTCTGAAGATTTTTCACCTGAAACCTGAACACTTAATAAAGCTATTGTTATATGCAAACAATGCCGCCTTACCCGGCAAAAGGTTCATTAACATAATGGATAACATCCAGTAGTAAGAGACACGTCAAATTGGATCGAGATTTGAAACTCGCCCGGGCTGGGTCGTCGCGGTCGCTGCAAACCATCACAGGCCCGTAAAAGTATAGAAACTCCTTTAGCGCGTTTCAAATAGCTTCATTTCACCTAATAACGAATAGTGGACGATATTCATGTCGCTTATTACGTCGTCGCTTCGATTGTAGGTACCTACTGATGATAATAACTAGTTTAGTCACGGCATCATACTCTGTCTGTCTGTTCTGTATGAACTGTGTCATTCACTCGTTGAGACTCCGCTTGAAGACACATCGACGCGATGGCACCTACTTTCAAGACCGAAAAAGTTGGCATCGTCGGAAGGTAGGAGTAATTTTATTTTTTGTAACAATGAACTTGAATAATTCGGATGTAATGTATTATTCATGTATCTTATATAGGTCAAATATATCTCATTGACCTGATATTGAGAAGTAGGTAATTATTATCATCACAGAACTCGATTGATTGTTGGACCGAAAAAATATAAGAACAAAAAATCGATCGATCTAGTTGGATATCTACCAGTAGAAATTTATTGATTCATATACTGCACGTCTGAACTCCGAAGGTCTCTGTCATGGCCAAGCATGTAAGTAGGTATTAGTTGCGTGCGAATGCCACCAGCGGTCACCCATCAACGAGGTCATTTGTCTAAGGCTCGCTTAAATTCAGTGTAACGTTGAATTCCAATATACAAAACCTGTTTAATATAATTCATAGTAACTTAGGTATCTAAAGGCAAGTAGGTAGGTGCACTATTTGTTTATCAATAGTTAGTATCTGAATAGCCACGAGTAGGTAATGTAGGACAAACAGAAAAAAACGGGTCAAGTGCGAAAGTCGCGCCTGAGATGGTTACCGTATCAACCTACCTACCTACTTTTTTCACCTTCACTGTAATTTTACCATTGAAACAATTCTACGGCAACTACACCGTCACAAACTATTTAGATCATTGAACATTGCTTTATAAAAAAATAAGTTGGATGTTTAACTTTGTACTTGAAAAAATTATCCCATAATTTATCAATGGCTTGACTTTAGTAGTGCGTCGCACGAATTGGAGGGTGAAAAGACTCACATCTGGTAGGGTTTTGCTTTCTGATTACATATTTACCACTAATAAGATTAGGTTATTCCGAGAAAATAATAAAACATTTTTAACCTCAAATCAAATAAATCAGATAAAACTACGTGAAGAATGTCAGATAATAATCAACTTTGTCGTATTTCTTGTCTATGGTTTAACATGTTGTGTGCAAAATTGATGTGAACGAAACGTAAAAATCCTGTCAGTGATTTTGTTATGGCTTCTTTCGACGACTTTGGCTTATCTTCCGTTCACTTGGTTACTTATCACCTATCACTAGGTAGATTATGTTGGAGTATAGAAAAAAACGCGCAAGGCGAGCTAAGCGTGCCGTGGCAGTGGCCGCCGCAGCGCCAGAAAATAATTCAAGGTCACGGTATATCTCACTAGGTTACTTATCACCTATCACTAGGTAGGTTATGTTGGAGTATAGAAAAAAACGCGCAAGGCGAGCGAAGCGTGCCGCGGCAGCGGCCGCCGCAGCGCCAGAAAATAATACAAGGTCACGGTATATCTGATCTTTGTCGTATTTGTTGTCTGTGATATATCATGTTGTGCAAAATTGATGCGAACGAAATTTACGAAACGTTACGATAGGTTACAAATGTTTTTTTTCTCATTTGTGCATCTACCTTTATCTTGGGAGCTTTACCAGGGGTGAGGTGGACCTCTCCCTCCCCCTCCTTGGTAATTTAAACTAGATTTGTATCAATATTTTTTTTTGAGGTTAGGTTACATTTATTCAAATATTTCGAAAACGGGGCAATACCTAGTATGGGGGTGGTACCAGGGGGTAGGGAGGGTCCCCCCCCTCCCCCCCCCATTTTTCCCTTCATTTTCTTGCGACGCACTACTAAAGTTTAACCGTTCTGTCGCTTGTCGCTCATTTGTGAGAAAACTTCTGACAGGCATTTCGTAGTAAATCATTCGGCGTTGATGCTGCTTTGATTTTGTAATGGAATAGTCATCAGAACGGGGTATCTGACGACGATTCCATTACAAAGCGATCAAATTTTTCCCTGCGCTTCTAGATCGCTTTTGGTAGGCGTTTTTCAAAACATTAAACAGATGGACAAATATTTAGTACAATTCCGCCAATCTATTCCTAAAGAGTTACCTCCAAAAGAAATTCGACACGTGTTTCGCCCCTCCACGAGGCAAAACGAAGGGCACGTTTTAAAACAGCCAAACTGTCGACTGTCGTTTGTTTCTGGATCGTATTGATAAATCCAAGATTCGTCACCTGTCACAATGCTGTAAACGCGCCGTGACAAGCCTGCTTCCAATTGATTAATCATGTCACGACACCATTCCACACGGACCTGCTTCTGAGCTTTGTTGAGGTTTCACATTCCGTTTCACGCGAAGGTGATCGTGTATAATCTTGTGAACGCTTCCCGATCCAATCTGCAATATAATGCTGAATCTTTTCGTACGTAATTCGCTTGTTATTTTAATTAGGTACATGTTTCACTGTTAGCATGTTTTCCTCGCTAACAGCCGGCAAAGGATGACCACTTCTTTCTTCGTCCCCCAAAGTTAGACGACCGCGCTTAAATTGCTATGCCAACGGTAGATGGTTGCTTTCGAAGGACCTTCATCCATAATCATTTTTCAATGAAACACTATAATTCAACTTAGCTCTCAAAAATATGTGGAAAAACTTTTATTCGCATTACTTTCTGATCTCTAAAAGAAGTGCAACGGTGTGTTTAAATTTGTATGGTAACTTAACTAGGTTTAAATAACTAGGTATATTAACACATTTTACAAATCAACTTTAAAAGTGGTCTGTCGGGGTGTCATAACAGTAGATAGTTACCCGATAGTTTACATGAGTGATTTATAGTGTGTGGTTTAAATAACGCTTAATTTTTGGTAAATCACTACATAGTATAAAACAAAATCGCTTTCCGCTCTGTCAGTCCCTATGTATGCTTAGATCTTTAAAAATAAGCAAAGGATTTTGATGCGGTTTTTTTAATAGATAGAGTGATTCAAGAGGAAGGTTTATACGTATAATGCATGCATAATATAGTAGAGAAACACTGACAATTTTAGAGGTTTCTAATGTGGTGTCGTAAATAAACTCATTTTTTGCGCTTACATTGCAAAAGATGGCTGAACCCTACGAGATAGATCAATATAATGTACTACAGTATTGTAAACCTTATAAAGGTCTACAAAAATGTCTGCGACGGTATATGTCTATCTCTGATAACTCACTATAGTATCACTAATTGCACCCGTGCGAAGCCGGGGCGGGTCGCTAGTACTCTATAAAATAAATTATGAAAAAAATGTCTCCTAAAAGAGGTGAAAACGGGTTTTAAAAGTTATATCGGGAATTTTTAGCGCGTAGTACAATTAACTCGAAACTTGGAAACGTTCCCTTAAAAGTAATAATATTATACATTTACGAGAGTTTTTTTTAAATTACTCCTAAAAGAGGTGCACAGGGGTTTCAAAGATTGTATAGATAATTTTCAATGCGTGATTCAATTAGCTCTAAACTATAGGAAAATAAGAAGATTAATTAGTAGTATAAAATAAAATACGGGTTAGACGGTTTGATCCTAAAAATTACTTCACGATTTATCACTTATTTATCTCGAGTGTTTGAAATTGTCTTTTGTTGTTATTTATTTCTTTTAAAAGTCACGAGCGGTACAGCTAGTATTCAAATACGACTATAGGTAAGTATTATACTAAAAGTATGAGACCTCGCTTTTTGCCAAATTTAATGATTCAAGGTCACAGAAAAGTACCCCATAGGTTTTAATTTACTGGCGATCCTCAACATTTACGGCATAATTACGTTTGCATTGACAAGAAGCTTGATTTTTATAGCCGTTTTTTTCAGTCCGTAAACGTAAGTATTTGATTTTAATTCCAACTCTATACCTCTACGCGTTCCTGAAAAAAGGGTCTTGGCATAGGTACAGACAGATAGACAGAAATAATGCAGAAATTTATTTAAACATTCAGGTTGGCGCTAGATTCAAATCAAGGTATTTGATAGTGAGAACGTGTTGTTTTCAATCGCTCACTTGTTGACCCAGTGTTATCTTAGAGCCAGAGAAGTCAATATTGATTGTACTTAACCATTAACAAATTTCACATATTATCTACATCTATTATTCGTATAGTAGGTACATGATTTGGTTTTAAAAACTAAAAGACAACCGACTTCATGTATATACAAAAGATGGCTACTGCAAGACGTTGAGGAGCTCCCTTGACTGTCCCTTGTCTTCATCATCAGACCCCTAATGACAGTCACAACCCACCTAGGTGTAAAGTTCTCATCAATACAAATAAATCAACCTCAAACACCAGGTATTTGCTGTGAATCGTTTAGGAGTTCCCTCGACTGTCTTTCGGCTCCATCATCAGATCGACTCCAGACCTTCATTTAATAGTAGTGCTTTAAATTACTTAATGAAAAAAATTCTAAACGCACTAGTCGCCACTACGATTTTCCAAGGGTCCCATCGATTTCTCTGGGATGCCATCATCAGATCCTGGTTTCCTTATCATGATATCTCCTTTCCAACAAAACCTTCTAGATAGACCAGACATTTTTTCATATTAGCCGTTTTAGATATGGTTCTGTGCAATAGTTTCCGATCGGTACTTTACTGATTATTGGAGCATACTGATACTTGTTTAGTGTAACATATCTTTTCAAGAGTTTTTACGCTCTTCTGTTGATGCAAAAAGTTTATTAGTCTAATACATTTCGTTTGTGTTTTCAGTGGTCTTATCGGAAGGTCATGGGCGATGCTATTCGCGTCCGTTGGTTATCAAGTCACCGTGTTTGATATCGTCGCGAAGCAAGTCTCTGACGCCCTAAAGGACATCAAGATCCAGCTGGAAACCCTGGAGAAAGATGGCCTGCTGCGTGGTACTCTTAATGCTAAGGAACAGTTCCAGTGCATTAAAGGTAGGTTAAGGACACAACATCATCTGGTCCAAAAGTTAGTAAGCTTATGTTATGGGTACCACATGACTGATACATTATTATATAGTTTATAGGTATATTACTAGCTGTTGAAGATTACTAGCAGGACGAAGTTGCGAACGGGGGTTCGCAACTTCGTCCGCGCGTTTTAAAAAGAAAAAAATATCTGATTGTAAATCTAAACCATTCTCGAATCCACTTGAACACACACAAAAAATCATCAAAATCAGTCCAGCCGTTTAGGAGGAGTTTAATTACAAACACACGCCCAGAACATTTATATATGTATAAAGATAGATAGAAAAACCCAGACCCAGTTCTAAGTAGAGTTGAAGAAAAAATTATCCATTGTTAGATCCATGATTAGAAATTGAAAAGTGTTAATGAATAACCTCCTAAGGCGCGACAGTTTCATAAACAACATCATGGAAGGGTAAATTGTTAGAGAAGAATAGGATGGCTGTGAATTCGTTACTTAGCAAAATAAATAGTAGCTGTCGTGTCATAAGTATAAGGAGATTTAGGAGGCTGCGCTAGAGAGGAACAAGTGGATAGAGTAAATTAGAAGAGGACTTAGAACAACATTGGCATAGGAATTTGATTTTTGGTGATAGATGGATGATCGCTGTTGAGATTTAGGAATATTTATGGCCCTGATCAAATGATTTTAACGCTTATTCACGGCGCTCAGATCGCGATTTTTATCATAAATCATTAAAATAAGGAATAATGGAAAATGTTTAACGAGTAATGTTTTAATAAGCTTACTTTCCGCTTATTAAGTAAGTTAATAATAATTCAGGATTTTTCAAAATAATTCTAACAATGAGGTAAAATAAGGTGTCAAAGTTTGTATTGGAACTTTTTAACGGGTGGTGTGATTTCTTAGAAACTTGGTTTGGATACTTAAATGCAAAATAAATAGACACGTGTTTCAGGATTTTTCAAAATAACTCTCATAAAGGAGTAAAATAGGGTGTGAATGTTTGTATGCAAGCTTTTAAATGGGTGGTGTAATTGGTTTGAAACTTATGAATAAAATTTGGCAAGGAGATAAATTGCATCCTGGGGAAGGATTTAAGCTACAATTCCATTAAAAAACATACGAACGAAGTCGCGAGCAACAGCTAGTTTGATATTATGATGATGGATTGATGATCGCTTTTGGGATTTAGGAATAATTAAGTAACTGAGCATTTCGTTGGACACTATTCGCTGTTAGCCTGGCCCAGAGAGTTTAATTTGGCATTCTGTGACCAGGGTCGGCCACTAGCCAATAGCTTACACAAGAAAAACCGTTTGTGATGGTAGGTCCGAGTACTTTACATTTCAAGGTTTTAAACGACGACCTTGACTTTTGTACGTTTAATTAAAAACTGAGATTGATCGTGACATTCAATAAATTTGTAATAATATTATAAATATGTGAAAGTTTGTGCGGATTGTGGATGTATATATAATGTTGAGTAGGTAGGATGGTCTATCTAATAAAGGTAATGTAATGTTTACCTACTGATATGCTGGCATTGGCATTTTAATGCAAGATACTCAAGGATCATGGTGCCAAATTACCCGATTCAAAAACATGATTTAATTTAATAACCTCGTTAGAAAAAACAAACTAAACTCTCTGAAAATGAAGACAATCCCAAATAGGTATATCCTACCAGTTAAGGAATTTTCATATGATCATTCATATAAAAAGTATTTAGTTAATATAAAAACTTTTAACCGAACTATTATTTTCGAATAAGCTAATTGTTTGTAAATCAAAGTTTAAAAAAAATTCCGAGCAAGCCGTCAAGATAATGCTGCACTCTTCTTTTTTTGCGTACAGTTTGAGTTTGTTACTTCAATTAAGAACGAATCGATTGACTTGCGGAAATAACTCAACCTAAGACACTATCTAACTACTAATGCATCCGATATCATGAACCTACTCTACTCATCTGTTATGAGTACCTACATAAGCACCCCATTGTTTTTATCAAACCCATCATGGGACTTTTAGCTCGATAAGGAATTGATAATTATTATCTAATATCATAACATAGACTAACCTATTATCATTTATGTGCGACTGATGCATTCAAGAGATCATTTTATTAAAACAAGAGGGCCTTGTAAATGAAACTTACCTACTTTTAAAATTAAATAAGTATGTAACTAGATACTTAATAGATAACCATTGAATTACTTATGCCTCTTAACTTGAACTCTACCTAAACTCGTTAAGATTCGCCCTGTCACTATTTGTCACTAACTAATGTAAGTAAAGGTAATAATTACGTTTTAAAAACTAAAAAGAAAACCGACTTCATTGGATACAGTTTGAGACCATAAAATTATTTTATTTTGAAATTTGTAGTGGAAAGTAGATGTATTTTGTGTATACCTATGCACTGCACTGCACTGCACGTAACGAAAATATCATCAATGTACAATTTTTACATTTTTGATGACAGTTTAAAAACCGCTCGACCAATTTCGATAAAATTTAAATGGGACCGCCTGGAAAGTATACCCTTTAAACAAAAAAAAATAATTCAAATCGGTTCAGGCGTCTTTAAGTAATCGGTGAACATATCGACGGCCCCATCGAATAAACGTATAAAGTAAAAACAGTAACTCTCCAGGAGCAATTAAAAACGTAAAAAAAATATTACTCGGTGATTATTACATATAATAACAATGTATTACTAAATTAAAGGTGAAAAAATCTACATTTTTTTTAATAAAATATAAAATTACAATATACGGATAGAATTTAAAATATTTAAAAAAAACCCTTTAAATTTTTATTCTAGTTAAAACTTTTCAAGGTTGGTACGGTTTCAATGTTTACACTATTATTCGTCGGAAATGTTATAGTTTCTAAAAAGTATAACAGAATATTCACCTGGTTTACTACGGGTATTTTGATTTGGTAATGTGGTTATTAGATTGTTACATGGTTATTCCAGTAATTGGGTGTATTTTAAGCGTAAAAATCCAAAAATCCAAAAAAAAAATTTACGGCAAGAGCTTTTACACGTTTATTCAGTGGGACCGTCGATATATAAAAATATATTCCGACGAAGACTTATTCGTCAACTCGCGGATCTGAAAATCGCGTGAACCCGCGAGTTGGCACCTTCCGATTTTACAAAATTTTTATGTCGTCATCTCGCGTGATCGTGAATATCTGACGTATTCATGTACAATCCTCTACAAAAACGTTTTAATAATTTTATATACGTAGGTACCTATTTATTATGTACCTATGAGACAATACTATTTGAGTGCACGAAAGGAGCCTCGGAGTTGCACTTTAATTCTTCCATCACACTGGTTAGAAATAACTAGTAACACGATAAGAAGAAGAAGAATTTGAGTTAAAAAAAAAAGAAAATATAGTTTTTGAGATATGTACATATAATAATAATAATAATAATCCTAGACATTTCACACACGACTTCGATACCTATCTACGTATACTGTGTTTACTTAACCAGAAGACAAATTGTAAACAAACCATAAGAAAGGTTATTAAAAATGTTTTAACACCTTAATGTCATTCATCGTACAAAAAATTAGAAATATTATTACTCCAACATACAATTCTGTAGAAAAAAGAATAAATATCACATGTAGAAGAATCATGACAAAATTAGAAAGGTACTTTGAAAACCGTAGATTTCTTTAATTACACTTTGTCTCGCCAAATTATAAATGGATAAAATGCCCGTTTTATTTATTTTGTGATGTAGTAACTCTGTTATAAAATATGTAATATATTGATTTATATAAGCAAAAAACTTAAAAAATTGTAAACTTACCCCCACAATACATGAACTTAAATTTATTTTCAAAGACAATAGAATAAATTTAGTCATCAATTATCATCATTTTAAATGTAACAAAACAGAATCTTACAGTTTGTTGCAAAATTGTTTTAATTATCAGTCTTTATTATAGGTAATCTTGTATGAAAACAAAACCTTATTAAAATATTAACCCACTTTCAACAAAACTAAAATATTTTTTTCACAAAAAATCTTAAAGTACCATTTTAGTATTGAATGAATGAATGAAACGTTTATTTGGCACACACTGGAAGCAACTAATGCTTACACTCAACGCTGATTTTCAGCTGTTATCTAAGTTTAGGAGAGTAGTGCAGCAGCGACAACATAACAATTAAGATAAGGTATAGGATACATAAGGTGGAACAATTAACATAAAATATAAGTAAATATTATAATTTGCTACATTAGTAATATAAGATATCATTAATATAAATAGGCGTTAAAGAATACAAAATTAAAAATTAGATTAATTAGTTAGGTTGTTAGTAGTTAAAGAATTTTTAACAAAGGTACTATTACAAAGACTACGAAATCTGCTTTATATAAACGAGACGTTCATATTTATATTTCCATACCGTATTTGAGCTTCCAAAAGAAAATTGAGTTTGAGTTTTGGATTGAGTCTTAAAATTCATCAAAAGCTGATTCCATTGGGTACATTAAAATCAGTTTTATGCCATTTACTCCTGAACTTTATAGGTCTAGGCACTAATTATAACATTTGCTTAGTTTTATTATAATGTAGAAATCGAATGGCATACTTAAAATTATCTAATAAAAACTTCCAAAATTTAAGTACCCTTGTATGGAGTTAAGCCACTGTGCGGCGGCGGTCCAAGATTTGAATTTTTTAAACCCGGACAAATCCGGGGAAACCCGGACGGATGGCAACCATAAACATGCGTCATCGACTGCGTCCCCCTTGCCTCATTCCGCACCTTTCAATCGAAATCTAAGTAGATGCGTCTAGCTACATGTCAATGTTTTTTTTAAGGTCTTTAGATTGACTTACTCTGGTTTCAATCCATTTTTGTTATGACTGTACCTTATATGGGCCCGCGAGTTGACGACATAAAAATTAGGTAAAATCGGAAGGTGCCAACTCGCGGATTCACGCGAGTTTCAGATCCGCGTGTTGACTAATAAGCCCCGACGAATTGAGAACCTCCTCCTTTTGGATGAAGTCGGTTAAAAATGTATTTATTTGTATCTAGATAGGGATAGGTACAGTATTACTTATACATATGGAGCTATAAACAAAATTACCTATTTATTACATAGGTACGAGTAGTAGTAACAAGGTTTACTACCCCATACCTACTAGGATTCCCTGTGTTGTTGGTGGCTAGTCTCTTCCAGAAGCAAATTAAATGAAAATAGTTTGGTGAGGGTAGGACGGACCTACGCTTCTTGAATGCTAGGTGGACTGTGTGTAACTACATAATGTTACAAAAAGGGATGGCAATATTTAAAACAATGACTATCTTTTGACGGAAGTTGAGAGACATTTCTAAGGTAGGTTTTCGAAAAGGTGGGAACTTAGGTTACATAAATAAGTGTATACAATACGTAATTCTGAATGTATCGGTAATTAGCCTTCTGTGCTGGAGGTCGTGGGTTCAATTTCCTCCGAGGACAAACATTTGAGTGATAATAGTAGATTGTTGCACCGAGCGCAAAGTGCACGAGTGTTATGTTGGTGCCCGAGCGCAAGCGAGGGCACTGAATTAACACGAGTGCATAAATTACTCTCTTTAGCAAGGTGCGTAATGTAATTTTTTTTCAACTACCAATCTAGGTACCTACTGTGATAAAATATACCTACTCAAACTAAAAATATGAAGAATCAAAGTTTTACAATGGTATAAAATGCGCGCCATTTGTTTTTTTTTCACCGAGTCGGTTTTATTCAGCAGATTTTTATTATCAGCCAGTATCTTTTTGATCTAATGCAAACATTTTATATTAAACGTAATGGGAGATATTAAACCTTTGTGGTAAATTTATATCTAAATAAAAAGTAAAAAAAATAGTGCAATAATGAAAAACCGTAGACAGAGAAAACAATAGACACATGGTGATCGTGCCGCGTGTGAGATAGAACGATAGGTGGGTGGTGTTGCCACATTAAAACTTTTACCCTAGTCCTAAGTAATCCTAGATTTATTCGAGACGTTATGTTGTAGTAGAAATCTCTAAAGCTTTCCTCTCCATCACAAAATTCAAACTTTTTAACAGATGTGTGATATAGAAAACATATATCACACATCTGTTAAACAACATTTGTGTACTTAATTGTTTACTTATTATCAAAGCTAAGCATAACATTACAGAAATAAAAAAACCATAAATATAACACAAAGTCAAAAGATACTTTATTCAATACAATCACAAGGATCACTTTGAAACTAAGTCTTACCTACTAGGTGAATTTAGGTTCCAATTTATAATCCAAGCCCGAGAAGAGAAACTCGTCCTGGTCCTAGCGCATTTTTGCATAATCTCTCAATAGTATCAGGCATATTTCCAGATAAGTTAAAGATAACGATTATTAAACTTACGCGATCAGAACACATTATTATAAATACTTACGGGTATTTATCGCGTTTATTTACCTATTTTTCCCGACGTTTCGACAGGTTTACACTCTGTCGTGGTCACGGGATGACTGACCACGACATCCCGTGACCACGACAGAGTGTAAACCTGTCGAAACGTCGGGAAAAATAGGTAAATAAACGCGATAAATACCCGTAAGTATTTATAATAATATATTAAACCATTGTTTAAAAAAAAATATAAATCTGACATAACTTGCTATAGGCCTATTGCGCTTATACCAGTTTTTTTCAAAAATATTTGAAAAAGTAATGAACAACAGTGTATATAGTTATTTTGAATCCAACAACATTTTTACTGAAGAGCAAGTGGGATTTCGAAAGAATAAATCTATAAATTTGGCCATTTACAAGTTTTTTCAATCTGTAGTAAGCAATCTTGATCGTTAAAAATTTGTATGTGCACTTTATATGGATCTAAGTAAAGCCTTTGACTATGTTGATCATCAAATTTTGCTAAATAAACTTGAAAGATATGGTTTAAGAGGTATGTCTTAAAACTCTTTGAGTCCTACTTAACCAACAGAATACAAACAACTAATATAACGCGTATTAATCATAAAGTGAAACAAGAAATAATATACAGATCAGAATATCGTGTAACTAAGTTCGGAGTTCCGCAGGGAAGTGTATAAGGCCCACTTCTCTTTATAATTTATATAAATGACCTTCCTAAAGTAGTTTCTGATCGGATGATTTCATTTGCTGATGATAGTACTGTGATGATACTGATACCTGTAGATCTCGTTTAGTGAGCACGATCAACACAACCTTAGAAATAATAATAAAATGGGTTGAATATAATAATTTATTGATAAATTAAGATAAAACGCATATTATGACATTCTCTAATAATAATAATCCTAATAACCAATCTGACATAAATGTTAATTATTCAGGAATTAATATTAGTAAAGTAAAGTAAAGTAAGTAAAGTAGTAACCAAATTTTTAGGACTAAATTTAGACAAAAAATTGAATTGGAAAACACACGTTAGTAATTTATGTAAAAAAATAAATCAATTCTCTTATGCAATGTATATGCTCCGCAAATTAGTAAATGAGGCAGCTGTAATTACAGCATACCATGGATTTGTTGAATCTGTTTTACGATATGGCATTATATTTTGGGGCAATTCTACTTTAAAAGAGCAAATATTTTTAAGTCAAAAGAAATGTGTCAGAGCCATATGCATACTAGAAAAAACTGAGAGCTGTAAACCTTACTTCACTCAACTGAATATTTTGACATTGCCTTGTCTGTATATATTTGAATTGTCTGTTTTTGTTAAAAGTAATATGGACCTTTTTAGTAACTTTGGATCCAGACGACATAATAATAAACTCAGGCTACACCCAAATACAACTGCGTTATACAACAAAAGCGTGTTAGTTATGGCTATTCGTGTCTACAATCGTCTACCTTCATTTTTATTAGAGACTTCAAGTCCAGTGGTGTTTAAAGCAAGGCTGAAGAAAATATTATTAGAAAAGGCTTATTATTCTACCTATGATTATTATATACCCATATTACGCAATAAATGACTTTGATTTGATTTTATTTAAATTTCTTATTAGGTAGTTTAGTTGCATTTTCAGGAAGCTTATTATAGAAGCGCACCGTGTTCCCGATAAAGGACTTATTTACTTTTTCTAGTCGAAAAGTATTGATCAGAAACTTCTTACCTACAGAATAAAAACTCATAAATCATATATTTACTAACCACCAGTGGAACAGCATTAGGATACAGAATAGTTAATTTATTCTTCTTAAACAAGACATTTTTCTCAAAATGGGTACTACAAATCCTCGAAGAGTTTTTGGGTGTCCAGATTTTTCGGCCTGTGGCTTCAACCCACTATATAGCGAGGTGTTTTATTTTACAATGTAAGAATCATTTTAATCTATTTATTTATACAGGGCGGTATGGTTATTGTCGCTGACAGGATATTATTTCATAATCAATTGACAACAAAATGTATGAAAGGTTTCCTCAGACCGATTTTAAGCAGCTTTTGCCTTTACCTTACCTCCATATATTCATCTATCAACATTGTACGATACTTACGTTAAATTGAATTATTAAAATTCATACGAAATATAAAACATATTTTATGTAAAATTTATGTACCTAGTCTGGGGAATGTTAAGGTTGATATTTTGGTGATGCAGGCAACACCAAAGTAAATAAATTATTTGTTATGATTTATGAATTATGCTGTAGCGAAAAAAGTTCAGTTCGAAATGCTGTTATCTATTGTGTATATTATTAAAAAAACAGTTTGAAAGCTAATAACTACTCAAAAATACTTGTACTTACGAGTAAAAAGACAAATCGGGGTGTTTCCGTTCACTATCACTTTTACATCCTAAAACGATACATCGAACCATTATCTTTACAAAATCCGGTAAAGGAATTTGTTATTTGCAATTCGCAAGTAATTCAGTGTGTTCACAATTTATTATAAACTGTTTTTTTCCGGTTATTTCACACAAAGCGAGCACAAACCATCCAAACAATGGTAAACTGTCAAACGTTGCTTTGCACAATCTGGTGCGGATCTTGAAAAAACAGGCACGCGATATGAAACAAAAAATCAAACCATTCTATCTCGTTTATTTACAGTATCTGCATATAAGTTGTTCTCTTTCTTGTATGTGTGCGACGGATGCTATCTAGTCGTCTATTAGTTTCTCTGTCTACGTGAAAAACAGTGCAAAAATTAGATTTCATATAACATTACTGCACTGTTTTGGTTCTAAGCAAAAAATACGTCCTTTGTGATCGGTTTTTGTAGTGATTAATGATAACATTACTACATAGTTGAAAGAAAACATACATATATGTTTTCTTTCAACTATGTTGTTCTAACTATGTGCGTCTATGGGTGTTATAAAGTATCATAAATATGTAAGTAGGTATGTATAGTCATGGTATTATATAAGTCATCTGGTTTTCATATTCACATAATACAAGCTCTGCTTAGTTTTGGGCTAGATAGTGTTGTAAGGATTGTTGTAGGACTAGGTAGGTATATATTTATTTATTTTGTATTTTGTCGAAACACTTTTTTAATGTTTACTTGATTTAACCTTTCCAGGCTCAGTAGACTTGGCAACCGCGGTCAAAGATGCAATATTCGTGCAGGAATGCGTGCCGGAAGACCTCAACCTGAAGAAGAAGGTGTTCCAGAACCTGGATGCCGTGGTGGGAGACAACACCATCCTCTCCAGCTCCACCAGCACGACACTACCTTCACTGTTTTCTGAGAACTTGAAACACAAGTCTCAGGTCAGTTATTATATACTTTTTGTGTTAATACATACATTATTATACAAAGAAAATCATCCAGATCCGCGACAAATATTTGCAGATCATATAAAAATTTGTTCCGTGGCGGGAATCGAACCCGCAACCTCGAACCCGCAATAGCGTCTCGGGCGGGCCTTCATCCACTGCGCCAAAGAGTTTGTCAAAGTAACATCCCCTAATTCCTTACTCCTAATCAGGTATTTCTGTAGCAAGGAGCAAGTGGTTTTACGTATTATGTTATACTATATACTATTATATTATACTAGCTGACCCGGCAAACTTCGTACCGCCTCAGAATCAATAAATAAAAAAGCAAGCATTTTTTTCATATTTACTCACCTTTTAAACCTTCCCTGGACTTCCACAAATAATTAAAAACCAAAATTAGCCAAATCAGACCAGCCGTTCTCGAGTTTTAGCGAGACTAACGAACAGCAATTGATTTTATTATATAGAATATAGATTACATAGAAACACCCAGAACCAAGACAAATTGTACTGTACGAGATGACGTTGTTACTGCTACCTCTGACAATGCGTTCGACAACTGGCTACGAACTAACTAATAATTGCTCAAAAAGATTTACCAATAATTGAAGACTATTTCAACACTGTGCCATATTAGACATCAGCGATAGCTGCTCGTTTATCAACAACTAGCTGGAACCCCCGCGACTTCATTCGCGCGTTTCTACGAGAAACCAACGAGTTTATTATTATACTATTTTTCATATCAAATTTCAAGCAAAGCGCACCATGCGTTAAAAAGTTTCATACATTCGTTTTCACCCCTTTTCACTCTCTTTATGAGTGTTATTTCGAAAAATCCTGAAACACGCTTCCATTTATTTTGCATTTTAAGTATCCAAGCCAAGTTTCTAAGAAATCACACCACCCGTTAAAAAGTTCCCATACACACTTTGACACCCCATTTTACCCCTTTGTAAATGTTATTTTAAAAAATCCAGAAACACGTGTAAATTTATTGTGCATTTGAATTATTCAAATCAACTTTCAAGCAAATCGCACCACGCGTTATAAAGTTTCATACATTAGTTTTCACTCTTTTAAACCCTTATGGGTTTAACTTCCAAAAATCCCGCCTTAGTGGGTAGTTTTGCTATAACAGGAGGCTACCTTCCAAATTTCAGCTTTCTAGTTTCAGCGGTTTCAGCTCGGCGATGATGAATCAGTCAGTCAGTCAGGTTAAGCTCTTTTGTAGGTATAGATTAACAAAACAAATAGGTAAATAAATCAATTAATTAATGTTTACAGGTTATCGTTTCCCACCCTGTAAATCCTCCTTACTACGTGCCTCTAGTGGAGATTGTCCCCGCGCCATGGACGAGGCCCGAAGTAGCGAAGAAGACCAGGGAAATTATGCTGGAGATTGGACAGGAGCCAGTGTCTCTGTCGCAGGAGATCGATGGTTTCGTCTTGAACCGCATTCAGTAAGAAACATTTTCTATCCTTTTCCTAACCTCCTTTGTTGTGATTGAAAACTCAATAAGCGCCCCTAGCGGCTACACACGGAACTGTAACGGTAATAGTTTATCAGATGTCTCGCTAGATGCTCTTATATAGAATTTTCTTACAAAAATCAGAGCACAGCTTATATAGAGCGAGACACTTAGATCGATCGAAGTGCCTCCCCTTGATTAAGAAACTATCAAAAACTCATAAACCGCTTCGAGATAATAAGATGTACCTTAGGTTGGTACCTAGGTACCTATTGCGTCATCTAAGGCTTTCAAGTTACAGTCTAACAGTCTAAACTAAATAATTAAACATTATATCATCCTTTAAGAAGTCCACTGCTGAACATAAGTAGGCCTCCCCAATTGATTTCCTTATGATAATTTAACTAAATTAATAATGTTACGCAAGTTGAAGTGGATCAGTGGTCAGAATGTCAAAACTTTGACGTTTTCAGATACGCTATTCTAAACGAAGTGTGGCGCCTAGTTTCCTCCGGTATAGTGAACGTGGAAGACGTAGACAAGGTCATCTCCGAGGGTCTCGGCATGCGCTACGCGTTCCTTGGCTCCTTGGAGACTGCACACTTGAACGCTGAAGGCATGAAGAGCTATATTGAAAGGTAATCACTATTATAACTAGCCTGTCAGCTCAGTGGGTAGTTGATCTGCCTTCTGCTCTGTAGGTTGCCGCCCAGGACTCTCATTTGTCTGACGAATATAGATGTTTGTTCTGTGTCTAATAACACCCAGAGTGTTTTTATAAATATAAATATGGTGAACACACACAACACACACACTACACACAACACTATTTACCCCCAAACTAAGCATAGCTTGTATTATGGTGACCATATGACTGATAGAACACTTATATATTTTTGTTATATTATATATTATATTATTATATATTCGCGCCTGTTCTCGGTGCCTCGAGGAAGATCACATTTATTGGGCAAAGCACCTCTTACATTATTCTTACAACATTGCACACGCTGAATCTGGTAACTGACAAGGTTGACGTATTCCAATGTCCTCTGAATGAATTCGCAAAGGCTACTTTATATGTGTTATGTTATTTTGTTAAATTGTAATTAAGGATAATTTGTTATAATATGTAAAATGATGACTATACTGTTGTATTGGGTGATTCCTGTAAAAATAGCTGTAAGAAGGTATAAATAAATAAATATTTTGAAATACATACATAAGTATGATACACCCAGACACAGAAACAACAATTTTGTCCATTACACAAATGTTTATCCTGGGAGGGAATCGAACTCTCAACCTACAGCGCAGCAGGCAGAACTAGTACCAACTGAGCTGATAGGCCAGTCAATATAGATATCGATTAGGATTAGGACATAATGTGTAGGCTACTTTTTACGGTGCGAAGCCGTGGCCAGAAGCTAGTTATCCATGCAAATGGTTTTAAAATAAGTAAGTTGGTAGGTAGGTACCTACATAGGTAACTTAATAATTAGAAATCGATGTGATGTCACGAAAAAAGGTAAAATTTCCTGAAATAAGAATAACCTTATTTTGCTTCTACCAGTCCGAATGGTAAGGGTTTTTAATGAGACTTCTTAAACTTACCAAATGGACGTGTGATTTACGTGTATTAGCTGATTTTAGTCATTATGTAAAGAGGTATGGATTTATTATTATTATCAGCCCACACTGTCTCCCTGCTAGGCAAAGGCCTCCCCTCCATTATCTCCATTCATCCCTCTCCCGAGCTAAGATGGTCCAGACAGTATTTGGTGAGCTCGTCCCTCCACCTGGTTCGCGGTCTGCCGCTATGTCGCCGTACTTATCAGGGCACCACTGAGTGGTCAGTCTCCCGACATGTGGCAGACACGACCAGCTAGCTGAAAATTGACATTCTAATGCCAACAAACTTTTATTTTCCTTTTGGAAGTACCCGCTCTAGTACCTATCACTATAATGTAACTTTTAACTTATAAGCTTAGATAATATTAAATAATATTAAACGCTGAACCTTCATAATGCAAAATGCTTTTTAATTTCTTTTTATTTTATATTTTTTTATATTTTTGGTAGATTCAATAAAAATGTACTGCAACAAAACGTGTAACCTTGGTTTGGTTTAATAATTTATATTAACAAAATGCAAGTACGAGTAGGTACTACCATACCTGCATGCTCACTGTTTGTCTCCTAAATAAACTGTTAGTTAACAAAGGACTCAATAAGTGAAATGTAACCTTATTTTGAGAATAAATACCTACATATATTTAACCAGAATTCTCTTCCAGATACGGCGACACAATCCACAGCGTGAGTAAGACCATGGGTGAAATTCCTCGAATGACCCAGAGTACCAGCGCTGAGACGATCTGCAACCAGCTGAACACTATGGTGCCTTTAGACAAGCTGCAGGAGAGGCGCGCGTGGCGCGATGCGTGTCTCACTAGGCTTGCTATGCTCAAGAAAGAAATGAACAAGACGTTCAAGAAATAAAAGCACATTTAACATTAAATATGCCTACTAAATATTTTTCTATCAACCTACCTACTTAGATACCACATATGATGTACTAGCTGTTGCTCGCGACTTCGTCTGCATTTTTTTTAAAGGAATTGTAACTTAAATCCTTCCCAAGGATGCAATTTATATCCTTGTCAAATTTTATTGATAAGTTTCAAAACAATCACTTCCACCACTCAATTAAAAATTCCATACGGGATTGATGTGTGAGTGTGACGGATGAATGTGTGATTCACACCCCATTTTACTCCTTTGCGAGAGTTATTTTAAAAAATCCTGAAACACGTGTCCATTTATTTTGCATTTTAAGTATCCTAACCAAGTTTCTAAAAAATCACACCACCCGTTAAAAAGTTCCCATACAAACTGTGACACCCCATTTTACCTCTTTGTTCATATCATTCATATCAAGTTTTAAGCAAATCGCTCCGCGCGTTTAAAAGTTTTATACTTTCGTTTTCACCCCTTTTCACCCTCTTAGGGGTTGATTTTCAAAAAAACCCGTCCCGGGTGGTTTTGCTATAAATGGAAGCTACCTTCCAAATTTCAGCTTTCTAGCATCAGCGGTTTCGGCTCGGCGAAGATGAATCAGTCAGTCAGTCAGGTTAAGCTCTTTTATGGGTGGTCTGGAACTAGTATGTTATGCCAAGGTGGGCCGATTCCCGATACTTTCGAGAACAACATATGTTTTACTACTTTTATAAGTTCAATGTTTTTCATTGAAGAAATGAGCAGCAAAGTTTGCTTCAAAACTGCACTACTACAGATAGTAGGTAACATCCTTAAAATCAGCTGTTTATTGAACACTGAGCGTGACCTCAAAATGAAGTATGATTTCACGCAACAACACAAACATTAAAGTTGCCTACATTGTAATGCCTCTGAGAGGAAAGACAATTTTTGTTTCTAAGTTGAGTTCAGCTGGTATTTTTAAAATAATCTTGTTTGTTTCTTCTGTCAAATGTGTCAACAACAATAAATCTGAAAAATTTGCAAATAAACAGGTATTGTTTATGATGATGATGGTGATAACATGTTCACAATTCGTTATTAAAACAACTTGATTCGGATCTTCATCATAAAAAATTTAAAGCATTGGGTATCTAACCAAAATTTTCCGTAAGTAGCTAGATTACATAGGTAGGTAGTAGATCTTCATAGAAATTCAATTCATAGTTTTATCTGCCCATCTCATTGTGCGACTCTGTGACTTCGCAGCTTTTTATCCGGCTCGAAGAAAGTGTCAAACAAAACCGACAACCAATCAGAAGAGTTCAATCCACATAATAAATCTCGGCTAATTCCAAGAATAGTCTACCTTTGTAATAAGCCGACATTTATTATTTTTTCAGAAATAGGTTCCGTAGGTATTTTTATAATAGGTATTTTTGTCGTTGTTCCGGTTAAGAATTTATTTATTTTATTCATTAATTTATTTATTTATTAATCCTGTCATTGGTTTTATCTTGGTCACTCTGTGCTGGATTAATTTCTTTTGTCACTGGTTTTTTTTCTGTAAGTAGCCTTAAAAAGAGTCTAGTGGTTCATGGCGACAGAACATGGTGCCGCGCCAAACCATGAACCATAGATTGGCACATTGAACTATTCTTGTGACCATTGTGAGTGACCATGTGTTTTTTTTAACTCAATCATAAGTGCTTTGTGTTGGATACCTAGGAGGTAGTACCTAGAATATGTACCTACCTACTAATCGTGTAATGTGGTGTTTGTTATTGTCAATTTTCAAAATTTCATGGATCCTCCTAGAACAAGACATTAAACGGTATGTAATCTACATAAGTACTTAGTTGCTTCTTTTACCATAAAATTAAAAACATTGTTTTTCATGAGACGAATAGGTAATTAGATTAGCCGTTGTATTAGTAGGTAGTTACTAAATAAATATCTAGTTAGTTTTGTGCTACAAACGAAACAACATGGCTTGTGTGAATACCGCAGTCAGTATGTAATGTAGGTACCTAAGTCAAAAGATACTTACATACACCAACCTAGGTATCTAGCCTAGCTTAGCAGACAATTTGAACTCACGCGAAGAAACTAGGAAGGTACGTAGGTAGGTAACGCACTTAGAAACATTGTTGACAAAATAAAAAGGGTTGTCAATTTTATTTCTTGAATGTTTTTGTATGGAAATCTGAAAATATTAATTCTTAGGATTTGTACCCCCACCACAACTGTTAATTTTCATGGTCGGAATCTCCTCGTTCAGGCTTAAAATACTAGTTCCTGAATTCCCTGTAGATGTAGATTGGTATGTAGGTACCTAGATACAAAGCTATGCACTTACCAACGTCGGCGTCGCGTCGGTAGGTACTTTCTTCGTCTTCTACCTACTTTCATAATATGGTGTTCAAAAACTTAGCAAAATAACTTTGGAGAATATTCACCGCTGTTCATATATCTTTCGAACACAGACACACAAATACAAATTTCTTGAGCAGGTTAGGTATTAGGTAATCTGTAAAAAATCCTATAAAGTAGGTAGCTGATAACGGGCTTAGTAACGTAGACGCACTAAAGGGACTACAACCTACTACAAACGGTTTTCTTTGGGTGTGCCAGAATGGCAGCTACCAGTCTCGGCCACATGCTTCTTGCTATATAGGTATTACTTAGATACTTCTAGGTGCTTCCGGACATGTTTACCTACAGTACCTACCTAAGGCGACAGTTTGGAGTAGGTATGGAGATGCTGGGCGCAAAAGATAAAATACAGCGGCGGTACCGTAGACAGAGAAACTAATAGACGAATAGATATAGCATCCGTCGCATTCATACAAGAAAGAGAACTACTTATAATAATAATAATAATAATAATGCCGGACATTTTACACAACATCATCTGGCCCCAAAGTAAGCAGAGCTTGTGTTATAGGTACCTCATGACTGATATATACTACTTTTATACTTTTTTTTTGTAAATACATACATACTATATATAGAAACACCCAGACCCGAGGCAAATACTTGCAGATCATACAAACATTTGTCCCGCGGCGGGAATCGAACCCGCAACCTTTTGCGTCTCAGCCGAGCCTTGGCCCACTGCGTCACAGAGGTCGTCAGTGCACATAGTGTAAAGAATCGAGATAGAATGGTTTGATTTTTTTGTTTCATGTCGCGTGCCGTTTTTTTCAAGATCAGCATCAGCACCTTACTGTGCTAAGCAACGTTTGACAGTTCGCCGTTGTTTGGATGCTTTGTGTGAAATAACCGGAAAAACAGTTAAAAATAAATTGAGAACACGCTGAATTACTTACGAATTGCAAATAACAAATTCCTTTATCGGATTTTGTGAAAATAATGGTTCGATGTAGCGTTTTAGGATGTAAAAGTGATAGTGAACGGAAACTCCCCGATTTCTCTTTTCACTCGTAAGTACAAGTAATTTTGAGTACCTATTTATTAGCTTTAAACTGTTTTTTTTTATTAATATACACAATAAATAACAGCACTTCGAACTGAACTTTGTTCGCTACAGCATAATTCATAAATCATAACAAATAATTTATTTAGTTGTATTTAGTTTTTAGGCCTGCATTCGACCTTAACAATCCCCAGACTAGGTACATAAATTTCACATAAAAATATGTACTTACATTTCGTATGAATATTAATAATTAAATTTAACGTAAGTATCGTTCGATGTTGTATAGATGAATAGATGGAGGCAAGGTAATTCATGATAGCAAGGACAGCCACCTTAATTTTAAAAGCTGCTTAAAATCGGTCTGAGGAGACCTTTCATACATTTTGAAGTTAATTTAATGTGAAATAATGTCCTGTCAGCGAGAATAACCATACCGCCCTGCATTAATAAATAGATTAAAATGATTCATATATTGTAAAAAAAAACATCTCGCTATTAATTTGTTACAGTTTTCCATCAAACGATAATGTACTTTGCAGTAGGTTGAAACCACAGGCCGAAAAACCTGGACACCTAAAAACTCTTCGAGGGTTTGTAGTAAGTACCAATTTTGAGAAAAAAATCTTGTGTAAGAAGAATAAATTAACTATTCTGTATCCCAATGCTGTTCCACTGGTGGTTAGTAAATATTTTATTTATGAGTTTTTATTCTGTAGGTAGGTAGATACTGATCTATAATTTTCGATTAGAAAAAGTAAATAAGTCCTTTATGGGGAACACGGTGCGCTTCTATAATAAGCTTCCTGAAAATGTAACTAAACTACCTATTAAGAAAATTAAAGCTTACATAAAAGATTTCTTTTGAAGAAAGCTTATTATAATATAAATGACTATATTATTGATAAGAACGCATGGCCTCATGTCGCTCTGCCCTCACTTGAAATGTATAAACTCTCTTGTATTAATATTTCGTAGTTAAGGTATTTATTAGATGGATCATGCAAAAATGCGCTAGGACCAGGAAGAGTTTCTCTTCTCGGGCTTGGGTTATGAATTGGCATTATATTGGCATTTATTGGCTAAATTCACCTAGTATGTAAGGCGTTTCAAAGTGCTCCTTGTGATTGTATTGAATAAAGTATCTTTTGAATTTGACTTTGACTTTGTGTTATCTTTATGGTTTTATTATTTCTGTAATGTTATGCTAGTTTTAATAATAAATAAACAATTAAGTACACAAATGTTGTTATATTTTTTCTATAAAACACATCTGTTATAAAAGTTTGAGCTTTGTGATAGAGAGACAAGCTCTAGAGATTTCTATTACAACACGTCTTTAATAAATCTAGGATTACTTAGGACTAGGGTAAAAATTGTGGCAACACCACCCACCTATCGTTCTGTCTCACACGCGGCACGATCACCATGTGTCTATTGGTTTCTCTGTCTACGGGCGCTACGTTGCGACTGTCATTGTCATCGTCGTCAAACATTACTTCTTCTTCTTCTTCTTCTTCTTTATTGGCATGTGACATCATAATGCCAATCTTTTTAGTGTCAAGTGTTTATGTTTGTTTATAGTCAATTTGTTTGTTAAAGTCTTAGTCGATGGTAAATTGTCAATTCTAGACGTCACGTGGAATGGCCGTCTAGAATTTTCTTGGGATTCCTCGTCGTTCAAATCACATTGCACCACAATACACGTCTAATTCAATTGTCCATATCGTCCTGTAGTCACAATTTATTCATTAAAATTCCGCTGAATAAAACATGCAATAAAACGAGTAAAAAATATTAAATTTGCAGAGCTATGTTACTTCATGAAATGACAAACGAAGAATCTTCCCAAATCATACCTATGATTTTCCCCTTGAAATGGCTTTTGCAGTTATGTAAATCACGTGGAGCCAGGCCGTTAAATAAAAAAAAAAACCTATTAGGTTTAACTGTCACTGTCGTCAGATCAACTTCAGACGTCAGATCAACATCAGATCAACTCTACTTTCAACTGTCAAAACAATCAATGTTGCTATGTCAAAGTCAAACTTTAGTGTCAATTTGTTATGTCAGTCAGACTACACGGACTACCTATACATTTGTATTTCTACGATCATTCATTTTACAAATTGATTTATTTACCCACAAATAAAACTCTATTTCGTAAAATTTGTAAAGATAAAGTGACGCTCGTGATATTATTAGAGTGTAAAATTAACAAATGCTTTGGCTAAGTTAAAGATTTAATTCAAATAAATTTTCTATGCTCATGACAAAAGGCCTTGCAGAACGCATAGATTTACGGACAGTTTTACAAATGTGTTGTTTCGCTAGATGATGGATCCAAGAATGTGTAGAAAAATCAGTAGTAGTGAAAGTCTTCCCGATGGCGATGATGTGGAGTTCGAGATATCGAACATCATCGCGCCTCAAGAGAGCGATGACAACTTCATGCTCGACGGAAGCCCGGACCCGCAGTCGGTCACCTGGCTAGATGATGATCAAATCGAAGACCTAGATCTCAATTTAGACCAAACAAACCTGTGTTTTCATAGAGTCGATAGTGCAGATATAATCTACAGAAGCAAAAAGAAAAAATGCAAAATGGTAGGGAAGTATGTGATGGGTGATGTTCTAGGGGAGGGATCTTACGGTAAAGTTAAAGAAATGCTCGACTCGGAGTCTCTGAGTAGAAGAGCCGTCAAAATACTTAAAAAGAGGAAACTAAGAAGAATACCAAATGGTGAGCAGAATGTGCAAAGAGAGATTCAGTTGCTGCGCATACTTAGACATAAAAATGTGATAGAACTAGTCGATGTCATTTACAATGATGAAAAACAGAAAATGTACCTCATTATGGAGTTCTGTGTTGGAGTTCTTCAGGTACGTTCATACAAGTTGAGAGAACAAAGTATACAAAGTACACTTTGTAGGTACAATTCTTACATCTGTTAGATCAACACCCAGTAATATCCAAGAGATTACACTATGCCTTTATGTATTTTATTTGAATTGTAAAGCTAAGAGATTTATTACCAAGATTAGTTATTCTGTACCTAGCTAGCTGAAGGTTACAATAGCACAGTAGTATCTAATAATAATACTGTTTTTGTTGATTGTCTGCAATCTATTGATCTTTTCTGTCCTTGCCACTTGTCTTAACTACCTACATATTTGACTACAACCCACTATGTAAATTGTGTTTTCCCACTTTTTTATAATAAGCTAGATGCTCCATGATATGGCTTGGCTATGGCCATGACTTTTCCCGCATGATACTTGAATAAAAAGGAGCGCATATGATAATTTAAGGACTTCCACTCTAACCAACTAAATTGACCAACTGAAACGGGCAACTATTTTTGTTTCTCAATGATACAACTTTTCACTAATCTTGTAACATGAAATTCAGATTGAAACCATTTGATTAGGTTATGTTAGAGTATAGAAAACAATGCGCAAGGCAAGTAAATCAGCGAGCGCGTCAGTGGCCGCCGAAGCGCCAGAAGAATATAGTTTGTCTGTCGATGATCTGGTTCAATTTGTTATTTGTTATTGGTCCGACTGGAACAAGTTGGCCAAAAATAAAATATATATGATCAACCAGTTAGTTCGATTGGAATAAAACCTTTCATTGAGTTCCATTCTGCACAACCAGGTTTAGTTGGTCAAAGTGGAAGTACAGGATAATCCATATCCACATATATTGTTACCATGTTTCATCCAAATTTGTTTCATAATTCTTGCATCATAAATAAAAAACAAACATCCACACAAACTTTTACGTATTCGTAAGATTGAATAATGCTACTAACAAAAACCTTTACCACAATACATTTGACAACCTCTGTCGTGCAGTGGGCCTAGGACCAGCTGATACACAGAAAGTTGCGATGAATGATAAATGTTTGGATGATCTGCTAGTATTTGTCTCGGGTCTGGATGTTCCTATGTATAATATGTATTTACAACATAAAAAAAGGTATATAAGTAGTTTATCAGTCATGTAGTACCTAGAACACAAGCTCTGCTTACTTTATTGACCTTTATATAGAGTAAGAAAGGTTGTCCGAAATGTCCGCTAACATATCTGTTTTTATGATATAACTAGCAACCCGCCCTGGCTTCGCACGGGTGCAATTCTGATACTAATTATACTACAGAAAGGTTATCCCTAAGAGAAAGCCATATACGCAGACTTTTTTGTAGACCTTTTGAGGGTGTACAATACTGTAGTACATTATTTTGATCTATCTCGTAGAGTTCAGCCAGCGTTTGCAATGTAAGCGCAAAAAAATGTGTTTATTTACGACACCACATAAGAAACCTCTAAAATTTTCAGTGTTTCTCAACTATATTATGCATGTTTTATACATATAAACCTTCCTCTTGAATTACTCTATCTATTAAAAAAAACAGCATCAAAATCCGTTGCATAGTTTTAAAGATCTAAGCATACAACGGGACAGACAGACAGCGGGAGGCGACTTTGTTTTATACTATGTAATGATAATAATATTTATGGACAATGCACACTACACAATCTAGCAAACTAAGTATAGCTTGTATTCATCTGGTATGGTGACCAGATGAATAATAGATTTCTTATATATTTTAAATACATACTTATGATACTTTATAACACCCAAACACAGATTCCCTTTCAGGAAATGTTTTCCTGAAATCGGGAATCAAACCCCCCAACTACTACCAAGTGAGCTGACAGGCCAGGTAGATATTAATACCTGCTTTGCTTTCTAGGACATGTTAGAATCAAGTAACGGGAAGAAGTTTCCACAGCGACAAGCCCATGACTACTTCACTCAACTGCTGGATGGTTTAGAGTACCTACACGGTCAGGGTGTTGTTCACAAGGATATAAAGCCTGGAAACTTACTTCTCACTCTGGATCAGACGTTGAAGATAACTGATTTTGGAGTTGCTGAGGTAATCTTCTATTTTCATCTGTTTCAATAGCGAACTACCTGAAAGACTATTGTGGCCTAAGAACATAAAAAATCAAGTTAACATGCCTTCCAAATCATGGATATGTTTAGATAAAAATGCCACTGCATTCACCTCTGCAGCGCAGTAGCCCAAAGCCCGTCTGAGACGCAGAAGGTTGCGGGTTTGATATCCGCCGCAGGACAAATGTTTTTATGTGCTGCAAGTATTTGTATCGGGGTCTGCGTGTTTGTAGGTATAATATTTATTTATTATATCACACAGATTCATAAAAATCCATACTAAAATTATGAATGCAAATGTGTTTCTGTCTGTCTGTCTGTCTGTTATAGCTAATAAAGAAATATGTGTTTTAACGTTTTAGCAAAATAATCCCTTGCACGCTCGGCTCAGGCGGAACGTGACAATTTTTCGTGCGTGCAGCCAGCGTTCGTTGATTTATAAGACGTTATCACGACAAAAAAATATTCATGATACTTTATGGTTTATGTTTATTTCCAGGCCTTGGATATGTTTTCTCCTGAAGACACATGCTACACAGGGCAAGGTTCCCCCGCCTTCCAGCCGCCAGAAATTGCCAATGGCGCTGAAACATTCTCTGGGATCAAAGTCGATATTTGGAGCAGCGGAGTCACATTGTGAGTGTACCTTTATTTCTATTCTTGATTTGATAAGGCTTTATTAACTATGTTACACATGCTAATGCTAATGATTGTTATAATCATGCTAGCTATAAAACAAGCTCAAAATATTCAAAAACATACAAGAGCATTCAAATACAAGCTCGACAACTGGCTACTATGTGATAAATCAGTGTTTTTAAACGTCGGAACACGTAGCCAAGTTCCCAAAAAAAATTGATGAAAAAAAAAAGAAATATTATAATTTTAAACAATGACTCTCAGTTTCAACATTTTATGACGTAGACACGTCATGTTGAAACATCAGCAAAAGCTGCTCGTCTATAATCAAATAAATAAAAAAAAAAAACAGAAAAAACTCCCGTCATTAAAGTTGACTACCATGTAGCTTACTGCCGCTAAATGATGTTCTAAGCGTGCAGGAAAATCAACTTGATACATATTATATCACCCCATGTATATAAATTTAACCAGAAAATGCCGGCCGCCGCAGAAAAACAATAATATCCTGTGCAACATTGTTGCAGTATATAAATAACTTGATGGAATGTTACTGTACCTATGCCGTATGCAAAGTACTTTGACTCACGCTTGAAGTGAGTCAGAATGTCAGAAACATTTTTCATTGCAGTGAAATTGACCTAAATATATTATAGGTACGTATTTTATTCAATACCAATGCTATTACATAAAATTTACATTCAATTGTAGTTTAAATGAGGTAATGATCTCACAAATCATAGTCCATCATGACTAGTATACAGTTTTTAAACTCGTCTAGCATACTAGTTACCCTGTGTCTTTGTTTCGATAAATAGAAGGTTCTCGAAGCAACGGCTACAAAATTAAAAAAAACGTGTGCGTCTCGGGTTACCCGACAGAAGTGATAACATAAACTAATCTAACTAGCGCTGTGGGTTAGAGTGAGAGAGGAGGAGCCTGCGTTCCGCTGCCGTATGCGTGGGAGAAAGGGAAGCCAGACATACTGGCGCCGTAACGCGTTACGTAACGAAGCGGTTTACCCTCCCATAAGAAGTTATTACTTCAAAAATATCAATTAAACAAAATATAGAAGCGTTAAAACCAGACAAGTTTTTTGCCAAATTCTGCTTGAAGGACGAACCGACGCCTACATTCACCTAGCATATAAAACTATTCAAAATGGTCCTTGAGATTTACTGAATAAAAAATATTTTAATATAGATTTGTGTCTGGCCTCTTACCTCAGTTGGTAGTAGCTCTTCTGCATTGTAAATTGTAGGTTCAATAACTCCAAGGACAAACACTTGTCGTGATGAAGACATATGTTTGTTTTGTGTCTAGGTATTGTAAAGTATCATAAGTATGTATTTAAAAATATATAAGTATTCTATTTGAGATCTGGTTCCCATAATACAAGCTGTGCTTAGTTTGAGGGTAGATGGTGTTTTTATTGCCCACCAATATGTATTTGCATCGTCCCATTTCAGACCAAAGACGTCCTTCCTTATCTCTTTTCCAACGATCTCGATCTTGCGCTACAATAAGTATCTGCAAGTATTTGTCTCAGGTCTAGGTGTTTCCATATTTATAATATAGGTACGTATTTTCAAAAAAAAAGTATATAAGATTTAAAGGTTTTAGTCAATAAATTGTGACTGACACACAATTTACTGCCCACAATTTAAAAGATTACCTAATCAATATAAAATAACGCTAATAATTAACAAAATTATAATAATAAATAATGCTGAACATTTCACACATCATCTAACCCCATACTTACTATGGGGTTAGATGATGATGTGTGTGTCAGTGTCTGTGTTATGGGTACCACATGCCTGATATATTTGACGTATGACAGACGTGTTTTGGGTTATTAACTCATCATGTAAAGAAGTGTCGATTAAAATGCGGAATATCTTAGAAAAATCAATATATGTCAATTTTTACTTATTTTAGAACCCTATATCTTTTAAAACTGAATAGTTTGAACATGATTTTCACTTATAATATTTTTATGGTAGATATTCCGTTTTGAGTGAAAATTATATTTAAGAAATGTTATTTAAAATTGTTTCTCTAATTTGAACTTTGGTTCAAGCAAAATAACGTTCGTATTTTAGGAAATTTTATCTACCTTGGCTGAACTACAAAATCAGGGCTAATATTATTTATTTTGAACTTCTTCATTATATAAAGTTGGTGTTTCAGATATAACATGACGACGGGTCGGTATCCGTTTGAAGGTGATAACGTATACCGGCTGTTAGAGGCGATAGGACGGGGCGAGCCGGCGCCGCCGCCGAGTGTCCTGGGGCCGACCCTCGGAGCCCTACTCACACACATGCTACAACGAGACCCACTCCTCAGGCCAACAGTACACGAGATCCGGAGGCACTCGTGAGTATGCTCTCTAAACCTGGAGCTACTCTTGAAATCGACAAACGATATGTCGGCTGAGGGATTATGTAAAAATAAAAATGAAGCTACCCGCTGTATATTAATCGCCTGTCGCTCGCCCACATGTGAAATAAGCTTACGGTATAAATATTAGCGTACAAAAACAGAGAGCGCAGGTGGTCTAAAAGTTCCACTAGTCCATATCTATAATATTATTACAAACTAGCCTTTGCCGCGACTTCGCACGCTTGGTACCTACATAAAAAGTAACCTATACTAAATTTTACAAAATTTCATCAAAATCCGTGCAGCTTTTAATCTGAAAAGGTAAGACCCTGTATGTCCGCCTGTATACAAAGGTACCAAAAAAACCGACTCGTTTGTTACCATTTCATGCCTAAACGGATATTGATGAAATTTGGTGAAGAGCTTGAATTGTGTTTACAATAATGCTACTTTTTATGTAGATGCGTACGAAACCGCTGCTAGCAGCTACTGTCATTTATAACTTCGTTCTACTGCTAAAAGTTCTAGCGTTTTGTATGTTTACTGTTTAGCAAATTCATTAGTATATTATTACATTGCCGTAATCCTATTAACGCCTGTCTGAGTAGCGATATATAGTTGGCATGATAGAAAAAGTAATATTAGCTTGTAGATGCGAAACTTGCTTCATTCATGAAGCAAGTTAACAAAACGCAAACACAAAACGGTGATGTTTAGTTGACAATGACAGAAAAAGTAATATTAGCTTGCAGATGCGAAACTTGCTTTATGAATTAACGCCTGTCTGACTGGTGATGTTTAGTTGACAATGACAGAAACTTGCTTTGTGAACTACTAGCAACCCGCCCCGGCTTCGCACGGGTGAATTATATACCTCAATCTTCCTCATGATCACTCCGACCATTGTCGAAAACCGTATGAAAATCAGTTTGTTAGTTTTTGAGTTTATCGCGTTCAGACAGATAGACGTGGCGGAGGACTTTGTTTTATCTTTTTCTTCTTATCGTGTCACTTGTTATTTGAACCAGTGAGGTGAAAGGCTTAAAGTGCGCCTCTGAAGCTCTTTTCGTACATGACACATGTCTTCGAACTTTAGGTTCAACATGTCGATTTATTTACGATGTTTTCCTTCACAGAGAATACTGGTATAGCGCACATATATTTTTCGAACAGAAAAATTCATTTACGACCGTATTCAAACTCACGACTACTACGACTAGACTAGTGCTCTGTACGTTCGTTTTCATGGCTAAACGCATAATGATGAAAGTTGTTAAAATGATAGATTGTATCTTGGGGAAGGACATAATATGACCAACATACATAAAAAGTGACCTCTCAGCTCAGTTGGTAGTAGCTTTGCCTTGTGCGCAGCTGGTTGTGGCTTCTATTCCCTCCCAAGACTAACATTAGTGCGAAGAACGCACATTATTGTTCTGTGTCTCGTTGTTATAAAATATCATAAGTATGAATTCATATATAAGTAAACTAGCTCCTGCACGCGGCTTCGCACACGTGATACCGTGATTTAGCTGTATAACAGATATTATGTTAGTACTGGCTGTCCCGTTCGCGACTTCGTCCCCGAGTTCAAAAAAAATTGTAATCTAAACCACTCTCGAATTCATTTGAACACACACAAAAATTTCATCAAAATCGGTCTAGCCGTTTAGGAGGAGTTTTATTTCAAACACACGCACCGAAGATTTATATATATAAAGATAAGTATGAATGCGTTCTATCAGTCATTTATTTCCTATGGTACAAGCTATGCTTAGTTTGAGACTGATAATATTGTTGTGTGATTGTCCAGAAATATTCATTTATATTTAAATACTACGCGAGCGAAGCCGCTGGCAGAAGCCACGAGCAGTCTAAATATTATTTGATTTATCCTCTTAAAAAAAACATGTTTAGACGCTAGTCTTTATTGTTCTTCACATTCTAAAGTTATTTCCTTTGTACGAATGAGTTTCACATCTATTAGGAGTTAAAATAGGTTTATTGTTTATGAATAAATGACACAGGAATGTGAACTTAACCTAACCTTGACAGGAATGTGTGAAATCAGCGACACGGTTAAAAGTTAAAATGTATTTGTTAAAAGTAAACAAACACTCATCAATCAGCCACAGCAATAACAACAGCAGGTCGATGTATTTTAATTAGGTCAATGTAGTTCTGAGATAATTATAAAACATGTTTTGAAAATATGAATCTAATATTTACTAAGTACAAAAAGGTGTATGATCCGCGTGATCAGAATTTTGTGGAACCTTCTTCTTCTTCTTCATCGTTAATGGCATGTGAAATAATGATGACAATTTTGCCAGTCAAGTGATTAAATAAATAAATAATCCCGGACATTTTACAAAGCATCACCTGGCCCCAAAGTAAGCAGAGCTTGTGTTATGGGTACCATATGACTGATATACTACTTATATACTTTTTTTTGTAAATACATACATATTATACTAGAAACACCCAGACCCGAGACAAATACTTGCAGATCATACAAACATTTGTTCCGTGGCAGGAATCAAACCCGCAACCTTCTGCGTCTTAGCCGGACCTCAGCCAACTGCGCCATCGAGGTCGTCATTGTTGTTTATAAAGTCTTAGTCGAATGTCGATCGTCATTTGTCTATTCTAAACGTCGCGTCGTCGCGGACAAGACAAGAAATCCCTAGAAAATTCTAGATGGCCGTCATCTAGAATTTTCTAGGGATTTCTTGTCGTTCAAATCACATTGCACGATAATACACTTATAATTCAATTGTCCATACATGAGCTATGAAGTCACAATTTATTGATCAAAATACTGCTACTGAATAAAACATGCAATAGCACGAAAACAGTTATTGATTTGGAAGTGCTATGTTACTTCATGAAATGACAGACGAAGAATCATTGTGGAAACTTGTCAAAGTAAATCGAAAATAATACATAATAATAATACCGGACATTTCACACGGCATCATCTGCCCCCAAAGTAAGCAGAGCTTGTGTTATGGGTACCACATGACTGATATACTAGGTACTTATATACATATTTTTTGTGAATACATACATATTATACATAGAAACACCCAGACCCGAGACAAATACTTGCAGATCGTACAAACATTTGTCCCGCGGCGGGAATCGAACCCGCAACCTTCTGCGTCTCAGCCGGACCTAAGCCCACTGCGCCACAGAGGTCGTCAAAATGACAGTTCTCGAGCGATGTAACGTTAGCAAAAAGTATGATTTTTTAAATATTACGTCATAAATCAATCCAAAGCAAAAATACACACTTTTTGCTCGTGATTTATTACTGCTTTATTTTAGAGATTTAGGATTGTACGATAATTTTAGTGATTAGATTAATAATGAGTGGAAAGATAATTCAATCGTGAACGAAGTCAAGGTGTACTATATTAAACTATACAAGGTGTACGTATTATTTTGTCGATGGAGGCACCGACACTGTTTGATTAATCTAGTCTAGAGAATCTTCATCATCAATCAAACGAACTTGGATCAAACTAACCCGTGTGATACGCGGTCCGCTCGTTGCCGCTCTAGTTCACAGTTCGCACTCAATTCAGTTCGAAATTCGGTTCAGTTCAGTGCGATGCGAACCGTGAACTCGAGCGGCAACGGGCGGACCGCGGATCAAACTCACCCTGATGAAGATTCTCTAGATGAATCAAAACAGTTTCGGTGCCTCCTTCGTGTTTATCAAAATGTAAAGTCAAGGTGTTTACTGTGCAAACGATACATCGGCGCAATAATCGCGTTAATACCTACTCTTAGTTACAACGTTTCGGCTCGTTTTAAATGATAGAAAGAGGCATTACTTTTGAAAATCGATGTCACTATTCTCAACAGATAATACGATAGTTTGAACAAGGTAGGCGTGCTTCGCTCTTTAGTAACGGAGTTACAAGTACTTTAGCGTACCCAGCCTGTTGGGCAAATTTGTAGAAGTACCACGCCAGACGAGATAGAGTTACGCGGTAGAAAGAGATGCACTACGTAGGTAGGACAATATAATGTGCTTGTGCGAGCTGAATAGCAGTTTGTTTCGTTGTAGCAAGAGTCGTTTATATATATACTAGTGGTCGCCCGCTGGTCAAAATTCGACCATAATTAATTTAAATTAAAAAAAATGCATTCTGCACTCCTACTCTATATAAATAATAAGTGTGCGAAATTTCATACTCCTCCGTCCTCGTAATTTTCGTAAAAAGGGGTACAAAGTTTTTGCTTCACGTATTAATATAATAACTAGTGGTCGCCCACTGGTCGAAATTCAACCATATTTCATTAATAATTAATGTATTTTTTATGCATAATTTAAAAAAATATTAGCATTATGCACTCCTACTCTATATAAACTATGTGTGTGAAATTTCATACTCCTTCGTCCGCGCAATTTTCGTAATAAGGGGTTTTTGTTTCACGTATTAATATAATAATAATAACTATCTGACAGACGTTGTCCTGTCAACTGTCAAACGACTGACAGTTATGTCAAACGCCATAAGGTTACATTTGAAAAGCTAGTATCGTCGCGTCGTTAAGTTTCTTATTTTTTCTAATTTTCCAAGCAATTTTCTTAATTTTTTCTTTCATAAGAACCTTCTCCTGACAATAACAAATATAACAAAAAAACAATTGGGGAATTCACACCTATTGCTACTAAAACCGAACGAGGAGTTCCCCATTTCGTAAAACTTCCTTCCTTCCTCCACAGTTGGGTGCAAGCCAGGCCTGCTCTGGTCTCCGGTGAACGGATAGTGAGTCCTCGCTCGCGGCGATCTGATGAACTTCACACTTCCACTGTTATCCCATACCTGGTGGAGCGGCACTATGCCTCCGCGCAGGAATACTTCACGGAACGGGACTTGAGGCATGGTGAGTACTAGTCATGTAACGTAAATTCGCATTTGCATAGAATCGTTTTGAATACCTACTCTTACAAATCTATTACCTAGAATGTTTTCAAGTTAAACACCCGACCGAAAAGACAGACTTAAGCCCTCCTACATGTATTCATATAATGCTGCAAGCCAACTCTTTTGTTTTTCATGTGACAGTATTTAAAACTATCGTCTAACGCGCCATATCAAAGATCACGCAAAAATATAAGTTTATAAAAGTTTGCAAAGTCCTCGTCAACGAGAAAATGGACTATCTACACCAAATCATTTTTTGTACCAATCGAATAGGGATGAAAATACTCATCGGAGCAACTAGAGTACTATAAATGTCAGAAACCGCTTAAATCTTTATCTGATTCATAAGAAATGAGACTCGAACATAATTTTATACTTATCATAACTTTTTATACAGAATATACTGCTGGCTATATACAAAGAAAACTGGTCTCAAAAAACACTGCCTAAAAAATTGCTGCCTTCATTGCCCCGTGTCATAAATCCATCCTGTATATGCTATTTATTCAGGTAAAACGTCCAAATTAGTGTTATCGACTAACAAAATATCGTAATAATTTCATACAAAATTTTAACACTCATTCGAATCAAATTAGAACATATTATTTTATTAAAATAAATGAGGTAGGATACTCTTCACCTCTATATATAAGTGTACGTGTCTGCCTTTTATCCTGTTACAAGCAGGATAAACGATGGCAAACTTTGCAAAATACGATGTTCGCATTCGCGAATATCGACATGAATAAAATATTGTCCAAAAATTGGTATAGTTTACATCTCTAGTAAGTACAGTTCAATGTTAGCAGAATCTATGCAAATACACCTTTACTGCCAGATAACGTTTCAGACCTTAGCGTGATCACATTATAACTCGTTATTGTAAAATCAGCTCTACAAGAAAAGAAATAGTAGATTTTATACGTGACAACGTCTAATAAATCGATGAACGCCGGCTGCACGCATGTAAAGGAGACTCATTGTCCGGTTACGCTCATTGTAACGTTACAGCATGGGATAATATGGGACTTTATAGAAGGACATAGGCTACTTTTTATGTAGGTACCACGCGTGCGAAGCCGCGGGCAGCAGCTAGTTAAATATATTTTCTATCAGTCATCTGGTTCTCATAGTACATGCTTTGGTTAGCTTAGTCGACCGCTGTGGTACAGTGACGCTAGGCCCTACTGAGCCGCAGAAGGTCAAGTCAAGTCAAAGTCAAGTCAAAAGATGATTTATTCAATACAATCACAAGGATAACTTTGAAACGTCTTACATACTAGGTGAATTTAGGTGCCAATTCATCCTAACCCAAGCTCGAGAAGAATTGGCAAGAAACTCGTCTTGGTCCTAGCGCTTTTTTATATGATCCATCTTATAACTACCTTAACTACGAAATACTAATACAAGAGAGTTTATACATTTCAAGTGTGTCGGTTAACTGTCTGACGGCAGAGCGACATGAGGCCACGCATTCTTATCAATAATATAGTCATCTATATTATAATAAGCATTCTTCAAAAGACTACCTTTAATGTATGCTTTAAATTTCTTAATAGGTAGTTTAGTAGCATTTTCAGGAAGCTTATTATAGAAGAGCACCGTGTTCCCCATAAATGACTTATTAACTTTTTCTAGTCGAAACCTAGGGATGTATAATTTATGTTTATTCCTAGTGTTGATTTTATGAAGGTCACTATTTTGCTGAATCCCATCTCTATTTTTATGTGTATATAATACATTTTCATATATATATTGTGAAGCTATTGTGAGAATATTAATTTCTTTGAATATTACTCTCAAAGATTCTCGTGGTTTCATTTTATAAATGGCACGTATTGCCCTTTTTTGAATTACAAATATTTTACCAATATCAGCTGCTTTCCCCTAGAGAATGATGCCGTATGACATAACACTATGGAAGTAACTGAAATAAACTAGTCTAGCTGTAGCTTCATCAGTAAGCTACCGTATCGCACGAACTGCATATGCAGCGAAACTAAGCCTACCAGCAAGCGTTTCAATTTGTGGTCCCCACTGTAGTTTTGCATCAATATTAAGACCTAGGAAGATCGTGGAATTTACAAGATTCATTGCCTCTCCATTTATTTCAATTTAGGTCGCGGGTTCGATTCCCGCCGCGAGACAAATATTGATCTGCAAGTATTTGTCTCGGATCTGGGTGTTTGCATATTTAATATGTATGTATTTACAAAAAAATATAAGTAGTAGCCATGTGGTATCCATAACACAAACTCTGCAAGTTTGGGGCCAAATGATGCTGTGTGAAATGTCCGACATTATTTATTTAATATTTATACGTTCCCGAATTTAAAAACTGTTATTTTTTCTTTAATTTCATTGTTTACCGTTTATGATAATTAATAATCTTGACTTGATCATTTGACCTGGTATTGACCGCCTGACCGTCTGACCTGAAAAGTTATCTTCTCAAAGTTAAATAACCTTATTGTTTTGTATAAAACTGGGGTTTTTACGTATATTGTTTATTAATAAATCTCATTATAACACACGATGATTCATTAACCATTAATTACTTTATATTTTTCTTATCGTGTAGTTAAATGCTTAGTTGTTTATACACGTTCCAAAGCAATAAATAAACCTATTAATAATAATGTATGTATGAGACGAATCTTAAATCTGTCTTAGTAAAGAGACGAATCTTAAATTACTCATTTGGGTGTTTTATATGTATAATATAAATGTATTTACAAAACAAAAAGTTTAAAAAGTAGTATACGAAAGTGTGTAACAGGAAGTCGGGGAGGCGCGCCCTATTCGATTTGGCCAATGAGCGCGCGGGGTGGTAATGTTCACCTTATTCCATTTCCCGCTGGCAGCCGTCATCTCAGAACTCGTCTTTCTTATATCGTCACAATACTAATTTTATCTCACTCACACAATACTAATATCAATAATGTGCGAGAGAGAGAGTATGACTAAAACCGCCATTAATGATTCATTTCTGTATATAATTTGCGTCTATTGTGCAGCGGGTAAGTGTGCATTTTAATTCCTTCTAAGGTACAAAATGCTTGATTCATCTTTTAATTGTTTAAAAAGGGCACGGGCAGCAATTTCGAACCAGTGTGATGAAAGGATTAAAATGCGCCTCAGAGGCTCATTTCGTGCACTTGGCACATGTCTTCGTACGTTCTACGAGATGCCAGTTTCCTCACGATGTTTTCCTTCACCGTATGAGAGAATTCCTTTAGCATAGAGAATTTAGAGAATTCCATACATATTTTGAACAAAAAAGTTCATTAGTGTACGATCGAATTTGATCCCACGACCTTATGATCGGAAGGCTACCTTTACCTTTAGACCTTTAGACCACCAGTGCTCTCTTAGTGCTAAGCCATAACGGAAGCTTATGAGCGGCCTATTAACTCTGTCACCAGAGTTTGGCACTGAAGACTCATTCTACTGAAAGTTGTAGTAATTGCTTCGGATCTGAGTTTTGTCATTGATGCTCGTCTTTCCTAAGATAAAAGGTTTTTACCTATGAAGCTGCCGTACTATAGTACTGGCTATTTGAAATGTAATTTTTCCATGGTTGGCTAAGAATATTAATTTCAAATGAATGAATTTTTAAAAACAAAGAATATTTTCAAACTCAGTCAACTCTTTATTGATAAGTGTTTTATTTTCATCTCATTTGAATCTTTGTTGTCAGCAAAGCCATGTGAAAAATACAAGTAATAACGGAATACGTTACGTTATGGTAGCAGTGCGGCGTAACATCAACGACGTATACGGAGCGAACACTACAAACGAACGCACGTTATTTCTTGAACGCTTCCATTCTGACAATCATGACGACCTCTGTGACGCAGTGGGGCTAGGCCCGGCTGAGACGCAAGTATTTGTCTTGGGTCTGGGTGTTTCTATGTATAATATGTATGCATTTACATAAAAAAAAAATATAAGTAGTATATCAGTCATCAGTCATGTGGTACCCATAACACAAGCTCTGCTTACTTTGGGGCCAGATGATGTTGAGACGCAAGTATTTGTCTTGGGTCTGGGTGTTTCTATGTATAATATGTATGCATTTACATAAAAAAAAAATATAAGTAGTATATCAGTCATCAGTCATGTGGTACCCATAACACAAGCTCTGCTTACTTTGGGGCCAGATGATGTTGTGTGAAATGTCCGGAATTATTATTATTATTATTATTATTCTAAAAATGTTGTTCTAAGAACATAGTTTTTACAACAGTTGCAGAAACTGATGATAATCAACGGCCCAGTAAGCAGTAACTTTTGACGTTAGCATCAAAACAATATAGGTTAACTTGCGTCAAATTGGAAAGGTAAAATGCAGCAAATGGGTGCCACACGAATTGAATAATTGCCGATGCGACGTTCGCGTCGAAGTGCGTTGCTCAACAGAAACAGAAACGAAAGAATTTGAGCCTGTCACTTGCGACGAAACATTCATTATTTTTGACAATCGTAAGCATCATGTTTCGCTGGACCCTGGTGCAGCACCTAGGCAATGCCCTAAACGCAAACATACCTCTATGATATTGATGGTCACTGTTTACTACTCTACTGCATGATTCATCACAGCTTCTTATTATACTGCGTAGGAATGAATGATGGACTAAAGGACTGAACAAAATGACGTAGAAGATCGGTAATATCCAGCCAGCTTAGGGCCATCGTTGATCCCGCTGGTCGTCGCTGCTTCTGCACGACAACGCATAACCCACACTGCACAGACTGTCTCCAAGCTACAAGAGCTAAGGTTGGGTAGAGTAAGCTCTTCGTCATTTACCGTACACACCTTGCGCCCTTGCGAAAATATTCAATACCCGAGAGGCAATACAAAATTACTTAAAGAGTTTGTTGCATCCCGTCGCGCTGACTTCTTTAAGAGAAGCATCGATAAATTGCCACTGCGATGCCAATAATGCATCGATAGCATTAGTAAATAATTCGATAAATATAAATAAACGGGAATTAAAAATAAATTATTTACTCTTTTTTTGTACAATGTAGCAATTTCGTAGGTTAACTAATATTTACAAGTTCAGTATTTTGTAGTTAGTAATACCACAGAACCAATATTTGTACGTACTTGTAACATTGCGTCGAAGACGTGTGGGTTGAAAATTATGGTTAAAGTAAAATATACTTAAATTGTGTAAGAATATAGAATAACCTTTACAGAAACTCAAGAAGTGTCAACTGGCAACGTGAAGGCTCGCGTTTGCTCATTGAGTTAGGTTCGTTGCATGAGAGTGACCCTCATAATCATGAAGTGCTCCTTAGTAAACGTGTGAAACGCATTAATATAATATACTAGCTTGTTCCTGCGGCTTCCGTTGTCATCTGAGCATCGCAGTATTATGTGCCAAATAACAGAATGAACAGATAATCAGTCAGCAGTTCAAAGGCTAAAGTCTGTTTTATCCACAAATAAACGTAACAACGAAACTTTTATGTATAATAATACGTATTTAAAAAAAAAGTATTTAAGTAGTATATCAGTCATGTGGTACCTTAACACAAGCTCCGCTTACTTTGGGACCAGATGATGCTGTGTGAAATATTCGGCATTATTATTATTAAAATTATTAAAACATGATTATGACTGAACTATTTACTCTTCATAACGAATTTGAAATATATATATATATGTGGACAATACGCCTCACAACGCCATGTAGCCCCAAGCTAATCATAACTAGTCCTATGGGAAACATGACCGATAGAATACTTATATACTCGTATATACGTAAAATATGTAATTCCACCCCGGCACAGAATTAACATCTGTTCTCCATACAAATGTTTGTCTTGGGAGGGAATCGAACTCACAACCTACTGCGCATAGAATATAGCTATCAACTGAGGCGTAAGAAAAAATAGTATTACTGAAATTAATGACTCTTTGATGCAGAAATTAAAGAGTGCTTCGCCTGTGGTAAATGTTAGTGCACTGTATCTACTAATACCATATTTTAGTACCTAGTGTTATCTAAACGCTTAGCAAGCGTCCACTGTGCTAAATAAATACAGTGAATTTTAAGGTTCCGAAGTCGACGACGACCGCTTATAGTTTCACCATGTCCGTCTGTCTGTCTGTCTGTCCGTCCGCCCTTACTCGGACACTATTAGTTCCTACTCGCTCCTACTCGCAAACTATTAGTGTTATCGTAATAAAAGTATGCAAAATTTGGTCCCTTCAAAGATATGACATTTAGAAAAATCGTTTTTCGCAATCTAAATGTTTTTTTTCCTAAGACCATGCGAATGTTTTTTTTTATTTTACTACTCCATTTGGATAGACACTAAGAGATTTCTGAAACAGTTTTTCGATAAATATATTAGTTTGATTAATATTAAGAAAAGTCAAAGTCAATGTCAAAACATTATTTATTCAATAAAATCACAAGGACCACTTTGAATCGTCTTACATGCTAGTGAATCTAGGTGTCGGTTCCTTCTAACCCCAGTTTAAGAAAAATCTGGCAAGAAACTCGTCTGGTCTGTCTAAACACTTTTTTTTGCATGATTCTTTCCAATTTTGTTACGGATGCCGAGTCGAGTTTGAGCAGATTCATCCCAAGCTTTTTTGTCATATAAATAATCTGATATTTTATGATAAGCTTTAAAGTCGTCATTTTTTATTGAGTCCGGTGTCCCCATAACCGGCTAAGCTGCTGTTTGGGGGTGTACCTGTAAAGTTTTCAAAATAGTAGCGTGAAATAAATGAAATTATATGAAAAACTATCATGGCTAGAGCAAAGCTTTACAAGATTAAGAGCAACAACCTAATTTGTAAAACTTAAAAAAATCATAAAAGCTTCATACTAACTAGATGGTGTTGAATTTGTTTGGGACTTAATAACCAGTCATTCTTATGACTAACTTCGGAAACCTTCAATGTGCGTATTCACAAGCGCTAGGCCAATTTTTTATTATTATCTTTTACAGAATTAGGCGACGGTGGGTCCCGTACAATGTCGACTGCGGAGCTATCGGACGCAGAGTCGTCGCAACGAAAACGTCGCTGGCACTCGTCTTGTGGTCGCCTCCCCTCATGCCGATTGACGTGATCCTTTATACACCTGTTTTATCATCCAACCCGGTGGACTTAAAGACAAAGATTTAGATTCCGACTCGCGACAATCACAAATCTATCAAACATGTTTTTTGAATATTGAAAAATGATGTTTCAAATGTGTTATTCGGTCCGCGGAATACTAGACCTTAAGCTTGCGAATACAAAGGACAAGTTTTGTCTACATTCTGTCGCGACTGCAAATAAGTTTAAGCTGCCGGGTCCTGCACAATTCGTTGAAACATTAAAAGAGTTTTTTATACAAAATTGCCATGTTATTAGCCGATACACAGCTCAGACCACCAATTTTGAATCTGTTGCCCACCCGTCTCACTCCATAATAGCGGAATAATTGTAAGACTTTGATCTTTATTAACATGTACCTTACAAACCACATCGTATCACATCATACAAGGCACATCGCGGACATACAACATACGACAATTAATTATACAACACTACTCTACTCTGCAAAACGAGAAACGATATATCGAAACAATAATAGTGAAAAAAAAAACTTTTATGCAACTCACACGTAGTAGAAGTGAAACCTTCAAAAATATAATTTATAATGCTTCCTATCTCATTTTCTCCCACGTTAAATCTTATGAATTTATGTGTCTGTCTCTTTTTCGTTTCATCGACTTTCAAATCACAACGATGCTAAAGAAGTTTTCACTTCAAAAACCTACTCCTAGTTTCATAGTTTCGACTCGTTTATAAAGATGGAACGACTGGCCTCTCTGCTCAGTTGGTAGTAGCTCTGCCTTCTGAGCTCTGAGGCTCTGAGGATTTGATTTCTTCCCCGGACAAACATTTATGTGATGAACATAATTATGTTTGTTCTGTATTTGGGTGTTATAAAGTATCATATGTATGTATATAAAAGTATATTAGTATTCTATCAGTCATTTGCTTCCCACAGTATAAGCTATGCTTAGTTTGGGCTAAGATAGTGTTGTGTCGATTCTCCACCAATTTTTATTTATTTAATTAACGTAACAACTCAATTCGACTGCATTCGAACATTTCAACGACGATCTCGTTTCGATATATCGAAATCTGTTTGCCGAGTTGACGAGAGGCCCTAGACAATATCCATTTTCTGAAAACGTCCACGCCTGCTGTAAGGTTAAATTGTATGGATATGTCACAAGCTTGAACTCTCGTCACCGAAGTGTGACTGATAGATGATATATATATAACTCTATTGATATACCACACAGAAAATTACAATAACAATTAATTTAAATTACAATGGGCGGCCTTATCGCTAACAGCGCTCTTTGCCAGGCAACCTTTGGATGGACTGGACTATAAATAAATAGACTGTTGCGAGATGAAGCGAGATGGAAAACTAAATGATGTATTTGTCTCGACCACCTGAAATAAAAAGAACGTTTGTTCCACGATGTGCTGTGTGCTATGATATATTGTAATGGCCGAGAACTGTATGTTATTCGTCCCATCATATAGATTTTTGTACCATTTCATGTGTAGTATTTATAAATGTTGTCTCCATGTTGTTTCCCTCTTCCGGTTTGAAATCTGTTATAAATGTTCAATAGAGATGTTTTAAGATGTATTATTGTTACTATTAGTACTTAAAGCTTTTGGTATTGGAATTTGTTTGTGCTATAGTTCTGTCAGTGCTATGAATGTCAAATGTCAAAGTCATTTTTATTTAATACTAGATGACCCGGTGAACTTCATACCACCTATACTTGATTTGAATATAAACCAACCCAGTATACAGGCGAAATAAAAGATACGAAATCTGTCGAACATTTTTGAGTTCTATATAGTCAATCACAAGGATCATTTTGAAACGTCTTACATGCTAGGTGAATTTAGTGAAGTGTAAAACGCAAAACTAAAATTCAACCATTTATAGTTTATACTTTCATGTAATTTGCAGATAAAAACCTTTTGTCGTGGAAATAAAATAATAGAGTAAAAAATATGTATCTTTCGATGCCATAGACAATCAAAATTAAAGACATGGTTAGTAAAAAGGTCATCATCATTATCTGTGAGGGAAACTGGGGTGTGGATCAATTTCACTCACTTGGCGCCCCTTAGTTCGTGCCTCTCGAGAAATTAACATACCGTAAGTACTACTTACTTTTATATCCTAATTTTCCATTTCATTGGCCTGGATTCTGTACTTTCATCGGACTAACTAAAACTTGCTAAAACAAGAACGAACTTATTTTGTTTGCATTTAAGTCTGCATTAGAGTAACATTTTTAAATAACATTTCTAAAAATGAATTTAACGTGTAATTGGCGTGTTTTAGCTTATTGCAGTCATCATGTAAAGAGGTGTTGATTCAAATTGCGGAAAACCCTGAAAAAAAAAACAATTTAATATGGGAATAAAAAGTCAATTTTAACTTATTTTCGAATAATGGTATAAAATCGTTACTCTAATTTGGACTTTTGCGCAAGCAAAATGAGATAGATAGATATATGGATTAGCGCTTAATTGTACACAGAGAGAATATACAAAAAACAATTAGAAATAAAGTTGTTCAATGGGCGGCCCTATCGCTAAAAGCCATGTCTTCCAGGCAACCTTTCAGTAATAAGGTCGTTCGTATTTTAGGAAATTTTAGCGAGTTTCCGTAAACTACAGGATTAGGGCCATACTATTAACAAAGTACAAGTGTACAAGAGTCACACTCTGTACTTGTACATGAGTACAAGTACAGAGTGTGCAACTCATAAAGACTTTGTAAAGCGATTTCAGTTTTACTCACGTATTATTTTGTCGATGATGGCATCGAAGATTCTCTGATGAATCGAAACAGTGCCTCCATCGACAAAATAATACCCGTGCTTATCAAAATAACTCACGAATGTTTTAAAAGTGAAATAATTTCGTAATGCTTAAAAGTTTAGTCCAGTGATGCAATAAAGTTTGGTTTGTATTAGGAAATAAGTCTTGCCACTTATAAAAAATGTTTCTGAATGCAAATTTTGTTCAACTTAAAGACATCTAAATAATCTGCGACAAGCTTCGTGCACTTCTGGTTGATGGGTGACAGAATGACGTTATTTGAAAATAAACAGTAATTATAGTAGTATTTTATAAATCAAAATGGGTTGTTATATTTATTGATCTTGGGATTTTTAAACTATTTACGTGGGCCAAGTCTAAAAAAGTCATCTGTCAGTGGTCAACTGAAATTTCACGGCTGTGGCATAAAATGTTGGACGATAGAAATACAGTAGATTTTTTGTCATTGATATAAAATTATTTGAGGAATGCCACATGTAAAAATAACATATTTACGTGACCTATACGCAAGTTAAGCTGACAGCTCGAGTTATTAACAATACTTTAAAAAATGTTAGGTTAAGTCCAGTTTATGTATTGGTGGATTGTTGGTGTATTTGAAATTTGTCGCCATTTTTCTTCCTTTCTTTCTATAGCATCTGTCTTGTCGACAATTTTGCCAGTGTCAAGTGATTGTTTGATAATAAAGTCTTAGTCGATGGTCAAATGTCAATTCTAAACGTCATCGCGGAATGGCCGTCTAGAATTTTTTTGGTATTTCTCGTCGTTCAAATCACATTGCACCATAATACACATTTAATTCAATTGTCCATATTTGTCCTATGTAGTCACAATTTATTAATTAAATTTCCGCTAAGATTACTGAATAAAACATGCAATGAATCGAGTACAAAATATTAAATTAACAGAGTTATGTTACTCCATGAAATGACAAACGAAGAATCTCGAGTCGGATAGTTATTTTCCAGAGCTTCTTTGCTAGCTGTCAACTGTCATTTTAGATTTACTTTGACAAGGTTTCAGTGTCAAAGTAAATCTAAAATGATAGTTGACTGATTGCGCCTCGACAATTTCTGAAACACTGTCTTATCTACACTTTTGCTAAGAAGCCATAATTTATTGCTGAAAATTCTGCTTAGATTACACAATAAAACTTGAAATAACACGCGAATAACTAATTATAAGAGCTATGTTATTTCATAAAATGATAAACATAGAGTCCCCGTTATCATTCATGACGAAAACGTCATCTAAGTGGCCTTCAAATTCAATTGACTCCAATTTCAGAGTTCGGACGTTACACTTGACATTGGCAAAATCGTCATCAAGACATATGCCATTATATGAAGAGAAGAAGCTTTCTGTGGACGTAGGTCACGTGACTATCATAACTACGGTTGTTAGATTGGTGCATATATAAATGAATATAAATGATTTGAACATAAAATAAACGGTTAGTATTAATCGAATGGCCGCCGAGGAGCTTTTTTTAACATCGCATCCTTGTTTCGATCATTAGGGTCATGGTTGAAGTGTAACTATATTATGTAGTACCGCTGTATCCATAAAATTGATACTTAACAATACTAGCGACATAGAACTGAAATTACAAGTACGCGTGAATGCTATGCAAAGTCTAGGCATATACCAAATATAATGTTTGGTAGTACCTTTGATTGTCTCCTTTAGACGTGAACGGTCTTACTTATAAATGTTCCTCAACTTCTGTCAAAAATTAATCACTGTTCAAAATCCCTTTTTGTAAGATAGTGACAAATAGTGATAAAATCTTAAGCAATAATCAGAATAATCAGTTTTTTGGTAAATTGACAAATTTCAAGTCAGTCATGGATTAATTCAATATAAGTAATGCTAACCCATATAATTACAGGCCTGTCAGCTCAGTTGGTAACTCTACCTTCTGTGCTGTAGGTTAAGGGTTTGATTCCCTCCCAGAACAAACATTTGTGTTAATTTTCACTCAAAAATAGGACATTCATATGTGAGTTTATCTGCTTCCAGATATTTCGCCATATCAAAACCATGATAGTTTTAAAAGTTCTAAACATTTGTGTGATGAATTATAGATGAAAATATGTTTGTTCTGTGTCTGGGTTTTATAAAGTATCATAAGTATGTATTTAAAAATATATAAGTATTCCATCAGTCATCTGTAGGGCTATTATGGAACTCTAATTACTATCAATGTCTATCGAAACGCCAAATTGTCAAACGAATGATTGAAATCACCGTAATACAAGCTATGCTTAGTTTGGGAGTAGATGATATTGTGTTGTGTGTCTACCAAACAAAAAAATAAATAAAAAAATACGTAATAACAAATGTAAAACATAACATTGCAGTGTTTAAATTTAGAGGCGTTTATAAGTAAGGCCGTACGTGTATATTTTATAATCACTCTCTAAATCTGTTGCCATCTCTATCCATGGACATTATAATGACAAAGACAGAACATACTTAAATGCCACGATAGCTAAATATTATAAGATAATAGGCAAATATCTAAGTAAAGATCTAAGGTCTACAGAGCCCTGGGATTACTGACGCGAGCGTGTTTGTTTTTAAGTACATGTTACAAAATTGTTGATGCTCTTTGGCTCGTCGAGAATCTATATTGTAGTTTCACTTCTATTAATTAATACTTCTTGTTATATTTGTACTTATGTGTATTATTGCTTACCTATTTTATGACCAAACCCTGCGCTAAAATGTTCATGTGTTCGTTGTGCAATAACCAATTATTTACAGAGTTCAATGGGATGCTAATATTTCTTAGTTCATAGGTTACTTTAATTATACTTAATTGACCCAACTTGCTCTATCGATTGAACCGCATGTTCAACCAGGGTTTAACCTAACCGTTGTATGTACCAGCAAGTTAAATCAACTTATCCAATCATAAATAACAACGCCATACCTAAGGCCTAGCGCGCATTGCTGATAAATCCGCAATTTTTTTTTCGAAGTTCTGTCTAGCATGAAACCAGGCGTAGGTGTATGCACCAGCAGAAAAACTCGCGTTGAAAATTATAGACTTCAGAGCAGATTTCAGAATAGTGCTGATTAATTTGCTAGTGCGGGCTGGGCATAATAGGATGACATGCATCAAAAGTGTTTTTTTCATACAAGTTGATTTCAATGTTTTTAGATATTTGTATAAACTTCCAGTAGTGTATCGTCATGCATAAAGTATCACACTTATGATACTTTATGCATGACGATACAAAATTGAGGTAGTACTTGATTGAAACGCGGTTTAATATTTAGTGCAAGACTCCCTTAAGGCGAATATCCACCGAAGCGCGAAAAAGAGATGTCTAATCAATCGTCATCAATAGCGTCAAATCACGGAAGTTTATTATTTCACTCGGTGGCATTGGCTCGCACTAGCTAAAATTCGATAGATAAAAAAAAAACCGAATTAGAGTAACATTTTAAAATGTCAATTCTAAAATAAGTTAAAACTGACATAATTGTTCCTTTATTGAATTGATTTTCTGTAGTTTTATCGCCATATAACAGGTCTTCTAAAATGCAAACGATTTAATTTTGTTTGCAACAAAGTCTGAATTAGAGTAGGATTTATAAATGACACTTCGTAAATTTGCTAAATTGACGGGTGGCAATTCGGTTGGTTCATTTCTAAAATTAGGAATTGTCTAAAATATATTTTAGTTAGTCATAGCATTTGTAAAACCTATTCGGTACCATCTAACTAAATTAGGAACGCTAATTAAATAATTTTAGCTAAAATTAGTTAGGCTGGTGCCAACAGAATTGAGGCCATTGACGAGTTTTAGCTCATTTTCGACGCCATGTAATTTGGTGTTAAAAAAACTGCTGAATGGCTAAGAAATAAAATTCAATAAAGGAACAACATGTCAATTCTTATTATAAAACTATGAATTAACATTTAAATGACACTGTAATTTAGATTTTTGTCGCCGCGAAATAAGATCGTTCGTATTTTAAGAAATGTATTGAATTGACACAATAATGATCTCAGTTTATTCGGTGGTTTGGTGGATAGTTGCCTTTACTGGTGATAATATTAAGCGGGTGGACCTTAGCCATATGCTGAGATTATTGCGCTGATGATCTCCTGTCGCCAAAGGCGTTTTAATAAAAAGTATTTCATTTCTAAATGTTACTATTTGTTATATCTTTTACTTTTGATAAGTGAGGTCGGTGTCAAGTGTGTTCGCTTGAATACAAAATGTGCGCTAGTGCCTGAACTGAAAAAATAACATAAAAAAAAACAAAAAAAAAACAGAGGATATTAATATATTGTAAATAAAAGTCAAAGGTTATGTGTAAACTGAGTTTTATTTGTACTTTTCATGGTTCTGTACCTCAATGGGAATAAAGAACCCTAATAGGATAATTTCGTTGTCTGTCTGTCTGTCAGTCTGTGTGTATGTAGGTATGTATGTCATGACCCTTTTTATCAGGAACGCGTGAAGTTTTCGAGCTAAAATTAATAAATACTAAAAATACTAAGGTCTTCGGTCTCGCGAAGTAAAAAAATCAAGCTTCTTTATCAACGTTATCAAAAAATACGGACTAAAAACAGTAATTTATGCCGCATAGTTATTTTGAAGAATACAAGTAAATCAAAACCTATATGGTACCAGAACCCGTTCCCTTTAAACTAGAATCATAAAATTCAGCAAGAAGCAGGGTCTCACAGTACAAGCAAAGTAGGTAAAAATTCCGAAAACTGTTAATTTATAGTTATATACATAACAGTTTTTTCAAATACAAAGTTTTGTTGGTGGTTTGTGTAGGGTCTACAATTGTCCTTCAATCTAACCAAATGTCCAAATACTTTATTCTTTGGATAAATGTGCAGTTTTATAATAGTTTGTGACGGTGTAGTTGCCCCGAATTCGATTGATGGTAAATTAACCATGTTTGTGAAAAAAGTAGGTAGGTGGGTACGGAAACACTCGCATAAGACTTTCGCACTGGACTTGATAGGTATGTAGAGTTTTAGGGTCAAATACAATATTTTAACTTGCTTTGTAATGTCCAACTGGTGAATTTTAGGATTGAGTTAGGACTTACAGCCAATCACAATGTCGCAAGTGCCAGTCGTGTGTCCCACCCCGTGAGGTGACCGATTCGCGTCCCACTTGCGGTCACAATGCGCGGAAGTGTGGCCTGCCGCAATGGGCACGGCTTCCTCTATATCAGGTGCCTTCCAACCACAAGTACGTTGGCCTAATTCACTGATTTGTATTCAGGCTGATCTTATATATCTGTCATCATCATCTTCGGCACAACAGGTTCTTCTTTTCCGCTGCCCCCTATCACTCAGTAGTCACTCCTTTCTTACACATATCATCCTTCACACTGTCTAATCGCAGTACGAGCGATCTATCTTTTCCTAGGCGTACTCTACCAATCCATCCACACCCGTATCTATCACCCCATTTTTATGACATGACTTTCATAAAAACAGTGATAACAGGATCTTTATGTATCTATGTATAATAATACAATATTTGCATTTAATGTTTCAATGTATTTATGATAAATTGATAAATTGTTACCTATGAAATTAACTTTCATTGTTTAATTGAGTCTTCTGATTAATTAAGCCAATATCAATCAGTTAGGAAGATGATGATTGCAAAATTTTAATAAGTTAGCTAATGAGATGTATGACCATGTATTATACATGGCAATATACAATGTCAATGTCAATAATAATTTGGCAAGTAATAAGAAGCATTTAAATAAAAAATCAAATAAAAAAAAAATCTTAGGTTTTCGGACTGCTTAATACATTTAAGTAATCTTGAGAACGAATTGTGTATTATTTATTTTTAGAATTAAAGTTGATCTATTATATTGAATCTAATAAAAAAAAAATCTTAGGTTTTCGGACTGCTTAATACATTTAAGTAATCTTGAGAACGAATTGTGTATTATTTATTTTTAGAATTAAAGTTGATCTATTATATTGTTCCTATTATATTGATTCTATTCTATATATTGCAAATAAATTGTAACAAGATGTCAAATTTGGCAGGAATATGTGTATGAAAGTATAAATGGGCATTTGATTAAAAGAAAATGTAAAAATTTGAATTGGGAGATCTGTCACATGAAAAATAAATTGAATTTATCTTAAGTAAGTCATTTGAAGTAGTTAAAGTATGAATGAAAGTATGGAAGGTTGTTGCAATATTATAGCGACAGTATATATTTAAGTTAGTGCCGTTTCGAGACGGTTATATTAAAAAAAAACCTATGTATAAAAAGTGTATAAGCCGTATAACAGTCATAACATAAGCTCTGGTTACTTTAGGGCTAGATAATGCTGTGTATCCAGCATTATTTTTGCTATGATCATGCTTTCGTACATCAATATACCCTGAATTTTCAAAATCCCAAGCGTAAATTCACCCTTAGTTTGTGTTTAAATGTACCTACTTATTTTTAAAACTTCACTAAAACACTAGCGCCCGAATACTGAAACGCTGCTTAACTTTTGACTGGCCTTAAAGCTCAATTGATAGCAATACTGCCTTCTGCGCTGTAGGTAGGTTGTGGTTTCGATCCCAACCCAGGACAATCATGTGTGTGATGATGTTTGTTATGTGTAGGTGTCATAAAGTATCAGAAGTATGTATCTACAAGTATATAGTATTCTATTATTTATTTTGATTCCATAGTACATGCATTGCTTAGTTTGGGATTCAATGTTATTGCGTAAATTGTCCAGCATACTTATACGCTGCAAATACCTACATTCATTATGTTTTTCGAAAAGTTTGCACACAAGTAGGTAGACACACAAACACGTGCGCCGAACGTATGCGCTTCTCATTAATTTTGCCTTATTTTTTCCAATTAGTTCTGATGAGCAAAATCGACGTAAAACATTACGTTGCTTAATCCTTCGTTTCTGACAAGATAAAAATCACAAAATTACTCGAATGTGTGGTCGCGTAATTATAATAACTAATAATAATCTACTTAGTATTAATTAAAGGCCTCGAGCATTTTTCTGGTACCCATCTTCATAAGTAAGCATAATATAATTATACCGCCTCATTAATATTCCTTAAATAATACTCCATAGCGTGTCCATGGTGACGTAAGACGTTTCAAAGTGATCCTTGTGATTGTATTGATTAAACATATGTGAATTTGAATTTGACATAGGTACCTACCTGAGCAGAGTTTAGTGCGAGCTCAGCGCACTCATAAAACGTGTTACACGATTAGATTGAACAAACGTGGCACTAGATCCTTTGCTGGTATTTCTATTACTCCCTAGGTAGTACTTCACAGCGTTGTGGTAATTGCACCTGTACTTATGTGGAATGGTGTCATCGCTTGGTTACCGAAGTGAAGGGTGGCTAAAGGTGGCTTAGAGTTTTTCTCATTGTCAGCCTGTCAAAGTTCAAGGCTCGTAGTCTTTTATATGCGTGTATGATGAGAAATACTGACAATAATTTAATGATGGGTATACGAGTAGGTATGTAGGTAATTTTGTGAGAATTTTCTTTATGCTTATAAGTAACTGAGGTACCTTGGTCCAGTGGAAGCTAGGTAAAAGCCTAATAGGTATAAAACATTTTCCACTTTGTGCGATTAGTTTGATTACAGGTGTTTATAATTTTACATCCAAAACTTTCGTGGGTTTAGTAAGTAACCATAACCACGACTATCCTGGCGGACAGCGGATCATACTCACTCTGATTAAGATACTCTAGATGAATCAGAACAGTATCGGCGATTTCACCAAATCAAAATATTATTTAAGTAGGTATACCTATCTAATCTATATAATTACAAGGATCACTTTGAACCGCCTTTTTACATGCTAGTGAATCTAGGGGCCGGGTCCTCCTTAACCCAGGTCAAGAAATCCGACAAGAACCTCGTCTGGTATCAACGCATTTTTCTATGATCTTTGCTAGTTTTGTTACAGATGCCGAGTAGAGTTGGAGCAGAGTCCTCCCAAGCCTTTTTGTCATTTCTGTTATTTTCTAATAGGCTTTATGACAAAGTTTCTGTATGAAACGTTTACAAATATCAGAATCGACAAATCTAGCACGTCGATTGGTACCTTGTTATAGAAACGTGTACGTTGCCCTATTAAATATTTAATAAATCTAGCGAGCCTAACTGTGGGAACAGCGAGTTCTTTTTATTTTTAGTAGTAGTATAATAATTGTTTATTTTTTTAAACATTTTCATATGTATATCTACTGACAAGGCACTGTCATATTATTTATTTCCTAATATAGATAACCGATTTTCTCACGTCAAAACAATACGCAAGTAAAACTCGTGTTACTCAAATGTAAAGGTGTTTGTCATGTTTTAAGATTCTTTAGCGACTCTAGTAGGTACCTACCAAGTCAAAATCAATGTTAAAATGCTGCTGTAGATGGGTAAGGTATTTGCATAGATCGATGCAGCTGCAACTCAAAAGTCCTTGACTAAACGCGTACGTATGTTGTAACAGTCATAAACACAAGGCTTTAAAAGCTGTTTACTTACGTAGGTATCTACAAGTGCTTGTTGTACACACTGCATTCTTATTCAAATCCTTATCTGGGACACGGCGGGATTGTGTCATCTGCCAAATGGTATTAAATTCCCAGACTTGAATAGAGGTCAAATAAATGTCAGCGTCGTAGAACACGGAACTTGTTCGTTCTATAATAAACCACTCAAGCCCTTGGCATGATAAAAATCTAATTTTCAAACGAGCCATAAGAACATTGTGAGTTAACCGGCACACCCTACTAGAACCTAGAATTCGTGGCGTGTGTCGTGTCATCGGTTACTATTTCTAGGCGATGATGGGCTTGCAACCTTTGATGTAAGCAGTACAAAGTTTTGTGCAAAATATGGGCTTTTGACAAATATAGAAATAGAATAGAAATAGAAATAATTTATTTGCAAGAAATATGGTAGGTAACATATATTGAGTCATGCAGTAAATTCGCATATTTCACCAAAGAACATTGGCATCAAAATTTTAATGTTTTCAAAAACATTAAATGAATATTACATTACATTAAATTGAAGTATTCTATTTTAGCATTAATGAATTATATTCATTAGTTTCCAAGAAATTCATTAACAGTGTAAAAAGTTTTGTCAAAAAGCCACCATATTATTTTTTAACAAAAAGCCTTGCATTGCAAAAAAAATTGCAATGTGTAAACAAATATTTGCCAGTAAATATTTGTTTACATTGCAATTTTTTTTTAATATAAGGCAGTTCTAGGCACTCTTGAAAGAACAATTCTCTCAGTGTTTCTTAAATATCTATGACTAGCTGTTGCTCGCGACTTCGTCCGCATATTTTTTGAAAGGAATTGTAGTTTAAATCCAGGATGCAATTTATCTCCTTGTCAAATTTTATTGATAAGTTTAATGCATTCACCCCATTTACATCCCATTTAATGTTTTCACCCCTATTCACCCTCTTAGGGATTGAATTTAAAAAAATCCCGCCTTAGTGGGTGGTTTTGCTGTAAAAGGAAGGTACCTTCCAAATTTCAGCTTTCTAGCTTCAGCGGTTTCGGCTCGGCGATGATGAATCAGTCAGTCAGTCAGGTTAAGCTCTTTTATAGAAGTATAGATATTATGTCACGAGCTCTTGTAAAGAAATTCGGTTATATTTTAACAAACTTAGCTGCATCTAAAATATACAAGATGGGCAAAATATAATGTTTGGATGTGCCTCTGACTATCCTCCTTAGACATTTTCAAAAAAAATCTTGGTATGTAGAGATTTGAGGACGTATATACCAAGCCTGGGGATTATTGTTCTGAGGATGTTTATTTTGTTTTGTTTGTCTATAAGCAGATCGCGGTTAGAATAAAATTAATCATTTTAAACTGAAAATCTCAGAAATCTTAAAAATCCGCAATATGAACACACAATAACGCCTGAATGTTTCAACTCTATTCCGTTGTCTTAAAAAAATATAAATTTATTTTACCACAGGTACCTAGGTTTAACAAGTGGTACTGCACAAATCCTGATTGATGGAGTCAAATCACATTCGCAGACAAATGATCAGTTAGATGTTCAATAGTCGGCGGTGAAAGTTAGTAATTCCATTGTGGTGCTGATTGATCGCAAGATAGATAAGTTACCTAGGCTATAATCGGCAGATACAGTCGTCACCAGCGTTTAAAATCTGTGTTAGAATCTTTATATACGTAATCTTTATACATGGATTTAATTTTAAACGAGCCATAAAAACGGCAAAGGAAAACAAATGAAAAATCTTGGGAATCACACTTTTGCACCTAAAACCCTATATTGGATTTCTGTTAGAACTGGTGCGGCGGCTGATTGTACCGAGGTTGATAAAAGGCGCAAAGATGCCGGTCTCGATAGAATCTACATATTTGAGCCTTTTGGAGTCTAAACCATTTGCCCGTTAGTTAAAATTATTTTAGGGCTTCTGGTAGAAATATTGCGTGATCTAAGAGCTGGCTCATATCTGGCTGGTCTAGCGTATTCGCGTCTTCTGGACGCTGCCTTCAGGCAGTGTTTTGGCTCAGTTCAATTATCTATAAATCGTTTTAACGATACATTGATAGATCAACCGTTTCACATATTCTTTATATTATTGTATATTATTCTGTACATATCTGAAAATAAACTAGCCATTTACATTTTTATGGTACTCATAAAACAAGCTCTGCTTAATTTGGGGCCAGATGATGATGTGTGAAATGCTAATATTGATTTATCTCATCTATTTATTAGGTACTTTGGCGATACATATGTATGTATATGTCCCCCACAAAAGGATAACAGCTTTACCCTGATATGGGATCATGATATGATAGATCATGAAAAAATAGGCAAAAAAGTTGTAAGTTCAAATGCGCTTTCTTGTCTCTCCGACTTGACACAAAAAACTTTTTCAATATAATATTATAATTTGGTCGCTTTGGTAAAACAACTTTAACAACTGACTGTACCTTTGACTGTATCATCGACATCTACCTTCCCATTGTCTTCAGACGCCTTCAATTAATATGAAATGGTTAGGTTAGGTATGGCATTAATCAATAGTTGCTCAAAGCGTAACCGATCGTTGTAGTTAAAAATTCGATGTACCCGTACTTGCATTCACTTTATAGAATACACAAAAATATCGAAAATCTGTAATTTGTCTTGGATTAAGTTTATTCATGCATGCATTGCACGTATATTATATACCTGCGTCTAGTTTTTTTATTGACGAAACGTGATCAATTCTTACTTTCACTTCTTTCTTTATTTTTCATGTTAAATCAGCCCATAGTATCTTTTTAAAGAAAAGCACTACATTTTATGTCCTAATTTTTATTGCTGAGATCGGAAGAAGGTACCTATGTATCGCACTAGGTACGTTAGTGGTTGGCAAGGGCTTTCTCTTCTGACTGTGCTGAGTCGTTCTTTTATCTAAGTAAGTATAATTATATATAAGTATTATAATAATAGGTACTTATATATAATAGTGATCGCCCACTGGTCCAAATTTGACCATAATTAATTAATAATTAATGTATTAATAATAACTAAAAAATAAATAAAATATATAAAATAAATAAAATAAATAAAAATAAATAAATATAATATTTAAAAAACAATATTAGCATTCTGCACTCCTCTATATAAACTATATAGAGTTCGTAAATTTGAATAAGTGTTCGGAATTTCATACTCCTCCGTCCGCGCAATTTTCGTATAAAGGAGTGCAAAGTTTTTGCTTCACATATAGAAAAAAGGGAAAAACGTGTATAGAAAAAAGCGGCCAAGTGCGAGTCGGACTCGCCCATGAAGGGTTCCGTAGCAGTTAGTAACATAATATAAAAGTTCTTGTAGTTCGTTATAACTTTGACCGATGTTTTAATAATAGTGTATTTAAAAAAAATTAAGTAATTGATTAGTAAACATTATAATTAGGTACCTAAATGGTGGGATTTAGATCTGACTATATGCGAGCCCATATAGGCTTGTGATAGCCAAACAAGCTAAACAAGAAATATTTATATACAAATTATCTCCCAGATTGTTTCAGCTAACACACGAACTGTCAACAGAAAAAGAACTCTGAAACCATGGATTAGTCCCGGACTTTTGCGATGTATTCGGCACAGAGATAAGCTATTTCGTAAAACAAAACAACACCCAGATGTGGAATCTCATTCATTAATATACAAGCGATACAGTAATTTTTGTAATAATCTACTAAAAAAAAAAAACGAGGCTACGAAAAAGCCAAAAAGCCGAATTTATAAAACATAAAAAAAGTCCTAAAGAAACGTGGAAGCTAATTAAAAAAATGGAACTTAAACCCTACAAAATTGTCTCCTAAATCACTCCTAGCTAATGGTGAATCTCCATACTCTTCAGTGAATGCCATTAATCTATTCTTTGCAAATGTGGGCAAAAATCTTGCAAATGAGACACATTAAAACATCTCAACCTACGTACTCCAGACTCAGAGCCCCAAGACAACCACACGTTAACTCAATGGTTATGCTTAGTACTGACTGTATCGGTGAATTAAAAGAAACTTCAGCAGTTGGCTGGGATGGCATCTCGACTTCGCTAATTAAGAATGCTAGGCATGTGCTGGTTCCTATTCTCAACCATCTTCTAAATCTATGTCTTTCTACTGGTACGTTTCCCCATGTCTTCAAGAGGGCCCTTGTGCACCCTATATTTAAGTCTGGGCACAGAGACAGAGACCCATCTCTGTTTTATAGACTTTCTCTTAAATATTTGAAAAAGTTATTAATAAAAGATTAATTAGTTACTTAAATTCTAGAAATATTCTTTCAAATAATCAGTTTGGCTTTAGATCTTTTAAATCCACTGAAGATGCTGTACTTAAATTAACCAGTACTGTTAGCACCAATCTTAACCTTGACCGAAAATCTATTGGCATATTTTTAGATCTCTCCAAAGCTTTCGAAAAACTCGAATATATCGGTGTACGTGGACTCGCGCTCGATTTATTTAGAAGCTACCTTGAAAATCTTTCACAATCTGTTACTGTTGACAATACCTACAGTAGCTATGAACCTATCGAGTATGGAGTCCCCCAGGGTAGTGTCTTAGGACCTACTCTATTTCTTATTTATATAAATGAACTATGCCAGTTGCCTCTGACGAACGCTCAATTAGTTACTTATGCTGATTACACTACTATTATTGTTCATGGTAATACTTGGACAGACGCTCGACATACAGCAGAATCGGTTCTCCGTATCGTCATGTCATTGCTCTCTAAAAATCGACTTACGCTTAACTTGGAAAAAACTAAATTTCTCACTTTTTCCCCCAAAATCACTTCACAACCAGGACCCGCATTTAGGTTACAAGCTCACATAAATGTCATTTGAATCCTGTAAATTCTTCATGTGGCTGCACCGCAATCTCCCGTGCTCGTAATATCAAGTATTTAGGAGTTATTGTTGACGATGCCATGTCTTGGAAAGAACATGTGGAATCCGTGGTCACCCGCGTTCGAAAACTAATATATGTTTTTAAAAGGCTCAGATCTGGTGCTGACCCTTTTACCTTAAAAACTGTGTACTATGCCTTAGCGCAGTCCATTATAAGCTACTGTATCACAGCTTGGGGAGCTGCTGGTAAGACTCAAATGCTCCGTCTTGAAAGAGCTCAACGTGCTATTCTTAAAGTAATGGCGTTCAAACATATCCATTTTCCCACTGAAACGCTCTATAATACTTGGATGGTCTTGTCTGTTCGTATGTGTCTGCAGCGATTCTCCGTAAGCACTCGGACACACCATATGATCCAAAACGCCTAACCAAAAGGCGTAAGGATATAATCTGTCAGCCTATTAGATTCAGACTATCTCTGTTAAGACGCCATTACGATTTCACGGGCCCATCCTTGTATAATAGAGCAAATAAGGAGCTATCAAATTATCCCATTTCTTATAAGGAATGCAAAAATAAAATCAACACCTGTTTTCTGAACATCTCCTATGATGACACCGAAAATCTATTCAAAGTTCAAGTGTGAGCCATACCTCTTACACACAGAAATACATTCTCACCATATTTACACAGCCTACATACACACACACACACACACACACACACACACACACACACACACACACACACACAAACACAAACAAACACAAACACATACCTAACCTTACACATTATGTGAAGGGTTACTTGTTTGATTGGCTATATTTATCTAAATATTATTTATATCATGTTAAATTGGAACATTCTACTCAAATCTCCGGAGATGGGCGTTAATAGTAGTAGTATTGTTGTTGCAAAAAACATTTATGCAACAACAATATGCAAAACATTTTGCATTTTTCCATGAAAGTTATGTTTGTACATCTGGGCGATACCGATCAAGCCCGCGCGAATTATAATTATTATTTACTTAGGCACCTATTACAGATTTATTATTAGAAAATAATGGTTCACGGTTTATGCATAAAGTTTATGTTTATGAAATTAAATGTTTTATTTTTATATTTGAGTTGATTGAATGAAAGGTAAATTGCGGTTTACGATTTATGACGTATTAAAATAAACTACTTACTAGATGTTCGTTCAAACCAATTTCTGGTGGAAGTTTGGGGGGTACTTATGATGATGTGTACTGATGATTGTGTACCTGCTACATTATATTAAATGTATGTCTGTGTGTCATAATTACGTTTTAAAACTAAAAATAAACCCGACTTCATTTATATAAAAATATTAACTTGGATGAATGTTTTTTTCCAGCTATTTTGATTTTAAACCAAACTACTGAACCGATTTTGATGAAATTTCTATGGAACTAATCGGGAAGTATATATCCTTTTTTTAAATCGGTTCATAAATGACGGAGTTATGAGGTAACAAACATAAAAAAACAACAGAATTGAGAACCTCCTTTGAAGTCGGTTAAAAATAAACTTATAAATTATTTTTATCATGTTATCTGTGATCGTATTAAAGCAATATTCACTAACGGTTAAAGCATAAAATAGTTACAGCTCTACCAGTCTTATTATTTAATTAAATAAAACCAAAGATTGGTATGTGACCCACGAACGTTGCTCAACAGTTTACAGGCATGCGTGAGAATTACTAATATTCGTGTACCTAAGAGAAGTTACCGTCGTTAAACTATTATTAAAGAAACATATTAGTTTATTGATACTGATACTCGCTTGATTGCAAATGGTTTTACGCAAGAAAACTCGTCTCGTACATTCGCCAATAAAGTGGTTTCCTTAGCCACTGTTCACTTACACATTAAACGATGGTTTAAGTAACCCGGTATCTTCGTGTGTATAAAACATCTGCCAAAATCAGCGGTTTAGTTGCTTAAGTTGTTGGTTTTGTGTTAGATAAATAAAGATAGAGACACTAGGAAAAAATCCATAATTAGCGGAAATGAGGACTAGTTTTAGAATTTATTAATTGGACACGCCGTTGATGAGTAGGTTTGCTTAGTTGCTTAATCAAATGATGTATGCAGACACACCAAAGCAGCATAAATTATCACTAAATAGGTTCCAAGAGCCTGCTGTGGTATGGTAGGTTCTAAAAGTAATTTCTTATCATTTATAGGAGGCAAGTATCTGTTACCAGCTCAGTTATTTTGTGCTCCGTAAGCAGACAAATAGGTTGCAATACTAACCTACACGCATCTCCAATTAAATGCAACAAACTAAGTATTGGTGTTGTAACCAAGGAAGGAAGTAGCGTGCTCAATGCGCGTGCCACTATCACAAGAAAAACCAACAATGCGGCTACCGTAGAAATTCTTATCTCTTTTTATCAATGGAACTCAAGACAGCACACATTTCTTGTACAAGTCGAAGTTCCGATATTGATGATGTTGCAACAGAAATCAATTTCTCGGATGGGTTTGGAGCTAAACAATTTGTGAGAAACCTCGATTACATAATATGGAGTTTGATACGCAATTGATCGCATGTATCACGTAGCCTCATCAACGTAAAATAATGCGATAAGAAGGTATGGATCACGGCGATTTATATAACCAAAAAATGTATTTTTAATTAAGATAATGATGATAAAAGTTACTTAGTGCCTGCTTAATCTGGGCGTAGTCGCACGTCGCGCCTATTGATGAATAAAATCGTAAACGACATCACCTTATTGGATTTTATCGCTAGTCATGTATTCATAGAACCTTATTTAGATGCAGGGATCTGGAGTGAAGGGTTCGCGTGCCACGAGAACGACATTTATGCAGTGAACTATCATGATCATGACGCGACTCCAAGTTGCATCAATAAAAATGATGACCTCAATTTGCAGTTCATACCATGCAATGACTATTACGACATTAGATGAGCGCGTTACGGACATTAGAATTCACGTGGTAGTTATTTGACATTTTGCAAGATTATTATCTCTAATTGACCCCTATTGACCCCTGCACATCACAGACAAATCTCTAGTAATCTCATTGGTATGTAATTAAACTATTTGTATACTCTATCTATTTGTGTTGAGTTAAATCATAAACAAGCTTTTTCAAATAAATTACTGGTACTATGTAGTACCTAAAACTAAATTCAATTTAGTTTTTTGTAATTCTGAGAGTGGTAGATATCCAACAAGCCAATCAGATAAATCCCCTACAAAAATCAGTATGTTGCCTAGCATTCCGAAATCGATAATTACGATTCCAAATTTCCGAATCTTAGTTACGACATTAATTCCGTCAAAAGAAAAAATTGCTTCATTGTAAACCACATTTATGGATATATAATTCTATGATACTATGTATGTTGAATAATAATTGGAGCTTTATTGATACTACACGAATCTCCTTCCTGAGTTAGCAAAGTTCACAGAGCTGTCAGGGGAGGTCAACCGTGGGTCGCGATGCGCTCGCGGAAGGAGTCACGGGTGGCTCGTGATATACCGCGGGTGAAAGCTCACTATTATCTAACTGGGCCCTGGTTCCCGTGCTTGTGACTAAATGCAGCTTTTCATTTGCCAAACTAATATCTAGAAACGTAGTAACTGTACAATAGTGAATCTAGGGCTCACTAGATCCCATGAGACACATGGGTATAATGAGATCATACGGTTTATAGGGTTAAATAGTCGCACTATAATCTCGTAAATTCCAGATAGCTACAAAAGTAGAAAACATTATGATTTTAATTTTTTAATTTTTTTTTCTGTGGCAGATTGTGTGGAACCCAAAAACCATACATCACTTCGACACTCCTTTATTACATTCCAATGAAGATGAGTGCGGGTGAGTTATGATTATGTTTTCTAAGAGGTTGCCGCAAGCAGACGAAGCGAGACGCTCGAGTCATTGCGTCGGACCAAGTTCGGACGCAACCCGCGTGCCTTATCCCACCCACTCGAGAAATATACTGCATGTAATTGTTTACGCATGATATACTGCGGCGCTACTGAAGCAAACAATTCTCAGTAAATTTGTGGTTACTGTGATAAGAAATCAAGAAAGAGACGGTTAAACCCGAGCTTAACTATTAGAGCGAAGCCCAAGTATGGGAGCGACGTCGTGTCATATTACCTCTTGCTATGAACAGTGAGACTTTTAAAAGGTTTAGCTAGCTTACTATCTTTGAACTGCCTTTGAACTGACCCCAGGGTCGAGCAAGTAGTCCATGCGCCATACTGTATCACAGTTTTAATGCATGAGTTTCTTGTATTGGCTTAGTCTTGTCTGTCACTATAAGTAATACAAGATCGACGTTTGGGTGGATTTTTGCTTTATATGCCCCATTATAAAATAATCTGAGCGGTCTATTACTGTTAATAGGTGTCAGAAATAGCGATACGCTATTTTCTTCAAGAGCAGACACATCACGATCTTCGAACATAAACTAAGATACTTCGGTCCACGGTTAAACTCAACGTTAGCATTTGCCAAAATGGTTAAATGTGAAGTCTTCTAGTACTCGTTAGGAGCCGCCTTGGGGCGCCAAAGTTATGAAATCAAATAATTTAAAGTGTTGTAAGACAAGAGTTATCCGCGACCTTCGGCAGCCGTGAGAAGCCGCGGGTTCGCGACTCCACATTGTCTCTGGTTAAATAATCGACAACATGCTTATGTTGCAAGACTGCAATTCCAGACTTTTGATGTTGTACTTACTCCTTAAGACAAGATGGCTGGTGTAACACTCCCCGATGATTGGCTACAGTACAAGTTAAGTTATGTTAAGTCTTTGGGAAGTACAAGTTACTGTAACTTTTAGAACTTAAGCTTTATCGATGCTCGGTGTGCTATGACAACAGCCGAGAAGTGTCTTTAAAACAATGACACCTAATAATATCCTCGCGTCGGTTGGCGTTTACATCAACGGTGTTCCATAAGAACGGAAACTCAACACGCCTAGGTACTATTAACTTCCTATTCCTTGGTGCTTATAATTGCATCTTATAACATTCACATATATAATATTAGCAAGCAGGAATCTGCTTGCTAATATTATATATGTGAATGTTTATATTTGAATGTTTGCTTGACACCCAATCATGCGATAACGGCTAAACCGATTCGAGATGAAACTTGGTATAGATATATATTTGAACCTGAAATAACATATTTTTATCAAATTTAGAACAAAATTTTTTTCTAAAATACCTATAGCCAAGCTTACTGACTTCCGCCCGCGATGTCTCATGCGTTGCGTTTAGATGAAGATGTTAATTACATATCTAACACAATAAATTAAAGCATGATTGAATATCTCTACATTATCGGAAACAGAGTTGTTGAGTAACAATTAACCGACTTTTACGTATACAATACACACAGGCTTTTACGTATACAATAGCGAGATTTATCAGCCGGAAAATATCCACCGCTGAACAACCAGATAGATTCAACATCTTGTAAACCGAGTACAATACCTTTGATATACGAAGAGCATGGGTTCCTGCCGACCCAATCTGAGTCGATCAGATGTTAATTGTGGGAAAGCTTAAGAATGGGCCCGGAACGAAAGCGAGATCGCTGTCTCCCCGCCTCTGGGTGCAATCAGACGGTTACATTACTGTTTTGTTGTGCTATAGAGGTTTATCAATTTGTCTGTGGAATTATGTGTCGCTTATTTTGTTACTGGTCTTTACTTATCATTTTGTTTAGTGCACCCGTTGAAATGTCGGTTGCAAATCAATGCCAAAACGGGCATTGATTTGCAACCGTTGTGTCTCTGCTCGTTAGTGACTTATGAAATTTCAAAGGCATAAATTAATAATTTGGTTACACATCTTTACTTTGATATTATTGCGATACCGGTGTCTTCTAATGACGCAGAATGGTAAGACACAGTACGGTAAGACACAGAATGGTAAGACATAGAAAAGTAAGACACAGTACGGCTTACCGTACTGTATCTTATCATTCTTTACCATTTCCGTCTTGACACGGAATGGTAAGACACAGAATGGTAAGACATAGAATAGTAAGACATAGAATGGTAAGACACAGAATGGTAAGACACAGAATGTTAAGACACAGAATGGTAAGACACAGTACGGTAAGACATAGAATAGTATGACATATAATGGTAAGGCACAAAATGGTAAGACACAGAATGATAAGACACAGAATGGCAAGAGACAGAATAGTAAGACAAAGATTGGTAAGACACAGAATGGTAGATAGTGAGCTTAGCATAATCAGATAGATACAATTTTGATTCTTTTCTAGAACTAGCTAAAACAATATACTTTTGTTAATGACCGCATCGCACCGTCTATTCCGTGATGAGGTCATACTTACAATAACAATAAGGATGCGTTGCTTTTCCTGGAGGCTACGGCTACATAGTCTAGTAAATGCCAATCCAATTTGTAGAGCAAAGTTTAATACCAACATTATTTTACAAAAACGTGTGAGAATCTTCTGACCTTGCTTTTTGTTCAGGATTTTGTTGAATTATCAGACTATATACCTAACAGACCATGGACCGATTTTGATAGATGACCCTGTCGAAAATCAAATAAGGTTTAAAAAAAACACTAATAAGATGTAACAGCCCAAATTGCTATAAGTACCTAATAAATAACTTGAACTGTCTAGACTAGTTCCCACGTCTGTGTAGGTAATGTAGGTATGTAGATAATTGTATAGGTATTAACAGAACACGCTTTGATACCGTTGATTGATTTAATAATCACTAATAAAATCTGTTCAAAATAAACAGATGCAGTCAGCATCTGTTTATTTTGAATCAAGTAGGTACCCTACACTATTGCAAATCAGTGACATAATGTTTTTAATATCATGTTGTGTAATTTCAGTAGTTCACAGCTGATTGAAAATAGATAACATGTATATGACATAACATAAGCCTAGTCTATTCAGAGGTGCCAGCCGTTGCGAAATGTTAATGTGTTTTTGCACAAGTGTAGAACACACGTTTAAAACAATGCGTGTTATGAGAAAATTTTGTCATAATTTTGCAGCTATTATAAAGATCTAAATTATAATTTTGCAACCACGCTAGAAATAAATAAAATGATAACTTTTTCAATGTGTTTATATATTAACGGTATTGTTCTCAAAACAGTGAATTTTCAACATATTATCGTGAAAACAAAAACAAGTTTCGTCACTGATATAAGAATAACAATAGCTCATCAAAAGGTACTTCAAAATGTTGCCTCAGCGGTTCTGGTTCGATCGGCAAACAGCAGTCGAGTCTGCCGGTCCCGAGTTACCCACCGTGAAGAACGCATATCTTTCGTTCATGGTCATAGGTAGACCGGGTGTAAACATCTCTTGCGAGCCCTAGTTAATATCGATGTGAAACACTTTCGATAGCGAAATAAGTGATTTATTACAGGAAATTAGAGCCTGGTGAAGTAACCAACAGCTTCGAATTGGGTTATGTTCTTGCAAGGTAAATAAATGCAGTAATATTGACACTAATAAGTTATTTTATGTATGTAGTCTAGAGACATTTGGTACGAGTCATAACTGAACACTCTTTGGTATGTAATCAAATCATAGTACCAGTTTTATATTTGGCATATATTTACAGTACTTATTAAGATAGATTTCTGCAGAAACTAACCTTTAAAATAAAACTACTTAAGGAACTACTGTGGTATTGGATGCGACACGCAACATTGCGTTTTAAAAGTCTTGTGTTGTTTTGCAATCGGGTTTTGATGGTTCCACGAAAACTCACCCAAAATTCAACACAGATTGGGTATGTTTTATTTTACTCTTTCATACCTACTTAGATGTATGAGATTCAGATAGTTTTTAGTTTTTTGAGGATGTTGGTACTTACGTACAATACTGTGAACCATAATTACGTTTTAAAAACTAAAAAGAAAACCGACTTCATTGAATGAAATTTGAGCCTTTAATACATTTTTAGTGGAAAGTAGATGTATTTTGTATATAATATGGACAGGGCAAATAAACGCACTGCTCCAATGAGACAGCGTGGTATCGGAGTAAACGAAAATATCATCGATGTACCTATACAATTTTTAGATTTTTGTTGATATTCCATTTCGACCGATTTCGATAATATTTAAATGGGACCACCTGGGACCCATTCAAACAAAAAAAGAATTTTTCAAATCCGTTCAGGCGTTTTCGAGTAAAAAAAAAAAGATTCCGATGAATTGAGAACCTTTTTTGAGAATACAACAGTTTTTAATGAAGTTGGTTAAAAATGAAAGTCGATAGGAAATTCTATTGGCTTTAATCGGTCCGTTTTTCAAATAAACTCCTAAATATCCAGTTTCTTGGGAGTTTCAAACATACATATCAATACCTATACTAAACATGTAAGTAGTACCTTATAGGTACTTACTAATAATGAATAGTTTGTAATCATAGGAAGTTTAAACGGAAGGAAGATTAAACGAATTTGAAGAGAATGAACAAACGTAAAGTTCTTCGCGCGGAACGTTAATTATATAATGCGTAGTAATTATGTGCATAACATACATATTATTTATGGAAGTATTATGGAAATCGCTCATTAGTAATGAGAGGGCCGGGAAGAACATTAAAAATTATAACACTTGTTTTATGAGTAGGTACGTATGTACCTATTTAATTGAAGCAGTTATAGCACAATTTGGGAAAAAAAAATCATGTTATCTATCATCATAAAGAGATAAGTGAGCATAGCATAAAGGAGCCATGAAGCAAAAGAAAATAAATTGGGCAAGCGCGTGTGAGACCACACAATGAAGGTTTCTAAAGTCAATAAAAATAACGAGCGCAGATGGCGCTCAATCTCAGAAAAAAATAGATTCTTGGCAACAAGTACAAGTAAGCTACGAAAACAGAATGCTTACTAATATTAAATGCGAAAGTAACTCTGTCTGTCTGTTTGTTACGTTTTTACGCCTAAGCCGCTGAACCGATTTTGATGAATTTAGGTACAGATATAAATAGGACATGATTATATAGTATTTGATTTGCTCTGAAACAACAAAGGCTACATACAGGGGTGCTTATCTAAGTGTGTTGTTTTCTGGCTCACCTGTTTTACCAACCAAATTTTTTTCCCGTTCAGTCCCATATAAATTTGAAAAAAATAACCACAAAAAAATAAAAAACATAAGGAAATAATTGTATTGGACTTTGAGTAATGTATTTATGAGTAATCATTTAAATAAAAAAAACTTATAAAAAAAATTGTATCCCTAATAGTGGTAAAACAGGAGATTATTTTTTTTATGGACTCAAATTTTATTAAATGAACTGAGTTTTCTTATTAGTTTTTAAATCGTAATTATGTGAGATAGGAACTTGTGCCTGAGATAGGTTCTCATGATTCTCATGACTAGTGCCTACGATTATGTTCTTTAGGAATATCATCGCACTCTAGTCAAGTCAAGTCAAGTCAAAAGATATTTTATTCAATACATCACAAGGATCACTTTGAAACGTCTTACATACTACGTGAATTTAGGTGCCAATTCCTCCTAATCCAAGCCTTAAAAAAAATATGTAAGCTACCCACATTTGAACGATTTCATAAGAAACACTGCTTAGAACAAAACTAAAGTGATCGTCAATAATAAAACGTCTATACACTCGAGTGTGATACATTGGAAGCAGACCGAAACGTGATGGGCTTGCATTATTACTTCCTGAGTACATACGAGTACATACATTTCCTATGTTATTACCAAATTATGGTGATTAGTCCCTAATGTAAGTGGTTGCGTTTGTTTATGTGATTGTTGTGTAATACCGAATAAAGTCAAAGCCAAGAGCAATTTTATCATGGGTTATAAAAACGTGATGTTTTATGTTTGAATTTTTTATAAGTGACTGGCCCGGTGGACTTCATGTAACCTTTTTTGAAGTGAAACTTCTTATGCGACTTCCAACAAGGTTGCATTAAACGTTAAACGTTCCTATTTTCATTTCCACATTACGAAGTTTCACTTCACAAACTATAGGATGCTAACGCATCAGACGGGGCACTCCCATAGACGAAATCCTGTCCAATACCTGTTCACCTTATCCCATTTGACAGATAACTTTTTTATTTTGAATGAACCTTTTAGCATCACCAAGGTATTCATTCTACCGAGTATATTTTTTTTGCTTGCTTGCATACAATTGCTTACTATTTTAAAATATTTTATTGATCTACAAAGGAAAGACCCTGATAATCATAATAAACACATTGATATACAATTAGACATTTATTTACAGAATAATACACAATAATACAAAATACAAGTCAAACAGTTGAACTATCTAAATTGCGTAAAACAATCTATAGATAGCCAAACTGGTCCAGAAAATTTGATTATTTCACGGAAGCGGCCTTGAATTCAAGAAAGAAAGGCATATTTGCATCTTATCAGGTCCTCAGCACCTCCCCACATGCAGCTGTCCTCACCAGCTCTAAGAGAAATCCCAGACTGTAATGGGATGCGGCAAGGGTGTCTACACAAGTAGCATCTCATATCAATGGCCCACCCATCTCTTAAGGGACAAGAGTCATCAGGCTTCTTACCATCATCACTTTTCAGACTGTACAAGCCGAGAACAGCTGGTATGTTGATGTTGACATTTGAATTAGGTGTAATCTGCTTTGGAGTAGGTGTGAGCCAAATGTTGTAGTTTCATGGTGTGTAATCACAGGATGATCACAGTACTATCTGGGAAAAAAAAGAAATTTAAGCACACATAACCAAATGCAATAATGTTGAGTGTTTAACATTCTATGTTGTTTCTATTGGTGTTTCTATGTATAATATGCATGTATTTACAAATAAAGGTATAAGTAAAAAATATTGCTGGACAATGCACACAACATCATCTATTTATGGTGACAAGATGACTGATAGAATACTTATAAGAGTATATTTTTAAATACATACATTTATGATACTTTATAACACCCAGATACAGAACAAACACCTATGCTTTTCATACAATTGTTTATCTTGGGAGGGAATCAAACCCTCAACTTAGAGCACAGAAGGCTACTACCAACTGAGCTGACAGGCCAGTCGATTATGTAACAGTCACTTGGTTCCTATAACACAAGCTCTGCTTACATTATCATTATTATTATTATAATTATAATTATTATTTAATGATTTTGGTAAGATAAGTAGGTACAATAAGTACTTACTGGTGATTATAGCAGAAGAACACCAATAGACAGACATTTCGGTAACAGCAGATTACGTTGGATAGGCATGTGCTCTCGAGTTGAAGCGAGAAATCTCTTCTAAAAATGCTTTCGACACACAATCATACTGCTTGCGAAGATCTTGAAAACTTCAGGTCTAGAAGTCTTTTATTCCAATCGAAGTCCAGTCCAAGAGTCCAATCTCTCTTTTCGGAAGTATAAAAAAACTGATGTCCTTTCGTTTACTAGCACAGCTCACAACACAGCACTTGTACATTACTGCGAGATTAAATAACAGGTTCAGGAATTGAGAGGATAAATATAAATTACTTCCAGAATTTAAAAATCAACGTCATTTAGCTTTGAAACTACAACAGCTGTTGCTTGTTAGTTTGGTTGGTTGGTTTGTTTGGAATGATTTGATGTCGATAGCAAAATAGGAAACAAACACGCCTTGATCGGGCAGGAAAGAAGTATGAAAGAAGGGGGAGAGGAACTGTTAACTATGTTAGTACTATCGTTCTATATAGACTATAAATCGGCCAGGATTTAAAGTTCAATGATTGCCGGCCATGTTTCACTTCTAACGCGCGGAGGGACTCCACGCACTATTTTTTGACTGTAAACCACCAAAGTTTTGCGAGTCTGACGCACGACAATTGATTCGGTGAACTTCGTACAACCTAATATTGTAAACCACTATTGTATTGTATTGTAATTGTAGTAAATTTTTGCGAAACTAACGTACGGCAACTAATTTTTATATATAGGAGAGGATCAAAGTAAGAGTTTCCAAAAGTAAAAGGAAAATGTATCAATTCGAAACCTTACCAGACAGTACCAGTACCTACCACCCAAATGAATAATCTATAACCCATTTTAGTAAAGACGGTGTAAAAGAAGTTGAGTGTTCGATTGATGCTTGATTGCTTGATACTCGTTGATCGAAAATATCTGTACAAAACAAAATTCACCCGCCACTTTCTGAACGGGATAATCTCAAAAACTATCGAACATATTTTCATATCATAATGTTCACTCAAAACGGGGTATTTACCATGATATATGAGTTTAATATCGGAAAGCAGAAAAACTCATATATCATGGTAAATATCCCGTTTTAAGTGAAAATTATGTTCAAAACCATGATAGTTTTAGAAGTTGTATTTTCATATCCTTTTCACCAACAATGGATGGATTATGAAGGTTTAGGTGTATAATTCCCGTAAAAAGCCGAGGCTAAGTGCTAGTAAAAACTGAAATATACAAAACACACAGTGGGTAAATGTCGGTTTGCAAAAGCTTATAGTCAGAAACCGGCACTGTCGGAGGCTGGCTTCTTTATTGATAAAGATGTTCTATGCATAATTTTATCTCTAAAACAAAATCTCCAGCCAACAAGACGTAAAGTTCACATAGCAGAGGCTAGATTAGCATAATTTATCCTGTAATTGGTGGTTTTTCTCTCAGATAAAGCGCATTGTGTTGTATTCAATGGCTAGATAATGAAATTAAATAGTTTTTAATGTGAACAATGGCAGACACATTATTGCACCACAATTTAGTAATCAGCGGCCATTATTGATTAAGACCACTTCTGTAGTTGATTTGGGCGTTACGTACCTACCTAACAGTTGGAATACTAATTATAATAAACTAGACCTCGCCCTGCGGTTTCACCTGCGGTGAAATAAGTAGGGAACTGCTTAAGTACCTCCTCTCCTATTAAAACATAGGTACTAAAGATTTAGGATTTATCTAGGGGTAATCAAGATTTCTATCAAAAAGAATATTAATAATCGATTTAGTTGTTTGAAAGGTACAAACAAACTTAATCATAAACAAAACCAAAAACTTTATGTCTTTTAATATTAGTATAGATAAGTGACTGGAAGAGTATCTCGTCCTACCAGCCGACGTCCTACGTAGAACGATGTTGTATATACCACTATCAAAATAATCACAGTACTAGCTATATACTTATGTAAATAATGAATGAAAATAAATGTTCTCCTTTGTGGTAGGTATTGGTTTTATAATTCTAAACATTCGAATTATTGAAGATGGAAATATATAAAAAGATTGAATAAACGAAAAGTGCGTTGAAGTCTTTTATATGGACAGTTTACAGTGCCTTTTTTCTTTGTATCATTCCTTGGATCTGAAAATAGTTTATTTCATTCCAAAATGTTTATAAAACGTGCATTGAATAAAAGTATTCAGTGTTTATGAATAAAAATAATGTAATATGGAGCATCTTTTGACAGTCGAACAATAGCAGCGAGCGGTATAAAACGAGGACCTTGATACATGATCCTCTCCAAAGACTTCACATGGACACAGCTAATAAAGAAAACATCTAGAACATTATTAGCAGTGGTGGTTAGTATCGCACCCCTGCCTTTTGATCCTAAGGGCGTAGGTCGTCTTGCAACAATTTTCCTTACGTAAAATGTATACGCGCAGTGCCAGTGCTCTCAGACAGTGTATACACCGTCATATCATTCATGAAAATTACTTTTTAAAACTTAAATGACAAACGACTTCATGTATACAAAAAATATCATCGATAAAAATATATTCAATTTATTTGCTTGTATACAATTTATTGGCTTTTGTTCATATTTTAAATGCCGCTCGACCGATTTCGATATGATTTAAACGGGACCATTTGGAAAGTATACCCTTTGAAACATAAGAAAAAAAATTCCGAATCGGTTCAAGCGTCTTTGTGTAATCGGTGAAAGTACATAAAAAAAAAAATATCCGACGAATTGAGAGCCTCCTCTTTTTTTGAAGTCGGTTAAAAATACCGCGGAAAACCCGCGGCTTAATTAGCTCCGTGTATTTTCTGTGCATAACTAACTAAGCAGAGAGGGTGGTATATGTGCTAGGCTAGCCAACTCTAAAAAATCACTCGACGCTGTATTAATCATATATTTATATTATGCAAAAGTTATTTATTAGAAAATTCTACATAGCACATATTTAGCAGTATTGTAGCATTAAGAACCCTCCCCCAAGTATACGTAACACGCGACAACAAGCAAAAAAAGCGCAATCACTGCTGTCAAATACATTTTTGACGTTAATATCTAGTTAAAAGAGTGTTTTTGCCTGTGAGTGCGCGGCAAGCGATTGAAATGCAGCTTGAAACTATCCTAAAAACAGTTTTTTAAATCTTGAAACTGATTTAATAGATATTGCTGTCACTTTGCTATTGCTTTCACTGTCGCTTCTGCTACTTTTACGTAATAACCCTCCCGGTAGGCAAGACAAATTTTATCAGTCTCGCGCTTTATTTATCGTTTGGGTGTGGTTGTTTTAAACTATAAATAAATATATAATGGTGGCAATTCGGTTGGTACATGTCTAAAATTAGCAATTAAATTTTTTTTTCTAAAATTTATTTTAGTTAGTCATAGCATTTGTAAAACCTATTCGTTGGTAACGCTTAATTTAATTACATAAAATAAAATTAGAGTAAATTGGTAACAGCAGAATATTAAAGTTTCATTTGACAGTTCTAAACCTAATATTAGCTAAAATATTACCTAACTAAGGTTGGTGCCAACACAATTGAGGCCAATGCCGGAAATTTCACAAAGCATCATCTAGCCTCAAAGTAAGCAGAGCTTGTGTTATGGGTACCACATGACTGATATACTACTTACGTATCTTTTCTTTTGTAAATACATATATATTATACATAGAAAAACACCCAGACCCGAGACAAACACTTGCAGAACCTTCAAACATTTGTACTGCGGTGGGAATCGAACCCGCAACCTTCTGTGTCTCAGGCGGGCCTTGGCCTACTATGCCGGAGATAAGTGTATTTGTATATTTCCCTGTTCTTTTTCCTATGATTGAGCTATTCTTTTCGAGCTACGATACGAACATGCTACGGATATTACGATTACCTCTTAGTGATTAATGATAGCCCAGTAATTATCCGAAACATCGCCGGCGCGGCGTGAGAGATACGCGATTGCATTACATACGTGATAAACTTTTGGCGGTTTATAATAACATGCATTTGTAAGGCGATAATGACTGTATTATCGCAAACACTTGTAAGGTACATGTGTTGTACGTACATACTCTATACTTCGCACGTTACCAAATACATTGAGCACTTTGATTGCGATAGATATTATGTTAAGCTTTAAGTGGTATGTTTGAGATCTAGGTAGGGTAAGTACCTAGGTACTTATTTATAAGATGCTCCCACTTGGTCAAAGTAAAACAAAGTTTAGCCTTGGTTTAATAAGAGTATTGGCATTTACCGTGATTTCTCATAAAGAGACAGACAACAAAATAAATCGGTCAAGCGCGTAAGTCAGGCCTCAAGGGTTCCGTATACCTACTTTTATCAGCATCATGGTTCTTTTACTATCATTTACTAAATCATTTGTGAAAACACCAAACATTTTTATGTTTGCAATCATAGAACAATATATTTTTAGGTCATATAAGTACAAATTAACAGTTTTCGGATTTACTTTTATTGGTGCTGTGAGACTTGCTTTGTGCCAAATTGAATGATTATAAGTCAACGGTCAACGGTTCTTAATTTTTTACAGCTTCAACCGAACATGGTTTACGTTCCGCTGAAGCTGTAAAACAACTATTTCATATTAATTTCATATATATTTTCAGGTCTAGACAGAAGGACACACGGACAACGAATTGTTACTATAAGGCTTACCTTTTTACTTTTGAGGTACAGAAACCTTAAAAAAATATCTTACTATTTCTAAGAGACATTAAAGGTGTATAGATTTAAACCCGAGTAAAAGCCCGGGGTTTTTACTCATATAGAGATACATCAGGGAGAGTTTGATCCGCGTTTCGCTTGTTCGCGATTCAGCAATCTAAGTCAAAATGTTTGGTACTAAAACTCAAAGCTTAGTAAGTACGATAGATATAAATCTTACAATCAAATATCAGTAGGTCTTGTTAATAAATTGCTACTTGAGCGTAACCTACAATTTAATTATTTATTACAATTTGCACTAAACAATAGTTGGTTTGTTCATGATTCGGCTCGGAATGTGAGCATCCTCCAGCGAAAGGTCACTGCGAGGTCGTCGAATGCATTGAAGATACTGGAAGGTACGTAGATATTTATAAGACTGCGAATGCCTTCGTGTAAACATAGCCAACTAACTGCTGCCCGCGGCTTAGCACGCATGGTACCTACATAAAAAGTAGCCTATGTTCCCCAAGGTCCCATCTATCTCTACACCAAAATTCATCAAAATCGGTTCAGCGGTTTAGGCGTCAAAACGTTAGACAGACAGACAGACAGACAGAGTTACTTTTAGGTTGGGGAAAAAGTCTTTTCGCATTATAATATGTATGAACTTGTAATAAAATCTCTTTGGCTATACTATTTGTATCTGGCTGGTTTTGGTATCATTAAAAGTTTAAATTGAACATAATTCCAAATTCAAATTAGGAAAATGTGTGATTTTTATTTGTTTTTCGTACTGTCAAGATGAGTGAATCTAATAAAGAAATTCCTATGTTTATGGTTTATGGACCTAGTGCAGTGTCTGTGAGAGTAGCACAAATTTGGTTTAAGCGTTTTCAATCCGGAAATTTTGATGTCAAAAATGCACGTCGCTCTGGTCACTTACGTCACTATTACGGATAAAATGGATGCCATTTTTGAAAAAGTGGAGCAAGATCGGCATATCAGTAGTTACGACGTAGCTGAAGAACTGGGAATTGACCACAAAACAGTTTTGGCGCATTTGAAAAAACTGGGTACACAAAAAAGCTCGATATTTGGGTACCTCACGAGCTCACTGAAAGAAACCTAATGAACCGTGTACTCATTTGTGATTCTTTATTACGACTGAATTCTTTAGGCAGTGTCAGGTTAACATCACGAGAGGACTGCCAAAACCACTTGTCGCGGTTTTTTTATCAGAAGCCCCAAATATTCTATAGCAATGGGATCATGTCCCTACCTACAAGATGGCAAAAAGTTATCGAACAAAATGGTACCGACATACTTTAGTTAAATGTAAATAAACTATATTAAGAAATGTTTTGAATTTCCTAAAAAACGCGAACTTTTTCCCTAACCTATTATTAGTAAGGATAATAAATAAAAATAATATAATAAAAAAAATTGCCAATAATGCTCTTGTTGGACATGTGGACCAAACAAACTTCTCCTAAATCGTAAACTCGTTCCTTCTTTACGTATTCTTGTCATCATCATACCAGCCTTTAGGAAGTCCACTGCTGGACATAGGCCTCCCCAATTGATTTCCAGAAAGAACGATTTTGAGCCCTCTCCATCCACCGACTTCCTGCGATCTTTACAATGTCGTCAGTCCATCGGGTGGGGGGTCGTCCTACGCTTCGTTTTCCTGTCCTTGGTCGCTATTCGAGAACTTTTACTCCCCAACATCATATCAGTTCTCAGTTCTGCGAGCTATATGGCCTGCCCATTGCCACTTCAACTTGCAAATTTTGAGTGCTATGTCGGTGACTTTGGTTCTTCTACGGATTCCCTCGTTGCGGATTTTATCACGTAGTGAAACACCCAACATGGCTCTCTCCATAGCTCGTTGCGCGACTCTGAGCTTGTGTATGAGGCCAATAGTTAGCGACCAAGTCTCAGTTCCATATGTCATCACTGGCAACACGCACTGATTAAAGACTTTCGTCTTGAGGCTCTGCGGTATCTGTGACAAGAAGATGTGCCGTAATTTCCCGAACGCTGCTCATCCGAGTTGGATTCGTCGGCTGACCTCTGTGTCGAAGTTGGACTTGCCTAGTTGAATCGTCTGACCCAAATAGACATAATGGTCTACAACTTCGATTATATCGCTCTCAACATGTACCGGTACGGGTGCAACATGAGCATTTGACATGATTTTTGTCTTGCTCATGTTCATTTTAAGACCCACTTGTTTAGAGACGATATTGAGATCGCTGAGCATTGCGCCAAGGTCTTCCAGCGATTCTGCCATGATGACTATATCGTCGGCAAATCGAAGGTGAGTGATGCGTTCGCCGTTGATGTTGATACCATATCTATGCCAGTACAAGAGCTTGAAAACATCCTCCAATGCAGAAGTGAACAGTTTCGGAGAAATAACATATCCCTGTCTCACCCCATTATGCAATGGGATTGGATTCGTGCTCTGGTCCTGGAGTCGGATAGACATGGTGGCGTTACTGTACAGACATTTCAACACTTCGATATACCGATAGTCGATTTGGCACCGCTGGAGTGACCGCAATACTGCCCAGGTTTCGACAGAATCAAAGGCTTTCTCATAGTCCACAAACGCTAAACAAAGTGGCCGGTTATACTCTTCGGTCTTTTGTATAACCTGCCGGAGCGTATGGATGTGGTCTATGGTGCAAAAGCATTTTCGGAACCCGGCTTGTTCGGGAGGCTGGAAGTCGTCAAACCTACGAGCGAGACGATTAGTTACTACTCTCGAAAACAGCTTATAGACATGGCTTAACAGCGAGATGGGCCTGTAATTCTTTAAGAGGGGTTTATCCCATTTCTTAAAGAACAGTACCACCACGCTCCTGTTCCACGCCTCTGGCGTAGTTCCCTCGAGGATGACGGAGTTGAACAGCTTCTGGAGGACCTTAAGTACCGGTGTTCCACCCGCTCTCAGAAGCTCTGTCGTTATTCCGTCTTCCCCCGGTGCCTTGTTATTCTTAAGCTGCTTGAGAGCCTTTCGGATCTCGTATATGCTGACGTCCGGAATGTCTTCAGTATAGTTTCGAGTTAGGCGGGCTCTTGCATCGCTAGTCGTACTTGTAGCAGGGCTTTGCGATGAAGTGTACAGTTGTCCATAGAACTTCTCGAGCTCTCGTAAAACCTCCGGCTTTGAGAAACGACCCTGCCACTGTCGGTCTTCAGCTTCGTCAACAGGCTTTGCCCAATAGACAGATCTTTTGCGAACACTTTGGAGCCTTGGTTGCGGTCTATTGCGTTCTTTATATTAGAAGTATTATACAGACGCAAATCGCGTCGCATAAACTTAGAGATCTGTTTATTTAGCGTACTGTATTTCGACATGTCTACTAAAGACTGCAGTTTCATTTCGCTACGTTCTGGCATGAGTTTTAGAGTTTGCTCAGAGAGTTTTTAGGTTCTACCTTTGCGCTGAGTCTTACAGAACTTTGACCCAACGGCATTGACAATTTCCACCAGCTCGTCATTTATTTCATCCACGGATTCGCATTCGGCGAAGCATTGGAAGCGATCTTGAAGTTCCAATTGAAAGCTCTCGGGGTTTTGGATTTGGGCAGGACTTGGGCGAAAGTAGATTTCATCAGACGTGACCTTTCTAGCTTTACGTTAAGATTTAATGAGCATCTAACCATTCGGTGATCACTGCCGGTTTTGACCCTGTTGATCACTGAGACATCATTAAATATTTGCTTTTTTATTGTCATGATGAAATCTATCTCGCGTTTGTGTCCACCGGGGTGAAGCCACGTCCATTTCCTGGACGACCGCTTCTTGAAAAAGGAGTTCATCATAAAGAGTCCCTCTTTTTCCATGAAGTCGGCCAATCGCTGACCCCGTTGGTTCCGCTGTCCAAATCCAAATTGCCCCACTCTCAGTTCATCGCCGTTCGTCATACCTAGCCGCGCGTTGAAGTCCCCCATTACAACCGTAAAGTGTGATTTCGAGGCTTGCATGGCATTTGAAATGTCATCATACATAGCCTCCACTTCATCGTCTGGACGTTTCGAGTGAGGTGCGTATACCTGTATGACCTTAAGCGAATACCGTTTGGTTATTCTGAGTATAAGGTATACCACCCTGCTCGACACGCTTTCGATCTTCACAATGTTGTTAACGAGGGATTTGTGGACGAGAAACCCAACACCGTGCTGAGATAGTTGATCGCTCTCCCGGTAGTAGAATAAGTTGCCGGAATTTAGGATTATCTGGTCCTCTCCCTCTCTTCGGACTTCTGATAACCCTATAATATCCCAGTGCAACTTATTCACTACTTCTTCCAGCTCTATCAACTTCTCGTCGGTCCTCAGTGTGCGTGCGTTGTAAGTTGCCAGGGCCAGGGGTCGTTGGGATTGGTAGCTGGACCTCTGCCGGAGATTCTTCGCACCCCCTGTTTCGCCGTTACCGTGGCCGCCACCTATGCCAGAAATAAAAATGAAAAAATGAAAAAATATTTTATTACAGCAAAAACAGAGTAAATCCTTATGACTATAGCAGTGCCTAGTCTAATGGTAGGACAATGGAAACACTCCATGTTTTGCAGCGAACTTATTCTACATAGTGAAATATATGTTGGCTTCCTCACTAGGCAAAGCCTGTATCGAGGAAACCTGTATCCCGGTTATACATATTTTAGCATTATAACACTTCAGACAGACATATTAAGTACATTTATGATTTTAATAACAATGTGGGAAGGTACCACTAAAATATTTAATATATATATATATATATATTCTTACACTACATGTACATATACATATATATATGCATATGCATGTATATATATATATATATATATACATACATATGCACACATATACATGCACATACACCTACACATACCTAAAATGCAAAAATATAACAGCAGCAATAAGAGACACAAATGACTGGATAATGTCTTCTAAATAACGACACTTATTACAGATTCAGTGCTATCATATGACAACGTAGAAAGCCAATTTAATATGATACTTTTTGCTTCAATTTCTGATCTGTTCTTGATATCGCAAAATTTAACTACTGTGTTATATGTGTGTATTCTATTAAAAATACCGAGTCGTTGGGCAAAGCTTGTATTGACTAATGGGATAACTAATCTATATACTCTACGACTTGTCACAAACTCGTATTCAGCAGAATTAATTATTGATCTGTGGACTGAGAGAGTGGTTTTGAGGATGAAAAGCTGACGAACACTAAGGACCCCAGCATCCACGTAAAGGTTAGTGGTTGAATACCTGTAAGGCTTTCGGAGCAAAACTTTTAAGACCGATCGTTGCGCCCTCTCAGCCTGTTTGATGTGAGATTTAGCAGCGCTACACCAGCAAGTTATGCAATACACTATGAGAGATTGGCAGAGCACATAGTATACAGATTTGAGGGTCTCAAAGCAAGCAGAGTATCTGAGGTTTCGCATTACGCTTATTATTTTCCTAACTTGAGCTGAGAGGGTGTTTATATGGAACTTGAACGTGAGATTTTCATCAAGACACACTCCCAGATACTTTAAAACCTTAACGCGCGTCAGCGTTTCACAGAAACAGGGATTACCACAGCACAGTTTACTGTGTATTTTAATATTTACGTTATTATTCGGGGCTGATGCTGAGGTTTTGTGAAAACATAAATACATTGTCTTGGTTGTGTTTAAGGTGAGAAGATTATTCTCCAACCATTCTGTAATAAGGGACATACCTCGCTCTGCGGATGAACACACCTCTGACCAGGTTTTCTCATGAAAAAGAACTGCAGTGTCATCCGCATAGCACAAAACATCAGCATTTTTAATTAAGATATCATGAATATCATTGATATACAACAGAAATAGTGTGGGGCCCAAAATACTGCCTTGCGGAACTCCAAACCGAATATATTGTGAGTCACTAGTAAATGGTTCGATTCTTACGCACTGTCTCCGATCAGTTAAGTAGCTTCTAAACCAATCCAACGCTACACCTCTTATTCCGAAGCCTTCCAGTTTTTTCAAGCGAATAGGAACAGAGACCGTGACGAAAGCCTTGGCCAGATCCAAAAAGATACCAACACAACATTCTCCGCTATCTAGATGCGATGCAACCGAAGTTGTCAATAGTGAGACTGCATCCTCGGTGCTTTTACCCTTTCGAAAACCAAATTGCCTTGACGATACGAGTTTGTGGGATTCAATAAAGTTTCCGAGACGTTTATTCACTAGTCGCTCAAGTAGTTTGGAAAATGTTCCTAGAAGTGAGATTGGTCTATAATTGTTAACAGAACTTTTTGAACCACTTTTGAAGATTGGTGAGACCATAGCAATTTTCCAATTATAAGGAAATATTCCATGCGACAAACTTAAATTTAGAATGAACGTAAGCGGTATGATAATTTCATCTTTAATATGTTTGATAAGAGAATTGCTAATGCCGTCGATACCCGAAGCTTTATCAGTTTGAAGATCTAAAATACTCTTTTCTACTTCTTCATGGTCTGTTGGAGTCATGAAGATGGAGTCAGCAGGAGAATTTGAGACTCTAGTTTCGTTTGCTAGGTCAATTTCACTCTTATTTATTTTAGAGAGAATTTTACCCGCGAGCTGATGTCCTACAGTAGAAAAATGGCTAAAATCGGTCGAGCTGAAAAATAAACGAAAATCTAAAAATTGTATACATCGATGATGTTTTCATGTACTTTCATACCTCGCTGTCTCATTGGAGCGTTGCGTTTATTTGGCCTACCCATTTTATATATATACAAAATACATCTACTTTCCACTAAAAATGGGATAGGCTCAAATTTCATTCAATGAAGTCGGTTTCTTTCTAGTTTTTAAAACGTAATTATAACATTACAGATATCTAATGCGTAAAAATAGGATCACAAAACAGAAGGAGAAAAAAAACGTGTGCGTCTCGGTACGCCCGACAGAAGTGATAACTTAAACTAATCTAACCAGCACAGTGGGTTAGAGTGAGAGAGGAGGATACTGTCTACCGCTGCCGTATGCGTGAGAGAAAAGGAAGCCAGTCTGACTGGCGCCATAACGCGTTACGTAACGAAGCGGTTTACCCTCCTATAAGAAGTTATCACTTCAAAAGTACTTACAACAAGTAAAAATTTAAACGTTTATTCTCACAGCAGATAAGGCACAGTCTTTCTATCGTCTTCCAGTCATCCGCAAACGGATCTGCCTGAGGATGTTCAGAAGAGGTAGGTAAATACAACTAAAATAATTTACCTACTAACATAAGATATGCATCAGCGTAATCACAACATAGTATAAAAAAAGTCGCTTCCCGCTGTCTGTCTGTCCCTATGTATGCTTAGATCTTTAAAACTACGAAATGGATTTTGATGCGGTTTTTTTAATAGATATAGCGATTCAAGAGGAAGGTTTGTATGTATAATACATGCATAGGATAGGTGATATAGTAGAGAAACACTTATAATTTTATAGGTATCAAATCATATTAGACATTTCTGTAGTTTATTTAGTATCAGCATTGCACCTGTGCGAAGCCGGGGCGGTTCCTAGTTTGGTATAATCAGAAGGTAAATGTAGCGGCTACATTATCGTTCTTCGCGTAAATTGCTTCGTAATGGCATTTTAAACACATGTTTAAATCTATTTTTATTTTCTGTTAGTTATTTTGTAACACGGAACCAAAAGAAGTAGAACTTCTAGACTCACAATATCAACAATCTTTCATTGGCGACCTCTGTGGTGCAGTTAGCCAAGGTCCGACTGAGACGCAGAAGGTTGCGGGTTCGATTACCGCCGCGGGACAAATGTTTGTATGATCTGCTGGTATTTGTCTCTGGTCTGGATGTTTCTATGTACTCGAATAATATGTATGTATTTACAAAAAAAGTATATACCTAAGTATTATAATATCTGTCATGTGGTACCCATATTACAAGCTCTGCTTACTTTGGAGCCAGATGATGCCGGAATGTCTGTCATTTTTTATTGTGCTTAGAGAGCTCGTATTAGTTTAGTGATGATATAAAATCAATAGAGTTTATAAACAATTTGGATATTTCAGTTTCAGAAATAGAATCCGAATTGTATTTATTGCCAGGATAAACATTTTTGTGATGAACATTATTATTATTATTAATAAAAAAACTTGTCCGCGCTTTTTAAGAAGAAAAATATATCACTTAATGCACTCGGGAAAATCTAACTATCTATTTGTGAGTATTTTTTAGAATCAGTTTAGTAGTTCCAAAGATAACCCACATACAATACTATACATACTAGCAAAACCACAAACAAACCTACAAAGTATATAATGTTAAACAGTAATGTTCTGTAACAGCATTACGTTATGCAAGTATTATCTACCTATATATTAATACGTGAAGCAAAAACTAAGTACCCCATTTTACGAAAATTGCGCGGACGGAGGAGTATGAAATTTCGCACACTTATAGTTTATATAGAGGAGTGCAGAACGCATTTTTTTTAATTATGCATAAAAAATACATTTTTTTTTTAAATTAAAATTATGGTCGAATTTCGACCAGTGGGCGACCACTAGTATAGATTAACGCTTGATTTACAGGATTTTTTTTATCTTAGTTTAGGTATCAGTTGTATCACATTATAATCCTTGTTTCCTTAGGTTAAGAAATTATGTACATATAACGTGTACTTATTGTTTACTAAAGTGCTCAATAAACAATTTACAAAAATACGGCGGTATACAAAAAGTTACATAACATACCTCCTTACTAATGTAATAAAAAAAAGCTACGAACAAGTAGCTGTTTTCAGATAAAGGCAGCTCGTAGCTTTTATCGCTGTAGAAATTTGTTTGTATGATTCCTTTCTTTGTGTCATTTTTGTTTTGTAGGAATTGTAAATATTTTTTGGTTCGTAGTTTATTTTTTTATTACATAAGCAAATTTTCTAAACCAAAAACCAAGCTCTGTTAAACAATCCTGTGAATATTGTGTGTTCTGAAATCTGCATCTATGCTTCTTGAGTAATTATGGTCGAAATGAACAATTCCAGACATATCACTGTCACTTGCATAAACGTCAGCATCATCTGTCGTATCCGAATCTGTGCTGCTGTCATTTCCTAGTTTTAATTATGAATTTATCAGTAATATTATCCATGCAGCCATCGCGTTTATATTTTAATTAGTTATGTCAGTAAATTATATTTACCCATACTAAAGGTATTCTTTATTGTACACAAAAAACATACACAGGCGAGCTTAACCCTAAAAAGGTATGTGTCGGAAGCTGGTATCCCTATTTTACTAACCAGTCATGGCAAAAAAAGGAAAACATATTGGTCCAAAAAGGACCAATACGTCCTTAGGCTCCTACCGTGGCCTTGTATTATTCTTCTGGCGCTTCGGCGGCCGCTGCCGCAGCACATGACAGGTTTTTTACGTTTCGTTCGCATCAATTTTGCACAGCATGTTAAACCACAGACAACAAATATGACAAATTTGGTTATTATCTGTCAATTTTTACGTTTTGTTTCACGTTTTATCTGATTTGAGGTTAGAAATTTTCTCGAAAACTAAGGATTTCCTTAAGTTAAAAGTGGTAAATATGTAATCAGGAAGCAAAAGCTTACCAGATTTGAGCCTTTTCACCCTCCAATTCATGCTACCGGAAACTAAAGTCAAGCCTTGTCTTAGATTATCAGCCATCAGATTTTCAGTTCGACTTTGTCGGTGTAGACTTGTAGAGAATAGTAGAACTCACTTACTTATGTAAATGGCATTTTGCTGTCTTTATTGTCCTCAAGGTCAGCCTATTTCCAGCAAGTCAAGATACAATCTTTGTCGGGCTCCTTTGTCTGCTCGTTTGGTTATCGTGTAACCTCGGTCAAGTGGCGGCCGGTAATTGGGCGCGGATGGAAGATGACCCTAGATTTGTGATGCAATGCAATCATGTTGCCATACATTGCTATGAGTAGGGCTCGGATGACGTATAATGTATTCAATTCCTATAATTCATAGTAGTCCCTTGTGCTGCTTTCACACGAATTTATTTAAATTAAAACGCTCTCTGAGATTGGAATCGGGAGCACCGTGGGTACCGCAAAACCGCAAACACATTTAAGTTTTCACTGCCGCAATTGTGAGCGAACAGAAAGAAGAGGACTTTACGTGATTGCCTTGCAAGTTTTCTTGGCACAACTACTCATAGCAAAACTCATTCTGTGGTCGCGACTAGTAAACCCTTATGGTATGCAGCTGTAGTATCTCGTATCAACCGAATTATTAACCTCGGCTATATTCTGCACGTCATGATTAAAAACTGCGCAATCAGCTCATTCCTCTTGTTCTATGTGTTCGATTGAATAATGTCTTTATTTTACGGCTTACCTTTACCTTTACCTCAAATAAAAATGGCACAATATCGACAATGTTAGAAAAACCATTCATCATGCATTCTTGCGGTATCATGAAGGTTGACTTAATGATGCATTTCTCTGTGAAACGTAATGTTGATATAATAAGTCATCACGGCGCTTAAGAAGACCTTAATTCGGTGTAATTAATTGAGCTGAGACCGGGCCCACCGAAGGTGTCAAGGCTGCCCAAACAATGCAACATAGTAGACAAGACAAATGTGTTGTCTTGTCTGTCTATTATGCGGAAAGACGCCAACTGTATGGCATTTAAGAAGCATTTAGTAATAGCCTAGCGATATTTTAATGAGTGCATGAAATCACAATGTATCGTCTTGGGATTTTAGAAATTCACAAACATAACAACAATAGTTTGTACCTACTTTGCTCATTTGTACAAGGGATTTGGTTTAAAAAGCTTTTAAAAACTGCATTAAAACCGGATGAAATAGTGTTAAAATGTTTATTTTTACAACAGTAATTGTCCATTCGTTAAGTCTAAGCAGTTTATTGCCAAACGAGCTAGTTACGATAGAGCAATATTCCCACGGTAAAAAAGACCTGAACGCGTGCGCCAGCGCCGCTGTGCGTTCCCTTTTAACCTTTAAACTCGTTGATTGTTTCACTTTTAAGCTTACGATATGTTCTAAAACATGTTTAGTTACACACTGAGATGATATATTAAATAATTATAGGGTTTATTATCAGAGATCTTAATAATTATTGGTTATGAATCAAAAGATGACCAATTTTGAATGGTTCGGCCAGCAAAGCACATCCTCCTTCCAAGGATGTCTTGACCTTAGACTGTGTAGTATGAACTAGTTACTACCTCTCGTCTTCAAGGTTTTTCATTCTATATATTTTCGTCTGTTTACTTCAATTATTTTTATTGTATTAATTACTCGTATAAGTACCATGCTCTTTCAAAATTTCCAAACAAACACTGATGGACGAAGTGTAGACAGAGCGTTAGATGAAAGTTGAAAGATGCGCCGGCATTTTGTAAATATAGCTAAGCCTGTACTCACCTCGTAATATAAGTAATAAAAACAACTGCAGGCTGGAATGTGGATCTACATAAGTCTTGGTCTAAAGATAACAAATTCCTACGTTAAATCTGCAGACGATGATCGTTTTAAGACTAATAACATCTTGGTTGACAGCTCAAAGAAGCCGTTTCCCATTTGATATAAAGCTCGATTTTTATTGGCAGCTTCCTATCGTGTGACTATAATTCTTTCAAACCAGTATGATGAAAAAGTAAATTTCCTCTCAGAAGCTTCTTTCATGCACTTTGTAAATGTCTTCAAACTTCGAACATGTATAAAAAGCATATATAAGTATTATATGGTCATGTAATAGGTACTATATGCTTTGCTTACTTTGGCGCTGGATCCTTCATCATTATCAGCCTTTAAAAAGTTCACTCCTGAACATAGGCCTCCCCAATAGATTTCCAGGAAGAACGATTTTGAGCCCTCTCCATCCACCATGGCGCTGGATTGTGCTGTGTGAAATGTCCGGTATTATTTATTATTTATTCAGACGATATTAGCGAATGTTTAGCCACTGCTGCACACTTGCTTACGCTATCTTTAAGGCTAATCGGTGGGGTTCTATAGCTTGGCTACTTACTCTAAGAAACCACGAGCACGTAATGCGGGTCAGATGCACCGCTTGCGACATTACCTAGTGTAATTTATGTGCTAGGTAAGACGTCTGCAGCCCATAGAGGTAGCACACGATCCTAACTGCTTGTCAAACCCGTTCGGCTATACTGCTTTATTTGTAAATAGTTTTCGCGAATGTAACAATTTTCATGCACACGTTAGAGTAGTTTGAAAGTGATAGTTAACATAATGACTGTATGATGAGTTCGTTTGATGATTTCTCTTGTTTAATTAAACTGTTACTTTCCTCAAAAATTGGTAACCCATGACGGAGATTTTTGGCTTTTAGGAGGCTATGCATTCCGTTTACTCTACTAGCTTCTGACCGCGGCATTGCTCGTGTGGTACCAACATGAAATGTAGCTTATAACCGTCTCTAAGATACAATCTATGTCCTTACCAGATTTCATCAAAACCCGTTCACTCGTTTAGCCGTAAAAAGGTAACAAACAAACCACCAGATAGATATACACATTGTCTAATTTTTAATATTAGGTATGGATCAATGGCTTTACATACGAACATTATTCTAAGGGTAGCCGAATTTGCCGAAATAGATTAAGAGTCACCATACAAAGAGATAAATCGGATTAAACGGATCGATAGCCCCAAGTTCTCGCGCGTTTGGAGTTCAATATTGACGAGGCGTTTTAGTCGAACGTGTGAGTAGCGCTTTATCGCATTGAATGCGAAACAATAGCCGTTGAAGTGTTGCACAACAAGTGACAAGTACGAGCAGCTTATTACGCTTACTGAGTCCACATAAAGTTCATAACACTAATGATGATGCGTCACTGCTGCGGATGAACAAAAGGAAGTGATAAATGAAGCTCAAACAATACTGAGCCTTGAGACTTGTGGTCAAACATGGACCGGATTTGCTGTTTGATCTGAACTTTACTTTGTAAAATAAGGCTTTGTGAATGTTTGTTCAAAGTTATTTCTACTACTTAAGTCGCTGCTACGAGTAACTACTTGCTGACCTACCTAAAATCACTGGCACTAAATCCATATTAATCTATACTACACCTACCTAATATAGGTTCCTAATTAAATTACTTAGATTATATGTAGGTATACCTATAGCTTATTGTTTTACATTTTTCATATTATTTGTTTTTGAAGTGAAAGCTTCTTTAGGCGCGTTGAGCATTTTTCGGGAGAACAAAAATCAAGGAACTCGCGTCATCGTCACCGAACGTTTTCCATGAGCTATATGTACTGTATATAGTTTTTGAGTGAACAAAAAGCGTGAAACTCGCGTTATCGTCACCGCACGCTTCCCATGAGCTACAATATAATAATATTAGATTTTTATTTTCGAATTATTTTTGGTTTATAAAGAAGTGATTATGATCAAAGGTTAAAGATTAAATTGGTCATTAACACTTCTTTACAAACCGAAAATAATTTAAAAATAATAATGTAATAGCTCGACGATGTATAATTCACAAGTAACTTAGTTTTCACTTCTATCGGCAGGCCCCAAAGACTGCCCCGCATATTTTTTGTACCCACGATACCATGTTTGCCACGAGCTATTTTTCAGACTTGCGTTCTGTGATGTGTTGTCAAATAAACATATTTTCTTGCCTTATCTCTTACTAATATTATCATTTCGAAATAGTTTCTGTCGGTCGGTATTGTTTATTTTTTGTTCGGTTTTCACAGCTATACTGCCGAACGATAGGTTTATTACGTAAAGGTAACAGTTACGACAGGAATAGCAACGCGACAGCAATATCTGGGAAATCAGTCGCAAGTCTACAAAAATACTCAACTCAACAATATTAGATAGCACTGGTAGTCTAGGGGTAGTGGCCTCGCCTTCCGATCCTAAGATCGTGGGTTTGAATCCTGCCGGACATCAATGGAACAAATAATCAAAAATGCACCAGCTCTCTCGACCGGAAAAGGAAACCGGCATGTCGTAGAACCTAAAAAGTCAACGACATGTGCCAAGTGCACGAAAAAAGCTTCTGAGACGTACTTTAATCCTTTCACCACACTCTTTAGAAATAACTGGTGACACGTGATAAGAAGAAGAACAGAACCGCTGTCTATTACTCGCCTGTCATCCACCTGCACGCTATAGGAGAGATATTATAACAAATAAATATATATATATTTTTTATTTTGACGCCTATTGTCGTTTGCCGCGAGTTACGTAATTGTAATCTAATGGCGGATCTTGATAAAATTTGGCAAGGATAGATTGTATCTTGGGGAAGGACATAGGCTTAATATTTAAGATTTGGTAGATTTCTGCAAAGTCACGCCTGTATCAACTATCTGGCTTATTCATAGGCTTATTGTAATGTAGGCACAGAAGCTAGTCTAATAATAAAAACTGATGGTATAGATGATGGAATTTCCTGTTTTTTACTTACATTAAACTTAGGAAATAAAACATCTCAAGTCGTGAGATAGCTAACGAGCGACTGCTGTGAGTTGGTTGGTCGTGCGCATGTAAATCTTGGATGGTTTAAATAATGTCAGCGCGTGAAAAACATGAAATTGTATCTGTACTAAGGATCATAAACTCGAATGAAGAAGTGCTGGCCAAAGAAAGCGAGAACAAAGAGAAAATAATTAACATTGTGTGTTGGAAAACCGACAACATTTTAACAGGATGTAACACTAGCATAAAACAAGAAAGCCAATTATGGGATTTCATGTTTATACATATTATATATTATATTATATTATATTGTAATAATGTTGTATTATTACAATATAAATAGAACTACTGAGAACAACGGATTGAAATAATTGCAGTGTTTGTTTTTTATTACCACGACATTGCCTTAAAGGACACCAGAACGATAATGGAATCACAAAGCACATACTGTACCTACTCTCTACATATGTATACATACTTTAGCTAACTATTGTTAAATATTTCCATACCATCAGATTCACATAGGTTTTTGATGATACGCAGGCTTATGATAATGTATAAGTTAAGTAGATAAGTAAAATAGCTTATATTATGGTGACCAGGTGACTGGTATAATATTTATATATACTTATGATATTTTTATATTACTCTGACACAGTACAAACACCTAAGTTCATCACACAAATGTTAGTCCTGGGAGGGAATCGAACCCTAAATCTACAGAAGGCAGAGCTAGTACCAATTGAGCTGAGAGGCCAGTCATTCAAATTGTCTCTTTCTCTAATTTTGTTAGCAGAATAAAATACATAATAAAATGGAGGTACCTACTTTTTTCAAAAAGTAGGAAGAAGATACTTTATTCTGTTTGGGTGTTACAAAGTATCATATATATGAATTTAAAATAATAATAATTATAATAATAATGCCAGACATTTCACACAGCATCATCTGGCCCCAAACTAAGCAGAGCTTGTGTTAAGGGTACCACATGACTGATATACTACTTATATACTTTTTTTGTTTAAATACATACATATTATACATAGAAACACACAGACCCGAGAAAAATACTTGCAGATCATACACACATTTGTCCCGCGGCGGGAATCGAACCCGCAACCTTCTGCGTCTCAGCCGGACCTTAACCCATTGCGTCACAGAGGTCGTCAAATAAAAATATACTAATGAAACTTATACATAATATACATAATACAAGCTATAGGTACTTGGACTACGACGAGTTTCTTGCCAATTATTCTCAGACTTGAATTAGGAGGAATTGGCCTCTAAATTCACCTAGTATGTAAGACGTCTCAAATTGATTGTATTGAATAAAATATCTTTTGACTTGACTTTGACTTGACATACTTAGTTTAGCGCTAAATGGTGTTTTGTGCAATAACCACCAATATTTGTTTATTTATTTATTCAAGTGGTTTGTGAAAAAGTGAAAATTATTTCAAAAAAGATATAATTCTTAAATTGCGGTTCTATTCATGTCCTCTTAATTGCACAATAGTAAGAGGGAAGGAGAACTGTAATAACTGAGTAAGTACTGACAAAAAATATTTGTTTCGGAGTAAGGGTTTTAAAGCAATCGTGAAGCACCTAAGTGAATGCTTTATATACCTTCCTACAATGGCTTCATGACTTCAAACTGATGATTAAGTTCTGGAAGAGTAATTGGACATTCGCACGAATGATTATAATTTCTTCGTGGAGCATTGCGAAATTAATTGTAAATTACCTCTTCTGATGCTGAACTAATATTTATATATATCCTATAATAATGACATAGTAAGTAAAACACATTGCCAGTAAGCGTCATTTTTCGATTAGGTATGAAAAATTTACGTTTAGAAATCTAACTAAGTATATACAATATTATAAATGCGAATGTCTGTCTGTCTGTTTGTTACTTTTTTACGCCTAAACTGCTGAACCGATTTCGATGAATTTTGGTATATGGGACTTTGGAGAAGGACATAGGTTACTTTTTATGTAGGTACGACGCGTGCGAAGCCGCGGGCAGCAGCTAGTATCTTATATATTTGAAAAGATCCATCGGTTGAGTTATCTATTATATACAGAACAGACCGTTATTTTTTTCATAGAAAAAATAACTGACGGAAACATTACGATAACATTAAATTAGTTACAACAGGATGTCATCAGCAAAATCGAATAAACATAATATAAGTTTATTTCAAAAGAGCATCAATTGATTAGTGTATTGTTTCTTCAGTAAATTATTAAGAAACATGAGTCATTTCAACAATGGCATAACCACACAAATATGGAATCAGTTCCTCTCAAATACTTGCCTAAAACTTTGGTTTCAATAAATACAGTCCTCCATATAGCAGCCGATAACGAAGTTGAAGGTCAATAAAATTAATAAAAATATTGGGGTTCGATCCCCATTCAAGACCAACAATTGTGTTAGCATAGATAGATGTACGTTTTGTTTCTGGGTGTGATAGTTAATTATAATGAATAAAGTATTACAGATGTCTATATATAAAATAAAAACCTACCTAAGTTATATCATCATAGTCTGCTATCATCATTCTATTATGTCATTTATATGTAGTGCCCAGCCCACAGCAACTTGTGTACGCAAATGTGGGTATCTGCTCGTTAATTAAATAATAATATATTAATATTATTCATATATATAATATATGAATAATAATTATAAAAGAAATATATTGCCTCCTACTCGTTTCAAATTATTTTTAAGGTTATTGTTAATTTTATAATTAATTTATGAGACCAATTCTGTTGTTTCGCCGGACTAGCTAAAATTTTCTAAAATATGGACAACCTTATTTTGCTACCAATACAGTTCAAATTAGAGTACCTATTTTAAATCACAATTCTAAAATAAGTTAAAATTATTTTTTGTTTTGTTGCTATAATTTTTATTTCAATTAGTTCCTTTATTGAAAATAATGTATGAGAGGTGTTGATAAAAACTGCGGAAAATAGCCGTAGTTTTAATCAACACCTCCTTACATGATGATTAAATTGAGCTAAAACACGTCAGTTATACGTTAACTTAGTAAGTGTCACTAAAATTGTTTATTCTAATTCAGACTTTAATGCAAACAAAAATAGATCGTTTTTGTTTTAGAAAATTTTAGTTACTCTAGCGAATTGACTAACAGAATTGAGGCCATTGGCCTCAATTCTGTTGGCACCAACCTAACTAATTTTAGCTAAAATTAGGTTTAGACTGCCAAATGAAACTTTGGTATTCTGCTGCTACCAACTTATCCTAATTTAATTTTATCTAATTTAATAAAGCGGTCCTTATTTAGTAAGATGGTACCAAGCGAATAGGTTTTACAAATGCTATGACTAACTAAAATATATTTTAGACAACCCTAATTTTAGAAATGAACCAACCGAATTGCCACCAATGTCTAAAATAATCATTATCTTCTCCTAAAGTTAACATCGTTTTGACTTGCAACTAACACTAATAGGCGGAAAGTAAGCAAGTTAATACATTTCCCGTTAAACTTTTTTTAAATTCCTTATTTTAATGATCCTACTAATATGAATGTAAGTTTGTTTGTTACGCTTTCACGCGAAAACTGCTAAACCGATCATCATGAAACTTTGTACACATATTCTTGGAGGACATAGGATAGAAGTAACATAGGATGCTATTTATGAAAAAAAAAATTACGAAAGATATTTATATGGCAAAACAACGTTTGCCGGGTCAACTAGTTTCTGATAAAAAAATTTTTTGATTTGATTTGATTTTTGATTTGAGCGATTTGAGCACTGTGAATACGAGTTTAAATCATTGATCAGGCCTTAAAGTATTTTAAAGTAGCTGCATTTCAGTGCTGTATAGCGGTAAAGAAGTATCTTATGTATACATTTATAAGTGTACAAGTATTCTACCAGTCATCTTGTTTTTATAATACATTCTTTGCTTAGTTTGGAGCTAAATGGTGCTGTGTTAAATGTCCATTCATATTTATATCCATAAAAAACTCGTCTCCGCTATATACTAGTTACGGGACGGCTGTTGAGGAAGTCGTGGCTTAATAAATGGCATGTGGGATTGATGATCTCCCACGCCAGTCGTGACTCTGATGGTACTTACACAAACTACTTACCGATCTCAGGTTAATATAATTTAATGTACCTATGAAAATGAAAAATGAAATGAAAAGTACCTTTGATAGTCGAGACCCTGAGCCCGTAGAAAACAGCCACCTAACTCATCTTCAGCAGATGAACTAAGACCAATGATGATGATACAATAGTAAACTATACAATGTAAAACAGTTGATCTGTGTACTGCCAGAGGGCAGCATTTCCAAAACAATGGCCTCAATTCTGTTGGCACCAACCTAAATAATTTTAGCTAACATTAGGTTTAGAAATGTCAAATGAAACTTGGTATTCTGCTGTTACCAACTTATCATAATTTAATTGTATGTAATTTAATTAAGCGTTCCTAATTTAGGTAGATGGTACCAACCGAATAGGTTTTGCAAATGATATGACTAACCAAAATATATTTTAGACAATTCCTAATTTTAGAAATCAACCAACCGAATTGCCACTACTGGCGGCATTGCTACGTCAGGCACATAAGGAGTCAGTAACTGTTTCCTCATTGACTCCTTCTTCTTCTCGTGTTACTAGTTATTTCGAATCAGTGTGGGGAGATAATTAAATTGCGCCTTAGAGGCTCCTTTCGTGCACATGTTTTTTTTTTAGTTTCTACAACATTCCAGTTTCTGATGAAATAATCTCATTTGACTTCTGACGACCTCTGTGGCGCAGTAGGCGAAGGTCTGAGACCTGAGGGTTCTAAAATGTTTGTATGATCTGCAAGATTTGTCTCAGATTGTTTTTTTTTATATATATTATGTATATATTTACAAAAAAAAATTATATAATGTTGTAAGTATGTCATTCATGTGGTACCCATATCTAACACAAGCTCTGCTTACTTTTGGGCCAAATGCTGTGTGAAATGTCCTGCATTATTTTATTTATTGACGAGAACTACATGTTCTGAAAATCAGTTTTTTCATTATAAGGCATCTTCAGACATTCCTAAGACAGAACCTACTTATGTAGTTGTAGCTAACTCGACAGACGTCCTGTCCAATCTAATAAATTTGTTTGTGATTGTTTTGTAAATTTGTGAAAATCTTTGCAAAACAAGTAAATACAAACTTACTTCTGAATCTCATTTTCCCAACATGGTTGTCCCGTTGTCCCGTTTATGCATAGTTTATATTGATCCGGACTATGAGATTATAATGACCCGGCAATTCGTTTTATTTCATAGTAGAGTGCTTAGTGTAGAGTGCGTACTTGTATGTTCTCTACCGGGTTTGGTACCCCGTGTCTCGTTGCTTATTATACATAGTTTAATATGATTCACATGAATCCATACTGATATATAAACTCGAAAGTATCTTTGTCTGTGTTTTAAACGGCTGAACGGATTTTTATGAAATCGGGTAACCAGATAGATGTATCTTCTTCTTCTTCTTCTTCTTCCATGTTTATGGCAGGTGACATAATAATGCCAATTTTGCCAGTGTCAAGTGTTTATGTTTGTTTATGGTCAATTTGTTTAATAAAGTCTGAGTCGATGGTCAATTGTCAATTTTAGACGTCACGCGGAATGGTGTCTAAAATTTTCTTGGGTATCCTCGTCGTTCATATCACATTGCATCACAACACACATTTAATTCAATTCTCCATACCCGTCCTGTAGTCACAATTTATTCATTAAAATTCCGCCATTATTACTGAATAAAACATGCAATAAAACGAATAAAACAATATTAAATTAGCAGAGCCATGCTACTTCATGAAATGACAAACGAAGAATCTCTTCTTCTTCTTCTTCTTTGTTAATTGCCTGTGACATACTAATGTCAATTTTGCCAGTGTCAAGTGTTTATAGTCTGTTTGTTTGTTATTAGCGTAGACCGAGAAAACTAGATAGCATCCGTCGCATTCATACAAGAAAGAGAACAACTTATGTGCAGATACTGTAAAGAAACGAGATAGAATGGTTTGATTTTTTGTTTCATGTCGCGTGCCGTTTTTTTCAAGATCGCACCTCGATGTGCAAAGCAACGTTTGACAGTTTGCCATTGTTTGGATGCTTTGTGTTCGCTTTGTGTGAAATAAACTGAAAAAAAGAGTTAAAAATAAATTGTGAACACGGTGAATTACATGCGAATTCCTTACTAACAAATTCCTTTACCGGATTTTGTAAAGATAATGGTTCGATGTATCGTTTTAGGGTGTAAAAGTGATAGTGAACGGAAAAACCCCGATTTTTCTTTTTACTCGTAAGTACAAGTATTTTTGAGTAGTTATTAGCTTTCAAACAGTTTTTTTAATAATATACATAATAGATAACAGCATTTCGAACTGAACTTTGTTCGCTACAGCATAATTCGTAAATCATAACAAATAATTTATTTATTTTGGTGTTGCCTGCATTTGACCTTAACATTCCCCAGACTAGGTACATAAATTTTACTTAAAATATGTTTTACATTTCGTATGAATTTTAATAATTCAATTTAACGGAAGTATCGTACAATGTTGATAGATGAATATATGGAGGCATGGTCTTTACCATGCCTCCATATATTAGCTTTTGCCTTTGCAAAAGCTGCTTAAAATCGGTCTGAGGAAACCTTTCATACATTTTGATGTCAATTGATTGTGAAATAATGTCCTGTCAGCGACAATAACCATACCGCCCTGTATAAATAAATAGATTAAAATGATTCTTACATTGTAAAATAAAACACCTCGCTATTAATTTGTTACAGTTTTCCATCAAACGATAATGTACGTTTGTAGTGGGTTGAAGCCACAGGCCGAAAAATCTGGACACCCAAAAACTGTTCGAGGATTTGTAGTACCCATTTTGAGAAAAATCTCTTGTTTAAGAAGAATAAATTAAATATTCTGTATCCTAATGCTGTTCCACTGGTGGTTAGTAAATATATGATTTATGAGTTTATATTATGTAGGTAGGTAGATACTGATCAATACTTTTCGACTAGAAAAAGTAAATAAGTCCTTTATCGGGAACATGGTGCGCTTCTATAATAAGCTTCCTGAAAATGCAACTAAACTACCTATTAAGAAATTTAAAGCTTACATAAAAGAGTATTTTGAAGAAAGCATATTATAATATAAATGACTATATTATTGATAAGAACGCATGGCCTCATGTCGCTCTGCCCTCAGACAGTTAACCGACACACTTGAAATGTATAAACTCATGTATAAGTATATCGTAGCTAATTTAGTTATAAGATGGATAATGCAAATATGCGCTAGGACCAGGACGAGTTTCTCTTCTCGGGCTTGGATTATAAATTGGAACCTAAATTCACCCAGTAGGTAAGACTTAGTTTCAAAGTGATCCTTGTGATTGTATTGAATAAAGTATCTTTTGACTTTGTGTTACATTTATGGTTTTTTTATTTCTGTATTGTTATGCTTAGCTTTAATAATAAGTAAACAATTAAGTACACAAATGTTGTTATATGTTTTCTATATCAGACATCTGTTAAAACAGTTTGAGTTTTGTGATAGAGAGGAAAGCTCTAGAGATTTCTACTACAACATAACGTCTCGAATAAATCTACGATTACTTAGGACTAGGGTAAAAGTTTTAATGTGGCAACACCACCCACCTATCGTTTTATCTCACACGCGGCACGATCACCATGTGTCTATTAGTTTCTCGGTCTACGGTTATTAGAGTCTTAGTCGATGGTCAATTGTCAATTCTAGACATCACGCAGAATGGCGTCTAGAATTTTCATGGGATTCCTCGTCTTTAAAATTACATTGCACCACAATACACATATAATTAAATTATCCATACCCGTCCTGTAGTCACAATTTATTTATTAAAATTCCGCCAAGATTACTGAATAAAACATGCAATAAAACGGGTAAAAAATATATAATTAGCGGAGTTACGTTACTCCACTACGTACCTATCTTGGGGAAAAACATACAGTACATGTCAACAGACAATGTCAAGCAAATGAAAAGCAACTGTCATAGAGGGCAAAAAAATTAAGAGATTTGAATCAATTGGGGGTCGTAGCAAGCATTGAACTAGAACCAATTAAAGTTAAGGTAAGTTAAATCTTAAAAAATCCTAGTCCATTATATATTTAATCATGGTCTTGAGCTCATACATAAATCCAATAGAAAAAAGTTCTTTTATTTCTAATTCCTTTTTTCCCGGGAAACTTTTTTTAAGTTATAAATAAAGTTTTCCGGGAAAAAAACCGTCCGCCAATGCAAAACATTTAAAAATAACATGTGCCAAATCAGTCCAGCCGTTTTAAAATGACGCCTCTACCAATTCCCTTTTACTTCCCTTTTACTATATAAATTGTAAAATGTCCATTACCGATATCAAAAACCTCCAAAATTACGAGCGTGAATCATCAATAACATCACAGACATCCAATATTCATAAACCGTAAAACGAAGGTTAACTCATACGGTGCACGGCCAAACCGTTCATTGATATCACCTGCTGGAAACTATGCTTTGTTTAACAGGTTTTACAGTTTAAAATTGTTTGCTGTGGTAACATTGGGCGGGCGGGAAGCTTTCAGATCCCCACCCCTCGTCCGGGCGGGCGGCGCACGCGCTACCTCAGCTTGCTTGCCAGTCCCTTCGCGACGCTCCTCGCGGCAACATGTCCCCTCTGTGGATTATACTCACATTGCTCCCCATCCTGGGTAAGTAACCCACGGAAAAGTCATGTGGATTGTGTTTTAACAAGTGCATGAAACCGGCTAATTGTGATCTCCGCATCGTGATGAAACTCGGTCTTCTTTTGATCAATGGTGACCTTTGAAGGACCAAACACCGGTTTATTGTTTATATCGAGAATTGTTTATTAATTCTATTGTGCATTTAAAATTTGTAGATATAAATATGCGTTGTTGTCAGTGCAGTAGGTATGTATAGGTACTATGATTATTAGGATTATTTTCAGTAAAGAAATATTTATTACTTTCGCGTAGTCACGTAAAAGCAGGGTGTTCAATATGTGTTCAATATTCATAGGTACGAGTAATTTGTGTTTTCGGTGTTTTCTTGAGGAAATGGGTCATTGCGTTGCGCGTGCGCACCTGTGAAAGTGCTTATTTCAGTGAGTGTGTGCGTGGGAATGGGAAATAACATTCATTACGAAACTGGCTAGATTAATTTACAATGTAATTAAATCGATTAAAAATATCCAGTAATTTTTACCCCTATGTTAAAGCCAGTTTAACTCGGTATCATTATCAAGATTTCATAGCAGAGCTAGGGAATTGGAAGACTCGTCAGCTTTAAAAAGTCCACGTACCTATTATGAGCGAGTCTGAAAATACAGAAAGGCTCTATAGGAAAATCTTTGAATAAAGTACTCCACTGATAATACTGATACTAATAAACAGTTTTTTTGAGATGACCAAATGTTCACTACAACATCTAATCCCCTAGTCACCGCAAAAACCAGAAGTGGACAATACTGTTTCTGTGCCAACAAACACATAATGTTTCCTCATAAAAGATGGTTGTCACGTTCCGTTGGGTCACACACTGCACTGTTACTCCGCCACAGAGATCAAAAAGCCTAGCCTAGTATTGCGCAAGCCTTGCACTTTCATTGGAAGGCGCGTGCGCATCGATCCGCGCATCTTTTGCGATAATCGATCCCCGTATTTGCATAAACGATGTTCCCACGGTTCGACCGCTCTCCGACAAGTAGGCCGGCGGCGTGACGGCCGGAGAGCGGATCCGTAACCTCGGATATGAACGAACCACATTCAATTCCTCCAAATATACTGAAATATCATCGTGCACAACGATAATTGCTTGAACGTGGCGCAGGAAACCATATTTAATTATTGCCAGTCACCTATTGACCAACTCAACGTGCTTTGGACCATAATCAAGCTCCCTTACTCGTCTGGAGCCTGTTGAGACAAGACATTTTAATTATAAGAACTTCAATGACGTTTCCACAGACACTACAGTTAATCACGGCATCTCGCATTGTTTGTTAAAATATGTCTGAAAATGCCTGTATTTAACGCAACTCGAGCTTAAGAAATAACTTAAATGACAAAAGTTCTCATGAATAGAGATAATCGTATCTGCGAATGTCTTTAACAATAGTTCAAAAACACACTTGGGCTGTGTTGGTTAATGTCTAATACCTATCTTGCATAGGACTCAAGGCGTGAGAAATATTAACTTCCTACACGTTCTTATGAATGAAAGGCGAAAGCTATTGTAGGTACCTATTGGTGTTTATTTTTATAAACCTACCTCGTAGAGTCACGCGATGGAAGATTGATCGACAATATTGCTCAGCCAGCTCAGTCATCACAACAATGTTATGTCATTGAGCACATTAGCATTAGCGATCGCTGATCAAGCTGCGCGCCGCAGGTTGCACACGATGAAATGAACAGTTTCCGCTGGTGTAACAATGCAATACCACTGTACCATCTGCATTTAAAGAAACGCACGAAACAACCGTATAGGTAGCTCATTTACAGTATGCTTTTTTCTCTTTCTCTATTCATAACAACTTTACTTCATAACGAAATTTAATGCGATGCAGATAAGGTTCATTAATACATCAAAAGATAATTGAATTTCCCACCGTACAAAATCGTTCGTAACCTCGTTCTCAACCTCGTTCTCATCGGTAGCGCAAGTTCATAAATCACAGCTTCTAAATAATGTAAAAATATGTATATCTAACACAAGTGGAGCACGCATTAGTATGGTTACATAAGGCAGAGCATGGTGGTACAGATGACCTTTCACCGAGGATGGTACGGCATCGGCACCTTACGGAACGTAGACACGGATAATATAACAGTACCTAACAGGTGCTGAAGTTTCACTCACTTCGCCATTTGTTTAGGTGAAACATACTATCAATTAATTTGGATATATCAATCACACTCGCTTGCGTTCTAAAAATCAGAGAGATACACAAAATTCGTAGTGAAAGAATAAGAGAACAAACCAAAGTAACGCTAAAAAGACGCTCTTCACCACGCGCGATAAAATGGAAGTCGGCAGGGTATTTAGCCCGATACAAATTAAAAAAGATGTACTATATATGCAACCAGATAGACAGGAGTTACTGGCAAAAGAAGACCAGTAGGGCGATTATGGAACTCTAATTACAATCAATGTCTATCAGTTTTTGGCGTAATTTCAATTATTACTGATAGACATTGATTGTAATTAGAGTTCCGTAATCGCCCGGCAGGTCGTCCAATGAAACGGTGGATTGACGCGTCATTTTTATGACGCGTATATGCGTATCCTTAACGGCTTTTACCGTTGAGGATCAGTAAACGAAAGCAGAAGATATATGGAGTAAACAAACCAAGGATAAAATAACTACAAAACATTAAAACTAATGGAAAAATAAATTGTAATAAGGCTATAATAACAAAAAACAACTTCTATTCTAAAATGATACCTTTGAGTAAGGAAAGATATGCTATGCTGTAGGTATCCTAAAGTCAGCAAGATAAAGCTTATTTTACATTGAAATCTGATATCAGTGACGAGATACCGGGCGGGCGCTGCGCCTCGTTGTGCAAGCGATGCTATCGCCCGCTGCTCTCTGCCCTCCACCTGACACATGCATGAGAAACTCAGATGAAATGCCTCCCTCTAGATAACGTGCAACTTTTAATGGCTCAGGTTTTTGTGATCATTTAGATGATAGGCTACCTCGTACACGTCTTTTTTGCTTTTCTCTTCTCAAAACGTGATAGCGTTTTTAGTTTATGACGTACATTCTTAATTCAGTAAATACATATGTTGTTACTACAAAAGTAAAACACAAAAAATACGTTATCGTTAAAAATGTATAGGCTTTATCTTTTAATTACATATCTATTAGCTTGTGTTGTTTAATTTGACATTAGAATAATGGTGATTATCTTCAGCTAATATATACGTAGACAATTTTAAAAAACATATAGTATCATGAAAGTACGTCAACTCTGATTACTGTTTCACAATACTTGGGATGCTGCGGCGTAAAACATGTCCTTGTACTGAATAGGAATACTTGTTTACCTGCGTATGCTAAGATTGTAAATGGATTGAATTTACCATTTAGCTTATTGCATACAGTTCTACCGTCTCCATTTGCCAACATTCACCCGGATCGAGTGAAGTACATTTGTGATGAAACCACCGACTACGCGACGCTCATTTACTTATGCACGACATAACGTAGCTCTCAAATTGGCTACATGTGTTTTCTCTTAAACCTAAATTAAAATGAAATAATGCCTACTGAAAAAAAAAAACTTAACAGAATTTCGTCAATGATTATGATTTAAGAATCTAATAATTAATTTTAATGCAGATTTTTTTTATAATTTTTGGTTCTTTGAGGGTGTAGTGTTTTGTACAATGAGGGTAATATTAG